>OX451736.1:931767135-934167135 GCA_948472305.1 Vicia faba | reverse complement strand
TTCTCGGGAATCCTGGATGTAATCTCCTTGAGCTGAGGAGGGATCCTCACAAGGTTGACCTGAATTGTTTTCCTGCGGAGAGACTCCATGTCCTAGAAAACAAGAACAAAGATGAAGATCAGAACCCTTGAAATGGTTAGCAGATGCATATGATGCTTTATGATGTTATGTACATGGATGCAAAAGTAATCAAGTGTATATATAGGCAGTCATATTCACACAAAGCAAACAAGTCCTTAGGTTTAGGCTTGCATGGGGTTCGTAGGTAAGTACCCTCTTGAAGTTAGTTGGCTCAAAACCTGTCCTATGAATAGTAACCGGGTTCTAAGGAGCTCAATATCATTGGATTGTTTTCTATGTTCATTATTTTGATTTAGCCACTTAACTGGCGACCAAAATATTCCAAGAAAACAACCCTCAATGAGTGTAGTATCGAGTATCTACCAACTTCGGACTGTACCAAAGTCGGTTATCTCACTACCCCTAAAAAGGCCAGGATGGTCAAGTAAGGTTCTAAGGTCAGTTGATGCTTCGCGACACCACGCGGCGGCCCCGTACTCTCCTTGACTTGACTCAAGGGTTACCGGTACTCACCAAAGTGCCACATCAACGTAGCTACTGCTTCAACCATGTCGGTATACCCCGCACAGTTCCCTCACAGTTTGTTGCTACTTCTAAAGGGTATCCCCAGATCCGGGTTAGGATCTATAAAACTCCGATACAAGCCCACAAAGTTTAAAGCATACAAAGCATACAATTGAAAACACAAGTGATCTAATCCTAAGGTACACCTCACTTATTTTTTCCCCAGCAGAGTCGCCAGTTCTGTGATCGGTGGAAATAGAACTGACTGTTTTTTAATGCTGGTTCGCGTTTGCGTTTCGCAAAATGTTGCGGTAAGCAAGAGTCGCCACCGTCTTTTATTTTCTCCAACAAGGAAAGGACAAAAGCACAGCAAAATTCCTTTTCGAGATGTTTCTCGGGTTCGGGAGGTAGATTATAGAAAGGGAAGGTGTTAGCACCCTTTCTATCCGTGGTTATCCACGGGCTCTTAGGTACTTGCTCACTATGTTTTCAAAATGTTTTGCTTTTCTTGTGTTTGTGGGTTTTGAAAAAAGTTTGTTTGAAAACTTCGATTTAACTCTTGTATCAGTCCTCAAGAGTATATGAAGTGTTGTTTGAAAACTTTTGTCAGAAAAGTGTAGGTGCGAAAAGTATTTTTTGTTTTGAAAGAGCAAGTACCTGATAACCTCTACCTACTCAAAAGAAATTAAGCTGTGTAAATGTCCTTTAGACAGTACTATCCCACTATTGATAAGTAGGTAGCACCGTCGTTGGAGTTTTCGGGTCAATTCGATTATAGGGACATGTGGTCACCAAAGCAATAGTAGGACGCCTTAGTGGTAACCCTAATGTCTTAGATCTTTTTTATCCGAGGCAACCGTTTCGAGGCAACTTGGATCTTTAGACAGGAGGGCGACCTCTAAAACACCCTATACTCAATGACCACGTCGAGGCAACCAAGTGAGGCGTACCCTAAGAGTGGCATGTGCGAGTGTGTCAGGTTTCAATTTATATTGTCTTTGCACAGGATATGGTGAGCTACGATTGATTTTAATTTCAGAGATAAGTCTTGTCATGCATAGCCTAGTTAACATACATCTAGCAATTTAAGAGTTGCGGAAAATAAATCTAAACTATTACAAGGCGTCGGGTATTTACATCGCCAAAAACAACCCTTGAAAAGTAAATTGAGAAAAAGTAAATAAAAGCGATAAATAGGTCCTAATTAAAGCTATTACATCCTCGGAGCAATTACATAAATATGATCAAAAATATGAATAAAAAATAAACATGCGCGAGAAAAATTGAATCAGAGAAGTTCTTAGGGTTTTGACCCTTTTTGAGAAAGAAAGAGAGTTTTTATTATTTTGCATTTAATTAAATTAAACCTAAAACTAATTAATTAATAAAAAAGAAATATTTTTGGTTTTTTAATGTATCAAGGAAATAAAAAAAATGATTAAAGGTTGTCAAGAACCCTAATTCTATGTTGATTTTAAATTATTGTGAAAAAGTCAAAATTAAACCTAATTAAAACTAAATTAATTTATGTTAGTATTTATTTACAAAAATAATAAATTAAGGGTGAAATTAATAAATAATAATAAAAATATTATATTTTAGTTTTCTGATTTTATTATGAAAAATTAATTTGGTTAATTAAGTGATAATAATAATAATTAATGGTAAAATAATTAAATGAAAAAAATATAAAAGAATAATAAAAGAAGAATAAACCAGTGGGGTGTTGGCCCAATTAGGAGGTATGTTTGGAAATTGGTGGCCCATTTGCTGCAGCCTGTTTTGACTTCCCTGGATTGTCCACACGCGCGTTGACTGGGGAGTACAATGGTCCTTCATCTTTGGCCACTGGATTTGAGTGTGGAGACACCTGGCGCACTGATCTTTGAGGTGTATGGTGATCACCCTTTGGAACTCTGCATGTGAATATATGAAACAAAAGGAAATAAATGTTTTGGGGGACCTGGGATTCGAACCCAGGTCCCAAGGCTTCCAGATCAACGCACTCACCACTTAGCCAAGCTGTTTTATTTGTTATTATGATAAGTGGTGATTATTATATTAGTAAACAAACAAATATGTTGTACAACAAAACAACGCGCGCCCTTTTTTTAAACCGGCCAACCAGGTACTAACACATCATCATCTTCTTCATTGTTCCTGTAAAAAATATAAACAGATAGCGGGGGTTTTTAACCCCCACTAAGCACTGCAAGGAAAAATAACGATTAGCACCACAGGGTATATAAATATTTCGCGAAGGGTGATTTGTGTTCGTCTTGGCCACACGAGTTCACTCATATACCTCACTGGTCCTAATTTTTCTGGGTTTATAAAGCCCCAATTGAAAACTCAAGAACCCTAAAAAATCGTTCATGGCATCTTGTGATTCAGTGAGCTATAGTTCAATTCAATGATACCATTAGCTTCGTATGGTTCCTAGCAACACAAATCAATCAAGAAAACACGTTAAATATGCATGATTTAAGAGTTACGATTCTGGAAAAAAATGGCAAACCGTGGTTCTGTGTGTGATGATTCTGTGAGCTTTAGTGCGTGAATTCAATTGTAAATCACTCCTGACACTTCCTGCAGTGTGTTTGAATCAATAGAATGCCTTGAATTGGCTTGGAATGCAAGAATCAGTTTTCACTTTTTCTTGAAATTTCTCAATATGCTATGGCTTTTTTCTGCAGCTTTTTCACGTCCATGAGGTTAGGATTTGCTTGCATATATATAGAGGAAACGAATTAGGTCAAAAAACTTGAGCAAGAATCCATTGCCATGATGATTGAATCCTTGATTGGAAATCAAATCTTTTTGATTTTTCATGATTGGAAAATGTTTCCAAATTTGGATGTTTTGTATCTTTGACTTTGTGCACGAATTTGCCATCATATCTTGACCATATTTGCTTCACAAAAAGATTGAAAACATCAAATCTTCTATTTTCCTACAATTTAAATTAATTAAATGAATTAATATTAATTAAAAATCCAATTAATCAATAAAAATAAGAAAATAAATTCAATTAAGCTTGATGGGTCGTGCATAGGCCATGGATGAAGTTTCAAGAAGAGATTTGAGGCCCATTAGCAAAAATGAGGTGTTTTGAGCAAAGTTGACTTTTGCAAATTCATAAAAATTTCCCAACTTCTCCGATGCACATCTTGCTCAATTTTGATCATCTGAACATGTTCTTGGACATTTTGGAAAGGTCTTGAAGTCCTATAACCAATGCCTTTGGTCCCATGTCATTTGGACTTACCAATCTCAAGTTATGGCCTTTGACTCAAAGTGCATTTTTGTTGACTTTTGAAATTGACCTATAATGTAAAAATTGGTAACTTCTTGTGAGAGCATTTCTTGGACTTGGAGTGTGCAGATGGATTGTAGGAAATTGCATCCCCTTCAAAATGAGCATTGGATGGGGTTTTTCTGATGAACCATGAAAATGTTATGCCCTGGTCAAGATACAGTTAACTTTTCTGCTGTCCAAAAATAGTAACTTTTTGCATCTTGATGATTTTTGAGCTATCCTTGTGGAATCATGATCAAGACTTGATCAAATGATGATTGTGAACTCAAAATGAGATGTTGACCAAAAATTCTGAGTTTTGACTGCAAAATGACCATTTTGCCCCTACAGTTGACTGTGGATCAAATGAGGCTTTTGACTGTGCAAATTGGCACTGTGAATCTTGAAACTTGGCATGTAGGTGCTTAAGGATGTATATAGGCCTATGAGACTTGATTGAACCATTGAGAACCCAAAATTCCTTGAAAGAACCAAAACCCTAATTTTCAGCTGTCTTAGGAGGTGGTTTGACTGTCTACCCCTTGAGCCATCTTGAGTAATTTGAAGATCATTCTTGACAAACCTTGAGGAACATGGGAGGGCAAATTTTGGGGTACAACACCAGCATTCGATGGAAACATGTAGCGCGTCATTGTGTTTTCTCCCTCTGGGTGTCAAATCAGCATCAGAAAAACCCAAACCGTTATCAGTCGTTAAACTGGCCACACAATCTTCAAATTGGTCAGCAAAGGTTTCTTGTGGCACATAGGCCATCTTAAGGAACTTCACCCAAGCCTTTGCATGGGCTTCGGAGCACAACAGTAAGGCCAACATAGAAATCTTTGAAGGGCCCTGCCCCAACTGCTTGACCATATTGTAGTCGCTCTTCTTGATAATCTTCAAAATTTCTTCCATTTCCTTGTTGGAATCCTCTGGGATAGATACTGACCACACCTTCATCCGGACAGGCTCAACCAGTATGTCTTTTCCCCGAGTCTCGGTGATAAGGGTGTCAGTAGGGGTAATCACAGGAACTATAATAGCAGTATCAACATGAACAAAAGCATGAATAATTATAGGACCGGTAACAGCTTTCAGAGGAGAAATATCAGGGGAGAACACTCTTCCACTTCTGGTTATTTTGTTAGTTCCCACAATGTTGCCAATGTCGGGGTCAGCTTTCTCAGAAACCTGGTCTTCCTTAGCCAGCCAATCTTGCTTGACACCGTGGTAGTAGACGTCACCCTCATAGTTCCAGGGAACAATTTTGTCTGAGGAGTATGGGATTGGCCCTGTCATAGTAATTATTAGTGGAGTCACCTTCAGAATAGATGTAATTCTGATGGGTCTTTTGGTGGAGACCCTGGGAGGATTGGCGAAAATAGTTATTATTGAAACATCCTTGTAAGAAGTGGTTGGAATGGGAGTCTTTTCAAACAAAATCTCTTTGTCATCCATCAGGCGCTGAACACCTGCCTTTAGTAAATGACAACCAGTCGGTAGAGATAAACATAAATGGCAACCTTCTCCACAACCCGAAAATAAACCGGCCTTCAACAAGTCCCTCTTGACGGTCAGGAGAGGAGTAACAAGTTCATCAACAGCAGTAACAAACACATCATCTTCAGCAGCATTAACACCACGGCCGTGCTTGGGCATAGGGGCAGTGATAACATTTGGAACCTCAGGTGCATCAAATTCAATTTCTTTTTCCTCGAGAAGGTCTTGCACCTTGTTTTTCAAAGCCCAACAATCATTTGTATCATGACCTGGACTTTCTGAATGGTAAGCACAACGAGCATTTGGGTTGTAACGGGGAGAGGTAGTGTTGGGATTCTTCAGAGCTTCCCGCAAGGTTACCAGATTATATTTCAACAAATGTGGTAAGACTTGAGACAACGTCATATTTATCCGGGTAAACTGTCTTACCTGCCTTTCCATTCTAGGCTGATTGTTCCCTTGTTGAGTAGGTGCAAGCTTAGAGATCATAACAACCCCTACCGTTGGACGGTGTTTAGTTATGTCCTAATTCCTTTGATTGTACACAACACTAACCTCCTTCTTCCCAATAAATGGCTTCCTTATTGTACTGTAGGATACGTCCTTTTGAATCTTCCCACTCCTGATTCCAGCTTCCACCCGCTCTCTTGTCAAAATCAATTCAGTGAAGCCGGCTGAGGAACTTCTAATTAGATGATTGAAAAATGGACCAGACAGGGTCTCTAGAAACATATCCACTAGTTCCCTATCAGACAGAGGAGGCTGGACTCTTCCTGCTAAGTCCCTTCACTTTTGAGCATAGTCCTTAAAGCCCTCACTCGAACCCATAGACATATTTTGGAGTTGTGAACTGTGGGAGCAAGGTCTGTGTTGTACTGATACTGCTTGTAGAAATCAGCAACCAGGTCTTCCCAATTACAGATGTTAGCTCCTTCTAGTTGGTAGAACCATTCTATTAGAGTTCCAGACAGACTATCCTAAAATAAGTGGACCCATAAGTCCTTGTCAGCAGTGTGAGGCTGGATCTTCCTCACATAAGATCAGAGGTGCATTTTGGGACATGAGACCCCATCATATTTGGCGAACACCGGCACCTTGAACTTTTGCAGGATGATAACCCCAAAGACCAAACCCAACTCTTAGAAATCCAGACCTGGTACCTTCCGGACTTCCATTACATTCAAACGATCCTCCAGCTGTTTATATTTTTCATCAGTAGGAGGATACTACTCCTCATCATAGTCAGATTCATCATCAGATTCTTTTGGATTGGAGTCTTCCTCTCTTGTTTCCTCCTCTTGATTGTTTCCTCCCTTTGATGAAGTTTTCAGTTCATAGGCTTGTTGCACTGGTCCTCTGATCCTTCTTCCAAGATTCACTAACCCAATTGGCTTCTTTGGCTTCTTCTTCTCTTTAACAAGCAGGGATTTCAATTCTTCTTGCCCCTTAGTCAGAGCCATGATCATCTGTTGAAACTGAGCATTCTGAGTCTGTAGATCCTTCACTGTTTTTTCTAGAGCCATTGCTGAAATAAACAGCAGAGAAGATGAGAAACCTGCTATGAAACTTGTCCATGAAATGATATGTATGATATGCTTATGAAATGTTTTCAAGGACCTTATTGGATTTAAGCTCTTTTAAACAAGACAAAAAGAAAAACATTTTATTAGCAAGTTATTAAAGAAACAAAAGATTACACAAGGATAAACATTGAAAGGAAGTTCCTAAGTCTCCCGTGGGCGTTTCCTCTTGGTGTTGAGGTAGGTGTTGAGGTTTATCTCTTCATGAAGTTGTTTTGTTAATTCCAGCACCTTCTTCTCACTTGCATAGAATTGAGCCTCAAAAGTATCCCGTTCTCCCTTGAGCTAGATCCAAGACTTTCGCAACTCTTCGAAGTTGGTTGGCATATCAGGATGGAGAATAATACAGGACTCGCCCCCTTGAAAAATAGGTTCTAAGATCACCAGTATGATGGAATCGTATGGCATCATAAGACTTTGGGCTCGAGCTCTTACCCATTTGAGATAAGGTTCCAAAGGGATGGAGTTCTTACGCCCCAAAGTCTTACTATCAGTCTTCTTAACAATACCCCAAGAGCATATGAACCTCTGACGATAATTTTGCAAATCATCTGAGTAGTTAAACATAATACCCTGGATGAGCATATTCGATGGACCATCTCTCCGTGCATAGCCAAACTGACGTAGTGCTAAAGAAGGATTGTAGGTGATGCCTCCCCTAATGCCCAGGAGTGGCACATTAGGAAATTCTCCGCAACGATCAATAAAAGAAATGTCCTCTTGAGAGCGAGGTCACCAATGGATGTCGGAGTGAGAGAGAGACATTAGTCTTTGACTTCACCTTAAGCCTAAATCATTTTGCATTATTGACCGAGGAAGGTGCGAAATAAACCACCTATATAGCAGAGGGGTGCAACACATGAGATTTCCCCGCTTCTTCGGAGTACGAGTATGGAGAGAATGTAGGATATCCCTGAGCAATGTAGGAACCAGATTGTGAGCAAGAAAGATGTTGATGGCATTCATATCTATAAGTTTATCTGAATTAGGAAATAGGACCAACCCATAGATCAAGAGGGATAATACATCTTCGAAGGCATAATAACTCATAGCATCCAGGAAAATCTAAGCTTTCTTCATTAAGAAATTTACAAGGAGACCCTTAACTTCACTTCTTTTTTCCCAATTAGACTCAATGTCAGATGACTTCAAGTGCAAAGCTACGACAACATCTTCAGAAGCTGGGTCTTGTCCTAAACCAGTGAAAGGTACTCGCTCCAATATAGGTAAACCAAGTAACTTAGAGAATTCCTCCAGGGTAGGCACTAGTTGATAATCGGGGAATGTGAAGCAATGGTGCTTAGGGTCGAAGAACTGGAATAATACACTCATCAAACCTTCGTCAAACCTGATGGTAACCAAACTGAGGAAGTGACCATGTCTTTTGTGGAATGATGAGTCCTCGGGGACTTTTAAGACTAAATCCATGAGCTTAGGAGGAACTTCTATGAAGCGAATCCCGATGGTTTTTCTGCGACCTGAATTCATATCCTACAAAACAGCCAAGAGGTAAATCCAACAGGTCCTTGAAATGATTAGTACATATGAATGTCATGATGTTTATGATGCCATGATTATGCTAAAAATCACAGATAAACACAAGCAAATCACGAAATAGTCCTTAGGTTCAAAGGCTTGCATGAGTTTTTTAAGGTATGTACCCTCTTGAATGTTCAGTTGGATCAACCTGTCCTATTAATAATAACCGGGTTCTAAGGAGTCTCAATATCACTGACCTTCCCTTCAGAAATTGTTTCAGCTCCGCACCGAAGTATTACGACCAAAAAATCCTGAAAGTCCAGCCTCAATGAGTGTAGTATCGAGTATCAACCAATCTTCGGTTGGAACCAAAGCCGGTTATCTCACTACTTCCTAATGGCTAGGATGAATCAATTAAAGGTTCTAAAGGTTAGTTAGCGCTTAGTGATACTATGAGGAAGCCTAATGTTATCCTTAACTTACTCAAGGAACATTAGTATAATCCAAAGCATCGCGCTAACGTAGCCACCACTTCGTCCATATCGGTCTACACCGTACAACCTCCATGGTTTATTTCTACTTACCTAATGAGGTGCCCCAGATCCGGGTGTAGGATCTTTTAGTAACAACCAAAGCAAACCCTTAAAGATAAAGCAAGCAAACACATAATGTAAATCATATTAAAAAATGAACTAAAACTCTAAGGTAACCCCACTTTATTATCCCCAACAGAGTCGCCAGTTCTGTGATACCGTGGAAAAACCGACTATTATATACTGGTTTTGCATTTTTTATTCGCAAATATGCGGTAAGCAAGAGTCGACACTGTCTTTTCTTTTATCCAACAAAGGAAAGGGTGAAAAGAACAAAAAATACCTTTTTGAGATGTTTTCTGAGTAAGGGGGGTAGATTATGGAAAGGGAAGGTGTTAGCACCCTTTCCATCAGTGGTTTTCCACGGGCTCTTAGAGGTTTTATCATTTTGAAATACCTTTGTGCTTTGTGTGTTTGAAAATGTTTTTAAAATGCCTTTGTACGACGAACTTTGTAATGTTTCTCGGAATAATGGAGAAAATATACGAAGTGTTTTGAAATGTCTTTTGAAAAGTAGTTTTTGTGTGTAAGTGCAAAAATAGTTTGAGCAAACTTCTAACAGCTATCTACTTTTTGTACTCGAAAAGGGTGTTATTTTCCTCTTTTCCTTTAGACAGTGCTATCCTACTATTAGTGAGTAGGTAGCCTTGTCGTTGGATGTTTTGAGGGACAATTGGAGGGACGTTACAGCCACGAAGGCAACTTGTGGAGACGCTTTAGTAATTCTGTTTTAGGGACTAGATCATTTATCGAGAAGGCAACTTGTAGGGTCATCGAGGGACTATGATCTTTTGATTTTACGGGTCTTTGCTAAAGCACTCCTGCCCCATGACTGTTTTATTGAAGGCAACTAAAGTGGACGTACCTTAGAGGTGCTTGTGTGCAATTGTGTTATGTTCAGTTATTTTTGTCTTTTTTGTTAGGTTTGCTAAAGTTTGATTTCAGTCTTTGTCATACATGTCTAGTTACTAGCAGTTAATATGAAAAGCAGTAAAAAAATGCAGAAAATAGAGGTCCTACGCTATTACACTGCTTCGGAGAGGGGATTTATATTATACAAGGATAATGGGGGATAAAGCGGTAAATATCCTAATTTTTATCTATTACATCCAGTAAACAGATACAACAATAGTAAAAATATGAAATTAAATAAACGCGCGCAAAGTTGATAACACGTCTGAAAATGTAAAAAAGAAAATCTTTTTGTTGTTTTCGGTATAAAAGAAAGTAAAGCCTAAGTCTATTTAATTGTAATTTTAAGAAAAAAAGATGTTAAAATAATTAATTAATTTGTTTACAAAATTAACTTAATTAGAAAAAATACTAGCCTAATGTCTTTTTTGTGATTTTTGATTTGCTGTTTTATTTTTAAAGTAGAAAATCATTAAGAGAAAATAAACAAATACAAGAAAAGTAAAAAAAAATACACAAGGAAACTCTTTCGATCCAGGGAAGAAGATTCCCTTTGATCCAGGAAGGAGACGTCCTTTGATCCAGGAAGGAGGCGTCTTTCGATCCAGAAAGGAGGTGCCTCCTTCGATCGAGCAGGCTATGGCTCTTTTGATCCAGAAGGGAGGTGCCTTCTTCGATCCAAGGAGGGAGTTGTTCTTCAAATTGAACCTGCAAGGCAAATGCTGGAAAAAATAAGGATGCAGGACCTGGGTATCGAATCCAAGTCCTTCTCCCTAATTCGAAGCTTCTGTCCTCAGGCCTAAGCTTATTTTAACTTGAAACGGGCTATGCCATGAGTTTCGAAAGGCAGATCATGCCATGCCTTTCAATGGCGTGATTTTAATCCTACATGCTATCTTGTGAATGATATGATCATATAAACATAAATGGTATTAATAGACATATATACCAATAGTATGTATTTAAAAGGATTAAAAATGTAGTTTCAATTTGGGTAAGTCCTTACCAACTGGAGATGCTTCGATCTGAGCGTGGCTTGGCTTGGAACATATTCTTGGGAATCTCAAGAACACAAATATATCCTTCGTTTAGATTGAAGGTATCTGCAAAGAAAATTAGTCAGAATTTTGATCCTGTCTATGGTGGTGTGAGTATTCTCTTTTTCTAGGCAATCTCTCCTCCTTGATGCAATACTTGTGATCTCTTTATATAGAGGGGGTAGAGGAGACAAGAAGGAAAAGGTTTAAACAACCTTGATTATGTGTTTGAAAGACATGAATGAGAATTTGTAACGTTGGCCAAACCCATGGGATCTTGTCTTTTTTTTTGAATTTTGAATGTATGTGGATGTGTTGGTCTTCGAATGCTCTCTTTCGAATGGGTTAATGGCTTCCTTCGAATGGCCTTGATTCAGCTCCTTCGAACGGATCTGATGGAGCTCCTTCGAATGACTCTGATTCAATTCCTTTGAATGGTTCTGATTCAGTTTCTTTGAATGTAACTTGTCCAAATACCAATCGAAGGGTATTTTTTGAAATGTCAATCGAAGAGTCCTTTACTACGCCAATTGAAAGATCTTGTCCATGCCAATCGAAGGATGCAGTTAACATGCCTGTCGAAGCTGCCTTGACACAATGACAAATCGAAGGATCCCTTGCCATGCCAATCGAAAGGCTTGGCCCAGGGTGCCAAATGAAAGGGTCTTTCAGAATGCCAATCGAAGGCCTTGACACAACGCCAATCGAAAGGCTTGTCATGAGGCCAATAGGAAGGCCTTGCATCCACGCCAATCGAAGGGTTTTTCCATAATGCCAATCGAAGCATTTGGAATGTCAATCGAAAGGCTTGGCTACAATGCTAATCGAAGAGCATTGTCCATGCCAATCGAAAAGCTCCTTCAGAATACCAATCAAAGGGTCTTTCAGAATTCCAATCAAAAGGTACTTAAAACACCATTTATAAATTTTCTTTTTTCTTAGGCAAGGGTTTATGGTCAATCATGTAGGGGAAGACCTTGGAAAACATGAGAGGGCATATTTTAGGGTACAACAGTTGTGCATGTCATGGACTTCATTGGATATCACACCTAATCATTTTTTTATTAAATAAAAAAACTTAAAATGTGGCACATTGGATGGAGTCTGACTCACTAAAGTAATCAGATCTGAGGGGCTCACAACATGTGCGCATGGTAAAGTGAAACGTCAAATCTATTTCAAAAAAATAATATGGATAAATGTCATTGGTTAAAGACGAACATGTCATCGTCTTCAACCTCCAGCCAACCTCAAATCGAATTTCACAAACTGTAAAATTAGCAAACTAGAATGGTACCATTAGATTCGTCTCTTCAAGACGATTCTAATGGTACCATCGCGCCAAATTTATATAAATTGAGCAAGGTTTAAATTGAAAAAAAAATGCAAAAATAATAGCGAGCATGAAATTATAGAATATCTCACTCAAATCTCAATGAAATTACAAATTGTAAAAAGCATGATGTTGTACCCTAAAATTTTCCCTCTCTTTTTTCAAGACATTTCTCACCAAAGATCTCAAATGCTCAAGGGTTTTCAAGGGTTTGATCAGACAAGCTCACCTCCTAAGCACTGAGCCTCCAAATTAGGGTTTTTGCTTTCTCAAGGACAATTGGAATTTTAATGCTTAAAATGACTTACATGGTTCATTATAGGTCTCCAAGATTACTCATATCAAGTTTCAAGTCTTGCATCACAAATTTGTTCAGTCAATTGCTCAGATGACTGAAAATCAGTTGTATGGGATAAAAAGTCAACAGCGGTCAGTATAAAGTCAAACTTCATGATTTTTGGCCAACATCAACATTTTGAAGTCACATTCATCAATTGATCAAGTTTTTATCGCAATTCCTCAAGAAAAGCATTCAAATCATCAAAGGGGCAAAATTGTCAAAATTAAGGTTTTGACTGAAAATGACGTATCATTGACTTTTGACCTAGTACATGACCTAATGGCTTGAAGCATGATTTCAAGGACTCAAACACAATATCTTGACCTAATATCATGGCTTAAATAATTTCTCAAGATCAATGAATTGATAGTTGAAATTTGATCAACTGATGAAAAGTCAACTGATACACAAAAAGTCAAACTTTGACTTTTTGGTCAACATTGAATTTCAAAGATCAAGATTCATAAAAACACTCAAAAATATCAAACTTGGTCAACAAGAATCAAGAAAGTCAAGAAAGTCCACAAAAAGTCAAAGTTTCAAGACTTAGAAAATTTCTAAGTGTTTTTAACCTTGATAATTTCATTACTTCATGACAATTTTTCACCAAGATGCAAGATGATTCAAGGGAAAATTTCAACATGAAAGTTGTAGATCTTGATGAATTCTATAACTTTATCCCTTAGGGTTAATGTCCAAAAAATTCTTAGATTTGAAGACATAAGCTCATAAAGACATGACATTTTTCATAAAACACTCAGTGAAAATTTTAGCAAGTTTAGACAGATTTTTGACCTAACTTCTTGACCAATTTTCACCAAGTTCCAAGTTGATTTAGCCAAAGTGGTCAACATGAAGGTTGTATAAAATGTTTCAAGATTTCCAAAATGTCCAAGAACTTGAAGAGATCATGCTTGATCTAGGAGAATCGAGGAGAAGAAGTTGAGCTCTCATTCTTGAATTACAAGGCATCTTCATGAAGAACACATAACCAAATCCCACAACTATGCTGCATAATCTTGCTTTGAAGGCCCATTGACTTGCAAATCTATCCGTAATCAGATGTTTACACAACTAATTGAGCTATAATCCAAGATCTTGAGCCATTGTCCAATTAATTATTCCATTAATGGAACAAAGTTCACACTTCCATTTTGAAAAAGTGACTTTAATAATGACAACTCTGCTTGAGCCCATACATTGTTGCTTGTGACTCCAAAACATTTTAAAGCAAGAATTAACATATCTAAAGCCTCCTAACCACCATACAAGTCCTTGTACCATGCATTAGAACTATGTTTGTCAAGCTTCCTTCAAAAACAAGTTTCAAGACCATAACATGTGATTCCTTGTTTCTGATCACTAGAGCCTTCAAAACCATTCCTCTATAAATAGAAGATCCATTTGCAACCTAACACACGAATTTACAAGCCCTCAAACTCCCTTAAACCAAAATTTTCACAAAAAACTCCATAGCTTGTCATTTCCGACCTTGAACTTCCATCTAACAATCCACTCGTGTGTTTCCTCTCTAAATCAATCACAAAGCTTCCATAAATCATATACAACTCATCCCCATCCCTATTTCACAATTGTAACTCCATCTTCATCATCTTCCAAACTCAAAAACTCAACTCTACAACTTGACTTCTCTAACACGATTAAGGAACTTTCATCACAAAGTAAGAGTTGCATTAGTTTCCTAAGAGTTCAGTGAAGCTATCCAGATCATCACCACACTTCTAGGGTTGCTCAAACTCCATACATGATTTCCAGTTTTGAGGTAAGTTTTCTCAACTTTTAACTCTCTCTACAATCATCATTAATGGTTACTTTGTGAATAAAAAATGTAGACATCATAGCCCTGAAGCTAACCATGCCATTAGTTTTCATTTATGTTGCCTGAGTTATGCAAATTTTGAGTTGGAAATTTATGAAAAAATTAGGTTTTATTTGGTACAAATAGAAATTCATGTTCATCTTTGATTTATAGTTTAAGTTGTTTACATGGTTGAATTCGTATTGAAAAGTGGGGCAAGTTTCATGTTTATACTTTTGCAAATGGTTGAGAAATGGGCAAGATCAGAAATTCAAAAATCTTGTCAATGGCTTCTGGCACGAGGTTAGGAATAAAGTTATACTCAAGAATGGGTTTACTTTAAGTTTATTGCAAGTTGTATTACTAACGAATGAAACATCCACCCCAGTGGCAGGAGAAGCGCGCGTAAGGCATTGAACTATAGGGACCTGGGTTTGAGCCCCAGTGGTACCCTTTTGCTTTTCACTAATTTTCTTATTTCAGATTCTGTGCAATCTAAGCATGTATGCACACGCTGCACCTCTCATCCACACCACTTGATCATTGTACCATCAAAATCAACACTCCACAATGCAAGACCAAGGTTCATCATCACAAGCCATCCCCACTGGAATACAAAACAGGCGTTGGACCTTGTTCTGGGCCTAAATCATTTTTGCATTCTCACCCCCTTTCACTTTACAACACTCAGGCCCATTCATCATTTTTTTTATTTTTGTTTTCTGACTCATACAAAAAACACATTTGGGCCTAGCGCCCCTTTTGCTATTTTTAACCCCCATCTTACTTTTTTTAAACCCCCTAGCCCATTATTTTCTCATATCCTTTATTTTTTCTATAATTTATTTATTTATTTATCTTTATGTAAAACTAAAATACAAAAACATATTTTCTTAATTAATTTAATTAAAAAATTTATTTTATCTTTTGTTGATATTTAGAACTAAAATTTATTATTTTTATACACTATAAAATACTTTTTTGTCATTAATATTCAAATTATTTTACAAACAAATCATTAGATTTAGATTTCATTTTCTCCTCAATTAAATTAAGTTTAGGTTGTCATTTAATTTTTCTTTTAAATTGATTAAGTTAATTAACATAGATTTTAGGTTTTTGTCTTGTAATTAAAACTAATTAGTTCAATTAGGTTAATCTCTAAACCTTTTCATAAAAAACCCTGAAAGCAAATTCTACTTCATCTTTATATTTTATGCATAATTATTGTTATAATTCATATTCAATGGCTTGTAATAGTAATTAGGGCTTTATTGCTTTCTTCCCCTATTCACAAATTGTACCTCCCATTCTCAAAGCTTTGTAATAGCGTAGGACATTTTAAATTCTGCAATTTATCGCTTTCCTTATTATTGCTAATAATTAGGGTTTGTATGACAAGATCTAAAATCAAACCATAGAAAACCCTAATTCAAAGACAATATACTTGAAAACAAAATACTTTGCACACATGCACCTCTAGGGTAACCCACACTTGTTTCCTCGGATAAAAATAGTCACGTCCCTCCACGTGAGTTGCTTTAGCAAAAGACCCTCGATTAAAAGGTCATAGTCCCTCGATGACCCTTTAATGTTGCCTTCAATAAATGATCCTAGTCCCTTACAACAATTGCTAAAACATCTTACAAGTTGCCTTCTATGACTGTACAATGACCCACGCCTGTCCCTCACATCCAATGATATGGCTCTCTACCAATCAATGGTAAAATAGCACTATCTAAAGGAGGAGGAAAAGAAAAAAGACTTTTTGAGTAGGTAAATTGCTCGTAATTGCTTGCTCACAAACAAAAACATTCCACACCTCACACTTTCAAAATACTTTTCAAAACAAACATTTTGTATACATTGTCAACGATACGAGAATCATTACAAAATTGCCTTACATTGGCATTTTCAAACATCTTTCTAAACACTCCCTTTCAACAAATACTTTCAAATCCAACGCTTTGTATACATTCTCAACGATGCGAGAATCATTGCAAAAGTTTGCCAAACTTAGGCGTTTTCAAAATATTTTCAAACTTACACAAACACAAAGCATTTCAAAGTGATCAAGCAATTAAGAGCCCGTAGATAACTACAGATGAAAAGGGTGCTAACACCTTCCCTTTTCATAACCTACCCCCCGAACTCAAGAAAATTCTCAAAAGGTATTTCATGTTCTTTTAACCTTTTCCTTTATTGGATAAAAGAAAAGTCGATGGCGACTCTTGCTATCCACAACAATTGCGATAAAACGCAAAACAACCAAGTTAATTCTCCCACCGGGTCACAGAACTGGCGACTTTGCTGGGGAGAAACTAAAAGTGGGGTTACCTTAAGAGCCAGATCACCTTTATTTGCTTTATTTGTTTGGCTTGTTTGCTTTACATTTGTGGGTTATGCTTGGGTTTATTTCTTGTATAGATCCTATACCCGGATCTGGGGCATATTAGGTAAGTAGCTATAGATCGTAGGGACTATGTGGCATAATAGTGACATGTTTTAAGTGATGGCTACGTTAGTGTGACACATATGTTGGTACCGGTGTCTCTTGAGTCTAGTCAAGGAGAATACGGGGCCGCTGTGTGGTGTCATGAAGCACTAGCTGACCGTAGAACCTTAGTTGAACAACTTGGCCATTAGAAAGTATTGAGATAGCTGGCTTTGGTGTAAGACTAAAGTTGGTTGATACTCGATACTACACTTATTGAGATCGAACTTTTGGAATATTTTGGCCACAATTTGGATGCTTGAGCTAAAACAATGCCCAATGAAGAAAGATCAGTGATATTGAGATTCCTTAGTACCCGGTTACTTTTGTTAGGATAGGTTGAACCAACTAAACTTCAAGAAGGTACTTACCTATAAACCCCATGCAATCCTAAACCTAAGGCCTTGTGTTCTTTGTTTGTGTGTGATTATTTGTTCATAAACATCATGACATCATGCCATAGCATTTTCACTAACCATTTCAAGGACCTAGGGATTTATCTATGTTCTGTTTTATAGGATATTGCTTCCACTCGCAGAAATACCATCTGAATCAACTTCGTAAGGATGCCTCTTCAAATCAAAGGGTTAGCATCAAGGGTTCCTGAAAATTCTCCGTTCACCAAAAGATATGGTTGACTTCTTAATCTGGTTACCTCAAGCTTTGAAGAAGACATGATAAGAGTGCTCTTTCAATTCTTTGACCTTGTACATCATTGTTTCACCTTTCCTGATTATCAATTGGTGCCCACAATGGAAGAATTCTCTCAAATATTGGGAGTACCGGTCCTTGATCAAATATCATTCACCGGTTTAGAGAAAACTCCAAAGCCTGAAGTTATTGCTAAGGCCTTACATTTGAAGAGTTCCGACATTGTAGCTAATTGGGAGATAAGAAGTGGGGTCAAAGGCTTTTTTCCTAAATTCCTGATGGAGAAGGCTCAAATATTTTAGGATGCTATGGATTTACAAGATTTTGAGGAGATCTTGGCTCTTCTAATCTACGGGTTGGTGCTTTTTCCTAACCCCGACCAACTCATAGATGTGAATGCTGTCAAAATTTTCCTTACTCGTAACCCCGTGCCTACTTTGCTTGGAGACATTCTACATTGTCTTCACACTCGCACGGTGAGGAAGCGAGGTACTCTTATGTGTTACTTGCCTTTTCTGTCTAGGTGGTTTATTTCGCACCTTCCCCGATCAATATTGAAGAATGAGCAAGGTTTAAGGTGGTCGCAAAGAATAATATCGCTTTCTCATACATATATTCGTTGGTGCTCTCGATCTCAAGAGGACATTACTATCATTGACCGTCGTGGGAAGTTCCATAATGTTCCACTCTTGGTCATTAGGGGCGGTATTACTTACAACCCTTCTCTATCTCTACGACAATTTGGCTATGCTCGAAGAGATGGTCCCCACGATGCACTTATTCAAGGTATTGCATTCGACTATGAGAACGATGTTCAAGGTTATCATCAAAGGTTTGTACATGCTTGGGTCATGGTGAATAAGGTTGATAGAAAGAATTTGGGACATAAGAACTATATTCCTTTGGATCCTTATCTCAAATGAGTGCGATCTCGTGCTCAAAATCACATGATGCCATATTCTACTATCCTACCAATAGTTGTGGATCCTGTTGCCGAGGGAGATATTCCTTATACCATTCTCCATCCTGACATGCCTACCGACTTCAAGGAATTGTAGATATCGCGGATTCAACTCAAGGGGGAACGATACACCTTTGAAGCTCGATTCTACACTAGCGAGAAGAAAGTGTTGGAGCTCACAAGGCAACTTCACGAGGAGCGAAGCCTGAATGCATACATTTCCCCAAAGAGGAAGTGTCCATGGGAGACTTGAGCTTTTTGTTTTAGGAGTTCATTTTTTTGTCTCCTTGAGACCTTTTTGGTTTACTCATTGTAAGCCCAAGGGGAAATTGTAACACTTGAATTTATTAATGCAATTGTTGTTTCTGTTTCCTTTTTGGCTAGCAAATTTAAATATCTTGAGGTCCTTGAAAACATTGCATCCACATAGCATAAGCAGGTTTTCCGATACATGTTTCCTCATCTTTTTATTATTTATTTCAGTATAAGATGGATCTAGAGAAAACCGTCAAAGATCTATAAACTCGACACGCACAGTTCCAAGAGACTCTCCTCAACCTAGCTAAAGGACAACAAAGGTGTTTCCCCAGCAAGAGTATTTCTCCATCAATAAGGTTTATTTCCCCAAAAAGTTTATCATTTTCTAGATACATTTCAGACACAATCTAAATATAGATTCATTCTAACACTCATTCCAGATCCTCTTTTGGATACAATTCAAATATGATCTAGATATAGGTTCATTCTGACACTCATTCTAGATACTCATTCCAGATACAGTTCAGATACGATCCATATATGGATTCCATTCTGATACTCATTCAGTACATCTTCCATATACAGTTCAGATAATATCAAGATATAGATTCATTTTGATACTCACTCAGTACATCTTCTAGATACAGTTTAGATACGATCAAAATACAAATTCATTCTGATACTCATTCAGTACACCTTTCAGATACGGTTCAGATACATCCTAGATATGGGTATCATTTTGATACTCATTCAATACATCCTCAAATACAATCAAGACATAGATTTATTATGACACTCCCCAGCTTGAGTGTGTGTTGTACCCTAAAATTTTCCCTTCCATTTTACTCAACATATGTTCATTGAGATCCTCAACTTGCTCAAGGATGCCCAAGAGTTGACCAGACAAACTCTCTCCTAAAGCAATGAACCTCCAACTAGGGTTTCCATTTTCATCAAGATGGGTGAGCTCCAAAGGCCTCCTATGCTATCCATAGTCCTAATATGTTCTCAAGACAATCCATGTCAAGTTTCATGCCTTGCACAAGAAGTTTGCTCAGTCAACTGCTCAGAGGCTTGAAAATTAATTGTATTAGCTCAAAAGTCAACTGTGGCCCACATACAGTCAAACTTCAAGATTTTTGGTCAACATAAACATTTTGAAGTGATATCTATCATTTTATCAAGGGTTGATCATGATTCCCCAAGGAATGCTCTTAATTCATCAAAACTCAAAAGTTTCTAAATTAGGGTTTCTCAGGAAAAGTCAACCAAACTTTGACCAAGCATAACTATTTCATACTTTATCAGAAATTTCTCATCCAAGGCTTATTTTGAAGAGAATTTAGTTCCCTACAACTCATCTTCAGCCCTCAAGCCCAAGAAATGCACTCATGGAAAGATATGAATTCAGACATTATAGGTCATTCCAAAAAGTCAACAAAAACACCTTTTGGGTCAAAGCTCCTTACATGAACATGGAAGATCCAATTGAGATGAAACCAAAGAGGTTGCTTAGGGGACATCCTAAGATTTCTAAAAAGTCCAAAAACATCCTCATAGGGTCAAAATTGAGAGAGATATGCATTGTCAAAGTTGTCCATTTTTGGAAATTTGCTCAAAGTCAACAATGCCCAAAATTGTTTTTTTTCCACATGGGCCCATTGTTTAAGATTAAATCTCAGTCCTAGTATGGTCCATGACCTATGGGACCCTCCATGACTTTTTATTTTTGTTTATTTAATTTATTTTGATTTTTATTCATTTAAAATTAAATAAATTCAAATAAAATCAAATTAAATCAAATTTGTGGAATAAGATTTGTTTTTCATTGAATTATAGATCTCATATGCTGGAAATGATCAAACAAATCGTGCAAGCTCTAAAAAGAAGATAAAATCTATAATTTTGGAAAGATTTGAATAAAAACTTCAAGACCATCAATCTTTTGATTCTTTCCAATTTTTATTGACCTAATTGGATTCATTACTCATAGAGAAGCTTTGTGAACCCTAAAGGAGAGAACACACGCGCAACCTGCCTCCCAAGAACAAGAACAAAGTTCAACTTTTTTGTGAAAAAGTGCAAATCGAATCTTTCATTACAAGCTGTTTCAAGCCATTCCAAGAATCAAAACATATTCCTGGACATCCTCTGAAGCGTTTGCAATCAGTATCAAGGCCTGAAGCATCAAGAATCACGCGCTAGCACCTTCACGGTTTGCCCTTTTTTCAAAATTCGGTTACAATGATTCTTGCATCATAAACATGTTTTGATTATATATCTATGTTTGTTATCATATTTGCGACGTACTAGAATGCTTTGATTGGAGTTTAAGTGTAGGTATGGACATCTGCCATGGCTAGGGTTCATGAGCTCGAATTTGGGGTTTTCTTCTCTAGGGAAAATTGGCCCATATTATGGGTACCATAGCACTCAGGGGGTTATTTCCTATTGACCCTTGCCTTTGGTTGGGATTGATATTACTTGTGCTGCATTTTTGATGTTTACAGGTTTGTAGCCACGCACAAAAATTGTCACTATAGCCTATAGTGACGAGTTTGTCCGTAGGTAAAAGCTCTTTCTAAAACAATAGTCCCTGAGGAAGAAGATGAGGGCGTGGCAGCATACAATTGGCTTGTTTAAAATTTGCGCGTTTTCTTGGGCATAACATTCTGTTTATATTATATTTATTTTACTTGATTATATGCATGACTAACAATTCAGCGTAGTGGCAAGGCCGTGGGTATGTGAAGCCAAAGACTTGGGTTCGATCCCAAGCGTGCATATTTTGTTATTTTCTTAACTTTCTATGCAGGATTCAACGTATCTCATGCTTAGAGGTCAACCATGCGCCCTCAGATCTCACCCTTGGGATCTGTCTCCAGCCAGATCCAAGGTCCCTCACTGGCAAGATCTATGGTACACCCTTAGAAGATGATCTCACCAGATCAGGCTCTAGACTCTGGGCCATTATCCTGGGCCCAACATAAATTTGGCAGCACACCCCCAAGTCACTCATGATACCAGGCCCAATTTCAATTCTTTTTTTAAATTTCTTTCATTTTTTTAATTAATCATTTATTTCAATTATTTTACAAGAAAAAAATCATTGTTTTTTTAATTAAATCATGAAAATTAGAAAATTACAAAAAATATTAGATTTAGTCTTTTCTCATAAAAAATATTTATTTGCATTAATTAGCTTAATTAGGTCAACTTAAATCTTTTTGTAATTAAAATTTAATAGAAATTAGGTTGACTTGCAAATTAATTATTTTTCATAAAACAATCAAAAAAAATATCTTTTCTTTATTCGTGAATTATTTTTTTCTAAACTTGACATTAATTCCCCTTATCTAATTTTGTCGTGCGCGTCTTTGTTTCCATTATTCGATTAATTATTGTAACTGTTCCAAGTCTGTAATAGTTAATTAGGTTTACTATTCCGCATTTATCATTTCCCCCAATTTTTGGTTATGTAATCCCCTCCCGAAAGCCTTATAATAGCTAGGGTTTTAAATTCTCGCACTTTATTTTTTGCAATTATAAACTGTCTAGATGTATAAATAATAGGATTGAATGACAAGATAAATCAATTTAAAACGGTAGATAACCCTAATTGTGCAAAGATAATTAACTGAGAAAAGTACACTTGCACATGCTCACTCCTAGGGTTTGCCCCGCTTGGTTGCCTCAGAAATAATGGTCGTGTCCCTCGAATGTAGGGATACCTTAGCAATGACTCACGATTCAAAATAGTCATAAAGATCATAGTCCCTACTTGTCCCTCGAGTTCTCTACGAATTGATCTTATGACGATAGTCCCTTCGAAATGCTAAGGTGTCCTTACTTGTTGCCTTCAGAGAGCATTTCGTCCCTTCGAACGTCCCTTTAAAATTCCAACAACAGAGCTACCTACTCCTTAATAGTAGGATATAGCTGTCTAAAGGAAATGAAAATGAACAGGCTTTTTTTCCGAGTAGGTAGAAAAAACTCTTAAGTACTTGCTCAAGACAAAAGTTTTCACACAAACACTTATCAAAAACAATTTTCAAAACAACTTCGCCACACTCTTGAGGACCGATA
This sequence comes from Vicia faba, assembly GCA_948472305.1. NCBI lineage: Eukaryota > Viridiplantae > Streptophyta > Magnoliopsida > Fabales > Fabaceae > Vicia > Vicia faba. The sequence goes on along the minus strand of OX451736.1, from coordinate 934,144,209 downwards.
CAAGGGTTATCACGAAGTAAACAAAACTTTTCAAAGCATGCACACACAAGCAATTTAAAAATGAGCAAGTACCTAAGAGCCCATGGAAAACCACGGATAGAAAGGGTGCTAAGACCTTCCCTTTCTATAATCTACCCCCCATACTCAGAAACATCTCGAAAAAATGTTTTTCTGTTCTTTTTCCTTTTCCTTTGTTGGATGAAATAAAAATCGGTGGCGACTCTTACTTACCGCAACATTTGCGAACAAAAAACGCAAACCAGTATAACAGTCGGTTCTGCCACCGTATCACAGAACTGGCGACTCTGCTGGGGACTATAAAAGTGGGGTTTACCTTAGGATCTAAGTTTTTTTAAAATTGCTTTCTTGTTTGCTTTGCCTGCTTTATCTTTGAGGGATTTTGCTTGGGTATTATTGAAGATCCTACACCCGGATCTGGGGACACTCTTTAGGTAAACAACAATAGATCGTGGAGACTGTACGACGTAGAACGATATGGTTTAAGCGATGGTTGTGTTGGTGTGACACTTTGGTTGGTACCAGTATCCTTCGTGTGGAAACTAGGAGAATACGGGGCCGCCGTGTTGTGTTGTAAAGCACTAACAGACTTTAGAACCTTAATTGAACAAACTTAGCCATTAGAAAGTAGTGAGATAGCCGGCCTCGCTATAAAGCTGAGGGTTAGTTGATACTCGATGCTACACTCATTGAGATCAGACTTTCGGGATATTTCGGCCGCAAGAAAAGATTGCCTGAGCTGAAACAATTCCCGATAAAGGATGATCAGTGATATTGAGAATCTTTAGAACCCAGTTACTTTTCTAAGACAGGTTTGAAACCAACTAAACTTCAAGAGGGTACTTACCTTTAACCTCATGCAAGCCGTTGAAACTAAGGTCTATTGTATGATTTGATTGTGTGTGATTTACTCTGTTTGAACATAACATCATGCATCATAACATAGCATCCATTCTTATTACACTAACCATTTCAAGGACCAAGGGAATTTATCTTTGTTCTGTTTTGCAGATTATGGCTTCCGCTCGTAGAAACACTATCCGAATCAGCTTTGTGAGAATACCTCCCCCAACTCAAGGAATTAGTATCAAGGGTTCCTGAAACTTCTTCGTTCATTAAGAGACATGGTTGACTTCTCAACCTAGTTACTTCGAGCTTTGATGAAAAGATGATAGGTGTACTCTTTCAGTTCTTTGATCCCAAGCACCACTGCTTCACCTTTCCAGACTATCAGTTGGTGCCTACCATGGAAGAGTTCTCTCAGTTATTGAATCTACCTATTCTGGACCAGGTGCCTTTCACAGGTTTAGAAGAGGTTCCTAAGCCAGAAGTCATTGCCTTAGCTTTGCATCTGAAATGAGCCGACATGGTATCCAGTTGGGAAACAAGAAGCGGAGTCAAGGGTTTTCTAGCCAAGTTCCTAATAGACAAGGCCCAACTGTTTTGGAATGATTTGGACTTTCAGGCTTTTGAGGAAGTCTTGGCCCTTCTAATCTATGGGTTGGTACTGTTCCCTAACCCGAACTTGCTCATAGATGTGAATGCTATCAAGATCTTCCTCTCTCGTAACCCTGTGCCTACTTTGCTCGGAGATATCTTGCATGCTCTTCATACTAGTACCGTGAAGAGAAGAGGGGTTCTTATGTGCTGCATGCCATTACTATTAAGGTGGTTTATTTCTCATCTCCCTAAGTCAGTGCTAAAGAATGAAGAAGGTTCGGTTTGGTCGCAAAGGATAATGTCACTTTCTCACGCGGATATTCTCTGGTATTCCCGATTTATGGGAGATATTTCTATTATTGACCGTTGCGGGGAGTTCTCTAATGTCCCACTAATTGGAATTAGGGGAGGCATAACTTACAATCCTTGTTTGGCTCTTCGATAATTTGGTTACGCTCGAAGGGATGGTCCTCATGAGATACTTATCCAGGGCATTGTATTTAATTATGAGGATGATGTTCAAGGGTATCATCAGAGGTTCATACGAGCTTGGGGCATGGTAAACAGATCTGACGCCAAGACTTTGGGGCCGAAGAATTCCATACCTATGGAACCTTATCTCTAATGGGTACGTGCTCACGCTCAGAAACTTATGATGCCCTACATAGCCGTCTTACTAGTGATTGTGGAGCCCATTACTGAAGGGGATATCCCCTACACGGTTCTTCATCCTGATATGCCCACTGATCTTGAAGAACTACAAAGGTCCTATATTCAGTTGAAGAAAGAGTGTGATACTTATAGGGACCAGTTCTATGCCCAGAAGAATAAGCTTTTAGAGCTTACAAACAACTTCATGAGGAAAGAAGCCTTAATGTCTATCTCGGAACAAAGAGGAAGCATCCATGGGAAACTTGATTTCTTTTAGTTTTTAGAATTTCCAATTGTAACGCCTAAAAGGCAATTGTATTTTGAATTCTACTAATAAAATCTTTGTCTCTTTTTGGTTCGCAAATTTAAATTTCCCAAAGTCCTTGAAATCATTGCATACGCATCCCATCCATAGCATTGCATAAACAGGTACCATTACAGGTTTATCATCTTCTTCGCTGTTTATTTCAACAAAAATGTCTTCCGAACAAAGCATCAAAAATATTCAGGCACAAAATGCCCAATTTCAACAGATGTTCATAACGCTGGCAAAAGGGCAGGAGGATCTGAAGGCCCTCATCCTGAAAGAGAAAAGGAAGAAAAAGAAGAAGCCCGCTGGTATCCTTAATATGGGCAGAAGATTCAGGGGGCCACTAAAGCAACCAGTTGATCTGACCTCCTCGTCCAAAGAAGGGGAGAACCAAGAAAGGGAGACAAGGGAAGAGGACCCCAGTCCTGAAGTTTCTGACAATGATACAGACTACAATGATGAGCAATATCCTCCCACTGAGGATAGATACAAGCAGTTAGAGGATCGGCTAAGCCCTATGGAAGTCCAGAGAATACACGGGTTAGACTTTGAAGAACTAGGATTGGTGTCGGGAGTGGTCATCCCGCAGAAATTTAAGGCTCTAGTTTTCGCAAGGTATGATGGGGTGTCTTGCCCAAAGCTCCATATCAGTTCCTATGTAAGGAAGATCCAGCCCCATACCGCTGATAGAAACTTGTAGGTTCACTTCTTTCAAGACAGTCTGTCAGGGTCTCAGCTTAAATGTTTCTACCAACTGGAGGGAACCAATGTCTGAAACTGGGAGGATTTGGCTGCTGCTTTTTATAAGCAGTATCAATACAACGCCGACCTTGCCCCTACTCATACTCAACTCTAGAGTATGTTCATGGGTGAAAGTGAAGGCTTTAAGGACTATGCGCATAAGTGAAGAGACTTGGCTGGGAGTGTCCAACCCCCTTTATCTGACAGGAAGTTGGTTGACATGTTTCTTGGGACGCTGTCTGGTCCATTCTTTAATCATTTGATTGGCAGCTCGTCAGCTGGTTTCACTGAGATGATATTAACTGGAGAGAGGGTAGAAGCTGGGATCCGGAGCGGTAAAATACAGAAAGACACCTCTTCGAGTTCAGTAAAGAAGCCCTTCACTAGTAAGAAGGAAGCCAATGTTATCTATAACCCCGAGGTCAAAGCAGTTTACCCGGATTAACATGACATTGACAGAGGTTCTACCCCACAATGCAATAATCAACAAAGGATAGAAATGCCACAAAGGCAGTTTACCCGGATTAACATGACATTGACAGAGGTTCTACCCCATATGCTGAGATCCAACTTGGCAACCTTGAAAGAGGCTCCCAAGAATCTTAATACCACGTCTCCTCGGTACAATCCAAACGCTCGATGTGCCTACAATTCTGGGAGTCCTGGCCACGATACAAATGAATGTTGGGCTATGAGAAATAAGGTACAAGATCTAATTGAAGCCAAGGAGATTGAGTTCGATGCCCCGGAGAAGCCCAGTGTTATAACTGCTCCCATGCCTAAGCACAACCGATGAGTTAATGCCATTGACACTGATCTATTTGTAACCTTAGTTGATGAATTTTCTACTCCCCTTATGACTGTTAAGAAGAATTTGTTATTGGACAGTTTATTTCCGGGTTTTAGTGAAGTTTGTAATGAATAATTTAACTTTATGGCCTTGTGTCTTACCCGAGGCACAATGGTTCTATCTGTGAGGTTTATTGTGTCATTTCATATATCATCAATAAAACATTGGACGTTCTTTGCATACAAATGTTGCGCTCTCTGTTTTTTCTTTTCTAATTTTACATTATCAATACAACTATGCTCTTACACTCACTCACGTATCAAACTGCAGATCCATATCCACTTTGGATCCCATTGATAATAATTCTGCTATTGCCAGTTATGATTTCGAAAATCCGATCAACCAAGCCGAGGACGAAGGTGAGGACGATTGTGAGGTGCCTGGAGAATTGGCTAGACTGTTACAACAGGAAGAAAGGGCTATACAACCTCACGAAGAGCCAGTTGAGACGATAAACTTGGGCATGGAGGAGGACAAAAGAGAAGTCAAGATTGGTGCAAATTTGGAGACTAAGATCAAATAACGGTTGATACAGATGTTGCACGACTATGTTGAGATCTTTGGCTGGTCATATGAAGACATGCCTGGTCTAGACACCGATATTGTGGTACACCGTTTGCCGACTAAAGAAGATTGTCCTCCGGTTAAACAGAAGGTCCGACGTATGCGCCATGAAATGTCAGAGAAGATCAAGGCAGAGGTTATGAAGCAGTTTGACACAGGGTTCTTAGCTGTCACCTCCTATCCACAGTGGGTTGCTAACGTGGTTCTGGTACCTAAGAAGGACAGGAAGGTACGAATGTGCGTGGATTACAGAGATCTAAACAAGGCAAGCCCCAAGGATGACTTCCCGCTTCCTCACATTGATGTTCTGGTCGACAACACCGTGCAACACAAAATCTTCTCCTTCATGGATGGTTTCTCTGGCTACAACCAGATCAAGATGGATCTTGAAGATATGGAGAAGACAACCTTCATCACACAGTGGGGCACCTTCTATTACAAGGTGATGCCTTTTGGGTTGAAGAATGTTGGGGCAACCTATCAGCGAACCATGGTTGCTTTTTTCCACAATATGATTCACCATGAGATCAAGGTTTATGTTGATGGCATGATAGCCAGGTTTCAAACCGAAGAGGAACACCTTGATCATCTACAAAAGTTGTTCGACAGGTTGAAGACATACAAGCTGAGGTTGAATCTGAACAAGTGCACCTTCAGGGTAAGGTCTGCTAAGCTTCTGGGTTTCATCATCAGTGACAAAGGTATTCAGGTAGACCCCGCAAAGGTAAAGATCATACAAGAGATGTCGGATCCCCGTACAGAGAAGGAGGTTAAAGGTTTCTTGGGACGCCTAAATTATATCGCCAGGTTCATTTCACATCTAACTGCTACTTGTGAGCCCATCTTCAAACTTCTAAAGAAAGATCAAGTAATAAAGTGGAATGACGAATGCCAGTCTGCTTTTGAAAGAATCAAAGAATACCTTCAAGAACCATCCATTCTGATGCCTCCGGTCGAAGGAAGACCTCTGATATTGTACTTAACAGTGCTAGACAATTCAATGGTGTGTCTGCTGGGCCAGCATGACGAGTCTGGTCGAAAAGAGCACGCAATATACCACCTTAGCAAAAAGTTTACCGACTGTGAGACAAGATACTCACTGCTCGAGAAAACTTGTTGTGCTTTGTCATGGGCTGCTCGCCGACTAAGACAGTACATGTTGACCCACACTACTTTGTTGATATCTAAGATGGATCCAATCAAATATATCTTCGAGAAGTCCGCTCTCTCCAGAAGAATAGCAAGATGGCAGATGATCTTAACTGAATATGATATACAATATACAACCCAGAAAGCAATCAAGGGAAGTGTATTAGCTGATCATTTAGCCCATCAGGCCGTGGATGACTACCAGTCCATGAATTTTGAGTTCCCGGACGAGGATATTATGCTGGTGACTGACTACAAAGAATCGGGACCGGAAGAAGGACCTGAGGATGGATCCTGATGGACTATGGTTTTTGACGGAGCTTCGAACGCACTTGGTAATGTCATTGGCGTTGTAATCATATCTCCTGAGGGCTGTCATACTCCTTTCACTGCTCGATTATGTTTCAACTGCACTAACAACATGGCGGAGTATGAAACTTGCATTATGGGTCTCAAAGCTGCTATTGACCTGAGGATCAAGTTCTTCAGCATTTTCGGGGATTCCGCCTTGGTGATAAGTCAGATCAAGGGTGAATGGGATATGAAGCATCCGAATCTCATCCCATTCAAAGAGCACGTGCTGACATTGCTCCCACACTTTGAGAAGGTAACCTTTGAATATTTCCAACAAGAGGAGAATCAGTTAGCGGACGCGCTAGCTACCATGTCTTCTATGTTCAAAGTCAGGTGGAATAACAAAGCTCCCCGAATCACCATTGAAAGGTTGGATGAACCAGCGCACTGCTGTGAGATTGATATCGAAGAGTGTTGTACCCCAAAATTTGCCCTCCTCTTTTCCACAAGAAATCACGGCTTCGGGCTTTTCCTGATTTTTTAGACTGGCTCAAGAATCGGTCAAACAGACTTTTCTTGTCAGTCAGACCAAATTTAGGGTTGTCATTAATTTTAAAAAAGTTCGAGCAGATTGCTTAGGGTTTGGTTGAGTTGGCTCAGGTTTGGATCAGGCGGACGCTTCTCTAACATTAAGTCAAGAATTAGGGTTTTTGTGCGCGCAGAAAGAATTAAGTCTACAGTGCTTTTCAATTTACTCTGGAATATGGACTGAGGTTTCTGACTGGGAGCTTGCAGTGTTTGATTGAATCATTAAGAGAACAAAGATTTGGGCAGTTGTTGTGATCGACTGTGCATTGCTTTGGATTTTTGAAACGCCGGGTTTATTATTGATTGACCACAATATTTATTAATTGCTTATTTATTCTAAGTTAGGATAATTGGGATTTATTTCCATTTATTATAATTTAAGAATTTATAAGTAATTAAATAAACAGCTGGAAAAAGAATTAACTGATCAAAACGGATTTTTATTCATCTTTAATTATTTGTTACAATTGTTATTTAAATACAGTATTTATTTACAAAGTATTTATAATAATAATGGTTACAATGATTAAAATTGAAATAAACTATGTCCTAAATTTCCTAATCTTCAATCTTCTATCCAATGCTCCCTTGTTGCTCAATTATTTTTTTCATCTGCAAAACAAAGAAAAAGAAAAAAGTCAAAAGAAGATAAAAGAGACAGACAGTTAATTTAAAAATTCATCATTAAAAGCAACTGGCCGGAATCAGTTTGCCCTCTCTGCAAATCACGAGATTGCTCTCGGTTCACAAAGAGGGATAAAATGTCTTGCAAAAATGTGAAATGCACAAATTCAAATTTTCAAGCATACTGCATAAATCCAAAAATTGTCAACCAAGTTTCCAAACAGCATAAAGGCAAACTGAATCACATCTCCAAACTAAGCCAAAAGTTGTCAAAAAAATTGTCCAAGGATGCCAAAAGATATCAAACTCCAAAAGCTGTCAATAAAGTACATAAAGTATGCAAGAAACATGGAAAATATGCAGAGGAAAACAAGTGCAAACAATGTTCAGATACATCACTTTCCAAAGGCCAGTTTACTTTTTCAGAAAGAAGACAAATTTAAGCAATAAAAGTGCTTTTCTTTAATCTGGAGAGAGAAAGAGAGAGGAAAGCAGCTTGCAGTACAACAGGCTAGAGGCTAAACAAAAGATATAAATAGGATGTATCAGAGCACATAAAAAAAGGAGGCAGAAGGCATACAACAGAAGTGATCACAAAAAATGAAAACCTCAAGCCTTGCAAACCTGTCCAAGGATTGACCAAGAACGAATATACAAAAAAATATAACACCTCCTGCCCTTAAAAGACAAAAAGGCCAAGACCCTGAAAATATATACAAGAGCCATCAACCTGCATAACATAGAGATCATAAGCCACACAAAGCCTAATAGCCTCCAAGTTCATCAAACTCAAAAACTTCAACAAAAACACAAGCTCTAAACCTGTTAGCCTGAACCACTGTAAAACAAAAACAGTATCAAGATAACCATCAAACCGCTCAAACCTTAACCTGCCTCTAAACAAACATCAAGCCCATAACCTGTGTATAAACCAGAAAAAAGCACATCAGACTGTCAAGCCTTAAATAGCTCAACCTTCAAAGCCTTTTCCAAAACCAACATTCGAACCAACCAGGCCCTCAGAGGTGACCTCATCACAGGGCACAACATACCAAATATCTCAGCAAGCAACTATACTCAGCAAGCAAATATACTCAGAAGCAACATTCAACAGCATATCAAAGGCATCAAGCCATCATACAAGGCAACTGAGGCAAAAGGCATAGCAACGTACATAGGCAAACATCCAAGCAGACAAGAAGAGGAAAGGAAGTGATTATACAAAAGGTTTTCAGTTGCTCATCATTATACCTAAAGAAGCGAAATAAAGATACCAGTTTCCAGCAAAAGCCAGCATCACCAAGTCTCCGCCTTCAGCCGCCTGAAGCATCTCCGATTCATCCCACCTCCGTCTCCATCCCCCAAAGGTATATTTTCTTTTCTCTCCATTCATGCACCTCAAACAAAAACACGAATAATCAAGGATCAGAAACGAAACTAAACATGCAAGGAAGAGAAATCAACAATATATAAAAGGTGAAACTCTAAATGCGTTAAATAACAGAAACAGTCACCTTACGATCTCGCTTCGCTGGACCAAGGAGGGAAGAGGGGACGAAAGGACGAAGCCTGAAGGCCATGGGCGAAGGAGTTTAATTCAGTGGCTTTGGTTTGAAGGAGAACAAAGAAGCGATGAAGGGACGACGCCGCGCTAAGCTCTGAAACCCTAATCTAATCCCAAATGACACAAAACAATTAAACCCTAAGCAAATTTGTTGTCCCAAGCATTGGGCCTGCCTCTGCCAAACACGCCTAAGCCCATTTGTTTTTTTTGGTATGCACCCCCCCCCCCCCCCCCCCCCTTTTGACTTAGCCTGATACATTTTGTTTGGGTTGAAAGGCCCAATTAACCCTTTAGTTTCTTTTTTATTATTTTTCAAACTAATCTCTTTTTGTTAAACAAATTAATATACTATTTTTTTTACATTAAATTTTTATACCAATACTATAATACAAATTGTTTCTTTTGTAAATAAAAATATTTTAACCCCTTTTTTTACACATATACAAAATTTTCTAGGATAGTTTATATTTTATTTTCTTTGAACAATTAAAAAGACATGAAAACTTAGTTCTATTAAAGTTTATTTATTAAGTCTAAGTTTTGTACATAAAAATATTAACATAAAACATTAATACATAGAACTTAAAACATTTTCTTTTTCTTAAACTTAAAACCTTTTTTTTCTTTTCATTTAAAAATGTTTGTACATAATTAACAAAATACCAAAAAAATAATATTGATACATAAATAATTACTTAATAAGTATATTAGGGTAATACTTGCATCGCTTGTAAATAAATCACATACACATTTGCAATACACATTTTATGTTTTTATACATTGATACATTTGCTTGTCCCTTTTTTTTACATTGCTATTACTTTACATTTGAGATTGCGATTGATTCGATTTGGGTTGTAAATTATTTGGATACTATTCTCCTAATAAGTATCATCCCCCATTTGTAAATAATTGTACCCCCATCCCCGGATACTCATTTGTAATAGTTTAGGACTTTAAATTCCCGCAATTTATCGCTTTCGAATTATGCCATGATAGATCTAGGGTTGTATGTACAATCAAACGCTAGATAACCTAATACAAAGACAAATACATGAAATCAATACACAATCACACTTGCACCCCTAGGGTAATCCCGCTTGTTGCCTTCCAAAATGGGTCATGCTTGCACGTCGAGTTTCTTTGGCAAAACAAATCAAATGATCATAGTCCCTCAACGACGCTTTCGAAAGTTGCCTATCAAAATGATCATAGTCCCTTCAAGCAAATTTCCAAAGACACGTGGCACCATTGCATTCATGGTCCATACGATGACCCACGCCTGTCCCGTTAAACATCCTAAACGCAAGATTGTCCACCAAATACAATGGTGGAACAAAATTGTTAAAAGGGTTAAAACATGAGAAAAACCTTTGAGTAAATTTAGGGATAGACAAACTCTTAGTTACTTGATCAAACTTGCAAAAACATTTGCCTACTTTTCAAAACCACACTCCACAAACACTTTCAAAACAAACTTTCAAAAACATTTGAAACATCTTTTCGAAAAGATACACACCTTTGTAAAACACTCAAACACGAGTCATTACAATGGTTGCCTAAGACAAGGCGTCTTCTTCAAAAACATTTTCAAAAACACACACACACACACACACACACCATTTCAAGCAATTGAAAATCAAAGGCAAGTGATCTAAAACCAAGTAACTAAGAGCCCATGGATAACCATGGATGAAAAGGGTGCTAATACCTTCCCTTTTCATAATCTACCCCCCGAACCCACGAAACATCTCAAAAGGTTTTTCCTGTGCTTTTTAACCTTTCCTTTAGGATAAAATAAAAAGTCGGTGGCGACTCTTGCTAAACCGAACAAGTGCGAATATAAACACAAAAACTCAAGTCAGTTCTCCCACCGTATCACAGAACTGGTGACTCTGCTGGGGAATTACTTAAAAGTGGGGTTACCTTAGGGTCTTAGATCACCCTCTTGCATGATTAATTGTTTGCTTTGATTGCTTTACCTTTGTGGTTCTCTTGTTTGGGCTTGGAATCCTACACCCGGATTTGGGAAACATTCATAGATAGCAATACGTTGTGGAAACTGTGCGGGGTATACCGACACGGTTGAAGCAATAGCTATATTAGTGTGACATATTTGTGAGTACCGGTAACCCTTGAGTTCAATCAAGGAGAGTACGGGGCCGCTGAGTGATGTCACTAAGCACTAATGACCTAGAACCTTACTTGACCATCTTGGCCTTTTATTAGGGGTAGTGAGATGACCGGCTTTGGTGCAGTCCGAAGTTGGTAGATACTCGATACTACACTCATTGAGGGTTGTTTTCTTGGAATATTTTGGTCGCTAGTTAAGTGGCTAAACCGAAACAATGAACATGGAAAACAATCCAATGATATTGAGCTCCTTAGAACCCGGTTACTATTTATAGGACAGGTTTTTAAGCCAACTACACTCAAGAGGGTACTTACCTATGAAACCCCATGCAAGCCTGAAACTAGGGTTTTGTGTGAATTTCTTGTACATGTGTTTTTTGCATACATCATAAACATCATAAGGCATCATATGCATCCGCTAACCATTTCAAGAGTTTGGATCTTCACCTTTGTTCTTGTTTTGTAGGTCATGGAAATTCCTCGCAGGAAAACTATCCAAGTCAACCTTGTGAGAATCCCTCCTCAACTCAAGGAGCTCACATCCAGAATTCCCGAAAGCTCTCCCTTCAGTGAAAGACATGGTAGACTGCTCAGCCTAGTCAACACCAGCATTGAAGAAGACATGATGAAGGTTTTGTTCTAGTTCTTTGACCCCCTTCACCACTGTTTCACATTCTCCGACTACCAGTTGGTGCCTACTTTGGAGGAATTTTCTCAACTCCTGAGAATTCCCATTCTTAATCAACTACCTTTCAACGGTACGGAAAAGGAACCAAAGCCTGAAGATGTTGCTCAAGCTCTACACTTGCAACCATCTGACATCAAGGGGCATTGGGAAACTAGAAGCGGTGTCAAAGGCTTCTTGGCAAAATTCTTGTTTGAGAAGGCACAAGAGTGTTGGAATTCCTTGGATCTACAAGCCTTTGAAGAAATTGTGGCACTCCTCATTTATGGGTTGGTCTTGTTCCCAAATCTTGACCAGCTTATAGATGTCAACGCCGTCAAGATCTTCTTATCCAGGAATCCAATACCAACATTGCTTGGGGACATCCTCCACTCATTTTACACACGAACAATGAGAAAGAGAGGTGTTCTCATGTGCTGTACTCCTCTCCTTGCAAGGTGGTTTATTTCGCACCTTCCACAATCTGTTTTGAAGAACGACCAAGGCCTAAGGTGGTCACAACGGTTGATGACCCTCACTCACTCTGATGTACGTTGGTGTTCTCGGTCCAGAGAAAATGTCATCATCGTCGATCGTTGTGGAGAGTTCCCTAATGTTCCATTTCTTGGCATTAGAGGGGGCATTACCTACAACCCTTGTCTGGCTTTGAGACAGTTTGGATATGCACGGAGGGATGGCCCTTATGACATGCTGATTCCTGACCTAGTTTTTGACTTCGACAACAATGCGCAAGGACTTCGCCAAAGATTCATCAGAGCTTGGAGGATGCCTAACAAGGTAGACAGCAAGACACTGGGGCACAAGAATTCCATCCCTCTTGAGCCTTATCTCAAGTGGGTCCGAACCCGAGCCCAAAGTCTAATAATGCCTTACCCTCATATTCTCCCTGTGATTAAAGAGCCCGTTAAGGAAGGTGAGGTTCCCTACACCATCTTATATCCTGACATGCCCACGTCATGGGAGGAGATGCAGAAGAGTTGGATCCAACTCAAGGAGGAACAGAATACTTTTGAAGCCAGCTTCTACGCCAGTGAGAAGAGGGTTTTGGAGCTTACCCGCCGACTCCATGAGGAAGAGACCCTCAACACCTACATCGCGCCAAAGAGGATGCGCAACGTATTTTTACCATGAGAAGTTTTTGTAATATTTGGCCCATGGGGCATTTATGTACTAACAAAATTTCTTCTTATTAATATGACGTGTGTTCTTTTTGTCTGCAACAATTGTGAATTTCTAAATCCTTGAATGCATTGCATAAATAAACATATCATTCATCATGTTCATAAGCAGGTCTCCACACCAGGTTTCCTTATCTTTCTGCTGTTTATTTCAGTAAGATGGATCTCGAACAGACGATCAAAGATCTACAGTCTCAGAACTCACAGTTTCAGCATCTCCTGATGACCTTGGCAAAGGGTCAGGAGGATCTAAAAGCCCTGCTTGGGAACAAAGAGAAAGTGAAAAAGAAGAAGAAAAGAGTCGGGTAGCTACCCTGGGAAGAAGGTTTGAGGGTGAAGCCAGAAGAGTTCTTGAATTTCCCCCTACATCTGAAGAAGGAACCAGTAAAGGAAAAGGGGCTGCGGTACCGTCTGAATCCGAAGCTGAAGAGGAAGAGGCTGAAGAAGATGAAGACTACTCAGAACAACAATACCCACCCGCCGACGATAAGTACAAAAACTTGGAAGACAGGCTGGCAGCTATGGAGCTGCAGAGAGTTCCTGGTTTAGATTTCGAAGATTTGGGATTAATTGCTGGAATAGTGATCCCCCCGAAGTTTAAAGTGCCAGTTTTTGCAAGATATGATAGGCTGTCTTGCCCGAAGATGCACCTAAGGTCGTATGTCCGAAGAATCCAACCTCACACATCTGACAGAAACCTTTGGGTACATTTCTTTCAAGATAGTCTGTCTGGCACACAGCTGGATTGGTTCTACAATCTTGAGAGATCAGAGGTACATAGTTGGGAGGATCTGGCAGCTGCTTTTTATCGCCAATATCAGTATAACTCTGACCTGGCACCAACTCGTACTCAGCTACAGAGTATGGGGATGGCCTCAGGTGAGGGATTCAAGGAATATGCCCAGAAGTGGCGCGATCTGGCCGGGAGAGTGCAGCCACCTCTTTCTGATAGAGAGCTTGTTGATATGTTCCTGGGGACCCTGTCTGGTCCATTCTTTAACCATCTGATCAGTAGCTCTTCTGCAGGGTTTACTGAATTAATTCTGACTGGCGAGCGGGTAGAAGCCGGTATCAAGAATGGGAAGATTCAGAAGGATGCCTCTGCATCTACTACTGGTAAGAAATCATTTCCGACGAAAAAGGAAATGGCTGTTGTGTATTCTCAGAGAGGAGCGGGAAGAAATGAGCGTCGGCCGACTGTGGGGGCTGTGATGATCCAAAATCCATCAAATGATCAACCTCGCAATAACCAGTCCAGACCTAAACAACAATGGGGAGAACGGCCACCACGACAGTTTACCCGCATCAATATGACACCTGCGCAGGTTCTTCCACATTTGTTGAATTTGAATCTCACCAAGATTAGGGAAGCACCGAAACTTGTGAATACTGCTTCACCGCACTATCATCCCAATGCTAAATGTGCCTACCATTCTGATAGCGTCGGACATGACACAAACGATTGTTGGGCGCTAAAAAATAAAATTCAAGACTTGATAGATGCAAAAGAGGTGGAGTTCGATGCTCCAGAGAAGCCAAACGTGATATCTGCTCCGATGCCGAAGCATGGTCGAAATGTCCATGCTATTGAGGAAGATCTGTATGTGTCTGATGTCAGTGACCTGATAACTCCGCTGTTAACCATCAAGTTAAATCTGCTAAGAGCCAGGATTTTCTCGGGATTCAAAGAAGACTGCTACTGCTGTTACTCTCTTCCATTTGACTGCCCATTACTGAAGAAAGGCGTCCAAGGCCTGAGGGACAGTCAACAAATTCTGTTTGAGAAGATTCCTGCTATTCCAACCCCTACTGAAGATGTTTCAATTATCACCATTTCCGCCAATCTTTCCAAGGCCGTCAGAAAGCCTGTTAAGATTACATCAGCTACAAAGATTGTTCCCTTGAAAATAACTATGCCTGGGCCTGTCCCCTACAGTTCAGACAAGTCAATACCATGGAATTACGGTGGAGAAATCTACTACCATGGTGTTAAACAAGTTGAAGTAACCGAAGGAAGCTCTGATGAAGAAGATGCCAGTATTGGAAACATTGCCGGTACAAGCAAGATCACCCGAAGCGGGAGAATATTTTCTCCAGAGATTGCTCCCCCAAAGGCAATCTTTGGACCCTCAGCTGCTGTCAAAGTTAATCCTGCACCAATAAAACTTTCCTCCGAAACTCCGTTGATTGAAGAAACTGTTATTCCCGTTGTTGTCCCTCCTACTTCTGCTGATAAAGGTAAAGGGACCCAGGATGAGCTCGTCAGGACGAGGGCTCAACCTTTGGCCATCCCGGAGACCTCTAAGAAAGAGATGGAGGAGATCCTGAAGATAATTAAAAAGAGTGATTATGACGTGGTAGAGCAGCTGGGGCAAACCCCCTCGAAGATCTCCATGTTAGCATTACTGCTTTGCTCTGAGGCGCACGCTAAAGCATTGATAAAATTCCTGAAGACAACCCATGTGCCCCAGGAAACCTCTGCAGACCAATTCCAAGATTGCGTGGCCAGCCTTACCGCAGACAACGGTTTAGGTTTCTCTGATGCTGACCTGACCTCAAAAGGAAGAAAGCACAACGACGCATTACATGTGTCAGTGGAATGCCAAGGAACTACTCTGGCCCATGTTCTGGTCGACACTGGTTCTTCTATGAACGTGCTGCCCAAGAAGGCTCTCGACCGTTTAGACCGTGAAGGTTTGGAGTTAAGGCCAAGTAATATCATTGTAAGGGCATTTGACGGGTCAAAGATAATGGTACACGGGGAGGTAGACATTCCCATTAAGGCTGGCACAGAAGTGTTCCCCTCAACTTTCTATGTGATGGACATTCGTCCGTCATACTCTTGCTTACTGGGAAGGCCATGGATACTTAACGCTGGGGCGGTTACCTCCTCCTTACATCAAATGTTGAAGTACCCTGTCAAAGGAAAGATCATAACCGTGCACGGTGAAGAGGAATATATGATCAGCCACTTGAACTCCTTTCGGTATGTAGAGGTGGAAGGAGAATTCATTGAAAAATCATTCCAGCACTTCGAGGAAGTCTCTCCTGAGGTGGCAGTAGCAAAAGTGGTAGCTGAGGTACCAAAGCAGATGGCTAGGATGGCATCTCTAAAAGACGCGAAAGCTGCAATGAAGGAAGGGAAGAGCTCGCCATAGGGTCAGTTGCCCGATATTCCTCACAAAACAGACAAGTTTGGATTAGGTTTCACTGCTGCGGGACAGAAAGCTATGCGCCGCTCAAAGGTTGAAAGAACACCCATCAAGATTTCTCCTTTTGGAATCAACGCTTTGGAGGGTGAAGACAAAGAGGCCAACATTGAAGATTGGATCTACCCAACCATCGAAGGAGGACTACGCAACTGGGAGGCAAAAGACTTTGTCCCCATTACTTTTATTAATCAGTAATTATCTGTCAAACATTTCCTATTGGTTTGTAATAATTACTTTTTTGAACAATCCGTACACTACTTTTTCACCTCATGTCTTGCCCGGGGCATGTAGGTCCATTTGTAAGGGTTTTGATTATCTTCATATCCATATGCCATGTTTAATGATTCATTGGACGTTTTTCATTGATAAACTGCTGTGTTCATTTTCTTTCCTTTTTGAATTTTGTTTGTTTAAGGATGGCTATCCCTTACACACACCCACACTCACAAATGCAGGTACCCATCCACTCTGGATTCTATGGGTGACTATTCTGCTATGTCCTTCAATAACTCTGAAGATCTGGTCAATCAGGCTGAGTATGAAGATGACGAAGATTGTGAAGTACCGGGAGAGCTAGCCAGACTTCTACAACAAGAAGAAAGGGCCATCTTGCCTCACGAAGAGTTGTTGGAAACTGTCAACTTAGGAACAGAGGAAGACCGGAAGGAAGTACAAGTGGGTGCCGATCTAGAGCCAAGTGTCAAGGAACGCTTGATACAGCTGTTAAATGAATACGTTGAAATCTTCGCCTGGTCTTATGAAGACATGTCGGGTTTAGACATAGATATAGTGGTTCACCGTCTCCCTACAAGAGAGGATTGTCCACCGATCAAACAAAAAGTCAGCCGAATGAGGCCCGACATGTCTGAGAAGATTAAAGCAGAAGTAATGAAGCAATTCAACGCGGGTTTTCTGGCTGTTACATACTATCCACAATGGGTTGCTAACATTGTGCCAGTTCCTAAAAAAGACGGCAAGGTCAGAATGTGTATGGACTACCGAGATTTGAATAGGGCTAGCCCTAAAGATGATTTTCCGCTACCCCATATCGACATTTTGATTGACAACGCAACTCAGCACAAAGTGTTTTCCTTCATGGATGGCTTCTCGGGCTACAACCAAATTAAAATGGCCCCCGAGGACATGGAGAAAACAACCTTTGTTACACAATGGGGTACCTTCTGCTACAAGGTGATGCCGTTCGGATTGAAGAATGCAGGGGAAACTTACCAACGCGCCATGGTAGCTTTATTTCATGATATGATACATCATGAGATCGAAGTCTACGTAGACAAAATGATAGCTCGATCACAAACAGAGGAGGAACACCTTGAGCATTTGCGGAAGCTGTTTGCCAGATTGAAAGAATACAAACTCAGGCTGAATCCAAGTAAGTGTACTTTTGGAGTTAGGTCTGGTAAACTTCTAGGGTTTATTGTCAGTAACAAAGGCATTGAGGTCGATCCAGCAAAAGTGAAAGCAATACAAGAGATGCATGCTCCCCGTACTGAAAAAGAGGTTAGAGGGTTCTTGGGGCGCTTAAACTATATTGCCAGATTCATCTCTCATCTGACTTCTACCTGTGAGCCAATTTTCAAACTATTAAAGAAAGATCAGGTAGTCGAATGGAACAACGATTGCCAAGCTGCTTTTGATAAGATCAAGGAGTATTTGGTAGAACCTCCTATTCTGATGCCACCCGTCGAGGGAAGACCATTGATCATGTACCTGACTGTCTTGGATAACTCAATGGGGTGTGTTTTGGGCCAGCATGACGAGTCTGGTCGAAAAGAGCATGCTATTTATTACCTTAGCAAAAAGTTTACCGACTGTGAGACTCGCTACTCACTGCTCGAGAAAACTTGCTGCGCTTTGGTATGGGCTGCTCGCCGACTAAGATTGTATATGTTGACTCATACCACTCTGTTGATTTCCAAAATGGATCCTATCAAGTATATCTTCGAAAAGCCCGCTCTATCTGGAAGAATCGCTAGATGGCAAATGATCCTAACTGAGTATGACATGCAGTACACCACCCAAAAAGCTATAAAAGGGAGTGTACTAGCTGACCATCTAGCTCATCAAGCTATCGAAGATTATCAATCCATGAGATTTGACTTCCCAGACGAGGACATCATGAATTTGGACAACATTGAAAGTAACGGGCCGTATGACGGACCTGAAAAGGGATCCCGATGGACCCTGTACTTTAATGGTGCTTCAAATGCACTTGGAAACGGTATCGGCGCGGTACTCATTTCCCCGGAAGGTTGCCACACACCTTTCACGGCCCGACTTTGCTTCAGCTGTACCAATAACATGGCTGAATATGAAGCTTGCATTTTTGGTCTCAAGGCTGCTATAGACTTGGGGATCAAATCTTTGATCATATTTGGGGACTCGGCTTTGGTTATCAGTCAAATCAAAGGAGAGTGGGACACCAAACATCCTAATCTTATCCTATACAAAGAACATGTCTTGACGTTGTTGCCTCATTTCGAGCAAATCACCTTCGAGCATTTCCCGCGAGAAGAGAATCAGCTAGCAGATGCTCTGGCTACAATGTCTTCCATGTTTAAACTCAATTGGGATAACGAGGCTCCCCAAATCACTATCGAGTGAATGGATGAACCTGCGCATTGTCACGAGATCAATACCGAAGAAGTAGTGGAACAACCCTGGTTTCATGAAATCAAAAGGTATCTCCAGACTAGAGAATATCCCGAAGGAGCTTCAGTAAATGACAAGAAGTTCCTAAGGAAGTTTGCTGCCAAGTTCTTCCTGAGCAACGACATCCTCTATAAACGCAGCCATGATTGTGTTTTACTCTGATGTGTGGACAAAGCTGAGGCAGAGTTGATCATGACTGAGATACACAGCGGTACGTTTGGCACCCACTTGAGCGGACACACGATGGCTAAGAAGATTCTAAGGGCGGGCTATTACTGGTCTACCATGGAAGCTGATTGCTATCAACACTCCCGTACCTGCCATAAATGCCAAATCTACGCCGATAAGGTGCACATTCCTCCGGTTCCTCTCAACATGCTGACAGCTCCGTGGCCATTTGCAATGTGGGGCATTGACATGATTGGAGAGATCAAGCCCACGGCATCCAATGGACATTGCTTCATCCTGGTTGCCATTGACTATTTCACCAAATGGGTCGAAGCGGCTTCCTTCGCCTCTGTTACAAAAAATGTGGTTTCCCGCTTCATCAAGCAAAACCTCATATGCCGGTACAGTGTCTCCGACAGGATCATCACAGACAACGGAACCAATCTGAATAATACTATGATCACCGCTCTATGCGAACAGTTCAAGATTTATCATCACAATTCATCTCCCTATCGGCCGAAGATGAACGGTGCTGTTGAAGCTGCGAACAAAAACATTAAGAAGATCATTCAGAAAATGACAGTCACTTACAAGGACTGGCATGAGATGTTACCGTTTGCTCTGCACGGATACCGTACCACAGCACGTACTTCAACCGGGGCAACCCCATTTTCTTTGGTATATGGCATGGAAGCTGTCCTGCCCATGGAAGTTCAGATTCCTTCTTTAAGGATTATGAAGGACTCTGGTTTGAGTGAAGATGATTGGATTCAGACCCGACTTGATCAACTCAATCTGATCGACGAGAAGCGACTCACTGTTGTTTGCCATGGTCAGACGTACCAAAAACGGATGATCAAGGCTTTTAATAAGAAAGTCAGATGTCAAGTGTATCAAGTCGGGGATCTCGTAATCAAGCGGATTATCTTACCGCAAAGTGATCCCAGGGGCAAATGGACTCCTACTTATGAAGGACCATTTGTGATCAAGAGCATATTTTCTGGTGGTGCAATGATTCTGACCACCATGGACGGCGACGATTTACCGCACCCTGCAAACACAGACATAGTCAAAAGATACTACACATAAAACAACCCGACAAGTCGAAAACCCGAAAGGGCGGCTTGGGCAAAAATGGGCATCCCGGTGAACCGAAAACCCGAAAGGGCGGTTCAGGCAAAAATTAGGGATAAAACAAAAAATCTATACACCCGGCAAGTCGAAAACCCGAAAGGGCGGCTTGGGCAAAAAGGGGTTTCCCGGTGGATCGAAAACCCGAAAGGGCGATTCAGGCAAAAGTTAGGGAATTAAAGCGTATGACTATGTCTCGTCGGATCACTTTAAGGACAATCTCTTCATCAACCAGCTCCAAGCTTCTGATCAATCCAGTCACCGGCAGACGAAGCATTGAATGTAGATATTTAGAGTTGTGAAGGCTATAGCAGAATGGAATCCCATGGAGTTATTTCACATAGCCATCTTTCTTTTGTATAAAACTTTTAATTTTTACGGCGACATCCTCTTACAAGGATGCCTGTCTCCTTTGTACAAAGATGCTCATAGAAAGTTAATACAAATACTTTTCCAAATACACAAATTTGCTTTATCTTCCTTTTTCTCTTTTTCACTTATGTTTACTTGAGAAACGTCCAATGTTTTGTTAAGTAGGCATATGCATTTGAACATAGTCATTTCCTTACAAATCAGGAAAAGATGATTACTGATAGGTTGAAGGTACGGATAGATATCTCGATGCCCTTTCAGAAGGATTCCCCAAACAGAGTTAAACTCCAGGATCCTCAGCAGAACAGGGGCTTTCTCAAAGCTGATTTCCCCGGCCGGAGAACCTTCCAGAACTTAGTCCCCCTCAGAGTTAAGTTTCAGCACCCCCAGTGGAGCCCTAAAATCTGAAAATCCTATCCCCAGTGGAGCTAAAACTTCCAACTATCAATCCCCATTGGAACCAGACCAGTGAACATTCTCCCCACAGAGATACTTCCCACCAGACTGCAGATTCTCAGTCATACCTCTCCATCATAAGTCTACCAGGTTCTGAACTCCCCAGCAGAGATCATCGGAATTCTCTCACCCCGCAAGTCATCAAGGAGTTCCGATCCCCAACAGTGGTCCTAAGATCCCTCAACAAGTGAAGATCTTGTTCCCTAAGCAGTTAGCAGACAACAAGGATTTCTCATCCTCAATAACCCCAGAGTTCTTCTATCCCCAACTTTGGTTATGGGTTTATTTCCCCAACATTTGTCCAGGATTTATTCTCCAAAACAAATTACATTTCAGATTGATCGGTCGTTCAAAAGCTCTTTCATCATCTGTTGGAAGCTACAATCGTCAAAGATCAAATTCTCACAAGATTCAAGTTACAAAGCCCGGATGTGACCGGATAGTATCTTAATCCCTACAACATATTATGAAGCCCGGAGTACGACCGGATAACAATGCCAGACAACCACCAAGCCTGGATTACGACCAGATAGTGATGTCCCCTCAGAACAAGCTATGAAGTCCGGATTCGATTGGATAATAGTTTAATCCCTAACAAAGCTATTGTGAAGCCTGGATTACGACCAGATGACAATACAAATTTCTGTGAAGCCTGGATTACGACCAGACAACAGTCAAGAATACTACGAAGCCTGGAGTCGACCAGATAGTGGTATATCTTCAACACAAGCCGTGAAGCCCGGATTTGACCGGATAGCAGCTTAGCAAGCTATTGTGAAGCCTGGATTACGACCAGATGACAATACAAATTTCTGTGAAGCTTGGATTACGACCAGACAACAGTCAAGAATACTACGAAGCCTGGAGTCGACCAGATAGTGGTATATATTCAACACAAGCCGTGAAGCCCGGATTTGACCGGATAGCAGCTTAGCAAGCTATTGTGAAGCCTGGATTACGACCAGCTGACAATACAAATTTCTGTGAAGCCTGGATTACGACCAGACAATAGTCAAGAATACTACGAAGCCTGGAGTCGACCAGATAGTGGTATATCTTTAACACAAGCCGTGAAGCCCGGATTTGACCGGATGGCAGCTTAGCAAGCTATTGTGAAGCCTGAATTACGACCAGATGACAATACAAGCTTCTGTGAAAGCCTGGAGATCGACCAGATAACAATTAAGCATTAGCAGAATGAAGACTCATTCTCAGTTCCTCATCGAATATTCAAATATTCTCCAGTGAAGATCTCCTCGAGACAGGAATCCCCAGTAGATTGGCATACAATCCAAACTCCTGATCCCCCAACAGTGGTTCCAGGACTTCTCATTTTCAACGATCAAAAGATTCTTGCCCTCCCCAGCAGCAGTTAAGGAATTATTTTCCCCGGCAGCAGTCAAGATTCTTTTATCTCCAACCATCCAGGATTCATCTATCCTCAGCAGGACAGATCATCAGCTTACATGCATATTCATTACATTCATATCATAAACATTGATATAACATACATTGCATCATACATTTCATGCAACATGTCTTTGTCTTTCAGCTAATATCTTACCCGTTTTTCAGGATAAAGATTAGTAAGCTCCAGATTCAAGACTTCTGAAAACAGTTTACAGGTTCTCCAGTAACGGATGACAACCTATCGCTTATTCAGATTCTTTCCAGACTTTTGAAAACAGTTCACGGACGCCTCCCAACATGGATGCTGATCTATTGCTTATTCAACTTCAACTCCTGAAAACAGTTTACAGATTCTCCAAACATGGATGTTAATCTATCACTTGTTCAGAACCCCAATTCAGAGATGTTCCAAAACATGGATACCTTTCTGATACTCGTCCACTCACCAATGACATACATTTCAACATTTCCAGATGGCATCTATAAGCCCATTCGCGACAAGATTCTGTCACATTCCAGATGGCATCTTTAAGCCCATCACCAAATGGCATCTTTAAGCCCATTCCCTCTACCATCACATCACCGTGTGCAAATTTTGTTTGGGCACTCTAGTGTCCAATCTCCTTTCACCCTCGAGTCGCGAAAGGCAAACTTGCCAATCTAACTCTTCAGGTTCAAGAAGATTGAACATGGGCAACTGTTGTACCCCAAAATTTGCCCTCCTCTTTTCCACAAGAAATCACAGCTTCGGGCTTTTCCTGATTTTTTAGACTGGCTCAAGAATCGGTCAAACAGACTTTTCTTGTCAGTCAGACCAAATTTAGGGTTGTCATTAATTTTAAAAAAGTTCGAGCAGATTGCTTAGGGTTTGGTTGAGTTGGCTCAGGTTTGGATCAGGCGGACGCTTCTCTAACATTAAGTCAAGAATTAGGGTTTTTGTGCGCGCAGAAAGAATTAAGTCTACAATGCTTTTCAATTTACTCTGGAATATGGACTGAGGTTTCTGACTGGGAGCTTGTAGTGTTTGATTGAATCATTAAGAGAACAGACATTTGGGCAGTTGTTGTGATCGACTGTGCATTGCTTTGGATTTTTGAAACGCCGGGTTTATTATTGATTGATCACAATATTTATTAATTGCTTATTTATTCTAAGTTAGGATAATTGGGATTTATTTCCATTTATTATAATTTAAGAATTTATAAGTAATTAAATAAACAGCTGGAAAAAGAATTAACTGATCAAAACGGATTTTTATTCATCTTTAATTATTTGTTACAATTGTTATTTAAATACAGTATTTATTTACAAAGTATTTATAATAATAATGGTTACAATGATTAAAATAGAAATAAACTATGTCCTAAATTTCCTAATCTTCATTCTTCTATCCAATGCTCCCTTGTTGCTCAATTATTTTTTTCATCTGCAAAACAAAGAAAAAGAAAAAAGTCAAAAGCAGATAAAAGAGACAGACAATTAATTTAAAAATTCATCATTAAAAGCAACTGGCCGGAATCAGTTTGCCCTCTCTGCAAATCACGAGATTGCTCTCGGTTCACAAAGAGGGATAAAATGTCTTGCAAAAATGTGAAATGCACAAATTCAAATTTTCAAGCATACTGCATAAATCCAAAAATTGTCAACCAAGTTTCCAAACAGCATAAAGGCAAACTGAATCACATCTCCAAACTAAGCCAAAAGTTGTCAAAAAAATTGTCCAAGGATGCCAAAAGATATCAAACTCCAAAAGCTGTCAATAAAGTACATAAAGTATGCAAGAAACATGGAAAATATGCAGAGGAAAACAAGTGCAAACAATGTTCAGATACATCACTTTCCAAAGGCCAGTTTACTTTTTCAGAAAGAAGACAAATTTAAGCAATAAAAGTGCTTTTCTTTAATCTGGAGAGAGAAAGAGAGAGGAAGCAGCTTACAGTACAGCAGGCTAGAGGCTAAACAAAAGATATAAACAGGATGTATCAGAGCACATAAAAAAGGAGGCAGAAGGCATACAGCAGAAGTGATCACAAAGAATGAAAACCTTAAGCCTTGCAAACCTGTCCAAGGATTGACCAAAAACGAATATACAAAAAAATATAACACCTCCTGCCCTTAAAAGACAAAAAGGCCAAGACCCTGAAAATATATACAAGAGCCATCAACCTGCATAACATAGAGATCAGAAGCCACACAAAGCCTAATAGCCTCCCAGTTCATCAAACTCAAAAACTTCAACAAAAACACAAGCTCTAAACCTGTTAGCCTGAACCACTGTAAAACAAAAACAGTATCAAGATAACCATCAAACCGCTCAAACCTTAACCTGCCTCTAAACAAACATCAAGCCCATAACCTGTGTATAAACCAGAAAAAAGCACATCAAACTGTCAAGCCTTAAACAGCTCAACCTTCAAAGCCTTTTCCAAAACCAACATTCGAACCAACCAGGCCCTCAGAGGTGACTTCATCACAGGGCACAACATACCAAATATCTCAGCAAGCAACTATACTCAGCAAGAAAATATACTCAGAAGCAACATTCAACAGCATATCAAAGGCATCAAGCCATCATACAAGGCAACTGAGGCAAAAGGCATAGCAACGTACAGAGGCAAACATCCAAGCAGACAAGAAGAGGAAAGGAAGTGATTATACAAAAGGTTTTCAGTTGCTCATCATTAAACCTAAAGAAGCGAAATAAAGATACCAGTTTCCAGCAAAAGCCAGCATCACCAAGTCTCCGCCTTCAGCCGCCTGAAGCATCTCCGATTCATCCCACCTCCGTCTCCATCCCCCAAAGGTATATTTTCTTTTCTCTCCATTCATGCACCTCAAACAAAAACGCGAATAATCAAGGATCAGAAACGAAACTAAACATGCAAGGAAGAGAAATCAACAATATATAAAAGGTGAAACTCTAAATGCGTTAAATAACAGAAACAATCACCTTACGATCTCACTTCGCTGGACCAAGGAGGGAAGAGGGGACGAAAGGACGAAGCATGGTGGCCATGGGCGAAGGAGTTTAATTTAGTGGCTTTGGTTTGAAGGAGAACAAAGAAGCGATGAAGGGACGGCGCCGCGCTAAGCTCTGAAACCATAATCTAATCCGAAATGACACAAAACAATTAAACCCTAAGCAAAGTTGTTGTCCCAAGCATTGGGACTGCCTCTGCCAAACACGCCTAAGCCCATTTGTTTTTTTGGTATGCACCCCCCCCCCCTTTTGACTTAGCCTGATACGTTTTGTTTGGGTTGAAAGGCCCAATTAACCCTTTAGTTTCTTTTTTATTATTTTTCAAACTAATATCTTTTTGTTAAACAAATTAATATACTATTTTTTTTTTACATTAAATTTTTATACCAATACTATAATACAAATTGTTTCTTTTGTAAATAAAAACATTTTAACCCCTTTTTTTACACATATACAAAATTTTCTAGGATAGTTTATATTTTATTTTCTTTGAACAAT
The DNA here is from genome assembly GCA_948472305.1 of Vicia faba. NCBI lineage: Eukaryota > Viridiplantae > Streptophyta > Magnoliopsida > Fabales > Fabaceae > Vicia > Vicia faba. Next base: position 934,118,523 of record OX451736.1, on the reverse strand, counting down.
TAAAAAGACATGAAAACTTAGTTCTATTAAAGTTTATTTATTAAGTCTAAGTTTTGTACATAAAAATATTAACATAAAACATTAATACATAGAACTTAAAACATTTTCTTTTTCTTAAACTTAAAACCTTTTTTTTCTTTTCATTTAAAAATGTTTGTACATAATTAACAAAATACCAAAAAAATAATATTGATACATAAATAATTACTTAATAAGTATATTAGGGTAATACTTGCATCGCTTGTAAATAAATCACATACACATTTACAATACACATTTTATCTTTTTATACATTGATACATTTGCTTGTCCCTTTTTTTTACATTGCTATTACTTTACATTTGAGATTGCGATTGATTCGATTTGGGTTGTAAATTATTTGGATACTATTCTCCTAATAAGTCTCATCCCCCATTTGTAAATAATTGTACCCCCATCCCCGGATACTCATTTGTAATAGTTTAGGACTTTAAATTCCCGCAATTTATCGCTTTTGAATTATGCCATGATAGATCTAGGGTTGTATGTACAATCAAACGCTAGATAACCTAATACAAAGACAAATACATGAAATCAATACACAATTACACTTGCACCCCTAGGGTAATCCCGCTTGTTGCCTTCCAAAATGGGCCATGCTTGCACGTCGAGTTTCTTTGGCAAAACAAATCAAATGATCATAGTCCCTCGACGACGCTTTCGAAAGTTGCCTATCAAAATGATCATAGTCCCTTCAAGCAAATTGCCAAAGACACGTGGCACCATTGCATTCATGGTCCATACGATGACCCGCGCCTGTCCCGTTAAACATCCTAAACGCAAGATTGTCCACCAAATACAATGGTGGAACAAAATTGTTAAAAGGGTTAAAACATGAGAAAAACCTTTGAGTAAATTTAGGGATAGACAAACTCTTAGTTACTTGATCAAACTTGCAAAAACATTTGCCTACTTTTCAAAACCACACTCCACAAACACTTTCAAAACAAACTTTCAAAAACATTTGAAACATCTTTTCGAAAAGATACACACCTTTGTAAAACACTCAAACACGAGTCATTACAATGGTTGCCTAAGACAAGGCGTCTTCTTCAAAAACATTTTCAAAAACACACACACACACACACACACACACACACACCATTTCAAGCAATTGAAAATCAAAGGCAAGTGATCTAAAACCAAGTAACTAAGAGCCCATGGATAACCATGGATGAAAAGGGTGCTAATACCTTCCCTTTTTATAATCTACCCCCCGAACCCACGAAACATCTCAAAAGGTTTTTCCTGTGCTTTTTAACCTTTCCTTTAGGATAAAATAAAAAGTCGGTGGCGACTCTTGCTAAACCGAACAAGTGCAAATATAAACGCAAAAACTCAAGTCAGTTCTCCCACCGTATCACAAAGAGGTAGTAGAAAACCCCTGGTTTCATGAAGTGAAGAAGTACCTCGAGACTCAAGAGTATCCCGAAGGGGCATCTGTCAATGATAAGAGCGACCATGATCATACCTTACTGCGGTGTGTAGACAAGAGCGAAGCAGAGAGGATTATGATAGATCTACATGAAGGTACCTTCGGAACCCATTCTAGTGGACATACCACGACTAAGAAGATCCTACGGGCAGGATACTAATGGTCCACTATGGAAGCAGATTGTTATCATCACTCCCGAACCTGTCATAAGTGCCAAATTTATGCTGATAAGGTGCATGTGCCTCCGGTTCCTTTGAATGTCTTGACAACTCCGTGGCCCTTTGCAATGTGGGGCATTGACATGATTGGAGAAATCAGGCCTACCGCTTCCAATGGGCATCACTTCATATTGGTAGCCATCTATTACTTCACAAACTGGGTTGAGGCGGCCTCTTTTGCTACTGTGACCAAGAACGTTATGGCGCGGTTCATTAGGCATAACCTGATTTGTCGGTATGGCGTGCCAAAGAGAATTATCACTGACAATGGTACAGATCTAAATAACACGATGATCACCGAGCTCTGTAAGCAATTCAAGATACAACATCATAACTCTTCTCCCAACCGGCCGAAGATGAATAGCATTGTTGAAGCGGCTAACAAGAACATCAAGAAGATTATACAAAAGATGACAATGGCATACAAAGACTGACATGAGATGTTACCATTCGCTCTTCATGGGTACCATACCTCAGCACGGATGTCGATAGGGGCAACACCCTACTCTCTGGTATATGGCAGGGAGGCAGTCCTACCCATCGAGGTCCATATTACTTCTTTAAGGATTATGAAAGATACCGGTTTAAACGAAGACGACTAGATCCAGACTCGACTTGATCAACTAAATCTGATCGACGAGAAGAGACTTACTGCTGTCTGTCATGGTCAGATGTATCAAAAGCGAATGATCAAGGCTTTCAACAAAAAAGTCAAACGTCAGGAATATCAAGTTGGAGATTTGGTAATCAAGTGCATCATACTGCCGCAAGATGGTCCCAGGGGAAAATAGACTCCCACATACGAAGGGCCATTTGTAATTAAAAACATTTTCTCGGGTGGAGCCATGATTCTAACCACCATGGACGATGACGACCTTCCTCACCCTGTCAATGCAGACATAGTGAAAAGATACTACGCATGATAAAGACCCGCTAGGTTGACTATCCTAGGCAAAATAAGGACTTCCCGGCGAACCAAAAGGGTTCAGGAAAAAATAAGGGATGAAAATGAAAAAATTTGTACACCCGGCAAGCCGAAAACCTAAAAAGGCGGCTTGGGCAAAAAATGGTATCCAGGTGGACTGAAAACCCGAAAGGGCGTTCCAGGAAAAAGTTAGGGATGTAAAGCGTATCACTATGTCCCATTGGATCACCTTGCGATCAGACCTCATTATCAACTATCAAGCTCGAACGACACTGATCAATCTAATCAGCTTCGAACAAGTAGCAAAGTGATGAAACACTCAAAGACATAGAGGCAATAGCAGAGTTGGAACCCAATGGGATTTTTGCACATAGTTATTTTCTTTTACACAATATTGTATAGCTTCTATCTTTATGGCGGAGTTCTCTTACTAGAGCGTCAGCCTCCTTGTACAAAAACGCCTATTACAGGCCAACTTCGAAAATCAATACAAATCATTTTTACAAAAACTATGAGTTTTTTCCTTTTCTGTTTTGTTTTGCAAGAACGTCCAGTGATTTATTCTTGACATATGCATTTGAATATGATTACTACTCATTAATATTTACATAAGAAACGGAAAGACAATTGCTCGTAACTTAAGAAACAGGGCAAAAACAAGAAATGTCAAACCCGAAAGTTACTCTGTCCAGCAGGTACCAAGGCAGAGACAACTTTGGAGCACAGTCATCAGTACATACGACCTTGTAACATCTGTAATCCCCACAGAGTAAAAGGTAATCAAAACATTGATATTAGTTCTCTCCAAACAGGAAGTAATCTCCCTAGCCAGGGTCGTCCAAAAACCTGACATCTATATCCCCCAGCCAATTTTCATAATCGCGAGCAGATCATCATAATTTTATCCCCTAAGCAGAGTTTATTTCTCTGAATATAGAAGCTCAATCCCCAACAGAGCTTATTACTTCAGCTACGGAAATTCACCTTCCAACAGAGTTTTCCCTCGCAGAGCCATTCTCAAACAGAGTCTCTCCGTGGCAGAATATTCACAAACAACAAAGAGTAAATATTTAGCATAGTCATTTCCGTTCACCATTCCCAGCGGAAGTAAAAGGACCGCAGTCCTCTACAATAGTCAGGAATGCTATACTCTTCAGCAGCAGTCAAGGATTTATTTTCCCAGACTTTAACATGTCCCAATAGCATTTCATGTTCATACATCATGACATGCGCATACATATCACATACAACATAATCTCATTTATTTTGAGAACATCATCTCACAACGCATTGCATGCATCACATATAATTAACCCCGGTATCTTTTCAGGAAAGACAATTATCTCCGACGATTCCAGCAGTTATACATGTCATATTTGCAGACAACTAATCTACATGACCAAACGAAGTAACCCTACTATCCAGGTTCCTTCCCATAGCCCTACCATCCAAACATTCATCTCGAAGTAACCCTACCATCAAGGTTACTTCCCATAGCCCTATTATCCAGGCTTTCATCTCGAAGTAACCCTACTATCCAGGTTCCTTCCCATAGCCCTACTATCCAGGCTTTCATCTCGAAGTAACCCTACCATCCAAGTTCCTTCCCATAGCCCTACTATCCAGGCTTTCATCTCGAAGCAACTCTACTATCCAGGTTCCTTCCCATAGCCCTACTATCCATGCTTTCATCCCGAAGTAACCCTAATATCCAGGTTCCTTCTCATAGCCCTACTATCCAGGCTTTCATCCCGAAGTAACCCCACTATCAAGGTTCCTTATCATATCCCTACTATCCAGGCTTTCATCCCGAAGTAACCCTACTATACAGGTTCCTTCTCATAGCCCTACTATCCAGGATTTCATCTCGAAGTAACCCTACTATCCAGGTTCCTTCTCATAGCCCTGCTATCCAGGCTTTTATCTCGAAGTAACCCTACTATCCAAGTTCCTTCTCATAGCCCTACTATCCAGGATTTCATCCCGAAGTAACCCTACTATCCAGGTTCCTTCTTATAGCCCTACTATCCAGGATTTCATCCCGAAGTAACCCTACTATCCAGGTCCTTCTCATAGCCCTACTATCCAGGATTTCATCCCAAAGTAACCCTACTATCCATGTTCCTTCTCATAGCCCTACTATCCAAGCTTTCATCCCGAAGTAACCATACTATCCAAGTTCCTTCTTATAGCCCTACTATCCAGGATTTCATCCCGAAGTAACCATACTATCTAGGCTCCTTCCCATAGCCCTACTATCCAGGCTTTCATCTCGAAGTAACCCTACTATTCAGGTTCCTTCTCATAGCCCTGCTATCCAGGCTCCTTCTCCCTTATCTCCAGATAATAGTTTACAACACTATAAGACTTGGACCCGACCAGATACGGTCTGTTGTACCCCAAAATTTTCCCTCTCATTTATCAAGAATTTTCTCACAAGGTCTCCTTTGGCTCAAGATTGCACTGGGGTTGATCAGCTCAAGACACTTCCTTAAGCACTGATGACCAAAATTAGGGTTTGAGATTGCACAAGGATATTTGAACTTCCAATTCCCCATATTCCTTTCATATATAATTATGGACCCTCAAGATTACTCATGTCAAGTTTCAAGCTTTGGATCACACTTTTGCTCAGTCAATTGAGCAGTTGACCTGAAAATTAGATGTGTTGGGGAAAAAATCAACTGTGGCCAATTTACAGTCAAACTTCATAATTTTTGATCCACATCAACATTTTAAACTCATATGTATCATTTGATCAAGTTTGGACCATAATTCCTCAAGAAATTTGATCAAATCTTCAAAAGGGGAAAATGGTCAAAATTAGGGTTTGACCGGGAAAGGACAATTTCTGATTTTTGACCTAGAAAATGATCAATTGGTTTAAGGCATGAGCTCAAGAGTCCAATTGCATCATTTTGACCTAATGACATGGCTCAAAACATTTTTAAAGTCCAATGGATTGACAGATGAATTTTCAATCAATTGATCAAAAGTTAACTGTATAATGAAAAGTCAAACTTTGACTTTTTGGTCAAAATCAAGTGTCAAAGATCACAATTCATCAAAGCATGTCAAAATATGAAACTTATTCATCAAGAAATCAAAAATTCAAAATTTCATTTTGAAAAGTTAAAATTTCTAAACTTAGAAATTTTTCTAAGTGTTGAAAATTTCTTATTTTTTCACAACTTTGAGCAAAATTTTTACCATGATGCAAGATGATTCAAAAGAAACTTTCAACATGAAAGTTATAGATATCCATGAAATATATAACATTTATTTACACAACTCCTTCCAAAAGTGCTTGGATCTCAAGTTATAATTTTAAGAACACATGGTCATGAAACAAAACACTTAGTGAAATTTTGCCCTAATATGGTCAGGATTTTGACCCAACTTCATGGAACTTTTTCATATAGTTCGAAGGGGAATTTTAAAAAGTGATTCAAAGAGGGGGTTGTATATAACATTACAAGCTTTCCAAAATGTCAAATAACTCCTTGAGATCATTCTTGAGTAGGGAGAATTGAATAGATGAAGTTAGGGTTTTCACACTTGAATTACAAGTCATTTTGTGATGAACAAGATTCAAATTTCAAACCTATGCTGCATAATCTCTACTTTACAGGCCTCAAACTTGTTAGGCACTTCATAATTAATTGCTTGCATAACTGTTAGAGGTCTCAATTCAAGCATTCAATGCAAGGCCGTGCTTTATATCCATTTTGGGAAGAAAGTGCACAATGCCATTTTGATAAAGTAGCTTTTTGCATAAAACTTGTTCTTGAGCCTTGCACTTGTTCTCTTCTGATCATACATGTCTTATAACTCAAGAGAAGCTTGTCTAGACACTTACAATCACTCAGCCCATGCTTGTACTTCCTCTTGAAACTTGTTTTCCCACTTTTCTTGAAAATCAAGTAACATAACAATTAGCTTGTAACTTGTACTTCTAACTCTCCAAAGCACTCAAGACCTTTTGCTTATACATACACACATTATTTGCCACAAATCCCACGCATGCTTAAGACCTGAAAACACCAAGAACACAGAATCACCAAAAACACCTCAAAACTTGCCATTTCTGAGTTTTGAATCCAATCTCCAAATTTGCTCGTGCATTTTTTGGCCTTTTACTCTCAAAAGCTTCTAAATAACATACACAAACAATTCCAACACCTGCAACACCACAATTCCAAAAACAGCACCTTGCACCTTGACTTCTCCAGAACTCCTCAGGCACTTTCAGCTCAAGCTAAGCATCACATTAGCTTCCTGGGAACTTGAGGAAGCTAATCCAATCATTGGAACTCACTAAAAGCTACTCAAACTCAAAACACGATACCCTCTTGCAAGGTAAGTTATCTCAACTTTGAACTTTTCATACAAGCATCATTAATGATTTATTTGTGAATGAAAAATGTAGATATCACTGCCCTAAAGCTAACCATGTCCATAGTTTTCATTTATATTGCTTGAGCTTAGAGAATTTTAAGATTGAAGTTTCTGAAATTTTTAGGGTTCACATTAGGGCCATTAAAATTCATGCTTGTCTTTGATCTAAAATTTTATTGCTTTGCATTTCTGAAATCGTGAGGAAATTTGCTACAAGTTTCCTATTTACATTTTTCATTTTTGTTGAGAATTGAATAAGATACAGAGGTTCTGGCTGGGCGTGAGGTTGAAGATGAAGTTGGCCTCAGGAACGTGTTTACCATATATATTTATGGTTTGATATTAGTAAACGGATGTATAGCCACCCCAGTGGTAGAAGCGCGAGCCTGTGACTATAGGGACCTGGGTTCGAGCCCCAGTGGTACCCTTTTGGATTTTTTTTCATATTTTTCACATATTCTGACTTTTTTGGCAGCGCTGGGCCTCATCCCCTTGGGCTTTTTTTCCTTCTTACTGCTGACCCCCCTTGCTGGCTATTCACACCCTGGACCATTTTATTTTCTTTTTCTCATTTTTATTTATTTGTTTTCTTAAATATGTTATCTAAACCTAAAAAAATCAGAAAAAATATAAAAATATTAGATTTATATTTTGATATAGTTTTTTTTTACACAAAAATTATTTTATTTAATCAAACTTTATTTATTTCACTAACTGATTTGTAATTTTAATTCGAAACTAGGTTTTTTAGTTATTTTCTTTTACACAATATAAATATATTATTTTAAAATATAAAAAGACAAAAAATATTTTATAATATTATAAATTATTTTTAAGACAAAAATGCCAAAAAATTCTTCTTATAAACTTATTTTCTTTTTTAATCAATTAATAGATTATGGTTTTATTTGAATTATTTTCCTAGTAAATTTAGGTTTTACTTTTTACTAATTTAATTAATTATTTTTCTTTTAGTTAATTAGGTTAAAACAAAATCCCCTTTTTCCTAAAAAAATCCAAATAAAAGTCCATTTTCTTTCCATTTTATATTCTTGTATATTTATTCATTTTTGTACATTATTTATTCAAATTAAATATGGTTGTAATATATAATTATATTTATTTTCTAGCAATCCCCGTTTGTAACTTGTACACCCCCTCCCACAAGCATTGTAATAGCGTAGTAATTTTAAATTCCGCAATTTATCGCTTTATATACAAATGCTAGTAATTAGGGTTTGTATGGAAAGACCAAAACCAATCAATTAGAAAACCCTAATCAAAGACAAAACCAAGCATGAAAAACAGTACACTTGCACACAAGCACCCCTAGGGTAAAATCCACTTGGTTGCCTTACAAAATGGCCATATTATGCATGTGAGGTATCTTAGCAAAAACAAGAAAAATATAAGATCATAGTCCCTCGATGACGCTATCTATGTTGCCTTTCAAATGATCTTAGTCCCTAAAATAGAATGCTAAGATACCTTGAAACATTGCTAATCATGGTTATACGATGACCCACGCTTGTCCCGTTTACATCCAAAGATAGGGTTACTTACCAAATCAATGTTAAGATAGCAATGTCAAAGGAAAGAGGAAATGAACATGAAAGACTTTTGAGTAGGTAGAATGCTCCTAATTACTTGCTCCATTTCAAAACAAAACATCCTTGCTACTTTAAAAACAAACACCAACACTTTCAAAAACATCTTTCAAACTTGAAAACATGTTCAAAAGATCAAACACTTTGTATACATTCTTACGAACGAGAATCATCACAAAGTTTTCCTAAACAATGCCCTCTTTACAAAATACTTTAAAAAACCACACAAAGCACAATTTCAAACAAAAGTAAGTGATCTAGAAAGTAACTAAGAGCCCATAGAAAACCATGGATGAAAAGGGTGCTAATACCTTCCCTTTTCATAATCTATCCCCCAAACTCAAGAAACAATCTCAGAGGTCTTTCCTGTGCTTTTTTCACCTTTCCTTTTTTATTAAAGAAAAGTCGGTGGCGACTCTTGCTAACCGCAACATTTACCTTTCAGGAAGGATGCGGTTAAGTTCTCACCTATGTCGAAGACCTGACCGGTTCTTAAATCTCAACTGGATTATCCTCGGTTGAATTTCAGATAAGGTTCTCAATCTCGACAATTTTCCTCCGTCATAGTGTGGACGAGTTCTACAATCTCAACGGTATACTACGTTGAAGACCAGACAGTTCCTAGATCTTGATGAAGATGTTTCCCTCAGTCATAGTGTGGACGAGTTCTACAATCTCAACGGTATAATACGTTGAAGACCAGACAGTTCCTAGATCTTTATGTTTTCCTCCGTCATAGTGTGGACGAGTTCTACAATCTCAACGGTATACTACATTGAAAACCAGACAGTTCCTAGATCTTGATGAAGATGTTTCCCTCCGTCATAGTCTGGACGAGTTTTACAATCTCAACAGTATACTACGTTGAAGACCAGACAGTTCCTAGATCTTGATGTTTTCCTCCGTCATAGTGTGGACGAGTTCTACAATCTCAACGGTATACTACGTTGAAGACTAGAAAGTTCCTAGATCTTGATGTTTTCCTCCGTCATAGTGTGGACGAGTTCTACAATCTCAATGGTATACTACGTTGAAGACCAGACAGTTCCTAGATCTTGATGTTTTCCTCCGTCATAGTATGGACGAGTTCTACAATCTCAACGGTATACTACGTTGAAGACAAGACAGTTCCTAGATCTTGATAAAGATGTTTCCCTCTGTCATAGTGTGGACGAGTTCTACAATCTTAACGATATACTATGTTGAAGACCAGACAGTTCCTAGATCTTGATGTTTTCCTCCGTCATAGTGTGGACGAGTTCTACAATCTCAACGGTATACTACGTTGAAGACCATACAGTTCCTAGATCTTGATGTTTTCCTCCATCATAGTGTGGACGAGTTCTACAATCTCAACCATATACTACGTTGAAGACCAGACAGTTCCTAGATCTTGATGAAGATGTTTCCCTCCGTCATAGTGTGGACGAGTTCTACAATCTCAATGGTATACTACGTTAAAGACCAGACAGTTCCTAGATCTTGATGTTTTCCTCCGTCATAGTGTGGACGAGTTCTACAATCTCAACGGTATACTACGTTGAAGACCAGACAGTTCCTAGATATTGATGAAGATGTTTCCCTCTGTTATAGTGTGGACGAGTTCTACAATCTCAACGATATACTATGTTGAAGACCAGACAATTTTTAGATCTTGATGAAGATGTTTTCCTCCGTCGAAGTGTGGACGAGTTCTACCATCTCAACAGGATTATACTCCATTGAAGACCAGACAGTTCCTAGATTTTGATGAAGATGTTTCCCCCAGTTGAATTACGGACAAGTTCTTAAAACTCAGCGGAGGCATTCTCTCAGTTGAAACACAGGCAATTTCCTAAATCTCAACAAAAACCAGGCTTCCCCAGCAGAATCTTCCACAACAACAGGTATGTAAGTTCTCGCTAAAGAATCTCTTATACGATCGACGCTCCTGAAGATGGCATCTGTAAGCCCATCCTCCTACCAACAATCTCCAAATGGCATCTATAAGCCCATTCCCGACATCACCAGGCTGATACCACTTCATGCGAGTGCAAATTTCTGGGCACTCTAGTGCTCAATCATCTTCTACCTTCGGATCACGAAAGGCACGAAAGCCAATCTACATCATCAGGTTTAAGAAGATTGAACAGGGGCAGCTGTTGTACCCCAAAGTTTTCCCTCTCATATTTCTCAAAACATTGCAAGAAAAATCTCCAAGTGGCTCAAGTTTGCTCAAGAGTTGGTCAGACAAGTCATCTCCTAAGGCAGTCAACCCCAAATTAGGGTTTTGTATTGCATCAAGATCCTTGAGTCCAAATGACCTCAAGTGCTCCCTAATGTCCTAATATGTTCTCAAGGTCATCCATATCAAATTTCAAGCCTTGTAGAGGAAGTTTTCCCAGTCAATTGCTCAAAGGGTCCAAAAATCGACTGTGCTAGGGCCAAAGTCAACTGTGACCTACAAACAGTCAAACTTCAAGATTTTTTGTCAACATTCTCATTTTGAAGGATATTTAATCATTTTATCAAGGGTTGATCATGATTCATCAAGGATTTCTCAAAATTCATCAAGACTCAAAAGTTGCTAAATTAGGGTCTTGCAGGAAAAGTCAACTCAACTTTGACCAAGCATAACTTTCTCATACTTTATGAGAAATGACCCATAAAAAGCTCATTTTGAAGAGGATGCAATTTCTTACAATCCATATTCATACCCCAAGATCAGAAAATGCACTCACAAGAAGTATAAATTTGGACATTATAGATCATTTTTGAAAGTCAACAAAAACACCTTTTTTTCCAAAGCTTATAACTTGAGCATGGAATATCAAAACGAGATGATACCAAAAAGGTTGGTTAGAGAACATATCAAGCTTTCTAAAAAGTCCAAGAACACCTCCAAAAGTTCAAAATTGAAGAAGTTATGCATTGTTGAAGTTGGACATTTTTGCAAAATTGCCAAAAGTCAACTATCCCCAAAACTTCAAATTTTGTCAAATGGGCCCATTCTTTTCCACTTTATTTGAGCTTGTACCATTGCACACATGTCCTAGCTTCAGCCTTGAGATCATATATCTTTTTTATTATTTCATTTGATTTTTTATTGAATTATTTCATTTTAAATCAAATTAAATCATGTAAAATCCAAATATTGATTACTTGAGATCTTTTTGGTTGTTTTAGGACTTAATCATCATCGTGATCAACATCAAATTCGTATCTTACCATATCATGTACAAAAAGATGGATTTTTGACAAATTAGGCAAGCTTTCAAAAGTGAATCAAATCAAATATGCAATGCATTGATGTGGAAGATTCAAGGCATATTTGTTAACCTAATGCATTCCATGATACATATAGAAGCCGAAGACACGAAAACAAGGGTTAGAGGCTGCAAGAACAATCAAAACCAAACTTGAAAAAGTGGTGAAAAAGTGAGAATTCGAAATCATAGCAAGAGGCGATCTCAGAAGCCAAGAAGGATCTCAATCAATTCCTGGAGGTTCACTGAGTTGAAACCAACCCAAAGCAAGCTCCCATACACGCTCAAACGCGCTGTAAGTATCACATTTCTCAGCCCTGTATTTGAAATCATAGCTCTCGATTCTTGCATCTTTCTGGCAAATCATTGATATATTTGTGATTCTCATGAGATTTCTAAACTTTTGGCAATACTTAATTTGATTTATATGGACTGTAACCTCATAACAGCATGGCTAGGGTTACGTTTTGGATTTTAGGGGTTTGTGTTTCAGGTGAAATTGATCCTCGTGATAGGTATGGTTGCACTCAGGAGAGGGAGACGAACCTAACCATACCTTTAGGGGTCGTTTTTATGGCCTGGAATTAATTTTTGGGTCGAGCTACGCATTTAGCTGCGGATCCAAATCGCAGGAAATTTTACAGTGGCTGGAGGTAGGGGATGATGGCGTGTCGCCTCCCCAGTGGACCATTCAAAAACACGCGCGCATTTTTTTTCCTGGCATATAGCGCATTTTCTCTTATTATTATTGTTTAATATACTAACAACTGAAGCACAATGGCCTAGTGGCGAAGCAAGCAATCCAAGCACCCACAGGACCTGGGTTCGATCCCAGGTCCCCCCAAATTGCTTCTCAAACCTCCAAGCAGGCCCATACCCCCTAACTCTTTCTATTTCATTTTTATTTTATTTAATTGTTTGATTTAATTATTTTTATTATTTTCTAACCAATCAAATCTTTTTCCTTGTAAAATTAAAACTACAAAAATATTTTCTTCATAAAATCAAATTTTAATTTTTATTAACAAACATTAATTTAATTAATTTAGGTTTTAATTAGAAATAACTTTAACATATTTTTGTAAATAATTAAAATTAATTAGACTTAATTAGGTTTTTACTAACATTAATTAATTTTATTTTATTTCTTTAAATACAAAATATCCAAAAAAATATTTATTTTCATTAATTAATTAATTTATATTAGTTTAATAATTAACTTAGATAATTTCTTTCTTAATTCAAAAACAAACAAAAAAAATCTTTTCTTTAATAAAAAAGGGTCAAAACCCTACTTGCGCTCAATTTAATTTTCCCGCACGCGATCTATTTATTCAATATTGTATTTGTTCCTGGAATGTAATAGATAATTAGGACCATTTAATTATTTTTATCGCTTTATTTATTTTTCCTCATTTAAATTTCAAAGGGTTGCTTTTGGCGATGTAAATACCCAACGCCTTGTATTTTAATTTCCGCAATTTATTTTCCGCAAAAATATAACTGTTAGATGTTTGATAATAGGTATGCCTGACAAGACTGAATGTTTTAACCTAAAATCAACATAGATCACCATTAACATGTACAAAGATAAAATTAACTGAAAACGACACACTCGCACATGCGCACTCTTAGGGTACACCCCACTTGGTTGCCTTCGTAACACGGTCATTAAGTATAGGTCACTTTAGAGGTCGCCCTTTTGTCCAAAGATCATAGTCGCCTCAAAACGGTTGCCTCGGATATTGTTGCCTCAAACAAATGATCTAAGACATTAGGGTTACCGCTAAGGCGTCCTAACATTGCTTTGGTGACCGTAAGTCCCTAAATTCGAATTGACCCTTAAACTCCAACGAATATGCTACCTATTCATCAATAGTGGGATAGCATGGTCTAAAGGACATTAGCATAGAACGATTCCTTTTTTCGAGTAGGTAGATGGTTCTTAAGTACTTGCTCTTTCAAAAAACAAAATCTTTTTCATACTTACACTTTTCGAACAAAGTTTTCAAAAACACTTCATATACTCTTGAGGACAGAAACAAGAGTTAATTCTAAGTTTTCAAACAAAAAACTTTTTCAAACCCACAAGCACAAAGAAAACAATTTTGAAAACAATATGAGCAAGTACCTAAGAGCCTGTGGATAACCACGGATAGAAAGGGTGCTAACACCTTCCCTTTCTATAATCTACCCCCCGAACCCGAGAAATATCTCGAAAAAGGAATTTTTCTGTGCTTTTTTCCTTTCCTTGTTGGATAAAATAAAAGACGGTGGCGACTCTTGCTTACCGCGACATTTTGCAAAAACAAACGCAAAACGCAAACTAGCATTCCAAAAAACAGTCAGTTCTTCCCGCCGTATCACATAACTGGCGACTATGCTGGGGAGCTAATAAGTGGGGTGTACCTTAGGAATAGTTCATAATGTTTTCAATTGCTTGACTTATATGCTTTATATTTGTGGGCTTGTATCAGAGTTATTATAGATCCTAACCCGGATCTGGGGGATACCCTTTAGGTAAGTAGTAATAAACTGTGAGGGAACTCTATGGCGTAGACCGATACGGTTGAAGCAGTAGCTACGTTGGTGTGGCACTTTAGTATGTATCGATATCCCTTGTGGCGCAACAAGGAGAATATGGGTCTGCTAAGGGATCATTAAGCACCAACTGACCTTAGAACCTATAATTGACCAATTTAGCCATAGAACAGTAGCAGTATGCTACACTCATTGAGACTAAACTCTCGCGATGATTCTGGCCGCAAGAAAAGGTTGCTAAACTGGAATTATGACCGATCGAGGGTAGTCAGTGATATTGAGATCCTCTAGAACCCGATTACTATTTTTAGGACAGGTTTAAACCAACGGAACTGAAAGAGGGTAGTACCTAGACTCCTTGCCAGCCTGAAATCTAAGGGCTCTCTGTGACTTGTGTGCCTTTACCATGTTTGCTATTTGTGGATACTTGTGGTGTGCTTTCTATCATGACATCATGACATCATAACATTGCATACATCTTGCATTGGACTAACCTATTTCAAAGACAGGAGGGATTCATCTTTGTTCTGTTTTTGTAGGTCATGGCACCTATACGTAGGAATACCATCCTGATCAACTTTGTCCAGGTTCCCACTATGCTTAAGGAATTGGTTGCAAAGATGTCAGATACTACTTCCTTTATCAGAAGACATGGGCATCTTTTTGGTTTGGTCACCTCCAAATTGGACGAGCATATGATGAGTGTCCTAGTCCAGTTCTTTGATCCATTGTACCATTGCTTTACTTTTCAGGACTACCAGTTGGTCCCTACCTTGGAAGAGTTCTCTGATCTACTCGATATCTCTATTCTGGAGCAGACCCCGTTTACAGGTTGGGAGAATATCCTTAGGCCGGAAGAGATTGCTTCAGCCCTTCATCTGACAAAGGATGAGGTAATGTCAAACTGGGAAACTAGAAGTGGAGCAAAGGGCTTTCTGACTAAGTTCTTGGTTGGTAAGGCTAATCATTTCTGGGATAATCTAGACTTCCAGGCATTCAAAGATATTCTGGCTCTTCTGATATATGGCTTGGTATTGTTTCCTAACTCTGACTCATTTGTTGATGTGAATGCGGTAAAAATCTTCATCTCTGGTAATCTTGTACCCACTCTCTTGGGTGACATTCTTCATCATCTTTACGCCCGTACTGCTAGGAAGCGGGGAACCTTGATGTGTTGTGCTCCACTGTTGGCGAGGTGGTTTATTTCTCACCTCCCCAAATCAGTTCTAAAGAACAAAGAAGGCATGGGCTGGGCTTATAGGGTTATGTCTCCCTCTCACAATGACATCATTTGGACTATTAAGGGTATGGACGAGGTGGCCATTATTGATCGCTATGGGGAATACCCCAATGTTCCACTGATAGGAACCAATGGAGGAATTACTTACAATCCATGCTTGGCCTTACGTCAGTTTGGGCGAGCCAGAAGGGAAGGACCTCATGAGCTGCTAATGCCTAGTATAATCTTTGATTTCCAAGGGGATAGTGACGAGCAACTCCGCAGATTCATAAGGGATTGGGATAGAGTACATAGATCTGATCCACACGAGTTGGGTGCGAATACTTCTCTACCAATGGAACCATATCTCTGATGGGTTCGTATCCGTGCCCAAAAGCTGGGAATGCCCTATGAAGCTGTCTTGCCCATTATTGTTGAAGTTGCTGATGAGGAAGGGGTTCCTCATACTATCTTACACCCTTACATGCCTACTGACATTGGGGCATTGAAGAGGTCCTGGATGCAGCTAAGGGAAGAGCAGGATACTTATAGAGAAAAGTATTACGAGCAAGAGAAAAAGATCCAGAAGTTGACTAGGCAGCTGGAGAGGGAGCAGATCATCAACGACTATGTCAACACTAAAGGCAAACGACCATGGGAGCGCTGATGTCCTTTGATTATTTCCAGTTTTTTATTTACTGTTCAGTATTTTCCTTTCTTGTAACGCCTTAAGGGCAATTTGTGGAACAATTGAATTTCAAGTTTATCTAATAAAAGTGTGTTTCATGTTTGGTTTACAAATTTGAATCTCTCGATGTCTTTGAAATCATAACATACGCATTTCATTCCATGCACCTCATAACAGGTACCCTTACAGGTCTCTTATCTTCTTCGCTGTTTATTTCAGCATCATGTCTTCTGAACCCTCAACTGAACAAGCAATCAAGGCTCTACATGCTCAAAACGTCCAATTCCAAGAATTGTTCATGAATCTAGCTAAGGGTCAACAAGATCTGAAGGCCCTTGTCTTGAAAGAGAAGAAGAAGAAGAAGAAAACGATCCTGTTTAATATGGGCCACAGGTTTGGAAACAGGCTACGAGATGAAGTTGATTTGACCACCTCATCTGGAGGGAAAGATAGTCAGGAATAAAGGAGGGCTCCTAGCCCCGTGGTTTCAGACAACGAGACGGACTTCGACAAAAACTAGTATCCTCCAGCCGAGGATAGATACAAGCAACTGGAAGACCGGTTGAGTGCGATGGAAGTACAGAAGGTGCCTGGTCTGGACTTTGGTGATCTGGGTCTGTCATCTGGGGTGGTGATTCCCCACAAGTTCAAAGCACCAGCCTTTGCTAAGAACGACAGAGTTTTTTGTCTGAAACTGCACCTCCGGGCGTATGTAAGGAAAATTCAGCCGTACACCGCTTACAAGAACCTATGGATCCACTTCTTTCAAGATAGTCTCTCAGGGACTCAGCTTGAATGGTTTTACCAGCTAGAAGGAGCCAGTATCCGTAGTTGGGAAGATTTGGCTGCTGCTTTCTACAAGCAGTACCAATACAATGCCGACCTCGCTCCCACGCGTACCCAACTCCAGGGTATGTCAATGGGTACAGGCAAAGGTTTCAAAGATTATGCTCAGAAGTGGAGGGACCTCGCTGGAAGAGTGAAACCACCCTTGGCTGATAGGGAGTTAGTTGATATGTTTCTAGGGACCTTATCTGGTCCGTATTTCAACCATCTGATTGGGAGTTCATCGTCCGGATTTACGGAGCTGATTATAACCGGGGAAAGGATTGAGGCTGGTATTAAGTCCGGTAAAATACATAAGGGTGCTTCATCAGGCACCGAGAAGAAGCCTTTTAAGAAAGAATCCAGTGTTGTTTACAGTTCGAAAAGCCAGAATAGACCTGAACACTGCCAAGCTGTTAATGCGGTTGTTATTTCAAGACCTGCTGGTGCTCCTCAACGTAACAATCAGCTAAAGGCCGAGAGACCGTGAAGGAAATTCACTCAGCTCAACATGACTTTATCTCAGATTCTGCCACAGTTATTAAAAACCAATCTAGTGATTCCAAGGGAGGCCCCGAAGAATCCCAACACTACATCACCAAAGTATAACCCTAATGCCCGCTGTGCTTTTCACTCTGATAGCCCGGAGCATGATACAGATGATTGTTGGGTTTTGAAGAACAAGGTGCAAGACCTGATTGATGCTAAGGAGATCGAGTTCGGAGCACCAAAAAAGCCTAAACAAGACACAGGGGTGAATGCTATCAGGGATGACGATGATGAAGAGTTTGATATTGACAGCTGGATATACCCAACTGCCGATGGTGGATTAAGCAACTGGATAGTGAAGGATTCTATGCCCGTTTCTTTTATCACCCAGTAATGAGACTTTTGTTTTGTATTTGTGACAGACAATGTTTTGAACTTTATGGCCCGGTGTCTTACCCGGGGCACCGTGGCTTCATTTGTGAGGGCTTTATGTGTGTCATCTACATATATCATTAATAAAAGCATTGGACGTTTTTTTTGCATTTCAAATCTTGCGATCCTTGTTTTTATTTTATTATATTGCAAAACAACTATTTTACACACACTCACATATACAGGTCTACATCCACTCTGGATCTCACTGGTAACGACTCTGCTACTGCCAGTTATGACTTCAAAAGTATGATCAACTTAGCCGAAGACGAAGGTGAAGACGATTGCGAAGTTCCTGGTGAATTTGCAAGACTGTTACTTCAGGAAGAGAGGGCTATTCAGCCGCACGAAGAGCCGGTGGAATCAGTAAATCTAGGTACGGAAGTGGACAAGAAAGAGGTCAAGATCGGTGTAAAACTGGAGCCTAGTGTTAAGAAGCGGTTGATTAAGATGCTGCGTGACTATGTTGAGATCTTTGCCTGGTCTTATGAAGATATGCCTGGGTTGGACATCGATATTGTGGTTCACCGCCTACCTACCAAGGAAGACTATCCTCTAGTGAAACAGATAGTTCGTCGAATGCGCCCAGAGATGTCTGAGAAAATCAAGGCTGAGGTTATGAAACAATTTGACGCCGGTTTTCTAGCACTTACCTCTTACCCGCAGTGGGTTGCCAATGTGGTTCCAGTGTCGAAGAAGGATGGTAAGGTTCGAATGTATGTCGACTATAGGGATCTGAACAGGGCAAGTCCCAAGGATGATTTCCCTCTGCCTCATATCGACGTTCTGGTTGACAACACCGCTCAGCATAAGGTATTCTCCTTTATGGATGGTTTCTCTGGTTATAATCAGATTAAAATAGCTCCCAAAGACATGGAGAAGACAACCTTTATTACTCAATGGGGTACCTTTTGCTACAAAGTCATGCCTTTTGGATTGAAAAATGTTGGGGCAACGTATCAGCGCGCCATGGTCGCCTTGTTCCATGACATGATCCAATGAGATCGAGGTATACGTTAACGATATGATTGCAAGATCCCAAACTAAGGAAGAACACCTTGACCATCTTCAGAAGCTATTTGACAGGTTGAAGTTATACAAGCTGAGGTTAAACCCGAACAAGTGCACCTTCAGAGTGAGATCTGGTAAGCTGTTTGGTTTCTTCGTAAGTGATAAAGGTATTCAAGTGGATCCTGCAAAGGTGAAGGCTATACAGGAAATGCCAGCTCCCAGAACATAAAAAGAAGTCAGAGGCTTTCTGGGATGTTTGAACTATATCGCCTGATTCATCTCGCACTTGACTGCTACTTGTGAACCAATCTTCAAGTTATTGAAGAAAGATCAAGTGGTACGATGGAATGATGAATGTCAGGCCGCTTTCAAAAGGATCAAAGAGTATCTCCAAGAGCCACCTATTCTGATGCCTCCAGTTGAGGGGAGACCTTTGATCTTATACTTGACAGTACTCGACAACTCAATGGGGTGTGTGCTGGGGCAGCATGGCGAGTCTGGCCGAAAAGAGCATGCTATTTATTACCTTAGCAAAAAGTTTACCGACTGCGAGACCCGATACTCGTTGCTCGAGAAAACTTGTTGCGCTTTGGCATGGGCTGCTCGCCGGCTGAGACAGTATATGCTGACTCACACTACTCTATTGATATCAAAGATGGATCCAATCAAGTATATCTTCGAGAAGCCTGCCTTGTCCGGAAGAATAGAAAGATGGCAGATGATCTTGACTGAGTATGACATCTAGTACATGACCCAAAAGGCAATCAAGGGAAGTGTATTGGCAGATCATTTGGCACATCAGGCAGTGGATGATTACCAGTTGTGATCGGTGGGAATGAGAACTGACTGTTTTTTAATGCTGGTTCGCGTTTGCGTTTGTTTTTGAAAAGTGTCGCGGTAAGCAAGAGTCGCCACCGTCTTTTATTTTATCCAACAAGGAAAGGACAAAAGCACAAAAAAATTCCTTTTCGAGATTGTTTCTCGGGTTCGGGAGGTAGATTATAGAAAGGGAAGGTGTTAGCACCCTTTCTATCTGTGGTTATCCACGGGCTCTTAGGTACTTGCTCACTATGTTTTCAAAAGTTTGCTTTTCTTTGTGATTGTGGGTTTTGAAAAGAGTTTGTTGTTTTGAAGAGAGTGTAAGTGCGAAAAATTTTGTTTTGTTTAAAAGAGAGCAAGTACTTAAGAACATCTACCTACTCAAAAAGGAATTAAACTGTGCAACTGTCCTTTAGACACTGCTATCCCACTATTGAGGAGTAGGTAGCACCGTCGTTGGAGTTTTTCGGGTCAATTCGATTTTAGGGACGTGTGGTCACTAAAGCAACATTAGGACACTTTAGTGGTAACCCTAATGTCTTAGATCATTTTTATCGAGGCAACCGTTTCGAGGCAACTTTGATCTTTGGACAGGAGGGCAACCTCTAAGACTTCCTATACTCAATGACCACATTTGAGGCAACCAAGTGAGGTGTACCCTAGGAGTGGCATGTGCAGGTGTATTATTTTTCAGTTATATTATCTTTGTACATGTCATGGTGAGCTACTGTTGATTTTAAGTTAAGATTTAATATTGTCATGCATAGCCTAGTTAGCATACATCTAAACAGTTAATATATGTACAGGAATTTAAAGTGTGCGAATTGTAAATCCTATGCTATTACAAGGCTTCGGGGAAGGGGATTATTTACATGTCCAAAAATTGGGGGAATAAAAGTAGTAAAGTGTAAAAGTCTTAGTTTAAGCTATTACAAACCAGTAGGCAGTTACAATAAAATAAACGCGCGCGAATCTGAAAATAAACTCTAAAAATCCTAAGAATAAAATCTTTTTGTTGTTTTATTTTATTTTGGAAAAATGATCTAAATATATTTAATTTTAGTTTTTTTGAGAAAATGTTAAGATAATTAAAAGGTTAATTAACAAAGTTAATTTAATAAAAACTAACTAGCCTAATGTTTTTGTGGTTTTTTTTTATTTTAATGTTAATTAAGAAAGATAAAAAGATGTCAATGAAAACAAAAATAAAATACAAGGGGGGTCCTTCGATCCAGGAAAAAAAGGAGTTTCGATCCAGGGAGGGAATGGAAGTTTCGATTGGGCCAGACAGTCAGGCGTGAGTAGCCTTCGATCCAGGGAAGAGGATTGTCTTTTGATCATGGAGGTCATGGCTTTCGATCCAGGAATGAGATGCCTCCTTCGATCCAGCATGCTAATGGGTTCGATCCAGAGAAGGTGTCTCCTTCGATCTGGAATGTTATACCTGTAAAAGTATGTTAGCGAAATAAAATGCAGGGCCTGGGTATTGAACCCCAGGCCCTTCGATCCTGCGCTTGCTGGGTCTCTTCTGGCTATGTCTGCAGCAAGTGTGGGCAAACGAATAACACGACCTGGGCGCCAAACCCAGGCCTTTCGATCCTGTCTAGGATGGCAAATCAAAGGTAACAACAAGTAATAATGTGTTATGCAAATGTAAAGTTGGACAATTTACCCTTTTCTTACCAGCATATTGGACTTTTAATTTGGGCGCGTCCTGGATGTAGGCACCTCCGATCTGGGAACTTCCTAGACGTAGGCACTTTCAATCTGGGATTTCCGGGCGTGGAATGGCTGGTGCAAGGATTGGGTATGGCTTCCTGGAAGTGCTGATGATTTTTGGCAGCGTACCTCCAAGTTCTCCCTTTTTCTTTTCTCTATTTTTTCTGTATATTTTCGTGTGTTCTGTTTTCCTGCAGAGTTTTTGTGTGTTCTGGATATGTATGCTGGCCTCTGTATTTATAGGGGTGTAAGGGTGCAGTAATGGCAAGAGACAGCCATTGAACAGGCCATTAAATGCCATGAGACAAGAAACTGACACATTAAAAGTTTTCCTTTTTTGAAATATTCATGTCTCTTGAATGAACCTGGACACTTTTGATTTGAGTGCCCTCTTGATGACCTCCTTCGAATGGCCCTTGTCCAAAGATCAATCGAAGGGTACTAATTAAAATTCCAATTGAAAGGCTTTGTTAACAGGCCAATCGAAAGGTGCTGTTTCTTGCTAATCGAAGTGCTCCTTCAGAACACCAATGGAAGGGCCTTTCAGAATGCCAATCGAAGTGCTCCTTCAGAATACCAATCGAAGGGTCTTTCAGAATGCCAATCGAAAGATACTTAAAGCACCACTCAAAAATTTTATTTTTCCTTAGGCAAGGGTTTGTGATCAACCATGCAGGGGGAAGACTTTGGATAACATGAGAGGGCAAATTTTGGGGTGCAACAGTTGCCCCTGTTCAATTTTCTTAAACCTGAGGATATATATTGGCTTTCGAGCCTTTCGTGATCCGAAGGTGGAAGATAATTGAACACTAGAGTGCCCAGAAATTTGCACTCGCATCGTGTAGTATCAGCATTGTGATATTGGGAATGGGTTTGCAGATGCCATTTGGAGATTGTTGGTAGGAGGATGGGCTTATAGATGCCATTTAGAGATTTTTGGTAGCTGTCTTGAGAGAAATAGGAGCTTCATTTGTCCGTTACTCTACTGGGGAATTAACTCTGGAGGTGAACTGCATATCTAGACTGAGAAGGAACCTGGGTAAGGTTACTTCATGATGAGTCCATGTAAAACTTCATCTGGAAAGGAGGAACCTGTGTAGGGTTGCCTGATGATGAGTCCATGCAAAACTGCATCTTGGAAAGAGAGGGAACCGGTGTAGGGTTTCCTGATGACGAGTTCGTGTAAAACTTCATCTTGGAAAGAGAGGGACCCAGTGTAGGGTTTCCTGACGACGAGTCCGTGTAAAACTGCATCTTGAAAGGAGGAACCTGTGTAGGGTTTCTTGATGATGAGTGCGTGTAAAACTGCATCTTGGAAAGAGAGAACCTGTGTAGGGTTTCTTGATGATGAGTCCGTGTGAAACTGCATCTGGAAAGGAGGAACCTGTGTAGGGTTTCTTGATGATGAGTCCGTGTAAAACTGCATCTTGGAAAGGAGGAACCTGTGTAGGGTTGCCTGATGACGAGTCCGTGTAAAACTGCATCCTGGAAAGAGAGGGAACCAGTGTAGGGTTGCTTGATGATGAGTCCGTGTAAAACTGCATCTTGGAAAGAGAGGGAACCGGTATAGGGTTGCCTGATGATGAGTCCGTGTAAAACTGCATCTTGGAAAGAGAGAACCTGTGTAGGGTTTCTTGATGATGAGTCCGTGTAAAACTTCATCTTGGAAAGAGAGAACTTGTGTAGGGTTTCTTGATGATGAGTCCGTGTAAAACTTCATCTTGGAAAGAGAGAACCTGTGTAGGGTTTCTTCATGATGAGTCCGTGTAAAACTTCATCTTGGAAAGAGAGAACCTGTGTAGGGTTTCTTGATGATGAGTCAGTGTAAAACTTCATCTTGGAAAGAGAGAACCTGTGTAGGGTTTCTTGAGATAAGTTTGTGTAAAACTTCAGGATAAACCGGGGTAAGGTTACTTTGGGATGAGTTTGTGTAAAACTTCAGGAGGAACCTGGGTAAGGTTACTTTGAGATAAGTTTGTGTAAAACTTCAGGATAAACCGGGGTAAGGTTACTTTGGAATGAGTTTGTGTAAAACTTCATTCTGAAATATATGATAAAGGACCCGTGTAGGATTTTTCAGGATAAACCCGTGTGAAGCTGCATTTAGGAGAAACCCGTGTAAGATTTCTTCATGACGAACCCGTGTAAAGCTGAATTTGATCATGCAGATAATTACTCTGTTTAGTTTCCGGAGTTAATCTCGAACTTGCTGGAAGTTGTTGATGATAACCATCTTTCCTGAAAAGGTACATGATTAATCGTGTATGATGCATGACATGCATTGTATGATGATGTTCTCAAAATAAATGAGATTATGATGTATGCAATATGTATGTGCACGCCATGATGTATGAACATGAAATGCTATTTGTGGTACATCCGAGTTTGGGAAAATAAATCCCTGACTGTTGTTGGAGAATAAAGAGTTTCACTCGCTAGAGATAACGACCGAAGATGATTGGGAGAATAATCCTGCAGGAGAGAATAACTCCGTTGGGGAATGGACTGACGAGGAAATGACTCTGTGGGGAGTATATACTCTGCTAGAAGATCTGCTGATTTGGAGAAATAAAACTCAGTTGGGGATGAATTACTGTTGCTGGTGACAGTGAACCCTGTTGGGGATTGAATTTCTGTCTATGAAAGGAATAAACTCCGCTGGGGATAGTGTGATCGGTGGATCTGGAACTGACTGTTTAACGCTGGTTCGCGAAATGTCGCGGAAGCAAGAGTCGCCACCGTCTTTTATTTTCTCCAACATAGAAAGGACAAAAGCACAACAAAATTCCTTATGAGAATGTTTCTCGGTTCGGGAGGTAGATTTATAGAAAGGGAAGGTGTTAGCACCCTTTCTATCCATGGTTATCCATGGGCTCTTAGATACTTGCTCATTTGTGTTTTCAAAATGTTTGTTTTCTTTTCAAGTGTGAGTGAGTTTGAAAAAAGTTTCTTTGAAAGTTTCAGATCGACTCTTGTGTCAGTCCTCAAGAGTGTTTGAAAAGTTGTTTTGAAAGCTTTTTGCAAAGTGTCGGTGTGAAAAGAAGTTTTTGATTTGTTTTTAAAATGAGCAAGTATCTACGAGTCATCTACCTACCCTAAGGAATTAGTCTGTGTAAATGTCCTTAAAGTAGTGCCATCCCACCATTGAGAGGTAGGTAGCACCACCGTTGGAGGTGTTCGGGTCAATTCGAGGGTTAGGGACAGTGTGGTCACCGGGAAATAGTAAGATACCTTAGAAGCTACCCTTATGCCATTGATCTTTTTATTCCGAGGCAACCGTTTCGAGGCAACTGGATCATGTTATGGACATAAGGACTTACTAAAACGTCCTATACTCGACGACCACGTTTTGAGGGGCAATGCAACAGTGTGATCACTAGAGCAACGGTAGGACACCTTAGAAGCTACCCTTATGCCATGATCATGGACATAAGGACTTACTAAGACGTCCTGTACTCGACGACCACGTTTCGAGGGGCAAGGCAACAGTGAGGCGTACCCTAGGAGTGGTGTGTGAATTGTGTGTCATTTTCAGTTATTATTTGTCTTGTCATGCATTGAGTTTTCTACGCTTTGATTTTATTTGAGCAGACATTCTTTCATGTGGTTAACAGTTTAAAGGTGCGGAATTTAAAGTGCGGAAAATAAAGGTCCTACGCTATTACAAGGCGCGGGTCTACATCGCCAAATTAAACCAAGACCCGATTTGAATAAATAAAATGCGGAAAATAAATGTCCTAATTATCTATTACAAGGCCTTGGGGCAATTACATAATATTTTAAAAAAAAGGGAAATAAAAGTAAACGTGCGAAAAGAACTTGGAATCGAAAGTGCGAGGGCGTTGGACCCTTTAAAGAAATAAATATTGAAATTAAGAAATTAACTAATAATTAAATAAAGAAAAGAACTTATTTTTTATGTTTTTTATTTATTTATGAAATTAAAGAGAATTAAATTGGAATTAAAAGTTAAATAAAACCCTAGTCCTAAATTGTTTTTAATTTATTAAAGAAAAATGTTTAAGTTTGACCTAACTTAACCTAATTATTTAATGACAATTTTATTTACAAAAATAATTAATTATTAATAATAAGAATAAGATGAAATTATTTTATTGAGAAAAAGAATAAAAATCTAAAACCTAATTTCTACCTTTTTTAGTTATTTAGAAAATACATTAAAATTAAACCTAAAATTAGACTAAATTGATTAACAAAATTTATTTACAAAATTAATGGAAATTAATATTAGTAAAACATATTTTTTGTTTTATGATTTCTGATTTTTTTGTATTTTTTGTATGATAAAAATTATTTGATGAATTAAAGGAAAACAATTAATTAAAAAGAATAAATAAAAGAAAAGAAAAGAGAGAAAGAAATGCAAACATAGGGGGTGATTGATCCAAATTGAGGAGGTTCATTTGCAGCAATTAAGTCCATTTGAATGAGGCCCTTTTTGACTTTTCAGACTTGTGTGTGGAGCGTTGACCAACGCGTATGGTGGAACTCACGTGATAGCCTTTGGATTGACCCCTGGTGACATGTGGCGTGCCAAGGGATGGAGTTGTATGGTGGTCCTTTGATGAAGCACTGCACAAAATTATGTTAAAGAGAAAAATATTAAATAAAGTGGGGGGACCTGGGAATCGAACCCAAGTCCCTGTGTTTGCCATGTTAATGTTTTGCCAATTGTGCTGTTGGTGCGCTTTGTATATGGAATGGAAAATAAATAATATAAAACAAAATCAAAATCAATGTTATGAAAATAAAAAAAGCGCTGGAATTCAAACCCTCCAGTCATATCTTGCCACGCAGTCTTCTTCTTCATTTGTCCCTGTAATGTAAATGGATAGCGGGGGTTTTAAACCCCCCCAAAACAACACCTGCCAAAAAATAGCGAATAGCTCATATGGAAACATAAATAGGGCGCGAATAGTTGGTTGAATCCGTTGGAAGGTTCTGAATCCAGTGGTACAGGTCTTGTGGCCTAATTTTTCCAGATGAGGAAAGCCCCAAATTCAAACCTTTGAAAACCTAAAAAGCGTCAATGGCATATTTCGCTACAGGCATGGTTAGGACAATTAAATGATATCATGAGCTTCATAAGGTTCATATTAATATAAATCAACCTTTAAAATGTACGAAACATGCATATATATTGAGATGCGATTATGAAAAAGTTTGAGAAAAGTGTGACTTCAATATACCAATTCCTTGCGCGTGGACGGTTGATTTTGATTGGGATAGCTTCCTGGTAGTGTCAGGAATGTATTGGAAATGTTATTTGGCCTTGAAACACCTTGTATCAATGAAAACAGTTTTCAAGTTTTTTTAGAAAAAAATGCAAAGTTGTTTCTGAGTTTGGGCGCAGCTTAGGTCCTCTTTTTCTTGTGTTAGCTTGTATACATATTATGCAATGTGTTTTGATAAGAATTATGGCCAATAATGCCTTGCATTCATGCTTAAGATTTTCCATAAACCTCCATTAACACACCTTCCATTTTTGAGCCAATTTTGAATTCTTGCTTGATTAGGCCTTGGTACGAATTTGGGATGTTGTATAATGATGATTCAAAGCTAATCAAAACCAAATATGTCCCTTAATTAACCTTTTTGATTTTTATTTGATTTTAAAGGATTTAAAATGAATTAAATCCAATAAAATCAAATAAAAATGAAAAAATTAATTTTAAATTTTGAAATAAAATGTGGGACACGTGGGAAGCATGGCCAAGCTGATTCAAGTGGAAAAAGTGGGCCCCTTTGGTCAAAAATGAAGTTTCAAGGATAAATGATTTTGGCCATTTCACAAAAATTCCCCAACTTCTCCAATGCATATCTTGCTCAACTTTGAAGTTATGAACATGTTCTTGGACATTTTGGAAAGGTATTGAAGTCCTCTAACCAATGTCTTTGGTCCCATGTCATTTTGATTTACCAATCTCAAGTTATGGTCTTTGACTTAAAGTCCCTTTTTGTTGACTTTTGAAAATGACCTATAATGTTGAAATTGATAACTTTTTGTGAGAGCATTTCTTGGACTTGGAATGTGAAGATGAGTTGTAGGAAATGTCTTCCCCTTCAAGATGAGCATTGGGTGGAATTTTTCTGATGAACCATGAAAAAGTTATGCCTTGGTCAAGTTACAGTTGACTTTTCAACTGTCCCAAAATAGAAACTTTTGACACCTTGATGATTTTTGAGCCATTCTTGTGAAATCATGGTCAAGATTTGACCAAATGATGATTGTGGCTTCAAAATAAGATGTTGACCAAAAATTTTGACTTTTGACTGCCAAATGACCATTTTGCCCCTGCAGTTGACTGTGGAGCAATTAGGGTTTTTGACTGTGCAACTTGACCTTGTGAGCCTTGAAACTTGACATGTAGGTGCTTGACAATGTGTATGAGCATATGTGACTTGATTGAGCCCTTGAAAACATCAATTTCCTTGCAAGAACCAAAACCCTAGTTTGACTGGCTTAGGAGGATGGTTGACTGTGTAGCCCTTGAGTAGACTTTGAACCATTGAGGCAAAACTTTGAAGATCATGGGAGGGCAAATTTTGGGGTACAACAGATAGAAAGAACTTCGCTGGGGATGATCTTTCAGTTGCAACTTTCTGAGGATAACCCAGTTAGACTCTTGTGAGGATGACCTCTGAATTTGGCTGAGGAGACTTATTTGTGCTTCGCAGGGGACAAGCTTCCAGAGTCTACTGGGGAAGAGGAGTTGTGGTCCTTTGATTTGTAGTAGTCGGAGAGGCAAAGTCAAGCTGGGGAATCCTGGTGTTGTTGGGGAAATAAACCCTGTCGTCAGTCCGCTAGAGAGGTGATATCTTCGTTGGGGGAAGGTTTTCAGAGATTAAACCCTTGCTTGGAGCCATCCTATGAGAAGGATTTTGGGGAGATTCGTCATTGCCCCTAGTAGCAAGTGTTTGTGGCACTGCCCAGAAATGTTTGACTGTATGTAACCCTTCACTGAGATTGATGTTCAATGCCCCAAGTGATAGAGATGGAGATTTGCCCCTGGTTACTTTGCACTTCTTCAGAGATTTCCTGGAATCTTGACTGGACTGCCCCAGGTGTGCTGGATGGTGACATGTCAAGTCCCCTTGTTGATAGGAGATTTGTCAATGGAAGTGTCATCCTTTTTGAAGTGATTTTGTTCACTGAGAGGGCTTTCGTTCATCGGATATTCATTGTGTGAATTTCTCCGCTGTCAAACAAATATCCAAATGCAAACAGTGATATTCAAATAATGCAAAGTTTATGCTTGTCTCGATGTTTTGAAAAATCCGTTTTTTAGCAGAAAACTCTTTATAAGACAAATTCAACACAAGATTTAGGGCAAAGCCTTACAGGAGTCAGGATACCTTTTGTAACAGTATGCTTTCGAACTAACCCATGCTTCAGTTAGGAATTTTGAAGGGTTGTAACGTGGCTTGGTTCACGGTTTAAGAAACAAAGGATAAAGGCTCAAAGTATATTTGTACCCACCCGCTCTTCGTGATGTTCTTCAATCCTACACTCAGTTAATTGTGCATTTGAACTCCAAATGAGTCTGGAACGACATTTTTGGTGATGGTTCACACAAGTTGAATTTGTTGGAAGGCAGTCATTTTGCAACATTTTTCATGTTGTTGAGGATTTGTAAGGACCTCATTCTTTTTGATTTTATTATCCCTGTCTTTTGCCTGAACTGTTTCTTTTGTAATTACATTCAGCGGGATGCCCCAGTTTTATAAGTCTCCTTCATAGGTTTTGACTTGATGGGTTTTTATTTTGAGAGATAATGACTTCATATGAGATAAGGAACCACCACTGTCTTTTGATTCCAGAGGAATGCTTTTGATGTCGTTCGTTGTATTATGAACTGAGAGTTTTGCAACTTCAATGTGCATCTTTTTGAATTAACTGAGAGACTACCCTGCCCCAGGTTTAAATTAAAGGTTTCGATTTATGTTTAAAACAGAAAACTTATACTTCTTTGGCTCGAAGGGGTTGACTAGGGATTATCTTCCTTATAACTCCAGTGTTTAGGATTTGAAAGAAATGCCTGTACATCGTCAACAAGGTCTGTCCAAAAGCATATTGTATGGGATTATGGCATTGTTTCGTCATCCTCCCTCTAAAGGCATGTAACTTTTAGCAAGAGTTGAATGTCATAAAGTGAGTAAAAAACATAGTTTAAATGTAATTAAAATGATTGGATCAAATCAAGACAAACATATGCAATGCATTAATGAAACAAAGTTTGGCATTAATAGATAATTGTTTGAATAACAAAGAGATTACAACTTGAAAATTCAAATGAACAAAAGCTATTCTCAATGATTTGACGTAGGAGAAATGATTATGCTAGAGTCTCTGGAGGACCAAACTCAATCTCCTTGGCATCAATCAAATTCTGAATCTTGTACTTCAATGCCCAACAATCGTTAGTATCATGCCCGGGACTGTCAGAATGATAAGCGCAGGTCGCATTAGGATTGTAGTTAGGAGAAGAGGTCTTGGGGTTTGGGTGAGGTTTTATCACCGTAATCAGATTCATCTTCAACATCTGCTGCAATGCTTGTGACAATGGCATGTTGATGTTGGTGAACTGTCTTTTAGGCTCATCTGGCTTTCGTTGATTTCCCTTTTGCTGTTGTCGGTGTGACGCAGAACCAGAGATCAGGACTGCCCCTACGTGTTGGTCATGGCGGCCCTTTTGACCATACACAGCAGTGGACTCTTTCTTCCTATTGTAGGGCTTTTTCTGAGCATCAGAAGGTGTTTCTTCTTGAATCTTCCCACTTTTGATGCCAGCTTCGACCCTTTCACCGGTCAGTATTAGCTCGGTGAATCCGGCTGAAGAGCTTCCGATCAAGTGTTTGAAATAGGGACCAGACAAAGTCCCAAGAAACATGTCCACCAACTCCCTATCAGACAGAGGGGGTTGGACTCTTCCAGCAAGATCTCTCCACTTCTGAGCATAGTCCTTAGAGCCTTCGCCTGTACCCATAGACATACCCTGAAGTTGAGTATGCGTGGGAGCAAGGTCGGCATTATACTAGTATTGCTTGTAAAAAGCAGCAGCAAGGTCCTCCCAGTTGCGGATGATAGCTCCTTCCAGTTGACAGAACCATTCAAGTTGAGTCCCTGACAGACTATCTTGAAAGAAATGAACCCAGAGATTTCTATCAGCAGTATAGGGTTGAATCTTCCTCACATATGACCGGAGGTGTAGCTTTGGACAGGAAGCTCCATCGTACTTGGCAAAGGCAGGTGCCTTGAATTTATTGGGAATCACCACCCCAGAGGATAGACCTAGATCTCCGAAGTCCAAACCAGGCACCTTCTGTATTTCCATGGCGTTCAAACGGTCTTCCAGTTGTTTGTACTTATCCTCAGCAGGAGGATACTGTTCTTCATCATAGTCTGTCTCGTTGTCGGAGACTTCAGGGCTAGGAGCCCTCCTTTCTTGTGGACTGTCTTTCCCTTCAGATGGGGTGGTCAGATCAATTTCGTTCTGCAGCCCGTTTCTAAACCTGCATCCAGTATTGAACAAGATGGTCCTCTTCTTCTTCTTCTTCTTCCTTTCTTTCAGAATCAGGGTCTTCAGGTCCTGCTGACCCTTAGCTAGGCTCATGACCAACTCTTGAAATTGGGCATTTTGGGCCTGGAGGGCCTTGATAGCTTGCTCAGTGGAAGGTTCAGTAGACATGATGATCGCTGAAATAAACAGCGAAGAAGATAAGAGACCTGTACTGGGAGACCTATTATGCAATGATATGTATGATATATGTATGCAATGTTTTCAAGGATCTCGCGGGGTAAACAAGAAACTGTTAGGATCTGAATCTGGTAGCTTGATTGAAGGAACTTCATGTTGCTGAGAGTCCTTCTTTAAGAGTCAAGCTCACCATATCGAGTGGGTCATAGCCCCTGTTGTACCCCAAAATTTTCCCTCCCATATTCTTCAAAATTTGCCAAGTCAATGCTTCAAAGTTCCCCAAGGGTTGCACAGTTCAAGGGCCTCCTAACAGTCAAAATTAGGGTTTTGGTTTTGACAAAGAAAATGAAGTTTCCAAGGGTCCAATCAAGTCCCACATACCTACAAACATGGTCAAGCATCCTCATACCAGGTTTCAAGACTTACAGCTCAAAATTGCACAGTCAAAAACCCTAATTGCACTACAGTCAACTGTAGGGGCAAAATGGTCATTTGACAGTCAAAAGTCCAAATTTTTGGTGAACATCTCATTTTGAAGCCACAAACATCATTTGATCAATTCTTGATCATGATTCTCAAAGCTTGGCTCAAAAATCATCAAGATGCAAAAGTTGCCATATTTGGACAGTTGAAAAAGTCAACTGTAAATTGACCAGGGCATAACTTTCACATGGATTATCAGAAAAATTCCATCCAAAGCTCATTTTGAAGATAAAGACATTTCCTACAACTCCTCTTCACACTTCAAGTCCAAGAAATGCTCTCACAAAAAGTTATCAATTTCAACATTATAGGTCATTTTCAAAAGTCAACAAAAAAGGACTTTAAGTCAAAGGCCATAACTTGAGATTGGTAAATCAAAATGACATGGGACCAAAGGCATTGGTTAGAGGACTCAAATACCTTGCCAAAATGTCCAAGAACATGAGCAAAGCTTAGAAATTGAGCAAGTTATGCCTTGTGGAAGTTGGGAAATTTTTGGATATTTTGAAAAGTCAACATTGCTTCAAATGACCTAAAATTGCTAATGGGCCTCTTTTTCTTCCACAATTCATTATCCAAGGCATGTGCACGACCATTTGGCCCAAAGGGAAGTTTTTTATCATTTTTATTTATTTATTTGGATTTTTTATTATTAATAATTCATTTAATTAAATAAAATACATGAAAAATACTAAACCTAATTTTCTAAATCTTTTTGTGCATAAAATAATCTCAATATTTCGTGTACAATCAAATATGGAAGGAATTATGATGATTGGATATGATTGAGACCAAATATGCTTGAAAAAGATTTGAAAATAATTGCTTGAAAATCAAATATTTTTTTCATCAATTCATGGATTTTTGATCAGTTTCTCAACCCTAGAACCTTCACACATATATACATAGTGAAACCCTAATGCCCAGGAGGTCCAAGCTGCACCATATACAGAAAACCATACTTGAGTTTCTTGCTTAAAAATTCAAAACTGAAATCGTGATTCCAAAGCATTTCAAGGCAAAGTAATCAGTCCATTGCATTCCTGGGACATCAAGCAACGTATTTGGATCAAAAGCACGACCTCTAACGCCCAGAATTGGTGAATAGGATTCACACTTGTTCATATTTTTTTCATGATCGTGTTTTAAGATTTAGACATTTTCATTGCATTTTTTTTGATGAATTCATACTAATTGATGTGTTCTGAAGCTAACCACCTATTTCAATTGAGTTTTTATGCGTTATTGAAGGATTCACCATGAAAGGACCTTAGGGTTTTTCAGCGTTCAAATTAGGGATTCCTTGATACTGTAAAATTAGAGAATCACGATGCCATGGTTGAAACTAGCAGGCTTGGACGAAAACAATGGAACCCTCGCGCCTAATTTATACTCAAAGATGGCGTAATCGCTATTATTGGACATGGCCTGTTTTGGGGGGGTTCAAAACCCCCGCTAACTCTTTTCTATTTTCAGGGAAAAAACAAAGCAATGGAGAAGATGATTAGGTGGCCAAGGCTGATTGGTTCATTTAAAAATTTGCGCAGAAACAAGCATCAGCTTTTGTTTTATTTTATAATGTTTGTTGTTTATTTGATAGACAAAGAAACCAATTGGAACGGATGGCAGTGCGTAGTGGTGGTAATCATCAGGACCTGGGTTCGAGCCCCAGGTCCCTCACCCTTTCCATGATTTTTTTCAATTAATACTTATATGCAGCTTCAACGCTAAAGCACACCATGCACCCACGTTATCAAGCCGTCCACGCGTCCCATTGCACTCAATCAAGGGACCAGATCTGGAGACTATGATGAACCTCAGTCAATGCACAGGCATGCTAATCAAAAGGTCAACGAGGCCTAAGGCTTATTGGGCTCAAATTTCTAAGACTTGCCTCCCAATTTGGGGACAGAACCCCCCAAGGTTTGCAAGCTTCTTTTATATTTCTTTTCTTTATTTCAATTAATGTTTTTAATTAATTTCTTTAATTTAAATATTTTCATAACAAATATAAAAAACAATAAAAACATCAGAAAAACACCAAAAACAAGTATTTTATTTAATTAGTATATTTTTTTAAATAAATATTATTCATTAATTTTAGTTATTAAATTAGGTTTAATTTTAATATTTTCCTTAATCAATTTAAAATTTGGTAGAATTAGGGTTTGTAATAATTTTTACCCTTTTTTCTTTTTCTTCACTAATAATTAAATATTATTTAATTTTGTAATTAAATTACCATGTAATTAATTAGGTTAACTTAGGTTTGACTTCAATATTTTTTAATAAACTAAAAAACAATTAGAATTAGGGTTAGCATTTTAATTTTAATTAATCTCATTAAATTCTCATAAATACAAAAAACCCAAAAAAATAATTTCTTTTTCTTTAATTTAATTAATTTGCTAATAATTTAATTTAATCAAAAAGGGTCCAACGCCCTCGTTTCAATTTAAAATTTCAATTCGCGTACTTATTTCCTTTTTCTTTTAATTATTTATGTACCTCTCCCAAAGCCATGTAAATATTAAATTTCGCACTTTTACTTTAATTCTTTATTTTTTCTGTCAAATCGGGTCCTGGAAATTTTGGCGATGTGGACCCGCGCCTTTTGTAATAGCTTTAGAACTTTTATTTCTCGCAATATTTTAACTGTTAAATAAATGCATGCAAGAATGAATGATTAAATAAAAACAAACGCTAGATCACCCATAACATGAAAAGGCAAGAATATCTGAATCCGACACACGAATCACACACCACCCCTAGGGTACGCCTCACTGTTGCCTTGCCTCGAAAGGTGATCGTCGAGTAGAGGATGTCTTAGTAAGTCCTCATGATCTGGGAACCTGGCATGAGGGTAGCTTCTAAGGTGTCTTCCCATTGCTCTGGTGATCACCATGTCCCTAAACTCGAATTGACCCGAACACCTCCAACGGTGGTGCTACCTACCTCTCAATGGTGGGATGGCATTACTTTAAAGGACATTTACACAGACGAATTCCTTAGGGTAGGTAGACGACTCTAGATACTTGCTCTAATTTCAAAACAAATCGAAAATACTTTTCACACCGACATCTTTTCAAAAAGCTTTCGAAAGCAATTTTTCAAACACTCTTGAGGACCGATACAAGAGTCGAACTGGAATTTTCAAAGAAACTTTTTAAAAACCCACAGTTGAAAAGCAAACAAACCATTTTTGAAAACACAAGTGAGCAAGTATCTAAGAGCCCATGGATAACCATGGATAGAAAGGGTGCTAACACCTTCCCTTTCTATAATCTACCTCCCGAACCGAGAACTAATCTCAATAAGGAATTTTTCTGTGCTTTTGTCCTTTCCATTTGGAGAAAATAAAAGACGGTGGCGACTCTTGCTTCCGCGACATTTCGCGAACCAGCGTTAAACAGTCAGTTCCAGATCCACCGTATCACAGATATGGCGACTCTGCTGGGGACTTAACTTAAAGTGAGGTGTACCTTAGGGTTAGTTCATAACTGTGTTTTCAATTGCTTTCCTTGTTTGCTTTAAATTGTGGGACTGTCTTGGGAGTTCTATAGATCCTAACCCGGATCTGGGGATACCTTCTTAGAAAGTAGCAACAAGGCTGTGAGGGAACTGTGTGGGGTATACCGACATGGTTGAAACAGTCTGCTACGTTGATGTGGCACTTTGGTGTGTACCAGTAACCCTTGAGTTCAGTCAAGGAGAGTACGGGGCCTCCGTGTAGTGTCATGAAGCATCAACAGATCTTAGGAACCTTAATTGAACTATCTTGGCCTCTTTAGGGTAGTGAGATAACTGACTTTGGTGCAGTCCGAGGTTGGTTGATACTCGATACTACACTCAATTGAGGGTTGCTTTCCTGGAATATTTCGGTCGCCAGTTCAGTGGCTAAATCGAAACGATGAACAATGAAAGCAATCTCGTGATATTGGGACCCTTAGAACCCGGTTACTTCTAATAGGACAGGCTGAGCCCACCAACTTCAAGAGGGTACTACCCAGACCCCATGCTGGCCTAAACTCTAAGGGCTTCTCTTGTGTGACTTGTGTGCCTTCGTACTTGACTAATTGCATGCGTGTTATCTGACACATAAGTTTCTTGCAGGTTTTGTTTATAGTCCTTAACTGGGACTCATAACAGGGTTTACTAGGTCTCTTGCAGGTTTTGTTTATAGTCCTTAATTGGGACTCATAACAAAGTATACTGAATTTCTTGCAGGGGTTGTTTATAGTCCTTGATGGGGACTCATAACAGGGTTTACTCACATTACCCCATGCATAACATAGCATCATACCATTGCATACATCCTAACCCATTTCAAGGATCTCAAGGGCTTGTGATGCAGGTCAGGGTGAATCAGCTATCCCAACAAGGGGCAAAGAGGATTTATTTTCCTCTAGACAAAGTTGTCAGGGGCTATGACCCACTTGATATGGTGAGCTCTGACTCTTAAAGAAGGTTCCCTTAACCAGGGTTGCTTGGAAATCAAAACCAGACATGATGACTAAAGTCAGGGGCTATGACCCACTGGATATGGTGAGCCTTTGACCCTTGATGAAGGACTCTCAACAATATGCAGTTCCTTCAATCAAGCTACCGGATTCGAATTCTAACAATTTTTTTGTTTATCCCGCGAGGTCCTTGAAAACATTACATGCATATCATACATATCATTGCATTGCAGGTACCCTTTTGACAGGTTGCTTACCTTCTTCGCTGTTTATTTCAGCTGATCGTCATGAGTCCTGAATCGTCTACCGAGCAATCCATCAAGGACCTCCAGGCTCAGAACGCCCAGTTCCAAGAGCTGATCATGAATTTGGCCCAGGGGCAGCAAGATCTGAAGACCCTGCTCTTGAAAAAGAAGAAGAAGAGGACTGTGTGGTTCAACCCTAGACACAAACCTGGGAATGGCACACAAAACGAAGCTGAGAGGACTACTCCATCTGTTGGGGAAGGCAGTCATCAAGAGGAAAGGGTTCCCAGCCCAGTGGTCTCCGACAACGAGACAGATTTCAACGACGAACAATACCCTCCTGCTGAAGACAAGTACAAGCAGTTGGAAGACCGTCTGAATGCAATGGAAATTCAACAAGTACCTGGTTTGGATTTCAGAGATTTGGGTCTAACTTCTGGTGTGGTGATCCCACACAAATTCAAAGCACCCTCTTTTGCTAAGTACGATGGGGCATCCTGTCCCAGGCTGCATCTCAGGTCTTATGTGCGGAAGATTCAACCGTATACTGAGGACAAGAACTTGTGGATCCACTTCTTCCAGGAAAGTCTTTCAGGGACTCATCTCGAATGGTTTTATCAGCTGGATGGAACCAAGGTTCGTAACTGGGAGGAGTTGGCTACTGCTTTTTACAAGCAGTATCAGTACAATGCCGACCTCGCTCTTACGCGTACCCAACTCCAGGGTATGTCGCTAGGATCGGGAGAAGGTTTTAAAGAGTATGCGCAGAAATGGAGAGACCTGGCTGGAAGGGTACAACCACCGCTGACTGACCGCGAACTTGTGGACATGTTCTTGGGGACCCTGTCTGGTCCATTCTATAACCACCTGATTGGGAATTCGTCTGCTGGATTCACAGATCTTATCTTGACTGGAGAGCGAATAGAAGCTGGCATCAGGTCTGGGAAAATTCAAGAGGCTGCACCTTCTGATAAAAAGCCTCATCATGGAAAGAAAGAGTCCAATGCTGTGCACGTTAAAAAGAGCCGTCATGAGGTAGGGGCAATCCAGATCTCCAATCCTAGACCTACTCAACAAGGACAGGGGCAGCAACGCAAGGAGAGCGCACCCAAACGACAGTACACCAAGCTCAACATGTCGCTGGATTAAGCACTACAACAAATGTTGAAGGCAGGGCTGATCACCTTAAGGGCTCCTCTTCGGAATCCGAACACTTCTGCTCTGAACTACCATCCCAATGATAGGTGCGCATATCATTCTGATAGCCCGGGGCATACCACGGACAACTGCTGGCCTCTCAAGAACAAGATTCAAGATATGATCGACGCTGGAGAGATTCAATTTGAAGTATCTGAGACTCCGAACATAATCACTGCTCCGTTGCCTAATCATTGAAGACCTTTTTGTTTATTTGAATTTCTGAGTTGTATTTTTCTTTGCTTATACAAACAATTAATGTCATAGCAAACTTGTTTATTTCATTAATGCATCGCATATGTCTGTTCTGAAACAATATATTCGTATTCACTAAATTCAAATTATTTTCATATTTTTTCTGATGTCAACTCTTGATCTAAAATTCTAAGCCTCTTGAGGGAGGATGACGAAAACGATACCACAATCTTTATAGTATGCTTTTGAACAGACCCCGCTGATGAGGTACAAGCATTGTTTCAAATCCCTAAACACTGGAGTTATAAGGATGATAATCCCTCGTCAACCCATCCGAGCCAAAGAAGTAGGAGTTTTTCTTTTTAAAAAAATTAAAACCCTTAATCATAACCTGGGGCAGGGTAGTCTCTCAGTTGATCCAAGTGCACAACAAATGGCACCAAGGAGGTCCTTGCAAAACAAAGAAAGACAATGATGGTTCCGAATAATCAATAAAGAAAGGCAGTCATTATCTCAAAAAATAAAAAACCCATTAAGTCAAGACCCATGAAGGAGACTTACAAAACTGGGGCATCCCGCTGACTGTGATTCCAAAAAAGGGAACAGTTCAGGCAAAAAAAAAAGAAAAAGAAAGGGATAACAAAAATCAAAAAGAAAGAGGTCATA
This sequence comes from Vicia faba, assembly GCA_948472305.1. Classification (NCBI taxonomy): domain Eukaryota; kingdom Viridiplantae; phylum Streptophyta; class Magnoliopsida; order Fabales; family Fabaceae; genus Vicia; species Vicia faba. The sequence continues at coordinate 934,079,948 of OX451736.1, read as the reverse complement.
CAAACCCTCAACAATAACAAAAAGGAATGACTGCCTATTCGAAATAAGTTATCAACATCCGGACCATCACCGGAAAATCAGAGCAAAGACTCAAACAAGGTCTAACGTATGGTCAACTGAGTTTAGGTTTGAAGAACATCACGAAGAGCGGGTGGGTACAAATAAAATTTGAGCCTTTATCCTTTGTTTCTTAAACCGTGAACCAGGCCACGTTATAACCCTTAAAAGTCCTAGCTGAAGCATGGGTTAGTTCAAAAGCATACTGTTACGAAAGGTATCCTAACTCCTTAAGGCCTACGGTAAATACGGAGTTGACATCACGTCTTACAAACATTCACTTGTTTTATGAAAAAGAATGCATTTTAAAAATCTTCAAGACAGACATAAGCTTTGCATTTTTGATATAACATTGTTTGCATATGACTATTTGTTTGAACAGCAGAGAAATTCGCATGACGAAAGTCTAATGAACAAGAGTATCTCCAATCAAGGGGCACGACATGAGCATTGTCCATCATCTGGGGCAATCAAGTCAAGATTCGGAGAATCTCTCAAAGACCAAATAGCCTGGGGCAAATCTCCGCTTTGGTCACTTGGGGCACTCCAGCAACAAATCTTGCCTGATTAAATACCTTCTGGTGGCATGACAAAACACTTCTAACAGGGGCAACTCCCTATATTCTGAAAGCACGGACATAGTCGAAAAGATACTACGCAAAATCAAAGACCCGCTAGGTTGACACACCTAGGAAAAAATAAGGGCTTCCCGGAAAACCAAAAGGGTTCGGGCAAAATGAAGGGACGAAATAAAAAAAAATCTGTACACCCGGCAAGTCGAAAACCTGAAAAGGCGGCTTGGGCAAAAATGGGTATCCCGGTGGACTGAAAAACCCGAAAGGGCGGTCCAGGAAAAAGTTAGGGATTAAAGCGTACGACTATGCCCTGTCATCTCGTCACTTGCCTACCAGAAGAAGGTTTGTCCATCAACAACTACCAAGCACCTCCACAGGTATCTTCCTCTCCCACATCAGAAACAGGGGCAATAAAGAGTTGTCTAAGCAATCTGATTGTTCTGTCCTCCAAGGTATCAAGGTAGGTTCCATTGAAGAACATAACCAATACAGTTCAAAACTTCCCCAAGAGAGTCCAATCTAGTTCCCCAGTAAAGTTGGAATCATCTCCCCAGCAGTAAGCTTATCCCCAGTAGATTCTGGAAGCTTACCCTCGCAGAGCACGAACGCGTCTCCCAGCTTTATTCAAAGAGTTATTTCTCTACCAGGATATAACTGGGTTATCCTCAGCCAATAGCCATGAGAAGATCGTCCTCGGCAAAGTCTTCTTACCCCCAGCGGAGTCTATTAGCACTTCCAACATAACAATGGTATCCCCGGCGGAGTTATCATCGACCTCAGCGAAGTATTCCTCTCCCCACAGAGCATTGCTCCCCAGCAAGATTACTAGAGTACTTTTCTCCCCGCAGAGTGATCCATTCGCCAAGTTCATTCCCCAACGGAGTTATCTTCTCCTACCGGTATTCTTGCAACTACCATCCCCAGCGGAGACAAAAATCTATTCTTCAACAGCAGCCCAGGAGTGACTTCCCGGCACTCGTCAAGGACTTATTTTCCTAAGACGAAAACATATGTTCATAAACATCACATCTTCATACATTATAGCATGCATATGCATCATACTACACGAATCTCATTAATTTTGAGGGCATTTTGAAATCATGCAGTTCATGCATCATGATCTTGCATACAACTGATGCTTTACCTTTTCAGGAAAGGTCAATACAAAGATGATTACTATCAACTATCGCAACTCCTTCTAGATATAGTTCAGATGTGAACCAGATATGGCGACGTTCTGATACTTATTCCAGATTTCCCTCTAGATATAGTTCAGATGTGAACCAGATATGGCGACGTTCTGATACTTATTCCAGATTTCCCTCTAGATATAGTTCAGATGTGAACCAGATATGGCGACGTTCTGATACTTCTTCCAGATTTCTTTCTAGATATGGTTCAGATGTGACCCAGGCATGGCGACGTTCTGATACTTCTTCCAGATTTCCTTCTAGATATAGTTCAGATGTGAACCAGATATGGCAACGTTCTGATACTTCTTCCAGATTTCTTTCTAGATATGGTTCAGATGTGACCCAGGCATGGCGACATTCTAATACTTCTTCCAGATTTCCTTCTAGATATAGTTCAGATGTGAACCAGATATGGCGACATTCTGATACTTATTCCAGATTTCCTTCTAGATATAGTTCAGATGTGAACCAGATATGGCGACGTTCTGATACTGCTTCCAGATTTCCTTCTAGATATAGTTCAGATGTGAACCAGATATGGCAACATTCTGATACTCCTTCCAGATCCCCTTCTAGATATAGCTCGGATGTGACCCAGGCATGGCGATGTTCTGACACTTATTCCAGTTGAAGATTTCAAGACCTAGACCGGTTCAATTAAATCGAATCCAAAGATTTCTCTGTTTCTTATCCAGTCAAAGGCCTTCTCTGGTTCAGTCAGATCGACTCCAAATATCTCCCTGTTTCTTATCCAGTTGAAGACATTCAAGACCTAGACCGGTTCAGTTAAATCGACTCCAAAGATATCTCTGTTTCTTATCCAGTCAAAGGCCTTCTCTGGTTCAGTCAGATCGACTCCAAAGATCTCCCTGTTTCTTATCCAGTTGAAGACATTCAAGACCTAGACCGGTTCAGTTAAATTGACTCCAAAGATTTCTCTGTTTCTTATCCAGTCCAAGGCCTTCTCTAGTCCAGCTAAATCGACCCCAAACAGATTTTCCTGATAAAGACTTAGTAGAAGATATCCAAGATTCACTCAATGTTTGCTGTTGAGGTTGTGGTCGCCTATGGTTCTCTCCCCTATCCTGCGGAGGTGGTAATCCCAGATTTCGCTCAATGATTGCTGTTGAGGTTGAAATTATCCAAGATTCACTCAATGTTTGCTGTTGAGGTTGTAGTCGCCTATGGTTCTCTCCCCGATCCTGCGGAGGTGGTAATCCCAGATTTCGCTCAATGATTGCTGTTGAGGTTGAAATTATCCAAGATTCACTCAATGTTTGCTGTTGAGGTTGTGGTCGCCTATGGTTCTCTCCCCGATCCTGCGGAGGTGGTAATCCCAGATTTCGCTCAATGATTGCTGTTGAGGTTGAAATTATCCAAGATTCACTCAATGTTTACTATTGAGGTTGTAGTCGCCTATGGTTCTCTCCCCGATCCTGCGGAGGTGGTAATCCCAGATTTCGCTCAATGATTGCTGTTGAGGTTGAAATTATCCAAGATTCACTCAATGTTTGCTGTTGAGGTTGTAGTCGCCTATGGTTCTCTCCCCGATCCTGCGGAGGTGGTAATCCCAGATTTCGCTCAATGATGGCTGTTGAGGTTGAAATTATCCAAGATTCACTCAATGTTTGCTGTTGAGGTTGTAGTCGCCTATGGTTCTCTCCCCGATCCTGCGGAGGTGGTAATCCCAGATTTCGCTCAATGATTGCTGTTGAGGTTGAAATTATCCAAGATTTTCTCAACGATTGCTGTTGAGGTTAAATCATCCAAGGTTCTCTCACTGTTCCTGTTGAGGTAGTAACCACCCCTGGTTCATTCATCACCGTTTGAAGCTCCAGATTCAGCTCCTGTAACCAGTCAGGACACATCTACACAAGAGTTTGAAGACCACTCCTGTAACAGGTCAGGTAATCATTTTTTCTTTTGCAGGTACGCAAATTCTCGCTAAGGAATCTCTTGCGCGATCAACATCCAGATGGCATCTATAAGCCCATCCGCCATCCATCATCTCTTAGCATGGCATCTATAAGCCCATCATCCTATCCATCAATCTCCAAATGGCATCTATAAGCCCATTCCACCATCACACTGCTACTATGTGAGCGCAAATTTCTGGGCACTCTAGTGTTCAATCATCTTCTACCTTCGGATTACGAAAGCCACGTCAGCCAATCTGCATCCTCAGGTTTAAGAAGATTGAACAGGGGCAACTGTTGTACCCCAAAATTTGCCCTCCCATATTCTTCAAAATTTGCCAAGTCAATGCTTCAAAGTTCCCCAAGGGTTGCACAGTTCAAGGGCCTCCTAACAGTCAAAATTAGGGTTTTGGTTCTGACAAAGAAAATGAAGTTTCCAAGGGTCCAATCAAGTCCCACATACCTACAAACATGGTCAAGCATCCTCATACCAGGTTTCAAGACTTACAGCTCAAAATTGCACAGTCAAAAACCCTAATTGCACTACAGTCAACTGTAGGGGCAAAATGGTCATTTGACAGTCAAAAGTCCAAATTTTTGGTGAACATCTCATTTTGAAGCCACAAACATCATTTGATCAATTCTTGAACATGATTCTCAAAGCTTGGCTCAAAAATCATCAAGATGCAAAAGTTGCCATATTTGGACAGTTGAAAAAGTCAACTGTAAATTGACCAGGGCATAACTTTCACATGGATTATCAGAAAAATTCCATCCAAATCTCATTTTGAAGATAAAGACATTTCCTACAACTCCTCTTCACACTTCAAGTCCAAGAAATGCTCTCACAAAAAGTTATCAATTTCAACATTATAGGTCATTTTCAAAAGTCAACAAAAAAGGACTTTAAGTCAAAGGCCATAACTTGAGATTGGTAAATCAAAATGACATGGGACCAAAGGCATTGGTTAGAGGACTCAAAGACCTTGCCAAAATGTCCAAGAACATGAGCAAAGCTTAGAAATTGAGCAAGTTATGCCTTGTGGAAGTTGGGAAATTTTTGGATATTTTGAAAAGTCAACATTGCTTCAAATGACCTAAAATTGCTAATGGGCCTCTTTTTCTTCCACAATTCATTATCCAAGGCATGTGCACGACCATTTGGCCCAAAGGGAAGTTTTTTTATCATTTTTATTTATTTATTTGGATTTTTTATTATTAATAATTCATTTAATTAAATAAAATACATGAAAAATACTAAACCTAATTTTCTAAATCTTTTTGTGCATAAAATAATCTCAATATTTCGTGTACAATCAAATATGGAAGGAATTATGATGATTGGATATGATTGAGACCAAATATGCTTGAAAAAGATTTGAAAATAATGGCTTGAAAATCAAATATTTTTTTCATCAATTCATGGATTTTTGATCAGTTTCTCAACCCTAGAACCTTCACACATATATACATAGTGAAACCCTAATGCCCAGGAGGTCCAAGCTGCGCCATATACAGAAAACCATACTTGAGTTTCTTGCTTAAAAATTCAAAACTGAAATCGTGATTCCAAAGCATTTCAAGGCAAAGTAATCAGTCCATTGCATTCCTGGGACATCAAGCAACGTATTTGGATCAAAAGCACGACCTCTAACGCCCAGAATTGGTGAATAGGATTCACACTTGTTCATATTTTTTTCATGATCGTGTTTTAAGATTTAGACATTTTCATTGCATTTTTTTGATGAATTCATACTAATTGATGTGTTCTGAAGCTAACCACCTATTTCAATTGAGTTTTTATGCGTTATTGAAGGATTCACCATGAAAGGACCTTAGGGTTTTTCAGCGTTCAAATTAGGGATTCCTTGATACTGTAAAATTAGAGAATCACGATGCCATGGTTGAAACTAGCAGGCTTGGACGAAAACAATGGAACCCTCGCGCCTAATTTATACTCAAAGATGGCGTAATCGCTATTATTGGACATGGCCGGTTTTGGGGGGGGGTTCAAAACCCCCGCTAACTCTTTTCTATTTTCAGGGAAAAAACAAAGCAATGGAGAAGATGATTAGGTGGCCAAGGCTGATTGGTTCATTTAAAAATTCGCGCGGAAACAAGCATCAGCTTTTGTTTTATTTTATAATGTTTGTTGTTTATTTGATAGACAAAGAAACCAATTGGAACGGATGGCAGCGCGTAGTGGTGGTAATCATCAGGACCTGGGTTCGAGCCCCAGGTCCCTCACCGTTTCCATGATTTTTTTCAATTAATACCTATATGCAGCTTCAACGCTAAAGCACACCATGCACCCACGTTATCAAGTCGTCCACGCGTCCCATTGCACTCAATCAAGGGACCAGATCTGGAGACTATGATGAACCTCAGTCAATGCACAGGCATGCTAATCAAAAGGTCAACGAGGCCTAAGGCTTATTGGGCTCAAATTGCTAAGACTTGCCTCCCAATTTGGGGACAGAACCCCCCAAGGTTTGCAAGCTTCTTTTATATTTCTTTTCTTTATTTCAATTAATGTTTTTAATTAATTTCTTTAATTTAAATATTTTCATAACAAATATAAAAAACAATAAAAAAATCAGAAAAACACCAAAAACAAGTATTTTATTTAATTAGTATATTTTTTTTAATAAATATTATTCATTAATTTTAGTTATTAAATTAGGTTTAATTTTAATATTTTCCTTAATCAATTTAAAATTTGGTAGAATTAGGGTTTGTAATAATTTTTACCCTTTTTTCTTTTTCTTCACTAATAATTAAATATTATTTATTTTTGTAATTAAATTACCATGTAATTAATTAGGTTAACTTAGGTTTGACTTCAATATTTTTTAATAAACTAAAAAACAATTAGAATTAGGGTTAGCATTTTAATTTTAATTAATCTCATTAAATTCTCATAAATACAAAAAACCCAAAAAAATAATTTCTTTTTCTTTAATTTAATTAATTTGCTAATAATTTAATTTAATCAAAAAGGGTCCAACGCCCTCGTTTCAATTTAAAATTTCAATTCGCATACTTATTTCCTTTTTCTTTTAATTATTTATGTACCTCTCCCAAAGCCATGTAAATATTAATTTTCACACTTTTACTTTAATTCTTTATTTTTTCTGTCAAATCGGGTCCTGGAAATTTTGGCGATGTGGACCCGCGCCTTTTGTAATAGCTTTAGAACTTTTATTTCTCGCAATATTTTAACTGTTAAATAAATGCATGCAAGAATGAATGATTAAATAAAAACAAACGCTAGATCACCCATAACATGAAAAGGCAAGAATATCTGAATCCGACACACGAATCACACACCACCCCTAGGGTACGCCTCACTGTTGCCTTGCCTCGAAAGGTGATCGTCGAGTAGAGGATGTCTTAGTAAGTCCTCATGATCTGGGAACCTGGCATGAGGGTAGCTTCTAAGGTGTCTTCCCATTGCTCTGGTGATCACCATGTCCCTAAACTCGAATTGACCCGAACACCTCCAACGGTGGTGCTACCTACCTCTCAATGGTGGGATGGCATTACTTTAAAGGACATTTACACAGACGAATTCCTTAGGGTAGGTAGACGACTCTAGATACTTGCTCTAATTTCAAAACAAATCGAAAATACTTTTCACACCGACATCTTTTCAAAAAGCTTTCGAAAGCAATTTTTCAAACACTCTTGAGGACCGATACAAGAGTCGAACTGGAATTTTCAAAGAAACTTTTTAAAAACCCACAGTTGAAAAGCAAACAAACCATTTTTGAAAACACAAGTGAGCAAGTATCTAAGAGCCCATGGATAACCATGGATAGAAAGGGTGCTAACACCTTCCCTTTCTATAATCTACCTCCCGAACCGAGAACTAATCTCAATAAGGAATTTTTCTGTGCTTTTGTCCTTTCCATTTGGAGAAAATAAAAGACGGTGGCGACTCTTGCTTCCGCGACATTTCGCGAACCAACGTTAAACAGTCAGTTCCAGATCCACCGTATCACAGCCCCTGACTCAAGTCATCGTGTTTTGATTTATAGACGACATTGGCTAGAGGAAAATAAATCCTCTTTGCCCCTTGCTAGACATCTGATGTACTATAACCTGCATCACAAGCCCTTGAGATCCTTGAAATGGTTAAGGAAATGTTAAGGTATGATGTTATGATGTTATGTACAGGTATGCAAAAGTGTGAGGTGTAAGTAAGCCCTGTAATAAATCCAATTTATTGGATAAGGACCGTAAACAAAACCTGCAGGGAACTCATGTTGTCAGAAAACAAGAATGTGCAAGTAGTTCAAGTTTGAAGGCACACAAGTCACACATATAGCCAAAAGTTTAGGCTGGCATGGAGTTTAGGCATTACCCTCTTTCAGTTTAGTTGGTTTAAACCTGTCCTAAAAATAGTAATCGGGTTCTAGAGGATCTCAATATCACTGACTACCCTCAATCGGTCATAATTCCAGTTTAGCAATCTTTTCTTGCAGCCGGAACCATCGCGAGAGTTTAGTCTCAATGAGTGTAGCATACTGCTACTGTTCTATGGCCAAGTTGGTCAATTTAAGGTTCTAAGGTCAGTTGGTGCTTAATGACTCCTCAGAAGACCCATATTCTCCTCGTTTCAACACAAGGGATATCGGTACAGACTAAGGTGCCACACCAATGTAGCTACTGCTTCATCCGTATCGGTATACGCCGTACAGATCCCTCATAGTTTATTGCTACTTACCTAAAGGGTATCCCCAGATCCGGGTTAGGATCTATAGAACTCCGATACAAGCCCACAAAATTAAAAGCATACAAAGCAATACAATTGAGAACACAAGTGATCTAATCCTAAGGTACACCTCACTTAGGGCATCCCCAGCAGAGTCACCAGTTCTGTGATCGGTGGGAATGAGAACTGGCTGTTTTTTAATGCTGGTTCGCGTTTGCGTTTGTTTTCGCAAAGTGTCGCGGTAAGCAAGAGTCGCCACCGTCTTCTATTTTATCCAACAAGGAAAGGACAAAAGCACCGAAAAATTCCTTTTCGAGATTGTTTCTCGGGTTCGGGAGGTAGATTATAGAAAGGGAATGTGTTAGCACCCTTTCTATCTGTGGTTATCCACGGGCTCTTAGGTATTTGCTCACTATGTTTTCAAACGTTTGCTTTTCTTTGTGATTGTGGGTTTTGAAAAGAGTTTGTTGTTTTGAAGAGAGTGTAAGTGCAAAAAATTTTGTTTTGTTTAAAAGAGAGCAAGTACTTAAGAACATCTACCTACTCAAAAAGGAATTAAACTGTGCAACTGTCCTTTAGACAATGCTATCCCACTATTGAGGAGTAGGTAGCACCGTCGTTGGAGTTTTTCGGGTCAATTCGATTTTAGGGACGTGTGGTCACTAAAGCAACATTAGGACGCTTTAGTGGTAACCCTAATGTATTAGATCATTTTTATCAAGGCAACCGTTTCGAGGCAACTTTGATCTTTGGACATGAAGGCGACCTCTAAGACTTCCTATACTCAATGACCACGTTTGAGGCAACCAAGTGAGGTGTACCCTAGGAGTGGCATGTGCAGGTGTATTATTTTTCAGTTATATTATCTTTGTACATGTCATGGTGAGTTATTGTTGATTTTAAGTTAAGATTTAATCTTGTCATGCATAGCCTAGTTAGCATACATCTAAACAGTTAATATATGTACAGGAATTTAAAGTGCGGGAATTGTAAATCCTACGCTATTACAAGGCTTCGGGGAGGGGGATTATTTACATGTCCAAAAATTGGGGGAATAAAAGTAGTAAAGTGTAAAAGTCTTAGTTTAAGCTATTACAAACCAGTAGCCAGTTACAATAAAATAAACGAGCGTGAATCTGAAACTAAACTCTAAAAATCCTAAAAATAAAATGTTTTTGTTGTTTTATTTTATTTTGGGAAAATGATCTAAATCTATTTAATTTTAGTTTTTTTGAGAAAATGTTAAGATAATTAAAAGGTTAATTAACAAAGTTAATTTAATAAAAACTAACTAGCCTAATGTTTTTGTGGTTTTTTTATTTATTTTAATGTTAATTAAGAAAGATAAAAAGATGTCAATGAAAACAAAAATAAAATACAAGGGGGTCCTTCGATCCAGGAAAAAAAGGAGTTTCGATCCAGGGAGGAAATGGAAGCTTCGATTGGGCCAGACAGTCAGGCGTGAGTAGCCTTCGATCCAGGGAAGAGGATTGTCTTTTGATCATGGAGGTCATGGCTTTCGATCCAGGAATGAGATGCCTCCTTCGATCCAGCATGCTATGGGTTCGATCCTGAGAAGGTGTCTCCTTCGATCTGGAATGTTATACCTGCAAAAGTATGTTAGCGAAATAAAATGCAGGGCCTGGGTATTGAACCCCAGGCCCTTCGATCCTGCGCTTGCTGGGTCTCTTCTGGCTATGTCTGCAGCAAGTGTGGGCAAACGAATAACATGACCTGGGCGCCAAACCCATGCCTTTCGATCCTGTCTAGGATGGCAAATCAAAGGTAACAACAAGTAATAATGTGTTATGCAAATGTAAAGTTGGACAATTTACCCTTTTCTTACCAGCAGATTAGACTTTTAATTTGGGCGCGTCCTGGATGTAGGCACCTTCGATCTGGGCACTTCCTGGACGTAGGCACTTTCAATTTGGGATTTCTGGGCATGGAATGGATGGTGCAAGGATTGGGTATGGCTTCCTGGAAGTGTTGATGATTTTTGGCAGCGTACCTCCAAGTTCTCCCTGTTTCTTTTCTCTATTTTTTCTGTATATTTTCGTGTGTTCTGTTTTCCTGCAGAGTTTTTGTGTGTTCTGGATATGTATGCTGGCCTCTGTATTTATAGGGGTGTGAGGGTGCAGTAATGGCAAGAGACAGCCATTAAACAGGCCATTAAATGCCATGAGACAAGAAACTGACACATTAAAAGTTTTCCTTTTTTGAAATATTCATGTCTCTTGAATGAACCTGGACACTTTTGATTTGAGTGCCCTCTTGATGACCTCCTTTGAATGGCCCTTGTCCAAAGATCAATCGAAGGGTACTAATTAAAATTCCAATCGAAAGGCTTTGTTAACAGGCCAATCAAAAGGTGCTGTTTCATGCTAATCGAAGTGCTCCTTCAGAATACCAATCGAAGGGCCTTTCAGAATGCCAATCAAAGTGCTCCTTCAGAATACCAATCGAAGGGTCTTTCAGAATGCCAATCGAAAGATACTTAAAGCACCATTCAAAAATTTTATTTTTCCTTAGGCAAGGGTTTGTGATCAACCATGCAGGGGGAAGACTTTGGAAAACATGAGAGGGCAAATTTTGGGGTGCAACACCAATCTATGAACTTTGAATTTCCGGACGAAAATATCATGATAGTGACTGTGAGACACCTGGACCGGATGAAGGACCTGAGGAAGGATCCCGATGGTCTATGTACTTTGATGGAGCTTCGAACGCTTTGGGCAATGGCATTGGCGCCATAATCATATCTCCTAAGGGTTCTCATACTCCGTTCACCGCCCGACTATGTTTCAACTGCACCAACAATATGACGGAGTATAAAGCATGCATCATGGGTCTTCGAGCAGCGATTGACCTAAGGATAAAGTTTCTGAGTGTTTTTGGAGATTCCACTCTCGTGATCAGTCAGATCAAAGGAGAGTGGGATACGAAACACCCAAATCTCATTCCTTACAAGGAGTATGTGTTGACATTGCTTCTGCACTTCTAAGAGATAACCTTTGAACACTTCCTGAGAGAGGAGAATCAGTTGGCGGATGCGCTGGCTACGATGTCTTCTATGTTCAAAGTCAATTGGGACAACGAAGCTCCCCGGATTATCATTAAAAGATTGGACGAACCTGCATATTGCTGTGATATTGAGACTGAAGAGGTAGCAGAAAACCCTGGTTTTATGAGGTGAAGAGATACCTCGAGGCTCAGGAATACCCCGAGGGTGCATCTGTTAATGATAAGAAGTTTCTGAGAAGGTTCGCAACAAAGTTCTTCATCAGCAATGGCATTCTTTACAAGCGTAACCATGATTCGACCTTACTGCGATGCGTGGATAAGAACGAGGCAGACAGAATCATGGCAGAGTTACATGAAGGTACTTTTGGAACTCATTCCAGTGCATATACCATGGCAAAGAAAATCCTTCGAGCAGGATATTATTGGTCCACTATGGAAGCCGACTGTTATCAGCATTCTCGGACCTGTCACAAGTGCCAAGTCTATGCTGATAAGGTGCACATAGCTCCAGTTCCTATGAACGTCTTGACAGCTCCTTGGCCTTTTGCAATGTGGGTCATCGATATGATCGGCGAGATCAGGCCTATAACGTCCAACGAGCATCGTTTCATCCTGGTAGCTATCGATTACTTTATGAAGTGGGTTGAAGCAGCTTCCTTTGCTACTTAACCAAGAACGTTGTGGCACGGTTTATTCGGCATAATCTGATTTGTCGATATGGTGTACCAGAGAGGTTCATTACGGACAATGGTACCAATCTCAACAATAAGATGATCATTGAGCTCTGCAAGCAATTCAAGATACAGCATCACAACTCTTCTCCTTATCGGCCGAAGATGAATGGGGCTGTTGAAGCGGCCAATAAGAACATTAAGAAGATTGTGCGGAAGATGACAGTGACATACAAATATTGGCACGAGATGTTACCATTTGCTCTTCATGGGTACCGTACCTCAGCACGGACGTCGACAGGGGCAACACCCTATTCCTTGGTATATGGCATGAAGGCAGTCTTGCCCATTGAAGTTCAGATACCCTCTCTTCGGATTATGAAGGATGCAGATTTGAGCGAAGATGACTGAATTCAGACCCGGCTTGATCAGCTGAACTTAATTAACGAAAAGAGACTTACTGCTATTTGTCATGGTCAGACGTACCAAAAATGGATGATCAAGGCATTTAACAAGAAAGTTAGACGACAAGAGTATCAAGTTGGGGACCTGGTTATCAAACGCATTATACTGCCACAAGGTGATCCCAGGGGCAAATGGACCCCTACTTATGAAGGGCCATTTGTGGTTAAGAACATTTTCTCAGGAGGAGCTATGATTCTAACCACCATGGATGGTGACAACCTTCCTCACCCCGTCAATGCAGACACAGTAAAAAGATACTATGCATAATCAAAGACACGCTAGGTTGACTGGCCTAGGCAAAAATAAGGGCTTCCCGGTGAACCAAAAGTGTTCGGGCAAAAATAAGGGATGAAAATAAAAATATGTACACCCGGCAAGTCGAAAACCTGAAAAGGAGGCTTGGGAAAAAAAGGGTATCCCGGTGGACTGAAAACCTGAAAGGGCGGTCCAGGCAGAAATTAGGGATCAAAGCGTAACACTGTGTCTCATTGGATCACCTTGCAACCAGACTTCGGTATCGACTATCAAGCTCGGACGACATTAATCAATCTGATTCATCTTGAACCAAGTAGCAAAGTGATAAGATGCTCGAAGACATAAGGGCAATAGCAGAGTTGGAACCCAGTGGGATTATTCACATAGCTGTTTTGTTTCTTTTTCACAAATTGTGTAAATTCTATATTTATTCGGCGGCGTTCTCTTACTAGGACGTCAATCTCTTGTAAAAAAGCGCCTATTTACAGGCCAAACTTCAAAACCAATACAATTCATTTTCAAAGAAATTTCAAGCTATTTTTCCTTTATCTGTTTTGTTTTGCAAAGAACGTCCAATGTTCATTTTTTATATATGCACTCGACATTAATTTCCGCTCATAAATATTTGCATGTGAAACAAAAAGATGATTACTGGTAATAGCAGAAACAGGGGCAATAAGAATTGTCCGAACTGTACAGTTGCTCTATCCACCAGGTACAAAGGTAGATTCAGCTAAAGAACATGGTTGATATGCATTCACTCCCCGCAGAGTAAGAGAGTAATGATAGCTCTCCCCAGCTGAGACTCGTAACTGTGAATGAATCGGTAGTATTCTCCCCAAGCAGAGTTTATCTACCATCAACACTGAAAAGGATTAATCTCCCCGGCAGTCTTAATATTTCCCAGCGGAGTATAAGAATCTTCCCCAGCAGAATACAAGATATCCCTAGTGGAGTTAAAATTTTCCCAGCGCAGTCTTAAAAAGCTTCCCCAGTGGAGTTGAAGAATCATCCCCTGTAGACTCTGGAAGTTCGTTCCCGACGGAGTATAAAAATAAATATCCCCAGTCGAGTTCAAAGGAAGATTGTCCCCAGTAAAGCTCAAAGGATTATCCCCATTAGAGTCTAAAGGGTTATCCCCAATGAAGTCGCAACTAAAGGATCATCCCCAGCGGAGTTCTTTCCTTTCATAAACAAAATTCAAAACCCCAACAGGATTCAGTATCACCAGCAACGGTAATTCATCCCCAGCGGAATTTATCGGTGGAATCCTCAGAAAAGCATATCTTCCCCACAGAGTAATCTCCTCATCAGTTTATTCCCCAACAGAGTCATCCTCTCCTACAGGTTTATTCTCATAATCATCTTCGTTCTCCATCTCCAGCGGAAATGAAGAATTCAACTCTTTCTCCCGCAGCTATCCGGGATTTACTTTCCTCAGCCAAAACATTACATTCTCATACATCATGATACATGCATATACGCATTATACAACATAATCTCATTTATTTTGAGAACATCATTGCTTGATATATATCATGCATTGCATACGACTAACCTTTACCTTTCAGGAAGGATGCGGTTAAGTTCTCACCTATGTCGAAGACCTGACCGGTTCTTAAATCTCAACTGGATTATCCTTGGTTGAATTTCAGATAAGGTTCTCAATCTCGACAATTTTCCTCCGTCATAGTGTGGACGAGTTCTACAATCTCAACGGTATACTACGTTGAAGACCAGACAGTTCCTAGATCTTGATGAAGGTGTTTCCCTCCGTCATAGTGTGGACAAGTTCAACAATCTCAACGATATACTACGTTGAAGACCAGACAGTTCCTAGATCTTGATGTTTTCCTCCGTCATAGTGTGGACGAGTTCTACAATCTCAACGGTATATTACGTTGAAGACTAGACAGTTCCTAGATCTTGATGAAGATGTTTCCCTCCGTCATAGTGTGGACGAGTTCTACAATCTCAACGGTATACTACGTTGAAGACCAGACAGTTCCTAGATCTTGATGTTTTCCTCCGTCATAGTGTGGACGAGTTCTACAATCTCAACGGTATACTACGTTGAAGACCAGACAGTTCCTAGATCTTGATGTTTTCCTCCGTCATAGTGTGGACGAGTTCTACAATCTTAATGGTATACTACGTTGAAGACCAGACAGTTCCTAGACCTTGATGTTTTCCTCCGTCATAGTGTGGATGAGTTCTACAATCTCGACGGTATACTACGTTGAAGACCAGACAGTTCCAAGATCTTGATGAAGATGTTTCCCTCTGTCATAGTGCGGACGAGTTCTACAATCTCAACGGTATACTACGTTGAAGACCGGACAGTTCCTAGATCTTGATGTTTTCCTCCGTCATAGTGTGGACGAGTTCTACAATCTCAACGGTATACTACGTTGAAGACCATACAGTTCCTAGATCTTGATGTTTTCCTCCGTCATAGTGTGGACGAGTTCTACAATCTCAACGGTATACTATGTTGAAGACCAGACAGTTCCTAGATCTTGATGAAGATGTTTCCCTCCGTCATAGTGTGGACGAGTTCTATAATCTCAATGGTATACTACGTTGAAGACCAGACAGTTCCTAGATCTTGATGTTTTCCTCCGTCATAGTGTGGACGAGTTCTATAATCTCAACGGTATACTACGTTGAAGACCAGACAGTTCCTAGATCTTAATGAAGATGTTTCCCTCCGTCATAGTGTGGACGAGTTCTACAATCTCAACGGTATACTACGTTGAAGACCAGACAGTTCCTAGATCTTGACGAAGATGTTTTCCTCCATCAAAGTGTGGACGAGTTCTACCATCTCAACAGGATTATACTCCATTGAAGACCAGGCAGTTCCTAGATTTTGATGAAGATGTTTCCCCCAGTTGAATTATAGACAAGTTCTTAAAACTCAGCGGATGCATTCTCTCAGCTGAAACACAGGCAAGCTCCTAAATCCCAACAAAAACCAGGCTTCCCCAGCAGAATCTTCCACAACAACATGTATGTAAGTTCTCGCTAAGGAATCTCTTATGCGATAGACGCTCCTGCAGATGGCATCTGTAACCCATCCTCCTACCAACAATCTCCAAATGGCATCTATAAGCCCATTCCCGACATCACCAGGTTGATACCACTTCATGCGAGTGCAAATTTCTGGGCACTCTAGTGTTCAATCATCTTCTACCTTCGGATCATGAAAGGCACGAAAGCCAATCTACATCATTAGGTTTAATAAGATTGAACAGGGGCAACTGTTGTACCCCAAAATTTGCCCTCTCATATTTCTCAAAACATTGCAAGAAAAATCACCAAGTGGCTCAAGTTTGCTCAAGAGTTGGTCAGACAAGTCATCTCCTAAGGCAGTCAACCCCAAATTAGGGTTTTGTATTGCATCAATATCCTTGATTCCAAATGACCTCAAGTGCTCCCTAATGTCCTAATATGTTCTCAAGGTCATCCATGTCAAATTTCAAGCCTTGCAGAGGAAGTTTGCCCAGTCAATTGCTCAAAGGGTCCAAAAATCGACTGTGCTAGGGCCAAAGTCAACTGTGACCTACAAACAGTCAAACTTCAAGATTTTTTGTCAACATTCTCATTTTGAAGGATATTTCATCATTTTATCAAGGGTTGATCATGATTCATCAAGGATTGCTCAAAATTCATCAAGACTCAAAAGTTGCTAAATTAGGGTTTTGTAGGAAAAGTCAACTCAACTTTGACCAAGCATAACTTTCTCATACTTTATGAGAAATGACCCATCCAAAGCTCATTTTGAATAGGATGAAATTTCCTACAATCCATATTCATACCCCAATATTAGAAAATTCACTCACAAGAAGTTATAAATTTGGACATTATAGGTCATTTTTGAAAGTCAACAAAAACACCTTTTTTTTCCAAAGCTTATAAATTGAGCATGGAATATCAAAATGAGATTAAACCAAAAGGGTTGGTTATAGGACATCTCAAGATTTCTAAAAAGTCCAAGTACACCTCCAAAAGTTCAAAATTGAAGAAGTTATGCATTGTTGAAGTTGGACATTTTTGCAAAATTGCCAAAAGTCAACTATCCCCAAAACTTTAAATTTTTTCAAATGGGCCCATTCTTTTCCACTTTATTTGATCTTGTACCATTTCACACGTGTCCTAGCTTTAGCCTTGAGATCATATTTCTTTTTTATTATTTTATTTGATTTTTTATTGAATTATTTCATTTTAAATCAAATTAAATCATGTAAAATCCAAATATTGATTACTTGAGATCTTTTTGGTTGTTTTAGGACTTAATCATCATCATGATCAGCATCAAATTCGTATCTTACCATATCATGTACAAAAAGATGAATTTTTGACAAATTAGGCAAGTTTTCAAATGTGAATCAAATCAAATATGCAATGCATTGATGTGGAAGATTCAAGGCATATTTGTTAACCTAATGCATTCCATGATACATATAGAAGCTTAAGACATGAAAACAAGGGTTAGAGGCTGCAAGAACAATCAAAACCAAACTTGAAAAAGTGGTGAAAAAGGGAGAATTCGAAATCATAGCAAGAGGCGATCTCAGAAGCCAAGAAGGATCTTAATCAATTCCTGGAGGTTCACTGAGTTGAAACCAACCCAAATCAAGCTCCCATACACGCCCAAACACATTGTAAGTATCACGTTTCTCAGCCCTGTATTCGAAATCATAGCTCTCGATTCTTGCATCTTTCTGGCAAATCATTGATATATTTGTGATTCTCATGAGATTTCTAAACTTTTGGCAATACTTAATTTGATTTATATGGACTGTAACCTCATAACAGCATGGCTAGGGTTACGTTTTGGATTTTAGGGGTTTGTGTTTTAGGTGAAATTGATCCTCGTGATAGGTATGGTTGCACTTAGGAGAGGGGGACGAACCTAACCATACCTTTGGGGGTCGTTTTTATGGCCTGGAATTAATTTTTGGGTCGAGCTACGCATTTAGCTGCGGATCCAAATCCGCAGGAAATTTTACAGTGGCTGGAGGTAGGGGTGATGGCGTGTCGCCTCCCCAGTGGACCATTCAAAAACACGCGCGCATTTTTTTTTCTCTAGCATATAACGCATTTTCTCTTATTATCATTATTGTTTAATATACTAACAACTGAAGCACAATGGCCTAGTGGTGAAGCAAGCAATCCAAGCACCCACAGGACCTGGGTTCGATCCCAGGTCCCCCCAATTTGCATTTGTTTTTTCTCTTCAGGTGATTAGATGCACATTCAAGCATTGTAGCATACTATGCGCCTCCACATCTCCAACAGCCAGATGGCCAAAGGCCAGATCTGGTGATCTAGATTGATGGTCTACCATGGACCAAGTCCAAGCGCGCACAACGGATCTCAAAAGTCAACCAGGCCAGCACTCAATGGGCCTCAAATTTCTTCTCAAACCTCCAAGCAGGCCCATACCCCCTAACTCTTTTTATTTCATTTTTATTTTATTTAATTGTTTGATTTAATTATTTTTATTATTTTCTAACCAATCAAATCTTTTTCCTTGTAAAATTAAAACTACAAAAATATTTTCTTCATAAAATCAAATTTTAATTTTTATTAACAAACATTAATTTAATTAATTTAGGTTTTAATTAGAAATAACTTTAACATATTTTTGTAAATAATTAAAATTAATTAGACTTAATTAGGTTTTTACTAACATTAATTTATTTTATTTTATTTCTTTAAATACCAAAAATCCAAAAAAATATTTATTTTCATTAATTAATTAATTTATATTAGTTTAATAATTAACTTAGATAATTTCTTTCTTAATTCAAAAACAAAGAAAAAAAAATCTTTTCTTTAATAAAAAGGGGTCAAAACCCTACTTGCGCTCAATTTAATTTTCCCGCACGCGATCTATTTATTCAATATTGTATTTGTTCCCGGAATGTAATAGATAATTAGGAACATTTGATTATTTTTATCGCTTTACTTATTTTTCCGTATTTAAATTTCAAAGGGTTGCTTTTGGCAATGTAAATACCCGATGCCTTGTATTTTAATTTCCGCAATTTATTTTCCGCAAAATATAACTGTTAGATTTTTGAGAATAGGTATGCATGACAAGACTGAATGTTTTAACCTAAAATCAACATAGATCACCATTAATATGTACAAAGATAAAATTAACTGAAAATGACACACTCGCACATACGCACTCTTAGGATACACCCGACTTGGTTGCCTTTGTAACGCGGTCATTAAGTATAGGTCACTTTAGAGGTCTCCCTCTTGTCCAAAGATCATAGTCGCCTCGAAACGGTTGCCTCGGATATTGTTGCCTCAAACAAATGATCTAAGACATTAGGGTTACCGCTAAGGCGTCCTAACATTGCTTTGGTGACCGTAAGTCCCTAAATTCGAATTGACCCTTAAACTCCAACGAATGTGCTACCTATTCATCAATAGTGGGATAGCATGGTCTAAAGGACATTAGTATAGAACGATTCCTTTTTTCGAGTAGGTAGGTGGTTCTTAAGTACTTTCTCTTTCAAAAAACAAAATCTTTTTCACACTTACACTTTTCGAACAAAGTTTTCAAAAACACTTCATATACTCTTGAGGACAGAAACAAGAGTTAAATCGAAGTTTTCAAACAAAAAACTTTTTCAAACCCACAAGCACAAAGAAAAAAATTTTGAAAACAATATGAGTAAGTACCTAAGAGCCCGTGGATAACCAGGGATAGAAAGGGTGCTAACACCTTCCCTTTCTATAATCTACCCCCCGAACCCGAGAAATATCTTGAAAAAGGAATTTTTCTGTGCTTTTTTCCTTTCCTTGTTGGATAAAATAAAAGACGGTGGCGACTCTTGCTTACCGCGACATTTTGCAAAAACAAACGCAAAACACAAACCAACATTCCAAAAAACATTCAGTTCTTCCCGCCGTATCACATTCTCCATTCACCGAAAGACATGGTCTTCTTCTAAACTTGGTCACCTCCAACACTGATGAAGACATGATGAAGGTTCTCTTTCAGTTCTTTGATCCTTTACACCATTGCTTCACATTTCCTGATTATCAACTTGTGCCAACTTTGGAAGAATTCTTCCAACTCTTGAGGATTCCTATTCTTAATCAACTACCTTTCAACGGTACGGAAAGACATCCAAAGCCATAAGAGATTGCTCAAGTTCTACACTTGCAACCATCTGATATCACAATTAATTGGGAAACAAGGAGTGGTGTCAAGGGTTTCCTAGCAAAGTTCTTGTTTGAGAAAGCCCAAAACTGTTGGAACTCTTTGGATTTGAAAGCTTTTGAGGAAATTGTGGATCTCCTCATCTATGGGATGGTTTTGTTTCCAAATCCTGACCAACTCATAGATGTGAACACCGTCAAAATCTTCATGTCTCGTAACCCGGTGTCTACTTTGCTAGGGGACATCCTACATTCTTTTCACACTCGCACTATGAGGAAAAAAGGTATCCTTATGTGTTGCACTCCTCTCTTGGCAAGATGGTTTATTTTGCATCTTCCCCAATATGTATTGAAGAACGAGCAAAGTTCAAGGTGGTCACAAAGGTTGATGACGCTCAAACATTCAAACATCCATTGGTGTTCCCGATCTATAGAGAATGTTATCATCGTCGACCATTGTGGAGAGTTCCCTAATGTCCCCTTACTTGGTATTAGGGGAGGTATTACCTATAACCCCTGTTTAGCCTTAAGACAGTTTGGTTACGCCTGAAGGGATGGCCTACATGAGATGCTCATTCAAGGTTTGGTATTTGACTACGAGAATAACAATCAAGGTCATCGCCAGAGATTTATCCGAGCTTGGAGGATGTTGAACAAGGTAGATAGAAAGACATTAAGGTACAAGAATTCCATCCCTCTTGAGCCTTACCTCAAATGGGTACAAGCTCGCGCTCAAAGTCTTATGATGCCTTATCCCTCCATTCTCCCGGTAATCATTGAGCCTATTGTGGAAGGAGATGTTCCATACACTATCCTGCATCCTGACATGCCCACCTCTCTTGAAAACTTACAAAGAGATTGGATACAAATAAAGGAGGAGCGAGACACTTTCGAAGCCCAATTCTACGCTAGCGAGAAGAAGGTTTTGGAACTCACTAAGCAACTTCATGAGGAGTAGACTCTGAATGCTTACATCGCACCAAAGAGGATGCGTACAACCTTTTTATCTTAGAGTTTTTGTATTGTTTTTCCCAAAGAGGCATTGATGTACTCAAGCTTTAATTTATTAATATAACATGTGTTTCCTTTTAGTATAAAACAAATTTGAATCTTTAAAATCCTTGAAATCATTGCATATGCATCTACCATTCATCATAACATAAGCAGGTTTCTTGCAACAAGTCTCCTCATCTTTCTACTGTTTATTTCAGTAAGATGGATCTCGAGCAGACGGTGAAAGACCTCCAAGCACAAAATGCTCAGTTTTACCAGATGTTCTTAACTCTAGCCAAAGGACAAGAAGAGTTGAAGACCTTGCTGGTTGAAGAGACGAAAAAGAAAACAATGAAAATAACCGGAGTTATAAATATGGGAAGAAGATTCCAAGGACAAGCAAGAAGGACCCTAGACTTTGCAACGTCATCTGGTGAGAAAGACAATCAAGATGGAAAAGGCAAGGAAGCAGTTCCCAACCAGATTCAGAAGAGGAAGAGGAAGAAGAAGATTATTCTGAAGAACAATATCCTCCAGCTGACGACAAGTATAAGCATCTGGAAGAACGGTTAAGTGCAATGGAAATTCAAAAAGTGCCTGGACTGGACTTTGAGGAGTTGGGTTTAGTATCGGGGATTTTCATTCCTCCAAAATTCAAGGCACCGGTGTTCGCCAAATACGACAGAGTTTCGTGTCCTAAAATTCATCTCCGGTCCTATGTGAAGAAAATACAGCTTCACACTGCTGACAAGGATTTATGGGTACACTTATTTCAATAAAGTATGTTTGGAACTCAACTTGATTGGTTTTATCAGCTAGAAAGAGCCATTGTTCATAATTGGGAAGATCTTGCCGCTGCCTTTTACAAACAATACCAATACAACACGGACCTTGCTCCCACCCATACTCAACTCCAGAGTAGGGCCATGGTTTCAAGTGAAGGATTCAAAGACTACGCTAAAAAATGGAGGGACTTAGTAGGAAGAGTCCAACCTCCCTTATCTGAAAGAGAGTTAGTAGATATGTTTTTGGGTACCCTGTCTGGTCCTTTCTTTAATCAGTTAATTGGGAGTTCCTCGGCAGGTTTTACCGAATTGATATTAACCAGAGAAAGAGTGGATTCCGGGATAAAGAATGGGAAGATTAAAAAAGATGCATCCTCTGCTACCGTAATAAAATCATTTATTGGAAAAAAAGAAGTTGTTGTTGTATATCCTCAGAGAAATCAAGATAGGACTGAACGCCGTCCAATGGTGGGGGCAGTCATGATTCCTAAACCTGCACCTGCTCAGCAAAGAAGCAACCAGCCAAGAACAGAAAGACCAGTCAGACAGTTCACCTGAATTAATATGACATAATTTCAAGTATTGCCACATTTGTTAAGATCCAATCTAGTGACTTTGAAAGAAGCTCCAAAGAATCCTAACACAACCTATCCTCACTATCATCCTAACGCCCACTGTGCATACCATTAGGAGAGTCCCGACCATGACACTAACAACTGTTGGGCTCTGAAAAACAAGGTACAAGACCTTCTTGAAGCCAAAGAGATTGAGTTTGATGCGCCAGAAATTCCCAATGTCATCACCGCCCCTATGCCCAAGCACGACCGTGATGTCAATGCCGTTGAGGAAGATATGTTTGTTACTTTGGTTGATGAACTTGTGACCCCGCTCCTGACTATCAAAAAGAACTTGATAAATGCCGGTGTATTCCCAGGCTGTGATGAAAGCTGTCATTCATGTTTATCCTCACCAACCATCTGTCATTTGTTAAAAGCAGGCGTTCAATGCCTAATAGATGATAAGGAGATTTTGTTCGAGAAGACTTCTATTCCAACTATTTCTTATAATGATGTTTCCATAGTGACCATTTCCGCCAATTCTTCCAGGGTCACCACCAAAAGACCTGTTAGAATTACATCAGTTCCCAAAGTAGCTCCGTTGATAATTACAATGCTTGGACAAATCCCGTATTCGTCAGACAAAACCGTTCCATGGAATTATAGAGGTGATGTTTACTATCACGGTATCAAGCAAGATTGGCCAACTGCTAAAAATTCAAGTTCTGAGAAAGTTGACTCCGATGTCAGTAACATCGCAGGGACTAGCAAGATAACCCAAAGTGGAAGGGTTATCTATCCAAAAATTGCTCCTACAAAAGCTATTTCTGGACCTGTAATCATTCCTGTTATTGTTGCTCCTCCTCCAAAGGCTATTCCCAGTCCTGCAATCATCTCTACTGATACTCCTGTTGACAAAAATGTTACAGTCCATGTTATCACCCCTACTGACATTCCCACTTCCGAGTCAACTGAGGCTCGAGGCAAAGGTATTCTGGTTGAGCCTGTCCGGACGAAGGCACAATCAATAGCTATCCCTGAGACCTCCCGAAAAGAGATGGAGGAAATTCCAAAGATTATAAAAAGAAGCGACTACAACGTAGTCGAACAACTTGGGCAAACTCCATAAAAAATTTCCATGCTGGCTTTATTGTTATGTTCCGAGGCTCATGCAAAGGCCTTGGTAAAATTCCTTAAAACTGCCCATGTACCCCAAGAAACATCTGCCGATCAGTTCCAAGACTGCGTAGCCAGCTTGACTGCAGATAATGGTTTAGGTTTTTCAGATGCTGATTTAACACCAAGGGGGAGGAAGCATAACGAGGCATTACATGTCTCAGTCGAATGCAGGGGCACGACTTTGGCCCATGTCTTAGTTGATATCGGTTCGTCTCTGAATGTGTTACCTAAAAAGGCTCTTGAAAGGCTTGACTGTGAAGGATTAACCTTGAAACCTAGCAACATAGTAGTGAGGGCCTTCAACGGCTCAAAAAGGATGGTGCATGGGGAAGTGGACATCCCCATAAATGTTGGAACCCAACCATTTGATTCAACTTTTTATATAATGGATATTCTCCCTTCATATTCCTTCTTATTAGGCCGACCGTGGATTCACAATGCTGGTGTCGTTACCTCTATGTTGCATCAAATGCTGAAATATCCAATTCAGGGGAAATCATCACTGTTCATGGAGAAGAAGAGATATGGTCAGTCATCTAAATTCCTTCAGATATGTGGAATTAGATGGTGAATTTATTGAAACTCCATTCCAGCACTTTGAAGAAGTCCTGTAAACTGTGGCAGTAACCAAGGCTGTTTCTCAAGTCCCAAAGATTACAAGGCCTCCGCTCAAGATGTCCTCTCTAAAAGATGCCAAGGCAGTGATAGAAGAAGGTGGGTGCACTATTTGGGGCCAACTCCCAGATATCCCATACAAATATAACAAATTTGGTTTGGGTTTCACTTCAGGATCCTAGAAAGCTATACATAACGCTCGTGCTGGAGGACCACCCTTGAAGATCAGCAACCACAAAGTCAACGCAGTGGAGGATGATAAAGACAACTATAACCTGGAGGATTGGATTTTACCAATTGTCAATGGAGGGCTCAGCAAATGGGAAGCTAGAGATTTTGTCCCGATCACTTTTATCCAATAGTAATTTGTCTTTAAATTTTGTTGGATCTGTAATATTAAACAATTCAGACTCTTAAAACCTTGTGTCTTACCCGAGGCACAATGGTCCGTTTGTAAGGGTTATTATCTTATTTCCATATGACATCAATGAATCATGGATGTTTTTGCATACAAACTTTGTGCTCGTTGTTTTTCTTTTTACATATTCATTTCTTTCAAAGATAGTTATACTCTTACACGCACTTACATTCAAATTGCAGATCTACATCCATTCGGGATCCCATGGGTAACGATTCTGCTATGGCCTTTTGTGACTCTAAAAATCTAATCTACCAAGGCAAAGACGAAGGTGAGGAAGATTGTGAAGTGCCAGGGGAACTTGCCAGGTTACTACAACAAGAAGAGAGGACCATACAGCCCCATGAAGAACCAGTGGACACAATTAACCTAGGGACCAAAGAAGACAAGAAAGAAGTCAAGGTGGGTGCCAATCTGGAACCCAGTGTCAAAGAGTATCTGATTCAGTTGCTACATGATTATGTTTAGGTCTTTTCCTGGTTGTACGAAGACATGCCAGGACTTGATGCAGACATCGTGGTACATCGTCTACCAACAAAATAAGAATTCCCACCGGTAAAACAAAAGGTTCGTCGCATGCGATAAGACATGTTAGAGAAGATCAAGGCGGAAGTCATGAAACAATTCAATGCCGGATTCTTGGTCGTCACCTCCTATCCACAATGGGTTGCCAATGTTGTTCCTGTGCCTAAAAAGGACGACAAAGTACGAATGTGCATGGACTACAGAGATTTGAATAGGGCAAGCCCTAAGGATGATTTCCCCCTTCCCCACATCGATATTTTGGTTTACAATACAGCACAACATAAGGTGTTTTCCTTCATGGATGGTTTCTCAGGCTACAACCAAATCAAAATGGAGCCTGAGGAGATGGAGAAAATAACTTTTGTCACACAGTGGGGCACATTCTGCTACAAGGTTATGCCATTCGGATTGAAGAACGCTGGGGCAACCTATCAGCGTGCCATGGTAGCTCTATTTCACAATATGATACATCACGAAATAGAGGTCTATATGGACGACATGATAGCCAGATCTCAAACAGAAGAAGAGCATCTTGATTATTTGCATAAATTATTTGAGAGGCTAAAGAAATACAAGTTGGGGTTGAACCTAAATAAATACACATTTGGAGTGAGGTTCGGTAAACTCTTAGGATTTTTCGTCAGCGATAAAGGTATTGAAGTAGATCCTGCCAAGGTAAAAGCAATACAAGAAATTCATGCACCTCATACTGAGAAGGAAGTCAGAGGATTCTTAGGAAGGTTAAACTACATTGCCAGATTCATTTCTCACCTAACAGCTACTTGTGAACCAATCTTCAAATTACTGAAGAAAGATCAAGTAGTCAAATGGAATGATGAGTGTAAAACTTCCTTTGACAAGATCAAAGAATACCTGCAAGAGCCTCCGGTTTTGATTCCACCGGTCGAGGGAAGACCCTTGATCATGTATCTAACCGTTTTGGAAAATTCAATGGGGTGTGTGCTGGGGCAGCATGACGAGTCTGGCCAAAAAGAGCATGCTATTTATTACATGAGCAAAAAGTTTACCGACTGTGAAATAGGATATTCGCTGCTCGAGAAAACTTGCTGCACTCTGGCATGGGATTCTCGTCGGCTGAGACAGTATATGCTGACCCATACTACCTTATTGATATCTAAAATGGATCCAATAAAATACATCTTTGAGAAACCTGCTCTCTCTGGGAGAATAGCAAGATGGAAGATGATCCTGATAGAATATGACATATAGTATACTACCCAGAAAGCAATAAAGGGCAGTGTACTAGATGATCACCTTGCTCATCAAGATGTGGATGACTACCAGTCCATGAAGTTCGAATTCCCAGATAAAGACATAATGCTGGTAAACAACTGTGAAGAATTCAGACCATATGACGGACCTGAACAAGGATCTCGACGGACCCTGGTTTTTGATGGGGCGTCTAACGCACTCGGCAATGGTATAGGTGTGGTACTCATATCTCCTGAAGGGTGTCATACTCCCTTTACGACAAGACTCTGCTTCAATTGTACAAATAAAATGGCAGAATACGAAGCATGCATTTTTGGGCTCAAAGTTGCCATAGATTTGGGGATCAAATCCTTAAATGCATTCGGAGATTCAGCTTTGGTCATCAGCCAGATCAAAGGGGAATGGGACATCAAACACCCTAACCTTATCCCCTACAAAGAACATGTGTTGACATTGATCCCACATTTTGAGAAGATTACCTTCGAGTATTTCCCGCGAGAAGAAAATCAACTAGCAGATGCACTAGCCACAATGTCATCCATGTTTAAACTTAAATTGGATCACGAGGCTCCCCAGACCACCATTGAATGAATGGATGAACCAGCTCACTGTCACGAGATTAATACTGAAGAAGTAGTGGACCACCCTTGGTTTCACGAAGTCAAGAGGTATCTCGAGGCTCATGAATATCCCGAAGGAGCTTCAGTCAATGATAAGAAGTTCTTGAGGAGATTCTCTATGAAGTTCTTCCTTAGTAATGGCATTCTCTACAAATGCAACCATGACTCTGTTTTGCTCCGTTGCATAGACAAGGTTGAGGCAGAAAAGATCATGGCTGATCTACATGAAGGCACTTTTGGCACCCAATCCAATGGGCATACGATGGAAAAGAAAATTCTACGGGCAGGTTATTACTGGTCTACCATGGAAGCAGATTTCTATCAACACTCTCGAACCTGCCACAAGTGTCAGATTTATGCTGACAAGGTGCACGTACCTCCGGTTCCTTTGAATGTCTTGATTGCTCCTTGGCCCTTTGCTATGTGGGGCATCGATATGATTGGAGAAATCAAACCAACAACCTCTAATGGACACCACTTCATCTTAGTGGCCATTGACTATTTTACAAAGTGAGTTGAGGAGGCCTCTTTCACTTCCGTTACCAAAAATGTTGTAGCCCGGTTCATTAAACAGAAGCTCATCTGTTGGTATGGTATCCCAGAGAGGATCATCACAGACAATGGTACGAATCTAAACAATACTATGATCACCTCCCTGTGCGAGCAATTCAAGATCCAGCATCACAATTCTTCCCCTTACCGGCCAAAGATGAATGGTGTTGTCGAAGCCGCAAATAAGACCATCAAAAAGATCATACATAAAATGACAGACACATACAAAGACTGGCATGAGATGCTACCGTTCGCTCTCCACAGTTATCATACCATGGCACGCACATCAACTGGGGAAACAACCTACTCTCTGGTATACGGCATGGAGGCCGTCTTGCCTATTGAGGTTCAGATCCCCTCTCTGAGAATTATGAAGGATTCAGGGCTGAACGAAGACGATTGGATCCAGACTCGACTTGATCAACTAAAATTGATTGATGAGAAAAGCCTTACCGCTGTCTGTCATGGTCAAATGTACCAAAAACGGATGATCAAGGATTTCAACAAAAAGGTCAGATGCCAAGTGTATCAAGTCGGGGATCTGGTGATCAAACGTATCATACTACCGCAGGGTGATCCCATGGGAAAATGGACTCCTACATATGAAGGACCATTTATGATCAAAAACTTATTCTCTGGTGGAGCCATGATCTTAACCACTGCGGATGGCAATGACCTGCCGCACCCTGTGAATGCGGACATAGTCAAAAGATACTACACATAAGAGACCCGCTAGGTTGACACACCTAGGGAAAACAAGGGCATCTCGATGAACCAAAAAGGTTTAGGCAAAAATTAAGGATAAAGTAAAAACAATTATACACCCGGCATGCTGAAAACCCGAAAGGGCGGCTTGGGCAAAAAAGGGTATCCTGGTGGACTGAAAACCCAAAAGGGCGGTCCAGGAAAAAGTTAGGGAATTAAAGTGTATGACTATGTCCTGTTGGATCACCTTACAGACAACCTTTGGCTTCAACTGACAAACTCAGCGGTTCTGATCAATTCAATCAGCCTCGGACAAGGCAACAAATAAATAAGATGCTCAGAGACACGAAGGCTATAACAGAATGGGAATCCCATGGGATTATTTCACATAGCTATCTTTTCTTTGTATCAAATTTTCATTTTTTTACGACGGAATTCTCTTACTAGAATGTTTGTCTCATTGTACAAAAATACTTACTCAAAGTCAATACAAAGATACCCCTTTAAAAGTGAAAAACTATTTGTTTTTCTTTACTCTTATGTTTTGTTTACGAAAACGTCCAATGATTTATTTTTGAACATATGCATTTGAATGTAACTACCATTTACAAATGAACAAAATAGAAAGACAATCACTAATGGCTTTAAAAAATAGGGAAATCTCTCTAAGATATTTCCATAAAATCCCCCACAGTATGCAGTTTAATCCCCAGCGAAACAAAACTTCCAGTTATCACTCCCCGGTAGAAGTCGCCAATTTTCTCAAGGTTCCCCAATAGGATTTTACAAGCAGTACACGACATTTCTCTTACAACAAAGTTTGTTTCTCTGAGTGGAAATTTATCAACACTTCAAAACATGAAGACTTGCACTCCGTATCCTCAACAGCAGTCGGGGATTTATTTTCCCCAATCCAACAAGCAGTGCGGCAGATTAGCTCACATACGCATACATCACATCCATATATCATAAACATCTAACACGAATGCATGTATCACAATCTCATTATACCACGCATTTCATACAACATGGCATTGCATATTAGCTAACATCTTACCCTTTTCAGGATATGGTTAATCAACAGCTACCATTAACAATGTTCAAAGGCTTTTTCAGATATAGTTCTGATACGCTCCAGATACGGATGCCATCCTGATACTTATTCAGATTCAGCTCTCAGATACAGTTCAGGTACGCTCCAGACACGGATGCCATTCTGATACTCATTTAGATTCAACTTTCAGATACAGTTCAGATATGCTCCAGACACGGATTCCATTCTGATACTTATTCAGATTCAATTTTCAGATACAGTTTAGATACGCTCCAGACACGGATGCCATCCTGATACTCATTCAGATTCAACTTTCAGATATAGTTCAGATACGCTCCAAACATGGATGCCATTCTGATACTCATTCAAATTCAATTTTCAGATACAGTTCAGATAAGTTCCATACACGGATGCCATCCGGATACTTATTCAGATTCAACTTCCAGATACAGTTCAGATACGCTTCAGACACGGACACTATTCTGATACTCATTCAGTTTCAGCTTATAGATACGGTTCAACATTCATTTCTAGATGGCATCTACAAGCCCATCTCCAATAACTTTCCATCATTCCTCCAAATGGCATCTTTAAGCCCATTCCTTATACCATCAACCATCACATCACTGAGTGCAAATTTCTGGGCACTCTAATGTCCAATCATCTTCCACCTTCGAGTCACGAATGATAAAACTCGCCAATATAACTCTTCAGGCTTAAGAAGATTGAACAGGGGCAGCTGTTGTACCCCAAAATTTTCCCTCTCATTTATCAATAATTTTCTCACAAGATCTCCTTTGGCTCAAGACTGCACTAGGGTTGATCAGCTCAAGACACCTCCTTAAGCACTGATGACCAAAATTAGGGTTTGAGATTGCACAAGGATATTTGAACTTCCAATGCCCCATATGACTTTCATATATCATTATGGACCCTCAAGATTACTCATGTCAAGTTTCAAGCTTTGGATCACACTTTTGCTCAATCAATTGAGCAGTTGACCTAAAAATCAGATGTGTTGGGGAAAAAGTCAAATGTGGCCAATTTACAGTCAAACTTCATAATTTTTGATCCACATCAACATTTTAAACTCATATGTATCATTTGATCAAGTTTGGACCATAATTCCTCAAGAAATTTGATCAAATCTTCAAAAGGGGAAAATGGTCAAAATTAGGGTTTTGCCCGTGAAAGGACAATTTCTGATTTTTGACCTAGCAAATGATAAATTAGTTTAAGGCATGATCTCAAGAGTCCAATTGCATCATTTTGACCTAATGACATGGCTCAAAAAATTGTTCAATTCCAATGGATTGACAAATGAATTTTCAGTCAACTGATCAAAAGTCAATTGTATACTGAAAAGTCAAACTTTGACTTTTTGGTCAAAATCAAGTGTCAAAGATCACAATTCATCAAAGAATGTCAAATTATGAAACTTATTCATCAAGAAATCAAAATTTCAAAATTTCATTTTGAAAAGTTAAAATTTCTAAACTTAGAAATTTTTCTAAGTGTTGAAAATTTCTTATTTTTTCACAACTTTGAGCAAAATTTTCACCATGATGCAAGATGATTCAAAAGAAACTTTCAACATTAAAGTTATATATCTCAATGAAATATACAAAATTTATTTACACAACTCCTTCCAAAAGTGCTTGGATCTCAAGTTATAATTTTAAGAACACATGGTCATGAAACAAAACACTTAGTGAAATTTTGCCCTAATTTGGTCAGGATTTTGACCCAACTTCATGGCACTTTTTCATATAGTTCCAAGGGGAATTTTAAAAAGTGATTCAAATAGGGGTTGTATATCACATTAAAAGCTTTACAAAATTTCCAAGAACTCCTCGAGATCATTCTTGAGTAGGGAGAATCGAAGAGATGAAGTTAGGGTTTTCACACTTGAATTACAAGTCATTTTGTGATGAACGAGATTCAAATTTAAAACCTATGTTGCATAATCTCTACTTTACATGCATCAAACTTGTTAGGCACTCCATAATTAATTTCTTGCACAATTGTTAGAGGTCTCAATTCAAGCATTCAATGCAAGGCCATGCTTTATATCCATTTTGGGAAGAAAGTGCACAATGCCATTTTGATAAAGTAGCTTTTTGCATAAAAATGGTTCTTGAGCCTTGCACTTGTTCTCTTCTGATCATACATGTCTTATAACTCAAGAGAAGCTTGTCTAGACACTTACAATCACTCATCCCATGCTTGTACTTCCTCTTGAAACTTGTTTTCCCACTTTTCTTGAAAATCAAGTAACATAGCAATTAGCTTGTAACTTGTACTTCTAACTCTCCAAAGCACTCAAGACCTTTTGCTTATACATACACACATTATTTGCAACAAATCCCACCCATGCTTAAGCCCTGAAAACACCAAGAACAAAGAATCACCAAAAACACCTCAAAACGTGCCATTTTTGAGTTTTGAATCTAATCTCCAAATTTGCTCGTGCGTTTTTTGGCCTTTTACTCTCAAAAGCTTCTAAATATCATACACAAACAATTCCAACACCTGCAACACCACTGTAACACCTTCATCATCATCCACCATTTTCAAAAACAACACCTTGCACCTTGTCTTCTCCAGAACTCCTCAGGCACTTTTAGCTCAAGCTAAGCATCACATTAGCTTCCTGGGAACTTGAGGAAGCTAATCCAATAATTGGAACTCACTAAAAGCTACTCAAACTCAAAACACGATACCCTCTTGCAAGGTAAGTTATCTCAACTTTGAACTTTTCATACAAGCATCATTAATAATTTATTTGTGAATGAAAAATGTAGATATCATAGCCCTAAAGCTAACCATGTCCATAATTTTCATCTATATTGCTTGAGCTTAGAGAATTTTAAGATTGAAGTTTCTGAAATTTTTAGGGTTCAGATTAGGGCCATTAAAATTCATGCCTTTCTTTGATATATAATTTTATTGCTTTGTATTTCTGAAATCGTGAGGAAATTTGCTACAAGTTTCCTGTTTACATTTTTCATTTTTGTTGAGAATTGAATAAGATACAGAGGTTCTGGCTGGGTGTGAGGTTCAATATGAAGTTGGCCTCAGGAACGTGTTTACCATATATATTTATGGTTTGATATTAGTAAACAGATGTATAGCCATCCCAGTGGTAGAAGCGTGCGCCTGTGACTATAGGGACCCGGGTTCGAGCCCCAGTGGTACCCGTTTTGATTTTTTTTCATATTTTTCACATACTCTGACTATTTTGGCAGCGCTGGGCCTCATCCCCTTGGGATTTATTTTTCTTCTTACTGCTGACCCCCCTTGCTGGCTATTCACACCCTGGCCCATTTTATTTTCTTTTTCTCATTTTTATTTATTTGTTTTCTTAAATATGTTATCTAACACTAAAAAAATCAGAAAAAATATAAAAATATAAGATTTATATTTTGATATAGTTTATTTATTTTTTTACACAAAAATTATTTTATTTAATCATACTTTATTTATTTCACTAATTGATTTGTAATTTTAATTAAAAACTAGGTTTTTTAGTTATTTTCTTTTACACAATATGAATATATTATTTTAAAATATAAAAAGACCAAAAATATTTTATAATACTATAAATTATTTTTAAGACAAAAATGCCAAAAATATTCTTCTTATAAACTTATTTTCTTTTTTAATCAATTAATAGATTAGGTTTTTATTTGAATTCTTTTCCTAGTAAATTTAGTTTTTACTTTTTACTAATTTAATTAATTATTTTTATTTTAGTTAATTAGGTTAAAACAAAACCCCCCTTTTCCTAAAAAAATCCAAATAAAAGTCCACTTTCTTTCCATTTTATATTCTTGTATATTTATTCATTTTTGTACATTATTTATCCAAATTCAATATGGTTGTAATAGATAATTAGGTTTATTTTCTAGCAATCCCCATTTGTAAGTTGTACACCCCCTCCCACAAGCATTGTAATAGCGTAGTAATTTTAAATTCCGCAATTTATCGTTTTATATACAAATGCTAGTAATTAGGGTTTGTATGGAAAGACTAAAACCAATCAATTAGAAAACCCTAATCAAAGACAAAACCAAGCATGAAAAACAATACACTTTCACACAAGCACCCCTAGGGTAAAATCCACTTGGTTGCCTTACAAAATGGCCATATTATACATGTGAGGTATCTTAGCAAAAACAAGCAAAATATAAGATCATAGTCCCTCGATGACGCTATCTATGTTGCCTTTCAAATGATCTTAGTCCCTAAAAGAGAATGCTAAGATACCTTTAAACATTGCTAATCATGGTTATACGATGACCCATGCCCGTCCCGTTTACATCCAAAGATGGGGTTACTTGCCAAATCAATGTTAAGATAACAATGTCAAAGGAAAGAGGAAATGAACATGAAAGACTTTTGAGTAGGTAGAATGCTCCTAATTACTTGCTCCATTTCAAAACAAAACATCCTTGCTACTTTTAAAACAAACACCAACACTTTCAAAAACATCTTTCAAACTTGAAAACATTTTCAAAAGATCAAACACTTTGTATACATTCTTACGAACGAGAATCATCACAAAGTTTGCCTAAACAATGGCCTCTTTACAAAATACTTTCAAAAACCACACAAAGCACAATTTCAAACAAAAGCAAGTGATCTAGCAAGTAACGAAGAGCCCATGGAAAACCATGGATGAAAAGGGTGTTAATACCTTCTCTTTTCATAATCTACCCCCCGAACTCAAGAAACAATCTCAAAGGTCTTTCCTGTGCTTTTTTCACCTTTCCTTTTGGATAAAAGAAAAGTCAGTGGCGACTCTTGCTAACCGTAACATTTGTGATCAAACAGAAAACCTTCAAGTCAGTTCTCCCCGTATCATAGAACTGGCGACTCTGCTGGGGAAAATTATAAAAGTGGGGTTACCTTAGGGCTAGATCATATTTACTTGCTTTCATTGTTTGAATTGTATGCTTTACATTATGGTTCTTTGTTTGGGTTTGAATCCTCTACCCGGATTTGGGATACCTTATAGGTAATTAGAAATACATTGTGGAAACTGTGTGGGGTATACCGACATGGTCTAAGCAATAGCTACGTTAGTGAGACATATTTGTGGATACCAGTAACCCTTGAGTTAATCAAGGAGAATACGGGGCCGCTGAGTGATGTCATGAAGCACTAATGAACTTTTAGAACCTTTACTTGACCAACTTGGCCAATATGACATAGTGAGATGACCGGCTTTGGTGCAGTCCGAAGTTGGTAGATACTCGATACTACACTCATTGAAGTTTGGTTTTTGGGATATTTCGGTCGCCATTAAAGAGGCTTGTATTGAAACAATGACCAAGGAAACAAACCAGTGATATTGAGCTCCTTAGAACCCGGTTACTATTGCTAGGACAGGTTTGAGCCAACTAAACTTCAAGAGGATACTTACCTATGAGACTCTATGCAAGCCTAAACCTAAGGACTTGTTTGATTTTTTTGTGTACATTTACTTGTACATAACATCATGAACATCACAACATCATACTCATATTCACTAACCATTTCAAGGATCTTGGGATTTATCTTTGTTCTGTCTTGCAAGGACATGGATTTTATTCGCAGGAAAAGCATTCAAGTAAATCTTGTAAAGATCCCTCCACAACTTAAAGAGCTAGCTTCAAGGATTCCTGAAAATTCTCCATTCACCGAAAGACATGGTCGCCTTCTAAACTTGGTCACCTCCAACACTGATGAAGACATGATAAAGGTGCTCTTTCAGTTCTTTGATCCTTTACACCTTTGCTTCACATTTCCCGATTATCAACTTGTGCCAACTTTGGAAGAATTCTCCCAACTCTTGAGGATTCCTATTCTCAATCAACTACCTTTCAACAGTACGGAAAGAGATCCAAAGCCAGAAGAGATTGCTCAAGCTCTACACTTGCAACCATCTGATATCACAATTAATTGGGAAAAAAGTAGTGGTGTCAAGGGTTTCCTAGAAAAGTGCTTGTTTAAGAAAGCCCAAAACTGTTGGAACTCTTTGGATTTGAAAGCTTTTGAGGAAATTATGGCTCTCCTCATCTATGGGATGGTTTTGTTTCCAAATCCTGACCAACTCATAGATGTGAACACCGTTAAAATCTTTATGTCTCGTAACCCGGTGCCTACCTTGCTAGGGGACATCCTACATTCTTTTCACACTCGCACTATGAGGAAAAGAGGTATCCTTATGTGTTGCACTCCTCTCTTGGCAAGATGTTTTATTTCGCATCTTCCCCAATTCGTATTGAAGAACGGGCAAAGTTCAAGGTGGTCACAAAGGTTGATGACGCTCAAACATTCAGACATCCATTGTTGTTCCCGATCTATAGAGAATGTTATCATCGTCGACCATTGTGGAGAGTTACCTAATGTCCCCTTACTTGTAATTAGGGGAGGTATCAACTATAACCCCTGTTTAGCCTTAAGATAGTTTGGTTACGCCCGAAGGGATGGCCCACATGAGATGCTCATTCAAGGTTTGGTATTTGACTAAGAGAACGATAATCAAGGTCATCGCCAGAGATTTATCCGAGCTTTGAGGATGTTGAACAAGGTAGATAGCAAGACATTAGGGCATAAGAATTCCATCCCTCTTGAGCCTTACCTCAAATGGGTACGAGCTCGCGCTCAAAGTCTTATGATGCCTTATCCCTCCATTCTCCTGGTAATCATTGAGCCTATTGTGGAAGGAGATGTTCCATACACTATCATGCATCCTGACATGCCCACCTCTCCTGAAGACTTACAAAGAGATTGGATACATATAAAGGGGGATTGAGACACTTTCTAAGCCCAATTATACGCTAGCGAGAAGAAGGTTTTGGAAATCACTAAGCAACTTCATGAGGAGCAGACTCTGAATGCCTACATCGCACCAAAGAGGATGCGTACAACCTTTTTATCTTAGAGTTTTTGTATTGTTTTTCCCAAAGAGGCATTGATGTACTCAAGATTTAATTTATTAATATAATGTGTGTTTCCTTTTTGTCTAAAACAAATTTGAATCTTTAAAATCGTTGCATATGCATCTACCATTCATCATAACATAAGCATGTTTCTTGCAACAAGTCTCCTCATCTTTCTACCGTTTATTTCAGTAAGATAGATCTCGAGCAGACGGTGAAAGACCTCCAAGCACAAAATGCTCAGTTTCAACAGATGTTCTTAACTCTAGCCAAAGGACAAGAAGAGTTGAAGGCCTTGCTGGTTAAAGAGAAGAAAAAGAAAATAAAGAAAATAACCGGAGTTCTAAATATAGGAAGAAGATTCAAAGGACAAGCAAGAAGGACCCTAGACTTTGCAACGTCATCTGGTGAGAAAGACAATCAAGATGGAAAAGGCAAGGAAGCAGTTGCCCAGCCAGATTCAGAAGAGGAATAGGAAGAAGAAGATTATTCTGAAGAACAATATCCTCCAGCTGACGACAAGTATAAGCATCTGGAAGAACGGTTAAGTGCAATGGAAATTCAAAAAGTGCCTGGACTGGACTTTGATGAGTTGGATTTAGTATCGGGGATTGTCATTCCTCCAAAATTCAAGGCACCACTGTTTTCCAAATACGACAGAGTTTCGTGTGCCAAAATGCATCTCTGGTCCTATGTGAGGAAAATACAGCCTCACACTACTGACAAGGATTTATGGGTACACTTCTTTCAAGAAAGTCTGTCCGGAACTCAACTTGATTGGTTTTATCAGCTAAAAAGAGACAATGTTCATAATTGGGAAGATCTTGCCGCTGCCTTTTACAAATAATACCAATACAACACGGACCTTGCTCCCAGGTTTTTGGGCACCCTGTCTGGTCCTTTCTTTAATCACTTAATTGGGAGTTCCTCGGCAGGTTTTACCGAAATGATATTAAACGGAGAAAGAGTGGAAGCCGGGATAAAGAGTGGGAAGATTCAAAAAGATGTATCCTCTACTACTATAAGAAAACCACTTATTGGAAAAAAAGAAGTTATTGTTGTATATCCTCAGAAAAATTAAGATAGGATTGAACACCGTCCAATGGTGGGGACAATCATGATTCCTAAACCCGCACCTGCTCAGCAAAGAAGCAACCAGCCAAGAACAGAAAGAACAGTCAGACAGTTCACCCGAATTAATATGACACTATCTAAAGTATTTCCACATTTGTTAAGATCCAATCTAGTGACTTTGAAAGAAGCTCCAAAGAATCCTAACACAACCTCTCCTCACTATCATCCTAACTCCCGTTGTGCATACCATTCTGAGAGTCCCAGCCATGACACTAACAACTGTTGGGCTCTAAAAAACAAGGTACAAGACCTTCTTAAAGCTAAAGAGATTGAATTCGATGCGTCAGAAATTCCTAATGTCATCACCGCCCCTATGCCCAAACACGGCCGTGATGTCAATGTCGTTGAGGAAGATATGTTTGTTACTTTGGTTGATGAACTTGTGACCCCGCTCCTTACTATCAAAATGAACTTGTTAAAAGCCGGTGTATTCCTAGGCTGTGATGAAAGCTGTCATTTCTGTTTATCCTCACCAACCAACTGTCATTTTTTAAAAGCAGGCGTTCAATGCCTAATAGATGATAAGGAGATTTTGTTCGAGAAGACTTCTATTCCAACTGTTCCTTATAATGATGTTTCCATAGTGACCATTTCCGCCAATTATTCCAGGGTCTCCACCAAAATACCCGTTAGAATTACATCAGTTACTAAAGTAGCTCCGTTGATAATTACAATGTCTACTATCACGGTATCAAGCAAGATTAGCCAGCTGCTGAAAATTCAAGTTCTGAGAAAGTTGACTCCGATGTCAGTAACATCGCATGGACTAGCAAGATAACCCAAAGTGGAAGGATTTTCTCTCCAGAAATTGCTCCTCCAAAAGCTATTTCTGGACCTGTAATCATTCCTGTTGTTGTTGCTCCTCCAAAGGCTATTCCCAGTCCTGCAATCATCTCTGCTAATACTCTTGTTGACAAAACTGTTACAGTCCCTGTTATCACCCCTACTGACATTCCCACTGCCGAGTCAACCGAGGCTCAAGGCAAAGGTATTCTGGTTGAGCCTGTCCGGAAGAAGGCACAATCAGAAGCTATCCGTGAGACCTCCCGAAAAGAGATGAAGGAAATTCTAAAGATTATAAAGAGAAGCGACTACGACGTAGTCGAATAACTGGGGCAAACTCCATCAAAAATTTCCATGTTGGCTTTATTGTTATGTTCTGAGGCTCATGTAAAGGCCTTGGTAAAATTCCTTAAAACTACCCATGTACCCCAAGAAACATCTGCCGATCAATTCCAAGACTGCGTAACCAGCTTGACTGCAGATAATGGTTTAGGTTTTTCGGATGCTGATTTAACACCAAGGGGGAGGAAGCATAACAAGGCATTGCATGTCTCAGTCGAATGCAGGGGCACGACTTTGGCCCATGTCTTGGTTGATACCGGTTCGTCTCTGAATGTGTTTCCTAAAAAGGCTCTTGATAGGATTGACTGTGAAGGATTGACCTTGAAACCTAGCAACATAGTAGTGAGGGCCTTCGATGGCTCAAAAAGGATGGTGCATGGGGAAGTGGACATCCCCATAAAAGTTGGAACCCAAACATTTGATTTAACTTTTTATGTAATGGATATTTTCCCTTCATATTCCTGCTTATTAGGCCGACCGTGGATTCACAATGCTAGTGCCGTTACCTCTACGTTGCATCAAATGCTGGAATATCTAATTCAGGGAAAATCATCATTGTTCATGGAGAAGAAGAGTATATGGCCAATCATCTAATTTCGTTCAGAGATGTGGAATTAGATGTTGAATTTATTGAAACTCCATTCCAGCACTTTGAAGAAGTCCCACAAACTGTGGCAGTAACTAAGGTTGTTTCTCAAGTCCCAAAGATTACAAGGCCTCTGCTCAAGATGTACTCTCTAAAAGATGCCAAGGCAGTGATAGAAGAAGGTGGGTGCTGTTGTACCCCAAAATTTGCCCTCCCATATTCTTCAAGATTTGCCAAGTCAAAGCTTCAAAATTCCCTAAGGGTTGCACAGTTCAAGGGCCTCCTAAACAGTCAAAAACTAGGGTTTTGGTTCTGACAAAGAAAATGAAGTTTCCAAGGGTCCAATCAAGTCCCACATGCCTATAAACATGGTCAAGCATCCTCATGTCAAGTTTCAAGACTTACAGCACAAAATTGCACAGTCAAAAACCCTAATTGCACTACAGTCAACTGTAGGGGCAAAATGGTCATTTGACAGTCAAAAGTTCAAATTTTTGGTCAACATCTCATTTTGAAGCCACAAACATCATTTATCAATTCTTGATCATGATTCTCAAAGCTTGGCTCAAAAAATCATCAAGATGCAAAAGTTTCCATATTTGGACAGTTGAAAAAGTCAACTGTAACTTGACCAAGGCATAACTTCCACATGGATTGTCAGAAAATTTCCATCCAAAGCTCATTTTGAAGAGAAAGACATTTCCTACAACTCTTCTTCACACTTCAAGTCCAAGAAATGCTCTCACAAAAAGTTATCAATTTCAACATTATAGGTCATTTTCAAAAGTCAACAAAAAGGGACTTTAAGTCAAAGGCCATAACTTGAGATTGGTAAATCAAAATGACATGGGACCAAAGGAATTGGTTAGAGGACTCAAAGAACTTTCCAAAATGTCCAAGAACATGAGCAAAGCTTAAAAATTGAGCAAGTTATGCCTTGTGGAAGTTGGGATATTTTTGGATATTTTGAAAAGTCAACATTGATTCAAATGTCCTAAAATTGCTAATGGGCCTCTTTTTCTTCCAAAATCCATCATCCAAAACATGTGCACGACCATTTTGCCCAAAGGGAAGTTTTTTATCATTTTTATTTTATTTATTTGAATTTTTAAATGCTAGAAATTCATTTAATTAATTAAAATATGTGAAAAATACTAAACCTAGGTTTTTAAATCTTTTTATGCATGATATACACTCAATATTTCGTGCATGGTTAGATTTGGAAAGAATCAATATGATTTGTCATGATTTGGTAGCAAATATGCATGAAAAGATTGGAAAACTTATGCCATAAAAATCAAATATCTCTTCATCAATTCATGGATTTTTTTGATCAATTTCTCAACCCTAATCACTCACACATATATACAGATGCTAACCCTCGTGCCCAAAACAACAAAGCTGCGCAGAAATACCATAATCAAGATTGAGTTTTTATCAAGAAAAGTCAAAAACTGAAAGTGGCCTTAGAGAACGATTCAGAGGAAAAGATTGATTCCATTAGGTTGCTGAGACATTGCTGAAGCTAACTGAACATTTTTCCACGCGCATAACACCCATAATTGGTATACAGAACTCAGAATTTTTCATATAATATGCATATTCGTGTTTCGATTTTGAGGCATTCTCATTGCATTTTCTCTATTGATTCATACTAATTGATGCATTCTGAAGCTAACCACATACTTTGATTGAGTTTTTATACACTATATGCAAAAACGCCATTGTTATATTTTAGGGTTGCAGAGGTTCTAATTTAGGGCTTCTCTATTATGGAAAAATTGAGACACGGGAATGGTACCATTAGAATCAAGAGCTTCCAACGAATTTCATGATGGGGTCGCGCCCAATTTCTGATCCAAGACAAGCTAATCGCTATTTTTCATATAACATATGGTGGGGGTTTAAAACCCCGCAATCCTGTTTCCTTTTTTTCAGATAAAACGCAGAGTGAAGGAAGAAGATGCTTAGTTGGCATAACGTGAATGGACAGTTCAAAATTAGCGCGTTTTTTTATTTTATCAGGCCACTAATTTATTTTCTCTTATAAATATTTCGTTCCAATAACACTACAAAGATAGCGCTTGGCCTGGTTGGTAGTTGTGCTGTCATGTAACCACTGGGACCTGGGTTCGATCCCCAGGTCCCCACGCTTTATTCACATATTTTGTTTTAATATAATTGCATGCAGTATCTCCCCTGAAGGCCACCATGTAACTCACCATCCAGCCATGCCACATGCCTCATGATCTTAATCCAAAAGCCCAGATTTGATGGACACCATATACGTTAGTCAATGGAGCTACATGCTAGCCAAAAAGTCAGACAAGGCCTTGCAAAGATGGGCCTAAAATGCTAACAAACCCTCCAATTTGGGGACAGACCCCCATGGTTTGCATTCCTAATTCTTTTTCTCATATTTTTCTATTTCTTGTTTTAATTAGTTTTTTAATTTAATTCTTTAATTAATTATTTTCATAATAATATAAAAAACACAAAAAAATCAGAAAGGTCATAAAAATTAAAAATATATTTTATTTTAATATTTTGTAAGTAAATATTATTCATTAATTTTAGCTATTAAATTAGGTTTAATTCAAGCATTTTCTTAATTAATTTAAAATTTGTAGAATTAGGGTTTTAATCATTTTTTTATCCTTTTTTCTTTTCTTTTCACTAATAATTAAATATTATTTATTTTTATAAATCAAAATTGCATGTAAATAATTAGATTAATTTTTAGGTATAATTTTAACATGATTTTTCTTAATAAATAAAAAAAAAATTAGAATTAGGGTTAATATTTTAATTTCATTTAATCTTTCTCATAAAAATCCAAAAAAGACCAAAAATAATTTCTCTTTTTATTGAATTAATTTGTAAATAATAATTTAATTAAAAAAGGGTCCAACGCCCTCGCTTTCGATCTTGATTCCAATGCGCGCATTTATTTTCGTATAATTTTTATGTACTTCTCCCAAAGCCATGTAAATATTTATCTTTCGCATTTATCTTTCGCACTTTACTTTATTTCTTTATTTACTTTTCTGCCAAATCGGGTCCGGGATTAAATTTTGGCGATGTGGACCCGCGCCTTTGTAATAGTTTAGAACTTTTAATTTCCGCATCTTTTTTAACTGTTAATAATGGCATGCAAGAATGAATGATAAATTAAAAACAAACGCGTAGATCACCATAACATGACAAGACAAAAATAAACGAACATGACACACAAAATCACACACCGCCCCTAGGGTACGCCTCACTGTTTCCTTGCCTCGAAAGGTGATCGTCGAGTAGAGGATGTCTTAGTAAGTCTTCATGATCCGGGAACCTGGCATGAGGGTAGCTTCTAGGGTGTCTTCCCATTGCTCTGGTGATCACCATGTCCCGAACCTTCGAATTGACCCGAACACCTCCAACGGTTGTGCTACCTACCT
This sequence comes from Vicia faba, assembly GCA_948472305.1. Taxonomy (NCBI): domain Eukaryota; kingdom Viridiplantae; phylum Streptophyta; class Magnoliopsida; order Fabales; family Fabaceae; genus Vicia; species Vicia faba. The sequence goes on along the minus strand of OX451736.1, from coordinate 934,037,437 downwards.
CTCAATGGTGGGATGGCACTACTTTAAAGGACATTTACACAGACGAATTCCTTAGGGTAGGTAGACGACTCTAAATACTTGCTCTAATTCAAAACAAATTCAAAAAAATACTTTTCACACCGACACCTTTTCAAAAAGCTTTCGAAAGCAACTTTTCAAACACTCTTGAGGAACGATACAATAGTCGAACTGGAATTTTCAAAGAAACTTTTTAAAACCCACATTGAAAAGCAAACAAACCATTTTTGAAAACACAAGTGAGCAAGTATCTAAGAGCCCATGTATAACCATGGATAGAAAGGGTGCTAACACCTTCCCTTTCTATAACCTACCTCCCGAACCGAGAGCAATCTCTTTAAGGAATTTTTCTGTGCTTTTGTCCTTTCCATTTGGAGAAAATAAAAGACGGTGGCGACTCTTGCTTACCGCGACATTTCGCGAACCAGCGTTAAACAGTCAGTTCCAGATCCACCGATCACAGAACTGGCGACTCTGCTGGGGACTTAACTTAAAGTGAGGTGTACCTTAGGGTTAGTTCATAACTGTATTTTCAATTGTATTAACTTGTTTGCTTTAAATTTGTGGGTTGCATGGGAGTTACATAGATCCTAACCCGGATCTGGGGATACCCTGTTTAGGTAGCATAAGCTGTGAGGGACCTGTCCGGCGTAGACCGACACGGGTGAAATAGTGGCTACGTTGGTGTGGCACCTTGGTCTGTACTGATATCCCTTGTGTTGCAACGAGGAGAATATGGGTCTTCTGAGGAGTCATTAAGCACCAACAACCTTAGAACCTTAAATGACACAACTTGGCCATTAGAACAGTAGCAGTATGCTACGCCCATTGAGGCTAAACTCTCGTGATAGTTCTGGCCGCAAGAAAAGATTGTGATGCTGGAGTTATGACCGATTGAGGGTAGTCAATGATATTGGGATCCTCTAAGAACCCGGTTACTTTGATAGGACAGGTATGAACCAACAAACTGAAAGAGGGTAGTACCTAGACCTCATGCTGGCCTAAACTTTAAGGGCTTGCCTTGTGTGACTTGTGTGCCTTACCATGTTTGCCTTTGTATCTATTTGTGGTGTGCTTTATCATAACATCATAACATCATGAGCATTGCATGCATCCTGCATAAGGACTGACCATTTCAAAGACAAGAGGGTTTCACCTTTGCTCTGTTTTGTAGGACTTCATGATGCCTGTGCGAAGGAATACCATCCGGTTCAACTTTGTTCACTCACCTGAGTTGCTTGAAGAGTTGGTTAGCAGAATTCCAAATACCACTTCCTTCATTCAGAGGCATGGTTCTCTTCTCAGTTTAGTCACTGCAAAGCGGGATCAACAATTGATGAGTGTTCTGACCCAGTTCTATGACCCTCTGTACCAGTGCTTCACCTTTCAAGACTTCCAACTGGTCCCTACCCTGGAAGAGTTCTCTGATTTGCTTGGTATCCCTATCTTGGATCAGACTCCCTTTACTGGTTGGGAAAAGACCCTCAGGCTTGAGGATGTTGCTGCAGCTCTTCCCTTGACACATCAAGAGGTAATGGACAACTGGGTAACTAGAAGCAGAGTCAAGGGTTTCTTGGCCAAGTTCCTGATTGGTAAAGCTAACAGTTTCTGGAATGACCTGGACTTTAGGGCATATGAAGACATCTTGGCTCTCTTAATCTATGGGTTAGTCTTGTTTCCTAATCCTGACAACTTCATCAATGTCACTGCCATAAGGATCTTTATGTCTCAGAATCCTGTGCCCACTCTCTTGGGTGACATCTTGCAACAACTTCATGCTCGTACTACCCGAAGACGAGGAACTCTATGGTGTTGTATCCCTTTGTTGGTGAGGTGGTTTATTTCGCACCTCCCCAAGTTCGTACTGAAGAACCAAGAAGGAAGAGGTTGGGCTCATAGGTTAATGTCTCTCACTGATAAAGACATCATTTGGACTTGCAGAGGTTTGGATGAGATAGCTATTATTGATCGATGCGGGGAATACCCTAATGTCCCTTTGATTGGTACCCAAGGAGGAATCTCTTACAATCCATGCCTAGCTCTCCGTCAGTTTGGAAGAGCAAGAAGGGCAAGGCCTCATGAAATGTTGGTGCCTCACATCAGTTTTGAGTTTCAAGTGGATAGTGACGAACTGCGTCGTAGGTTCATCAAGGCTTGGGACAAAGTTCATAAAGCTGACCCACAAGAGTTGGGGCCAAGGACTTCTTTACCTATGGAAGCCTACTACAAATGGGTTCGCATCCGTGCTCAGAAGTTAGGTATGCCATACGAAGCCGTCAGACCTATCATTCTTGAGTCTCCTGACAAAGATGGTGTTCCTCCAACTGTACTTCCTCCTCAGATACCTACTGATTATGAGACATTAAAGAGATCTTGGTCGCAACTGCGAGAAGAACGGGATTCTTACCAGGAAAAGTTCAACGAGCAGGAGTTGAAGATCTAGAAGCTGACAAAGCAGTTGGAGAATGAGCGAGCTCTGAATGACTACATCCGTACTGAGAAGAGGAGACCATGGGGTCAATAAGGAGCTCTGGATGTTCTTTTTACAGTTTTATTTCCCTTTTCAGTATTTCCTTTCATGTAACGCCTAAGGGCAACCTGTTGAACAATTTAAGTTTCAAAGTTGAATCTAATGAAGTGTGTTCCTTTTTGTTTACAAAGTTGATTCTCGATTGTCTTTGGAAACATAAACCATAAGCATTCCATTCATCATGTGCATAGCAGGTTTTTCTTCTTTTCAGGTTGCTTACAGTTCTTCGCTGTTTATTTCAGCATCATGAATCCTGACTCATCATCAACCGAGATGTCCATCAAGGCTCTTCAGGCGCAGAATGCGCAATTTCAGGAACTAATCATGGGCTTGGCTCAGGGCCAAGAAGAACCGAAGGCTCTGCTCCTGAAGAAGGAAAAGAAGAAGAAGAGAAGGACTGTTCTTTTCAACTCGGGCCGAAGGTTTGGCAACACTCTGCAAAATGAAGAGGCTGGTTCTTCTATAGGCAAGGGTACTCCCCAAGGGGAAAAAGGTCCTAGTCCGGTAGTCTCCGACAACGAGACTGATTTTGATGAGGAACAGTATCCTCCGGCAGAAGATAGATACAAGCAGTTGGAGGACAGATTGAATGCTATGGAGATCCAACAGGTACCTGGGCTGGATTTTGGAGATTTGGGTTTGTCTACTGGTGTGATCATTCCTCGCAAGTTCAAAGCACCATCTTTCACCAAATATGACGGGGCGTCTTGTCCCAAACTACATCTCAGATCGTATGTGCGGAAGATTCAACCGTACTCAGTGGACAAGAACTTGTGGATCCACTTCTTCCAGGAGAGTCTTTCAGGGACTCATCTCGAATGGTTCTATCAGCTGGATGGGACCAAGGTTCGTAACTGGGAGGAGTTGGCTACTGCTTTCTATAAGCAGTATCAGTATAATGCCGACCTTGCCCCTACGCGTACCCAACTCCAGGGTATGTCGTTAGGTTCAAGTGAAGGTTTTAAAGAGTACGCTCAGAAGTGGAGGGATCTGGCTGGCAGGGTGCAGCCTCCGTTGACTGATCGGGAGTTGGTAGACATGTTCCTGGGGACCCTATCTGGGCCATTTTTCAACCATCTTATCGGTAACTCGTCTGCAGGAATTACTGATCTTATTCTGACTGGAGAGAGAATTGAGGCTGGGTTGAAGTCTGGTAAGATTCCGAAAGGGGCATCTTCGAGTTCTGAGAAGAAACCCTTCAAAAAGGAGGCCAGTGCTGTATATGACTCTAGACGACAAGAGAAACCTGAGCGCCGCTAATCTGTCAGTGCGGTAATGATTGCTAAGCCTGCTGCTGCTCCTCGGCAAACCAATCCTTAGAGGGCTGAAAGACCTAGAAGAGAATTCACCCGTTTGAGTATGACTTTGTCGCAGATCTTGCCACAGTTGCTATCCACCAACCTAGTGACTGTCAGGGATGCCCCAAAAGTTGTGAACACTGCCTCTCCAAAATACAATCCAAATGCCCGCTGTGCTTATCACTCCGATAGCCCGGGGCATTCCACTGATGACTGTTGGGCATTAAGGAATAAGGTGCAAGACCTTATTGACGCAAAAGAGATACAGTTCGAAGCGCCTGAGAGGCCGAATGGGGTAACTGCTCCTATGCCTCAGCATGGAGTAAACGCCGTTGATGAAGATGTATACGCTGTTTCTGTGGATGATGTGGCTACTCCCTTAATGACTGTCAAGAGGAACCTACTGCTGGCCGGTTTATTTCCGGGTTGTAGTGAGGGTTGCCTGTTCTGTGCTGTTTCCCTATCTGGTTGTCCTTTGCTGAAGTTGGGCATCCAAAGCCTAATGGACCGCAAAGAGATTCTCTTTAAGAAGTCCGCTGTTCAGTTGGTTCCAGTAGAAGAAGTTTCTGTGGTTACAATCTATAATAATCCAATCAAGGCTCTCCCAAGGAAGCCTGTTCAAATCACGACTGTCGCACCTGTTGTTATTACTGTTCCGGGGCCTCTCCCATACGTATCTGATAAAGATGTCCCCTGGCACTATGGGGCAGATGTGTATGTGAATGGAATCAAACAAAAGTTCAACACTGGCGCCAGTATCTGCGATATCACTGGTCCAGCCAAGGTTACCCGCAGTGGCAGGCTGTTCTCGCCTGACATTGCACCACCAGTTGTTCGAAGACCCCTCACCATAACACCTATAAGTGTACTTGTTCCTGTTTCTGATCAAGTTGTTTCCCCTGCTGCCGAATCATCCAATGCCCGGGGCAAAGGGATTGAAGATGAGCCTGCCCGGATGGAGGCACCGATACCTATAAATGCTGAGGCCTCCCAACAAGAGATGGAGGAAATCCTGAAAATAATAAAGAAGAGTGACTTTAACGTTGTCGAGCAGCTGGGGCATACGCCCTCCAAGATCTCAATGCTCTCCTTATTACTATGCTCAGAGGCCCATGCTAAGGCCTTGATCTCATTTCTCAAGACGGCCCATGTGCTACAGGAGACATCTGCAGTCCAGTTCATTGATTGCGTAGCAAATCTGACAGCGGACAATGGCTTGGGTTTCTCAGATGCTGACCTGACTGCTAAGGGAAGAGACCATAATGATGCCCTGCATGTCTCTATTGAATGCAGGGGCACTACTCTGGTGCACGTATTGGTGGACATTGGCTCTTCCCTAAATGTGCTACCCAAGAAAGCTTTAGACCGTCTGGATTGTGAAGGCCTGGAACTAAAACCTAGCAATATCATCGTCAGAGCCTTTGACGGTTCCAAGAGGATGGTTCATGGAGAGGTGGACATTCCTATTCGTGTGGGCTCTCAGGTGTTCGACTCCACTTTCTATGTGATGGATATCCGTCCATCGTATTCTTGTCTACTGGGTCGACCTTGGATCCACAAAGCTGGGGCAGTGACCTCTACCTTGCACCAGAAGCTAAAGTACCCTGTCAGAGGGAAGATTGTCACTGTGCAGGGAGAGGAGGAGTATATGGTGAGCCATTTGAATTCCTTCAGATACATTGAGATGGACGGGGAGTTTATTGAGACCCCCTTTCAGCATTTCGAAGAGGTACTTCCAATTTCAGCAGCAGCAGAAACAACGGTCGAAGAGGATGTTCCTTTGAAGATGGCTTCCCTAAAGGATGCCCGGGCTGTGGTTCAGAAAGGTGAATGTACTAACTGGGGCAGGCTTCTCGACTTTACACAGAAAACTGACAAATTTGGACTGGGTTTTACTGCAGAGGGTCAGAAAGCTATGCGGAAGGCGAAGACCAGAAGACCTCCTGTGCTCATTACAAATCCAGGAGTGAATGCTGTCGGGGAGGATAATGAAGTGGATGAAGCTGAGTTCAATAGCTGGATCTACCCGACAACTGATGGAGGATTGACCAACTGGATTGCCAAGGACCATACTCCTGTTACTTTTGTTACACAGTAATAAACTTCTTTGTTTTGTTATTTGTAATAAACAATAAATTGAACTCTATGGCCCGATGTCTTACCCGAGGCATCGTGGTTTTATTTGTGAGGGCATATAAATTGTCATTTCATATATCATAAATAAAAATCTTGGATGTTTTCTCGCATTTCAAATCTTATGCTCCTTTTCTGTCTTTCCTTCCTTTATATATATTTCAAAACAGCTGTATTTACACACACTCACTCATACAGGTTTCAATCCACTCTGGATCTCACTGGTAACGACTCTGCTACTGCCAGTTATGACTTCAAAAATCCGATCAACTTAGCCGAAGACGAAGGTGAAGATGATTGCGAAGTGCCTGGCGAACTTGCAAGACTGTTACTCCAGGAAGAGAGGGAAATTCAACCACACGAAGAGCCAGTGGAGACAATAAATCTGGGTACTGAGGCAGATAGAAAGGAGGTAAAGATTGGTGCCAACCTAGAGCTCAGCGTGAAGCAACGGTTGACTAAGATGCTGCATGATTATATGGAGATCTTTGCCTGGTCCTACGAAGACATGCCCGGGTTGGATACCGATATTGTGGTCCATCACTTGCCTACTAAGGAAGACTGCCCTCCGGTTAAGCAAAAGGTCCGCCGTATGCATCCAGAGATGTCTGAAAAGATCAAAGCCGAGGTTATGAAACAGTTTGATGCGGGGTTCCTTGCAGTGACTTCTTACCCTCAGTGGGTTGCTAATGTAGTGCCGGTACCAAAGAAGGATGGAAAGGTCAGAATGTGTGTCGACTACAGGGATCTGAACAGGGCCAGCCCCAAAGATGACTTCCCTCTACCTCACATTGATGTCCTTGTTGACAATACAGCTCAGCATAAAGTGTTCTCTTTCATGGATGGTTTTTCAGGCTACAATCAGATCAAGATGGCACCTGAAGACATGGAAAAAACTACCTTTGTTACTCAGTGGGGCACCTTCTGCTACAAGGTCATGCCTTTTGGACTAAAGAATGCTGGGGCAACCTACCAACGTGCCATGGTTGCTTTATTTCATGACATGATCCATCATGAGATAGAGGTGTATGTTGACGACATGATTGCGAGGTCCCAAACTGAGGAGGAGCACCTAGATCATCTGCAGAAGTTGTTTGACCGGTTGAAATTGTACAAGCTAAGGTTGAACCCGAACAAGTGCACCTTCGGGGTAAGATCTGGAAAGTTGCTAGGCTTCATCGTAAGTGATAAGGGTATTCAAGTGGACCCTGCCAAGGTTAAAGCTATTCAAGAGATGCCAGTTCCTAAGACGGAGAAAGAGGTCAGAGGCTTTTTAGGACGCCTGAATTACATTGCTCGGTTCATCTCACATCTAACTGCTATTTGTGAGCCAATCTTCAAGCTGCTGAAGAAAGATCAGGTAGTACGTTGGAATGATGAATGTCAGGCTGCTTTTGACAGAATCAAGGAGTATCTCCAAGAACCACCCATCCTTATGCCACCGGTTGAAGGGAGACCTCTGATACTATACCTGATAGTACTTGACAACTCAATGGGGTGTGTGCTGGGGCAGCATGACGAGTCTGGCCGAAAAGAGCATGCCATTTATTACCTTAGCAAAAAGTTTACCGACTGTGAGACCCGATACTCACTGCTTGAGAAAACTTGCTGCGCTTTGGTATGGGCTGCTCGCCGGCTGAGACAGTATATGCTGACTCACACTACCTTGTTGATCTCAAAGATGGATCTGATAAAGTACATATTTGAAAAGCCTGCTCTGTCTGGGAGAATAGCAAGATGGCAAATGATCTTGACGAAATACGACATCCAGTACACGACCCAGAAAGCCATCAAGGGAAGTGTATTGGCAGACCACTTGGCACATCAGGCCATAGACGACTACCAGTCCATGAACTTCGAGTTTCCAGACGAGAGAATCATGATTGTGATTGATTGTGAGGTACCTGGACCGGATGAAGGACCTGAGGAAGGATCCCGATGGTCTATGCACTTTGACGGAGCCTCCAATGCTTTGGGTAATGGTATCGGCGCTGTAATCATATTCCCTCAAGGCACTCATACTCCACTCACTGCCCGGCTATGTTTCAACTGTACCAACAACATGGCGGAGTATGAGGCATGCATCATGGGTCTTCAAGCTGCGATCGACCTAAGGATCAAGTTTCTGAGTGTCTTCGGAGATTCCGCTCTTGTGATCAATCAGATAAAAGGAGAGTGGGATACGAAACATCTGAATCTTATTCCTTAAAGGGAATGTGTGTTGACCTTGATTCCCCACTTCACAGAGATAACCTTTGAACACTTCCCAAGAGAGGAGAATCAGCTGGCGGACGCGTTAGCTACGATGTCTTCTATGTTCAAGGTCAAAGGGGACAATAAGGCTCCCCGGATCATCATCTGGAAACTGGACGAACCGGCATACTGTTGTGATCTCGAGACTGAGTTGGTGACTAAGAAACCTTGGTACCATGAAGTGAAGAGATATTTGGAAGCTCAGGAATACCCTGAAGGGGCATCTGTCAACGACAAGAAGTTTCTGAGAAGATTCGCAGCGAAGTTCTTCCTTAGCAACGGTATCTTGTACAAGCGAAACCACGATTCGACCTTACTACGTTGTGTGGATAAGACCGAAGCAAAAAGGATCATGGAAGAGCTACATGAAGGGACCTTTAGTACACACTCCAGTGGACACACTATGGCGAAGAAAATCCTTCGAGCAGGGTATTTCTGGTCCACAATGGAAGCTGAATGTTACCAGCACTCTCGGACATGCCATAAATGCCAGATTTATGCAGACAAGGTGCATGTTCCTCCAGTTCCTTTGAATGTTCTGACTGCGCCTTGGCCGTTTGCAATGTGGGGCATAGACATGATTGGTGAGATTAAACCTACGGCATCTAACGGGCATCGCTTCATCCTAGTGGCGATTGATTATTTTACGAAGTGGGTTGAAGCAGCATCTTACGCTACGGTAACCAAGACTGTTGTGGCACGGTTCATTCGGCATAATCTGATCTGTCGGTATGGCGTCCCTGAGAGAATTATTACAGACAACGGTACCAATCTTAATAACAAGATGATCACTGAGCTCTGCGAGCAGTTTAAAATACAGCACCACAACTCTTCTCCTTACAGACCGAAGATGAATGGGGCTGTAGAAGCAGCAAATAAGAACATAAAGAAAATCGTGCAGAAGATGACAGTGACCTATAAAGATTGGCACGAGATGTTACCGTTCTCTCTACATGGGTACCGTACCTCAGCCAGGACATCAACCGGGGCAACTCCGTTCTCCTTGGTTTATGGCATGGAGGCAGTCTTACCGATCGAAGTGCAGATACCCTCTCTCCGAATAATGAAGGATGCAAATCTGAATGAAGATGATTGGATCCAGACACGACTTGATCAGCTAAACCTTATTGATGAAAAGAGACTTGCTGCTATCTGTCATGGTCAGACGTATCAAAAACGGATGATCAGGGCATTTAACAAAAAGGTCAGACCACATGAATATCAAGTTGGGGATCTGGTGATCAAGCGAATCATCCTTCCTCATAGTGATCCAAGGGGCAAATGGACCCCTACGTACGAAGGGCCATTTGTGGTTAAACATGTATTCTCAGGAGGAGCCATGATTCTAACCAACATGGATGGTGACGACCTTCCTCACCCCGCCAATGCAGACATAGTAAAAAGATACTACGCATAAAAAAGACCCGCTAGGCTGACATGCCTAGGCAAAAATTAGGGCTTCCCGGCGAACCAAAAGGGTTCGGGCAAAATGAAGGGATGAAATGAAAAAAATCTGTACACCCGGCAAGTCGAAAACCTGAAAAGGCGGCTTGGGCAAAAAGGGGTATCCCGGTGGACTGAAAACCCGAAAGGGCAGTCCAGGAAAAAGTTAGGGATAAAGCGTAATACTATGTCTCATTGGATCACTTTGCATCCAGAATCCGGTATCTGCATCAAGTTCAGACGGCATCGATCAGTCAGCTTCATCGTCAACTAAGGTCATCAAGTGATGAGACGCTCGGAGATATAAAGGCAATAGCAGAGTTGAAACCCAATGGATCATTCATTTCACACAGCTGTTTTATTTTCTTTTGTACAAATTTGTATAAACTCTTTTGTTCGGCGGCGCCCTCTTACTAGGACGTCAACCTCTTGTACATAAAACGCCTATTTACGGGCAAATTCAAAATCAATACAAATATACACTTTCAGTTAAAATTGCCAATTATTTTGCCTTTTCTGTTTTGTTTTGCGAAGAACGTCCAAGGTTCAATTTGTGATATATGCATTGACAATAATTTGCTAACTCATAAATATTTGCATACGAAACAAATGATTAATTACAGGTAACATTAGAAATAGGGGCAATAAAAAGTTGTCTAAGCGATCTAATTGTTCTATCCTCCAAGGTATCGAGGTAGGTTCAGCCGAAGAACATAAACGGCATATCTTAATTCCCCAGAGAGTGAGTCAGCAAGTCAGAGCGCTCTCCCCAAGCAGAGCTATTATCATCCGTAAGGAAGTTGGGTATCCTCCAGCAGATCTCAACGTTCCCCAGCAACAAACATGCATTCTAAACAAGCGTCCCCGGCAATCTTGATCTAAGATTGTTCCCCGGCGGTATACCAGACATTCAGTGGAGTCACTTCCCCAGTACAGCTCAAATCTTCCCCAGGAGAGTCCAATCTAGTTCCCTAGGAGTTGGAATTCATCTCCCCAGGCAGTAAGCTTATCCCCAGTAGATTCTGGAAGTTTATCCTCGCGGAGCACGAACGCGTCTCCCGGCTTTATTCAAAGAGTTATTTCCCTACCGGGATATAACTGGGTTATCCTCAGCCAAAAGCCACGGAAAGATCGTTCTCGGCAAAGTCTTCTTATCCCCAGCGAAGTCTATTAACACTTCCAACACAACAAGGGTATCCCCAACAAGTTATTATCAACAACTCAGCAAAGTATCTCTCTCCCCACAGAGCATTGCTCCCCAGCAAGATCGCTAGAGTACTTTCTCCCCGCAGAATAATCCATTCGCCAAGTTTATTCCCCAACGGAGTTATCTTCTTCTACCGGAATTCTTGCAACTATCATCCCCAGCGGAAGCAAAAATCTATTCTTCAACATCCGCCCAGGAGTGACTTCCCGGCACACGTCAAGGATTTATTTTCCTAAGACGAAAACATACATTCATAAACATCTTCATACATTATAGCATGCATATACGCATCATATCTTACAAATCTCATTTATGGTGGGAACATCATTTGCTTGATCCATATCATGCATTACATATAACTGACCTTTACCTTTCAGGAAGATCCAGTTAAATTCTCAGCTACATTTCAAGACCTAGACCGGTTCAGTTAAATCGACCCTAAGATTTTTCTGTTTCTTATCCAGTCAAAGGCCTTCTCTGGTTCAGTCAGATCGACCCTAAGATCTCCCTGTTTCTTATCCAGTTGAAGACATTTCAAGACCTAGACCGGTTCAGTTAAATCGACCCTAAGATTTTACTGTTTCTTATCCAGTCAAAGGCCTTCTCTGGTTCAGTCAGATCGACCCTAAGATCTCCCTGTTTCTTATCCAGTTGAAGATTTCAAGACCTAGACCGGTTCAGTTAAATCGACCCTAAGATTTCTCTGTTTCTTATCCAGTCCAAGGCCTTCTCTAGTCCAGTTAAATCGACCCCTAACAGATTTTCCTGATAAAGACTCAGTAGAAGACGTCCAAGATTCTCCCAATGATTACTGTTGAGGTTGTAGTCGCCTGTGGTTCTCTCCCCGTTACTGCAGAGGTAGTAATCGCCCCAAGATTCTCTCAGCGTCACTGTTGAAGTAGAAGATATCCAAGATTCTCTCAATGATTACTGTTGAGGTTGTAGTCGCCTGTGGTTCTCTCCCCGATACTGCGGAGGTAGTAATCATCCTAAGATTCTCTCAGCGTTACTGTTGAAGAAGAAGTTATCCAAGATTCTCTCAATGATTACTATTGAGGTTGTAGTCGCCTGTGGTTCTCTCCCCGTTACTGCGGAGGTAGTAATCGCCCCAAGATTCTCTCAGCATTACTGTTGAAGAAGAAGTTATCCAAGATTCTCTCAATGATACTGTTGAGGTTGTAGTCGCCTATGGTTCTCTCCCCGATACTGCGGAGGTAGTAATCATCCCCAGATTCGCTCAGCGTTACTGTTGAAGTTGAAGTCGTCCAAGATTCTCTCAATGATTACTGTTGAGGTTGAAGTCGCCCAAGATTCTCTCAATGATTACTGTTGAGGTTGAAGTCGCCCAAGATTTTCTCAATGATACTGTTGAGGTTGAAGTCGGCCAAGATTCTCTCAATGATTACTGTTGAGGTAGTAATCATCCCCAAGTTCTCTCAATGATACTGTTGAGGTTGAAGTCTCCTATGGTTCTCTCCCCGTTACTGTGGAGGTAGTAATCGTCCCCAGATTCTCTCAGCGTTCCGGTTGAGGTAGTAATCGTCCCCAGATTCTCTCAGTGTTCTTGTTGAGGTAGTAATCATCCAAGGTTCTCTCACCGTTCCTGTTGAGGTAGTAACCATCCCTGGCTCATTCATCACCCTTTTGAAGCTCCAGATCTAGTTCCTGTAACCAGTCAGGGCGCATCTATACAAAGAGTTTGAAGACCATCTCCTGTAACAGGTCAGGTAATCATTTTTCTCTTTTGCAGGTACGCAAGTTCTCGCTAAGGAATCTCTTACGCGATCAACATCCAGATGGCATCTATAAGCCCATCCACCTTCCATCATCTCTCGGCATGGAATCTATAAGCCCATTCCCATCATCACGCTGCTACTATGTGAGCGCAAATTTCTGGGCACTCTAGTGTTCAATCATCTTCCACCCTCGGATTACGAAAGGCACGTCAGCCAATCTGCATCCTCAGGTCTAAGAAGATTGAACAGGGAAAACTGTTGTACCCCAAAATTTGCCCTCCCATATTCTTCAAGATTTGCCAAGTCAAAGCTTCAAAATTCCCTAAGGGTTGCACAGTTCAAGGGCCTCCTAAACAGTCAAAAACTAGGGTTTTGGTTCTGACAAAGAAAATGAAGTTTCCAAGGGTCCAATCAAGTCCCACATGCCTATAAACATGGTCAAGCATCCTCATGTCAAGTTTCAAGACTTACAGCACAAAATTGCACAGTCAAAAACCCTAATTGCACTACAGTCAACTGTAGGGGCAAAATGGTCATTTGACAGTCAAAAGTTCAAATTTTTGGTCAACATCTCATTTTGAAGCCACAAACATCATTTGATCAATTCTTGATCATGATTCTCAAAGCTTGGCTCAAAAAATCATCAAGATGCAAAAGTTTCCATATTTGGACAGTTGAAAAAGTCAACTATAACTTGACCAAGGCATAACTTCCACATGGATTGTCAGAAAATTTCCATCCAAAGCTCATTTTGAAGAGAAAGACATTTACTACAACTCTTCTTCACACTTCAAGTCCAAGAAATGCTCTCACAAAAAGTTATCAATTTCAACATTATAGGTCATTTTCAAAAGTCAACAAAAAGGGACTTTAAGTCAAAGGCCATAACTTGAGATTGGTAAATCAAAATGACATGGGACCAAAGGTATTGGTTAGGGGACTCAAAGACCTTTCCAAAATGTCCAAGAACATGAGCAAAGCTTACAAATTGAGCAAGTTATGCCTTGTGGAAGTTGGGAAATTTTTGGATATTTTGAAAAGTCAACATTGATTCAAATGTCCTAAAATTGCTAATGGGCCTCTTTTTCTTCCAAAATCCATCATCCAAAACATGTGCACGACCATTTGGTCCAAAGGGAACTTTTTTATCATTTTTATTTTATTTATTTGAATTTTTAAATGCTAGAAATTCATTTAATTAATTAAAATATGTGAAAAATACTAAACCTAGGTTTTTAAATCTTTTTATGCATGATATACACTCAATATTTCGTGCATGGTTAGATTTGGAAAGAATCAATATGATTTGTCATGATTTGGTAGCAAATATGCATGAAAAGATTGGAAAACTTATGCCATAAAAATCAAATATCTCTTCATCAATTCATGGATTTTTTTGATCAATTTCTCAACCCTAATCACTCACACATATATACAGATGCTAACCCTCTTGCCCAAAATAACAAAGCTGCGCAGAAATACCATAATCAAGATTGAGTTTTTATCAAGAAAAGTCAAAAACTGAAAGTGGCCTTAGAGAACGATTCAGAGGAAAAGATTGATTCCATCAGGTTGCTGAGACATTGCTGAAGCTAACTGAACATTTTTCCACGCGCATAACACCCAGAATTGGTATACAGAACTCAGAATTTTTCATATAATATGCATATTCGTGTTTCGATTTTGAGGCATTCTCATTGCTTTTTCTCTATTGATTCATACTAATTGATGCATTCTGAAGCTAACCACATACTTTGATTGAGTTTTTATACACTATATGCAAAAACACCATTGTTATATTTTAGGGTTGCAGAGGTTCTAATTTAGGGCTTCTCTATTATGGAAAAACTGAGACACGGGAATGGTACCATTAGAATCAAGAGCTTCCAACGAATTTCATGATGGGGTCGCGCCCAATTTCTGATCCAAGACAAGCTAATCGTTATTTTTCATATAACATATGGTGGGGGTTTAAAACCCCCGCAATCCTGTTTCCTTTTTTTCAGATAAAACGCAGAGTGAAGGAAGAAGATGCTTAGTTGGCATAACGTGAATGGACAGTTCAAAATTAGCGCGTTTTTTTATTTTATCAGGCCACTAATTTATTTTCTCTTATAAATATTTCGTTCCAATAACACTACAAAGATAACGCTTGGCCTGGTTGGTAGCTGTGCTGTCATGTAACCACTGGGACCTGGGTTCGATCCCCAGGTCCCCACGCTTTATTCACATATTTTGTTTTAATATAATTGCATGCAGTATCTCCCCTGAAGGCCACCATGTAACTCACCATCCAGCCATGCCACATGCCTCATGATCTTAATCCAAAAGCCCAGATTTGATGGACACCATATACGTTAGTCAATGGAGCTACATGCTAGCCAAAAAGTCAGACAAGGCCTTGCAAAGATGGGCCTAAAATGCTAACAAACCCTCCAATTTGGGGACAGACCCCCATGGTTTGCATTCCTAATTCTTTTTCTCATATTTTTCTATTTCTTGTTTTAATTAGTTTTTTAATTTAATTCTTTAATTAATTATTTTCATAATAATATAAAAAACACAAAAAAATCAGAAAGGTCATAAAAATTAAAAATATATTTTATTTTAATATTTTGTAAATAAATATTATTCATTAATTTTAGCTATTAAATTAGGTTTAATTCAAGCATTTTCTTAATTAATTTAAAATTTGTAGAATTAGGGTTTTAATCATTTTTTTATCCTTTTTTCTTTTCTTTTCACTAATAATTAAATATTATTTATTTTTATAAATCAAAATTGCATGTAAATAATTAGATTAATTTTTAGGTATAATTTTAACATGATTTTTCTTAATAACAAAAAAAAATTAGAATTAGGGTTAATATTTTAATTTCATTTAATCTTTCTCATAAAAATCCAAAAAAGACCAAAAATAATTTCTCTTTTTATTGAATTAATTTGTAAATAATAATTTAATTAAAAAAGGGTCCAACGCCCTCGCTTTCGATCTTGATTCCAATGCGCGCATTTATTTTCGTATAATTTTTATGTACTTCTCCCAAAGCCATGTAAATATTTATCTTTCGCATTTATCTTTCGCACTTTACTTTATTTCTTTATTTACTTTTCTGCCAAATCGGGTCCGGGATTAAATTTTGGCGATGTGGACCCGCGCCTTTGTAATAGTTTAGAACTTTTAATTTTCGCATCTTTTTTAACTGTTAATAATGACATGCAAGAATGAATGATAAATTAAAAACAAACGCGTAGATCACCATAACATGACAAGACAAAAATAAACGAACATGACACACAAAATCACACACCACCCCTAGGGTACGCCTCACTGTTGCCTTGCCTCGAAAGGTGATCGTCGAGTAGAGGATGTCTTAGTAAGTCCTCATGATCCGGGAACCTGGCATGAGGGTAGCTTCTAAGGTGTCTTCCCATTGCTCTGGTGATCACCATGTCCCGAACCTTCGAATTGACCTGAACACCTCCAACGGTGGTGCTACCTACCTCTCAATGGTGGGATGGCACTACTTTAAAGGACATTTACACAGACGAATTCCTTAGGGTAGGTAGACGACTCTAAATACTTGCTCTAATTCAAAACAAATTCAAAAAAATACTTTTCACACCGACACCTTTTCAAAAAGCTTTCGAAAGCAACTTTTCAAACACTCTTGAGGACCGATACAAGAGTCGAACTGGAATTTTCAAAGAAACTTTTCAAAACCCACATTGAAAAGCAAACAAACCATTTTTGAAAACACAAGTGAGCAAGTATCTAAGAGCCCATGGATAACCATGGATAGAAAGGGTGCTAACACCTTCCCTTTCTATAACCTACCTCCCGAACCGAGAGCAATCTCTTTAAGGAATTTTTCTGTGCTTTTGTCCTTTCCATTTGGAGAAAATAAAAGACGGTGGCGACTCTTGCTTACCGCGACATTTCGCGAACCAGCGTTAAACAGTCAGTTCCAGATCCACCGATCACAGAACTGGCGACTCTGCTGGGGACTTAACTTAAAGTGAGGTGTACCTTAGGGTTAGTTCATAACTGTGTTTTCAATTGTATTAACTTGTCTGCTTTAAATTTGTGGGTTGCATGGGAGTTACATAGATCTTAACCCAGATCTGGGGATACCCTGTTTAGGTAGCATAAGCTGTGAGGGACCTGTCCGGCGTAGACCGACATGGGTGAAACAGTGGCTACGTTGGTGTGGCACCTTGGTCTGTACCGATATCCCTTATGTTGCAACGAGGAGAATATGGGTCTTCTGAGGAGTCATTAAGCACCAACAACCTTAGAACCTTAAATGACACAACTTGGCCATTAGAACAGTAGCAGTATGCTACGCCCATTGAGGCTAAACTCTCGTGATAGTTCTGGCCGCAAGAAAAGATTGTGATGCTGGAGTTATGACCGATTGAGGGTAGTCAATGATATTGGGATCCTCTAAGAACCCTGTTACTTTGATAGGACAGGTATGAACCAACAAACTGAAAGAGGGTAGTACCTAGACCTCATGCTGGCCTAAACTTTAAGGGCTTTCCTTGTGTGACTTGTGTGCCTTACCATGTTTGCCTTTGTATCTATTTGTGGTGTGCTTTATCATAACATCATAACATCATGAGCATTGCATGCATCCTGCATAAGGACTGACCATTTCAAAGACAAGAGGGTTTCACCTTTGCTCTGTTTTGTAGGACATCATGATGCCTGTGCGAAGGAATACCATCCGGTTCAACTTTGTTCACTCACCTGAGTTGCTTGAAGAGTTGGTTAGCAGAATTGCAAATACCACTTCCTTCATTCAGAGGCATGGTTCTCTTCTCAGTTTAGTCACTGCAAAGCGGGATCAACAGTTGATGAGTGTTCTGACCCAGTTCTATGACCCTCTGTACCACTGCTTCACCTTTCAAGACTTCCAGTTGGTCCCTACCCTGGAAAAGTTCTCTGATTTGCTTGGTATCCCTATCTTGGATCAGACTCCCTTTACTGGTTGGGAAAAGACCCTCAGGCTTGAGGATGTTGCTGCAGCTCTTCCCTTGACACATCAAGAGGTAATGGACAACTGGGTAACTAGAAGCGGAGTCAAGGGTTTCTTGGCCAAGTTCCTGATTGGTAAAGCTAACAGTTTCTGGAATGACCTGGACTTTAGGGCATATGAAGACATCTTGGCTCTCTTAATCTATGGGTTAGTCTTGTTTCCTAATCCTGACAACTTCATCAATGTCACTGCCATAAGGATCTTTATGTCTCAGAATCCTGTGCCCACTCTCTTGGGTGACATCTTGCAACAACTTCATGCTCGTACTACTCGAAGACGAGGAACTCTATGGTGTTGTATCCCTTTGTTGGTGAGGTGGTTTATTTCGCACCTCCCCAAGTTCGTACTGAAGAACCAAGAAGGAAGTGGTTGGGCTCATAGGTTAATGTCTCTCACCGATAAAGACATCATTTGGACTTGCAGAGGTTTGGATGAGATAGCTATTATTGATCGATGCGGGGAATACCCTAATGTCCCTTTGATTGGTACCCAAGGAGGAATCTCTTACAATCCATGCCTAGCTCTCCGTCAGTTTGGAAGAGCAAGAAGGGCAAGGCCTCATGAAATGTTGGTGCCTCACATCAGTTTTGAGTTTCAAGTGGATAGTGACGAACTGCGTCGTAGGTTCATCAAGGCTTGGGACAAAGTTCATAAAGCTGACCCACAAGAGTTGGGGCCAAGGACTTCTTTACCTATGGAAGCCTACTACAAATGGATTCACATCCGTGCTCAGAAGTTAGGTATGCCATACGAAGCCGTCATACCTATCATTCTTGAGTCTCCTGACAAAGATGGTGTTCCTCCAACTGTACTTCCTCCTCAGATACCTACTGATTATGAGACATTAAAGAGATCTTGGTCGCAACTGCGAGAAGAACGGGATTCTTACCGGGAAAAGTTCAACGAGCAGGAGTTGAAGATCCAGAAGCTGACAAAGCAGTTGGAGAATGAGCGAGCTCTGAATGACTACATCCGTACTGAGAAGAGGAGACCATGGGATCAATAAGGAGCTCTGGATGTTATTTTTACAGTTTTATTTCCCTTTTCAGTATTTCCTTTCATGTAACGCCTAAGGGCAACCTGTTGAACAATTTAAGTTTCAAAGTTGAATCTAATAAAGTGTGTTCCTTTTTGTTTACAAAGTTGATTCCCGATTGTCTTTGGAAACATAAATCATACGCATTCCATTCATCATGTGCATAGCAGGTTTTTCTTCTTTTCAGGTTGCTTACAGTTCTTCGCTGTTTATTTCAGCATCATGAATCCTGACTCATCATCAACCGAGATGTCCATCAAGGCTCTTCAGGTGCAGAATGCGCAATTTAAGGAACTAATCATGGGCTTGGCTCAGGGCCAAGAAGAACTGAAGGCTCTGCTCCTGAAGAAGGAAAAGAAGAAGAAGAGAAGGAATGTTCTTTTCAACTCGGGCCGAAGGTTTGGCAACACTCTGCAAAATGAAGAGGCTGGTTCTTCTATAGGCAAGGGTACTCCCCAAGGGGAAAAAGGTCCTAGTCCGGTAGTCTCCGACAACGAGACTGATTTTGATGAGGAACAGTATCCTCCGGCAGAAGACAGATACAAGCAGTTGGAGGACAGACTGAATGCTATGGAGATCCAACAGGTACCTGGGCTGGATTTTGGAGATTTGGGTTTGTCTACTGGTGTGATCATTCCTCGCAAGTTCAAAGCACCATCTTTCACCAAATATGACGGGGCGTCTTGTCCCAAACTACATCTCAGATCGTATGTGCAGAAGATTCAACCGTACTCAGTGGACAAGAACTTGTGGATCCACTTCTTCCAGGAGAGTCTTTCAGGGACTCATCTCGAATGGTTCTATCAGCTGGATGAGACCAAGGTTCGTAACTGGGATGAGTTGGCTACTGCTTTCTATAACCAGTATCAGTATAATGCCGACCTTGCCCCTACGCGTACCCAACTCCAGGGTATGTTGTTAGGTTCAAGTGAAGGTTTTAAAGAGTACGCTCAGAAGTGGAGGGATCTGGCTGGCAGGGTGCAGCCTCCGTTGACTGATCAGGAGTTGGTAGACATGTTCCTAGGGACCCTATCTAGGCCATTTTTCAACCATCTTATCGGTAACTCGTCTGCAGGGTTTACTGATCTTATTCTGACTGGAGAGAGAATTGAGGCTGGGTTGAAGTCTGGTAAGATTCCGAAAGGGGCATCTTCGAGTTCTGAGAAGAAACCCTTCAAAAAGGAGGCCAGTGCTGTATATGGCTCTAGACGACAAGAGAAACCCGAGCGCCGCCAATCTGTCAGTGCGGTAATGATTGCTAAGCATGTTGCCGCTCCTCGGCAAACCAATCCTCAGAGGGCTGAAAGACCTAGAAGAGAATTCACCCGTTTGAGTATGACTTTGTCGCAGATCTTGCCACAGTTGCTATCCACCAACCTAGTGACTGTCAGGGAGGCCCCAAAAGTTGTGAACACTGCCTCTCCAAAATACAATCCAAATGCCCGCTGTGCTTATCACTCCGATAGCCCGGGGCATTCCACTGATGACTGTTGGGCATTAAGGAATAAGGTGCAAGACCTTATTGACGCAAAAGAGATACAGTTCGAAGCGCCTGAGAGGCCGAATGGGGTAACTGCTCCTATGCCTCAGCATGGAGTAAACGCCGTTGATGAAGATGTATACGCTGTTTCTGTGGATGATGTGGCTACTCCCTTAATGACTGTCAAGAGGAACCTACTGCTGGCCGGTTTATTTCCGGGTTGCAGTGAGGGTTGCCTGTTCTGTGCTATTTCCCTATCCGGTTGTCCTTTGCTGAAGTTGGGCATCCAAAGCCTAATGGACCGCAAAGAGATTCTCTTCAAGAAGTCTGTTGTTCAGTTGGTTCCAGTAGAAGAAGTTTTTGTGGTTACAATCTATAATAATCCAATCAAGGCTCTCCCAAGGAAGCCTGTTCAAATCACGACTGTCGCACCTGTTGTTATTACTGTTCCGGGGCCTCTCCCCTACGTATCTGATAAAGCTGTCCCCTGGCACTATGGGGCAGATGTGTATGTGAATGGAATCAAACAAGAGTTCAACACTGGCGCCAGTATCTGCGATATCACTGGTCCAGCCAAGGTTACCCGCAGTGGCAGGCTCTTCTCGCCTGACATTGCACCACCAGTTGTTCGAAGACCCCTCACCATAACACCTACAAGTGTACCTGTTCCTGTTTCTGATCAAGTTGTTTCCCCTGCTGCCGAATCATCCAATGCCCGGGGCAAAGGGATTGAAGATGAGCCTGCCCGGATGGAGGCACCGATACCTATAAATGATGAGGCCTCCCAACAAGAGATGGAGGAAATCCTGAAAATAATAAAGAAGAGTGACTTTAACGTTGTCGAGCAGCTGGGGCATACGCCCTCCAAGATCTCAATGCTCTCCTTATTACTGTGCTCAGAGGCCCATGCTAAGGCCTTGATCTCATTTCTCAAGACGGCCCATGTGCCACAGGAGACATCTGCAGTCCAGTTCACTGATTGCGTAGCAAATCTGACAGCGGACAATGGCTTGGGTTTCTCAGATGCTGACCTGACTGCTAAGGGAAGAGACTATAATGATGCCCTGCATGTCTCTATTGAATGCAGGGGCACTACTCTGGCGCACGTATTGGTGGACACTGGCTCTTCCCTAAATGTGCTACCCAAGAAAGCTTTAGACCGTCTGGATTGTGAAGGCCTGGAACTAAAACCTAGCAATATCATCGTCAGAGCCTTTGACGGTTCCAAGAGGATGGTTCATGGAGAGGTGGACATTCCTATTCGTGTGGGCTCTCAGGTGTTCGACTCCACTTTCTATGTGATGGATATCCGTCCATCGTATTCTTGTCTACTGGGTCGACCTTGGATCCACAAAGCTGGGGCAGTGACCTCTACCTTGCACCAGAAGCTAAAGTACCCTGTCAGAGGGAAGATTGTCACTGTGCAGGGAGAGGAGGAGTATATGGTGAGCCATTTGAATTCCTTCAGATACATTGAGATGGACGGGGAGTTTATTGAGACCCCCTTTCAGCATTTCGAAGAGGTACTTCCAATTTCAGCAGCAGCAGAAACAGCGGTCGAAGAGGATGTTCCTTTGAAGATGGCTTCCCTAAAGGATGCCCGGGCTGTGGTTCAGAAAGGTGAATGTACTAACTGGGGCAGGCTTCTCGACTTTACACAGAAAACTGACAAATTTGGACTGGGTTTTACTGCAGAGGGTCAGAAAGCTATGCGGAAGGCGAAGACCAGAAGACCTCATGTGCTCATTACAAATCCAGGAGTGAACGTTGTCGGGGAGGATAATGAAGTGGATGAAGCTGAGTTCAATAGCTGGATCTACCCGACAACTGATGGAGGATTGACCAACTGGATTGCCAAGGACCATACTCCTGTTACTTTTGTTATGCAGTAATAAACTTCTTTGTTTTGTTATTTGTAATAAACAATAAATTGAACTCTATGGCCTGGTGTCTTACCCGAGGCACCGTGGTTTTATTTGTGAGGGCATATAAATTGTCATTTCATATATCATAAATAAAAATCTTGGATGTTTTCTCGCATTTCAAATCTTATGCTCCTTTTCTGTCTTTCCTTCCTTTATATATATATTTCAAAACAGTTGTATTTACACACACTCACTCATACAGGTTTCAATCCACTCTGGATCTCACTGGTAACGACTCTGCTACTGCCAGTTATGACTTCGAAAATCCGATCAACTTAGCCGAAGACGAAGGTGAAGATGATTGCGAAGTGCCTGGCGAACTTGCAAGACTGTTACTCCAGGAAGAGAGGGCAATTCAACCACACGAAGAGCCAGTGGAGACAATAAATCTGGGTACTGAGGCAGATAGAAAGGAGGTAAAGATTGGTGCCAACCTAGAGCTCAGCGTGAAGCAACGGTTGACTAAGATGCTGCATGATTATATGGAGATCTTTGCCTGGTCCTACGAAGACATGCCCGGGTTGGATACCGATATTGTGGTCCATCACTTGCCTACTAAGGAAGACTGCCCTCCGGTTAAGCAAAAGGTTCGTCGTATGCGTCCAGAGATGTCTGAAAAGATCAAAGCCGAGGTTATGAAACAGTTTGATGCGGGGTTCCTTGCAGTGACTTCTTACCCTCAGTGGGTTGCTAATGTAGTGCCGGTACCAAAGAAGGATGGAAAGGTCAGAATGTGTGTCGACTACAGGGATCTGAACAGGGCCAGCCCCAAAGATGACTTCCCTCTACCTCACATTGATGTCCTTGTTGACAATACAGCTCAGCATAAAGTGTTCTCTTTCATGGATGGTTTTTCAGGCTACAATCAGATCAAGATGGCACCTGAAGACATGGAAAAAACTACCTTTGTTACTCAGTGGGGCACCTTCTGCTACAAGGTCATGCCTTTTGGACTAAAGAACGCTGGGGCAACCTACCAACGTGCCATGGTTGCTTTATTTCATGACATGATCCATCATGAGATAGAGGTGTATGTTGACGACATGATTGCGAGGTCCCAAACTGAGGAGGAGCACCTAGATCATCTGCAGAAGTTGTTTGACCGGTTGAAATTGTACAAGCTAAGGTTGAACCCGAACAAGTGCACCTTCGGGGTAAGATCTGGAAAGTTGCTAGGCTTCGTCGTAAGTGATAAGGGTATTCAAGTGGACCCTGCCAAGGTTAAAGCTATTCAAGAGATGCCAGTTCCTAAGACGGAGAAAGAGGTCAGAGGCTTTTTAGGACGCCTGAATTACATTGCTCGGTTCATCTCACATCTAACTGCTATTTGTGAGCCAATCTTCAAGCTGCTGAAGAAAGATCAGGTAGTACGTTGGAATGATGAATGTCAGGCTGCTTTTGACAGAATCAAGGAGTATCTCCAAGAACCACCCATCCTTATGCCACCGGTTGAAGGGAGACCTCTGATACTATACCTGACAGTACTTGACAACTCAATGGGGTGTGTGCTGGGGCAGCATGACGAGTCTGGCCGAAAAGAGCATGCCATTTATTACCTTAGCAAAAATTTTACCGACTGTGAGACCCGATACTCACTGCTTGAGAAAACTTGCTGCGCTTTGGTATGGGCTGCTCGCCGGCTGAGACAGTATATGCTGACTCACACTACCTTGTTGATCTCAAAGATGGATCCGATAAAGTACATATTTGAAAAGCCTGCTCTGTCTGGGAGAATAGCAAGATGGCAAATGATCTTGACGGAATACGACATCCAGTACACGACCCAGAAAGCCATCAAGGGAAGTGTATTGGCAGACCACTTGGCACATCAGGCCATAGACGACTATCAGTCCATGAATTTCGAGTTTCCAGACGAGAGCATCATGATTGTGACTGATTGTAAGGTACCTGGACCGGATGAAGGACCTAAGGAAGGATCCCGATGGTCTATGCACTTTGACGGAGCCTCCAATGCTTTAGGTAATGGTATCGGCGCTGTAATCATATCCCCTTAAGGCACTCATACTCCACTCACTGCCCGGCTATGTTTCAACTGTACCAACAACATGGCGGAGTATGAGGCATGCATCATGGGTCTTCAAGCTGCGATCGACCTAAGGATCAAGTTTCTGAGTGTCTTCGGAGATTCCGCTCTTGTGATCAATCAGATCAAAGGAGAGTGGGATACGAAACATCCGAATCTTATTCCTTACAGGGAATGTGTGTTGACCTTGATTCCCCACTTCACAGAGGTAACCTTTGAACACTTCCCAAGAGAGGAGAATCAGCTGGCGGACGCGTTAGCTACGATGTCTTCTATGTTCAAGGTCAAAGGGGACAATGAGGCTCCCCGGATCATCATCTGGAAACTGGACGAACCGGCATACTGTTGTGATCTCGAGACTGAGTTGGTGACTGAGAAACCTTGGTACCATGAAGTGAAGAGATATTTGGAAGCTCAGGAATACCCTGAAGGGGCATCTGTAAACGACAAGAAGTTTCTGAGAAGATTCGCAGCGAAGTTCTTCCTTAGCAACGATATCTTGTACAAGCGAAACCACGATTCGACCTTACTGCGTTGTGTGGATAAGACTGAAGCAGAAAGGATCATGGAAGAGCTACATGAAGGGACCTTTGGTACACACTCCAGTGGACACACTATGGCGAAGAAAATCCTTCGAGCAGGGTATTTCTGGTCCACAATGGAAGCTGACTGTTACCAGCACTCTCGGACATGCCATAAATGCCAGATATATGCAGACAAGGTGCATGTTCCTCCAGTTCCTTTGAATGTTCTGACTGCGCCTTGGCCGTTTGCAATGTGGGGCATAGACATGATCGGTGAGATTAAACCTACGGCATCTAACGGGCATCGCTTCATCCTAGTGGCGATTGATTATTTTACGAAGTGGGTTGAAGCAGCATCTTACGCTACGGTAACCAAGACTGTTGTGGCACGGTTTATTCGGCATAATCTGATCTGTCGGTACGGTGTCCCTGAGAGAATTATTACAGACAACGGTACCAATCTTAATAACAAGATGATCACTGAGCTCTGCGAGCAGTTTAAAATACAGCACCACAACTCTTCTCCTTACAGACCGAAGATGAATGGGGTTGTAGAAGCAGCAAATAAGAACAAAAAGAAAATCGTGCAGAAGATGACAGTGACCTATAAAGATTGGCACGAGATGTTACCGTTCGCTCTACATGGGTACCGTACCTCAACCAGGACGTCAACCGGGGCAACTCCGTTCTCCTTGGTTTATGGCATGGAGGCAGTCTTATCGATCGAAGTGCAGATACCCTCTCTCCGGATAATGAAGGATGCAAATCTGAATGAAGATGATTGGATCCAGACACGACTTGATCAGATAAACCTTATTGATGAAAAGAGACTTGCTGCTATCTGTCATGGTCAGACGTATCAAAAACGGATGATCAGGGCATTTAACAAAAAGGTCAGACCACAGGAATATCAAGTTGGGGATCTGGTGATCAAGCGAATCATCCTTCCTCAGAGTGATCCAAGGGGCAAATGGACCCCTACGTACGAAGGGCCATTTGTGGTTAAACATGTATTCTCAAGAGGAGCCATGATTCTAACCAACATGGATGGTGACGACCTTCCTCACCCCGCCAATGCAGACATAGTAAAAAGATACTACGCATAAAAAAAACCCGCTAGGCTGACATGCCTAGGCAAAAATTAGGGCTTCCCGGCGAACCAAAAGGGTTCGGGCAAAATGAAGGGATGAAATGAAAAAAATTTGTACACCCGGCAAGTCGAAAACCTGAAAAGGCGGCTTGGGCAAAAAGGGGTATCCCGGTGGACTGAAAACCCGAAAGGGAGGTCCAGGCAAAAGTTAGGGATAAAGCGTAATACTATGTCTCATTGGATCACTTTGCATCCAGAATCCGGTATCTGCATCAAGTTCAGACGGCATCGATCAGTCAGCTTCATCGTCAACTAAGGTCATCAAGTGATGAGACGCTCGGAGATATAAAGGCAATAGCAGAGTTGAAACCCAGTGGATCATTCATTTCACACAGCTGTTTTATTTTCTTTTGTACAAATTTGTATAAACTCTTTTGTTCGGCGGCGCCCTCTTACTAGGACGTCAGCCTCTTGTACATAAAACGCCTATTTATGGGCAAATTCAAAATCAATACAAATATACACTTTCAGTTAAAATTGCCAATTATTTTGCCTTTTCTGTTTTGTTTTGTGAAGAACGTCCAAGGTTCAATTTGTGATATATGCATTGACAATAATTTGCTAACTCATAAATATTTGCATACGAAACAAAGGATTAATTACAGGTAACATTAGAAATAGGGGCAATAAAAAGTTGTCTAAGCGATCTAATTGTTCTATCCTCCAAGGTATCGAGGTAGGTTCAGCCGAAGAACATAAACGGCATATCTTAATTCCCCAGAGAGTGAGTCAGCAAGTCAGAGCGCTCTCCCCAAGCAGAGCTATTATCATCCGTAAGGAAGTTGGGTATCCTCCAGCAGATCTCAACGTTCCCCAGCAACAAACATGCATTCTTAATAAGCGTCCCCGGCAATCTTGATCTAAGATTGTTCCCCGGCGGTATACCAGACATTCAGTGGAGTCACTTCCCCAGTACAACTCAAATCTTCCCCAGGAGAGTCCAATCCAGTTCCCTAGGAGTTGGAATTCATCTCCCCAGGCAGTAAGCTTATCCCCAGTAGATTCTGGAAGTTTATCCTCGCGGAGCACGGACGCGTCTCCCGGCTTTATTCAAAGAGTTATTTCCCTACCGGGATATAACTGGGTTATCCTCAGCCAAAAGCCACGGAAAGATCGTTCTCGGCAAAGTCTTCTTATCCCCAGCGAAGTCTATTAACACTTCCAACACAACAAGGGTATCCCCAGCAAGTTATTATCAACAACTCAGCAAAGTATCTCTCTCCCCACAGAGCATTGCTCCCCAGCAAGATCGCTAGAGTACTTTCTCCCCGCAGAATAATCCATTCGCCAAGTTTATTCCCCAACGGAGTTATCTTCTTCTACCGGAATTCTTGCAACTATCATCCCCAGCGGAAGCAAAAATCTATTCTTCAACATCCGCCCAGGAGTGACTTCCCGGCACACGTCAAGGATTTATTTTCCTAAGACGAAAACATACATTCATAAACATCTTCATACATTATAGCATGCATATACGCATCATATCTTACAAATCTCATTTATGGTGGGAACATCATTTGCTTGATCCATATCATGCATTACATATGACTGACCTTTACCTTTCAGGAAGATCCAGTTAAATTCTCAGCTACATTTCAAGACCTAGACCGGTTCAGTTAAATCGACCCTAAGATTTTTCTGTTTCTTATCCAGTCAAAGGCCTTCTCTGGTTCAGTCAGATCGACCCTAAGATCTCCCTGTTTCTTATCCAGTTGAAGACATTTCAAGACCTAGACCGGTTCAGTTAAATCGACCCTAAGATTTTACTGTTTCTTATCCAGTCAAAGGCCTTCTCTGGTTCAGTCAGATCGACCCTAAGATCTCCCTGTTTCTTATCCAGTTGAAGATTTCAAGACCTAGACCGGTTCAGTTAAATCGACCCTAAGATTTCTCTGTTTCTTATCCAGTCCAAGGCCTTCTCTAGTCCAGTTAAATCGACCCCTAACAGATTTTCCTGATAAAGACTCAGTAGAAGACGTCCAAGATTCTCTCAATGATTACTGTTGAGGTTGTAGTCGCCTGTGGTTCTCTCCCCGTTACTGCGGAGGTAGTAATCGCCCCAAGATTCTCTCAGCGTCACTGTTGAAGTAGAAGATATCCAAGATTCTCTCAATGATTACTGTTGAGGTTGTAGTCGCCTGTGGTTCTCTCCCCGATACTGCGGAGGTAGTAATCATCCTAAGATTCTCTCAGCGTTACTGTTGAAGAAGAAGTTATCCAAGATTCTCTCAATGATTACTATTGAGGTTGTAGTCGCCTGTGGTTCTCTCCCCGTTACTGCGGAGGTAGTAATCGCCCCAAGATTCTCTCAGCGTTACTGTTAAAGAAGAAGTTATCCAAGATTCTCTCAATGATACTGTTGAGGTTGTAGTCGCCTATGGTTCTCTCCCCGATACTGCGGAGGTAGTAATCATCCCCAGATTCGCTCAGTGTTACTGTTGAAGTTGAAGTCGTCCAAGATTCTCTCAATGATTACTGTTGAGGTTGAAGTCGCCCAAGATTCTCTCAATGATTACTGTTGAGGTTGAAGTCGCCCAAGATTTTCTCAATGATACTGTTGAGGTTGAAGTCGGCCAAGATTCTCTCAATGATTACTGTTGAGGTAGTAATCATCCCCAGGTTCTCTCAATGATACTGTTGAGGTTGAAGTCGCCTATGGTTCTCTCCCCGTTACTGTGGAGGTAGTAATCGTCCCCAGATTCTCTCAGCGTTCCGGTTGAGGTAGTAATTGTCCCCAGATTCTCTCAGCGTTCTTGTTGAGGTAGTAATCATCCAAGGTTCTCTCACCGTTCCTGTTGAGGTAGTAACCATCCCTGGCTCATTCATCACCCTTTTGAAGCTCCAGATCCAATTCCTGTAACCAGTCAGGGCGCATCTATACAAAGAGTTTGAAGACCATCTCCTGTAACAGGTCAGGTAATCATTTTTCTCTTTTGCAGGTACGCAAGTTCTCGCTAAGGAATCTCTTACGCGATCAACATCCAGATGGCATCTATAAGCCCATCCACCTTCCATCATCTCTCGGCATGGCATCTATAATCCCATTCCCATCATCACGCTGCTACTATGTGAGCGCAAATTTCTGGGCACTCTAGTGTTCAATCATCTTCCACCCTCGGATTACG
Source organism: Vicia faba (assembly GCA_948472305.1). Lineage (NCBI taxonomy): Eukaryota > Viridiplantae > Streptophyta > Magnoliopsida > Fabales > Fabaceae > Vicia > Vicia faba. The sequence goes on along the minus strand of OX451736.1, from coordinate 934,008,493 downwards.
AAAGGCACGTCAGCCAATCTGCATCCTCAGGTCTAAGAAGATTGAACAGGGGCAACTGTTGTACCCCAAAATTTTCCCTCCCATATTCTTCAAGATTTGCCAAGTCAAAACTTCAAAATTCCCTAAGGGTTGCACAGTTCAAGGGCCTCCTAAACAGTCAAAAACTAGGGTTTTGGTTCTGACAAAGAAAATGAAGTTTCCAAGGGTCCAATCAAGTCCCACATGCCTATAAACATGGTCAAGCATCCTCATGTCAAGTTTCAAGACTTACAGCACAAAATTGCACAGTCAAAAACCCTAATTGCACTACAGTCAACTGTAGGGGCAAAATGGTCATTTGACAGTCAAAAGTTCAAATTTTTGGTCAACATCTCATTTTGAAGCCACAAACATCATTTGATCAATGCTTGATCATGATTCTCAAAGCTTGGCTCAAAAAATCATCAAGATGCAAAAGTTTCCATATTTGGATAGTTGAAAAAGTCAACTGTAACTTGACCAAGGCATAACTTCCACATGGATTGTCAGAAAATTTCCATCCAAAGCTCATTTTTAAGAGAAAGACATTTCCTACAACTCTTCTTCACACTTCAAGTCCAAGAAATGCTCTCACAAAAAGTTATCAATTTCAACATTATAGGTCATTTTCAAAAGTCAACAAAAAGGGACTTTAAGTCAAAGGCCATAACTTGATATTGGTAAATCAAAATGACATGGGACCAAAGTAATTGGTTAGAGGACTCAAAGAACTTTCCAAAATGTCCAAGAACATGAGCAAAGCTTAAAAATTGAGCAAGTTATGCCTTGTGGAAGTTGGGAAATTTTTGGATATTTTGAAAAGTCAACATTGATTCAAATGTCCTAAAATTGCTAATGGGCCTCTTTTTCTTCCAAAATCCATCATCCAAAACATGTGCACGACCATTTGGCCCAAAGGGAAGTTTTTTATCATTTTTATTTTATTTATTTGAATTTTTAAATGCTAGAAATTCATTTAATTAATTAAAATATGTGAAAAATACTAAACCTAGGTTTTTAAATCTTTTTATGCATGATATACACTCAATATTTCGTGCATGGTTAGATTTGGAAAGAATCAATATGATTTGTCATGATTTGGTAGCAAATATGCATGAAAAGATTGGAAAACTTATGCCATAAAAATCAAATATCTCTTCATCAATTCATGGATTTTTTTTGATCAATTTCTCAACCCTAATCACTCACACATATATACAGATGCTAACCCTCGTGCCCAAAACAACAAAGCTGCGCAGAAATACCATAATCAAGATTGAGTTTTTATCAAGAAAAGTCAAAAACTGAAAGTGGCCTTAGAGAACGATTCAGAGGAAAAGATTGATTCCATTAGGTTGCTGAGACATTGCTGAAGCTAACTGAACATTTTTCCACGCGCATAACACCCAGAATTGGTATACAGAACTCCGAATTTTTCATATAATATGCATATTCGTGTTTCGAGGTTGAGGCATTCTCATTGCATTTTCTCTATTGATTCATACTAATTGATGCATTTTGAAGCTAACCACATACTTTGATTGAGTTTTTATACACTATATGCAAAAACGCCATTGTTATATTTTAGGGTTGCAGAGGTTCTAATTTAGGGCTTCTCTATTATGGAAAAATTGAGACACGGGAATGGTACCATTAGAATCAAGAGCTTCCAACGAATTTCATGATGGGGTCGCGCCCAATTTCTGATCCAAGACAAGCTAATCGCTATTTTTCATATAACATATGGTGGGGGTTTAAAACCCCCGCAATCCTGTTTCCTTTTTTTCAGATAAAACGCAGAGTGAAGGAAGAAGATGCTTAGTTGGCATAACGTGAATGGACAGTTCAAAATTAGCGCGTTTTTTTATTTTATCAGGCCACTAATTTATTTTCTCTTATAAATATTTCGTTCCAATAACACTACAAAGATAGCGCTTGGCCTGGTTGGTAGTTGTGCTGTCATGTAACCACTGGGACCTGGGTTCGATCCCCAGGTCCCCACGCTTTATTCACATATTTTGTTTTAATATAATTGCATGCAGTATCTCCCCTGAAGGCCACCATGTAACTCACCATCCAGCCATGCCACATGCCTCATGATCTTAATCCAAAAGCCCAGATCTGATGGACACCATATACGTTAGTCAATGGAGCTACATGCTAGCCAAAAAGTCAGACAAGGCCTTGCAAAGATGGGCCTAAAATGCTAACAAACCCTCCAATTTGGGGACAGACCCCCATGGTTTGCATTCCTAATTCTTTTTCTCATATTTTTCTATTTCTTGTTTTAATTAGTTTTTTAATTTAATTCTTTAATTAATTATTTTCATAATAATATAAAAAACACAAAAAAATCAGAAAGGTCATAAAAATTAAAAATATATTTTATTTTAATATTTTGTAAATAAATATTATTCATTAATTTTAGCTATTAAATTAGGTTTAATTCAAGCATTTTCTTAATTAATTTAAAATTTGTAGAATTAGGGTTTTAATCATTTTTTTATCCTTTTTTCTTTTCTTTTCACTAATAATTAAATATTATTTATTTTTATAAATCAAAATTGCATGTAAATAATTAGATTAATTTTTAGGTATAATTTTAACATGATTTTTCTTAATAAATAAAAAAAAATTAGAATTAGGGTTAATATTTTAATTTCATTTAATCTTTCTCATAAAAATCCAAAAAAGACCAAAAATAATTTCTCTTTTTATTGAATTAATTTGTAAATAATAATTTAATTAAAAAAGGGTCCAACGCCCTCGTTTTCGATCTTGATTCCAATGCGCGCATTTATTTTCGTATAATTTTTATGTACTTCTCCCAAAGCCATGTAAATATTTATCTTTCGCATTTATCTTTCGCACTTTACTTTATTTCTTTATTTACTTTTCTGCCAAATCGGGTCCGGGATTAAATTTTGGCGATGTGGACCCGCGCCTTTGTAATAGTTTAGAACTTTTAATTTCCGCATATTTTTTAACTGTTAATAATGGCATGCAAGAATGAATGATAAATTAAAAACAAACGCGTAGATCACCATAACATGACAAGACAAAAATAAACGAACATGACACACAAAATCACACACCACCCCTAGGGTACGCCTCACTGTTGCCTTGCCTCGAAAGGTGATCGTCGAGTAGAGGATGTCTTAGTAAGTCCTCATGATCCGGGAACCTGGCATGAGGGTAGCTTCTAAGGTGTCTTCCCATTGCTCTGGTGATCACCATGTCCCGAACCTTCGAATTGACCCGAACACCTCCAACGGTGGTGCTACCTACCTCTCAATGGTGGGATGGCACTACTTTAAAGGACATTTACACAGACGAATTCCTTAGGGTAGGTAGACGACTCTAAATACTTGCTCTAATTCAAAACAAATTCAAAAAAATACTTTTCACACCGACACCTTTTCAAAAAGCTTTCGAAAGCAACTTTTCAAACACTCTTGAGGACCGATACAAGAGTCGAATTGGAATTTTCAAAGAAACTTTTTAAAACCCACATTGAAAAGCAAACAAACCATTTTTGAAAACACAAGTGAGCAAGTATCTAAGAGCCCATGGATAACCATGGATAGAAAGGGTGCTAACACCTTCCCTTTCTATAACCTACCTCCCGAACCGAGAGCAATCTCTTTAAGGAATTTTTCTGTGCTTTTGTCCTTTCCATTTGGAGAAAATAAAAGACGGTGGCGACTCTTGCTTACCGCGACATTTCGCGAACCAGCGTTAAACAGTCAGTTCCAGATCCACCGATCACAGGTGCACTATTTGGGGCCAACTCCCAGATATCCCATACAAATATGAAAAATTTGGTTTGGGTTTCACTTCAGGAGCCCAGAGAGTTGTACGCAGCGCTCGTGCCGGAGGACCACCCTTGAAGATCATCAACCACGAAGTTAACACAGTGGAGGATGATGAAGACAACTATAACCTGGAGTATTGGATTTTCCCAACTGTCAATGGTGGGCTCAGCAACTGCGAAGCTATAGATTTTGTCATGATCACTTTTATCCAACAGTAATTTGTCTTTAAATTTTGTCGGATCTGTAATATTAAACAATTCAGACTCTTAAAACCTTGTGTCTTACCCGAGGCACAATGGTCCATTTGTAAGGGTTATTATCTCATTTCCATATGACATCAATGAATCATGGACGTTTTTGCATACAAACTTTGTGCTCATTGTTTTTCTTTTTACATTTTCATTTATTTCAAAGATAGTTATACTCTTACACACACTCACATTCAAATTGCAGATCTACATCCATTCGGGATCCCATGGGTAACGTTTCTGCTATGGCCTTTTGTGACTCTGAAAATCTAATCTACCAAGCCAAAGACGAAGGTGAGGAAGATTGTGAAGTTCCAGGGGAACGAGCCAAGTTACTACAAGAAGAAGAGAGGACCATACAGTCCCACGAAGAACCAGTGGACACAATTAACCTGGGTACCAAAGAAGACAAGAAAGAAGTCAAGGTGGGTGCCAATCTGGAACCCAGTGTCAAAGAGCGTCTGATTCAGTTGCTACATGATTATGTTGAGGTTTTTGCTTGGTCGTACAAAGACATTCCAGGACTTGATGCAGACATTGTGGTACTTCGTATACCAACAAAAGAAGACTGCCCACCGGTAAAACAAGAGGTCCGTCGTGTGCGACCAGACATGTCAGAGAAGATCAAGGCGGAAGTCATGAAACAATTCAATGTCGGATTCTTGGCCGTCACCTCCTATCCATAATGGGTTGCCAATGTTGTTCCTGTGCCTAAAAAGGACGGAAAAGTACGAATGTGCATGGACTACAGAGATTTGAATAGGGCAAGCCTAAGGATGATTTCCCACTTCCCCACATCGATATTTTGGTTGACAATACAGCACAACATAAGGTGTTTTCCTTCATGGATGGTTTCTCAGGCTACAACCAAATCAAAATGGCACCTGAGGACATGGAGAAAACAACCTTTGTCACACAGTGGGGAATATTCTGCTACAAGGTTATGCCATTTGGATTGAAGAACGCTGGGGAAACCTATCAGTGTGCCATGGTAGATCTATTTCACGACATGATACATCACGAAATAGAGGTCTACATGGACGACATGATAGCCAGATCTCAAACAGAAGAAGATCATCTTGGTCATTTGCAGAAATTATTTGAGAGGCTAAAGAAATACAAGCTGAGGTTGAACCCAAATAAATGCACGTTTGGAGTGAGGTCCGGTAAACTCTTAGGCTTTGTCGTCAGCGGTAAAGGTATTGAAGTAGATCCTGCTAAGGTGAAAGCAATACAAGAAATGCCTTCTCCTCGTACTGAGAAGGAAGTCAGAGGATTCTTGGGACGGTTAAACTACATTGCCAGATTCATTTCTCACCTAACAGCTACTTGTGAACCAATCTTCAAATTACTGAAGAAAGATCAAGTAGTCAAATGGAATGATGAGTTCCAAACTTCCTTCGATAATATCAAAGAATACCTGTAAGAGCCTCTGGTTTTGATGCCACCAGTCGAGGGAAGACCATTGATCATGTATCTAACCGTTTTGGAAAATTCAATGGGGTGTGTGTTGGGGCAGCATGACGAGTCTGGCCAAAAAGAGCATGCTATTTATTACCTGAGCAAAAATTTTACCGACTGTGAAATAGGATATTCACTGCTCGAGAAAACTTACTGCGCTCTAGCATGGGCTGCTCGCCGGCTAAGACAATATATGCTGACCCATACCTTATTGATATCTAAAATGGAAAAGTCAACCAAACTTTGACCAAGCATAACTTTTTTATACTTTATCAGAAATTTCCCATCCGAGGCTCATTTTAAAGAGAATATAGTTCCCTACAACTCATCTTCAGCCCTCCAGCCCAAAAATGCACTCATGGAAAGATATGAATTCAGACATTATAGGTCATTCCAAAAAGTCAACAAAAACACCTTTTGGGTCAAAGCTCCTTACATGAACATGGAAGATCCAATTGAGATGAAACCAAAGAGGTTTCTTAGGGTACATCCTAAGATTTCTAAAAAGTTCAAAAACACCCTCATAGGGTCAAAATTGAGAGAGATATGCATTGTCAAAGTTGGCTATTTTTGGAAATTTGCCCAAAGTCAACAATGCCCAAAATTGCATTTTTTTCACATGGGCCCATTTTTTAAAGATTGAATCTCAGTCCTAGCATGGTCCACTACCTATGGGACCCTCCATGACTTTTTATTTTTGTTTATTTAATTTATTTTGATTTTTATTCATTTAAAATCAAATAAATTCAAATTAAATCAAATTAAATCAAATTTGTGGAATAGGATCTGTTTTGCATTGAATTATAGATCTCATATGCTGGCAATGATCAAACAAATCGTGCAAGCTCTAAAAAGAAGAGAAAATATCCAATTTTGGAAAGATTTGAATCAAAACTTCAAGACCATCAATCTTTTGATTCTTTCCAATTTTTATTGACCTAATTGGATTCATTACTTATAGAGAAGCTTTGTGAAACCTAAAAGAGAGAACGCATGCGCAACCTACCTCCCAAGAACAAGAACAAAGTTCAACTTTTTTGTGAAAAAGTGCAGATCGAATCTTTCATTAAAGGTCGTTTCAAGCCATTCCAAGAATAAAAACATATTCCTGGACATCCTCTGAAGCGATTGCAATCATTATCAAGGCCTGAAGCATCAAGAATCACGCGCTTGCACCTTCACGGTTTTCCCTTTTTCAAAATTCGATTACAATGATTCTTGCATCATAAACATGTTTTGATTATATATCTATGTTTGTTATCATATTTGCAACGTGATGGAATGCTTTAATTGGAGTTTGAGTGCAGGTATGGACATTTGCCATGGCTAGGGTTCATGAGCTCGGATTTGGGGTTTCCTTCTCTAGGGAAAATTGGCCCAGATTACGGGTACCATAACACTCAGGGGGTTATTTCCTATTGACCCTTGCCTTTGGTTGGGATTGATATTACTTGTGTTGCGTTTTTGATGTTTAAAGTTTTGTAGCCACGCATAAAAACCGTCACTATAGCCTATAGTGACGAGTTCGTCCGTAGGTAAAAGCTCTTTCTAAAACAACAGTCCATGGGGAAGAAGATGAGGGCGTGGCAGCATACCATTGGCTTGTTTAAAATTCGTGTGTTTTCTTGGGCATAAAATTATATTTATATTATATTCATTTTATTTGATTATATGCATGACTAATAATTCAGCGTAGTGGCAAGGGCGTGGGTATGTGAAGCCAAAGACCTGAGTTCGATCCGAGGCGTGCATATTTTGTTATTTTCTTAACTTTCTATGCAGGATTCAACGTATCTCATGCTTTGAGGTCAACCATGCGCCCTCAGATCTCACCCTTGGGATCTGTCTCCAGCCAGATCCAAGGTCCCTCACTGGCAAGATCTATGGTGTACCCTCAGAAGATGATCTCACCAGATCAGGCGCTAGACTCTGGGCCATTATCTTGGGCCCAACATAAATTTGGCAGCACACCCCCAAGTCACTGATGATACCAGGCCCAGTTTCAATTCTTTTTTTTTAATTTCCTTCATTTTTTTAATTAATCATTTGTTTCAATTCTTTTACAAGAAAAAAATCATTGTTTATTTAATTAAATCATGAAAATCATAAAATTACAAAAAATATTAGATTTAGTCTTTTCTCATAAAAAATATTTATTTGCATTAATTAGCTTAATTAGGTCAACTTAAATCTTTTTGTAATTAAAATTTAATAGAAATTAGGTTGACTTGCAAATGAATTATTTTTCATAAAGCAATAAAAAAAATCTTTTCTTTATTAATGAATTATTTTTTTCTAAACTTCCCCTTATCTAATTTTGTCGCGCGCGTCTTTGTTTCCAATATTCGATTAATTATTGTAACTGTTCCAAGTCTGTAATAGTTAATTAGGTATATTATTTCGCATTTATCATTTTCCCCGGTTATTGGTTATGTAATCCCCTCCCCAAATCCTTGTAATAGCTAGGGTTTTAAATTCTCGCGCTTTACTTTTCGCAGTTATAAACTGTCTAGATGTATGGATAATAGGATTGAATGGCAAGATAAATCAATTTAAAATGGTAGATAACCCTAATTGTGCAAAGATAATTAACTGAAAAAAGTACACTTGCACATACTCACTCCTAGGGTTTGCCCCTCTTGGTTGCCTCAGAAATAATGGTCGTGTCCCTCGAATGTAGGGATACCTTAGCAATGACCCGCGATTCAAAATCGTCATAAAGATCATAGTCCCTACTTGTCCCTCGAGTTGCCTAAGAATTGATCTTATGACAATAGTCCCTTCGAAATGCTAAGGTGTCCTTACTTGTTGCCTTTAGAGACCATTTCTTCCCTTCGAACGTCCCTTTAAAATTACAACGGCGGAGCTACCTACTCCTTAATAGTAGGATAACACTGTCTAAAGGAAACGAAAATGAACAGGCTTTTTTTTCAGAGTATGTAGAAAAAACTCTTAAGTACTTTCTAAAGACAAAAAATTTCACACAAACAATTTTCAAACACAATTTTTAAAACAACTTCGTCACACGAGGACCGATACAAGGGTTATCACGAAGTAAACAAAAAATTTCAAAGCAAGCACACACAAGAAATTTAAAAATGAGCAAGTACCTAAGAGCCCGTGGAAAACCACAAATAGAAAGGGTGCTAACACCTTCCCTTTCTATAATCTATCCCCCGTACTCATAAACATCTCAAAAAAAAAGGTTTTTTTCTGTTCTTTTTCCTTTTCCTTTGTTGGATGAAATAAAATTCGGTGGCGAATCTTACTTACCGCAACATTTGCGAACAAAAAACGCAAACCAGTATAACAGTCAGTTCTGCCACCATATCACAATGTGCTTCTACCACAAATCACTGGCAAGTCCCTCTCTCCAGTGAAGTCATTGTTATCCCCAAAGAATTGCTACACAACCTGGAACCAGACCAGATGACAATCAACTTTATTCCTCCCCAAAACGAGCTGGGAGGTCATCCATCTCTTCTATTCCTAGTCAGAGTATAAACTCCTCAGTAGAGCAGTGAACAACCAACTTTCTTAAACTCTTCTCTCCAATTAGGAATTAACACTCTCCAACAGAGTTTCCTCAAGCAAATAGCAGAAATCAATGTTCCCCAGCAGAGTTTCCTCAAACAGCAAACAGGAATCCCCAGCAGAAACAACTCCTAGAAATTCGAAGATACACTTCATCCCCAATGAAAGTCATGGATTTATTTTCCCATACAAAGATGTTACTCGAGTTTACAAATTCACTTCAATAACATTTCACGTTCACCATCATTTACCAATATCATAGCATATGCATATGAAACGCATATAGCACAGTCTCATTTATTTTGAGAACGTCATTACGTAATGCATTTCATACATCATGACATTGCATACAACTAACCCTTTACCTTTTCAGGTAAAGTCTATAAACAGGCAAATATAATCAACTATCTACATGACCATACAAATTTCTTCAGAAACTAAATTCTGACAAGTATTTCCCTCAAAGACTTTGCCCAGATGAAGTCAGGCGTAGACATCTTCTAGTGCATCATTCAAACAAAGTCAAGCACGGATTCCTTCTGGTACCCTTTGAAGTAGTAGTCGCCTTAGATTCCTTCTGGTACCCTTTGAAGTAGTAGTCTCTATAGATTCCTTTGAGTACCTTGTGAAGTAGTGGTCGCCATAGATTCCTTCAAGTACCTTGTGAAGTAGTAGTCGCCATAGATTACTTCTGGTACCCTTTGAAGTAGTAGTCGCCATAGATTCCTTTTGGTAACCTTTGAAGTAGTAGTTGCCATGGATTCCTTCCAATACCTTGTGAAGTAGTGGTCACCGTAGATTCCTTCTGTTACCCTTTGAAGTAATAGTCGCTATAGATTCCTTCTGGTACCCTTTGAAGTAGTAGTCGCCATAGATTCCTTCCATTACCTTGTGAAGTAGTAGTCTCCATAGACCCCTTCCAATACCTTGTGAAGTAGTAGTCACCATAGATTCCTTCTGGTACCCTTTGAAGTAGTAGTCACCGTAGATTCCTTCTGGTACCATTTGAAGTAGTAGTTGCCATATATTCCTTCCAGTACCTAGTGAAGTAGTAGTCTCCATAGATTCCTTCTAGTACCCTTTAAAGTAGTAGTCGCCATAGATTCCTACTGGTACCCTTTGAAGTAGTAGTCGCCATAGATTCCTTCTGGTACCCTTTGAAGTAGCAGTCTCCATAGATTCCTTCCAGTGTCTTGTGAAGTAGTAAACGCCATAGATTCCTTCCAGTACCTTATGAAGTAGTAGTCGCTATAGATTCCTTTAGGTACCCTTTGAAGTAGTAGTCGCCATAGATTCCTTCTGGTACCCATTGAAGTAGTAGTCCGCCTAGATTCCTTCCAGTACCTTGTGAAGTAGTAGTCACCATAGATTCCTTCTAGTATGTTGTGAAGTCGTAGTCACCATAGATTCCTTCTAGTACCCTTTGAAGTAGTAGTCACCATAGATTCCTTATGGTACCCTTTGAAGTAGTAGTCACCATAGATTCCTTCTGGTACCCTTTGAAGTAGTAGTCACCATAGATTCCTTCTAGTACCTTGTGAAGTAGTAGTCTCCATAGATTCCTTCTGGTACCCTTTGAAGTAGTAGTCGCCATAGATTCCTTCTAATACCCTTTGAAGTAGTAGTCATCATAGATTCCTTCCAGTACCTTATGAAGTAGTAGTCACCATAGATTCTTTCTGGTACCCTTTGAAGTAGTAGTCGCCATAGATTTCTTCAAGTACCTTGTGAAGCAGTAGCCAACATAGATTCCTTCTACTACCCTTTAAAGTATTAGTTGCCATAGATTCCTTCTGGTACCATTTGAAGTAGTAGTCACCATAGTTTCCTTCCAGTACCTTGTAAAGTAATAGTCTTCATAGATTCCTTATGATACCTATTGAAGTAGTAGTCGGGCGTAGACTCCTTCCATTACCTATTGAAGTAGTAGTCGGTGTAGACCCCTTACGGATAAATCTCCTAAAGACCAAGTCATGCATAGACTTATTCTTATATTACTATCAACAGTTATTTTGGATGGCATCAATAAGCCCATCTCCGACGACTCTCTATCACCTTTGGATGGCATCTATAAGCCCATCTCCGACAATCCTCTGTCACCTCTTCGAATGGAATCTCTAAGCCCAGTCCCGGTACAATCAACCAATAACTTTACTTCTTTCACAGACGAGTGCAAATTTCTGGGCACTTAAACGGTCAATCATTTTCTACCTTCATGTCACGAATAGCAAACATGCCAATCTAACTCTTCATGTTTAAGAAGATTGAACATAGGAAGTTGTTGTAACCTAAAATTTCCCCCCCCCCCATTTTTCTCAAGACATTCTTTCAAGGCTCCTCAAAAACTCAAGACACTCAAGGGTTGACCAGTCAGAAGCTCCTCCTAAGCCCAATGGTCTACAACTAGGGTTTTGAGTTTCTCAAGGAAATTTGGGTTGCAAAAGTCTCAAGTGTCTTCCATGGTTCTTCATAGGTCCTTAACAAGGTTCATGTCAAGTTTCAAGCCCTACACCACAAGTTTGCTCAGTCAATGACTCAAATGATTGGAAATCATATGTATTGGTCAAAAAGCCAACTATGGTCAATATACAGTCAAACTTTAAGATTTTTGGTCAACATCAATATTTTGAAGTGATATTCATCATTTGATTAATGTTTGATCATGATTACCCAGGGGAAGCTCTCAAATCATCAAAAGTCAAGATTTGTCAAATTAGGGTTTCCTTAGGAGAAGTCAACTGAACTTTGACCAGGCATAACTTTTACATGCTTCGTCAACTTTTCCCCAACCAAAGCCCATTTTGAATAAAATTAAATTCCCTACAACTTTTCTTTTATGCTCAAGTCCAAAAGATGCTTCATTTGGAAGATATAAGCTCACACGTTATAGGTCATATTCAAAAGTCAACAAAAGACACTTTTTGTCAAGACAACTTACATCAAGATAATGTCTTCAAAAGCAGAAATGATCAACATAGAGATTTTAGAGGACATCTTGAGCTTTCCAAAAAGTCAAAGATCATCTTCAAAAGTTTAAAATTGAGCAAGTTATGAGTTTCACAAATTGTGCAATTTTTAAGAAATGCATGAAATGCTAAATGTGCAAACTTGAAATTTTGGACTCGTGACCTAACTTTTTGGACTTCAAATATGTCCATGACCTTGAAAAAGGCTCCTAAACTCACTTTTACCTTGTCTTGTATTTTCTTATTATTTTACTTATACTTATTTTGTTTTTATTCAAATAAATGCAAAATAAATTAAATAAAATCACAAAAATCATGGGCTATGCATATGGGCTGGATTTGATCCACTTTGGAGCCCATTAATTCGTGCAAGGAACATCACAAATGTCCAGATTCATGCAGCATCAAGAAAGGGAAAGAATCAATCATTTTTGGTAAGCTTTGAATGTGTTTTATTCTTGTTTCAAAGGCCATCATGGCTTGGTTTTCCTTCCATATTTATCTACTCCTCTCTTCCCTATATATAAAGCACTACAAGACAGGCCAAATGGAGCACGAAATTCCTCTTCAAAAGCTCTCCAGAAGCTCTTCACAAAGCTCTACCAAATTCTAAAAAATTCCTCAAAATTGCAAAAATTCGCAACTGTTTTTCCAGGCACGATCAATCCAAACCAGTTATCAAACCTTACTCCCGAGATCCCTAGGAGTCTCCCCAGATCCAAGAACACTTCCAACCATGCTTAGAAGGCCATTCACGAACTCACCGGTGGTAAAATTTTGTTTATTTTTGTATAACCGATTGCAGGTTTATTTAACACTTTTTTGTGATACAGTTGCATTCATATTAGAGAACAGGACATGAACAAGTGATCGAATGATATTTTTGACGTTAGAATCACGCTCATCATGCACTCTCACATCAACATCATCAGATCCAGATCCAGCAATCCGGATCTGAGCACCCATGATAGGCCTCATGGAAGAGATGCACAGGATCCTAAAGATTTTTCCTCCAGCGCCTGGGCCAAAGTTGTTGGGCCAATTGATTTCTTATCCTCACACCCCCTAATTACTTCTTTTGCAGCTTTACCCAATTTAATTTTTTTTGTCTTTTTCTTTTATTATTTGTTTTCTTTTACTTCAATTATTTCTTCTTTATAACAAAAACAATAACAAAAAATCATAAAATCACAAAAAAAATATTAGACTTAGATTTTTATTAATTAAAAATAATTTTAATTAATTATTTAATCATATTTTTTAATTAATTAAATTAATAAGAATTAGGTTTTCTTTAATTTAATTTAATCATTTTTCCTAAAACAACAAAAACATTTCTTTTCATCACTTAGCTTTTTTAGGTTTTCTTTACATCTTTCTCTTTTCTTCTTCGCACGTTCATCTTATTTTATTCGCATCATTTTTTACAATTATGTAATTGCACATGGGATGTAATTGACTTTAATTAGGACCTTTTACTTTTTATTTCCCTCATTTTTTGTTTGTAATTCCCCCCATCCCGAAGCGATGTAATAGCGTAGATTATTTTTCATATTTTATTTTCCGCACTTGTATATATTTAACTTCTAGATGTATACTAATAGGCTTGTATGGAAAGACTAAAAGCAAAGGCTAGATAACTTAATTTCAAGAAAAATAATTGAAATACAACACACTCTCACACGCGCACCTTTAAGGTACCTTCACTTGTTGCTTTCAGAAAAATAGTACAGTCATGTCCCTCGAACGTGGAACACTTTAGAAAAGTCCCTCGATACAAAGATCATAGTCCCTCGATGACTCTTCGATGCTGCCTTCGATATATGATCTAGTCCCTTACGATAAAATTGCTAAAGTGCCCTACAATTTGCCTTCGTGACTGTATGATGACCCTCGCCTGTCCCTTAAAACATCCAATGGTAAGGCTACCTACCAACTAATGGTAGGATAGCACTTTCTAAAGGAAAGAGGAAAAGAACAAAGACCATTCGAGTAGGTAGACCGCTCATAGTTACTTGCTCACAAAAAGAATTTTCTCACACATACACAAACTTTTCTCTAAAAAATTTCAAAGACAAAAAAAACTTTGTATACGTTCTCACTGAAACGAGAAACATTACAAAGTTTACCGCACTAAGGTGTCTTTTTAAAAAACTTTCAAAATACACTTACACAAAAAAGCATTTTTCAAAAGTGAGCCAGCAACTAAGAGCACGTAGATAACTACAGATGGAAAGGATGCTAATACCTTCCCTTTCCATAACCTACCCCTCGAAATCAAAATCTTTAAAAAAGTCTTTCCTGTTCTTTTCACCCTTTCCTTTGTTGGATAAAAGAAAAGTCGGTAGCGACTCTTTCTAACCGCAACAATCGCGATAAAATGCAAAAACCAGTAAAGTTAGTTCTCCCACCGTATTATAGAACTGGTGACTCTGCTGGGGAATCTAAAATTAAAAGTGGGGTTTACCTTAGAGCTAGATCATATTTAAAATGCTTTCTTTGTTTGACTTGTGTGCTTTACCTTTCGGGTTTATGTTTGGGTTATTGTTAAAGATCCTATACCCGGATCTGGGGAACTTTTAGGTAAGTAGCAATAGATCGGGGAGATTGTACGGCATATACCGATACGGTTGAAGCTATGGCTATGTTAGTGTGACATATTGGTTGGTACCGGTGTCCCTTGAATAAGTCAAGGAGAATGCTGAGCTTCCGTATGGTGTCATAAAGCACTAACTGACCGTAGAACCTTAGTTGACACAACTTAGCCATTAGAAAGTAGCGATTGTCGGCTTTGGTGCAGACTGAAGTTGGTTGATACTCGATGCTACACTCATTGAGGTTAGACTCTCAGGATATTTCGGTCACAATTTAGATGCTTGAGCTGAAACAATGCCCGAGAGAAAGATCGGTGATATTGAGACTCCTAGAACCCGATTACTTCTTCTAGGACAGGTTGAACCAACTAAACTTCAAGAGGGTACTTACCTACAAACTCCATGCAAGCCTGAACCTAAGGCCACTTGTGTGACTTGTTTGCATTCACTATCTAACAACTTGAACTCCTTCCAGGGCTTGTTTGTATTCATTATATAATGACGTGAATTCCTTGTAGGACTTGTTTGTAGTCATTATCCAATAACCTGGACTTCTCGTAAGACTTACTTGTTTATGTCACCTTGCACTTTTGTTTGGTTCATAGCATACACAATATAACATCATACCATAGCATGTCGTTAACCATTTCAGGGATCTCAAGGGCATGTGATGCAGGTTATCATGAACTAGACGTCTAGCAAGGGGCAGGAGGATTTATTTTCCTCTAACCAAAGGTCGCCAAAGTATGATGAACTAGACGTCTAACAAGGGGCAAGGGGATTTATTTTCCTCTAGCCAATGTCGTCAAAGCACGATGTCTTAAGTCATAGCCTATGACCCACTCGACATGGTGAGTTTGATTCTCGTAGAAGGATATTCAACAATGCGAAGTTCTTCAATCACAGCTGCAATCGAATTCTAACATTTTCTTGGTTTACCCTACGAGATCCTTGAAAATATTGCATGTATGTCATTACATAACAGGTCTTCTAGTACATATTTCTCATTTTCTCGCTGTTTATTTCAGTAGAAAAATGGCTCTCGAACAAAATGGCGGTGATTTCCAAGCTCAAGATGCTCAGTTCGAGGAAATGTTCCTAAATCTATCTAAGGGGCAAGAAGAATTGAAAACACTCCCCGCTAGGAACATGACCAAGAAAAATCCTGAAGGCAACAAGAATGACCAGTTGGAATAACTACAAGCTGAGATGGAAAGGATGAGAATCCAGTTGAGTAGTCAGATGGCTCTTATCCAAATTTTAGATTGGGAATAAGAAGAGTTGAGAATTCTCATCAGCAATCTTCATCAAGATAGATACGACCATCTGGGGTAAACTGCTAGAATTTGGGGTCTAATCAATGATCAACCTCTCTTGGCAGGCAGGGAATCAGTTGATATGTTCATGCGGGAACATGTTGAAAATAAACTCAAGAGCAGCGAAATCCAGGGAACTACATCATAAAATGGAAAGAAGGAGTCCAATATTGCGTACGACCCGAAGGATCGTAATAAGAGTGATCTCAACCAATCTGTGGGGGTAGTGCAGATCTCTAATCTAGCACTGGTACAACAACAAGGTAATCAGCATAAGCAGGACACGCCTAAAAGGAAATTCACCAAAATTAACATGTCATCGGCTCGAGTATTGCAACACAAGTTGAGGATGGAGTTAATTACGCTGAAAGATCCTCCTCAGAATCCCATCACCTCCTCTCCTCGGTACAATCATAATGTGAGATGCGCTTATCATTCCAATAGTCTCGGGCATGACACTAATAACTGTTGGGCATTGGAAAATAAGATCCAAGACTTGGTCGACGAAGGAGTGCTGGAGTTCACACAAGATGGTCAGACTGAATTCTTCAGTTATCCTTCAAAGGCACACCATCTGAAGTGACAAATTTAGGCAAAGAGGCTTTTTGTTCATTAGAATTTTCAAATTGTAATTTCTTTTGATTACTTCGAACACTTATTTTATGTCAAACTTTGTTATTCCATTAATGTATTGCACATGTTTGTCTTGAATTAATCCATTCGTTTTTACTATACTAAAACCATGCTTTTACTTCCTTTTTTTGATATTCAACTCTCAATAAAAAGCTATAAGCCTTTTGAGGGAGGAAGAAGAAAACAATACCATAATCTCATACAGTATGCTTTTGAACAGACCTTGCTGACGATGTACAGGTGTTGTTTCAAATCCTAAACAGTGGAGTTATAAGGATGATAATCCCTAGTCAACCCCTTTGAGCCTAAGAAGTAGGAGTTTTATTTTTCACACAAATTGAATCATTTAATCCTAACCTGGGGCAGGGTAGTTTCTCAGTTAATTCAGATGTGCATTCAGTCACAATCTTTTACTTTGTACACAACGAATGGTAACGAAGACGTCCTTCTAAATCAAAAGACGGTGATAGGTTCCGCGTAATCATTAAAATAAGCAGTCATTATCTCTCAAAAGAAAAGTCCGCTAAGTCAAAACCTATGAAGGAGACTTAAGAAAAAAATGGGGCATCCTGCTGACTATAATCACAAAAGAAACAGTTCAGGCAAAAGGTAGGGATAATAAAAAAAAGGTCGCGACAAATCCTCAACAAAAAAAAATATTACAAAAAATGACTGCCTCCTCAAAATAAACTTTCAGTATCCGAACCATCACCGGAATATCAGGGGCAAAGATTCCAGACTTAATTGGGATCTAAACGCGCAATTAACTGAGCATAGGACTGAAGAATATCATGAAGAATGGGTTGGGTACAACTAAATTTCGAGCCTTTATCACTTGTTTCTTAAACCGTGAACCAGGCTACACTACAACCCTTAAAAGTCCTAGCTGAAGCATGGGTTATTTCGAAACCATACTGTTACAAAAATGTATCCTGACTCCTGTAAGGTTTGCTATAAATCCTGAGTTGATATCACATTCTTGCAAATTTTGTTTTACTAAAAAATGCACTTTTAAAAACTTCAAGACAGACATAAGCTTTGCATTTTTAAATGCCATTGTTTGCATGTAACTAATTGTTCGACAGCAGAGAAATTCGCACGATGGATACTCAATGAACGAAAATCCTCTCAATGAATAGAATTACCTCAGATGGGAATATATTTCCAATAACAGGCCTTTCATAATCAAGGGGCATGGCATAGTGTCCAACTGATCTGGGGGCAGTGGATTCAAGATTCAAGGAATCTCTCAAAAGTGCCGAATAGCTAGGGGAAGACTTCCATTTGAATCACTTGGGGCACTGAACATGAGTTCTAGCAGAGGATCATGTACAATCAAGCAAACATTTTCTGGCAGTGGACAATAACAATTCTCCACACCCTGTGAACATGGACATATTCGGAAAATATTTCGCATGAAAAAAGACCCGCTAGGTTTTCTGGCCTAGGAAAAAATAAGGGCGTCCCAGCAAACAAAAAGTTCGGTGAAAAATTAGGGATATATAAATAAAACTGTACATCCAGCAAGTCGGAAACCTGAAAAGGCAGCTTGGGCAAAAAAGGGTATCCCGGTGGATCGAAAATCTGAAAAGATAGTCTAGGCAAAAGTTAGGGATTAAAGCATACGACTATGTCACGTCATCTCGTCACTTGTCTATTAGTAGAAGATTTGTCGCCCTGATTAGCAGTCACCAAGGGCTATAGGAGTTAAGGATGTTCAAGCCATCCATAAAATCCCCACAAAGCCACTTCCATGAGATTATCCCTACAAGGTAATCTTCACAAGTTCATACATTCCCTGCAATTTCCACGACATATTGCTCTGGCTGATAAAGGAGTATAATCTTCTCCCCAGAAACATCACCGACCTACGGAATTCCAATCAGTACAGTTCATGGAGTTTCTCTTCTCTAGCTAAGCTTGTTCCTCCAAATTTGTAAAACCCCCTCCAGACTTCTACTCTCCAACAAAGTTCATTTCCTTAACAAGGGTGTTTCCTCAGCAAGAGTATTTCTTCATAAACAGGGTTTATTTCCCCAAACAATTTATCATCTTCTAGATACAGTTCAGATAAAATCTAAATATAGATTCATTCTGACACTCATTCCATATCCTCTTTCAGATACAATTCAGATACGATCTAGATATAGATTCATTCTGACACTCATTTTAGATACTCATTCAAGATACAATTCAGATACAATCCAGATATGGATTCCATTCTGATACTCATTTAGTACATCTTCTAGATACAGTTCAGATATGATCAAGATACAGATTCATTCTGATACTCATTCAGTACATCTTCAAGATACAGTTCATATACGATCAAGATACAAATTCATTCTGATACTAATTCAGTACATCTTCCAGATACAATTCAGATACATCCTAGATATGGGTATCATTCTGATACCCATTCAATACATCCTTAGATACAATCAAGGCATAGATTTATTTTGACACTCCCCAGCTTAAGTGTGCTTCTACCACAAATCATTGGAAAATACCTCTCTCTAGTGAAGTCATCACTATTCCCAGAGAATTTCTACACAACCTGGAACCGGACCAGATGACAGTCAATTTTATTCCTCCCTAAAACAAGCTGGAAGGTCATCCATCTCTTCTATTCCTAGTCATGGTAAAAACTCCCCAGTAGAGAAATGAACAACCAACATTCTTAAACTCTTCTCTACAATCAAGAATTAACACTCTCCAATAGAGTTTCCTCAAGCAAAAAGCAGAAATCAATGTTCCCCAACAGAGTTTCCTCAAACAGCAAAAAGGAGTCCCCAGTGGAAACAACTCCCAGAAATTCGAAGATACACTTCATCCCCAAAGACAGTAAGGGATTTATTTTACCAAAAAAAGATGCTGCTCGAGTTTACAAATTCACTTTAATAACATTTCACATTCACCATCATTTACCAATATCATAGCATATTCATACGAAATACATATAGCACAGTCTTATTTATTTTGAGAACATCATTACGCAATGCATTTCATACATCATGACATTGCATACAGATAACCCTTAGTCTTTTTAGGTTAAGTCTATAAACAGACAAATATCGTCAACTATCTACACGACCAGACAAATTTCTTCAGAAACTAAATTCTGACAAGTATTTCCCTCAAAGACTTTCCCCAAATGAAGTTAAACGTAGACATCTTCTAGTGCATCATTCAGACGAAGTCTAGTGTGGATTCCTTCTGGTACCCTTTGAAGTAGTAGTCGCTTTATATTCCTTCTGGTACCCTTTGAAGTAGTAGTCATCATAGATTCCTTCCAGTACCTTGTGAAGTAGTAGTCGCCATAGATTCCTTCTGGTACCCTTTGAAGTAGTAGTCGCCATAGATTCATTTTAGTACCCCTTGAAGTAGTATTCGCCATGGATTCCTTCCAGTACCTTGTGAAGTAGTAGTCGCCATAGATTCCTTTCGGTACCCTTTAAAGTAGTAGTCGCCATAGATTCCTTCAGGTACCCTTTGAAGTAGTAGTCACCATAGATTTCTTCCAATACCTTGTGAAGTAGTAGTTTCCATAAATTCCTTCCAGTACCTTGTGAAGTAGTAGTCGCCATAGATTCCTTATGGTACCCTTTGAAGTAGTAGCCAACGTAGATTCCTTCTGGTACCCTTTAAAGTAGTAGTCGCCATAAATTCCTTCCAGTACCTTGTGAAGTAGTAGTCGCCATAGATTCCTTCTAGTACCCTTTGAAGTAGTAGTCGCCATAGATTCCTACTGGTACCTTTTAAAGTAGTAGTCGATATAGATTCCTTCTGGTACCCTTTGAAGTAGTAGTTTCCATAGATTCCTTCCAATATCTTGTGAAGTAGTAGTCGCCATAGATTCCTTCCAGTACCTCGTGAAGTAGTAGTCGCCATAGATTCCTTCTGGTACCCTTTGAAGTAGTAGTCACCATAGATTTCTTCTAGTACCCATTGAAGTCATAGTCTCCATAGATTCCTTCTGGTACCCTTTGTAGTAGTAGTTGCCTTAGATTCCTCCCAGTACCTTGTGAAGTAGTAGTCGCCATAGATTCCTTTTGGTACCCTTTAAAGTAGTAGTCGCCATAGATTCCTTCCAGTACCTTGTGAAGTAGTATTCGCCATAGATTCTTTCTGGTACCCTTTGAAGTAGTAGTCGCCATAGATTCCTTCCAGTACGTTGTGAAGTAGTAGTCGCCATAGATTCCTTCTAGTATCCTTTGAAGTTGTAGTAACCATAGATTCCTTCTGGTACCCTTTGAAGTAGCAGTCGCCATTGTTTCCTTCCAGTACTTTGTAAAGTAGTAGTCACCATAGATTCCTTCTGATAACTATTGAAGTAGTAGTCGGGCGTAGACTCCTTCCATTACCTATTAAAGTAGTAGTCAGGCGTAGATCCCTTCCTGATACATCTCCTAAAGACCAAGTCAGGCATAGACTTATTCTTATATTTCTATCAATAGTTACTTTGGATGGCATCAATAAGCCCGTCTCCGACGAATCTCCATCACCTTTTTATGGCATCTATAAGCCCATCTACGACAATTCTCTATCACCTCTCCAAATGGCATCTTTAAGCCCATTCCCGGTACAATCAACCAATAACTTTACTTCTTGCACAAGCGAGTGTAAATTTCTGGGCACTTAAGTGGTCAATCATTTTCTACCTTCAAGTCACGAATAGCAAACATGCCAATCTAACTCTTCATGTTTAAGAAGATTGAACATATGAAGTTGTTGTACCCTAAAATCCCCCCCCCCCATTTTTCTCAAGACATTCTTTCAAGGCTCCTCAAAAACTCAAGACACTCAAGGGTTGACCAGTCAAAAGCTCCTCCTAAGCCCAAAGGTCTACAACTAGGGTTTTGAGTTTCTCAAGGAAATTTTGGTTGCAAAAGTATTAAGTGTCTTCCATGGTTCTTCATAGGTCCTCAACAAGGTTCATGTCAAGTTTCAAGCCCTACACCACAAGTTTGCTCAGTCAATGACTCAAATGATTGGAAATCATATGTATTGGTCAAAAAGTCAACTATGGTCAATATACAGTCAAACTTCAAGATTTTTGGTCAACATTAATATTTTTAAGTGATATTCATCATTTGATTAAGGTTTGGTCATGATTCCCCAAGGAAATCTCTCAAATCATCAAAAGTCAAGATTTGTCAAATTAGGGTTTCCTTAGGAGAAGTTAACTGAACTTTGACCAGGCATAACTTTTACATGCTTCGTCAACTTTTCCCCAAACAAAGTCCATTTTGAATAAAATTCAATTCCCTGCATCTTTGCTTTTATTCTCAAGTCCAAAAGATGCTTCATTTGGAAGATATAAGCTCACACATTCTAGGTCATTTTCAAAAGTCAACAAAAGACACTTTTTGTCAAGGCAACTTACATCAAGATAATATCTTCAAAAGAAAAAATGATCAACACAAAGATTTTAGAGGACATCTTGAGCTTTCCAAAAAGTCAAAGATCATCTTCAAAGGTATAAAATTGAGTAAGTTATGAGTTGCAAAAGTTGGGAAATTTTTAAGAAATGCATGAAATGCTAAATGTGCAAACTTGAAATTTTGGACTTGTGACCTAAATTTTTGGACTTCAAACATGTCCATGACCTTCTAAAATACTCCTAAACTCATTATTACCTTGTCTTGTATTTTCTTATTATTTTATTTATATTTATTTTGTTTTTATTCAAATAAATGAAAAATAAATTAAATAAAATCACAAAAATCATGGGCTATGCATATGGGCTGGATTTGATCCACTTTGGAGCCCATTAATTCGTGCAAGGTACATCACAAAAGCCCAAGTTCATGCAGCATCAAGAAAGGGAAAGAATCACTCATTTTTGGCAAGCTTTGAATGCGTTTTATTCTTGTCTCAAAGGCCAACATGGCTTGGTTTTCCTTTCATATTTATCTACTCCTCTCTTCCCTCTATATAAAGCACTACAAGGTAGGCCAAAGGGAGAATAAAATTCCTCTTCAAAAGCTCTCTAAAAGCTCTTCACAAAGTTCTACCAAATTCTCAAAAATTCCTCAAAATTGCCAAAATTCGCAACTGCTTTTCCAGGCACACTCAGTCCAAACCAGTGATCAGACCTTACTCCTGAGATCCTGAGGAGTCTCCCCATATCCAAGAACACGTCCAACCGTGCTTAGAAGTCTAATCACAAACTCACCGGTGGTAAAAATTTTGTTTATTTTTGTATAATCGATTGCAGGTCTATTTAACATTTTTTTTTGTGATACAGTTGCATTCATATTAGAGAACAGGACATGAATAAGTTATCACATGATGTTTTTGACGTTAGAATCACGGTCATCATGCGCTCTCACATCAACATCATCAGATCCAAATCCAATAATCCAGATCTGAGCACCCACGATAGGCCTCATGGGAGAGATGCACATGATCCTGAAGATTTTTCCTCTAGCGCATGGGCCAATGTTGTTGGGTTAATTAATTTCTGGTCCTCACAGCCCCCTAATTACTTGTTTTCAGCTTGGCCCAATTTAATTCTTTTTGTCTTTTTCTTTTATTATTTGTTTTCTTTTACTTCAATTATTTCTTCTTTATAACAAAAACAAAAAAAATCATAAAATCATAAAATCACAAAAAATATTAGACTTAGATTTTTATTAATTAAAATTAATTTTAATTAATTATTTAATCATCTTTTTTTATTTAATTAAATTAATTAGAATTAGGTTTTCTTTAATTTAATTTAATCATTTTTCCTATTTTTTAGTTTTTCTTTACATCTTTCTCTTTTCTTCTTCGCACGTTCATCTTATTTTATTCACATCATTTTTTACAATTATGTAATTGCACATGGGATGTAATAGAATTTAATTAGGACATTTTACTTTTTATTCCCCTATTTTTAGTTTGTAATTTCCCCCATCCTGAAGCAATGGGATAGCGTAGATTATTTTCCGCACTTATATATATTTAACTTCTAGATGTATGCTAATAGGCTTGTATGGAAAGACAAAAAGCAAACGCTAGATAACTTAATTTCAAGACAAATAATTGAAACACAACACACTCGCACACGCGCACCTTTAAGGTACCTCTACTTGTTTCCTTCAGAAAAATAATACAGTCATGTCCCTCGAACGTGGGACACTTTAGCAAAGTTCCTCGATACAAAGATCTTAGTCCTTTAATGACCCTTCGATGCTGCCTTCGATATACGATCTAGTCCCTTACGATAAAATTGCTAAAGTTCCCTACAAGTTGCCTTCGTGACTGTACGATGACCCTCGCATGTCCCTCAAAACATCCAATGATAGGGCTACCTACCGACTAATGGTAGGATAACACTGTCTAAAGGAAAAGAGGAAAAGAGCAAATACCATTCGAGTATGTAGACTGTTCATAGTTGCTTGCTCACAAAAACAATTTTCTCACACATACACAAACTTTTCTCTAAAAAATTTCAACGACAAAAAACACTTTATATACGTTCTCGCCGAAACGAGAAACATTACGAAGTTCGCCGCACTAAGGCGTCTTTTCAAAATACTTTCAAAATACACTTACACAAAAAAGCATTTTTAAAAAGTGAGCTAGAAACTAAGAGCCCGTAGATAACTACAGATGGAAAGGGCACTAATACCTTCCCTTTCCATAACCTATCCCCCGAACTCAAAATCTTTAAAAAGGTCTTTCCTATTTTTTCACCCTTTCTTTTGCTGGATAAAAGAAAAGTCGGTGGCGACTCTTGCTAACTGCAACAATTGTGATAAAATGAAAAAATTAGTAAAGTCAGTTCTCCCACCGTATTACAACACTCCTTGCCACCAAAAAGAAGACTAAGAAACGGACCGTCATCCTTAACATGGGAAGAAGGTTCAAGGTGCCCGCCCAACTAGCTCAAATAGAGGAGGCTTCTTCTGAGGAAGAAGACAATCAAGAAGAGGAAGTTATAAGCACCAGGGATGGGGTGGAAATAACCAGATTACCAAGGACGAAGACTATTCCGAAGAGTAGTATCCACTGGCGAATGAGAAATACAAACAACTAGAAGACTGACTTAAGGATGTAGAGATCCAAACAGTGTCTGGTTTGGACTTTGGAGATTTAGGTATGATCCCTGGGGTAGTCATTCCCCACAAATTTAAGGTTCTTGTCTTTGCCAAATATGATGGGGTCTCCTGTCAAAATATGCATCTGAGGTCTTATGTCTGCATGATTCAACCACACACCGCCGATAGGAAGTTATGGGCGCACTTCTTCCAAGAAATCTTATCTAGAACATAGTTGGAATGGTTCTATCAACTTGAAGGGACTAATATCCACACATGGCAGGATTTGGCTGTTGCCTTCTACCGACAATACCAATATAATACCGATCTTGCACCAACCCACGTGCAATTACAAAATATGACTATGGGTTCAAATGAAGGCTTTAAGGAGTATTCTCAAAAGTGGAGGAACTGGATGGAAGGGTGCAACCCCCTTTGACTGATAGAGAATTAGTGGACATGTTCATGGGCACCTTGACTGGTCCATTCTTTAATTTTCTGATTAGGAGTTCTTCGTCGGGGTTTACTGAGTTAATTATGACTGGTGAACGAGTTGAAAGTGGAATTAAAAGCGGGAAGATTCAGATGGCCTTAACCTCTAATGCTATGAAAAAACCATTCATTGGTAAGAAGGAAACTAATGTTGTTTATGGAAAAAGAAGTTGTATCAAGAGTGATCGTCATCAGTCGGTAGGAGCAGTATTAATTTCAAACCCAACCCCAGTTCAACGACCACAACAATCAAACAATCACAAAGGCCACATTCCCTGAGGAGGCAATTCACTAGAATCAACATGCCATTGTATCAAGCTTTACAACATCTGTTGAAGGAAGATTTGGTAACACTAAGTAATCCTCCTCAAAACCCCAATACTTTATCTCCAAAATACAACCCAAATGTAAAATGTGCCCATCATTCCAATAGCTCTAGGCACGACACCAATGATTATTGGGCCTTAAAGTGAAAGATCCAAAATTTGATTGATAACAGGGTGATTGAGTTTGACCCTCTACAAACCCCTAATGCGATTACCGCACCCATGCCTAGTCACGGTAAAGGTTTTGTGATACGGTGGGAGAACTGACTTTATTGTTTCGTGTTTGATTGCAAATGTTGCGGTTAGCAAGAGTCGCCACTGACTTTTCTTTTATCCAAAAGGAAAGGTGAAAAAGCACAGGAAAGACCTTTGAGATTGTTTCTTGAGTTCGGGGGGTAGATTATGAAAAGGGAAGGTGTTAGTACCCTTTTCATCCATGGTTTTCCATGGGCTCTTAGTTACTTTCTAGATCACTTGCTTTTGTTGTTTGAAATTGTGCTTGATGTGGTTTTGAAAGTATTTTGTAAAAGAGGCCATTGTTTAGGTAATCTTTGTAATGATTCTCGTTCGTAAGAATGTATACAAAGATGTTTGTCTTTTTGAAAATGTTTTCAATTTTGTAAGATGTTTGGAAATGTGTGTGTTTGTTTTGAAAATAACAAGGATATTTGTTTTGAAATGGAGTAAGTAACTAAAATTAATCTACATACTCAAATGTCTTTCTTGTTCATTTTCTTTTCCTTTGATATTGTTGTCTTACCATTGATTTGGTAAGCAACACTATCTTTGGATGTTAACTGTACGGGCGTGGGTCATCGTATAACTATGATTAGCAATGTTGCAAAGTATCTAAGCATTCTCCTTTAGGGACTAAGATCATTTTGAAAGGCAACTTAGATAGCGTCATCGAGGGACTATGATCTTGTGTTTTTGCTTGTTTTTGCTAAGATACCTCACACGCGTAATATGGCCATTTTATAAGGCAACCAAGTTGAGAACCCTAGGGATGCTTATGTGCAAGTGTATCATTTTCATGCTTTATTTTTGTCTTTGATTAGGGTTTTCTATTGATTGGTTTTAGTCTTTCCATACAAAATCCTAATTACTAGCATTTGTATTTGAAAGCGTTAAATTGCGGAAATGTAAAGTCCTACGCTATTACATCATTTAGGGGATGAGGGTACAATTTACAAATGGGGTTGAAGTAGGAACTTAAATATTACAACCATATCGAATAACCATGAAGGAAACGTAAAAACAGTGTAAAAAGAAGGAAAAATGCATTTTGAACTATTATGTGTCGGCACAAGCTCACATGCATCGATACATAACTTTCCTTGCCCCTGTATTTCCAAATCAACTCAGTATGAGTCGATACATAATGGTATGTTTCGACTCATACACTGCATGGGTCGACTCATATGTGCTTTGTGTCGACTCATACATCGTTTTTCCTTTTGTTTTGGGCCTGTAAAGCAGTATGTATCGACTCATAAGGCTATGTGTCAACTCATACTGTCATTTTTTCTACTTCAACATTGTTTTGCTGCATACATGGGTTAGTTCTCAACACATAATTAAAAGAATGGAAGATAAACAAAAGGTTAGTGTGATACGGTGGCCAGAACCGGGACGTGTTTCCCTTTTTTAAGGAATTTGCTGGTTTGCGTTTTACATTTGTGTTCACAAAATGTCGCGGTAAGCAAGAGTCGCCACCGACTTTTATTTTATCCAACAAGGAAAGGAAAAAAGCACAGAAAAATTCCTTTTTCGAGATATTTCTGAGTACGGGGGGTAGGTTATAGAAAGGGAAGGTGTTAGCACCCTTTCTATCCGTAGTTATCTACGGGCTCTTAGGTACTTGCTCATCATTTTCAAAATTGTTTTCTTTGTGTTTGTGTGCTTTGAAAAGTTTTTGTTTTGACTTTGATTTAACTCTTGCTTCTGTCTTCAAGAGTGTAATGAAGTGTTTTTGAAAACTTTGTTTGTAAATGAGTGTAAGTGTAAAAAGGTTTGTTTTGATTGAGCAAGTACTTAAGAACTAATCTACCTACTCGAAAAAGGAATCATTCTGTATTTGTTTCCTTTAGACAGTGTTATCCCACTATTAGTGAGTAGGTAGAACCGTCGTTGGAGTTTTGAGGGTCAATTCGAAAAGGGACGTACAGTCACTAAAGCAATGTTAGGACGTCTTAGTAGTAACCCTAATGATTTAGATCAACTTATCCGAGGCAACAATATCCGAGGCAACTTTTCTGAGGCAACCTTGATCTTTGGACAAAAGGAAGACCACTAAAGCATCCTATACTCAATGACCGTTTACCGAAGGCAACCAAGTGGGAGTGTACCCTAGGAGTGCGTATGTGCGAGTGACTCAATTTCAGATTATTTATCTTTGCACATGTTAGGGTTATCTAACCGTTTTAAAATTAAACATACATTCTTGTCATGAATCCTATATCATACATCTAACAGTTAAATATCTGTGGAATTTAAAATGCGGAATTTAAACTAAGCTATTACAAGGCTTCGGGTATTTACATAGCCAAAAACAAACCCTTTGAAATTAAAGCGATAAATGTAAATATACGTCCTAATTAAACTATTACAAACTGTAGGCAGTTACATCAATATGATAAATAATAAAAATAAAGCACGCGAGAAAAATTAAGATCGAGAAGAAATTAGGGTTTTGACCCTTCTATCCTAATGAAAAGAAAAAATGTTTTTGTCGTTTTTAATATTTTTAAGAAAAGAATTAGATTTCCTAAATTAAATGACAAAATTAATTAGTGATTAAATTAATTAATAAAAATAATTACATGGCCTGTTTTTTATGTTTTTTTGTTATTTTTAGGAAAAATAAAATAATTAAATCAGAAATAAAACCTATTTGTTCTAATTAATTTTAATTATGTGCAAAAAGTAATAAAGTTGTCTAAAATCAAAAATCTAATTAAATTAACTAATTTTTTAATAAAAATAAAATCTAGACCTAATTTATGAAAAGTAATATTTTTTGTGATTTTTTGATAAAAAAGAAAATAATTTAATTGGTTAGTAAAATAAATAAATTAATTAAATGAAATAAATATAAAAGAATTAAAGAAAAGGAAATTGGGCATGCAATATGGGGGTGTGAGAAGCAGATTCTGGGCCCAAAAACAGGGAGGTCCGTTTGACCTTCCATATCGCTTGCTTCTACGTTGACTAGGCTCTATGGTGCTCCTCCATTGCTGGCCATCAAATCTGGATCTCAAACCACTTGGCAAGTTGGACTATGAGGACTTATGGTGGATCTTTGCTTTGTGTACGCATGTGATCCTGAAAAAGAAAATAATATGGAGAAATTGGTGGACCTGGGATTCAAACCCAGGTCCTGAAGGCAATCTCCAATGCTTGGCAACCAACTGAGCCATCTGTTCTTTTTGTACTTATAATGAATAATAATAATAATATATAAAAACAAGAATTAGTGGAGGATGACAAAAAAATGCGCGCCAGAGTTTGAATGTCCCAATAGGGAGATGCCACACAGGTCATCCCTGACCTTGTTTCGTTGGTAAAAGTGGGAAACTTTTACCTATGGACGTTTGTCCGTCACTATATCCTTGTCATTCTCCAAAATTAACCATGAGCAAGATAAATGAAAACTAGGGCCACAAATCAATTCGTTTGGACCTCCTGAGTTCAGTGGTGGCCCTTTCATGGTCTAATTTAGCCTGTAAACGAAAATCCCAAATCGAAGCAAGCAACCCTAGCAATGGTGAAATCCACTACAGGCCATATAAATGCAATTAAACAACACAGAAAGATTGCATATGTCTTAAGGATCAAGAATATACCATTAGTTCATGCTATCAATGCCTAAATTATGGAATTCGATTTCAAGAAAAGCTAGGTATCGTGACTGACTTACAGCGCGATATAGGGTCTGGGAATGCTTGATTTTGATTGCTTTCGATTGCTTTCACTTGCTGGGAATCTCAGGAGGTGATTGAGATAGCTAGGATGCCTTGAGGATGCCTGGAACACTGAATTCGATCTAGCACTTTTGTTGTGATTTTTGAAATTTGGTTCTCCTTGCTGCGCCTCCTTCTAACCTAGTTTTTTGGTCTGCCTTTGTTCTATATGTATCAAGGAATGGATTAGGGTTGATAACTGATCTCAATCTTCCTCCATCAATGAATTGGATCTTGATTTGATACACCTTAAAAATCTTTCCAAAATTGGCCTAAAATCAATCTTTTTGTCCACCCTAATACCTTGCACGAGTTTGATTTGATGCTAGCTGTAATTGAAACCTGAAACAAGCACAAAATCTTTAGTTTCCAATATTTTGGATTTTATATGATTTATTTTGATTAAAATTGATTTAAATCAAATAAAAATCAAAATAAATAATAAAAACATGATAATGACAAATGTCAAGTTCTAGAGCTCGTGGGCTATGTTGCCAACTCAAAACAAGTGAAAAAGATTGGGCCCATTTGGCAAAAATTGAAGTTTTAGGCATAGTTGACTTTTGGCAATTTTGCAAAAAGGTCAACTTCACCAATGCATAACTTCCTCAATTTTGACTCTTTGGAGGTGTTCTTAGACTTTTTAGAAATATTGAGATGTCTTCTAAGCAAACCTTTTGGTCTCATCTCATTTTGATATTCCATGCTCATGTATGAAGCTTTGACAAAAAAGGTGTTTTTGTTGACTTTTCAAAATGACCTATAATATCCAAATTCATAACTTCTTGTGAGTGCATATTTTGAACTTGGGAGCTGAAGATGGATTGTATAGAATTGCATCCTCTTCAAAATGAGCTTTGGATGGGTCATTTCTCATAAAGTATGAGAAAGTTATGCTTGGTAAAAGTTGAGTTGACTTTTCCTACAAAACCATAATTTAGCAACTTTTGAGTCTTGATGAATTATGAGCAATCCTTGATGAATCATGATCAACCCTTTATCAAATGATGAAATATCCTTCAAAATGAGAATGTTGACTAAAAATCTTGAAGTTTGACTGTATGTGGGCCACAATTGACTGAGCAAACTTCCTCTGCAAGGCTTGAAACTTGACATGGATGATATTGATAACATATTAAGACATTGGTGAGAATTTGGGATCCCTTGGACTCAAGTGTCTTGATGCAACATGAAACCCTAATTTGAGGTAGACTGCCTTAGGAGGGAGCTTGTCTGGCCAACCCTTGGACTACCTTGAGCAACTTGGGGATCTTTCTTGAAATGTTTTGAGAAATATGGGAGGGAAAATTTTGGGGTACAACAGCTGCCACAATTCAATTTTCTTAAACCTGAAGATTTAGATTGGCTTGTCTGCCTTTCGTGATCTGAAGGTGGAAGATGATTGAACACTAAAGTTCCCAGAAATTTGCACTCACATGAAGTGGTAATTGTCTCGCGATGTCGGGAATGGGCTTACAGATGCTATTTGGAGACTGATGACGGGAGATGGGCTTAAAGATGCCATCTGAAGGAGTGTCGATCGCATAAAGAGATTCCTTAGCGAGAGCTTGTATACTTGTCGTTGAGGAAGATTCTGCTAGGGAAGGCTGATCTTTGTTGAGAGAAGTAGAATTTTAGGAGCTTCGGTCGTCCGTTATTCTGCTGGTGAGTCGTCTCTGTTTGAATTTTAGGAACTTTAGTCGTCCGTATTCTTATTGAGGAATCATCTCTATTGAATTTTAGGAACTTCGGTCGTCCGTATTCTACTGAGGAAACATCTCTGTTGAATTTTAGGAACTTCGGTCGTCCGTATTCTACCGAGGAAACATCTCTGTTGAATTTTAGGAACTTCGGTCGTCCGTATTCTACTGAGGAATCATCTCTGTTGAATTTTAGGAACTTCGGTCGTCCATATTCTATTGAGGAATCATCTCTGTTGAATATTAGAAACTTGAGTCGTCCGTATTCTACTGAGGAATCATCTTTGTTGAATTTTAGGATCTTCGGTCGTCCATATTCTACTGAGGAATCATCTCTGTTGAATTTTAGGAACTTCGGTCGTCCGTATTCTACCGAGGAATCATCTCTATTGAAGAGGAAAGTTGAATTTTAGGAGCTTCGGTCGTCCGTTATTCAACTGGGGATTAAACTATTATCCAGTCATACTCGGGCTTCATAGCTTGAATTTTGTGAGAATTTGATTGTATCTTTCCTGAAAGGTAAAGGTTAGCTGTATGTAATGCATGACATGTATCAGGCAATGATGTTCTCAAAATAAATGAGATTGTGTTGTATGATGCGTATGCATGTCATGATGTATGGAAATGTAATGTTTTTAGCTGGGGAAAATAAATCCTGGATAGTTGCTGGAGAAAAGAGTTGAATTCTTCATTTCTGCTGGGGATAGTGAATGAAGATGTCTGTGAGAATAAATCTGCAGGAGAGGATAACTCCACCGGGGAATAAACTGATGAGGAAATGACTTTGTGGGGAGGACATATTCTGCTAGAGGACCTGTTGATTTGGAAGAATAACCTCAACCGGGGATGAATTATCGTTGTTGGTGATAATGAAACCTGTTGGGGATTGAGTTTCTGTTTGTGAAAGGAATGAACTCCGCTGGGGATGATTTTCCAGTTGCGACTTCACTGGAGATAACCTTTTAGGCTCTTCTGGGGACAATCCTCTAGCCTCTACTGGGGATAATTTTCCAGTGCTGATGATAGATAAACTCTACTTGGGGAGAATCTTACCGACTCATTCGCGGTTGCGAGCCTCAGTTGGAAGAGTTAACACTAATGTCTTTCTCTTACTCTGCGGGGAGTGAATTTGCCTTAGTCATATTCTTCAGCTAAATCTATTCTTGTACCTGGTGGACAGGGCAACTGTAAGGTCTGGACAATTCTTATTTGCCCCTGTTCCTGATATTACGAGTAATCGTCTTTTTTTTCGTATGTAAATATTTATGAACAAGCAATTATTGTCAAATGCATATATCAAAAATGAACATTAAACGTTCTTGCAAAACAAAACAGAAAAAAGAAAAACCATTTTAAATTTAATTGTGAAAATGAATTGTATTAACTTTGAAGTTTGGCCTGTAAATAGGCGTTTTTGTACAAGAGGCTGACGTCCTAGTAAGAGAACGCCACTGAACAATACAATTTATACAGTTTAAAAAAAAATAGATATGTGAACAATCCCACTGGGTTCCAACTCTGCTATTTCCTTTATATCCTCGAGCATCTCATCACTTTGCTACTTGATTGAAGGTAGATCAGATTGATTAGTGCCGTCCGAGCTTGATAGCCGATAATGTAGTATGGTTGCAAGGTGATCCAATGAGACATAGTGTTACGCTTTAATCCCTAATTTTTGCCTGGACCGCCCTTTCGGGTTTTCAGTCCACCGGGATACCCTTTTTTGCCCAAGCCGCCTTTTCAGGTTTTCGACTTGCCGGGTGTACAGTTTTTCATTTTCATCCCTTATTTTTGCCCGAACCCTTTTGGTTCGCCGGGAAGCCCTTTTTTTTGCCTAGGCCAGTCAACCTAGCGGGTCTTTGATTATGTGTAGTATCTTTTCACTATGTCTGCATTGACATGGTGAGGAAGGTCGTCACCATCCATGGTGGTTAGAATCATAGCTCCTCCCGAGAAAATGTTCTTAACCATAAATGGCCCTTCATAAGTAGGGGTCCATTTGCCTCTGGGATCACCTTGTGGTAGGATGATGCGCTTGATCACCAGATCCCCAACTTGATACTCTTTTCGTTTAACTTTCTTGTTAAATGCCTTGATCATCCGCTTTTGATACGTTTGACCATGACAAATAGCAGTAAGTCTCTTTTCATCGATTAAGTTCAGCTGATCAAGCCGGGTCTGAATCCAGTCATCTTCGCTCAAACATGCATCCTTCATAATCCGAAGAGAGGGTATCTAAACTTCAATGGGCAAGACTGCCTCCATACCATATACTAAGGAATAGGGTGTTGCCCATGTTGACTTCCGCGCTGAGGTACGGTACCCATGAAGAGCGAATGGTAACATCTTGTGCCAGTCTTTGTATGTCACTGTCATCTTCTGCACAATCTTCTTGATGTTCTTATTAGCCGCTTCAACAGCCCCATTCATCTTCGGCCGGTAAGGAGAAGAGTTATGATGCTGTATCTTGAACTGCTTGCAGAGCTCGGTGATCATTGTATTATTGAGATTTGTACCATTATCAGTAATGATCCTCTCTAGTACACCATATCGACAGATCAGATTATGTTGAATAAACCGTGCCACGACATTCTTGGTTACAGTAGCAAAGGAAGCTGCCTCAACCCACTTTGTAAAGTAATCAATCGCTACCAAGATGAAACGATGCCCGTTGGACGCAGTAGGTCTGATCTCACCAATCATATCGATGCCCCACATTGCAAAAGGCCACGGAGCTGTCAAAACATTCAGAGGAACTGGAGGTATATGCACGTTATCAGCATAGACTTGGAACTTATGACAGGTCCGAGAATGTTGATAACAGTCGGCTTCCTTGGTGGACCAATAATATCCTGCCTGTAGGATCTTCTTTGCCATGGTGTGTCCACTGGAATGAGTTCTGAAAGTACCTTCATGTAACTCTGCCATGATCCTTTCTGCCTCGTTCTTATCCACACACCACAGTAAGGTTGAATCATGGTTACGCTTGTAAAGGATGCCATTACTGATGAAGAACTTCACCGCGAACCTCCTCAGAAACTTCTTATCATTAACAGATGCACCCTCAGGGTATTCTTGAGCCTCAAGATACCTCTTTACCTCGTGAAACCAAGGTTTATCTGCTACCTCTTCAATCTCAATGTCACAATAATGTGCGGGTTCATCCAACCTTTCAATGGTAATCTGGGGAGCCTCGTTGTCCCACCTGACCTTGAACATAGAATACATCGTAACTAGCGCGTCCGCTAACTGATTCTCCTCTCTGGGGAAGTGTTCAAAGGTTATCTCCTAGAAGTGCGGAAGCAATGTCAGTACATACTCTTTGTAAGAAATAAGATTTGGGTGTTTCGTATCCGACTTGCCTTTGATCTGACTGATCACGAGAGCGGAATCTCTGAATACACTTAAGAACTTAACCATTAGGTCAATTGCTGCTCGAAGACCCATGATGCACGCTTCATACTCCGCCATATTATTGGTGTAGTTGAAACATAGTCGGCCGGTGAATGGAGTATGAGAGCCTTTAGGAGATATGATTACGGTGCCAATGCCATTACCCAAAGAGTTTGAAGTTCCATCAAAATACATAGACCATCGGGATCCCTCCTCAGGTCCTTCATCCGGTCCAGGTATTTCACAGTCAGTTACCAACATGATATTCTCATCCGGGAACTCGAAGTTCATAGACTGGTAATCATCCACTTCCTGGTGTGCCAAATGATCTGCCAACACACTTCCCTTGATTGCTTTTTGGGTTGTGTATTGGATGTCATACTCAGTCAAGATCATCTGCCATCTTACTATTCTTCCGGACAAGGCAGGCTTCTCGAAGATATACTTGATTGGATCCATTTTTGATATCAATAGAGTAGTGTGAGTCAGCATATACTGTCTCAGCTGGCGAGCAGCCCATGCCAAAGCGCAGCAAGTTTTCTCAAGCAATGAGTATCGGGTCTCACAATCGGTAAACTTTTTGCTAAGGTAGTAAATAGCATGCTCTTTTCGGCCAGACTCGTCATGCTGCCCTAGCACGCACCCCATTGAATTATCGAGTACTGTCAAGTATAAGATCAGAGGTCTCCCTTCCACTGGAGGCATCAAAATAGGTGGCTCTTGGAGATATTCCTTGATCCTTTTGAAATCGTCCTGACATTCATTGTTCAATCTTACCACTTGATCTTTCTTCAGTAGCTTGAAGATTGGCTCACAAGTAGCAGTCAGGTGTGAGATGAATCGGGCAATATAGTTCAAACGTCCCAAAAAGCCTCTAACTTCTTTTTCTGTTCGGGGAGCTGGCATTTCCTGTATAGCCTTCGCATTTGCAAGATCCACTTGAATACCTTTATCACTTACGACGAAACCCAACAGCTTACCAGACCTCACCCCAAAGGTGCACTTGTTCGGATTTAACCTCAGCTTATACAACTTCAACCTGTCAAATAGCTTCTGCAGGTGGTCGAGGTGTTCCTCCTCAGTCTGGGACCTCGCAATCATGTCGTCAACGTACACCTCAATCTCATGATGAATCATGTCGTGGAACAAAGCGACCATGGTGCGCTGATACGTTTCCCCAGTATTCTTCAACCCGAAAGGCATGACTTTGTAGCAAAAGGTACCCCACTGTGTAACGAACGTTGTCTTCTCCATGTCTTCGGGAGCCATCTTAATCTGATTGTAACCGGAAAAACCATCCATAAAGGAGAAGACCTTATGTTGTGCGGTGTTGTCAACCAGAACGTCGATATGAGGCAGAGGGAAATCATCCTTGGGGCTCGCCCTGTTCAGATCCCTATAGTCCACACACATACGAACCTTACCATCCTTCTTTGGCACCGGA
Organism: Vicia faba; assembly: GCA_948472305.1. Lineage (NCBI taxonomy): Eukaryota > Viridiplantae > Streptophyta > Magnoliopsida > Fabales > Fabaceae > Vicia > Vicia faba. The sequence continues at coordinate 933,972,561 of OX451736.1, read as the reverse complement.
ACAACGTTGGCAACCCACTGCGGGTAAGAAGTAACTGCTAGAAAACCGGCATCAAATTGTTTCATAACCTCAGCCTTGATTTTCTCAGACATCTCTGGGTGCATTCGGCGAACTTTCTGTTTCACTGGAGGACAGTATTCCTTAGTTGGCAAGCGGTGAACTACAATATCGGTATTCAACCCAGGCATATCTTCATAAGACCAGGCAAAGATCTCAATATAATCACGCAGCACTTGTATCAACCGTTGCTTAACACTAGGCTCCATATTTTCACCGATCTTGACCTCTTTCTTGTCTTCTTCTATACCCAGATTTACTGTTTCCACTGGCTCTTCATGCGGCTGTATGACCCTCTCTTCCTGAAGTAACAGTCTAGCAAGTTCCCCAGGCACCTCACAATCATCCTCACCTTCGTCCTCGGCTTGGTTGATCGGATTTTCAAAGTCATAACTGGAAGTAGCAGAGTCGTTATCAGTGGGATCCAGAATGGATGTGGACCTGTATTATGATATGAGAGTGTGTGTAAGACAAATAGTTGTTTTGCAAGATAGAAAAGAAAAACAAGGAGCACAAAATTCGTAATGCGAGAAAACGTCCAATGCTTTTATTGATGATATATGGAAATGACACATAATAAGCCCTCAAACAAAGCCACGGTGTCTCGGGGAAGGCACCGGGCCGTAAAGTTTTAAATTGTTTGTTACAAAACTCAAAGCAAAAGTCTTATTACTGTGTAATAAAATAAATGGGCACGAAGTCCTTTGCCGTCCAATTGCTCAATCTGCCGTCGGTAGTCGGGTAAATCCAGGTGTCAAACTCGGACTCTTCATCATCATCTTCAATTGCATTCACTTCCGGATTAGTGATATGCAGGGGAGGTCTTCCAATCCGTGCACTCCGAACTTCCCTTTGAGCTTCTGCAGTAAAACCCAAACCAAACTTGTCAGTCTTGTGTGCAAAGTCAGGGAGTTGACCCCAATTCGCACACCCACCTTTTTCGATAACAACCCGGGCATCCTTGAGGGGAGCCATCTTCATTGGAGGATCTTCAGCAACAGTTTCAGTCGACGCCAGAGTTTGGGGGACTTCTTCAAAGTTTTGACATGGGGTTTCAATGAACTCCCCATCCATCTCCACATACCGAAAAGAGTTAAGGTGGCTCACCATGTACTCCTCTTCCCCTTGTACTGTAACAATTTTCCCCTTCACTGGGTATTTCAACATTTGATGGAGCGTAGAAGTTACTGCCCCGGCCTTATGAATCCACGGGCGACCCAACAAACAAGAATAAGATGGTCGAATATCCATTACATAGAATGTAGATGCGAAAGTCTGGGAACCGACATTAACAGGGACATCCACCTCCCTGTGCACCATCCTTTTGGACCCGTCAAAGGCCCTAACCACAATATTACTTGGCTTCAGCACCAACCCTTCACAGTCCAACCGGTCTAACAGTTTCTTGGGTAAAACATTTAACGAGGACCCAGTATCCACCAACACATGAGCCAGAGTAGTGCCCCTGCACTCGATCGAAACATGCAGAGCGTCATTGTGATTCTTTCCTTTGGCAGTCAGATCTGCGTCGGAGAAACCCAACCCGTCGTCAGCTGTCAGACTAGCCACACAGTCTTTGAACTGGTCAGCAGATGTCTCCTGCAGCACATGCGCAGTTTTCAGGAAAGCAATTAGAGCCTTAACATGGGCTTCTGAGCACAACAATAAAGATAACATGGAGATCTTCGACGGGGTTTGCCCCAGCTGTTCAACTACGTTGTAGTCGCTTTTCTTGATGATCTTCAAAATTTCCTATATCTCATGCCTAGAGGTTTCAACAATAATTTTCTTTGGTGCCTCCGTCCGGGCAGGCTCATCGGTGATCTCTTTGCCCCGAGCGTCAGATGACTCGGCGACAGGGGTAATGATTGGAACATGAATAGGGACAGTAGCAGATGTACTGGCAAACGGAATGATAACAGGCTTTTGAACAATTGGTGGGGAGATCTCAGGAGAGAAAAGTCTTCCGCTTCGGGTGACTTTGCTAGACCCAACAATATTGCTGACATCAGTATCATCCTCTTTAACCTTCAAGTCTTATTTAATCCCATGATAATACACATCAGCCCCATAGTGCCACGGGACAGCCTTATCCGACGTGTAAGGGATAGGTCCAAGAATAGTAATGATCAATGGAGAAATTCTCGGAACAGATGTAATACTAACAGGCTTTCTCGAGGAAGCCTTGGAAGAATTGGAGGAAATGGTGATTATGGAAACATCTTCAACAGGAATCAATGGAACCAAAGTTTTCTCGAACAGGATCTTTTTGTTATCCATTAGGCGTTGAACACCCGATTTCAACAAATGACAACCAGCAGGCAGGATGGAACATAGGTGGCAACCTTCGCCACAACCCGGAAATAAATCGGCTGATAATAAGTTCTTCTTCACTATCATCAATGGAGTAGAAACGTCTTCCACAGAAGTTACAAATGAATCATCGTCCACAACATTTACTCCATGCTTGGGCATAGGAGCAGTCATAACATTAGGCTTTTCCGGCGCTTCAAACTCAATCTCCTTAGCATCAATCAGATCCTACACTTTATTCTTTAAAGCCCAGTAGTTATTTGTATCATGCCCCGGGCTATCGGAGTGATAAGCACAACGGGCGTTCGAATTATACAGCGGTGATGTACTGGGATTCTTTGGAGCCTCCTTCAGAATCACCAAGTTGGTTTTCAACAATTGCGGCAGAATTTGAGATAGATTCATACTGAGCCGAGTATACTGCCTTTGCAGTCTCTCCACTCTTTGCTGAGTGTTGCGTTGTGGGGCAACAATTGGTCTTGATATTACCACCGCATTAACTGCTTGGTGGCGTTCAGGACGGTTTTGGTTCCTCGAGCTGTAAACTGCACTAGACTCCTTCTTGAAAGGCTTCTTCTCTGTATTTTACGAAGCACCTTTCTGTATCTTGACGCTCTTGATACCGGCCTCAACTCTCTCCCCAGTCATAATCAATTCAGTGAACCCAGACGATGAACTACCGATCAAATGATTGAAATATGGACCAGACAAAGTCCCAAGAAACATAGCCATCAACTCCTTATCAGCTAGAGGGGGTTGTACTCTTCCTGCCAGATCTCTCCACTTCTGAGCGTAGTCCTTAAAACCTTCGCTCGCACCCATAGACATACCCTGAAGTTGGGTACGCGTGGGAGCGAGGTCGGCATTATACTGGTATTGCTTGTAAAAAGCAGCAGCAAGGTCCTCCCAGTTACGGATGTTAGCTCCTTCCAGTTGATAGAACCATTCAAGTTGAGTTCCTAACAGACTATCTTGAAAGAAGTGAACCCAAAGGTTCCTATCAGTAGTATATGGTTGAATCTTTCTGACATACAAGCGGAGGTGTAACTTCGGACAGGATACCCCATCGTACTTAGCAAAGATAGGTGCTTTAAACTTGTGGGGGATCACCACCCCAAATGCCAAACCCAAATCTCCAAAGTCCAACCCAGGTATCTTTTGAATCTCCATCGCACTCAATCGGTCTTCAAGTTGCTTATACATGTCCTCAGCCGGAGGATACTGGTCTTCATCAAAGTCAGTGTCATTGTCAGAAACCACAGGGCTAGGACCCTTCCTTTCCTCTTGATTCTCTCCCCCCTCCAGATGAGTGAGATAAATCAGCTTCTTGTCTCAACTTGTTCCCAAATCTGTGACCCATATTCAGGAGGACCACCTTCTTCTTCTTCTTCTTCTTGTCCTTCAAGATAAGAGTCTTCAAATCTTGTTGACTCTTGGCCAAGTTTAGGAACATTTCCTGGAATTGAGCATTCTGAGCTTGAAGAGCCTTAACAGCTTGATCAGTAGGTGTTTCAGAAGACATGTTGTGCTGAAATAAACAACGAAGAAGATACGAAACTTGTAAGGGTACCTGTAATGAGGTACATGGGAATGGAATGCGTATGAAATGATTTCAAAGACTTAGGGAGATTCAAATTTGTAAACCAAAATAAAACACACTTTATTAGATTAAAACTTGAAACAATGTTTAATAAATGCCTTTAAGGCGTTACAAAAGAAATACTGAAAAGTAAATCTAAACTAGAAATAATAAAAACATCAGAATTCCCATGGTCGTTTTCCTTTCGTGCTGACATAATCGTTGACCGTCCTCTCAGTCTCTAGCTACCTTGTAAGCTTCAGGATCTTCCGTTCCTGCTCATGATACTTCTCTCTGCAGGTATCCCTTTCTTCCCTTAACTGGATCCAAGACTTCTTCAATGCCCCCAGATCAGTAGGCATATGAGGATGGAGGATTGTATAAGGAACCCCTTCTTCATCAGTATGCTCCACAATCACCGGAAAATCAGCTTCGTATGGCATCCCCTGATTTTGAGCACGGGCTCGAACCCACTGGAGATATGGTTGCATCGGGAGAGAAGTCTTCATTCCTAGCTCATGTGGATCAGACCTGTTCACTCTGTCCCAAGCTCGTATAAATCTATGGCGATGTCCCTCAACATCCCCCTTGAAGTCAAAGACAATGTCTGGAAGCAGCAGCTCATGAGGACCGTCCCTTCGAGCTCGTCCAAACTGTCGTAAGGCCAAACAAGGATTATAGGTTATTCCTCCTCTAATTCCTAGCAATGGAACATTGGGGTATTCCCCACACCGATCAATGACAACTACCTTTTCCATATCTTTAGTACTCCAAAGGATATCCGTATGAGCAAGGGACGTGATTCTGTAAGCCCAACCCATACCTTCCTCATTCTTCAATACATATTTGGGGAGGTGAGAAATAAACCACCTCGCCAGCAGCGGTGTACAACACATGAGAGTCCCCCTTCTCCGAACAGTACGGGTATAAAGAGCATGCAGAATATCACCCAAGAGTGTAGGCACTAGGTTACGGGACATGAAGATCTTGACTGCATTCACATTGATAAAAGAATCTGAATTAGGGAACAGAACCAAGCCATAGATGAGGAGAGCCAGGATATCTTCAAATGCTTGAAAGTCCAAACTATCCCAGAACTGTTGAGCTTGATCAATCAAGAACTTAGCCAAGAAACCTTTCATCCTACTCCGAGTCTCCCAGTTAGATACTACATCAGCCATTGTTAGATGTAAGGCTGAAGCAATATCCTTTGGCCTAGGAGCTATCTCCAAACTTGTAAAGGGTGTCTTCTCTAAAATAGATATGTCAAGTAAATCAGAAAACTCCTCCAAAGTAGGGACCAACTGATAGTCCGGGAAGGTGAAACAGTGATGCAACGGGTCAAAGAACTGGAATAACACACTCATCATTTGCTCATCCAACTTGGAAGTGACCAAACTAAGGAGATGACCATGTCTTCTAGCAAAGGAAGAAGTATTAGGAACCTTTGAGACCAACTCTCTAAGCTGAGCAGGTATCTGCACGAAGCTGATTCGAATGGTATTTCTATGCATAGAGGCCATGATCTGCAAAACAGAACAAAGATGAATCCCCTCGGTCTTTGAAATGGTTAGTCTAATGAAATATGCATGCGATTTCATAATGCATGATGTCATGATAAAAACACACCACATGTATCACAGATAGCAAACATGGTAAGGGCAAACAAGTCACACAATAACCCTTAAATTTCAGGCTGGCATGGAGTTTTAGGTACTACCATCTTGCAGTTTAGTTGGTTCAACCTGTCCTAATAATAGTAATCGGGTTCTAGAGGTTCTCAATATCACTGACCATCCTCAATCGGTCATAGTTTCAGCTTAGCAATCTTTTCTTGCGGCTGGAACCATCGCGAGAGTATGGTCTCAATGAGTGTAGTATTCTGCTACTTTTCTATGGCTAAGTTGGTCAATTATAGGTTCTAAGGCCAGTTGATGCTTAATGACCCATTAGCAGCCCCGTACTCTCCTTGTTCCTCCACAAGGGATATCGGTACCAACTAATGTGTCACACCAACGTAGCTACTGCTTCAACTGTATCGATCTACGCCGTACAGTTCCCCCACAGTCTATTGCTACTTACCTAAAAGGTATCCCCAGATCCGGGTTAGGATCTATAGTAACTCCGATACAAATCCCACAAAGATAAAGAAAACAAATCAAGCAATTGAAAACAATATGATGAACTATTCCTAAGGTACACCCCACTTATAATGTCCCCAGCAGAGTCGCCAGTTCTGTGATACGGTGGCAAGAACCGGGACGTGTTTCCCTTTTTTAAGGAATTTTCTAGTTTGCATTTTGCGTTTGTGTTCGCAAAATGTCGCGGTAAGCAAGAGTCACCATCGACTTTTATTTTATCCAACAAGGAAAGGAAAAAAGCACAGAAAAATTCCTTTTTCGAGATATTTCTGAGTACGGGGGGTAGATTATAGAAAGGGAAGGTGTTAGCACCCTTTCTATCCGTAGTTATCTACGGGCTCTTAGGTACTTGCTCATCATTTTCAAAATTATTTTCTTTGTGTTTGTGTGCTTTGAAAAGTTTTTGTTTTGACTTCGATTTAACTCTTGCTTCTGTCTTCAAGAGTGTAATGAAGTGTTTTTGAAAACTTTGTTTGTAAAGGAGTGTAAGTGTAAAAAGGTTTGTTTTGATTGAGCTAGTACTTAAGAACTAATCTACCTACTCGAAAAAGGAATCATTTTGTATTTGTTTCCTTTAGACAGTGTTATCCCACTATTAGTGAGTAGGTAGCACCGTCGTTGGAGTTTTAAGGGTCAATTCGAAAAGGGACGTACGGTCACTAAAGCAATGTTAGGACGTCTTAGTAGTAACCCTAATGTCTTAGATCAATTTATCTGAGGCAACAATATCCGAGGCAACAATATCCGAGGCAACTTTTCCGAGGCAACCTTGATCTTTGGACAAAAGGACGACCACTAAAGCATCCTATACTCAATGAATGTTTACCAAAGGCAACCAACTGGGAGTGTACCCTAGGAGTGCACATGTGCGAGTGATTCAATTTCAGATTATTTATCTTTGCACATGTTAGGGTTATCTAACCGTTTTAAAATTAAACATACATTCTTGTCATGCATCCTATATCATAAATCTAACAGTTAAATATTTGTGGAATTTAAAATGCGGAATTTAAACTAAGCTATTACAAGGCTTCGGGTATTTACATAGCCAAAAACAAACCCTTTGAAATTAAAGCGATAAATGTAAATATACGTCCTAATTAAACTATTACAAACTGTAGGCATTTACATCAATATGATAAATAATAAAAATAATGTGCGCAAGAAAAATTAAGATCGAGAAGAAATTAGGGTTTTGACCCTTCTATCCTAATGAAAAGAGAAAATGTTTTTGTCGTTTTTAATATTTTTAAGAAAAGAATTAGATTTCCTAAGTTAAATGACAAAATTAATTAGTGATTAAATTAATTAATAAAAATAATTACATGGCTTGTTTTTTATGTTTTTTTGTTATTTTTAGGAAAAATAAAATAATTAAATCAGAAATAAAACCTATTTGTTCTAATTAATTTTAATTACGTGCAAAAAGTATTAAAGTTGTCTAAGATAAAAAATCTAATTAAATTAACTATTTTTTTAATAAAAATAAAATCTAGACCTAATTTATGAAAAGTAATATTTTTTGTGATTTTTTGATAAAAAAGAAAATAATTTAATTGGTTAGTAAAATAAATAAATTAATTAAATGAAATAAATATAAAAGAATTAAAGAAAAGAAAATTGGGCATGCAATATGGGGGTGTGAGAAGCAGATTCTGGGCTCAAAAACAGGGAGGTCCGTTTGACCTTCCAGATCGCTTGCTTCTGTGTTGACTAGGCTCCATGGTGCTCCTCCATTGCTGGCCATCAGATCTGGATCTCAAACCACTTGGCAAGCTGGACTATGAGGACTTATGGTAGATCTTGGCTTTGTGTACGCATGTGATCCTGAAAAAGAAAATAATATGGAGAAATTGGTGGACATGGGATTCGAACCCAGGTCCTGAAGGCAATCTCCAACGCTTGGCAACCAGCTGAGCCATCTGTTCTTTTTGTACATGTAATGAATAATAATAATAATATATAAAAACAAGAATTAGTGGAGGATGACAAAAAAACGCGCGCCAGAGTTTGAATGTCCCAATAGAGAGATGCCACGCAAGTCATCCCTGACCTTGTTCCATTGGTAAAAGTGGGAAACTTTTACCTATGGACGTTTGTCTGTCGCTATATCCCTGTCATTCTCCAAAATTAACCATGAGCAAGATAAATGAAAACTAGGGCCACCAATCAATTCGTCTGGACCTCCTGAGTTCAGTGGTGGCCCTTTCATGGTCTAATTTAGCCTGTAAAAGAAAATCCCAAATAAAATCAAGCAACCCTAGCAATGGTGAAATCCACTACAGGCCATATAAATGCAATTAAACAACACAGAAAGCTTGCATATGTCGTAAGGATCAAGAATATACCATTAGTTCATGCTATCAATGCCTAAATTATGGAATTCGATTTCAAGAAAAGCTAGGTATCGTGACTGACCTACAACACGATATAGGGCCTGGGAATGCTTGATTTCGATTACTTTCGCTTGCTGGGAATCTCAGGAGGTGATTGAGATAGCTAGGATGCCTTGAGGATGCCTGGAACACTGAATTCGATCCAGCATTTTTGTTGTGATTTTTCATGTTTGGTTCTCCTTGTTGCGCCTCCTTCTAACCTAGTTTTTTGGTCTGCCTTCGTTCTATATGTATCAAAGAATGTATTAGGGTTGATAACTGATCTCAATCTTCCTCCATCAATGAATTTGATCTTGATTTGATACACCTTAAAAATCTTTCCAAAATTGGCCTAAAATCAATCTTTTTGTCCACCCTAATGCCTTGCACGAGTTTGATTTGATGCTAGCTGTAATTGAAACCTGAAACAAGCACAAAATCTTTTGTTTTCAATATTTTGGATTTTATATGATTTTTTTTATTAAAATTGATTTAAATCAAATAAAAATCAAAATAAATAATAAAAACATGATAATGACAAGTGGCAAGGGCTAGAGCTCATGGGCTATGTTGCCAACTCAAAACAAGTGAAAAAGATTGGGCCCATTTGGCCAAAATTTAAGTTTTAGGCATAGTTGACTTTTGGCAATTTTGTAAAAAAGGTCAACTTCACCAATGCATAACTTACTCAATTTTGACTCTTTGGAGGTGTTATTGGACTTTTTAGAAAGCTTGAGATGTTCTCTAAGCAACACTTTTAGTCTCATCTCATTTTAATATTCCATGCTCATGTATGAAGCTTTGACAAAAAAGGTGTTTTTGTTGACTTTTCAAAATGACCTATAATGTCCAAATTCATAACTTCTTGGGAGTGCATATTTTGAACTTGGGAGATGAAGATGTATTGTTGATAATTCCATCCTCTTCAAAATGAGCTTTGGATGGGTCATTTATCATAAAGTATGAGAAAGTTATGCTTGGTCAAAGTTGAGTTGACTTTTCCTTCAAAACCCTAATTTAGCAACTTTTGAGTCTTGATGAATTATGAGCAATCCTTGATGAATCATGATCAACCCTTGATCAAATGATGAAATATCCTTCAAAATGAGAATGTTAACTAAAAATCTTGAAGTTTGACTGTATGTGGGCCACAGTTGACTTTTGCCCTAGCACAGTCGATTTCCAGGCCTTTGAGCAATTGACTTAGCAAACTTCCTCTGAAAGGCTTGAAACTTGACATTGATAATCTTGATAACATATTAAGACATTGGTGAGAATTTGGGATCCCTTGGACTTAAGTGTCTTGATGCAACATAAAACCCTAATTTGAGGTAGACTGCCTTAGGAGGGAGCTTGTCTGGCCAACCCTTGGACTACCTTGAGCAACTTGGGGATCTTTCTTGAAATGTCATGAGAAATATGGGAGGGAAAATTTTGGGGTACAACAGTTAGCTTCAAAGACAATGGTTATTAAATTTTTGTCTTTAAAAATGAATTACTAAAGTCAAGAGACTTACCTTGGAGTTAGATCTTTATACTCTGAATTTGAGTTATTGTCTTGACTGTTGTTGAAAATGGGAAGTGATGATAGTGATGTTTTAGGGTGTGGAATGGTTTACTTGTAAGATAAGGAAGCTTGGGAAAGCAAAAGGCCTGAAAACGCACGAGTGAAATGGAAGATTCAGTTCACAAGTCAGAAATGGCAAGCTTGGAGGCTTAGTATGCAACTTCTGATTCTAGGGTGTTTCAAGGCTTGGGAATTTGTGGTTTTAGTTGAAAAATGATGGCTTTATATAGAGAAAAAGGTTGGAGGACTTGTGCTTGCTCAGAAGTACAAGATCACATGTCTTGCTACATTTCTTATTTTTGAAGCAAGTGTGAGAAGTGACTTCTTAAGGCATGATTCTGATCTTGTAGGGTGGCTTGAAGCTTTAAACATGTTTTGTTCAGGTTTAGAGGCTTGGTTTGTGCAGAAAGAACAAGTCCAAGGCTCAAGAAATGGAAAAATGCAAAAAGCATGCTTTTCCAAAATGGCAATGTTGCCTTTCTTCCAAAAATGGCTATTTTCTTGTACAATGCATTGAATGCTTGACTTTAGGGAATTAAACCTTGTGAAATCCATTAATGGTGGAGTGACAAACGAGTTTGAGGCCTGAAAAGTGAATATTGTACAGCCAATTTGCAAATTTGAAAACTTGTTCTTCATGAAAATGACCTATAATCAAAGTGATAAAAACCCTAACTTCATCTCTTCGATTCTCCCTACTCAAGAATGATCTCAAGGATTTCTTGGACATTTTGGAAATATTGTAATGTGATCTACAACCCATCTTTGAAATGCTTTTGAATATTCCTCTTGGAACTAGGTGAAAAGTTGCCATGAAGTTAGGTTAAAAACCTGCCTAACTAGGGCAAAATTTCACTAAGTTATTTTAGTTCATGAGCATGTATTCACAAAATTATATCTTGAGATTCAAGCATCTTTAGGAGAAATTGTGTGAAGAAAAGTTGTATATTTCATGGAGATCTAAAAATTTCATGTTGGGAACTTCCTTTGAATCATTTTGTATCATGGTGAAAATTTGGCTTAAAGTTGAGAAAAAATAAAAAAAAAATTCTATACTTAGAAAAATTTCTAAGTTAAGAAATTTCAAATTTCAAAACAAAATCTTCAATCCTTGATTTCTTGATGAACAAGTTTCACATCTTGACATGTTTTAATGAATTGTGATCCTTGACACTTGATTTTGACTAAAAAGTCAAAGTTTGACTTTTCAGTATACAGTTGACTTTTGATCAGTTGACTGAAAAATTCATCTGTCAATCCAATGAATTTGTAATGTTTAGTATCATGTAATTAGGTCAATATGATTCAATTTAACTCTTGAAATCATTCCTTAAACCAATTGACCATTTTCTAGGTCAAAAATCAGATATTGCCCCTTCTCAGTCAAAACCCTAATTTTGACCATTTTGCCCTTTTGGTGATTTGATCAAATTTCTTGAGGAATTATGGTCCAAACTTGATCAAATGATACATATGAGTCTAAGATGTTGATGTGGATAAAAAATTATGAAGTTTGACTGTAAATTGACCATGGTTGACTTTTTCCCCAATACAGTTGAATTTTAGGTCAACTGTCCAATTAACTGATCAAAAGTATGATTCAAAGCTTGAAACTTGAGAGGAGTAATATTGGGGGTCCCTAATGATCCTTGAAAGTCATATGAAGCATTGATATTCCAAAAATCCTTGTGCAAACTCAAACCCTAATTTTGGTCATCAGTGCATGAGGAGGTGTCTTGAGCTGGTCAAACCCTAATGCAGTCTTGAGTCAAAGAGATCTTGTGAGAAAATTCTTGATAAGTGAGAGGGAAAATTTTAGGGTACAACAGCTGCCCCTGTTCAATCTTCTTAAACTTGAAGAGTTAGATTGGCGAGTTTTCCATTTGTGACTCGAAGGTGGAAGATGATTGGACACTAGAGTGCCCAAAAATTTGCACTCGGCGATGCGATGATAGAAGGAATGGGCTTAAAGATGCCATCCAAAAGTGATTGTTGAATTCTAATTTGTAAGCTGGAAGAATGAGTACATAATGGCATCCGTGTCTAGAGCGTATATGTACTGTATCTAAAAGTCGAATCCGAATGAATATCAGAATGGCATCCGTGTTTGGAGCGTATTTATACTGTATCTAAAAGTTGAATATGAATGAGTATTAGGATGGCATCCGTATCCGGAGCGTGTCTTAACTGTATCTGAAAGTTGAATCTGAATGATTATTAGGATGGCATATGTATCTGAAGCGTATCTGAACTGTATCTGAAAGTTGAATCTGAATGAGTATCAGGATGGCATCCGTATACGGAGCGTATCTGAACTCTATCTGAAAGTTGAATCTGAATGAGTATCAGGATGGAATCCGTATCTGGAGCGTATCTGAACTGTATCTGAAAGTTGAATCTGAATGAGTATCAGGATGGCATCCGTATCTGAACGTATCTGAACTGTATCTGAAAGTTGAATCTAAATGAGTATCAGGATGGCATCTGTATCTAGAGCTTATCTGAACTGTATCTGAAAGTTGAGTCTGAATGAGTATCATGATGGAATTCTTATCTGGAGCGCATCTGAACTGTATCTGAAAGTTGAATCTAAATGAGTATCAGGATGGCATTCGTATTTGGAGCGTATCTGAACTGTATATGAAAGTTGAATCTGAATGAGTATCAGGACGGAATCCGTATCTGGAGCGTATCTGAACTGTATCTGAAAGTTGAATCTGAATGAGTATCGGGATGGCATCCGTATCTGGAGCGCATATGAACTGTATCTGAAAGTTGAATCTGAATGAGTATCAGGATGGAATCTGTATCTGGAGCGTATCTGAACTGTATCTGAAAGCTCTGAACATTGTTAATGATAGTTGTTAATCTTATTCTGAAAAGGAAAAATGTTAGATAAAGTGCCAAGTCATGATACATGAAATGTATGCATAATGGGATTATGTTGTATGCATTCGTGCTTATCAATGTTTATGATATATGGATACGATGTATGTGTATGTGAGCCAATTTGTTGTATTGCTGTTGGACTGGGGAAAATAAATCCCTGACTGCTACTGGGGATGTGGCGTATAAGTCTTCTAAGTGTTGATGAATTTCTGTTTTGAGAAATAAACTCTGTTGTAAGGGAAATGCCATGTGCTGCTTGTAAAACCTGTCGGGGAGCCTTGAGAAATTTGACAACTTCTACCGGGGATCAACAATTTGAAATTTTGTTCCGCTGGGGATTTGAACGACGTACGGCCGGGGATTACTTATGGAATATCCTAGAGACATTTCTCTATCCTTTCAACCTATCAGTAATTTGCTCTTTTCATTTCTTTTATTTGTAAACAATAATTATGTTCAAATGCATATGCTCAACAATGAATCATTGGACGTTTTTGTAAATAAAACAAGCGTAAAGAAAAGACAAATAGTTTTTGTACTTTCAAAGGAATATTTTTTATTGACTTTGAATAAGTATTTTTTGTACAAGGAGACTAACATTCAAGTAAGAGAATGCTGTTGTAAAATAAATAAAAACTTTGATACAAAGAAAAGATAACTATGTGTACAAAAAATCCCATGGGGTATCCATTCTGCTATAGCCTTCGTATCTCCGAGCGTCTTGTCTATTTGTTGCCTCGTCTGAAGATGATTAAATTGATCAGAACCTCTGAGTTTTGTTAGTTAAAGCCAAAGGTTGTCCGCAGAGTGATCCAACGGGACATAGTCATACGCTTTAATTCCCTAACTTTTACTTGGGCCGCCCTTTCGGGTTTTTAGTCCGCCGATAGGGAGAAGAATTGTGATGCTGAATCTTGAATTGCTCGCACAATGCGGTGATCATAGTGTTGTTGAGATTTGTACCATTGTCAGTGATGATCCTTTCTGGGATACCGTACCGGCAAATAAGGTTTTGCTTGATGAAGCGGGCAACAACATTCTTGGTGACGAAAGCAAAGGAAGCTGCCTCCACCCACTTTGTAAAATAGTCAATGGCCACTAGGATGAAGCGGTGTCCATTGGAGGTTGTCGGCTTGATTTCCCCAATCATATTAATCCCCCACATAGCAAAGGGTCAAGGAGCCGTCAGAACATTCAGAGGAACCGGAGGTACATGCACCTTGTCAGCATAAATTTGACACTTATGGCATGTTCGAGAGTGTTGATAGCAATCTACTTCCATGGTAGACCAGTAATAGCCTGCCTGTAGGATTTTCTTTTCCATCGTATGCCCGCTGGAGTGGGTACCAAAAGTGCATTCATGCAATTCAGCCATGATCCTTTCAGCTTCAACCTTATCTACGCGCCGAAGTAACATAGAGTCATGATTGCGTTTGTATAGGATGTTATTACTAAGGCAGAACTTAGCAGAGAATCTCCTTAAGAAATTTTTATCATTGATTGAAGCTCCTTCTAGATATTCTTGAGCCTCGAGATATCTTTTGACTTCGTGAAACCAAGGCTGGTCCACTACTTCTTCAGTATTAATCTCGTGACAGTGTGTTGGTTCATCCATTCGTTCAATGGTGATCTGGGGAGCCTCTCTATCTCAATTAAGTTTAAACATAGATGACATTGTGGCTAGAGCGTCTGCTAGCTGATTTTCTTCTCGCGGGAAATGCTCGAAGGTAATCTTCTCAAAATGTGGTAGCAATGTCAAAACATGTTCTTTATAAGGGATAAGGTTTGGGTGTTTTGTGTCCCATTCCCCTTTGATCTGACTGATGACCAAAGCTGAATCTCCAAATACATCCAAGGATTTGATCCCCAAGTCTATGGCAGCTCTGAGACCAAAGATGCTTGCTTCGTATTCTGCCATGTTATTTGTACAATTAAAGCAAAGTCCGGCATTAAAGGGAGTATGACACCTGTTGTACCCCAAAATTTGCCCTCCCATTTCTCAAAGGATCATCCTGGACTCTCAGGTTTGTTTCTATCAAGTTCCAAGCCTTGAATCACAATTTTTCAAGAAAATCACCCACAAGGGCAAAATGGTCAAAAGCACTGAAAAGTCAAACTTTGACTCTCAGACCAAATCAAGTTTCAACAATTTTATTTTATCAAGACATGAGTTTGGTTTATCAAAAATTAGGAGTCAGAAGTTACTTTGGAAAAATCAAATTTTCTAAACATTTAGAAAATTTTCTAAGTGTTAAGAGTATATGATACCTCAGAACTTCTGAGCCAGCCTCCATGCAAGTGCAGTTAGAAGTTTCAAACATGGTTCAGAACATAGTCTTCAGTCAGAACATGACTCTTCAAGCGCAGTCAGAAGTTGCAAATATGGTTTAGAACATAGTCTTCAATCAGCATATGACTCCTCAGCGCACGGAGGTTACGCTTCTGATCTTCTGCGATCAGAATATCACCAAATCCCAAAACCTCATTTAAGTAACCTGTTGCCCTATTACATCATAGTCCTGCAGTCAGCTGCTGACATGGTCCATGCCTGAACTTTCTCAAACCCCATATTTGCATCAAATTAGCATACGAAAGCTGTGATTAAAAAGCAATGGAACAGTATACCAAAAAGGTTTGAATCCCATTTGTTTTTCCCCCCAAAACCACAACAAACTCACCTATAAATAAGATGCTCCATCACACGTTCAAGGGGATGGATTTTGGAGAGAGGGAATCATAAAAAGAGAGAAAAGAAACCTGTGAAACCCTTCGTAAAAAATTCAGAAATCCCAAACAGAAAACAAACCTTCGTTCTTCCCTTTGGATCAAAGAACTTGGCATTCTTATCTTCCATTGCTCTCGCTGACCTTAGAACCTCTAAAGGCAGCAGTCCAAACACACGCTCCAAATTCAAGGTATGTCTTTCTGACTTTGCATTTTTTCATTCAGAACATCATTAAACATGTAACTATCATAGTATTGTTGTTGTCTATATCATTGCATGAATAGAAAAACTGTGGGACATAACTTCTTGACTAAGGCTAGGCTCAGGATTAGGATCAAAACTTCTATAAACTGTTGTGCTTTTATTCTTATGATTTGCTGTTTGTTAAAAAATGAATAAGTTGTTGTTGTGTTGATTAATATAAAAAAGGATCAAAATGTAACACAAAACTTTTGAGTTCTCCTCACTATTTTAACATACAAAACTTCTATGATTTTTCTCACTGTTAACACACACTAAACTTCTGATGCTTACATGCTGATAACGCATTGGACTGTTGATGTTCACCCACTAGCTTAGCATGATACAGAACTTATGATGTTTCCGCTCATTGTTTTAATATGCACGGAATTTCTAAGACTTTCTCACTGTTCTAACACTCAGAAGTTCAGCACATAGAAACCCAGAACTTATGTATCTTCCCTCTAACATTTCTTGCAGGACCTTAGAGTTTACCAATCAGAACTTCTGATGCCCACTGACGTTTCTTTCTGAGTCACCACGTGTCTGGCTTCAGAACTTCTGACCCTTGTTGTTTTGCTTGTAGCAGCACGCTATTTCTATCTTTCATTGGTTTTCCTTTTTATCAATCTTAATGTTAATACCTTTTTTACCAACACAAAAAAAAGGGACATAAAAATATTTTCCTTCTACTAATTAATTTTTTTTAAGACAAAAAACCCTTTTTAAACAAGTCATTTTTCTTTCTTTCTTATATTGTACATTTCAATATGGTTGTAATAGTAACTTAGGATTTAATTTTACTTGCAATCCCCATTCATAAATATGTATCCTCCATCCCCCTAATGATTGTAATAGCGTAGGGTGTTTACTTTCCGCACTTTTATTGTTGTCATATATTATTAGTAACTAGGATGTGTATGACAAGATATGAAGTCAACAAATAGATCACCCTAATCAAGATTAAAATGCATGCAATCAAAACACACTTGCACACTAGCACCCTTAGGGTAATCTCACTTTGTTGCCTATCAGAAAATTAGTCATGTCCCTCAAACATGGGCGTTTTAGAAAAGATCATAGTCCCTCGATGACCATCAATGTTGCCTCCGGTAAACGATCTAGTTCCTAAAACGACATTGCTAAAACGTCCCATATGTTGCCTTCTATGACTATACAAACATCTCAACGCCCATCCTGTCACATCCAACAATGGGGCTTCTTACCAAACCAATGGTAAGATAGCAACGTCTAAAGGAGGAGGAAAAGAACATCTAAGACCTTTTGAGTAGGTAGGTTCACTCTTAGTTACTCGCTTGCTCACAAAAAAAACATTTTACGCACCAACACTTTCATTTTGAAACATTTTTGAAAACAAAACTTTGTACGCGGTCTTATAGAGACGAAAATCGTTACAAAGACACCTTCTCAAAATCACTTTCAAAAACACATACACATCTTTGAACTATTTTCCAAACAAACACTTTGTACGCGTTCTTATAGAGACGAGAACCGTTACAAAGATATTTTCAAAATACTTTCAAAAACCACACCACAAGCATATTCAAACAAAAGCAAGTGGATCTAGCGAGTAACTAAGAGCCCATGGAAAACCATGGATGAAAAGGGTGCTAACACCTTCCCTTTTCATAATCTACCCTCCCGAACTCAGAAAATATCTCTAAAGGTCTTTCATGTGCTTTTTCACCTTTCCTTATTGGATAAAAGAAAAGTCGGTGGCAACTCTTGCTAAACCATGCAACATTTGCAAACACAAATCACAAAAAACTCAAAGTCAGTTCTCCCACCGTATCACAACACCCTTCCAGAGATATGAGTATAGAACTGATACCATTACCAAGTGCATTGGATGCTCCATAAAAGAGCAGGGTCCATCGGGATCCTTGTTCAGGTCCGTCACATGGCCTGAATTCTTCACAGTTGTCTAATATCATGATGTCTTCATCGGGAAATTTGAACTTCATGGACTGGTAGTCTTCCACAGCTTGGTGATCAAGGTGATCGGCTAGTACACTACCCTTTATAGCTTTCTGGGTAGTATACTCTATGTCGTACTCTGTCAGGATCATCTGCCATCTCGCTATTCTCCCAGAAAGAGCAGGCTTCTCGAAGATGTACTTTATCGGATCCATTTTAGATATCAACAAGGTAGTATGAGTCAGCATATACTGTCTTAGCCGGCGAGCAGCCCATGCCATAGCACAGCGAGTTTTATCGAGCAGTGAATATCGGGTTTCACAGTCGGTAAACTTTTTTCTCAGGTAGTAAATAGTGTGCTCTTTTAAGCCAGACTCGTCATGCTGCCCCAATACACACCCCATTGGATTTTCTAAAACAGTCAAATACACGATCAACGGTCTTCCCTCGACTGGTGGCATCAATACAGGAGGCTCTTGCAAGTATTATTTGATTTTGTCAAAAGCAACTTGGCATTCATCATTCCATTTGACTACTTGATATTTCTTCAAGAGCTTGAAGATTGGCTCACAAGTAGCTGTCAGGTGAGAAATGAATCTGGCAATATAGTTCAAACGTCCCAAGAATCCTCTGACTTCCTTCTCAGTACGAGGAGCAGGCATCTCTTGTATTGCTTTAACTTTGGCAGGATCGACCTCGATACCTTTGTTACCGACGACAAAGCCTAGGAGTTTACAAGACCGTACCCCAAATGTACACTTGTTTGGATTCAACCTCAGCTTGTACTTCTTCAGTCTCTCAAACAGTTTTTGTAAATGGTCAAGATGCTCTTCTTCTGTTTGCGATATGGCTATCATATCGTCTACGTAGACCTCTATCTCATGATGTATCATGTCATGAAATAAAGCTACCATGGCGCGCTGATAGATTGCCCCAACATTTTTCAGTCCGAATGGCATCACCTTGTAGCAGAATGTGCCCCACTGTGTGACAAATGTTGTTTTCTCCATGTCCTCAGGTCCATTTTGATTTGGTTGTAACCTGAGAATCCGTCCATGAAGGAAAACACTTTGTGTTGTGCCGTATTTTCAACTAGGATATCAATGTGTGGGAGTGGAAAATCATATTTAGGGCTCGCCCTATTCAAATCTCTGCAGTCCATACACATTCGTACTTTGCCGTGTTTTTTAGGTACGGGAACAATGTTGGCAACCCATTGAGGGTAGGAAGTGATAACCAAGAATCCAGCATTGAATTGCTTCATAACTTCTGCTTTAATCTTTTTTGACATATCAGGTCTCATGCGGCGAACCTTTTGTTTTAATGGCAGACAATCTTCTCTTTTAGGCAAACGATGTACCACAATGTCTGTATCAAGTCCTGACATGTCTTCATATGACCAGGCAAAGATTTCAACATAGTCATGTAACAACTGAATCAAATACTCCTTGACATTGGGTTCCAAATTGGCACCTGCCTTGACCTCTTTTTTGTCTTCTTCGGTACCCAGGTTGATTGTATCCACGGGTTCCTCGTGAGGCTGAATGGTTTTTTCTTCTTGTTGTAGAAGTCTGGCCAGTTCCCCTGGTACTTCACAATCTTCCTCAACTTCGTCTTCGGCTTGGTAGATTAGATTCTCATAGTCACAAGGCCATAGCAGTATCATTACCCATGGGATCCAGAGTGGATGAATACCTTCATTGTGAGTGTGGGTGTGTGTAAGGGTATAACTATCTTTGAAAGAAAGTAAAATGTAAAAGAAAAACAATGAGAACAAAAGTTTGTATGCGAAAACGTCCATGATTCATTGATGTCATATGAAAAATGAGATAATAACCCTTAAAAATGGACCATTGTGCCTCGGGTAAGACACAAGGTTTTAAGAGTGCGAATTGTTTTGAATATTACAGTCCAACAAAATGTAAAGATAAATTATTGAGGGATGAAAGTGATTGGGATGAAGTCTCTGGCCTCCCAATTACTGAGCCCTCCATTGAAAGTTAGAAAGATCCATTCCTCCAGGTTGCAACCATCTTCACCATCTTCTACCGCGTTGACCTCACGATTGCTTATCTTCAAGGGTGGCCCCCCAGCACGGGCATGGTGTACATCCTTTTGAGCAATTGAAGTGAAACCTAAGCCAAACGTGTCAGACTTATACAGGATATATGGGAGTTGTCCCCAGATAGTGCATCCTCCTTCTTCTACTACTGCTTTAGCATCTTTCAATGACGACATCCGGAGTAGAGGCCTTGTAACCTTGGGAATCTGAGACACAACTTTGGTCACTGCCACTTCTTGCGGGACCTCTTCAAAGTGTTGAAATGGAATTTTAATGAATTCTCCATCCAATTCCACATATCTGAAGGAATTGAGATGGTTGATCATGTATTCTTCCTCTCCATGTACGGTGATAATCTTCCCTTGAACCGGATACTTCAGCATCTGGTGCAGTGTAGAGGTAACAGCATTAACATTATGGATCCATGGCCAGCCTAGCAAGCAGGAATATGAAGGGCAGATGTCCATCACATAAAAAGTTGAATTGAAGGTTTGGGTTCCAACCTTTATTGGAATGTCTACCTCCCCATGTACCATCCTCTTCGAGTCGTCAAAAGCCCTTACCACTATGTTTCTTGGCTTCAAAATCAACCCCTCACAGTCAAGTCTGTCAAGAGCTTTTTTAGGTAATACATTCAGATATTAGCTAGTGTCCACCAAAACTTGGGCCAGAGTTGTGCCCCTACATTCCACAGAGACATGCAAGGCCTCATTATTCTTTCTTCCACTTGGTGTCAAATCAACATCCGAGAAGCCTAGGCCATTATCCGTTGTCAAGCTGGCCACACAGTCTTGGAATTAATCAGCAGACGTCTCTTGAGGCACATGGGCTGTTTTTAAGAACTTCACCAAGGCTTTTGCATGCGCCTCGGAACACAGTAGTAATGCCAGCATGGAGATTTTGGAGGGAGTTTTCCCCAATTGGTCAACTACATTGTAGTCGCTCCTCTTTATAATTCTTAGGATCTCCTCCATTTCTTTCTTGGATGTCTCAGGGATAGCCAGTGATTGAGCCTTCGTCTGGACAGGCTCCACCTGAATACTCTTTTCTTGAGTTTTGGCTCTAGGAGTTTTGGTAGGAATGATAACGGGAGTTGTGACGGCTTCGTCAATAGGAGCACTTGCAGAGATGATTATGGGTACGGAAGTAACCTTTAGAGCAGCCACGGGTATGATTAAGGGTCCAGAAACTTCTTTTGGGGGACCAATTTCTGGAGAAAAGATCCTACCGCTTCGGGTAATTTTACTAGTTCCGGCAATATTCCTGATGTCAAAATCTTCTTCTTCAGAGTTTATCTCTTCGGTGGCTGGCCAGTCTTGTTTGACGCCATGGTAGTAAATGTCCCCTCCGTAATTCCACAGCACGATCTTGTCTGATTCATATGGGACTGGCCCAGGCATTGTGATTATTATAGGAGTTTCTTTCGGAACTGATGTAATTCTAACGGGTCTTTTGGTGGAGACCCTGGAAGAATTGGTGGAAATGGTAATGATTGAAACATCCTCAATAGGAATAGGTGAAATAGGAGTACTTTAAAACAAAATCTCTTTGTTATCTATCAGGCGCTGAATTCTTGCTTTCAACAAAGGGAAATCAATTGGTAAGGACAAGCAGAGATGGCAAACTTCATTACAGCCCGGGAACACACCGACTTTCAACAAGTTTATCTTAATGGTCGGAAGTGGAGTCATGAGTTCATCAATTATGGTAACAAACAAATCTTCTTCAATAGCATTGGTATTGTGACCATGTCTGGGCATAGGAGCAGAAATGACATTTGGCTTCTCGGGCGCATCAAACTCAATTTCTTTTGCTTCAATGAGGTCTTGTATTTTGTTCTTCAAGGCCCAACAGTTATTAGTATCGTGACCAGGACTTTCAGAGTGATATGCACAACGGGCATTGGGATGATAATGAGGGGATATTGTATTGGGGTTTTTCGGAGCTTCTTTCAAGGTTACCAAATTGGATCTCAGAAGATGCGGTAATACTTGAGACAGAGTCATGTTAATTCTGGTGAATTTCCTGACTAGCCTTTCCACCCTTGGTTGATTACTTCTTTATTAATCAGATGTAGGCTTGGGAATTATAACAGCCCCCACCATTGGTCGGCGTTCGGCCCTATCTTGGTTCCTTTGCGGATATACAGCAGCTACCTCTTTTTTCCCGATGAAAGGCTTCCTTACAGCTGTAGAAGAAGATGAATCCTTCTGAATCTTTCCACTTTTTATGCCAGCTTCCACCCTCTCTCTGGTTAATATTAGTTCAGTAAAGCCTGCAGATGAACTTCCGATTAAATGGTTTAAGAAGGGACCAGATAAGGTGCCTAAGAACATGTCTACCAATTCCATTTCAGACATAGGGGGTTGAACTCTTCCAGCCAAATCTCTCCATTTTTGTGCGTAATCCTTGAAACCTTCATTGGAAGCCATGACCATACTCTGGAGTTGAGTACGGGTAGGCGCCAAATCAGCATTGTATTGATATTGCTTGTAGAAAGCAGCGGCAAGATCTTCCCAATTATGGACATTGGCTCTTTCTAGTTGGTAAAACCAGTCGAGTTGTGTTCCAGACAGACTGTCTTGGAAAAAGTGCACCCATAAGTCTTTATCAGTGGTGTGGGGTTGGATTTTTCTCACATATGACTGGAGATTCATTTTAGGGCATGACACTCCATCATATTTTGCAAACATAGGAACTTTGAATTTCAGAGGAATCACAATCCCCGACACTAGTCCCAATTCTTCAAAGTCTAATCCTGACACCTTTTGTATTTCCATCGCGCTCAAACGCTCATCGAGATGTCTGTACTTGTCATCAGCTGGAGGATATTGTTCCTCAGAGTAGTCTTCCTCTTCTTCCTCCTCTTCTTCCGATTCTGACGGAACAACTGTTTCCTTGCCTTTCCCTTCTCCTTCACTGGATGTTGTTGCAAAATTCAAAGTCCTTCTTGTCTGCCCCTGAAATCTTCTCCCCGTGTTTAAGACTCCGGTTAACTTCTTTATTTTCTTTTTCCTCTCTTCAGCTAGCAGAGTCTTCAATTCTTCTTGCCCCTTGGCTAGGGTCACGAGCAATTGTTGAAACTGCATATTCTGGGCTTGAAATAAGATAAATTTTGAGTACATCAATGCCCCTTGGACAAAATAATACAAAACTTTAAGATAAAAAATTAGTGTGCATCCTCTTTGGTGCAATGTAGGCATTTAGAGTCTGCTACTCATGAAGTAGCCTAGTGAGTTCCAAAACCTTCTTCTCGCTTGCATAGAATTGGGCTTTGAAAGTATCTTGCTCTCCTTTGAGTTGTATCCAATCCCTTTGTAGGTATTCAAGAGATGTGGGCATGTCAAGATGTAGGATAGTGTATGGAACATCTCCTTCCTTAACAGGCTCAATGATTACCGGGAGAATGGAGGGGTAAGGCATTATAATACTCTGAGCACGAGTTCGTACCCATTTGAGGTAAGGCTCAAGAGGGATGGAATTCTTGTGCCCCAAAGTCTTGCTATCCACCTTTCTTAGCATCCTCCAAGCCCGGATAAATCTCTGGCGAAGACCTTGATCGTCATTGTCGTAGTCGAATACCAAACCTTAAATCAGCATCTCGTGCGGGCCATCCCTTCGGGCGTAACCAAATTGTCTTAAGGCTAAACATGGGTTGTAGGTGATACCTCCCCTAATGCCAAGTAGAGGGACATTAGGGAATTTCCCACAACGGTCGATGATGATAACATTCTCTTTGGATCAAGTGCACCAATGAATGCCTGAATGTTTGAGCGCCATCAACCTTTGTGACTACCTTGAACCTTGATCATTCTTTAAGACTAATTGGGGAATATGAGAAACAAACCATCTTTCCAAGATAGGGGTGCAACACATAAGGACACCTCTTTTCCTCATTGTGTGGGTGTGAAAAGAGTGTAGGATATCCCCTAGCAATGTAGGCACCGGGTTGCGTGACATGAAGATTTTGACGACATGAAGATTTTGACGGCGTTCACATCTATGAGTTGGTCAGGATTTGGAAATAAAACCATCCCATAGATGATAAGATCCACAATTTCCTCAAAGGCTTGCAAGTCTAAGGAATTCCAACAGCTTTGGTCTTTCTCAAACAGGAACTTTGCTAAGAAGCCTTTGACACCACTCCTAGTTTCCCAATGAGTTGCAACATCAGATGAGTGCAAGTGTAGAGCTTGAGAAATCTCTTCTGGCTTTGGATCTCTTTACGTACCGTTGAAAGGTAGTTTATTGAGAATCGGAATCCTCAAGAGTTTGGAGAATTCTTCCAAAGTAGGCACAAGTTAATAGTCATGAAATGTGAAGCAATGGTGCAAAGGATCAAAGAACTGAAAGAGCACCTTCATCATATCCTCATATGTGTTAGAGGTGACCAAGTTGAGTAGACATCCATGTCTTTCGGTGAATGAAGAGTTCTCAAGAATCTTTGAAGCTAGCTCCTTAAGTTGTGGAGGAATTCTTACAAGGTTGACTTGAATAGTTTTCCTGCGAAGTGAGTCCATATCCTGCAAAACAAGAACAAAGATGAATCCCAAAATCCTTGAAATGGTTATTGGATGTATATGATGTTCATGATGTCCATGATGTTATGTACAAGTATGCATATACAAGCAAAGCAAATAAGTCCTTAGTTTAGGCTTGCATGGAGTTTTATAGGTAAGTACCCTCTTGAAGTTTAGTTGGCTTAAACTTGTCCTAGTAATAGTAACCGGGTTCTAAGGAGCTCAATATCACTGGATTGTTTCCTTGGTCATTGTTTCAGCTCAAGCCTCTTTAATAGCGACCGAAATATCCCAAGAAACCAAACCTCAATGAGTGTAGTATCGAGTATCTACCAACTTCGGACTGCACCAAATCCGGTCATCTCACTACATCCTAAAAGGCCAAGTTGGTCAATTAAAGGTTCTAGAAGTTCATTAGTGCTTCATGACATCACTCAGCGGCCCCGTATTCTCTTTGATTAACTCAAAGGCTACCGGTACTCACAAATATGTCGCACTAACGTAGCTATTGCTTAGACCATATCGGTATACCCCAAACAGTTTCCACAATGTATTGCTACTTACCTATAACGTATCCCAAATCCGGGTAGAGGATTCAAACCCAAACAAAGAACCATAATGTAAAGCATACAAGTCAAACAATGTAAGCAAGTAAATGTGATCTAAACCCTAAGGTAACCCCACTTTTAGAATAATTCCCCAGCAGAGTCTTCAGTTCTGTGATACGGCGGGAGAACTGACTTGATTGTTTTGCGTTTGATCGCAAATGTTGCGGTTAGTAAGAGTCGCCACTGACTTTTCTTTTATCCAAAAGGAAAGGTGAAAAAGCACAGGAAAGACCTTTGATATTGTTTCTTGAGTTCGGGGGGTAGATTATGAAAAGGGAAGGTGTTAGCATCCTTTTCATCCATGGTTTTCCATGGGCTCTTAGTTACTTGCTAGATCACTTGCTTTTGTTGTTTGAAATTGTGCTAGATGTGGTTTTGAAAGTATTTTGTAAAAGGGGCCATTGTTTAGGCAATCTTTGTAATGATTCTCGTTCGTAAGAATGTATACAAAGATGTTTGTCTTTTTGAAAATGTTTTCAATTTTGTAAGATATTTGGAAATGTGTGTGTTTGTTTCGAAAATAGCAAGGATATTTGTTTTGAAATGGAGAAATTAACTAAAAGTAATCTACCTACTCAAATGTCTTTCTTGTTCATTTTCTTTTCCTTTGATATTGTTGTCTTACCATTGATTTGGTAAGCAACCCTATCTTTGGATGTTAACGGGACGGGCGTGGGTCATCGTATAACCATGATTAGCAATGTTGCAAAGTATCTTAGCATTATCCTTTAGGGACTAAGATCATTTTAAAAGGCAACTTAGATAGCGTCATCGAGGGACTATGCTCTTGTATTTTTGCTTGTTTTTGCTAAGATACCTCACATGCGTAATATGGCCATTTTATAAGGCAACCAAGTGGAGAACCCTAGCGATGCTTGTGTGCAAGTGTATTGTTTTCATGCTTTGTTTTTGTCTTTGATTAGGGTTTTCTATTGATTGGTTTTAGTCTTTCCATACAAAATCCTAATTACTAGCATTTGTATTTGAAAGCGTTAAATTGCGGAAATGTAAAGTCCTACGATATTACATCATTTAGGGGATGAGGGTACAATTTACAAATGGGGATGAAGTAGGAATTTAAATATTACAACCATATCGAATAACCATGAAGGAAACGTAAAAACAGTGTAAAAAGAAGGAAAAAATGAATTTTGAACTATTATGTGTCGACACAAGCTCACATGCATCGACACATAAATTTCCTTGCCCCTGTATTTCCAAATCAACTCAGTATGAGTCGATACATAATGGTATGTGTCGACTCATACACTGCATGTGTCGACTCATACGTGCTTTGTGTCGACTCATACATCATTTTTCCTTCTGTTTTGGGCCTTTAAAGCAGTATGTATCGACTCATAAGGCTATGTGTCGACTCATACTGTCATTTTTTCTACTTAAACATTTTTTTGCTGCATACATGGGTTAGTTCTCAACATATAATGAAAATAATGGAAGATAAACAAAAGGTTAGCTTCAAAGACAATGGTTACTACATTTTTGTCTTAAAAAATGAATTACTAAAGTCAAGAGACTTACCTTGGAGTTGGATCTTTATACTCTAAATTTGAGTTGTTGTCTTGACTGTTATTGAAAATGGGAAGTGATGATAGTGATGTTCTAGGGTCTGGTATGGTTTACTTGTAAGATAAGGAAGCTTGGGAAAGCAAAAGGCCTGAAAACGCACGAGTGAAATGGAAGATTCAGTTCACAAGTCAGAAATGGCAAGCTTTGAGGCTTGGTATGCAACTTCTGATTCTAGGGTGTTTCAAGACTTGGGCATCCATGATTTTAGTTGCAAAATGATGGATTTATATAGAGCAAAAGGTTGGAGGACTTGTGCTTGCTCAGAAGTACAAGATCACATGTCTTGCTACATTTCTTGTTTTTGAAGCAAGTGTGAGAAGTGACTTCTTAAGGCATGATTCTGATCTTGTAGGGTGGCTTGAAGCTTTAAACATGTTTTTGTTCAGGTTTAGAGGCTTGGTTTGTGCAGAAAGAACAAGTCCAAGGCTCAAGAAATGGAAAAATGCAAAAAGCATGCTTTTCCAAAATGGCAATGTTGCCTTTCTTCCAAAAAAATGGTTATTTTCTTGTACAATGCATTGAATGCTTGGCTTTATGGAATGAAACCTTGTGCAATCCATTAATGGTGGAGTGAAAAATGAGTTTAAGGCCTGAAAAGTGAAGATTGTACAGCCAATTTGCAAATTTGAAAACTTGTTCTTCGTGAAAATGACCTATAATGAAATTGATAAAACCCTAACTTCATCTCTTCGATTCTCCCTACTCAAGAATGATCTCAAGGATTTCTTGGACATTTTGGAAAGCTTGTAATGTGCTATACAACCCATATTTGAAATTCTTTTGAAGATTCCTCTTGGAACTAGGTGAAACATTGCCATGAAGTTAGGTCAAAAACCTGCCTAACTAGGGCAAAATTTCACTAAGTTATTTTAGTTCATGAGCATGTATTCACAAAATTATATCTTGAGATTCAAGCATATTTAGGAGAAATTGTGTGAGGAAAAGTTGTAGATTTCATGGATATCTACAACTTTCATGTTGGGAACTTCCTTTGAATCATTTTGTATCATGGTGAAAATTTGGCTTAAAGTTGAGAAAAAATAAGAAATTTTCTATACTTAGAAAATTTTCTAAGTTAAGAAATTTTGAATTTCAAAACAAAATCTTCAATCCTTGATTTCTTGATGAACAAGTTTCACATCTTGACATGTTTTGCTGAATTGTGATCCTTGGCACTTGATTTTGACTAAAAAGTCAAAGTTTGACTTTTCAGTATATAGTTGACTTTTGATCAGTTGACTGAAAAATTCATCTGTCAATCCAATCAATTTATAATGTTTAGAATCATGTAATTAGGTCAAGATGATGAAATTGAACTCTTGAAATCATGCCTTAAACCAATTGACCATTTCTAGGTCAAAAATCAGAAATTGCCCCTTCTCAATCAAAACCCTAATTTTGACCATTTTGCCCTTTTGGTGATTTGATCAAATTTCTTGAGGAATTATGGTCAAAACTTGATAAAATGATACATATGAGTCTAAGATGTTGATGTGGATAAAAAATTATGAAGTTTGACTGTAAATTGACCATGGTTGACTTTTCCCCCAATACAGTTGATTTTTAGGTCAATTGTCCAATTGACTGATCAAAAGTGTGATTCAAAGCTTGAAACTTGACATGAGTAATCTTGGGGGTCCCTAATGATCATTGAAAGTCATATGAAGCATTGATAGTCCAAAAATCCTTGTGAAAACTCAAACCCTAATTTTGGTCATCAGTGCATGAGGAGGTGTCTTGAGCTGGTCAAACCCCAATGCAGTCTTGAGTCAAAGAGATCTTGTAAGAAAATTCTTGATAAGTGAGAGGGAAAATTTTGGGGTACAACAGGTGTTAATTCCATTGAAGATGCCTCCTTTGTCTCGACTGTCAATGATTTGACTACTCCATTATCGATCGTTAAGAAGAATCTGCTGAGAGTTGGTTTATTTCCTAGTTGCCTTGGAAATTATTACCATTGTGCTTCCCAAACCAATGGTTGTAAGTGGCTGAAAAAGGTATCCAACGCCTGATTGATAGCCATGAAATTTTGTTTGAGAAAACTCCGTCCATGAAGAGTTTACCTAAAAGTATACCTCAAGATGTTTCCATAATCACCATTTCAAATGCTCCTATTAGGATCACCTCTAAAGGCCCTATAAGGATCCCTGCTGAGCCAAAAGTGGCTCCTCTGATTATCACTCCACAGGGGCCAGTCCCCTATACCTATGACAAAGTTGTGCGCTGGAACAATGGGGCAGAAGTTTATTGTTATGGTGTCAAGCAAGAGCCATGGATTACTGAAACTGAAGAGCCTGAAATTACATTGTCGGAAATAGTAAGGTCACTAGGACAGGAAGGGTCTTCTCTCTGGAGATCTCTCCTCCAACAACAATAATAACACCTATTTGTATTCCTACTGCTGGGCCAAATTCCAATGCCTAAGGTAAAGAGAAAGTTATTGAGCCTGCCCTGATAGAGGCACCCTCAAAAGAAGTGACAATTGAAGACCCATCTAGATAAGAGATGGAAGAAATCCTGAAGATTATCTGAAAGAGTGATTACGAAATAGTTGAGCAACTAGGGCAGACACCCTCAAAGATATCCATGATGTCCTTGTTGTTATGTTCCAAAGCACATGCCCAAGATCTATTAAAGTTCCTGAAGAATGCCTATGTACCACAAGAGACCACTGTTGAGCAATTTGAGAATTGTGTTGCAAGTCTAACTGCTAACAATGGCTTGGGATTTATGATGGAGATTTGACTCCAACGAGGAAGAATCATAACAAAGCTTTGCACATCTCTATTGAATGCAAAGGCACCACTTTGGCACATGTGTTAGTAGATACATGGTCCTCCCTAAAGGTTTACCCAAAGGTGCTTTGGATAGACTGGACTGTAAAGGGTTGGTGCTGAAACCCAACGAAATTATGGTAAGAGCCTTCGATGGGTTAAAGAGGATGGTCCATGGAGAGGTTGATCTCCCGATCAAGGTGGGATCTTAAGTCTTCAATTCAACATTTTATGTAATGGATATCCGCCTAACCTATTCTTGCTTGCTCAGACACCCATAGATTCATGGGGCAGGTGCAGTTACCTCTACATTACATCAAATGCTGAAATACCCAGTGAGAGGGAAGGTTGTCACAGTCTGTGGAGAGGAAGAATATATGGTCATTCATTTGAATTCTTTCAAATATGTTGAAATGGATGGCGAATTCATTGAAACCCCCTGCCAGACATTTGAGGTAATACCTCTAATGGTTGTTGTCGCCACTCCTGCTACTCCTGAAATCACTAAGGGCACACCAAGAATGGTTTCTTTGAAGGATGCTAGGGCTGTTGTAGAAGATGGAGGCTGCACTATCTGGGGACAACTTCCTGACATCCCCTATAAATATGACAAATTTGTGTTGGGTTTTACTTCAAAGGCTCAAAAAGAGGTTCGACGTGCTCGTGCTGGTGGACCACCTCTCCGTATTAGAAACAATAAAGTCAATGCTCTGGAAGACAGTGATGGTGATGGTAACTTTGGCAACTGGATATTCCCAACTGTTGACGGTGGACTTAACAATTGGAAGGCGAAAGACTTCATCTCAATCTCCTTTAGCCAGGAGTAATTGTTATTTCCTATTTTTTATTGCTTTAAGAAGTTTGTCTATATAATTTCCTTTAAAACAATGACTTTAAACCATGTGCCTTTCCCGGGGCACAATGGTCCATTTGTTAAGGGTTTGTCGTTTGATATATCATATGCTCATTTAATGAAAACATTGGACGATTTTGCATTTAAATTTTGTGATCCTTGTCTTTCTTTTACTTTACTGCATTTTCAAAATAGCCATGTGACCTTACATGCACACACACACACATTTGCAGATACACATCCACTCCGGATCTCATTGACAAGAATTCTGCTATTGGCGTTTATGACTTCGAAAATCCAATCTATCGAGTTGAATGCGAAGATGAAGAAGATTGTGAGATACTTGGAGAACTCACCAGACTCCTGATACAAGAGGAAAAGGCTATCCAACCGCATGAAGAGTCGGTAGAAGTGATAAACTTGGGTACTGAGGCAGATAAGAAAGAAGTCAAGATTGGCGCCAACCTGGAAAATAGTGTCAAGAGAATATTGGTTCAGATGTTGCACGAATATGTTGAGGTATTTGCTTGGTCATACGAAGACATGCTAGGGCATGATACTCATATCATGGTCCATCGTCTGCCAATGAAAGAGGGTTATTCTCCAATAAAACAAAAGGTTCGTTGCATGCGTCCTGATATGTCTGAGAAGATCAAGGCTGAGGTAATGAAACAATTCAATGCAGATTTCTTGGCAGTAACATCGTATCCCCAATGGGTTTCAAATGTTGTTCCAATGCCAAATAAAGACGGTAAGGCCCGTATGTATGTAGACTACAGAGATTTGAATAGGGAAATCCCCAAATATGATTTCCCACTATCATATATTGATGTCTTGGTTGACAACACTTCTCAACACAAGGTATTCTCCTTCATGGATGGCTTCTAGGGTTATAACCAAATCAAAATGGCGCCTGAGGACATGGAGAAAACTACCTTTGTCCCACAGTGGGGCAGCTTCTGTTATAAGGTCATTCCTTTTAGGCTGAAGAACGTAGGTGCAACTTATCAACGGGCTATGGTGGCTCTATTTCAAGACATGATTCATCATGAGATAGAAGTTTATATTGATAACATGATAACAAGGTCCCAAGCAGAGGAAGAACACCTTGACCATCTACAAAATCTATTTGAAAGGCTGAAGAAATACAAGCTGAGGTTGAATCCTAACAAATGCATCTTCGGGGTAAGGTCTGGAAAGCTCCTAGGCTTCATTGTCAGTGGCAAAGAAATTGAAGTTGATACGGCAAAGGTCAAAGCAATCCAATAAATTCCAACTCCTCGTACTGAGAAGGATGTCCTAGGTTTTCTAGGACGACTAAACTACATTTCCAGATTCATTTCTCACTTGACTGCTACTTGTGAACCACTCTTCAAGTTGCTGAAGAAAGATCAAGTGGTAAGATAGAATGTCGACTGTCAAATAGCTTTTGACAAGATCAAAGAATACTTACAAGAACTACAAATTCTGATGCCAGCAGTTGAAGGAAGACCTCTGATCATGTACTTAACCATGTTAGAGAATTCAATGGGGTGTGTGTTGGGGCAGCCTAACGAGTCTGGTCGAAAAGAGCATGCAATATACTACCTTAGCAAAAAGTTTACCGACTATGAAATAAGATATTCATTGCTCGAGAAAACTTATTTCGCTTTGGCATGGGTTGCTCGCCGACTAAGATAGTATATGTTGACTCATACTACTCTATTGATCTCTAAGATGGATCCCATCAAGTACATCTTCGAGAAGCCAGCTCTCTCCGGAAGAATAGCTCGATGGCAAATGATCTTAACTGAGAAAGACATTCAGTACACTACACAAAAAGCAATCAAAGGGAGTGTATTGGTAGACCATTTGGCACATCAAGCTATTGATGACTACCAATCTATGAACTTTGAATTCCCGGATAAGAATATCATGCTGATTGCAAATTATGAAAAGCCTGGACTGTATGAAGAACCTGAACAAGGTTTCCGATGGACTATGGTTTTTGATGGAGCTTCCAACGCACTAACGAAATTGGTGTTGTGATCATTTCCCCCGAAGGTTGCCATATGCCTTTCACTGCCAGACTTTGCTTTAGCTGTACCAACAACATGGCTGAGTACGAGGCGTGCATCCTGGGTCTCAAAGTTGCTATTGAATTAAGAATCAAATTCTTAAGTGTATATAGAGACTCTGCTTTGGTGATCAGTCAAGTTAATGGATAGTGGGATATAAAACATTTGAACCTTATCCCTTACAAAGAACTTGTGCTAACCTTGATCCCATACTTTGAAGAGGTTACCTTTAAACATATTCTGAGGGAAGAAAATCAATTGGTTGATGCCCTAGATAACATGTCATCCATGTTCAAGGTCAAATGGGACAATGAAGCTCCCCGAATTACTGTTGAAAGATTTTACGAACCAGCGTACTTCTATGAGATTGACACTGATGGGGTAGAGGAGAAGCCTTGGTTCCACGAAGTGAAAAGGTGCCTTGAAGCTCAAGAGTATCCTGAAGGGGTATCAATAAATGATAATAAATTCTTATGGATGTTCTCAGCCAAGTTCTTCCTGAGCAATGGAATCTTATACAAGCGCAACCATGATTCAATTCTGCTCCATTATATGGACAAGAAGGAAGCAGAAAAGATCATGGAGGATATACATGAAGGTATCTTTGGTACTCATTCTAGCGGACATACTATGGCCAAGAAGATTCTGAGAGCTGGTTACTATTGGTCGACCATGGAAACCGATTGTCATCACCATTCAAGAACTTGCCATAAGTTCCAAATTTACGTTGACAAAGTTCATGTGCCTCCAATACCTTTGAATGTCATGACTGCTCCTTGGCCATTTGAAATGTGGGGCATCGATATGATTGGTGAAATCAAACCTACTACCTTTAATGGACACCATTTCATTCTTGTCGCCATTGACTACTTTACTAAGTGGGTTGAAGCAACTTCATTTGCTTCAATTACCAAGAACGTCGTGGCTCGATTCATCAATCATAACCTCATCTTCCAGTATGGTATCCCTGGGAGGATCATCATTGACAATGGAACCAACCTTAACAATTCCATGATCACTGAACTCTGCATGCAGTTCTAGATCAAGCATCACAACTCTTCTCCATACAGGCCTAAGATGAATGGTGTAGTGGAAGCTGCCAACAAGAATATAAAGAAGATTGTGCAAAAGATGGTGGTGAACTATAAAGACTGACATGAGATGCTATCATTTTCTCTTCATGGTTATTGTTGTACCCCAAAATTTTCCCTCTCACTTATCAAAAATTTTCTCACAAAATCTCCCTTGACTCAAGACTGCACTAGGGTTGATCAGCTCAAGACACCTCCTTGAGCACTGATGACCAAAATTAGGGTTTGAGATTGCACAAGGTTTTTTGAACTTCCAATGCCCCATATGACCTTCATGGACCATTATGGACCCCCAAGATCACTCATGTCAAGTTTCAAGCCTTGGATCACACTTTTGCCCAACCAATTGAGCAGTTGACTTAAAAATCAATTGTATTGGGGGAAAAGTAAATTGTGGCCAATTTACAGTCAAACTTCATAATTTTTGACCCAAATCAACATTTTAGACTCATATGTATCATTTGATCAAGTTTTGACCATAATTCCTTAAGAAATTTGATCAAATCTTCAAAAGGGCAAAATGGTCAAAATTAGGGTTTTGACTGGGAAAGTGCAATTTCTGATTTTTGACCTAGAAAATGATCAATTGGTTTAAGGCATGATCTCAAGAGTAAAATTCCATTATTTTGACCTAATGACATGGCTCAAAACATTTCTCAAGTCCAATGGATTGATAGATGAATTTTCAGTCAACTGATCAAAAGTCAACTATATACTGAAAAGTCAAACTTAGACTTTTTGGTCAAATTTCAAAGATCATAATTAATCAAAGCATGTCAAAATATGAAACTTATTCATCAAGAAATCCAAAATTCAAGATTTCATTTTGAAAAGTTAAAATTTCTAAACTTAGAAATTTTTCTAAGTGTTGGAAATTTCTTATTTTTTCATAACTTTGAGCAAATTTTTCACCATGATACAAGATGATTCAAGAGAAACTTACAACATGGAAGTTGTATATCTCCATGAAATCTAAAACTTTTCTTTACACAAATCCTTCCCAAAGTGCTTGGATCTCAATTTATAATTTTAAGAATACATGGTCATGAAACAAAACACTTAGTGAAAATTTTTGCCCTAATTTGGTCAGGATTTTGACCCAACTTCATGGCACTTTTTCATATAGTTCCAAGGAGAATATTCAAAATCAATTCAAAGATGGGTTGTAGAGCATATTACAATATTTCCAAAATGTCCAAGAACTCCTTGAGATCATTCTTGAGTAGGGAGAATCGAAGAGAGGAAGTTAGGGTTTTATCACTTGATTTACAAGGCATTTTGTGATGAACAAAATTCAAATTCAAAGTTATGCTGCATAAACTCTACTTTGCAGGAATCAAACTTGTTAGGCACTCCAAAATTAATTGCTTGCACAACTGTTAGAGGTCTCATTTCAAGCATTCAATTCAAGGCCATGCTTTATATCCATTTTGGGAAGAAAGTGTACATTGCCATTTTGATAAAGTGCTTTTTTACACAAAACTTGTTCTTGAGCCTTGCACTTGTTATCTTCTGATCATACAAGTCCCATAACCCACAAGAAACTTGTTAGACACTTCCAATCACTCATCCCATGCTTGTACTTCACATTGAAACTTGGTTTCCAACTTTTCTTCAAAATTAAGTAACCTAGCAATTAGCTGAAAACTTGTACTTCCAATTGTCCAAACCACTCCAATCCTTTTGCTTATAGATATACAAACCATTTTCCACAAAACAAACGCATGTTTTACCCCTGAAAACACCAAGAGCTCAAAATCACATCTCATACCTCCATTTTCACATAAACTGACCAAAAATTTGAAACTCATAACTCCCTCGTGTGTTTTCAAGCCTTTTGGTTCCTAAAGTTTCTAAACATCATTTAGAACTCATCCCACACCCTGCAACAGAACTGTAACACCATTAATACCATCCTCCATTTTCAAAAATAGAGCTTTGCACTTGGACTGCTCCAGAATTCCTCAGGTACTTTCAACTCAAGCTAAGCATCCCATTAGCTTCCTGAGAACTTGAGGAAGCTAACCCAACCATTAGAACTCACTGAAAGTTACTCAAACTTCAAACCTGATACCCTCTTGCAAGGTAAGTTTTCTAACTTTGGAACTTTTCATACATGCATCATCAATGATTTATTTGTGAATAAAACATGTAGATACCATTGCCCTAAAGCTAACCATGTCCATAGTTTCCATTAATTTTGCTTGAGCTTAGAGAATTTTAAGATTGAAGTTTCTGAGATTTTTAGGGTTCAGATTAGGGCCAATGAAATTCATACTTATCTTTTATCTATAGTTTTAATGCTTTACATTTCTGAAACCGTGAGGAAATTTGCTACAAGTTTCATGTTTACAGTTTTCATTTTTGTTTAGATTTGAACAAGTTACAGAGGTTTTGGCTGGGCGTGAGGTTGAAGACGAAGTTGGCCTCAGGAACGTGTTTGCCTTATGTATTTATTGTTTGATTTATATAAACAGATGTATAGCCACCCCAGTGGTAGGAGCGCACGCTTGTAACCAGAGGGACCTGAGTTCGAGCCTCAGTGGTATCCTTTTGATTTTTTTACATTGTTTTGCATTCTGACCTCTTTTTTGGCAGGCGCTGGGCCTCCTTGGGCCTTGCTGTTTTTGTTTTTGCTTGATAATCCCCCTGTTTCATTTACACACCCCTGGCCCAGTTTTATTTTCTTTTTATTTTATTTTATTTATTTTCTTAATATATTTTCTAATATTAAAAAATCATTAAAAAATACAAAAACATTAGATTTTTATCTTGACATAGTTTATTTATTTTTCTCAATAAAAATTATTTTATTTAATCAATAATTTATTTATTTTACTAATTATATTTGTAAATTTAATTAAAAAATAGGTTTAGTTATTTTCTTTTACACCAATTAAAATATATTATTTTAATATAAAAAAGACCAAAAATATTTTATAACACTAACTATTTTCAAGACAAAAATACCAAAAATACTTTTCTTAAACTTAATTTCTTTTTAATCAATTAATAGAATTAGGGTTTTATTTAAAATCTTTTCTTAGTAAATTTAGGTTTAATTATTTATTTTCTTCTAGTTGATTAGGTTAAAATCAAAACCCATTTTCTTAAAAAAATCCAAACAAATATTCATTTTCTTCACATTTGCATTCTTGTATATTTATTCATTTTTATAAATTATATCCATTTAATTTCTTGTACATATATACCAATTCAATATGGTTGTAATAGACTAATTAGGTTTATTTTCTTGCAATCCCCATTCATAATTTGTACACCCCCCTCCCACAAGTATTGTAATAGCATAGTAACTTTAAATTCTGCAATTTATCGCTTTTATATACAAATGCTAGTAATTAGGGTTTGTATGGAAAGACTAAAACCAATACTTAGAAAAACCCTATTCAAAGACAAAATCAAGCGTGAAAATAATACACTTGCACACAAGCATCCCCTAGGGTAAATCCACTTGGTTGCCTTTACAAAATGGCCATATTACGCATGTGAGATATCTTAGCAAAAATAAGTAAAATATAAGATCATAGTCCCTCGATGGCGCTATCTAAGTTGCCTTTTAAATGATCTTTGTCCCTAAAAGAGAATGCTAAGATACTTCGCAACATTGCTAATCCTGGTTATACGATGACCCATGCCCGTCTCGTTTACATCCAAAGATAGGGTTACTTACCAAATCAATGGTAAGATAACAATGTCAAAGGAAAAAGGAAATGAACATGAAAAACTTTTGAGTAGGTAGAATGTTCCTAATTACTTGCTCAATTTTAAAACATCCTTGCTATTTTCAAAACAAACACCTACACTTTCAAAATCTGTTACAAACTTGAAAACATTTTCAAAAGATCAAACATCTTTGTATACATTCTTACAAACGAGAATCATTACAAAGATTGCCTAAACAATGGCCTCTTTACAAAATACTTTCAAAAACCACATAAAGCATAATTTCAAACAAAAGCAAGTGATCTAGCAAGTAACTAAGAGCCCATGGAAAACCATGGATGAAAAGGGTGCTAATACATTCCCTCTTCATAATCTACCCCCCGAACTCAAGAAATAATCTCAAAGGTCTTTCCTGTGCTTTTTCACCTTTCCTTTTGGATAAAAGAAAAGTCGGTGGTGACTCTTGCTAACCGCAACATTTGCAATCAAATGCAAAACCTTTAGGTCAGTTCTCCCACCGTATCACAGAACTGGCGACTCTGCTGGGGAAAATTCTAAAAGTGGGGTTACCTTAGGGTTAGATCATATTTACTTGCTTTCATTGTTTGACTTGTATGATTTACATTATTGTTCTTTGTTTGGGTTTGAATTCTCTACCCGGATTTGGGATACCTTATAGGTAAGTAGCAATACGTTGTGGAAACTATACGGGGTATACCGACATGGTCTAAGAAATAGCTATGTTAGTGTGACATATTTGTGGGTACCGGTAGCCCTTGAGTTAATCAAGGAGAATACGGGGCCGCTGAGTGATGTCATGAAGCACTAATGACCTTTTAGAACCTTTACTTGACCAACTTGGCGATTAGGACGTAGTGAGATGACCAGCTTTGGTGCAGTCTAATGTTGGTAGATACTCGATACTACACTCATTGAGGTTTGGTTTTTTGGGATATTTCAATCTCCATTAAAGAGGCTTGTGTTGAAATAATGACCAAGAAAACAAACCAGTGATATTGAGCTCCTTAGGACCCGGTTACTATTGCTAGGACATGTTTGAGCCAACTAAACTTCAAGAGGCTACTGACCTATGAGACTCCATGCAAGCCTAAACCTAAGGAATTGCTTGCTTTGTTTGTGTATATTTACTTGTACATAACATCATGAACATCATAACATCATAATCATTCACTAACCATTTCAAGGATCTTCGGATTTATCTTTGTTCTGTTTTGTAGGACATGGATTATATTCGCAAGAAAACTATTCAAGTCAATCTCGTAAGGATTCCTCCTCAACTCAAAGAGCTAGCTTCAAGGATTCCTGAAAATTCTCCATTCACCGAAATACATGGTCGCCTCCTAAACTTGGTCACCTCCAAAACTGATGAAGACATGGTGAAGGTTCTCTTTCAGTTCTTTGATCCTTTATACCATTGCTTCACATTTCCCGATTATCAACTTGTGCCATCTTTGGAAGAATTCTCCCAACTCTTGAGGATTCCCATTCTCAATCAACTACCTTTCAACAGTACGGAATGAGACCCAAATCCAGAAGAGATTGCTCAAGCTCTACACTTGCAACCATCTAATATCACAACTAATTGAGAAACAAGGAGTGGTGTCAAAGGTTTCCTAGCAAAGTTCTTGTTTGAGAAAGCCCAAAACTGTTGGAACTCTTTGGATTTGCAAGCTTTTGAGGAAATTATGGATCTCCTCATCTATGGGATGGTTTTGTTTCCAAATATTGACCAACTCATAGATGTGAACACCATCAAAATCTTCATATCCCGTAACCCGGTGCCTACTTTTCTAGGGGACATCCTACATTCTTTTCACACTCGCACTATGAGGAAAAGAGGTATCCTTATGTGTTACACTCCTCTCTTGGTAAGATGGTTTATTTCGCATCTTCCCCGATCTATATTGAAGAACGAGCAAGGTTCAAGATGGTCACAAAGGTTAATGACACTCAAACATTCAGACATCCATTGGTGCTCTAGATCTATAGAGAATGTTATCATCGTTGACCGTTATGGAGAGTTTCCTAATGTCCCCCTACTTGTCATTAGAGGAGGTATCACCTACAACCCTTGCTTAGCCTTAAGACAGTTTGGTTACGCCCAAAGGGATGGTCCACATGAGATGTTGATTCAAGGTTTGGTATTTGACTACAAGAACGACAATCAAGATCTTCTCCAGAGATTTATCCGAGGTTTGGTATTTGGGGCATAAGAATTCCATCCATCTTGAGCCTCACCTCAAATGGGTATGAACTCGTGCTCAGAGTCTTATGATGCCTTATCCTTCCATTCTCCCGGTAATCATTGAGCCTGTTATGGAAGGAGATGTTCCATACACTATCCTACATCCTGACATGCCCACCTCTCTTGAAGACCTACAAAGAGATTGGATACAACTCAAAGGAGAGCGAGATACTTTCGAAGCCCGATTCTATGCTAGAGAGAAGAAGGTTTTGGAACTCACTAAGCAACTTCATGAGGAGCAGACTCTGAATGCCTACATCGCACCAAAGAGGATGCGTGCTACCTTTTTATCTTAGAGTTTTTGTATTTTTGTGGCCCAAAGAGGCATTGATATGCTCGAGCTTTAATTTATTAAAGTAACGTGTGTTTCCTTTTTGTCTAAAACAAATTTGAATCTTTAAAATCCTTGAAATCATTGCATACGCATTTACCATTCATCATAACATAAGCAAGTTTCATGCAACAAGTCTCCTCATATTTCTACTGTTTATTTCAGTAAGATGGATCTCGAGCAAACGGTGAAGGACCTCCAAGCACAAAATGCTCAGTTTCAACATATGTTCTTAACTCTAGCCAAAGGACAAGAAGAGTTGAAGACTTTGCTGGTTGAAGAGAAAAAGAAGAAAAAGAAAATAATCGGAGTTCTGAACATGGGAAGAAGATTCCAAGGGCAAGCATGAAGGACCCTAGACTTTGCAACGTCATCTAGCGAGAAAGATAATCAAGATGGAAAAGACAAGGAAGCAGTTGTTCAGCCAGATTCAGAAGAGGAAGAAGAAGATTATTCTGAAGAACAATACCCTCCAGCCGATGACAAGTATAAGCATCTGGAAGAACGGTTAAGTGCAATGGAAATCCAAAAAGTGCCTGGATTGGACTTTGAGGATTTGGGGTTAGTATCTGGGATAGTCATTCCTCAGAAATTCAAAGCACATGTGTTCACCAAATATGACAGAGTTTCATGTCCCAAAATGAATCTTCGGTCCTACGTGAGGAAAATACAGCCTCACACTGACAACAAGGATTTATGGGTACACTTCTTCCAAGACAATCTGTATGGAACTCAACTTGATTGGTTTTATCAGTTAGAAAGAGCCAATGTTCATAACTGGGAAGATCTTGCTGCTGTCTTTTACAAACAATACCAATACAACGCTAATCTTGCGCCTACCCGTACTAAACTCCAGAGTATGGCCATGGTTTCAAATGAAGGATTCAAAGACTACGCGTAAAAGTGGAGGGAATTAGCAGGGAGAGTCCAACCTCCCCTATCTGAAAGAGAGTTGGTAGACATGTTTTTGGGCACCTTGTCTGGTCCCTTCTTTAATCACTTAATTGGGAGCTCTTCGGCGGGTTTTACTGAATTGATATTGACCGGAGAAAGGGTGGAAGCCGGGATAAAGAGTGGAAAGATTTAAAAAGATGCATCCTTTGTTGCTGTAAGGAAACCATTCATTGGAAAGAAATAAGTTGTTGCTGTATATCCTCAGAGAAATCAAGATAGGGCTGAATGCCGTCCAATGGTGGGGGTTGTCATGATTCCTAAACCTGTGCCCGCTCAGCAAAGAAACAACCAGCCAAGAACGGAAAGACCAGTCAGATAGTTCACCCTAATTAATATGACATTATCTCAAGTATTGCCACATTTGTTAAGATCCAATCTAGTGACCTTGAAAGAAGCTCTAAAGAATCCTAACACAACCTCTCCTCACTATCATCCTAATGCCCGTTGTGCATACCATTCTGAGAGTCCCAGCCATGACACTAACAGTTGTTGGGCTCTAAAGAACAAAGTATAAGACCTCCTTGAAGCCAAAGAGATTGAATTCGACGCACCAGAAAAGCCCAATGTCATTACTGCCCATATGCCCAAGCACGACCGTGATGTCAACGTCGTTGAGGAAGATATGTTTGTTACTTCAGTTGATGAACTTGTGACCCCACTCCTGGCTATCAAAGAGAATTTGTTAAGTGTCGGTGTTTTCCCAGGATGTGATGAAAGCTATCATTTATGTTCATCCTCACCAACCAGTTGTCCTTTGTTAAAAGCAAGCGTTCAATGCCTAATAGATAACAAGGAGATTTTGTTCGAGAAAACTTCTATTCCAATTGTTTCTTATAATGATGTTTCCATCGTAACCATTTCCGACAATTCTTCCAGGGTCTCCACCAAAAGACCCGTTAGAATTACATCATTTCCTAAAGTGGCTCCATTGATAATTACAATGCCTGGAACAATCCCGTATTTGTCAGACAAAACCGTCCCATGGAATTATGGAGGTGATGTCTACTAACACAGTATTAAGCAAGATTGGCCAGCTGCTGAAGATTCAAGTTCTGAGAAAGATGACTCTGATATCAGTAATATCGTAGGGACTAGAAAGATCACTCGAAGTGGAAGGGTTTTCTCTCCAGAAATTGCTCCTCCAAAAGCTATTTTTGGACCTGTAATCATTCATGTTGTTGTTACTCCTCCAAAGTCTATTCCCAGTCCTACAATCATCTCTGCCAATACTCCTGTTGACAAAACTATTACAATCCCTGTTATCATCCCTACTGACATTCCTGCTTCCGAGTCAACTGAAACTCGAGGAAAAGTTATTCTGGTTGAGCCTGTCTGGACGAAGGCGCAATCATTAGCTATCCCTGAGACCTTCCGAAAAGAGATTGAGGAAATTTTAAAGATCATAAAAAGAAGCGACTACAATGTAGTCGAGCAATTGGGGCAAACTCCATCAAAAATTTCCATGTTGGCTCTATTATCATGTTACGAGGCTCATGCAAAAGCCTTGGTAAAATTCCTCAAAACTTCCCATGTACCCCAAGAAACATCTGTCGATCAATTCTAAGATTGCGTAGCTAGCTTAACCGCAGATAATGGTTTAGGTTTTTCGGATGCTAATTTAACGCCAAGAGGGAGGAAGCATAACGAGGCATTGCATGTCTCAGTCGAGTGTAGGGTCACGACCTTGGCTCATGTCTTGGTTGACACCGGTTCATCTCTGAATGTGTTTCCTAAAAAGGCTCTTGATAGGCTTGACTATGAGGGATTGACATTGAAACCGAGTAACATAGTAGTGAGGGCTTTCGACGGCTCAAAAAGGATGGTGCATGGGGAAGTGGACATCCCCATAAAGGTTGGAACCCAAACATTTGAATAAACTTTTTATGTAATGGATATTCTCCCTTCATACTCATGCTTGTTAGGCCGACTGTGGATTCACAATGTTGGTGCTGTTACCTCCACGTTGCATCAAATGCTGAAATATCCAATTCAGGGGAAGATTATCACTGTTCATGGACAAGAAGAGTATATGGTCAGCCATTTAAATTCCTTCAGATATGTGGAATTAGATGGTGAATTTATTGAAACTCTATTCCAACACTTTGAAGAAGTCTCGCAAGATGTGGTAGTAACCAAGGCTGTGTCTCAAGTCCCCAAGATTACAAGGCCTCTGCTCAAGATGTCGTCTTTGAAGGATGCCAAAGCAGTGATAGAAGAAGGTGTGTGCACTATTTGGGGACAACTCCCAAATATCCCATACAAATATGACAAATTTGGTATGGGTTTCACTTCAGGTGCCCAGAAAGTTGTATGCCACGCTCGTGCCGGAGGACCACCCTTGAAGATCAGCAACCGTGAAGTCAATGCAGTAGAGGATAATGAAGACAACTATGACCTAGAGGATTGGATTTTCCAAACTGTCAATGGAGGGCTCGGCAATTGGGAAGCTAGAGATTTCGTCCCAATCACTTTTACCCCACAGTAATTTGTCTTTAAATTTAGTCATATCTGTAATATTAAAACAATTCAGACTCTTAAAACCCTGTGCCTTATGTGATCGGTGGAAATAGAACTGACTGTTTTTTAGCTGGTTTCGCGAAATGTCGCGATAAGCAAGAGTCGCCACCGTCTTTTATGTTCTCCAACATGGAAAGGACAAAAGCACAGCAAAATTCCTTATTCGAGAATGTTTCTCGGTTCGGGAGGTAGATTTATAGAAAGGGAAGGTGTTAGCACCCTTTCTATCCGTGGTTATCCACGGGCTCTTAGGTACTTGCTCTTATGTTTTCAAAATTTTGTTTGCTTTTCAAGTGTGTGTGGGTTTTGAAAAAGTTTGTTTAAAAACTTCTAGGTAACTCTTGTATCAGTCCTCAAGAGTGTATGAAGTATTGTTTGAAAACTTTTTGAAAGTGTAAGGTGTGAAAAATATTTTGTTTGTTTTGAAAAGAGCAAGTACTTAAGAGAATCTACCTACTCTAAGGAATTAAGCTGTGTAAGATTCCTTTAGATAGTGCTATCCCACCATTGAGAGGTAGGTAGCACCATCGTTGGAGGTGTTCGGGTCAATTCGATTATCGGGACAGTGTGGTCACCAAAGCAATGGTAGGACAACTTAGAAGTAACCATAATGTCCTAGATCCTTTGTATCCGAGGCAACCGTTTCGAGGCAACTGGATCTTTTGGACAAAAGGGCGACCTCTAAGACACCCTATACTTGATGACCACGTTTCGAGGCAACGAGTGAAGCGTACCCTAAGAGTGGCATGTGCTTTGTGTGTTGTTTTTCAGTTAATGTTTAATTGTTTTGTACATGTTATTTGTGAGCTAC
Organism: Vicia faba; assembly: GCA_948472305.1. NCBI lineage: Eukaryota > Viridiplantae > Streptophyta > Magnoliopsida > Fabales > Fabaceae > Vicia > Vicia faba. The sequence goes on along the minus strand of OX451736.1, from coordinate 933,928,622 downwards.
GAGTTGTTTTTATTTACATACATTCTTTCATGCATTTAACAGTTAGGGGTGCGGAAAGTAAATTGCGGAAATATAAATTCTACGCTATTACAAGGCGCGGGTCTATACATCGCCAAAAATACAAAGACCCGTTTTGGTAAATAAGTACAAGAAATTAAATAAAGCGATAAACCTAATTACTATTACATTCTTGAAGCAGTTACATAATAATCAAAATAAAGTAAATGCGCGCGAATAAAAATTAATCGGGAACGTTCTAAGGGTTTTGACCCTTTTGAGAAAAGAAATTGAATTTTTTTTGTCTTTTTTGTGATTAAATGAAATTAATAACTAATAATTAAACTAATTAATTTATTAAAAGAAAACATTTTTTTGTGTTTTTTATGTTTTTATGAAATAAAATAAAAAAATTAAAATTCTAAGTTAACCTAATTCTAAATTATTTTTGTTGATTTGTAAAGAAAAAGAAATTAAAGTTGACCTAATTAAACTATTTTAGTTGTTAATATTTTATTTACAAAAAAAAAATATGAACTTAATAATAATAATAATAATAATATTAATTCTATTTTTTTGATTTTTTATGAAAATATAAATTATGCTAATGGTTAATTAAAAAGGAATAAGAAAGAAAAAAAAAAGCAAATGACAAAATAATAAAAAAAGGAAAAGCAAACCCAAGGGGGGGTTTTGGGCCAGATTGGAGGGTGTGACTGGAATTTGAGGCCCATTTGAATCTTCAGCCACGTTGACTCTTTCTGGTTGCCTACGCCCATGTTGACTCCAGAGCACCATGGTCCTCATGCTTGGCCCTTGGATTTGCACTGATGGACATTTGGCAGGCTGAGATGTGAGGCTTATGGTGCTCATCATTTGGGAACCTGCACAAGAACGTATTTGAAAAAATAATAATGGAATTATGGGGGGACCTGGGAATCGAACCCAAGTCCCAAGGGTCTATACACGTCCATCCAAACCACTGAGCCAAGCGCGTTTGTTTGTATACATAATAAGAAAAAAAGGAATATATGAAATAAGCGCACTATATGCTGAATCAAGTGGAAACGCGCGCGCCAATTTGAACCTAACAATCATGTATTGCCATGCCCTTCGTCTTCAACCTTTCCTGTAAAATATAAAAACACATAGCGGGGGTTTTAAACCCCCACAAAATGCAAGCATTTAAAAAATAGCGATTAGGCGCTCGTGCAATATAAATTGGGCGCGAGATATGCTTTGGATTCGTCTCCTCCTGCTGATTTCAACCATGGGTGTTTGGAGGGTTAATTTTACAGTATAAGAAAAACCCCAAAATCACGAGCTTTGAAAACCTAGAACTCAACAATGGTACTTTGCGTTTTAAGGCGTTATAATCAAATTAAGTTATACAGAAAGCTTCATATGGGTCCTATGAACACAATGCAATCAATAAAAAGTATTAAAAGGCATGAATGGATGATTGTGATTTTGAAAAAGAAGGTAAACCGTATGGGTCGTGTAGCGCGAGTTCTTGAGGTTTTTGGCTTGTTCTTGGCTGCAAACGATTCCTGGGGATGTAAGGAATGTGTTTGGATCAAAAGGGAGGTTTGAATTATGCTGCAAAGTGGTTTTCAGTTTGTGACTTTTCTCTTGAAATTTTGAAATTGGTTATGCTGCCTCTGAGTTTTCTAGGTCGTGAATCATGTGTGGGAGGCTTGCATATATGTCCTTGAATGAGAATCAATCCAAATCATGAGCCTTAAACCAATGTAATTATGTTTTGGATTTTGCCATAACCTCCATTGAAGAAACTTGCCTTTCTTGTCCAAATTTGAATTTTTATGCTTGAAATAGGTCTTACACGAAATTGGCATGTGTTTCATGATGCATCAAGGCTATTCAAACTCAAAGATCTCCCTTAATTAATTTCTTTGATTTTTATTTGAATTTTAAAGATTTAAAATGAATTAAATCAAATAAAATTAAATAAAAATAGAAAAATTAATCTTTAATCTTGAAATAAAACATGGGACACGTGGGAGGCATGGCAGAGCTGAATCAAGTGGAAAAAGTGGGCCCTTTTTGTCAAAAATTGAAGTTTCAAGGATAGTTGACTTTGGCCATTTCACAAAAATTTCCCAACTTCTCTAATGCGTATCTTGCTCAATTTTGATCATATGAACATGTTCTTGGACATTTTGGAAAGGTCTTGAAGTCCTCTAACCAATGCCTTTGGTCCCATGTAATTTTGATTTACCAATCTCAAGTTATGGTCTTTGACTTAAAGTGCCTTTTTGTTGACTTTTGAAAATGACCTATAATGTTGAAATTGATAACTTTTTGTGAGAGCATTTCTTGGACTTGGAATGTGAAGATGAATTGTAGGAAATGTCTTCCCCTTCAAGATGAGCATTTGATGGGATTTTTCTGATGAACCATGAAAAAGTTATGTCCTGGTCAAGTTACAGTTGACTTTTCAGCTGTCCAAAAATAGAAACTTCTGCATCTTGATGATTTTTGAGCCATTCTTGTGGAATCATGGTCAAGATTTGACCAAATGATGATTGTGGCTCCAAAATAAGATGTTGACAAAAATTTTTGACTTTTGACTGCCAAATGACCATTTTGCCCCTACAGTTGATTGTGAAGCAATTAGGGTTTTTGACTGTGCAACTTGACCTTGTGAGCCTTGAAACTTGACATGTGGATGCTTGACAATGTATATGAGCATATGGGACTTGATTAAGCCCTTGAAAACCTCAATTTCCTTGCAAGAACCAAAACCCTAATTTGACTGGCTTAGGAGAGTGGTTGACTGTGCAACTCCTTGAGTGGACTTGAGTAAATGCTTGCCAAAACATTGAAGAATATGGGAGGGAAAATTTTGGGGTACAACAGTTGCCCCTGTTCAATCTTCTTAGACCTGAGGATGTATATTGGCTTGCGTGCCTTTCGTGATCCGAAGGTGGAAGATGATTGAACACTAGAGTGCCCAGAAATTTGCACTCACATAGTATGGTATCAGCAGTGTGATGGCGGGAATGGGCTTAAAGATGCCATTTGGAGAGAAGATGGATAGGAGGATGGGCTTATAGATGCCATCTGGAAGTGTGACAGAACCTTGTCGGGAATGGGCTTATAGATTCCATTTGGAATTGTGATGGATAGTTGTGGAGATGGGCTTATAGATGCCATCTAGGTGTCGATCGTGTAAGAGATTCCTTAGCGAGAACTTGCGTACCTGAGAAAGAAAGATAATTACCTGGCCTGTTACAGGGGTTGATCTTCAAACTCTTTATGTAGATATGCCCTGGCTGGATACAGGAATCGAATCTACAAACAATTGCTCACAGACATGCTCTGGCTGGATACAGGAATCGAATCTTCAAACTCTTCAGACGTGCCCTGGCTGGATACAGGAATCGAATCTGGAATTAGTCGTCAACAGATATGCCCTGGCTGGATACAGGAATCGAATCTTCAAACTCTTCAGACGTGCCCTGGCTGGATACAGGAATCGAATATGGAATTAGTCGTCAACAGATATGCCCTGGCTGGATACAGGAATCGAATCTTCAAACTCTTCAGACGTGCCCTGGCTGGATACAGGAATTGAATCTGGAACTTCAAAAGGTTGATGGGTTGTCTCTACTGACAGGTTATCTCAGAAAAATCTTTAGGATTTCACTGAACCAAAGGAGGTTTTGTCTTCCTTGACGAGTTGTCTCTTTGGACGGGTTGTCTTCATGGACGGGTTGTCTTCAATGATGAGTTGTCTTCAATGACGAGTTGTCTTCAATGACGAGTTGTCTTAAATGACGAGTTGTCTTCAATGACGGGTTGTCTTCAACGACGGGTTGTCTTCAATGACGAGTTGTCTTCAATGACGAGTTGTCTTCAATAACGAGCTGTCTTCAATGACGAGTTGTCTATAATGACGAGTTATCTTAAATGTCGAGTTGTCTTCAATGACGAGTTGTCTTCAATGACGAGTTGTCTTCAATGACGAGTTGTCTATAATGACGAGTTGTCTTAAATGACGAGTTGTGTTAAATGACGGGTTGTCTTCAATGACGAGTTGTCTTCAATGACGAGTTGTCTATAATGATGAGTTGTCTTAAATGACGAGTTGTCTTAAATGACGGGTTGTCTTAAATGACTTTAGGAATTAATTTTAACTGGACTTGTCTTCTTTGACTAGATGAGCATCAGAAAAACCTTTGGGATTTAGCTGGACTCGTCTTTTTTGACTGAATCTGTCTTCTTTGACTGGATTGGTCTCTTTCGACTGTATCTGTCTTCTTTGACATAGCTGATCATTTAACTGTATCCTTCCTGAAAGGTAAGGTCAGTCATATGCAATGCATGACATGGATCAAGCGATGATGTTCTCAATATAAAATGAGATTGTATGATGTGTATATGCATGTATCATGACGATGCGATGTTTATGAATGTATTCTCGTTTAGGAAAATAAGTCCTTGACGGATGCCGGGGGCTTATTGAATCCTGGGCTTGATGTTTGAAGAGTAGAGTTCTTCGTTTCCGCTGGGGACGATGGTTGCAAGAATAAACCGGTAGGAGAAGATGACTCCGTTGGGGAATAAGCTTGTTGGAGAGATTACTCTGCGGGGAATTACTCTGTGGGAAGAGATAATTCGCTAAGGTTTGATGATAACTCCGCTGGGGATACCGTTGATAAGCTTTGTTAAGGGAATTGATGAACTCCGCTGAGGGGTAGGAAGAACTTTGCCGAGGACGATCTTTCCGTGGTAATTAGCTGAGGATAACCCAGTTATAAGCCCTGGTGGGGAATAACCCTTGGATAAAGCCGGGGAGACGCGTTCGTGCTCTGCAGGGGATAAGCTTCCAGAATCTACTGGGGAGATGGATTCAACTTTCCTGGGGAAACTTTTGAGGCTGTACTGGGGAAGTGGCTCCACTGGATGTCTGGTATTCCGCAGGGGAACAATCTTGGGTTAAGACTGCCGGTGATGCTTGCCTAGGAACATTTGTATACTCCATTGGGGAATGTTGAGATCTTCTGGGAATACCCATCTTCCTTACGGTTGACAGTAGATTAACTCTTCTTGGGGAGAGTATTGCTGACTTGTTGGGGAATGATGTGCCTTTTCAGGGCTAATTGGGAGACCAAACTCTGCTCGGGGAAGAGTATTGCTGACTCCTGTCTTACTCTGCGGGGAGTGGAGGTAACTTGGTCATGTTCTTCAGCTGAACTTGCCTTGGTACCTCGGTGGACAGAGCAACCAGATCGCTTAGACAATTCTTATTTCCCCAGTTTCTGATGTGGGAGAAGAGGATACCTTGTGGAGGTGCTTGATAACTGCCGATTGACAAATCTTCTTCTGGTAGGCAAGTGACAAGATGACGGGACATAGTCGTACGCTGTGATCCCTAACTTTTGCCTGGACTGCCCTTTCGGGTTTTCAGTCCACCGGGATACCCATTTTTGCCCAAGCCGCCTTTTCAGGTTTTCGACTTGCCGGGTGTACGGATTTTTTCATTTTCATCCCTTATTTTGCCCGAACCCTTTTGGTTCGCCGGGAATCCCTTAGTTTTTCCTAGGTGTGTCAACCTAGCGGGTCTTTGATTATGCGTAGTATTTTTTTCGACTATGTCCATGCTCTCAGGATGTAGGGAGATGCCCCTATTGGTAATGTTGTGTTGCCATACTACCAGAAGATCTTTGTTTGATCGTGCAAGATTCCTCGCTGGAATTCATGCCCAGTGCCCCAAGTGACTCAGATGGAGATCTGCCCCTGGCTGTTTTTGGCATTTGAGAGATTCTCTGAATCTTGACTTAACTGCCCCAGATGATGGACAATGATCATGTCGTGCCCCTGGATTGGAGGTGCTTTTGTTCACTAGATATTCTTCGTGCGAATTTATTTGCTGTTCGAACAAAAAGTCATATGCAAACAAAGTTATGTTAAAAAATGCAAAGCTTATGTCTGTCTTGAAGTTTTTGAAAATGCAATTTTTTCAGTAAAAACAAGAAAATTTTGAAAAATGTGATGTCAACTCGTTATTTTACCGCAGGCCTTAAGGAGTCAAGATACCTTTCGTAACAGTATGCTTTCGAACTAACCCATGCTTCAGCTAGGACTTTTTAAGGGTTATAACGTGGCCTGGTTCACGGTTTAAGAAACAAAGGATAAAGGCTCAAAATGTAATTGTACCCTCCCGCTCTTCGTGATGTTCTTCGATCCTAAACTCAGCTAATCGTGCGTTAGACTTTGTTTGAGTCTTTGCTCTGATGCTCCGATGATGGTTCGGATGTTGACAATTTATTTTGAATAGGCAGTCATTTTTTGTTGAGGGTTTGTAGGACCTCTTTCTTTTTTATTTTGTCATCCCTGTTTTTTGCCTGAACTATTTCTTTTTGGATTTACAGTCAGCGGGATGCCCCAGTTTTTGTAAGTCTCCTTCATAGGTTTTGACTTATTGGGCTTTAGTTTTGAGAGATAATGACTGCCTGTCTTTATAATTATTCGGAACCATCACTTTCTTTTGTTTTGTGAGGACCTCTTTGGCGTTATTCGTTGTGCACTTGGATCAACTGAGTACTACCCTGCCCCAGGTTATGATTAAGGGTTTTAATTTTCGAAAAGAAAAACTCCTACTTCTTTGGCTCGAAGGGGTTGACGAGGGATTATCATCCTTATAACTCCAGTGTTTAGGAATTGAAACAATGCATGTACCTCATCAGTGGGGTCTGTTCAAAAGCATACTGTAGATTGTGGTATCGTTTTCGTCATCCTCCCTCAAGAGGCTTAGAATTATTAACCGAGCGTTGAACATCACACAAAAATATGAAAGCAATTTGCAATATAGTGAATACGAAATAATTACTTCAAAACAGACATGTGTAATGCATTAATGAAATAACATCGTTTGACATGAATACAATGTTTGAACAATCAAAGAAAAATACAACTTGAACATTCGAATGAACAAAAAAAATTCTAATCCTAGCCATGTTTTGGCAAGGGAGCAGTGGTCACATTGGGAGTCTCTGGAGAGTCGAACTGGACTTCCTTTGCGTCGATCAGATCCTGAACCTTATTTCTCAAAGTCCAACAATCATCTGTAGCATGCCCCGGGCTGTCAGAATGATAAGCGCAACGAACGTTGGGGTTATACCTTGAAGGTGTCCTGTTGGGATTCTTAGGAGGGTCCCTTAGAGTTACCAACTTGGTCTCCAGCAGCTGTGGCAATATCTGGGACAAGGTCATGCCGAGGGGAGTGAATTGCCTTTTAGGTCTCTCTTCCCTTTGTTGGTGGCGATGTTGAGGAGCACCGGCCGGTTTTGAAATAACCACTGCGTTGATAGCACTAGATTCTTTCTTGGACTGTCTCTTCTCAGTGTTCAAAGAGTCACCAGTTTGTATCTTTCCAGACTTGATACCAGCTTCTATCCTTTCACCAGTCAAGATCAGATCTGTAAACCCAGCAGAGGAATTTCCAATCAGATGGTTGAAGAACGGGCCAGACAGGGTCCCCAAGAACATATCAACGAGTTCACGGTCAGTCAGAGGTGGTTGCACCCTTCCAGCAAGGTCTCTCCACTTTTGCGCATAATCTTTGAATCCCTCGCCCGTCCCTAGTGACATACCCTGGAGTTGGGTACGCGTAGGAGCGAGGTCAGCGTTATATTGATGCTGCTTATAAAAAGCAGTTGCCAAGTCCTCCCAGTTACGAATACTGGTTCCATCCAGCTGATAGAACCATTCGAGCTGAGTCCCTGAAAGACTTTCCTGGAAGAAATGGATCCATAGGTTCTTGTCTGCCGTGTTGGGCTGGATCTTCCTTGCGTATGAACGGAGGTGCAACTTAGGACAGGAAGCCCCGTCGTACTTTACAAAGGCAGGTGCCTTGAACTTGTGAGGGATCACCACCCCAGAAGATAAACCTAGGTCCCCAAAGTCCAGCCCAGGCACACGTTGAATCTCCATAGCATTCAGTCGGTCCTCCAGCTGTTTGTACATGTCCTCAGCGGGAGGGTACTGCTCATCATTGAAATCTGTCTCGGTGTCAGAGACAACGGGACTGGGAACCCTTCCCTCTTGGTGACTGCCTTCCCCAACAGATGGAGTAGTCTGCTCAGCTTCATTCTGCAGTGTATTCCCAGATCTGCGTCTAGGGTTGAACAAAACAGTCATCTTCTTCTTTTTCTTCAAAAGCAAAGTCTTCAATTACTGTTGTCCTTGGGCTAAGCTCATGACCAGCTCCTGGAACTGGGCGTTCTGGGCCTGGAGGGCCTTGATAGCTTGTTCATTGGATGATTCAGGATTCATGATGATGGCTGAAATAAACAGCGAAGAAGATTAAGCAACCGGTCAAGAGGGTACCTGTAATGCAGTGATATGTATGTATGCATGCGATGTTTTCAAGGATCTCTTGGGGTAAACAAGAAAATTGTTAGCATTTGAATATTGTAGCTTGATGGAAGGGACTTCATGTTGTTGAGAGTCCTTCTTCAAGAGTCAAGGCTCACCATATCGAGTGGGTCATAGCCCCTGACAACCTTGGCTAGAGGAAAATAAATCCCCTTTTTCCCCTTGCTAGACTTTTGATTCAGCATGACCTGCATCACAAACCCTTGAGATCCTTGAAATGGATTAGTCCTTATGCAGGATGTATGCAATGGTATGATGTTATGCTATGCATAGAGTGATGTAAGTAGGCCCTGTTATGAGTCCAGATTAAGGACTGTAAACAAACCATGCAAGACACCCATGTGTCAGATAACAAGCATGCAAGTAGTCAAGTTTGAAGGCACACAAGTCACACAGGACAACCCTTAGAGTTTAGGCCAGCACGAAGTTTAGGTACTACCCTCTTTCAGTTTCGTTGGTTAAGACCTATCCTATCAAAAGTAACTGGGTTCTAGAGGATCCCAATATCACTGACTACCCTCAATCGGTCATAACTCCAGCGTCGCAATCTTTTCTTACGGCCAGAACCATCGCGAGAGTTTAGCCTCAATGGGTGTAGCATACTGCTACTGTTCTATGGCCAAGTTGGGTCAAATTAGGGTTCTAAGGTCGGTTGGTGCTTAATGACTCCTCAGAAGACCCATATTCTCCTCGTTGCAACACAAGGGATATCGGTACAGACCAAGGTGCCACACCAACGTAGCCACTGCTTCACCCGTGTCGGTCTATGCCGGACAGGTCCCTCACATCTTATGCTACCTAAAAGGGTATCCCCAGATCCGGGTTAGGATCTATGAAACTCCGATGCAAAGCCCACAAATATAAAGCAATCAAAGCAAAGCAATTGAAAACATAAGTATGATCTAATCCTAAGGTACACCTCACTTATAAAAGTCCCCAGCAGAGTCGCCAGTTCTGTGATCGGTGGAAATAGAACTGACTGTTTTTTAGCTGGTTTCGTGAAATGTCGCGGTAAGCAAGAGTCGCCACCGTCTTTTATGTTCTCCAACATGGAAAGGACAAAAGCACAGCAAAATTCCTTATTCGAGAATGTTTCTCGGTTCGGGAGGTAGATTTATAGAAAGGGAAGGTGTTAGCACCCTTTCTATCCGTGGTTATCCACGGGCTCTTAGGTACTTGCTCTTATGTTTTCAAAATTTTGTTTGCTTTTCAAGTGTGTGTGGGTTTTGAAAAAGTTTGTTTGAAAACTTCTAGGTAACTCTTGTATCAGTCCTCAAGAGTGTATGAAGTATTGTTTGAAAACTTTTTGAAAGTGTAAGGTGTGAAAAGTATTTTGTTTGTTTTGAAAAGAGCAAGTACTTAAGAGAATCTACCTACTCTAAGGAATTAAGCTGTGTAAGAGTCCTTTAGATAGTGCTATCCCACCATTGAGAGGTAGGTAGCACCATCGTTGGAGGTGTTCGGGTCAATTCGGTTATCGGGACAGTGTGGTCACCAAAGCAATGGTAGGACAACTTAGAAGTAACCCTAATGTCCTAGATCCTTTGTATCCGAGGCAACCGTTTCGAGGCAACTGGATCTTTTGGACAGAAGGGTGACCTCTAAGACACCCTATACTTGATGACCACGTTTCGAGGCAACGAGTGAAGCGTACCCTAAGAGTGGCATGTGCTTTGTGTGTTGTTTTTCAGTTAATGTTTAATTGTTTTGTACATGTTATTTGTGAGCTACGAGTTGTTTTTATTTACATACATTCTTTCATGCATTTAACAGTTAGGGGTGCGGAAAGTAAATTGCGGAAATATAAATTCTACGCTATTACAAGGCGCGGGTCTATACATCGCCAAAAATACAAAGACCCGTTTTGGTAAATAAGTACAAGAAATTAAATAAAGCGATAAACCTAATTACTATTAAATTCTTGAAGCAGTTATATAATAATCAAAATAAAGTAAATGCGCGTGAATAAAAATTAATCGGGAACGTTCTAAGGGTTTTGACCCTTTTGAGAAAAGAAATTGAATTTTTTTTGTCTTTTTGTGATTAAATGAAATTAATAACTAATAATTAAACTAATTAATTAATTTATTAAAAGAAAACATTTTTTTGTGTTTTTTATGTTTTTATGAAATAAAATAAAAAAATTAAAATTCTAAGTTAACCTAATTCTAAATTATTTTTGTTGATTTGTAAAGAAAAAGAAATTAAAGTTGACCTAATTAAACTATTTTAGTTGTTAATATTTTATTTACAAAAAAAATAATATGAACTTAATATTAATAATAATATTAATTCTATTTTTTTGATTTTTTATGAAAATATAAATTATGCTAATGGTTAATTAAAAAGGAATAAGAAAGAAAAAAAAAAGCAAATGACAAAATAATAAAAAAAAGGAAAAGCAAACCCAAGGGGGGGTTTTGGGCCAGATTGGAGGGTGTGACTGGAATTTGAGGCCCATTTGAATCTTCAGCCATGTTGACTCTTTCTGGTTGCCTACGCCCATGTTGACTCCAGAGCACCATGGTCCTCATGCTTGGCCCTTGGATTTGCACTGATGGACATTTGGCAGGCTGAGATGTGAGGCTTATGGTGCTCATCATTTGGGAACCTGCACAAGAACGTATTTGAAAAAATAATATTGGAATTATGGGGGGACCTGGGAATCGAACCCAGGTCCCAAGGGTCTATACACGTCCATCCAAACCACTGAGCCAAGCGCGTTTGTTTGTAAACATAATAAGAAAAAAAGGAATATATGAAATAAGCGCACTATATGCTGAATCAAGTGGAAACGCGCGCGCCAATTTGAACCTGCCAATCATGTATTGCCACGCCCTTCGTCTTCAACCTTTCCTGTAAAATATAAAAACACATAGCGGGGGTTTTAAACCCCCACAAAATGCAAGCATTTAAAAAATAGCGATTAGGCGCTCGTGCAATATAAATTGGGCGCGAGATATGCTTTGGATTCGTCTCCTCCTGCTGATTTCAACCATGGGTGTTTGGAGGGTTAATTTTACAGTATAAGAAAAACCCCAAAATCACGAGCTTTGAAAACCTAGAACTCAACAATGGTACTTTGCGTTTTAAGGCGTTATAATCAAATTAAGTTATACAGAAAGCTTCATATGGGTCCTGTGAACACAATGCAATCAATAAAAAGTATTAAAAAGCATGAATGGATGATTGTGATTTTGAAAAAGAAGGTAAACCGTATGGGTCGTGTAGCGCGAGTTCTTGAGGTTTTTGGCTTGTTCTTGGCTGCAAACGATTCCTGGGGATGTAAGGAATGTGTTTGGATCAAAAGGGAGGTTTGAATTATGCTGCAAAGTGGTTTTCAGTTTGTGACTTTTCTATTGAAATTTTGAAATTGGTTATGCTGCCTCTGAGTTTTCTAGGTCGTGAATCATGTGTGGGAGGCTTGCATATATGTCCTTGAATGAGAATCAATCCAAATCATGAGCCTTAAACCAATGTAATTATGTTTTGGATTTTGCCATAACCTCCATTGAAGAAACTTGCCTTTCTTGTCCAAATTTGAATTTTTATGCTTGAAATAGGTCTTACACGAAATTGGCATGTGTTTCATGGTGCATCAAGGCTATTCAAACTCAAAGATATCCCTTAATTAATTTCTTTGATTTTTATTTGAATTTTAAAGATTTAAAATGAATTAAATCAAATAAAATTAAATAAAAATAGAAAAATTAATCTTTAATCTTGAAATAAAACATGGGACACGTGGGAGGCATGGAAGAGCTGAATCAGGTGGAAAAAGTGGGCCCTTTTTGTCAAAAATTGAAGTTTCAAGGATAGTTGACTTTGGCCATTTCACAAACATTTCCCAACTTCTCCAATGCATATCTTGCTCAATTTTGATCATATGAACATGTTCTTTGACATTTTGGAAAGGTCTTGAAGTCCTCTAACAAATACCTTTGGTCCCATGTCATTTTGATTCACCAATCTCAAGTTATGGTCTTTGACTTAAAGTGCCTTTTTGTTGACTTTTGAAAATGACCTATAATGTTGAAATTGATAACTTTTTGTGAGAGCATTTCTTGGACTTGGAATGTGAAGATGAATTGTAGGAAATGTCTTCCCCTTCAATATGAGAATTGGATGGGATTTTTCTGATGAACCATGAAAAAGTTATGTCCTGGTCAATTTACAGTTGACTTTTCAGCTGTCCAAAAATAGAAACTTCTGCATCTTGATGATTTTTGAGCCATTCTTGTGGAATCATGGTCAAGATTTGACCAAATGATGATTGTGGCTTCAAAATAAGATGTTGACCAAAATTTTTGACTTTTGACTGCCAAATGACCATTTTGCCCCTACAGTTGATTGTGAAGCAATTAGGGTTTTTGACTGTGCAACTTGACCTTGTGAGCCTTGAAACTTGACATGTGGATGCTTGACAATGTATATGAGCATATGGGACTTGATTAAGCCTTTGAAAACCTCAATTTTCTTGCAAGAACCAAAACCCTAATTTGACTGGCTCAGGAGAGTGGTTGATTGTGCAACTCCTTGAGTGGACTTGAGTAAATGCTTGCCAAAACTTTGAAGAATATGGGAGGGCAAATTTTGGGGTACAACAGTTGCCCCTGTTCAATCTTCTTAAACCTGAGGATGTAGATTGGCTTGCGTGCCTTTCGTGATCCGAAGGTGGAAGATGATTGAACACTAGAGTGCCCAGAAATTTGCACTCACATAGTATAGTATCAGCAGTGTGATGGTGGGAATGGGCTTATAGATGCCATTTGGAGAGAAGATGAATAGGAGGATGGGCTTATAGATGCCATCTGGATGTGTGACAGAACCTTGTCGGGAATGGGCTTATAGATGCCATTTGGAATTGTGATGGATAGTTGTGGAGATGGGCTTATAGATGCCATCTAGGTGTCGATCGTGTAAGAGATTCCTTAGGGAGAACTTGCGTACCTGAGAAAGAAAGATAATTACCTGGCCTGTTACAGGGGTTGATCTTCAAACTCTTTATGTAGATATGCCCTGGCTGGATACAGGAATCGAATCTACAAACAATCGCTCACAAACATGCCCTGGCTGGATACAAGAATCGAATCTTCAAACTCTTCAGACGTGCCCTGGCTGGATACAGGAATCGAATCTGGAATTAGTCGTCAACAAATATGCCCTAGCTGGATACAGGAATCGAATCTTCAAACTCTTCAAACGTGCCCTGGCTGGATACAGGAATTGAATCTGGAATTAGTCGTCAACAGATATGCCCCGGCTGGATACAGGAATCGAATCTTCAAATTCTTCAGACGTGCCCTGGCTGGATACAAGAATCGAATCTGGAATTAGTCGTCAACAGATATGCCCTGGCTGGATACAGGAATCGAATCTTCAAACTCTTCAGACGTGCCCTGGCTGGATACAGGAATCGAATCTGGAATTAGTCGTCAACAGATATGCCCTGGCTGGATACGGGAATCGAATCTTCAAACTCTTCAGACGTGCTCTGGCTGGATACAGGAATCGAATATGGAATTAGTCGTCAATAGATATGCCCTGGCTGGATACAGGAATCGAATCTTCAAACTCTTCAGACGTGCCCTGGCTGGATACAGGAATCGAATCTGGAATCAGTCGTCAACAGATATGCCCTGGCTGGATACCGGTATCGAATCTTCAAACTCTTCAGACGTGCCCTGGCTGGACACAGGAATCGAATCTGGAATTAGTCATCTACAGATTTGCCCTGGCTGGATACATGAATCGAATCTGGAATTAGTCGTCAACAGATATGCCCTGGCTGGATACAGGAATCGAATCTTCAAACTCTTCAGACGTGCCCTGGCTGGATACAGGAATCGAATCTGGAACTTCAAAAGGTTGATGGGTTGTCTCTACTGACAGGTTATCTCAGAAAAATCTTTAGGATTTCACTGAACCAGAGGAGGTTTTGTCTTCCTTGACGAGTTGTCTCTTTGGACGGGTTGTCTTCATGGACGGGTTGTCTTCAATGATGAGTTGTCTTCAATGACGAGTTGTCTTAAATGACGAGTTGTCTTAAATGACGAGTTGTCTTCAATGACGGGTTGTCTTCAATGACGGGTTGTCTTCAATGACGAGTTGTCTTCAATGACGAGTTGTCTTCAATGACGAGTTGTCTTCAATGACGAGTTGTCTATAATGACGAGTTGTCTTAAATGTCGAGTTGTCTTCAATGACGAGTTGTCTTCAATGACGAGTTGTCTTCAATGACGAGTTGTCTATAATGACGAGTTGTCTTAAATGACGAGTTGTCTTAAATGACGGGTTGTCTTCAATGACGAGTTCTCTTCAATGACGAGTTGTCTATAATGACGAGTTGTCTTAAATGACGAGTTGTCTTAAATGACGGGTTGTCTTAAATGACTTTAGGAATTAATTTTAACTGGACTTGTCTTCTTTGACTGGATGAGCATCAGAAAAACCTTTGGGATTTAGCTGGACTCGTCTTTTTTGACTGAATTTGTCTTCTTTGACTGGATTGGTCTCTTTCGATTGTATCTGTCTTCTTTGACATAGCTGATCATTTAACTGTATCCTTCCTGAAAGGTAAGGTCAGTCATATGCAATGCATGACATGGATCAAGCGATGATGTTCTCAATATAAAATGAGATTGTATGATGTGTATATGCATGTATCATGACAATGCGTTGTTTATGAATGTATTCTCGTCTAGGAAAATAAGTCCTTGACGGATGCCGGGAGCTTATTGAATTCTGGGCTTGATGTTTGAAGAGTAGAGTTCTTCATTTCCGCTGGGGACGGTGGTTGCAAGAATAAACCGGTAGGAGAAGATGACTCCGTTGGGGAATAAGCTTGTTGGAGAGATTACTCTGCAGGGAATTACTCTGTGGGAAGAGATACTTCGCGGAGGTTTAATGATAACTCCGTTGGGGATACCGTTGATAAGCTTTGTTGAGGGAATTGATGAACTCCGCTGGGGGGTAGGAAGAACTTCGCCGAGGACGATCTTTCCATGGTAATTAGCTGAGGATAACCCAGTTATAAGCCCTGGTGGGGAATAACCTTTGGATAAAGCCGGGGAGACGCGTTCGTTCTCTGCAGGGGATAAGCTTCCACAATCTACTAGGGAGATGGATTCAACTTTCCTGGGGAAACTTTTGAGGCTGTACTGGGGAAGTGGCTCCACTGGATGTCTGGTATTCCGCAGGGGAACAACCTTGGGTTAAGACTGCCGGTGATGCTTGCCTAGTAACATTTGTATACTCCATTGGGGAATGTTGAGATCTTCTGGGAATACCCATCTTCCTTACGGCTGACAGTAGATTAACTCTGCTTGGGGAGAGTATTGCTGACTTGCTGGGGAATGTTATGCCTTTTCAGGGCTGATTGGGAGACCAAACTCTGCTCGGGGAAGAGTATTGCTGACTCCTGTCTTACTCTGCGGGGAGTGGAGGTAACTTGGTCATGTTCTTCAGCTGAACTTGCCTTGGTACCTCGGTGGACAGAGCAACCAGATCGCTTAGACAATTCTTATTGCCCCAGTTTCTGATGTGGGAGAAGAGGATACCTTGTGGAGGTGCTTGATAACTGCCGATTGACAAATCTTCTTCTGGTAGGCAAGTGACGAGATGACGGGACATAGTCGTACGATGTGATCCCTAACTTTTGCCTGGACTGCCCTTTCGGGTTTTCAGTCCACCGGGATACCCATTTTTTCCCAAGCCGCCTTTTCAGGTTTTCGACTTGCCTGGTGTACGGATTTTTTCATTTTCATCCCTTATTTTGTCCGAACCCTTTTGGTTCGCCGGGAATCCCTTAGTTTTGCCTAGGTGTGTCAACCTAGCGGGTCTTTGATTATGCGTAGTATTTTTTCGACTATGTCCATGCTCTCAGGATGTAGGGAGATGCCCCTGTTGGTAATGTTGTGTTGCCATACTACCAGAAGTTCTTCGTTTGATCGTGCAAGATTCCTCGCTGGAATTCATGCCCAGTGCCCCAAGTGACTCAGATGGAGATCTGCCCCTGGCTGTTTTTGGCATTTGAGAGATTCTCTGAATCTTGACTTAACTGCCCCAGATGATGGACAATGATCATGCCGTGCCCCTGGATTGGAGGTGCTTTTGTTCACTAGATATTCTTCGTGCGAATTTCTTTGCTGTTCGAACAAAAAGTCATATGCAAACAAAGTTATGTTAAAAAATGCAAAGCTTATGTCTGTCTTGAAGTTTTTGAAAATGCAGTTTTTTCAGTAAAAACAAGAAAATTTTGAAAAATGTGATGTCAACTCGTTATTTTACCGTAGGCCTTAAGGAGTCAGGATACCTTTCGTAACAGTATGCTTTCGAACTAACCCATGCTTCAGCTAGGACTTTTTAAGGGTTATAACGTGGCCTGGTTCACGGTTTAAGAAACAAAGGATAAAGGCTCAAAATGTAATTGTACCCTCCCGCTCTTCGCGATGTTCTTCGATCCTAAACTCAGCTAATCGTGCGTTAGACTTTGTTTGAGTCTTTGCTCTGATGCTCCGGTGATGGTTCGGATGTTGACAATTTATTTTGAATAGGCAGTCATTTTTTGTCGAGGGTTTGTAGGACCTCTTTCTTTTTGATTTTGTCATCCCTGTTTTTTGCCTAAACTGTTTCTTTTTGGATTTACAGTCAGCGGGATGCCCCAGTTTTTGTAAGTCTCCTTCATAGGTTTTGACTTATTGGGCTTTAGTTTTGAGAGATAATGACTGCCTGTCTTTATACTTATTCGGAACCATCACTGTCTTTTGTTTTGTGAGGACCTCTTTGGCGTTATTCGTTGTGCACTTGGATCAACTGAGTACTACCCTGCCCCAGGTTACGATTAAGGGTTTTAATTTTCGAAAAGAAAAACTCCTACTTCTTTGGCTCGAAGGGGTTGACGAGGGATTATCATCCTTATAACTCCAGTGTTTAGGAATTGAAACAATGCATGTACCTCATCAGCGCGGTCTGTTCAAAAGCATATTGTAGATTGTGGTATCGTTTTCGTCATCCTCCCTCAAGAGGCTTAGAATTATTAACCGAGCGTTGAACATCACACAAAAATATGAAAGCAATTTGCAATATAGTGAATACGAAATAATTACTTCAAAACAGACATGTGTAATGCATTAATGAAATAACATCGTTTGACATGAATACAATGTTTGAACAATCAAAGAAAAATACAACTTGAACATTCGAATGAACAAAAAAAATTCTAATCCTAGCCATGTTTTGGCAAGGGAGCAGTGGTCACATTGGGAGTCTCTGGAGAGTCGAACTGGACTTCCTTTGCGTCGATCAGATCCTGAACCTTATTTCTCAAAGTCCAACAATCATCTGTAGCATGCCCCGGGCTGTCAGAATGATAAGCGCAACGAACGTTGGGGTTATACCTTGAAGGTGTCCTGTTGGGATTCTTAGGAGGGTCCCTTAGAGTTACCAACTTGGTCTCCAGAAGCTGTGGCAATATCTGGGACAAGGTCATGCCGAGGGGAGTGAATTGCCTTTTAGGTCTCTCTTCCCTTTGTTGGTGGAGATGTTGAGGAGCACCGGCCGGTTTTGAAATAACCACTGCGTTGATAGCACTAGATTCTTTCTTGGACTGTCTCTTCTCAGTGTTCGAGGAGTCACCAGTTTGTATCTTTCCAGACTTGATACCAGCTTCTATCCTTTCACCAGTCAAGATCAGATCTGTAAACCCAACAGAGGAATTTTCAATCAGATGGTTGAAGAACGGGCCAGACAGGGTCCCCAAGAACATATCAACGATTTCACGATCAGTCAGAGGTGGTTGCACCCTTCCAGCAAGGTCTCTCCACTTTTGCGCATAATCTTTGAATCCCTCGCCCGTCCCTAGTGACATACCCTGGGGTTGGGTACGCGTAGGAGCGAGGTCAGCGTTATATTGATACTGCTTATAAAAAGCAGTTGCCAAGTCCTCCCAGTTACGAATACTGGTTCCATCCAGCTGATAGAACCATTCGAGCTGAGTCCCTGAAAGACTTTCCTGGAAGAAATGGATCCATAGGTTCTTGTCTGCCGTGTAGGGCTGGATCTTCCTTGCGTATGAACGGAGGTGCAACTTAGGACAGGAAGCCCCGTCGTACTTTACAAAGGCAGGTGCCTTGAACTTGTGAGGGATCACCACCCCAGAAGATAAACCTAGGTCCCCAAAGTCCAGCCCAGGCACACGTTGAATCTCCATAGCATTCAGTCGGTCCTCCAGCTGTTTGTACATGTCCTCAGCGGGAGGGTACTGCTCATCATTGAAATCTGTCTCGGTGTCAGAGACCACGGGACTGGGAACCCTTCCCTCTTGGTGACTGCCTTCCCCAACAGATGGAGTAGTCCGCTCAGCTTCATTCTGCAGTGTATTCCCAGATCTGCGTCTAGGGTTGAACAAAACAGTCATCTTCTTCTTTTTCTTCAAAAGCAAAGTCTTCAATTCCTGTTGTCCTTGGGCTAAGCTCATGACCAGTTCCTGGAACTGGGCGTTCTGGGCCTGGAGGGCCTTGATAGCTTGTTCATTGGATGATTCAGGATATATGATGATGGCTGAAATAAACAGCGAAGAAGATTAAGCAACCGGTCAAGAGGGTACCTGTAATGCAATGATATGTATGTATGCATGCGATGTTTTCAAGGATCTCTCGGGGTAAACAAGAAAATTGTTAGCATTTGAATATTGTAGCTTGATGGAAGGGACTTCATGTTGTTGAGAGTCCTTCTTCAAGAGTCAAGGCTCACCATATCGAGTGGGTCATAGCCCCTGACAACCTTGGCTAGAGGAAAATAAATCCCCTTTTGCCCCTTGCTAGACTTTTGATTCAGCATGACCTGCATCACAAACCCTTGAGATCCTTGAAATGGATTAGTCCTTATGTAGGATGTATGCAATGGTATGATGTTATGCTATGCATGGAGTGATGTAAGTAGGCCCTGTTATGAGTCCAAATTAAGGACTGTAAACAAACCCTGCAAGAAACCCATGTGTCAGATAACAAGCATGCAAGTAGTTAAGTTTGAAGGCACACAAGTCACACAGGACAGCCCTTAGAGTTTAGGCCAGCATGAAGTTTAGGTACTACCCTCTTTCAGTTTCGTTGGTTAAGACCTGTCCTATCAAAAGTAATCGGGTTCTAGAGGATCCCAATATCACTGACTACCCTCAATCGGTCATAACTCCAGCGTCGCAATCTTTTCTTGCGGCCAGAACCATCGCGAGAGTTTAGCCTCAATGGGTGTAGCATACTGCTACTGTTCTATGGCCAAGTTAGGTCAAATTAGGGTTCTAAGGTCGGTTGGTGCTTAATGACTCCTCAGAAGACCCATATTCTCCTCGTTGCAACACAAGGGATATCGGTACAGACCAAGGTGCCACACCAACGTAGCCACTGCTTCACCCGTGTCGGTCTACGCCGGACAGGTCCCTCACATCTTATGCTACCTAAAAGGGTATCCCCAGATCCGGGTTAGGATCTATGAAACTCCGATGCAAAGCCCACAAATATAAAGCAATCAAAGCAAAGCAATTGAAAACATAAGTATGATCTAATCCTAAGGTACACCTCACTTATAAAAGTCCCCAGCAGAGTCGCCAGTTCTATGATCGGTGGAAATAGAACTGACTGTTTTTTAGCTGGTTTCGCGAAATGTCGCGGTAAGCAAGAGTCGCCGCCGTCTTTTATGTTCTCCAACATGGAAAGGACAAAAGCACAACAAAATTCCTTATTCGAGAATGTTTCTCGGTTCGGGAGGTAGATTTATAGAAAGGGAAGGTGTTAGCACCCTTTCTATCCGTGGTTATCCACGGGCTCTTAGGTACTTGCTCTTATGTTTTCAAAATTTTGTTTGCTTTTCAAGTGTGTGTGGGTTTTGAAAAAGTTTGTTTGAAAACTTCTAGGTAACTCTTGTATCAGTCCTCAAGAGTGTATGAAGTATTGTTTGAAAACTTTTTGAAAGTGTAAGGTGTGAAAAGTATTTTGTTTGTTTTGAAAAGAGCAAGTACTTAAGAGAATCTACCTACTCTAAGGAATTAAGCTGTGTAAGAGTCCTTTAGATAGTGATATCCCACTATTGAGAGGTAGGTAGCACCATCGTTGGAGGTGTTCGGGTCAATTCGGTTATCGGGACAGTGTGGTCACCAAAGCAATGGTAGGACAACTTAGAAGTAACCCTAATGTCCTAGATCCTTTGTATCCGAGGCAACCGTTTCGAGGCAACTGGATCTTTTGGACAGAAGGGCGACCTCTAAGACACCCTATACTTGATGACCACGTTTCGAGGCAACGAGTGAAGCGTACCCTAAGAGTGGCATGTGCTTTGTGTGTTGTTTTTCAGTTAATGTTTAATTGTTTTGTACATGTTATTTGTGAGCTACGAGTTGTTTTTATTTACATACATTCTTTCATGTATTTAACAGTTAGGGGTGCGGAAAGTAAATTGCGGAAATATAAATTCTACGCTATTACAAGGCGCGGGTCTATACATCGCCAAAAATACAAAGACCCGTTTTGGTAAATAAGTACAAGAAATTAAATAAAGCGATAAACCTAATTACTATTACATTCTTGAAGCAGTTACATAATAATCAAAATGAAGTAAATGCGCGCGAATAAAAATTAATCGGGAACGTTCTAAGGGTTTTGACCCTTTTGAGAAAAGAAATTGAATTTTTTTTGTCTTTTTTGTGATTAAATGAAATTAATAACTAATATTTAAACTAATTAATTAATTTATTAAAAGAAAACATTTTTTTTGTGTTTTTTATGTTTTTATGAAATAAAATAAAAAAATTAAAATTCTAAGTTAACCTAATTCTAAATTATTTTTGTTGATTTGTAAAGAAAAAGAAATTAAAGTTGACCTAATTAAACTATTTTAGTTGTTAATATTTTATTTACAAAAAAAATAATATGAACTTAATAATAATAATAATATTAATTCTATTTTTTTGATTTTTTATGAAAATATAAATTATGCTAATGGTTAATTAAAAAGGAATAAGAAAGAAAAAAAAAACAAATGACAAAATAATAAAAAAAGGAAAAGCAAACCCAAGGGGGGGGGGGGGGTTTGGGCCAGATTGGAGGGTGTGACTGGAATTTGAGGCCCATTTGAATCTTCAGCCACGTTGACTCTTTCTGGTTGCCTACGCCCATGTTGACTCCAGAGCACCATGGTCCTCATGCTTGGCCCTTGGATTTGCACTGATGGACATTTGGCAGGCTGAGATGTGAGGCTTATGGTGCTCATCATTTGGGAACCTGCACAAGAACGTATTTGAAAAAATAATATTGGAATTATGGGGGGACCTGGGAATCGAACCCAGGTCCCAAGGGTCTATACACGTACATCCAAACCACTGAGCCAAGCGCGTTTGTTTGTAAACATAATAAGAAAAAAAGGAATATATGAAATAAGTGCACTATATGCTGAATCAAGTGGAAACGCGCGCGCCAATTCGAACCTGCCAATCATGTATTGCCACGCCCTTCGTCTTCAACCTTTCCTGTAAAATATAAAAACACATAGCGGGGGTTTTAAACCCCCACAAAATGCAAGCATTTAAAAATAGCGATTAGGCGCTCGTGCAATATAAATTGGGCGCGAGATATGCTTTGGATTCGTCTCCTCCTGCTGATTTCAACCATGGGTGTTTGGAGGGTTAATTTTACAGTATAAGAAAAACCCCAAAATCACGAGCTTTGAAAACCTAGAACTCAACAATGGTACTTTGCGTTTTAAGGCGTTATAATCAAATTAAGTTATACAGAAAGCTTCATATGGGTCCTGTGAACACAATGCAATCAATAAAAAGTATTAAAAAGCATGAATGGATGATTGTGATTTTGAAAAAGAAGGTAAACCGTATGGGTCGTGTAGCGCGAGTTCTTGAGGTTTTTGTCTTGTTCTTGGCTGCAAACGATTCCTGGGGATGTAAGGAATGTGTTTGGATCAAAAGGGAGGTTTGAATTATGCTGCAAAGTGGTTTTCAGTTTGTGACTTTTCTCTTGAAATTTTGAAATTGGTTATGCTGCCTCTGAGTTTTCTAGGTCGTGAATCATGTGTGGGAGGCTTGCATATATGTCCTTGAATGAGAATCAATCCAAATCATGAGCCTTAAACCAATGTAATTATGTTTTGGATTTTGCCATAACCTCCATTGAAGAAACTTGCCTTTCTTGTCCAAATTTGAATTTTTTATGCTTGAAATAGGTCTTACACGAAATTGGCATGTGTTTCATGATGCATCAAGGCTATTCAAACTCAAAGATATCCCTTAATTAATTTCTTTGATTTTTATTTGAATTTTAAAGATTTAAAATGAATTAAATCAAATAAAATTAAATAAAAATAGAAAAATTAATCTTTAATCTTGAAATAAAACATGGGACACGTGGGAGGCATGGCAGAGCTGAATCAAGTGGAAAAAGTGGGCCCTTTTTGTCAAAAATTGAAGTTTCAAGGATAGTTGACTTTGGCCATTTCACAAAAATTTCCCAACTTCTCTAATGCATATCTTGCTCAATTTTGATCATATGAACATGTTCTTGGACATTTTGGAAAGGTCTTGAAGTCCTCTAACCAATGCCTTTGGTCCCATGTAATTTTGATTTACCAATCTCAAGTTATGGTCTTTGACTTAAAGTGCCTTTTTGTTGACTTTTGAAAATGACCTATAATGTTGAAATTGATAACTTTTTGTGAGAGAATTTCTTGGACTTGGAATGTGAAGATGAATTGTAGGAAATGTCTTCCCCTTCAAGATGAGCATTGGATGGGATTTTTCTGATGAACCATGAAAAAGTTATGTCCTGGTCAAGTTACAGTTGACTTTTCAGCTGTCCAAAAATAGAAACTTCTGCATCTTGATGATTTTTGAGCCATTCTTGTGGAATCATGGTCAAGATTTGACCAAATGATGATTGTGGCTTCAAAATAAGATGTTGACCAAAAAATTTGACTTTTGACTGCCAAATGACCATTTTGCCCCTACAGTTGATTGTGAAGCAATTAGGGTTTTTGACTGTGCAACTTGACCTTGTGAGCCTTGAAACTTGACATGCGGATGCTTGACAATGTATATGAGCATATGGGACTTGATTAAGCCCTTGAAAACCTCAATTTCCTTGCAAGAACCAAAACCCTAATTTGACTGGCTCAGGAGAGTGGTTGACTGTGCAACTCCTTGAGTGGACTTGAGTAAATGCTTGCCAAAACTTTGAAGAATATGGGAGGGCAAATTTTGGGGTACAACACCTTACCCGAGGCACAATGGTCCATTTGTAAGGGTTATTATCTCATATCCATATGACATCAACGAATCATGGTCGTTTTTGCATACAAACTTTATGCTCATTGTTTTTCTTTTTACATTCTCATTTCTTTCAAAGATAGTTATACTCTTACACACACTCACACTCACAATACAAGTTTACATCCATTCGGGATCCCATGGGTAACGATTCTGCTATGGCTTTCTGTGATTCTGAAAATCTAATCTATCAAGCCGAAGACGAAGGTGAGGAAGATTGTGAAGTGCCAGGGGAACTCGTCAGGTTGCTACAACAAGAAGAGAGGACCATTCAGCCCCACAAAGAACCAGTGGACACAATCAACCTAGGTACTGAAGAACACAAAAGATAAGTCAAGGTGGGTGCCAATCTCGAACCCAATGTCAAAGAGCGCCTGATTTAGTTTCTACACGAGTATGTTGAGGTCTTTGCCTGGTCGTATGAACACATGCTAGGACTTAATGCAAATATCGTGGTACATCGTCTACCAACAAAAGAAGACTGTCCACCGGTAAAACAAAAGGTCTGTTGCATGCGACCAGACATGTCAGAGAAGATCAAAGCAGAAGTCATGAAACAATTCAAAGCTAGATTCTTGGTCGTCACCTCCCATCCGCAGTGGGTTGCCAATGTCGTTCCCGTTTCTAAAAAAGATGGAAAAGTACGAATGTGCATGGACTACAGAGATTTGAATAAGGAAAGCCCTAAGGATGATTTCCCACTTCCCCACATTGATGTTCTAGTTGATAATACGGCACAACATAAAGTGTTTTCCTTCATGGACGATTTCTCAGGCTACAACCAAATCAATATGGCGCCTGAGGACATGGAGAAAACAACCTTTGTCACACAGTGGGGCATATTCTGCTACAAGGTTATGCCATTCAGAATGAAGAATGCTGGGGAAACCTATCAGCATGCCATGGTAGCTCTATTTCATGACATGATACATCACGAAATAGAGGTCAATATGGACGACATGATAGCTAGATCTCAAACAGAAGAAGAGCATCTCGATCATTTACAGAAACTGTTTGAGAGGTTAAAGAAATAATAGCTGAGATTGAACCCAAATAAATGCACATTTGGAGTGAGGTCTGGTAAACTCCTAGGCTTTGTCGTCAGCAATAAAGGTATTGAAGTGGATCCCGCCAAGGTGAAAGTAATACAAGAGATTCCTGCTCCTCGTACCAAGAAGGAAGTCAGAGGATTCCTAGGAAGTTTAAGCTACATTGCCAGATTCATTTCTCACCTGACAGCTACTTGTGAACCAATCTTCAAATTACTGAAGAAAGATCAAGTAGTCAAGTGGAATATGAGTGCCAAACTGCTTTTGACAAGATCAAAGAGTACCTGCAAGAGACTTCTGTTTTGATGCCACCAGTCGAGGGAAGACCATTGATCATGTATCTAACTATTTTGGAAAATTTAATGGGGTGTGTGTTGGGGCAACATGACGAGTCTTCCCAAAAAGAGCACGCTATTTATTACCTGAACAAAAAGTTTACCGACTGCGAAACATGATATTCAATGCTCGAGAAAACTTGTTGCACTCTGGAATGGGCTGCTCGCCGGCTAAGAAAGTATATGCTGACCCATACTACCTTATTGATATCTAAAATGGATCCTATAAAATACATCTTCAAGAAACCTGCTCTCTCTGGGAGAATAGCGAGATGGCAGATGATCCTGACAGAATATGACATATAGTATACTACCCAGAAAGCAATAAAGGGCAGTGTACTAGATGATCACCTTGCTCACAAAGCCGTGGAAGACTACCAGTCCATGAAGTTCGGATTACCAGATGAAGACATCATGACGGTAAACAACTGTGAAGAATTCAGACCATATGACAGACCTGAACAAGGATCCCGATGGACCCTGGTTTTTGATGGGGCATCGAACGCGCTCGGCAATGGTATTGGTGCTGTAATTATATCTCCTAAAGGATATCATACTCCCTTTACGGCAAGACTCTGCTTCAATTGTACAAATAATATGGCAGAATGCGAAGCGTGCATTTTTGGTCTCAAAGTTACTATAAATTTGGGGATCAAATCCTTAAATGTATTCGAAGATTCAACTTTGGTCATCAGCCAAATCAAAGGGGAATAGGACACCAAACACCCTAATCTTATCCCCTACAAAGAACATGTGTTGGCGTTGCTCCCACATTTTGAGAAGATTACCTTCGAGCATTTCCCGCAAGAAGAAAATCAGCTAGCAGACGCACTAGCCACAATGTCATCCATGTTTAAACTTAAATGGGATAAAGAGACTCTATAGATCACCATTAAACGAATGGATGAACCAGCTCACTGTCACAAGATTAATACTAAAGAAGTAGTGGACCGGCCTTGGTTTCACGAAGTCAAGAGCTATCTCGAGGCTCAAGAATATCCAGAAGGAGCTTCAGTCAATGATAAGAAGTTCTTAAGGAGATTCTCTGCTAAGTTCTTCCTTAGTAATGGCATTCTTTACAAACGCAACGATGACTCTGTGTTACTTTGTTGCATAGAAAATGTTGAAGTGGAAAAGATCATGGATGATCTATATGAGGGCACTTTTGACACCCATTCCAGTGGGCATACGATGGCAAAGAAGATCCTACGGGAAGACTATTATTGGTCTACCATGGAAGTAGATTGCTATCAACACTCTTGAACCTTCCATAAGTGTCAGATTTATGCTGATAAGGTGCACGTACCTTCGGTTCCTCTGAATTTCTTGACGGCTACTTGGCCCTTTGCTATGTGGGGCATTGATATGATTGGGGAAATCAAGCCAACAACTTCTAATGGACACCGCTTCATCTTGGTGGCCATTGACTATTTTACAAAGTGGGTTGAGGCAGCCTCTTTCGCTTCCGTGACCAAGAATGTTGTAGCCTGGTTCATTAAACAGAATCTCATCTGCCGGTATGGTATCCCGGAGAGGATCATCATAGACAATGGTACAAATCTAAACAACACTATGATCATCGCCCTGTGCGAGCAGTTCAAGATCCAGCATCACAATTCTTCCCCTTACCGGGCGAAGATGAATGGTGCTGTCAAAGCCGCAAATAAGAATATCAAAAAGATCATACAGAAAATGACAGTCACGTACAAAGATTGGCATGAGATGCTACCATTCGCTCTCCACGGGTATCGTACCACAGCATGTACATCAACCGGGGCAACACCCTACTGTTTAGTATATGGCACGGAAGTTGTCTTGCCTATTGAGGTTCAGATCCCCTCTCTGAGAATCATAAAGGATGCAGGGCTGAATGAAGAAGATTGGATCCAAACTCGACTTGATCAAATGAACTTGATTGATGAGAAAAGGCTTACTGCTGTCTGTCATGGTCAGATGTATCAAAAACGGATGATCAAGGCTTTCAATAAAAAGTTCAGATGGCAAGTGTATCAAGTTAGGGATCTGGTGATCAATCACATCATACTGCCGCAAGGTGATCCCAGGGGCAAATGGACCCCTACATACGAATGACCATTTGTAATCAAAAGCATATTCTCTGGTGGAGCAATGATCTTGACCACCATGGATGGTGACGACCTGCCGCACCCTGTAAACGCATACATAGTCAAAAGATACTACGCATAAGAGACCCGCTAGGTTGACGCACCCAGGCAAAACAAGGGCATCCCGGCGAACCAAAAAGGTCCGGGCAAAAATTAGGGATAAAATAAAAAAATATGTACACCCTGCAAGTTGAAAACTCGAAAGGGTGACTTGGGAAAAAAAGGGTACCCCAGTGGACTGAAAACTCGAAAAGGCGGTCCAGGCAAAAGTTATGGAACTAAAGCGTATGACTATGTCCCGTTGGATCACCTTACGGAAAACCTGCAAACTCGACGGTTCTAATCAATTCAATTAGCTTCGGACAAGGCAACAAATAGACAAGATGCTCAGAGACACGAAGGCTATAGCAGAATGGGAACCCCATGGGATTATTTCATATAGCTATCTGTTCTTTGTATAAAACTTCATTTTTTACGACGACATTCTCTTACTGGAATGTTTGTCTCGTTGTACAAAAATACTTACTCAAATTCAATACGAAGATATCCCTTTGAAAATGAAAAACTATATGTTTTCTTTACTCTTGTTTTGTTTACAAAAACGTCCAATGATTTATTTTTGAACATATGCATTTGAACGTAATTACTGTTTACAAATGAACAAAATAGAAAGACAATCACTGATGGCTTTAAGAGATAAGGAAACTTCTAGGCTATTTCCATAAAGATTCCCCGCAGTGCAGTTTAATCCCCAGCGGAACAAAGCTTCCAGTTATCAATCCCCAGTAGAAGTCGTCCAATTTCTCAGGATTCCCCAACAAGATTTTACAAGCAGTACATGACGTTTCCCTTACAACAAGGTTTATTTCTCTAAATGGAAATTCGTCAACACTTCACAACATGAAGACTTACACTCCTTATACTCAACATTAGTCAGGGATTTATTTTCCCCTGTCCAATAGCAGTGCAACAGATTAGCTCACATACGCATACATCGCATCCATGTATCATGAACATTGATAACACGAATGCATATATCACAATCTCATTGTACCATGCATTTCATACATCATGACACTGCATACAACTAATGTTTTACCCTTTTCAGGATAAGATTAATCAATGGCTATCATTAACAAATTACAAAGGTCAGAGGTTGATACCTAAGACAAGCCAGGACAATTATCTACACGACCAACTGAAGCGATCCAACACAGGTTCTTTAGATTCAACTTCTCATATATAGTTCAGATACGCTCCAGACACGGATGCCATTCTAATACTCATTCAAATTCAGCTTCTCAGATACAGTTTAGATACACTTCAGACACGAATTCCATTCTGATACTCATTCAGATTCAGCTTCTCAGATACAATCCAGATACGCTCCAGACATGGATGCCATTCTGATACTCATTCAGATTTAGCTTCTCAGATACAGTCCAGATACGCTCCAGATACGGATGCCATTCTGATACTCATTTAGATTCAGCTTCTCAGATACAGTTCAAATACGCTCCAGACACGGATTCCATTATGATACTCATTCAGATTCAACTTCTCAAATATAGTTCAGATACGCTCCAGACACAGATATCATTCTGATACTCATTCAAATTCAACTTTCGGATACAGTTTGGATACGCTCCAGACACGGATATCATTCTGATCGAAAAGAGCATGCAATATACTACCTTAGCAAAAAGTTTACCGACTGTAAAATAAGATATTCATTTCTCGAGAAAACTGGATGCGCTTTGGCATGGGTTGCTCGCCGACTAAGATAGTATATGTTGACTCATACTACTCAATTGATCTCTAAGATGGATCCCATCAAGTACATCTTCGAGAAGCCAGCTCTCTCCAGAAGAAT
Source organism: Vicia faba (assembly GCA_948472305.1). NCBI lineage: Eukaryota > Viridiplantae > Streptophyta > Magnoliopsida > Fabales > Fabaceae > Vicia > Vicia faba. The sequence continues at coordinate 933,899,520 of OX451736.1, read as the reverse complement.
ATCTCGATGGCAAATGATCTTAACTGAATAAGGCATTCAATACACTACACAAAAAGCAATCAAAGGGAGTGTATTGGTAGACAATTTGGCACATCAAGCTATTGATGACTACCAATCTATGAACTTTGAATTACCATATAAGAATATCATACTGATTGCAGATTGTGAAAATCCTGGGCTGTATGAAGAACCTGAACAAGGATTCCGATGGACTGTGGTTTTTGATGGAGCTCCCAACGCACTGGGCAACATAATTGGTGATGTGATCATTTCCCCCAAAGGTTTCCATATGCCTTTCACTGCCAGACTTTGCTTTAGTTGTACCAACAACATGGCTGAGTACGAGGCGTGCATCCTGGGTCTCAAAGCTGCTATTGACTTAAGAATTAAATTCTTAAGTGTATATGGAGACTCTGCTTTGGTGATCAGTCAAGTTAATGGATAGTGGGATACAAAACATCTGAACCTTATCCCTTACAAAGAACTTGTGCTAACCTTGATCCCTTACTTTTAAGAGGTTACCTTTGAACATATTCCGAGGGAAGAAAATCAATTGGTTGATGCCCTAGCTACCATGTCATCCATGTTCAAGGTCAAATGGGACAACGAAGCTCCCTGAATTATTGTCGAAAGATTTGACGAACCAGTGCACTGCTATGAGATTGACACTGATGGGGTAGACGAGAAGCCTTGGTTCCACGAAGTGAAAAGGTGCCTTGAAGCTCAAGAGTATCCTGAAGGGGTATCAATTAATGATAATAAATTCTTGTGGATGTTCTCAGCCAAGTTCTTCCTGAGCAATGGGATCTTATACAAGCGCAACCATGATTCAATCCTGCTCCATTATATGGACAAGAAGGAAGCATAGAAGATCATGGAGGATATACATGAAGGTATCTTTGGTACTCATTCTAGCGGACATACTATGGGCAAGAAGATTCTGAGAGCTGGTTGCTGTTGGTCGACCATGGAAACCGATTGTCATCACCACTCGAGGACTTGCCATAAGTGCCAAATTTATGCTGACAAAGTTCATGTGCCTCCAATACCTTTGAATGTCATGACTGCTCCTTGGCCATTTGCAATGTGGGGCATCGATATGATTGGTGAAATCAAACCTACTACCTTTAATGGACACCATTTCATTCTTGTCGCCATTGACTACTTTACCAAGTGGGTTGAAGCAGCTTCATTTGCCTCAGTTACCAAGAACGTCGTGGCTCGATTCATCAAACATAACCTTATCTGCCAGTATGGTATCCATGAGAGGATCATCATTGACAATGGCAACAACCTTAACAATGCCATGATCACTGAACTCTGCATGCAGTTCAAGATCAAGCATCACAACTCTTCTCCATACAGGCCTAAGATGAATGCTGCAGTGGAAGCTGCCAACAAGAATATAAAGAAGATTGTGCAAAAGATGGTGGTGACCTATAAAGACTGACATGATATGCTACCATTTTCTCTTCATGGTTATTGTTGTACCCCAAAATTTTCCCTCTGACTTATCAATAATTTGCTCACAAAATCTCCCTTGACTCAAGACTGCACTAGGGTTGATCAACTCAAGACACCTCCTTAATCAATTATGACCAAAATTAGGGTTTGAGATTGCACAAGGATTTTTGAACTTCCAATTCCCCATATGACCTTCATGGACCATTATGGACCCCCAAGATCACTCATGTCAATTTTCAAGCCTTGGATCACACTTTTGCTCAGTCAATTGAGCAGTTGACCTAAAAATCAGTTGTATTGGGGGAAAAGTCAATTGTGGCCAATTTACAGTCAAACTTCATAATGTTTTACCCACATTAACATTTTAGACTCATATGTATCATTTGATCAAGTTTGGACCATAATTCCTCAAGAAATTTGATCAAATCTTCAAAAGGGTAAAATGGTCAAAATTAGGGTTTTGATTGGGAAAGGGCAATTTCTGATTTTTGACCTAGAAAATGATCAATTGGTTTAAGGAATGATCTCAAGATTCCAATTGCATAATTTTGACCTAATGACATGGCTCAAAACATTGCTCAAGTCCAATGGATTGACAGATGAATTTTCAGTCAACTGATCAAAAGTCAACTATATACTGAAAAGTCCAACTTTAACTTTTTGGTCAAATTCAAATGTCAAAGATCACAATTCATCAAATCATGTCAAAATATGAAACTTTTTCATCAAGAAATCCAAAATTCAAGATTTCATTTTGAAAAGTAAAAATTTCTAAACTTAGAAATTTTTCTAAGTGTTGGAAATTTCTTATTTTTTCAAAACTTTGAGCAAAATTTTCACCATGATACAAGATGATTCAAGAGAAACTTCTAACATGAAAGTTGTAGATCTCCATGAAATCTACAGCTTTGATTTACACAACTCCTTCCAAAAGTGTTTGGATCTCATGTTATAATTTTAAGAATACATGGTCATGTAACAAAACACTTAGTGAAATTTTTGGCCTAATTTGGTCAGGATTTTGACCCAACTTCATGGCAGTTTTTCATATAGTTTCAAGCGGAATATTCAAAATCAATTCAAATATGGGTTTCAGATTACATTAAAAGCTTTCGAAAATGTCCAAGAACTCCTTGAGATCATTCTTGAGTAGGGAGAATCGAAGAGAGGAAGTTAGGGTTTTATCACTTGATTTACAAGGCATTTTGTGATGAACAAAATTCAAATTCAAAGTTATGTTGCATAAAATCTACTTTGCAGGCCTCAAAATTTTTAGGCACTACATAATTAATTTCTTGCACAACTGTTAGAGGTCTCATTTCAAGCATTCAATGCAAGGCCATGCTTTATATCCATTTTGGGAAGAAAGTGTACATTGCCATTTTGATAAAGTGCTTTTTTACACAAAACTTATTCTTGCGCCTTGCACTTGTTCTCTTCTGATCTTACAAGTCTCATAACCCATAAGAAACTTATTAGACACTTACAATCACTCAGCCCATGCTTGTACCTCACATTGAAACTTGGTTTCCCACTTTTCTTCAAAATCAAGTAACCTAGAAATTAGCTGAAAACTTGTACTTCTGATTGTCCAAACCACTCTAATCCTTTTTCTTATAGATATACAAACCATTTGCCACACAACATACACATGTTTGACCCCTAAAAACACCAAGAGCTCAGAATCACATCTCATACCTCCATTTTCACATAAACTGACCAAAAACTTGAAACTCATAACTCCCTCATGCGTTTTCAAGCCTTTTGGTTCCTAAAGTTTCTAAACATCATTTAGAAATCATCCCACACCCTGTTACAAAACTGTAACACCATTAATACCATCCTCCATTTTAAAAAACAGAGCTTTGCACTTGGACTTCTCTAGAACTCCTTAGGTACTTTCAGCTAAAGCTAAGCATCCCATTAGCTTCCTGAGAACTTGAGGAAGCTAACCCAACCATTGGAACTCACTGAAAGCTGCTCAAACTTCAAACCTAATACCCTCTTGCAAGGTAAGTTTTCTAACTTTGGAACTTTTCATACATGCATCATCAATGATTTATTTGTGAATAAAATGTGTAGGTATCATTGCCCTAAAGCTAACCATGTTCTTAGTTTCCATTAATTTTGCTTGAGCTTAGAGAATTTTAAGATTGAAGTTTCTGAGAATTTTAGGGTTCAGATTAGGGCCAATGAAATTCATGCTTATCTTTGATCTATAGTTTTAATGCTTTACATTTCTGAAACCGTGAGGAAATTTGCAACAAGTTTCATGTTTACAGTTTTCATTTTTGTTGAGATTTGAACAAGTTACAGAGGTTCTGGTTGGGCGTGAGGTTGAAGATGAAGTTGGCCTCAAGAACATGTTTGCCTTATGTATTTATTGTTTGATTTATATAAACGGGTGTATAGACACCCCAGTGGTAGAACCGCGCGCCTCTAACCAGAGGGACCTGGGTTCGAGCCCCAGTGGTACCCTTTTGATTTTTTTTACATTGTTTTGCATTCTGTCCTCTTTTTTGGCAGGCACTGGGCCTCCTTGGGCCTTGTTGTTTTTGTTTTTGCTTGCTAACCCCCCTGTTTCATTTACACACCCCTGACCCAGTTTTATTTACTTTTCTTTTTTATTTTATTTATTTTCTTAATATATTTTCTAATATTAAAAAAATATAAAAAATACAAAAACATTAGATTTTTATCTTGACATAGTTTATTTATTTTTCTCAATAAAAATTATTTAATTTAATCAATACTTTATTTATTTTACTAATTATCTTTGTAAATTTAATTAAAAAATATGTTTAGTTATTTTCTTTTACACCAATTAAAATATATTATTTTAATATAAAAAAGACCAAAAATATTTTATAACACTATAACTATTTTCAAGACAAAAATACCAAAAATACTTTTCTTAAACTTAATTTCTTTTTAATCAATTAATAGAATTAGGGTTTTATTTAAAATCTTTTCTTAGTAAATTTAGGTTTAATTATTTATTTTATTCTAGTTGATTAGGTTAAAATCAAAACCCATTTTCTCTAAAAAATCCAAACAAATATCCATTTTCTTCACATTTGTATTGTTGTATATTTATTCATTTTTGTACATTATATACATTTAATTTCTTGTACATTTATACCAATTCAATATGGTTGTAATAGACTAATTAGGATTATTTTCTTGCAATCCCCATTCATAATTTGTACACCCCCTCCCACAAGTATTGTAATAGCGTAGTAACTTTAAATTCTGCAATTTATCGCTTTTATATACAAATGCTAGTAATTAGGGTTTGTATGGAAGGACTAAAAGAAATACTTAGAAAAACCCTAATCAAAGACAAAATCAAGCATGAAAACAATACACTTGTACACAAGCATCCCCTAGGGTAAATCCACTTGGTTGCCTTTACAAAATGGTCATATTACGCATGTGAGGTATCTTAGCAAAAATAAGCAAAATATAAGATGATAGTCCCTCGATGACGCTATCTAAGTTGCCTTTCAAATGATCTTTGTCCCTAAAATAGAATGCTAAGATACTTCGCAACATTGCTAATCATGGTTATACGATGACCCACGCTCGTCCCGTTTACATCCAAAGATAGGGTTACTTACCAAATCAATGGTAAGATAACAATGTCAAAGGAAAAAAGAAGTGAACAAGAAAAAATTTTGAGTAGGTAGAATGCTCCTAATTACTTGCTCAATTTCAAAACATCCTTGCCATTTTCAAAACAAACACCTACACTTTCAAAATCTCTTACAAACTTGAAAATTTTCAAAAGATCAAACATCTTTGTATACATTCTTACAAACGAGAATCATTACAAAGATTGCCTAAACAATGGCCTCTTTATAAAATACTTTAAAAAACCACATAAAGCACAATTTCAAATAAAAGCAAGTGATCTAGAAAGTAACTAAGATCCCATGGAAAACCATGGATGAAAAGGGTTCTAATACCTTCCCTCTTCATAATCTACCCCCCGAACTCAAGAAATAATCTCAAAGGTCTTTCTTGTGCTTTTTCACCTTTCCTTTTGGATAAAAGAAAAGTCGGTGGCGACTCTTGTTAACCGCAACATTTGCGATCAAACGCAAAACCTTCAAGTCAGTTCTCCCACCGTATCGCAGTTATCGTACTTCGACGCGAACATCAACTGGGGCAACCCCATTCTCTCTAGTCTATGGCATGGAAGTTGTCCTGCCTGTCGAAGTTCAGATTCCTTCTCTACGGATTATGAAAGAAGTAGACTTAGACGAATACGAATGGATTCAATCGAGGTTGGATCTGTTGAGTTTGATTGACGAAAAGAGGTTGGCGGCTGTTTGTCATGGTCAGATGTACCAGAAACGCATGATCAAAGCTTTCAACAAGAAGATCAAACATCGGGTATATCAGGCTGGTGACATGGTAATAAAGCGCATCATTCTACCACAAGGAGGTCCCATGGGAAAATGGACTCCCACCTATGAAGGGTCATTTGTTGTTAAGAAAGTATTCTCGGGTGGTGAAGATTTCTTGCACCCTGTGTGTTGCAACTGGTTTTTTAATCAGAGTCGCCACCCTTAATTTTTATCATAAAGGAAGGTAGTATAAACGAATAACCTAAAAAGAAATTCAGAGATTCTAGGTTTGGACTTGGTTCTAAATGAGGGGAAGGTTTTAGGCACCCCTTATCTACCTTGTTCGTAAGGATACTAGGTTTAGAAGCGCGGTGTTTAGGAAATAGGATTTTAATTATTTATTTGGGAAAAGGGTTTGAATTTTAGTTAGGGGGGAAGGTTCGAGTTTTAGTTAGGGGGAATCGCCACGATTTTTGATCGTATGCCTACGTATCCTCTTAGTAGGAATCAGAGTCCTATTTCGTAGTTCGCGGGGTTCTTTGTGTTTTTTTATGGATTCGCGAAATATATTTGAATTTCCCGCGTACGTAGTCTAAGAGTGTGAATAGCAAAGTTTGTTAGACCAATGACGCAGTTAATTTAAATATATTCGTATTCCTTTTCGAAAATTAATGTTGAATTAACTTAATTTGCGAAAAAAGATTGGTGTTCGTTGTAGTATTTGTTATACGAAGAGTAAAGGAGTCCGATATAGTCCCCCTGTCACGTGGCCAGATGTTGGCCACGTGTCGCTCGCAGATGTAATAATTTGGTGAATTGTGCGGGTTTTAATATTTTGATATAAAATACTAAAACCAATTCATATTGTGAAAAATATTTTTAAGGGTCATGATTAAAGGATATAATTTAATACAAATAAACAATATTATAATTTAAATGAGTTTAAAATAACGAATCATTTATAATAATCTAATATTAACAATATAAATATATATATATATATATATATATATATATATATATATATATATATATATATATATATATATATATATATATATATATATATATATATATATATATATATATATATATATATATATATATATATATATATATATATATATATATATATATATATATATATATATATATATATATATATATATATATATATATATATATATATATATATATATATAAGAAAAATAAATAAACAAATGTATAAATGAAATTATAAAAGAAAAAATAAATAAATAAAACTAATTTTGCAGGGGGTGCATAATACTCTAAGCTAGCAGAAAGGGGGGGTATGAGGTGAAATTTTCGCTGGGCTATAGGATTTGGCAAGCAGGGCCCTCATGATTTTTGTTTATTCAACAATAAAACAAAATAGGAGGGTGGTGCAGAACCTAAAGTGAGTTGAGTGAATTGGGCTTTTAGAGACCCGACTCGGGAATATATACAGCAAATTACAAACAAAAAAGGAAAAAAAAATATGGGCTAGACCGGGTCAGGCTTGACCCGGGTTTGGCCAACTTAAAAAAAAAGAACAAAAGTTGTTTTAACCTTAAACCTAAAGCTTACCACAAAACTACTTCCCATCTCCTCTCCTCATTTTGCAACCTTTTGCTTCCTCTGTTTCTTTCCCTTCACTCATCTAATTCATCCAACCCAACCTCGCCATCAATCACCCATGATAACATAATTTCGTATTCTCTCTTCTCCCTTTTTTACAAACATCCCTACTTTTGAATCCACGGCGGCACGACGATTTGAGGAGATTGAATCGCGTAAGGGAAGTGTCACGGACTTTGGTGTTTGTTGGTGTAAGGTGCTGTGATTTGTGACCGCTGGATCTCGCGGTAGTTCTGGGTTGGAGCTAGGTTGAAAACGGAATCGACAGAAGGAAGCTGATGAATAGAGAAGAGGTTGTCCGTGTGCAGCGGTGGTGCAAGCAGATGCGTGCGAGATGTTGCTGTCGACGGTGAGGGTGGATCTAAAACACTCTTTCCCCTTCCCCTCTTTGCTGTAACCATCTGTCCGCTTTATAGACTTTATGGAATTAGTTTTTTAGGAAACACTTTTAATTAGTTTGATTAGGGATGGTAATTTTAGGGAAGAAGTCACAGCTTTTGAATGCCAGCAATAATGTTTCTGCTTTTAGTTTGGCAAGTTTTTCTGTAGTTTTAATAAAAACGACTTGCTTCTATTTTTTAGTGTTGATTTGGTAATAAGAGTTGGATTTCTTTTGTAATGGAGTTTTGATTCTGTATTAATGAAGTTTCTGCTTCTGTATGATCTGGTTCTGTGCTTAATTTACAATTGATTTATTTTTGTTTATGTCCTGTATCGAATCTGCTTAGTTAAAGAACAATGAATGTTAATGAAATCTGCATTTATTTTGTATTGTATGCACTTGCCTTGATTTATTTGGGCCACGCTTGTTTTTCATTTGGGCTTAAATTATTCATTTGATGTCCTTCTTTAGCCAAAAAAATTATTTAAATATAATAATTCTAAAAAGGAAAATAAAGGTAACTAATGATAACATTTAGAAAATGCACATTTTAACAAATTTAAAATGAAAATGGGCCACACTGTTTTGGGCCAGTTCAACCTTTTTTTTCAAAAATAAATCAAAACAAAGAAACAACAAGTCTCTCAAAAAAAGAGATGGGCTAGATGTTTAATCTTTGGGCTTTAAACAAAAATAAAATACTTTTATGGGCCAACTGAATGCGAACTCCCTTTATTCGTAAAGCGAACGAGTTAATCTTTAATGGGCTTTATGATTCGTTCACACCTCTTTGGCTAGATAATGCACCTGGATTTTAACTTAAAATACAACCTATAAAAAACTTAATGGGTCATCAGATATTGATGATGGTCCATTTTGGATCGATACACCCCTCTCTGATTTTAAACAACCTCATAAAAATAAAAACTATATAATGCAATTTTAATGAATAGAATCTTAAATATAATTAAGGATAGGGAAAATTTGGGGTATGAAACTGTGAATGCGGACATAGTAAAAAAATACTACGCATAAGAATGACCCGTTAGGTTGACATACCTAGACAAAAATAAGGGCATCTCGGCGAACCAAAAGGGTTCAGGCAAAAATAAGGGATATATATATAAAATATTGTACACCCGGCAAGTCGAAAACCTGAAAGGGCGGTCCAGGCAAAAATTAGGGATTAAAGCGTACGACTATGTCCCGTTGGATCACTTACATACAAGCTTTATTACTGTTGTACCCAAAAATTTCTCCTCCCATATTTCTCAAAACATTTCAAGAAAGATCCTCAAGTTGCTAAAGGCAGTCCAAGGGTTGGTCAGACAAGCTCTCTCATAAGGCAGTCTACCTCAAACTAGGGTTTCATATTGCATCAAGATACTTGAGTCCAAGTGGTCCAAAATGCTCAATATTGTCCTAATATGTTCTCAAGATTATCCATGTCAAGTTTCAAGCCTTGCAGAGAAAGTTTGCTCAGTCAATTGCTCAAAGGTCTAAAAATCGACTGTGTTAGGGCAAAAGTCAACTGTGGCCTACATACAGTCAAACTTCAAAAAATTTGGTCAACATCCTCATTTTTAAGTATATTTCATCATTTGATCAAGGGTTGATCATGATTCATCAAGGATTGCTCATAATTCATCAAGACTCAAAAGTTGCTAAATTAGGGTTTTGTAGGAAAAGTCAACCCAACTTTGACCAAGCATAACTTTCTCATACTTTATGAGAAATGACCCATCCAAAGCTCATTCTTAATAGGATTCAATTCCCTACAATCCATCTTCAGTTCCCAAGTTCAAAATATGCACTCACAAGAAGTTGTGAATTTGGACATTATAGGTCATTTTGAAAAGTCAACAAAAACACCTTTTTGTCAAAGCTTCATACATGAGCATGGAATATCAAAATGAGATGAGACCAAAAGGGTTGATTATAGGACATCTCAAGCTTTCTAAAAGTCCAAGAACACCTCCAAAGAGTCAAAATTGAGGAAGTTATGCATTGTTGAAGTTGGCCTTTTTTGCAAAATTGCCAAAAGTCAACTATCCCCAAAACTTCAAATTTTGCCAAATGGGCCCAATCTTTTTCACTTGTTTTAAGTTGGCAACATAGCCCACGTGTTCTAGCCTTTGCCACTTGTCCATATCTTATTTTTATTATTTATTTTTATTTTTATTTGAATTAATTTAAATTAAATCATAATAAATCAAATAAAATCCAAAATATTGATAACAAAGGATCTTGTGATTATTTCAGGTCTTAAATTCTAGATTGCAAGCATTCAAATTCGTGCAAATGCATATGTGTACAAAAAGATTGAAAAGAAGCCATGTTTGGAAAGATTGTAAAGAGGAATCAAATCAAATAAAAAAGCATTGAAGGAGGAAGATTTGGACCAGTTTTGCAACCCTAATTCCTTCACTAATACATATAGACTGGGTGCAGATCAAAAGGGAGGTCGGAAATAGGCGCTAGAGATATAACAAAATCTAAAAAATACCAAGAAAAGTGTGAGATCAAAATCCCACTTAGAGGCATCCTCAAGGCTCGATACCTCTCCCAATCGCTTCACGGCACTCTCAGCAACCTAAAGCTATCAAGAACAAGTCCGTTTCGGTCCCTAAACGCGTTGTAAGTCGTTCATAACCTCGCCCTGTTCTTGAATTCGCATCTTGAAATCTAAGCATTGTTAACCTGAATTAATGGCATATTCTTAATCTATAGAGCATTTGCAAGCTTCCTGCATTACTCAATTTCATTTATATGGTCTGTAACGAAATCCACCATTGTTAGGGTTTCGGACTTTGGTTTAGGGATTTTTATTTCAGGGACAATTAACCTTCATGAATGGTACGGTTGTTTTCAGAAGAAGGAGACGGTTCTAACCATGGCCTTGGTGGTCATTTATATTGCCTGTGCGTGATTTTGAGGATTGGCATGGTTATAGAGACGGACATTGTCCGTGGGTATAGGGTCTCAAACCTTTAGCCACGGTGCAGGGAGGAAGACAAATACGTGGATCCACCTGATTCGCCCATTCAAATTTCCGCGCGCATTTTTTTATTGTCTTTCAATATTCTTTTGTTTCACATATTATTTTCAATGTTTGATTAATGTACAACAAAACAAAATTGGCGTAGTGGTGGCCACGTGAGTATTCAAGGCGTTAGAGGCTGAAGGTCAGGGGTTTGATCCCTGCCTCCAACATTTGTTATTTTTCCTATATTATTTCAGGTGATTCAGTGCAAGCGAAGCCAGGATGTCAATCATGCTCCCTCATCATCCAACGCGCCAGATGGTCAGATGGCCAGATCTGGTGGCCACCATTGGGAGTCCACCATGAGCCCAGTCAAACGCAATGCACAGGATCCACAAAAGTCAATATGGATCAGCACTAATGGGCCAGAATTCTGACTATTCACACCTCAATTTTCAGGCCCAATTCCTCTATCTCTTTTATATTTTGTTTATATTTCATTTAAATTATTTTTATTTATTTACTAACCACCAAATTAATTTTCTTTTTATCAAAAAATCATAAAAATAGTATTTTTCATAAATTAAATTTAGGATATTTATTTTTAGTAAAAAAATCAATTAATTTAATTAGGTTAATTTTAGATAACTTTAATTTATTTTTGCAAATAATTAAAATCAATTAGAATAATTAGGTTTTATCACTAACTTAATTATTTTATTTCTTTCCTAAAGTAACAAAATTCCAAAAATAGGTCTTATAATTATTTTTCATTAATTAACTTAATTAACTAACAATTGCATTCTTAATTTAGAAAAAACCTATTTCTTTTTAATATTAAAAACAACAAAAAAACATTTTATTTTAATTAAGAGGGTCAAAACCCTAGTTTTCGCATTCGATCTAATTTTCTCGCACGTTTTATTTTTTATCCAATTATTGTATCTACTCCCGGTTTGTAATAATTAAATTAGGACATTTATTTATTTTTACCGCTTTTAATTTCAAAGGGTTTGTTTTTGGCTATGTAAATACCCGAAGCCTTGTAATAGTTTAGTTTAAATTCCGCATTTTAATTCTACAAATTATTTAACTGCTAGATGTTTGATAATAGGGTTTGCATGACAAGAATGTATGGCTAAATTTAAAACAGTTAGATCACCCTAAATGTGAAAAGATAAAATAATCTGAAATTGACACACTCGCACATGCGCACTCTTAGGGTACACTCCCACTTGGTTGCCTTCGTAAACGGTCATTGAGCATAGGTTGTTTTAGAGGTCGTCCTTTTGTCTAAAAGATCATAGTTGCCTCGGAAAGGTTGCCTCGGATATTGTTGCCTCGGATAAATGATCTAAAACATTAGGGTTACCATTAAGACGTTCTAACATTGCTTTAATGACTGTATGTCCCTCTTTCGAATTGACCCTCAAACTCCAACGACGGTGCTACCTACTCACTAATAGTGGGATAGCATTGTCTAAAGGAAACAAACATAGAACAATTCCTTTTTCGAGTAGGTAGATTAGTTCTTAAGTACTTGCTCAATCAAAACAAAACTTTTTCACACTTACACTCTTTTACAAACAAGTTTTAAAAAACACTTCATTACACTCTTGAAGACAGACGCAAGAGTTAAATCGAAGTCAAAACAGAAACTTTTCAAAACCCACAAACACAAAGAAAACAATTTTGAAAACAATGAGCAAGTACCTAAGAGCCCGTAGATAACTACGGATAGAAAGGGTGCTAATACCTTCCCTTTCTATAATATACCCCCGTACTCAAAAATGTCTCGAAAAAGGAATTTTTCTGTGCTTTTTTCCTTTTCTTGTTGGATAAAATAAAAGACGGTGGTGACTCTTGCTTACCACGACATTTTGCAAACACAAACGCAAAATGCAAACCAGCATTCCAAAAATAGTCCCGGTTCTGGCCACCGTTTCACAATTACCAAATTCGAAAGTTCAAATGGTTCAATCAACTTCTTCTGATGGCAAGGGATGAGATATTCAAAGACATAGGGGTAATAGCAGAGTTGGAACCCAATGAGATCACTTCCAAATGGCTATATTTATTTTCACTTTATACTCTTTCGATTTCACTATGACTTCCTCTTACTAGGATTTCCGTATCTTTGTATAAAATCGCCTGTTTACAGGCAAATTATCAATACAAATATACTTTAAAGTCCAGACTTTTTGTTCTTTTTGTTTTGTTTGCAAAAATGTCCAATGGCTAAAATTGAATGAACATATGTATATGAACATGATTAACTGTTAAAAAATATATACATAAGAACAGGAATAAACATTTACTAAAAACTCTAGGAGCTGGGATGATACTCAAGCTGTCTGTAAATCCCCACAGAGTCCTTTTCATAAGATTATCCACAGTGAAGTCGCCAGAGCCACTTCTATAAGGTTATTCCCACAGAGTAATCTTCACAAATAAGGGTACATTCCCTGCAATCTCCCCGACATACCACTCTAGAAAATAAAGGAGTATAATCCATTTCCCGGCAATATCACCAACCTACGGAGTTCCCAATCAGTATACTTCATGGAAATTATCTTCCCCAGCTGAGTTTGGTCCTCCAAAACTGAAAAAAGAGACCTTGCAGAGTTTCTTCTAAATCAATTTCCCCAAGAGAGTTTGTTTCCACAGCATAGCACTTCTCCATCAACAAGAGTTTATTTCCCCAACAGGGTTTATTTCCCAAATAGACTACAAATTCCCCAGATCGAGTATATTCCTTAGACTACTACAAATTGCTGACAAAATTCTTCTCCCTAGTAAAGTCATCATTATCCTTAGAAAGTTGCTGTGAAGCTTGGAATCCGACCAAATACCAGTTAATGTTATCCTCCCCAAATGAGTCGGAAGTTTAACCGTCTCTTTTATCCCCAGTCAGGGTGTATAAGAAATAGAGCAACGAACGACCAATGTTCCTAAACTCTACTCCTCAAATAGAAATCAATACACCCCCTACAGATTTTCCTCAAATCTCCAACGGAAGCATTCTAGACAAGATTGAAGATACACATACTCTTCATCCCCAACAATAGTCAGGGATATATTTTCCAAGGCAAATACACTTCAACAACATTGCACGTGCATTCATCATAACATATGCATACGAAACGCATATAACACAATCTCATTTATTTTGAGAACATCATTGCACAATGCATTCCATACATCATGACATTGCATATAACTAACTCTTTACCTTTTCAGGAAAGATCAATCAACAGACCAATATCATCAACAAATCTTCAAAGCAGATTGTAAAAGACAGGGAAAATATCTACATGATGAATACTCCCTTCAAACCTCTGTTGGCTCAGATAAAATCAACCAAAGATTTATTCTGATACTTCTCTCTGTAGACCTTTTTCTAGCTCAGATTAAATCGACCAAAGATTTATTCTGATACCTCTCCCAGTTAAAGATTTAAAAACATATGTCGGCTCAGTTTAAATCGACCAAAGATTTATTTTGATACTTCTCTTAGTAGACCTTTTTCTGGATCAGATTAAATCGACCAAAGATTTATTCTGATAATTATCTCAGTTAAAGATTTAAAGACCCCTGTTGGATCAGATTAAATTGACCAAAGATTTATTTTGATACTTCTCTCAGTAGACCTTTTTCTAGCTCAGATTAAATAGACCAAAGGTTTATTCTGATACTTCTCTCAGTTAAAGATTTTAAAACATCTGCTGGCTCAGATTAAATCGACCAAAGATTTATTCTGATACTTCTCTCAGTAGACCTTTTTCTGGATCAGATTAAATCAACTAAAGGTTTATTCTGATACTTCTCTCAGTTAAAGATTTTCAAACATCAGCTGGCTCAGATTAAATCAACCAAAGATTTATTCTGATACTTCTCTCAGTAGACCTTTTTTTCCCTGGCTCAGATTAAATCGACCAAAGATTTATTCTGATACTTCTCTCAGTTAAAGATTTTCAAACATCTGTTGGCTCAGATTAAATCGACCAAAGATTTGTTATGATACTTCTCTCAGTAAACCTTTTTCTGGCTCAAATTAAATCAACCAAAGATTTATTCGGATACTTTTCTCAGTTAAAGATTTAAAGACCTCTGCTGGCTCAGATTAAATTGACCAAAGATTTATTCTAATACTTCTCTCAGTAGACCTTTTTCTGGCTCAAATTAAATCTACCAAAAGTTTATTTTGATACTTCTCTCAGTTAAAGATTTAAAAACATATGTTGGCTCAAATTAAATCGACCAATGATTTATTCTGATACTTCTCTCAGTAGACCTTTTTTTGGCTCAGATTAAATCGATTAAAGGTTTATTCTGATACTTCTCCCAGTTAAATAATTAAATACCTCTGTAGGCTCAGATTAAATCGACCAAAGATTTATTCTGATACTTCTCTCGGTAGACCCTTTTCTGACTCAGATTAAATCGACCAAAGATTTATTCTAATACTTCTTCAAGATACAGTCGAGCATAGACTCATTCTGATACTTCTATAAACAATTACCTCTGGATGGCATCTATAAGCCCATCTCCGACAATTCTTCGTCACCTCTCCAAATGACATCTTTAAGCCCATTTTCGACATAATCAACAAACAGTTTTACTTCATGCACAAGCGAGTGCAAATTTCTGGGCACTTAAGTGTTCAATCATCTTTTACCTTCAAGTCACGAATGGCGAACAAGCCAATCTAACTCTTCAGGTTTAATAAGATTGAACAGGGGCAGCTGTTGTACCCTAAAATTTTCCCTCTCTTTTCTCAAGACATTTCTCACCAAAGATCTCAAATCCTCAAGGGTTCTCAAAGGTTTAATCAGACAAGCTCACGTCCTAAGCATTGAGCCTCCAAATTAGGGTTTTTGTTTTCTCAAGGACAATTGGACTTTTAATGCTTCAAATGACTTTCATGGTTCATTATAGGTCTCCAAGATTACTCATATCAAGTTTCAAGTCTTGCAACTCAAATTTGCTCGATCAATTGCTCAGATGACTGAAAATCAGCTGTATGGGATAAAAAGTCAATTATGGTCAATATATAGTCAAACTTCATGATTTTTGGCCAACATCAACATTTTAAAGTCATATTCATCAATTGATCAAGTGTTTATCATAATTACTCAAGAAAATCATTCAAATCATCAAAGGGGCAAAATTGTCAAAATTAGGATTTTAAATGAAAATGATCGATCATTGACTTTTGACCTAGTACACGACCTAATGGATTGAAGCATGATTTCAAGGAATCAAAAACAACATATTGACCTAATCTCATGGCTCAAATAATTTCTCAAGATCAATGAATTGATAGTTGAAATTTGATTAACTTATGAAAAGTCAACTGATACACAAAAGTCAAACTTTGACTTTTTGGTCAACATTGAATTTCAAAGATCAAGATTCATCAAAACACTCAAAAATATCAAACTTGGTCAACAAGAATCAAGAAAGTAAAGAAATTCCACAAAAGTCAAAGTTTCAAGACTTAGAAAATTTCTAAGTGTTTAACCTTGATAATTTCATTACTTCATGACAAGTTTTCACCAAGATGCAAGATGATTCAAGGAAAACTTTCAACATGAAATTTGTAGATCTTGATGAATTCTAAAACTTTGTCCCTTACGGTTGATGTCCAAAAAATGCTTAGATTTGAAGATATAAGCTCATAAAGACGTGACATTTTTCATAAAACACTTAGTGAAAATTTTAGCAAGTTTAGTCAGATTTTTGACCTAACTTCTTGACCAATTTTCACCAAGTTCCAAGTTGATTTATCCGAATTGGTCAACATGAAGGTTGTAGACAATGTTTCAAGCTTTCCAAAATGTCTAATAACTTGAAGAGATCATGCTTGAGCTAGGAGAATCGAGGAGAAGAAGTTGAGCTTTAATTCTTGAATTACAAGGCATCTTCATGAAGAACACATAACGAAATCCCACAACGATGCTGCATAATCTTGCTTTACAAGCTTCTTGACTTTCAAATCTATCCATAATCAAATTTTTATACAACCAATTGAGCTATGATCCAAGAGCTTGAGCCATTGTTCAATTGATCATTCCATTAATGCAACAAAGTTCGCACTTCCATTTTGGAAAAGTGACTTTAATCATAATGTCAACTCTCCTTGAGCCCATACATCATTTCTTATGACTCCAAAACATTTTAAAGCAATAAGTAACATATCTAAAGCCTCCTAACCACCCTACAAGTCCTTGTACCATGCATTAGAACTATGTTTGTCAAGCTTGCTTCAAAAACAAGTTTCAAGACCATAACATGTGATTCCTTGTTTCTGATCACTAGAGCCTTAAAAACCAACCACCCTACAAGTCCTTGTATCATGCATTAGAACTATGTTTGTCAAGCTTGCTTCAAAAACAAGTTTCAAGACCATAACATGTGATTCCTTGTTTCTGATCACTAGAGCCTTAAAAACCTTTCCTATATAAATAGAAGAGCCATTTTCAACCTAATATATGAATTTACAAGCCCTCAAACTCCCTCAAACTAGAATTTGCACAAAAAACTCCATAGCTTGTCATTTCTGACCTTGAACTTCCATCTCACAATTCACTCGTGTGTTTCCTCTCTAAATCAATCACAAAGCTTCCATACATCATATACAACTCGTCCCCATCCCTGTTTCACAACTGTAACTCCATCTTCATCATCTTCCAAACTCAAAAACTCAGCTCTGCAACTTGACTTCTCCAACACGATTCAGGCGCTTTCAGCATAAAGTAAGAGTTACATTAGCTTCCTAAGAGTCCAGTGAAGCTATCCAGATCATCACCACACTTACAGGATTGCTCAAACTCCATACACGATTTCCTATTTTAAGGTGATTTTTCTCAACTTTGAACTCTCTCTACAATCATCATTAATGGTTACTTTGTGAATAAAAAGTGTAGACATCATAGCCCTGAAGCTAGCCATGCCATTAGTTTTCATTTATGTTGCCTGAGTCATGAAAAATTTGAGTTAGAACTTTCTGAAAAAATTAGGTTTTATTTGGTACAAACATAAATTCATGTTCATCTTTGATTTATAGTTTAAGTTGTTTACATGGTTGAATTCGTATTGAAAAATGGGGAAAGTTTCATGTTTATACTTTTGCAAATGGTTGAGAAATGGGCAAGATCAGAAATTCAAAAATCTTGTCAATGGCTTCTGGAGCGAGGTTAGGGATAAAGTTATAATCAAGACTGGTTTACTTTAGTTTATTGCAAGTTGTATTACTCACGAATGAAACAGCCACCCCAGTGGCAGGAGAAGCGCGTGTAAGGTATTGAACTATAGGGACCTGGTTTCGAGCCCCAGTGGTACCCTTTTGCTTTTCACTAATTTTATTATTTAAGATTATGTACAATCCAAGCATGTACGCACACACTGCACCTCTCATCCATACTACTTGATCATTGGACCATCAAAATCAACACTTCACAATGCAAGACCATAGTGCATCATCACAAGTCATCTCCACTGGAATACAAAATAGACGCTGAACCTTGTTCTGGGCCTAGATCATTTTTGCATTCTCACCCCCCCCCCCTTTTACTTTACAACACTCAAGCCCATTCATCAATTTTTTTTTTGTTTTCTTACTCATACAAAAAACACATTTGGGCCTAGCGCCCCTTTTGCTATTTTTAACCCTCGTCTTACTTTTTTTTAAACCCCCTAGCCCATTATTTTCTCATATCCTTTATTTTTTCTATACTTTATTTATTTAATTATCTTTATTTAAAACTAAAATACAAAAAACATATTTTCTTAATTAATTTAATTAAAAATATTTTTTTATTTTTTATTGATATTTAGAACTAAAATTTATTATTTTTCTACACTATAAAATACTTTTTTGTCAATAATATTCAAATTATTTTACAAGCAAATCATTAGATTTAGATTTCATTTTCTCCTCAATTAAATTAAGTTTAGGTTTTGTCATTTAATTTTTCTTTTAAATTGATTAAGTTAATTAACATAGATTTTAGGTTTTTGTCTTGTAATTAAAATTAATTAGTTCAATTAGGTTAATCTCTAAACCTTTTCATCAAAAACCCTAAAAGGAATTTCTCCTTCATTTTTACATTTTGTGCATAATTATTATTGTAATTCATATTCAATGACTTGTAATAGTAATTAGGGCTTTATTGCTTTCTTTCCCTTATTCACAAATTGTACCCTCATTCCCAAAGTGTTGTAATAGCATAGGACATTTTAAATTCCGTAATTTATCGCTTTTCTTATTATTGTTAGTAATTAGTGTTTGTATGACAAGACCTAAAATCAAACCATAGGAAACCCTAATTCAAAGACAATATACTTGAAAACAAAACACTTTGCACACATGCACCTCTAGGGTAACCCACACTTGTTGTCTCAGATAAAAATAATCATGTCCCTTGAACGTGAGATGCTTTAGCAAAAGACCCTCGATTAAAATATCATAGTCCCTCGATGACCCTTCAATGTTGCCTTAAATAAACGATCTTAGTCCCTTGCTACAATTGCTAAAACATCTTACAAGTTGCCTTCTATGACTGTACGATGACCCACGTCTGTCCCTCACATCCAATGATATAGCTCTCTACCAATCAATGGTAAAATAGAACTATCTAAAGGAAGAGGAAAAGAACAAAGACTTTTTAAGTAGGTAGATTGGTCGTAATTGCTTGCTCACAAACAAAAACATTCCACACCTTACACTTTCAAAATACTTTTCAAAACAAACATTTTGTATACATTCTCAATGATATGAGAATCACTATAAAATTTCCTTACATTGACATTTTCAAACATCTTTATAAGAATTCCCTTTCAACAAATACTTTCAAAACCAACACTTTATATACATTCTCAACGATGCGAGAATCATTGCAAAATTTTGCCAAACTTAGGAGTTTTCAAAATATTTTCAAACTTACACAAACATAAAGCATTTCAAAGTGATCAAGCAATTAAGATCCCGTGGATAACTACGGATGAAAAGGGTGCTAACACCTTCCCTTTTCATAACCTACCCCGCAAACGTAAGAAAACTCAAAAGGTATTTCCTGTTCTTTTTACCCTTTCTATTATTGGATAAAATAAAAGTCGATGGTGACTCTTACAATCCACAACAATTGCAATAAAACTCAAAACAACCAAGTCGATTCTCCCACTGTATCACACATGAGAATCAGGAGGATGAAGAGAGTATATTAGTCTTTTATTTGGATCTATTTTACCAAGAAATCTACCTGAACTAAGTAGTAAAAAGTGGCTATGAAACTGGACTTCTGTAGATTAATATAGGTCACAATTCTTGAAGGTAAGAGTATGGTTAGCTTCAGAGAAGTCCAATGAAGCTAACTGAATGGAGCTTTTGGTGTTTTGGAGTGAGAATGAAAGAAATCAGAAATTCAAATTCAGAGTTTGTGTGGGATCTGAACAGGGGTCAATTGGCTATCAAAATCTTGTTAAAATAGGTGGAATATGCATCTTATTTATAGGAGAGGATGAGGTCATTCTTAAGCGTGCGAATGAGAGTGTAATTAAGTGAATTCGTGTGAACCTGAAGCATGAGAAATATGTGACTTGTTTAGAATTAAAACTCATCCAAATCTTGCATTTTTTGATGCTAAATGCTTTTGGAATGTTGATAAACATGATTAGAAGCAAAAATGTGTGTAAACTTTGCATTTAGAAGGTACAATATAGATTTCAAATTCTGACTTTAGAGAAATCTTCAGTTTCAAGGTACCTACTTTGAACCCATGGTGTTCATAACTCAAGGGGTCTCAGGGCATGATTATTGAAGCATTTGAAAGATAATATCACAATCTTTGCAATGTGCCAAGAATAAGGTCAGATGGATGTTTGAGCTAAAAGTTATGATGAGTCAAAGTTGAGAAAAAGATGCTGACTTTTTGTACTTAGAAAAATTCTAAGCTTTTTCTTCAAAAGTGACTTATAATGTTTTGATTCTAAACAAGGTTTTCCTCCAAAATTGAGCTTTGATCAATGATTCTAACTTGGAGTAGAATTCCCAAAGATCATTGTGAAACTTGAATCACTCAAAAATACCAAGTATTAAAAAAGTTATGGCCTTGTAAAATTGGTAAAAATTCATGAGGTGACCAATAATCTTTTGGGTTCTTAGGGAATCTTACACTAATTTTTAAGCTTTGCACATAAAAGAAGAGTTAAATTTAATATCCTTAAGATAATTATGGAAAAATAATGGGCTCAAGGAGATAAAAATTGACCAAGTTATGTTCTTTTGAAATTTCATAAGGAAATTTGATAGCCAATCTAGAAGACTTGTAATCTTTTTCCATCATTAAGCATCTTAAACACAAATTTTTATTGAAAACCTTGAATTTATTAGTTTATAACCCTATAAAGAGAATCATGTATTTGGAATCACTCAAAAATCTCAAAAGATGAGCAAGATATAACCCTTAGAAGTTCAAAACCCTAGCTCCTAGAGCACCAAAATGACTTGGAAATCCTTTTCAATTTTGAAAAACTTTCTTGCATTATAACTTTTGCCATGTGAATAGAGATTGTTGTGGATGATAATAAGAACCCATAGCAACAATAAACACCTCTAAATATTAAAGATTGATAGATTTATGTACTTGTGAT
Source organism: Vicia faba (assembly GCA_948472305.1). Lineage (NCBI taxonomy): Eukaryota > Viridiplantae > Streptophyta > Magnoliopsida > Fabales > Fabaceae > Vicia > Vicia faba. The sequence goes on along the minus strand of OX451736.1, from coordinate 933,878,048 downwards.
CAAAGAATCAAGAACTTGTCCAATTAGGTCAAACTTCTTCAATCAACCCTTGCATATTTTTACTTTCTTTAACAAATTAAGGCATGATGAATCATAGTAGACCTTGTAATTATATTACTTTAAATAATCTTCAATGATGAAGCTTGAATCTCAATGAATCTTTGTTGAAGAAGGCATGAAAATAAACTCATGAACCTATAGATCAACCTGATGAAGTGTGTTGTGCTTTCACCTATAACATCATCAATTAGAGAAAACATTCATAGTATTTGTTAGTTAAAAGTTAATCAATACAAAACATAGATGATCATAATATACAAATCAAGGTGCTTGGTTATTCCTCATGAACAAACCTAGAGATAGGGAGAAGAACAAAATCCTAGTGTGATTTTGTTGTGATTGAGTTGATATGAAATGATAGAGGAATCTTAGGGGCAAAAATTGGGGTATAACAACTTCCCTTATTTAAGTGTCTTCTATCTGGAGATACGAAAGTTAAAATCTTCGTGTCGACGCAATTGAAGATACTTAAATATAAAACAAGCCCTATTTTTGGCCCTAAGATGCCATGCAATGCATATGATTGTGCATGCAAACAAACAGATTCGAAGGTGACACAGGACACCACTGGGGTAATAGAAAATAAAAGTTTAAGAGAGAAATTAGACCAGGAAAATAAATAACTGGTGAATAGAAGACTCGACTCTATTGGGGTAAAGCCCAAGGAGGAGACAAAGTAACATCAACTCAAATATTAAGGAGAGAAAAATAAAGGATAACAGTGATCGACAAATAACTACGAACTATCCACTCAGAGAGAAGATAGAAAAAAAGGTAACATCGACCCACATGGGAAAAGAAATGGTAGGATAATACCAACAAAAGCCAACATTAGGGTAGGCAACAAATAATCAGCATCAGTACTTACGACTGGAAACAAATGAATTCTTCAAAGCAAAATCAATGAAGAACTATCTCCCATAATGACGAGACTACCATCCATTGGAGTAACAAATCTCAACAATGAACTATCTCCCATAATAGCGTGACTACCATCCATCGGAGTAACAAAATCTCAACAACAAACTATCTCCCATAATGACGAGACTACCATCCATCAGAGTAACAAAATCTCAACAACAAACTATCTCTAATAATGACGAGACTACCATCCATCAGAGTAACAAATCTCAACAATGAACTATCTCCCATAATGACGAGACTACCATCCATTGGAGTAACAAATCTCAACAATGAACTATCTTCCATAATAGCGTGACTACCATCCATCGGAGTAACAAAATCTCAACAACGAACTATCTCCCATAATGACGAAATTACCATCCATCAGAGTAACAAAATCTCAACAACGAACTATCTCCCATAATGGTGTGACTACCATCCATCGGAGTAACAAAATATCAACAACAAACTATCTCTCATAATGACAAGACTACCATCCATTGGAGTAACAAATCTCAACAACAAACTATCTCCTATAATGGCGAGACTACCATCCATCGGAGTAACAAATCTCAACAACGAAATATCTCCCATAATGACGAGACTACCATCCATTGGAGTAACAAATCTAAAAAACGAACTATCTCCCATAATGACGAGACTATCATCCATTAGAGCAATAAATATCAACAACGAACTATCTCCCATAATGACGAGACTACCATCCATTGAAGTAACAAATCTCAACAATGAACTATCTTCCATAATGACGAGATTACCATCCATCGGAGTAACAAAATCTCAACAGCGAACTATCTCCCATAATGGAGAGACTACCATCCATTAGAGTGCAAATGAATTTTCTTGGGGAACTAACAAACTTACTGGTGAAGTATAGGTTGCTCAAATAAAGAGACTTGTCACTTGCTGCTATAAGAAAACCTTCAGGAAAAGAAATATGACTTCTGTAGGGAAGTTTCAATATATTCATGCTGAGGAGATAAAATCTTCTTGTGAAAAATAAATGCACACCCTCAATCCAGAGTTCATATCTTACAAAAAATCAGAATAATAATGTTGTCGGAGCCACAGATCCATACCAGAAATAAACTGGAGTGAAGCAGTTAACCAAGATAGCATCTGATGAGAAATAAACTCAAAAGGAAAAACAGATCTAACCAGATAATGAGCCGAATAAGAAGGCTAAAGCAAAATTCTTCCACGAGGGGTAACTCAGTGGGGAAATTGAAATAATATTCACTTTCTACTTAAGGTTGACACTCTATTGAAGAGAAGGTAACATAACTCTGCAAAATAGGGTAACATGCGAACAAAATATTAATGAAAACAGATGAGCAATGAATCGCTAAATTCAGCTATACATGGTGTATGTATGAATGTATGAGTGTTATCATATATATGCTGACAAAACAGACATACAACACTGGGAATAACCAGACAAAACCAACTCAAGTAAAGTCAACACTCGGCTAAATCACATCCAGGAGGAAAAGTTCACAAGAAAGTAAGCACCAACTGAGGAAACAAATTCCTATTTCACGGCTTAACTTCACTGGGAAGAAGCATAATCCGAAAATAATCAATTTTAAACAGTGAGTCGAGACAAATACAAGGATATAACATCCTCCTTCAGGCTTCACTTGGGGACGTCACACAGACTTCAACGGGGAAAACAATGCTTCAACGTCTCTACTTCCACTGGGGATTACAAATTGACTTCATTAGGGCAGATGAAAACCATGTTGTCGAGATATCAACTGGGGATCCCGTGTTGACTTCATTGGGGAATACAACACTACATTATCGAGGGGAGCCCAAAATAAATTCTTCAATACTAAGAGTGATGATTACACGAATTTCTCTGGGGAGAAATTATGAAATCGCACGGGGATAACAACTTCCTGAGAGAAACATTAACTCAACTTTACTCGGGGATCTAAGAAGTTAAACAATACAGAAAGAAATCAAAATTATGGGGATTTTAAATCAAACCCAACGCTTAGCGGGAGAAAACCCAAAAAAGCTGACACTCGTTTCAACACTTATTATAAATATATTGCCCTTGTCTATTTACCAAACAATAATAATAATGCCAACACTGAAAAGGGGTGATGTTTTGAAAATGATTCCACCTTATCACATAAAAGGACAAGGAATTTTCGTCATATGAGTGAAGACCTCATTGGGGAATCTGGGGTAGAGGCTTCGGACCATGCAAAACCCAAAATCAAAATAAACATCCTGGAGGAAAAACTGAGCCAAGACTTGACTGGGGAAAATGGGATTTCAAACCCAACACCGCATCATACATCAATTGGTACCATCTAAAACTATTTGAGAAACAACAAGAAGATCATACACATATCAGCGAAAGCGACCTAAAAGAATTTTCATGGGGAATACCTATTTCAGAGTTTGTCCATCCTCAGAATCACTATTTTTGTTTTTTCTTGAATCACAAAATATAAAGTAAAAGGTAGTTTGTAAATTCTTTTCAAAAACAATTTTATTATTAAATATATTTGTTTTAAAAATTACTATAAATGATAAATGGAGCCTTTGTAAGCAGAATAAAATAAGAATTGCAAAGAATTGGATAAAGCTCAAACTTTATTAATAGAATGGTAGTCTGCGAATGGCGAGACCCCATAGATGATTACAAAGTTTGGAAAATGGTAATACATTGGAAAAGATACATTGAAACACAATGACCACTATTCTCCCTAACAACTTTGAATTCCTGAGCAGTGACTTCTGTTAAAGTGTGGTGAGGATCCAAGAAGATTGTTGCTTCAATGATCAAGTCTTGTTTGATGCAGTTACTTGCCAAGAAATCCCTAACTTTTGTCTAAGTTTCCCTTGCGGGTTTTTAACCTAGAGAGAAGAATCTATTATGTTTATGTCTCTTATTTTTTCCTAGACCACCCTTTTGGGTTTTCATCCTACTGAGACGCTCTTTTTTGCTTAAGCTTCCCTTTCGGGTTTTTGACTTAGCGAGCTGTTCTTTTATTTCTTTAGGCGAAGTATTTCTTAACTGCATCAACATTCATAGGACGTGGGAACTCCTTGCCATCCATAGTTTCATGAATCAATACACCTCTAGAGAATGCTTTCTTGACAACATATGGGCCTTCAAAATTGGGAGTCCACTTGCCCCTAGAATCAGCGTTAAAAGACATGATTTTCCTGAGCACGAGGTCTCCTTCTCTGAATTCACGAGGCTTGACCTTCTTATAAAAAGCTTTATTCATTCTATTTTGGTATAATTGGCCATGACACAAGGTCTTCGTTCTCTTTTCTTCAATTAACTTCAGTTGGGCAAACCTATTTTGGACCCATTTAGTCTCTAACAACTTGGTTTCTATTATCACACGTAAAGAGGGAGTCTCAACCTCAACAGGGAGCACTGCTTCCATACCATACACAAGAGAGAACTAGGTTGCCCCTGTTGAAGTGCGGACATGTGTACGATATCCATGCAAAGAAAAAGGGAGCATATCATGCCATTCTTTATAGGTAACAACCATTTTCTGGATGATCTTCTTGATGTTTTTATTAGCAGCTTCAACAACCCCATTCATCTTTGGCCTGGAAGGAGATGAATTATGATGGACAGCCTTGAATTCTTCACAAATTTTCATCATTATCTTGTTATTCAGATTCGAGCCGTTGTCAGTGATAATCCTGCTTGGCACACCATACCGACATATAAGACTTTTCTTAATAAAGCATACTGCCACCTGCTTGGTAACATTAGCATATGAAGCTTCTTCCACTCATTTGGTGAAGTAGTCAATTGCCACAAAGATAAAATGATGTCCATTCGATGCCTTAGGTTCAATCATTCCAATCATGTCAATACTCCACATAAAGAAAGGCCACGGGGAAGAAATAACATTGAGAAGCGTCAGAGGCACATGAATTTTGTCAGCATAAATATGGATTTTGTGGCACTTCTTTTCAAATTTGTAACAGTCATATTCCATTGCCATCCAATAGTAACCTGCCCAAAGAATCTTCTTTGCCATCGAATGTCCATTGGCATGAGAACCAAAAAAACCTTCATGGATTTCATGCAACAACATGTCTGCTTCGTGTCTATCCACACATCTGAGCAAGACCATGTCATAATTTCTTTTGTATAGCACATCTTCATTGAGGAAAAAGCTACATGCCAACCTTGTCAATGTCTTTCTATCTTTGTTTGATGCACCAGTCGGGTATTATTGAGTCTGGAGAAAATGCTTGATATCATAGTACCAAGGTTTTTCGTATGACGTTCCCTCTGTTGCAAACACATGAGCTGGTCTATCCAAATGTCACACTGTGATACGAGGCACATAGTTCCAAGTATTTACTTGATACATAGAAGCCAGAGTGGCTAAAGCATCCGCCATCTGATTTTCATCTCTGGGAATATGATGGAATTCAACTTTATTAAAGAAAGGTAATAATCTTCTAGCATATTCTTTGTAGGGTATCAAGCCAGGGTGACGAGTATCACATTCTCCTTTAATCTGATTTATTACCAAAGTTGAATCTCCATATACATCTAGAATTTTGATTCTGAGATCAATAGCCTCCTCGAGATCCATGATACAAGCTTCACACTCTGCCATGTTATTGGTGCAATCAAATACCAACCTTGAAGCAAATGGGATATGAGGTCCATGGGGAGTGATAATCACAACACCAATTCCTTTCCCATAAGCATTCACAACTCCATCAAACACCAATGCCCCAACGAGATTCAGGATCAAGACCTTTCTCAGGCAACGGTTCATCACAATCTTTTACTTTCAGAAACATAACATCCTCATCAGGGAAATCATATTTAACAGACTGATAATCATCAACCAGTTGGTGAGCAAGATAATCTTCCAACACACTGCTTTTTATAGTCTTCTGAGTACGAGATTTAATATCGTATTCAGACAACAACATATGCCAATGGGCAATTCTTCCAGTAAGGGCAGGATTTTAAAAAATATACTTAATTGGATCCATTTTGGAAATCAACCAAGTAGTATGATTCAATTGAAAGCTGGTGTATTCCCAGGTTGTAAGGAAGACTGTCATTATTGCTTATCCTCACCCGCCGATTGCCCTCTGTTGAAGACAAGTATCCAACGCCTGATTGATAACCAAGAAATTCTGTTTGAGAATGCTCCCGTTTTACCCGTTCCTGTTAAAGACATTTCAATCATAACCATCACCGCCAATCCTTCCAGGGTCCCTAAAAGACCCGTTAGGATTACACCTGCTCCAAAAACTACTCCGCTTAAGATCACAATGCCCGGGCCGGTCCCGTACAAGTCAGATAAAATAGTACCATGGAATTATGGTGGAGAAATCTACTACCATGGTATCTGTGATACGATGGGAGAACTGACTAGGGTTTTGCGTTTGTTTTCGCAAATGTTTCGGTTGAGCAAGATTCGCCACCGACTTTTTATTTTATTCTAAGGAAAGGTTAAAAAGCACAGCAAAAACCTTTGAGATATTTTCTTGGGTTCGGGGAGTAGATTATAGAAAGGGAAGGTATTAGCACCCTTTCTATCCATGGTTATCCATGGGCTCTTAGGTACTTGCTTAGATCAACTTGCCTTGATTTTCAATTTTTTGAAATTGTGCTTTCAATTGTTTGAAATGGTGCTTTGTGTGTGGTTTTGAAAATGTTTTGAAAAAAAATGCCTTGTCTAGGCAACCCTTGTAACAATTCTTTACTCGAATGTTTTACAAAAGGTGTTTGTCTTTTTGAAAAGATGTTTCAAGGTTTTTTGAAAGTTGTTTTGAAAGTGTAGTGATGTGTAGTTTGAAAAATAGGCAAGTGTTTTTGTTTTGCAAGTTGACAAGTACTTAAGAGCTATCTACCCTAAAGTTCTCAAAGATTATTGCTATGTTTTAACTCTTTTAACAATTTTGTTCCACCATTGCATTTGGTGGACAATCTTGTGTTAGGATGTGAAAGGGACGGGCGCGGGTCATCGTTTAGACCATAATTGCAATGGTGCCAAGTATCTTTGGGCAATTTTTCCTTTAAGGGACTTGATCATTTTTAGGCAACTTTCGAAAGCGTCAACGAGGGACTATGATCATTTTGTTTGTTTTTGCCAAAGATACCTAACATGCAATATGGCCCATTATTTGAAGGCAACAAGTGGAATACCCTAGGGGTGCAAGTGTGATTAGTGTTGTCCATTTTCATGCTTGTTTATCTTGGAATTAGGTCAAACTATTTTTGGTTAATTTTTGCATACAAAACCCTAATTCTAGCATGGCATATTTAGAAAGCTTTAAAGTGCGAAAAAATAAAGATCCTAAATTATTACAACACAATATATGGGAAGGGGGGTACAAATGTTCAAATGGGGATTTTTAGCAAGAAATTTAAATCTAACTATTACATCAAAATTTGGGAATTTACAAGGTATTTAATTGCACAAATTAAATAAAAATAAAATAAATATGTAAGATGCAAAAAGGCTTTTTATATGTATGAAAAAAGTATTTTTTTATGTGCCAAATAAACAAAAATAAAATGAATTAATTTTTTGTATTTTTATGTATTTAGGGAAAAACCCTAATTTTACTAAGTAAAATGTATTAATTATTTGATATATACAAATATTTATCAATTATGTATAGAAATAAACAAAAAGGAAGTATATTATGAAAAAGAGATTTTTTAGGTTAAATATTGATAAAAAATAAAAATGTATTATTTTTATGTTTTCATCCTAAATTTTATAATTAATATATAAGTATCTACATTATTTATTAAATATATATTATATGTACAAAAATAAACTATTTAATATTTATTAAAAAAAAGTATATTTTATGTAAAATGTTTTCCAGAGGTAATATAAAATAAAAATCAGAAAATAAACATGTTTGCATTATTTTTTAGTATTTTTTAAATAAAAGTATATCTAGGTATTTATTTATGTACAAATATCTATTTAAGCCAATAAATGCTTAATAAATACAAAAATGGTTTGAAAAATATTTTTTTATATTTTTAATATTATGAGAAAAAATAAATAAATCAGAAATAAAAAGAAAAAATCAAAAAATGATCAAAATAAGCATAATGGGCCAAGGGGGTGTAAAAGTAAAAATGGGGTGTAAACAGAAATAACAAATCAGGCCCAGCCCACGTGGAGCTTCTTCAACCTCCAGCCATTCTTGTCTCAAAAACGCGCGCTTCTCAGGCTTGTTCAAACATCCTGATTCTTTGATTTTTAACAAAAACTTACAACATCAAAAATGTTAAGCATTAAACAACGAATCCATACATACCAAAAACTTGATCTAACTCTCAGAAATGAGAGAGAATTTCTTCTCCCCCAATTCCTGACCTAGTTTTTTCCATACATTCATCTTCAAAATTCTCTCAGTATACACAACATAAATGAAAAGTAATGATATGGGTGGATTCAGGGCCATGAATATGACATAACTTCTTCACAAACCTAAGCCTAGATATGCTTGGATAGGGAGATAGAAGTTCCAGAATTTACCTGTTCAGTTGGAATCGTGTGCAACAATGGAGGCAGTTTCAAGGCAAAGTGAGGACTTGTACAACTTGCTTGAAGTGTAGTGATGCTATTCCAATGCTTGGTGTGTTTTGAATCGTGCCAAATCAAGCTGCAGAAGTCCACATGCAAGAGAGAAAAATGGAAATGGCAAATGGTGCTATGGCTGTTACAGTCTCAGTTCAATGTTTGGAATAGTTTATATGGATGTTATGGAAGGTATATGAAGTGGTTTGGATGAAAGTGCACGATGGAAATGAGCTGTGGGATTCAAGTTGCAGAATATGCCCTGTTTTGCCACAAAACTGTGATTTTCTGTATAAGGATGGATGAAGGGTGGTTTGGTCGTGTTTTAGGTCAGTTAGGGAGTATGAAATGTGAGGATAAAGTTTGCTTAGGTTGGTCTTTGCAGGAATGTGTTGTGTAGTACAAAATGCAAGCTTTCTTCTTACTTAAGCAAAAGTTGTCAAGTTGGTTCCTAGGCCAAGGCAGGTCCCTCAAGCATGCTGCATAATCTCTCCTTGATCAGTGGGATTAGTTCCATAACTTGTGCCTCAGAGATTTTCTTTGTACCTCTTGATTCATGTTTTGACATAAAGTGTAACTTTTCAAAAATGGATAACTCACTTTTTCCAAATATGGCTTAATTCTCCATGTAATGACCAAATGCATAGAATAACATCTTGGCACAATGGTTTAGCATTGAATTATTAAGTGAAAATGGGTTTAGAGGCCTGTGATGTAGCTTGCACATGCTGAGTTTGAAAATGCACAAGTTATGGACATGTGAATTGGTCATGAACAAAGTGAGTTTTTCCCAACTTGCCAAATTCGATTCTCCCTAACCATGAGGTTGTTTGATGAGTTCTTGGACATTTTGGAAAGCTTGGAATGTGTACTTCAATCCATATTTGTAATGAAAATTGAAATTCCAAGTGGAAGCATGTGAAAAATTACCATGAAGTTGGGCAAAAATCCTGCCTAAAATAGGTCAAAATTTTTCTAAGTTAAGAATGGTTTGGTACCCTTGTTCCAAAAATTGTAACTTGAGCTACAAGCTTCTTTTGAGGAAACTTTGTGAATAAAAGTTGTAGATTTTGCAATAGGCTATAACTTTCATGTTTTTACTATTCCTTGAATCCAAATGCATCTTGATGAGAAAGTGGGACAAAGTTAGGAAAAAATTAGGGTTTTTCATAACTTAGAAAAATTCTAAGTTATGAAAAATCTTCATTTCAAACCCTAATTTGCAATTCTTGATTTCTTGATGAAAAAGTTTCATGATTTGGCATGTTTTGATGAAAAATGAATCTTGACACTTGATTTTGACCAAAAAGTCAAAGTTTGACTTTTCAGTATACAGTCAAATTTGGCTCAGTTGACTGGAAAATTCATCTGTCAATCTTGTGCATTTGGGATCTTTTGAACTTTTTGAACATGTTAAGACAATTCCATTGGGTCCTTGAGTCCATATGTGAGCTTGGTTTGCCATTGGCTTGGTCAAACAGTCAAAAATTGCCTTTGTGCAGTCAAAACCCTAAAAATGACCATTTTGCCCTTTTGGTGATCTGATCAAATTTCTTGTGGAATTGTGGTCCAAACTTGATCAAATGGTCCATGTGAGTTCATAATGTTGTTGTGGGTCAATTTTCATGAGGTTTGACTATCAATTGACCACAGTTGACTTTTTCCCCAATACAACTGATTTCTAGGTCAACTGTCCAATTGACTGGGCAAAATTTGGAATCAAGGCTTGAAACTTGGTATGGATAAACTTGGGAGTCCAATATGAAGCATGAAAGTCATTTTAGGCATTTTTGGTCAAAACATCTTTGTGCAAACACAAATCCTAATTTGGGTCAACAGTGCTAGGAGAAGTCTTGAGTAGAGGAAAACCCTAACTGGATCTTGAGCTCCAAGGGCCTTGTGATGAGAAAATGTTGAGGAAATGGGAGGGCAAATTTTGGGGTACAACAGTATCAAACAAGATGAACTGACTGCCGAAGAAGAGAGCTCCGAAGAAGAAAATTCTGACATCAGTAATATTGTCGGATCTAGCAAGATTACCCGTAGTGGTAGAATCTTCTCTCCAGAGATTGCCTCTCCAAAGGCAGTCTTTGGACCCATGGCCGTTCCAAAGATTACCTCTGCACCAGTGATCATACCTGCAAGCGTACCTACCAACAAAGACGACACAATTCCTGTCCCTACCAATACTTCTACTGCTGAGAATCGAGGGAAAAGAATTCAAGAGGAGCCTGTCCAGACGAAGGCTCAATCACTAGCTATCCCCGAAACATCCAAGAAGGAAATGGAAGAGATCCTAAGGATAATAAAGAAGAGTGACTATGATGTGGTTAAACAGTTGGGGCAAACCCCTTCCAAGATCTCCATGCTAGCATTGCTGCTGTGCTCTGAGGCCCATGCAAAAGCTCTGGTAAAATTTCTGAAGATAGCTCATGTGCTACAAGAGATGTCTGCCGACCAGTTCCAAGACTGTGTGGCCAGTTTGACAGCTAATAACGGCCTGGGTTTCTCTGATGCTGACTTGACACCTAAAGGGAGAAAACACAATGAGGCATTACATGTCTCTGTAGAGTGTAAAGGAACAACCCTAGCCCATGTCTTGGTAGACACTGGTTCATCTTTGAACATCTTACCAAAGAAAGCTCTTGACAGATTGGATTGCGAAGGGCTAGCGTTGAAACCCAGCAACATAATTGTGAGAGCATTTGATGGCTCGAAGAGGATGGTCCACGGGGAGGTGGACATCCCGATAAAGGTGGGGACTCAGACTTTCAATTCAACCTTCTATGTGATGGACATCCGTCCCTCTTACTCTTGTCTGTTAGGACGGCCTTGGATCCATAATGCCGGAGCTGTCACCTCCATATTGCATCAGATGCTGAAGTACCCGGTCCAAGGAAAGATCATAACTGTCCATGGGGAGGAGGAGTACATGATTAGTCATCTGAATTCTTTCCGATATGTGGAGTTGGATGGCGAGTTCATTAAAACTCCTTTTCAACATTTCGAGGAGGTCTCTCAAGAAGTAGCGGCAACCAAGGCAGTATCCTCGATTCCCAAGATCATAAGACCTCCACTTCGGATGTCATCTCTAAAGGAAGCAAAGGCAGTAATAGAGGAAGGTGGATGCACCATCTGGGGGCAGCTTCCAGACATTCTGTATAAATCAGACAAGTTTGGCTTGGGGTTTACTTCAACTACTCAAAAGGCTGTGCGCCGCGCCCGTGCCGGAGGGCCGCCTGTGAAGATTAGCAACCAAGGGGTCAATGCAATAGAAGACAATGAAGAGGATGGAAGCTTGGAAGATTGGATTTTTCCTACTGTCAACGGAGGACTTCGCAACTGGGAAGCCAGAGACTTTGTCCCAATAACTTTCATCTCTCAGTAATTTACCTTTTACATTTCTGTTGGACTTGTAATATTCACGAACAATTCACACTTTAAAAACCTTGTGTCTTGCCCGAGGCACAATGGTCCATTTGTAAGGGTTTTTATTTCATCTTCATATGACATTCAATGAATCATGGACGCTTTTTCACATATAAACCTTTTGTGCTCATTATCTTTCTTTTACATTTTATTGTTTAAAGATGGCTATACCCTTACACACACCCACACTCACAAATGCAGGTACCCCTCCATTCCGGATCCCATGGGTAACGATACTGCTATAGCCTTCAGTGACTCTGAAGATCTGATCTACCAAGCCGAATACGAAGGTGAGGAAGATTGTGAGGTACCAGGGGAATTGGCCAGACTACTACAACAAGAGGAAAGAGCTATTCAGCCTCATGAGGAGCTGTTGGATATAATCAATTTGGGTACCGAGGAAGATAAAAAGGAAATCAAAGTGGGTGCCAATTTAGAGCCGAGTGTCAAGGAGCGCCTAATTCAGCTATTGCATGATTATGTTGAGATCTTTGCCTGGTCATACAAAGACATGCCGGGACTTGATACAGACATCGTGGTACATCATCTACCCACAAGAGAAGACTGTCCACCAGTGAAACAAAAAGTCTGCCGCATGAGACCTGACATGTCAGAGAAGATCAAAGCGGAAGTCATGAAACAGTTCAATGTCAGGTTCTTGGCTATCACTTCCTATCCTCAACGGGTTGCCAACATTGTTCCCATACCGAAAAAGGACGGTAAAGTAAGAATGTGCATGGATTATAGAGATTTAAACAGGGCCAACCCTAAAGATGATTTTCCACTTCCACACATCGACATCCTGGTTGATAATACGGCCCAGCACAAAGTATTTTCCTTCGTGGAGGGATTCTCAGGCTATAACCAAATCAAAATGGCACCTGAGGACATGGAGAAAACTACGTTTGTCACACAGTGGGGCACGTTCTGCTACAAAGTGATGTCATTCGGGCTGAAGAATGATGGGGCAACCTATCAATGCGCCATGGTAGCTTTGTTTCATGATATGATACATCATGAGATAGAGGTCTATGTAGATGACATGATAGCCCGATCACAAACTGAAGAGGAGCATCTTGATCACTTGCAAAAGTTGTTTGTAAGATTGAAGGAGTACAAACTAAGGTTGAACCCGAACAAGTGCACATTCGGAGTCTGGTCCGGTAAACTTTTGGGTTTCATTGTCAGCAACAAAGCCATCGAGGTTGATCCTGCCAAGGTTAAAGAAATACAAGAAATGCCTGCTCCTCGTACTGAGAAGGAAGTCAGAGGATTCTTGGGACGCCTAAACTATATTTCCAGATTCATTTCTCACCTAACATCTACTTGTGAACCAATCTTCAAACTGTTGAAGAAAGATCAAGTAGTCAGATGGAATGATGAATGCCAGATTGCTTTTGACAAAATCAAAGAGTATTTACAAGATCCTCCTGTCTTGATGCCACCAGTCGAGGGAAGGCCACTAATCATGTATCTGACCGTTTTAGAAAATTCAATGGGGTGTGTATTGGGGCAGCATGACGAGTCTGGCCGAAAAGAGCACGCTATTTACTACCTGAGCAAAAAGTTTACCGACTGTGAAACCAGATATTCACTGCTCGAGAAAACTTGCTGCGCTCTGGTATGGGCTGCTCGTCGGCTAAGACAGTATATGTTGACTCATACCACTTTGCTGATATCTAAGATGGATCCGATAAAGTACATCTTTGAGAAGCCTGCTCTGTCTGGGAGGATAGCTAGATGATAGATGATCCTAACAGAATATGACATACAGTACACTACCCAAAAAGCTATAAAGGGCAGCGTGCTAGCTGATCATCTTGCTCATCAAGATGTAGAAGATTATCAGTCCATGAAGTTTGAATTCCTGGACGAAGACATCATGACATTAGACAAATGTGAAGAAACCAGACCATATGACAGACCTAAACAAGGATCCCGATGGACCCTATTCTTTGATGGGGCATCCAATGCACTTGGTAATGGTATCGACGTTGTACTCATATCTCCGGAAGGGTGCCATACTCCTTTTACTGCCAGACTTTGCTTCAACTGTACGAACAACATGGCGGAATACGAAGCATGCATCTTTGGTCTCAAGGCTGCCATAGACTTGGGGATCAAATCTTTAGTTGTATTTGGAGATTCAGCTTTGGTCATCAGTCAGATCAAAGGAGAATGAGAATCTAAGCATCCAAACCTTATCCCTTATAAAGAACATGTTTTGACATTTTCACCACATTTCAAGCAGATTACCTTCGAGCATTTCCCGCGAGAAGAAAATCAGTTAGCAGATGCTCTAGCCACAATGTCATCTATGTTTAAACTTAATTGGGATAAGGAGGGTCCCCAAATCACCATTGAACGAATGGACGAACCAGCACACAGTCACGAGATTAATACTGAAGAAGTAGTTGACCAGCCTTGGTTTCATGAAGTCAAAAGGTATCTCGAGGCTCAAGAATATCCAGAAGGAGCTTCAATCAATGATAAAAAGTTCCTAAGGAGATTCTCCCTAAGTTCTTCCTAAGTAATGGCATCCTGTACAAACGTAATCATGATTCTATTCTGCTCTGTTGTGTGGATAAGATTGAAGCTGAAAAGATTATGGCTGAATTACATGAAGGTACCTTTGGCACTTACTCTATTGGGCATACGATGGCGAAGAAAATCCTACGGGCAGGCTATTATTGGTCTACCATGGAAGCAGACTGCTATCAACACTCTCGGACCTGTCATAAGTGTCAAATCTATGCAGAAAAGGTGCACGTGCCTCCGGTTCCTCTAAATGTCTTAACAGCTCCTTGGCCCTTCGTTATGTGGGTAATCGATATGATTGGGGAGATCAAGCCTACAGCCTCCAATGGACACCGCTTCGTTCTAGTGGCCATTGACTATTTCACAAAGTGGGTCGAAGCAGCTTTCTTCGCATCCGTTACTAAGAATGTTGTTGCCCGCTTCATCAAGCAGAATCTTATTGCCGGTATGGTATCCTAGAAAGGATCATCACTGATAACGGTATGAACCATAACAATACTATGATCACCGCCTTGTGTGAGCAGTTCAAGATTCAACATCACAATTCATCCCCCTATCGGCCAAAGATGAATGGTGCACTCGAAGCTGCTAATAAAAACATTAAAAAGATCATACAGAAAAAGACAGTCACCTACAAGGACTGGCATGAAATGCTACCGTTTTCTCTCCACGGGTACCGTACCACGGCTCGCACATCAACTAGGGCAACACCTTATTCTTTGGTTTATGGCATGGAGGTTGTCTTGCCTATCGAGGTTCAAATCCCCTCCTTGAGAATTATGAAGGATGCAGGATTGAGTGAGGACAATTAGATCCAGACCCGACTTGATCAACTGAACTTAATTGATGAAAAGAGACTTACTGCTGTTTGCCATGGTCAGATGTATCAAAAACGGATGATCAAGGCTTTCAACAAGAAAGTCAGACGCCAAGTATATCAAGTTGGAGATCTAGTGATCAAATGCATCGTCTTGCCACAAAGTGATCCCAGGGGAAAATGGACTCCTACCTATAAGGGACCATTTGTAATCAAGAACATCTTCTCCGATGGGGCAATGATCTTAACCACCATGGACGGTGACGACCTGCCACACCCTGCGAACGCATACATAGTCAAAAGATACTACACATAAGAGACCCGCTAGGTTGACACATCTAGGCAAAACAAGGGCATCCCAGCGAACCAAAAGGTTCGGGCAAAAATTAGGGATAAAATAAAAAAATCTGTACACCCGGCAAGTTGAAAACCCGAAAGGGCGACTTGGGCAAAAAAGAGTTTCCCGATGGACTGAAAACCCGAAAGGGCGGTCCAGGAAAAAGTTAGGGAATTAAAGCGTACAACTATGTCTCGTCGGATCACTTTGAGGATAATCTCTTCACTGACAAACTCGGAGCTTCTGATCAATTCAATCATCTTTGGACGAAGCAACAAATAGACAAGATATTCGGAGATACGAAGGCTATAGCAGAATGGGAACCCCATGGGATTATCACACATAGCTATCTTTCTTTGTATAAATTTTTCTTATTTTTATGACACCATCCTCTTACTAGGATGTCTGTCTCCTTTGTACAAAATACTTATTCAAAGTGAATACAAAGATATCTCTTTAAAAGTACCGAAAACTATTTGTCCTTTTCTTTTTACACTTGTGTTTTATTTTCAAAAAAACGTCCAATGATTCATTGATGAACATATGCATTTGAACATAATTACTGTTTACAAATGAACAAAATGAAAAGAACAATTACTGACAGTGTGATACGGTAGGAGAACTTACTTGAGGTTTTGCATTTGTGTTTGCAAATGTTTCGGTTTAGCAAGAGTCGCCACCGACTTTTTATTTTATCCAAAGGAAAGGTCAAAAAGCATAGGAAAGACCTTTGAGATGTTTTCTTGGGTTCGGGGGGTAGATTATGAAAAGGGAAGGTGCACACACCCTTTTCATCCATGGTTTTCCATGGGCTCTTAGTTACTTGTTTAGATCACTTGCTTTTGCTTTTCAATTGTTTGAAATGGTGCTTTGTGTGTGGTTTTTGAAAATGCTTTGAAAAAGAGGCCTTGTCTAGGCAACCTTGGTAATGATTCTTGTTTGAATATATACAAAGGTGTTTGTCTTTTGAAAAGATATTTCAATGTTTGAAAGTTTGTTTTTTGGAAATGTTTTGAATTTGTGTTGTGAAGTGTGTTTGAAAATAGCAAGGATGTTTTTGTAAGCTTTGATCAAGTAACTAAGAGTTGTCTACCATATCTACTCAAAGATCTTTCCTACACATTTTTAACCCTTTTGACAGTGTTGTTTTACCATTGCATTTGGTAAATAACCTTGTATTAGGATGTTAAACGGGACAGGCGCGATCGCATACAATCATTGAAAGCAACTTGTGAGATGCTCTAGCAATTTTGTAAGGGACGAGATCATTTTATCGAAGGAAACATCGAGGGTCATCGAGGGACTACGATCTTTGTTTATCAAAGGGTCATTTGCTAGAGTGTCGCATATTCGAGGGACATGATTGTGTTTCCGAGGCAACAAGCGAGGTTACCCTAGAGGTGTACGTGTGAGAAGTGTATTGATTTCAAGTCATTTATTCTTGGATTAGGTCATCTAGCGATTGATTTTTGAATCTTGCCATACACGCCTAATTACTACACAGTATATTGAAAGTAATAAATTGCTGAAATTGAAAGTCTAAGCTATTACAAAAGTATCCGGGGATGGGGGTACAATTATTACAAATGGGGATGAGTATCACAAGAATAACAATGTCCAAATATCAAGTATTACAACCAAATCAAGTTGTCGCGATTCAATATAAAGCTATAACAAATGAAGAAACAAATAAAGTTCGAAATGCATGTATTTACTTGAAAATAAATAAATAAAATCTATTCTAAAAAGAAAAGGTTAAATATTTTATGATTATTATTCTTCTATGTATTTTTATTAATTAAAAGGGAAAAGTTTTAAAGAAAGAAAATCCAATTAAACAAAATCTCTATTATTTTTTGTATTTTTATTAAGTGAAACAAGATTAATTAATAAAAGAAGAAAATAAAACTAAATTAAAAAAAATCAAAATTTTAATATATTATTAGTGTTATTATTGACTAAAAGAAAACAAATTAAAAAAAGGACGGGCATAAAGATGATATTGGTGTTGGGCCCAAAACAAAAATAAAAGAAGAAAAGGTCAGGATGGAGGGGGAAGGGGGTGCGCTAGCATTTACGTGTGGGCTTTGCAGCTTGGGGCGGATAGGGCCCAATTCATAAGTTTGTAACACTGATTAGGGTTTTGGAAAATTAGGGTTTGTGAACATTTCTCAGCGGCGCCGCTCTCTCTCTCTCTCTCTCTCACTCTCTCTCTCTCTCTCTCGTTTCTTCTTTTCATCCCCTAACGCTCAACGTTCTGATCTTTCCTTCCCCATGGTTGCCGGAATGCTATCCCTCACTCTCTAACCTCCTCCTAATGATCCATGGCCTTATTTAAACGGTATGGTTCGTTCCTTTTTTGATTTAGCATTTTTCAGTTTTCAAGCTTGTTTGATTTTACAATTTTATTAATCTATTATATTGTATGGCTTATTGAGGTGCAGAAGAGGGTTTGAGAAGAAACGTACCTTGGGGGCTTTTTTGAAAAAATGGAGAGGAAAGAGATTTGAGTTGGTGGCGTTCCTTGGTGGCTAGAGGTGCGAGGAGAAGATGATGGCCAAGCGCGCTTTTTGGTAACTTCTTTCCTTTGTTCTTAAACCATGAATGATGATCGTGCTGAATGCTTCTGACTTAGTTCTTTCTCTTGAACTTGAATGCTGATGATGATGTTTTCCTTATGAAACTCTGTTGTTGATGATGATTGTATCTGAAACCTTGTTGATATGTTTAGATTTTGTTGATGATGATGGTTTCTGAAACTGATTGTTGGTAGTTTTTGTTGGATATTGATTGTTCGTTTTGATGAGGCTTCTTGTTCTGTAACTTTGATGATTTGTTGTTCTCTGAAACTCTGTTGTTGATTTGTTGAACTGAGTTTTGATTATGGCTATTTGCTGAAGGTTTTTTGAACTAAGTTTGGAAAGTTGGGAAGGTTTGAAACTGTTACATGTTTTTTGGAGGTTTGTGAAATGTTTGCACAGGTTTTGTGGGCTTCTGTGTGATAACAAGTTTTTGTGGCTTGAACTGTGTTTGAAACTTGCAGTTTTTCTTGTTTTGCAATTTGAGTTGTTATGCTGATTTGTTTTTCAGTAGTTTGGCAGGCTTGTTATGTTTTGGAACTGCAGGTTTTGTGATTTGGTAGTTTGGTTGTGCAGTTTTGTTTTGGAACTGCAGGTTTTGTGGTTGTTGCAGTTTTGTTTTGGAACTGCAGGTTTTGTGATTTGGTAGTTTGGTTGTGCAGTTTTGTTTTGGAACTGCAGGTTTTGTGGTTGTTGCAGTTTTGTTTTGGAACTGAACGTTTTATTGCTTGGACTGTTAACAGGTTTTTGAGTATTTTGGTGGTTTTGGCCTGTTTCTTAAAACTGTTATGCAGGTTGTGGTTTGTTGCTGTTATAGGCTTGTTTGAAACTATTATGCAGGTTGTGGTTTGTTTGCAGTTTCAGGCTGTTGGCTTGGAGTTTGTGGTTTTAAACTGTTACAGGTTTTGATTGCTTGATAACAGGTTGGGAGTTTCTGTGTTTTTGTGCAGGTTTTGTGACTTTTGTTTTATAACAGATTTTCTTACCTTTGGTTAGCAGGCCGGGACTTGTAGTTTTTGCTTGAAACCGTTAGGCCCTTTTCTTCTTGCTGTTTTATGGTATTATATCTTTTGCTTGTGAGAGATTTTTAGCCAAACTGTACACTTTCACCAAAAAGGTGATATCTCTCCTCTCTCTTTCTCTCTCAATGATAAAGCAATTTTACTTTTTTTTACTTTTCTGAAAAGTTTTCCTATTTGCTGGAAAATGATGATAGGCTATGACAAGCCTTTTGTTGTTATTTGGTTTACCCTCTTTGTACTTTTTGCCTGCTGCATTGTACTTTCTGCCTGCTGCATTGTTACTGTCTTGCATCCAATTTGGTTTGCTTGCATCCAGTTTGCCTTAGTATGCTGCATTGCTTTGCCATGCTGTTTGCCTTAGTTGCTATGCTTAGTTTGCTGCAATGTTTGGTTTTGTTGCAATGCTTAGTTTGCTGCAATGTTTTCAGTTTGGCGCCTTGTTGTGTTTTCATTTGAAACATTTGCCTTGCATTCTTTCATTTTTTTCATTTTTCTCTTTGTGAACCAAGAAGAGCAATCTTCTTGTGATTTGCAAAGAGAAAAAATAAAAACATGATGAAATGAAAATAGCTCCTCTGATTCCAAATGGCAAACTTTAATGATGAATATTTTCTTTCTTTTTTTTTGTTTGAAAATTCTATTTAATTAACTGTACTAATCCTCTTTTCTTCGTCTTTCTTTCATGTGAGCGTAAATTGGACGGTGACAAAGCAGAGGAAGCCGGAGACTTTGTGGCAAGCACGGGAGCAATGGAAGTTTAGGCTTAGACTTTTTTCTTTGATAGATTTTCCATTGATTGTAATAATTTATTTTTCAATAACTATAAGTTGTAAAAACCTTAAAGCATATGAATAATAAATTATTTTTTGTAACAACATTTGAAATGAATGAAAAATCTTTGTGAGGAAATTTGATATCCAATAAAATCTTCTACTGTCAATATCTTGCAATTCTTTCTTTGCATCTTCACTTAATCCTTTAAGATTCTCAGATCAAAATAATTGAAATTGCATTCCAATAATTCCAATACAGATAACTTAAACTTTAAGTAACCCAATAACTCTGTAGTCTCGTAACCTTGCAACAACATTCCAATCACAATACGTACTGTGTTTTCTAATAAACAAGCAAACATTTCATTCCATTAACAAGCAAATATCTTAACAGACGCACGTTATATGGTTATCCTAGATCAGACAAAAACTGAATGTTCCAAATGACAGTCTTAGCTCTCATTTCTTGTCTCAGATAAACAGGCCTTGAGAACAAACAATAATCTTTCAGTAAGCTTAAAAAAAGCATGAAAACATGTGACAGTTAACTGAATTTCTAAGAATTCAATTTCTTATGAGAAATGCGAGAGAAACCCTAATTCTGGATCTACTACCAAAGAAAAATCTGTCTGATTGATTCCTGAGCCAATCTTGAGAAAACCCTAGGGTCGTGATTTTCTTGTGAAAAATGGGAGGGCAAATTTTGGGGTACAACAGCTGCCCCTGTTCAATCTTCTTGAACCTGAAGAGTTAGATCGGAGAATTTGCCGTTCGCGACTCGAATGTAAAATATGATTGGACACTAGAGTGCCCATAAATTTGCACTCGTCAAAGCATAGTTGAGGGAATGGGCTTACAGATGCCATTTGGAGATGTTACAGAATCTTGTCGGAGATGGGCTTAAAGATGCCATCCAAGAATGTTTGTTGAACTGTATGTTTTAGGTGAAAGAATGAGTATCAGGAAGGTATCCATGTCTGGAACGTCTCTGAACTAGGGGTCTGAATAAGCAATAGATTAGCATCCGTGTTTGGAGCATCCGTAAACTGTTTTCATGAGCTGAATCTGAACAAGCGATAGATTAACATCCGTGTTTGGAGCATCCGTAAACTGTTTTCATGATCCTTGAGGTTAGTAGCTTATTAATCTTATTCTGAAAAGGGTAAAATATTAGCCGAAACACAAAGTTATGTTGCATGAAATGTATGATGCAATATATGTCTTTTATCAATTTTCATGATATATGAATGTAATGTATGCGCATGTAAGCTGATGAGCTGTCTTGCTGAGGAAAATAAATCCTGGATAGCTGGAGATAATAATATATATGACTGCTGTCGGGGAAAATAAATCCTGGACCACTGTTGAAGAGTATGTGTGTCTTCAAGCTTTGTTTAGAATACTTCTACCGGGGATTCCTGTTTTGTTGTTTGAGGAGAACTCCGTTGGGGAATATTTAAAAACTCTATGGGGAATTGAGAATGAGAATCTTCATTCTGCTAGGGGAATTTGTGCTGAGGAGTCAAGAACGAGAATCTTCTATCTGCAGGGGATTAAAAACTCTAACAAATTAATGCTGAGAGTAAAGAAAGCTCTGGCAACTTCGCTGGAGAATCAAAGATGAGAATCTTGATTTTGTTGGGGAGTAAAAACTCTGTGGGGAATAGCTATACTGTTGGGGAGTATCTTTCCTGCTGGAGAGTAAGCTCAGGACTCTGGGGAAAAGCTTATTCCTGTTTGGAAGAAGTTCAGGAGTTTAGGTTGTATGCCACTTTGAGAATGAGAATCTTCATTCTGTCGGGAATATCAGGAACTCGGGTTGTATGCCACTTTGAGAATGAGAATCTTCATTCAGGCGGGAATATCAGGAGCTCGGGTTATATGCCACTTTGAGAATGAGAATCTTCATTCTGTCGGGAATATCAGGAACTCAGGTTATATGCCACTTTGAGAATGAGAATCTTCATTCTGTTGGGAATATCAGGAATCCGGGTTATATGCCACTTTGAGAATGAGAATCTTCATTCTGTCGGGAATATCAAGAACTCGGGTTATATGCCACTTTGAGAATCAGAATCTTCATTCTGTCGGGAATATCAGGAACTCGGGTTATATGCCACTTTGAGAATGAGAATCTTCATTCTGTCGGGAATATCAGGAGCTTGGGTGTATGCCGATCTACTGGGGAAGCAAGAATGAGAATCTTCATCCATGCGTTTAGTTCAGGAGGTTGAGTGTATGCCAATCTTCTGAGGTTTCAAGGATGAAAATCTTCATTCTGTTAAGGGTATCAGGAGCTTGGGAGTATGCCAATCTTTTGAGGTTTCAAGGAGGATAATCTTCATTCTGTTAACGGTATCAGGAGCTTGGGAGTATGCCAATCTTCTGAGGTTTCAAAAATGAGAATCTTCATTCTGTTAACGGTATCAGGAGCTTGGGAGTATGCCAATCTTCTGAGGTTTCAAGGAGGAGAATCTTCATTTTGTTAACGCTATCAGGAGCTTGGGAGTATGCCAATCTTCTGAGGTTTCAAGGATGAGAATCTTCATTCTGTTAACGGTATCATGAGCTTGGGAGTATGCCAATCTTCTGAGGTTTCAAGGATGAGAATCTTCATTCTGTTAACGATATCAGGAGCTTGGAAGTATGCCAATCTTCTAAAGTTTCAAGGATGAGAATATTCATTCTGTTAACGGTATCAGGAGCTTGGGAGTATGCCAATCTTCTGAGGTTTCAAGGATGAGAATCTTCATTCTGTTAACGGTATCAGGAGCTTGGGAGTATGCCAATCTTCTGAGGTTTCAAGGATGAGAATCTTTATTCTGTTAACGGTATCAGGAGCTTGGGAGTATGCCAATCTTCTGAGGTTTCAAGAATGAGAATCTTCATTCTGTTAAAGGATTAAACTGTTATCTGGTTGATCTCCAGGCTTCACAGTATCTTATATACGTCCAGGTTTCACGATACTTTACTTCCTATCTGGTCAACATCTAGGTTTCACAGTCTACCTTACTGTTATCTGGTCCACGTCCAGGCTTCACAGTTTTGTAATGCTATCTAGTCAACGTCCAGGCTTCACAATACTTTACTTCCTATCTGGTCAACGTCCAGTCTTCAGAAGAAAATCAAATGGTTATCCGGTCGCCTCCAGTTTTCCCTTTGATTTTCGGGCCTACTAATATCCGATTGAATCCGGGCTTCAAAGTAATTGGCCGAGTACACTGTTATTTGGTCAACATCCAAGTTTCACAGTATACCTTACAGTTATCTGGTCAACATCCAGGTTTCACAGTCTTATATCATTATCTGGTCAACGTCCAGGCTTCACGATATGAATTTTGGTGAGAAATTGATTGCATTTTTCCTGAAAGGTAAAGGTTAGTGGCATGACATATATCAAACAATGACGTTTTCAAAATAAATGAGATTGCGTTGTATGATGTCCTGATGTGTAATGTTTTTCAAGATGACCTTTCGCTGGGGAAAATAAATCCCGAACTGGTGATGGGGAAAAGAGTTGGATTCTCCGTTTCCGATAGTGGAAAATCTGGCGACTTCAATGGGAAAAATTTTCAGGAATTCTTGAGGTCGACTTAGCTGGGAAGAGGTTATCAAAGATTGAAACTCTGGCTGGGAGCCAACTTATGAGGAGGATTTTAGAGAGTTTTGTCACTGCCCCAAGTAGCGAGTGTTTATGGCTTCGCCAGGAAATTTTTGACTGTATGCAACCCTTGGTTAGGATTGACGTTCAATGCCCCAAGTGGCAGTGACAGAGACTTGCCCCTGGCTACTCTGCACTTGAGAGATTTCTTAAAATCTTGACTGGACTGCCCCAGGTTAACTGGACTTTGAGAGATTTCTTGAAATCTTGACTGGACTGCCCCAGGTTTATTGGACTTTGCCATGTTATGTCCCCTGTGTTGATAGGAGATTTTTGCAACAGAAGTGTCATCCCACTTGAAGTGATTTTGTTCACTGAGAGAGCTTTCGTTCATCGGATATTCACTGTGGGAATTTCTTTGATGTCAAACAAATAGCCTTATGTAAACAATGATATTCAAATAATGAAAAGTTCATGCTTGTCTTGAAATTTTGAAAAATGCGTTTTTTAGCAGAAAACTTTCTAAAAGAAATAATCAACTCAATATTTAGAGCAAAGCCTTACAGGAGTCAGGATACCTTTTGTAACAGTATGCTTTCGAACTAACCCATGCTTAAATTAGGACTTTTGAAAGGTTGTAACGTGGCTTGGTTCACGGTTTAAGAAACAAAGGATAAAGGCTCAAAGTATATTTGTACCCACCCGCTCTTCGTGATGTTCTTCAATCCTAAACTCAGTTAATTGTGCGTTTGAACTCCAAATGAATCTGGAACGACGTTTTAGTGATGATTCACACAAGTTGAATTTGTTGGAAGGCTGTCATTTTTGCAACATTTTTCATGTTGTTGAGGATTTGTAGTGACCTCGTTCTTCTTTTTTTATATTTATTATCCCTAATTTTTGCCTGACTGTTCCTATTTTTGAGATTACAGTCAGCGGGATGCCTCCGTTTTTTTCTTTAAGTCTCCTTTATAGGCTTCGGCTTAGTGGGCTTTCTTTTGAGAGCTAATGACTGCCTATGTAATGGGGAACCATCATTGTCTTTTGATCTGAGAGGAATGTTTTTAATGTCATTCATTGTAATACAAGACGAGAGTTCGCGACTTCAACGTGCATTTGAATTAACTGAGAGACTACCCGGCCCCAGGTTTTGATTAAAGGTTTCAATTTGTGTTAAAACAAAAAACTTCTACTTCTTTGGCTCGAAGGGGTTGACTAGGGATCATCTTCCTTATAACTCCAGTGTTTTGGATTTGAAAGAAACGCCTGTACATCGTCAGCAAGGTCTGTCCAAAAGCATATTGTATGAGATTATGGCATTGTTTTCGTCATCCTCCCTCTAAAGGCTCGTAGCTTTTTAACAAGAGTTGAATGTCATAAAGAAGGTAGAAAGCATAGTTCAAGTATAGTGAAAACGAATGGATGAATTCAAGACAAACATATGCAATGCATTAATGAAACAGAGTTTGACATTAATAGATAATTGTTTGAATAACAAAAGAAATTACAACTTGGAAATTCAAATGAAACAAAAGCCTCTTAGTCTGAACTTGACACTTCAGGTGGAGAGCCTTCAACGAAAGATTTTCATCTGGCCATCTTGCGTGAACTCCAGCGTTGTTTCTCTAACCAGATCTTGAATTTTGTTTCTTAATGCCTAACAGATATCGGTGTCATGCCCAGGACTGTTGGAATGATACGCACATCCCGCATTTGGATTGTACCCTTGGGAGGCTGCGTTGGGACACCGAGGAGGGGCCCTTAATACAATTAGCTAGACTTCCAACAAGCGTTGTAGAACTTGGGATAATGGCATGTTAATCTCAGTGGAGTGCCTTTCAGATGTATTTTGCTCACGCCGACTATCCTGTTGATGCTGGTGAGGTTGTTGTTGGGCTTGTGACCCTGAAGCAAAGTGGGGAGACTTTCCCTTGGCTTCTTTTCTCAAAGGAGGCTGAATGGTGACTTGATCCTCAACCCTAGTTGTTTGCCCAATTTGGTTACATCCATCCTGATGCAGTTTGTTGATGAGGACCTTTAACTCCTCTTGTCCTTGAGCCAGGTTTTGAATAAGAGCCATCTGGCCCACCAGATGTCCCATCATCTGAATTCTCATTGTTGCCATCTCAATCTGTAGCCCTTCCAATTGATCATTCCTGATACCCCCTGGATTCCCTAGGACCATGCCCCTTGCGAGGAGAGCTTTCACTTCTTCCTGCCTCTTGGATAGGTTTAAGAACATCTCTTGAAGTTGAGCGTTTTGAGCCTGGATAACTTTGATAGTCTTCTCTAGAGCCATCTCTACTGAAATAAACAGCAGAGAGATAAGGAAACCTGGTGTGAAGACCTGTTTTATGCATATGATGAATGATATGTATTCATGTAATGCATTCAAAGATTCATAAATTCAAATTTGTTGCAAACAAAAAGAACACACGTCATATTAAGAAGAATTTGTTAGTACATAAATGCCCCATGGGCAAAATAATACAAAATTCTAATGTAAAAAGACGTTGCACATCCTCTTCGGTGCTATGTAGGTGTTGAGAGTCTGCTCTTCATGGAGTCGACGAGTAAGTTCTAAAACCTTCTTCTCACTGGCATAGAAGCTGGCTTCAAACTTATTCCGTTCTTCGTTGAGCTGTATCCAACTCTTTTGCAAATCTTCCAATGATGTTGGCATGTCAGGATGTAGAAGGGTGTATGGAACCTTTCCTTCCATAACAGGCTCTTTGATCATAGGCAGAATGTGGGGGTAAGGCATCATAAGACTCTGGGTGCGGGTTCGTACCCACTTGAGGTAAGGATCAAGGGGGATGGAATTCTTGTGTCCTAGTGTCTTACTGTCCACTTTGTTGGGCATCCTCCAAGCTCGGATAAACCTTTGTCGAAGTCCTTGAGCATCGTTGTCGAAGTCAAAAACCAAGTCTGGAATCAGCATGTCATGAGGGCCATCCCTTCGGGCATACCCAAATTATCTCAGAGCTAAACATGGGTTGTAGGTAATGCCTCCCCTAATGCCAAGTAATAGAACATTAAGGAATTCCCCACAACGATCAATGATGATGACATTTTCTCTGGACCGAGAACACCAATGAACATCAGAATATGTAAGAGTCATCAATCATTGTGACCCCCTCAAGCCTTGCTCATTCTTCAAGACTGATTGGGGAAGGTGAGAAATAAACCACCTTGCTAGAAGAGGAGTACAACACATGAGAACACCTCTTTTCCTTATTGTTCGTGTGTGAAATGAGTGTAGGATGTCCCCAAGCAATGTAGGTATAAGATTCCGAGATATGAAAATCTTGACAGCATTCACATCTATAAGCTGATCAGGATTTGGGAACAAGACCAACCCATAGATGAGGAGTGCTACAATCTCTTCAAAAGCTTGCAGATCTAGAGAGTTCCAGCAGTCTTGTGCTTTCTCAATGACCTTTGATATCAGATGGTTGCAAGTGTAAGGCTTGAGCAATATCTTCAGGCTTTGGTTCTCTTTCTGTACCGTTGTAGGGTAGTTCATGGAGAATAGGAATCCTCGGGAGTTAAGAAAATTCCTCCAAAGTAGGCACTAGTTGGTAATCAAGAAATGTAAAGCAATGGTGTAGGGGGTCAAAAAACTGGAAGAGAACTTTCACCATGTCTTCTTCAATGTTGGAGTTGACCAAGTTGAGAAGTCTACCATGTCTTTCACTGAAGGGAGAATTCTCTGGAATCTTGGAAACAAGCTCCTTGAGGTGAGGAGGGATTCTCACAAGGTTGACTTGAATTGTTTTCCTGCGAAGAGATTCCTTGACCTACAAAACAAGAACAAAGATGAAGATCCAAACCCTTGAAATGGTTAGTGAGTGCATATGATGCTTCATGATGTTCATGATGTATGCACAAGTATATGTACAAGCAAATCACACAAGATCCTAGTTTCAGGCTTGCATGGGGTTTCATAGGTAAGTACCCTCTTGAAGTTAGTTGGCTCAACCTGTCCTATAAATAGTAACCGGGTTCTAAGGAGCTCAATATCACTGGATTATTTTCTCTGTTCATTGTTTCAGTTTAGCCACTTTACTAGCGACCGAAATATTCCAAGAAAACAACCCTCAATGAGTGTAGTATCGAATATCTACCAACTTCGGACTGCACCAAAGCCGGTCATCTAACTACCCCTAATAAGGCCAAGATGGTCAAGTAAGGTTCTAAAGTCAGTTGATGCTTCACGATACCATGCGGCGGCCCCGTACTCTCCTTGATTCAACTCAAGGGTTACCGGTACCAACCAAAGTGCCACATCAACATAGCTACTGCTTCAACCATGTCAGTATACCCCGCACAGTTCCCTCACAGTTTATTGCTACTTACCTAAAAGGTGCCCCCAAATCCGGGTGTAGGATTTAAAACAAACCCAAATAAGGAACCAAAAAGTAAAGAAGACAAGTCAAATAAGATAAAAATGTAAAGGTGATCTAAAACCCTAAGGTAACCCCACTTTTAGAATATTCTCCCCAGCAGAGTCGCCAGTTCTGTGATACGGTGGGAGAACTGACTTGAGGTTTTGCGTTTGTGTTTGCAAATGTTTCGGTTTAGCAAGAGTCGCCACCATTATTTTATCCAAAGGAAAGGTCAAAAAGCACAGGAAAGACCTTTGAGATGTTTTCTTGGGTTCGGGGGGTAAATTATGAAAAGGGAAGGTGCAAACACCCTTTTCATCCATGGTTTTCAATGGGCTCTAAGTTACTTGTTTAGATCACTTGCTTTTGCTTTTCAATTGTTTGAAATGGTGCTTTGTGTGTGGTTTTTGAAAATGCTTTGAAAAAGAGGCCTTGTATAGGCAACCTTTGTAATGATTCTTGTTTGAATATATACAAAGGTGTTTGTCTTTTGAATAGATATTTCAATGTTTGAAAGTTTGTTTTTGGGAAATGTTTTGAATTTGTGTTGTGAAGTGTGTTTGAAAATAGCAAGGATATTTTTGTAAGCTTTGATCAAGTAACTAAGAGTTGTCTACCCTATCTACTCAAAGATCTTTCCTACACATTTTTAACCCTTTTGACAGTGTTGTTTTACCATTGCATTTGGTAAACAACCTTATATTAGGATGTTAAACGGGACAGGTGCGGGTCATCGCATACAATCATTGAAAGAAACTTGTGAGACGCTCTAGCAATTTTGTAAGGGACGAGATCGTTTTATCGAAGGCAACATCGAGGGTCATTGAGGGACTATGATCTTTGTTTATCGAAGGGTCATTTGCTAGAGTGTCGCATATTCGAGGGACATGATTGAGTTTCCGAGGCAACAAGCGAGGTTACCCTAGAGGTGTACGTGTGAGAAGTGTATTGATTTCAAGTCATTTATTCTTGGATTAGGTCATCTAGCGATTAATTTTTGAATCTTTCCATACACGATATATTGAAAGCAATAAATTGCGGAAATTGAAAGTCTAAGCTATTACAAAAGTATCCGGGGATGGGGGTACAATTATTACAAATGGGGTTGAGTCTCATAAGAATAACAACGTCCAAATATCAAGTATTACAACCAAATCGAATTGTCGCGATTCAATATAAAGCTATAACAAATGAAGAAATCAATAAAGTTCGAAATGCATGTATTTACTTGAAAATAAATAAATAAAATCTATTCTAAAAAGAAAAGGTTAAATATTTTATGATTATTATTCTTCTATGTATTTTTATTAATTAAAAGGGAAAAGTTTTAAAGAAAGAAAATTCAATTAAACAAAATCTCTATTATTTTTTGTATTTTTATTAAGTGAAAGAAGATTAATTAATAAAAGAAGAAAATAAAACTAAATTAAAAAAAAATCAAAATTTTAATATATTATTAGTGTTATTATTGACTAAAAGAAAACAAATTAAAAAAAGGACGGGCATAAAGATGATATTGGTGTTGGGCCCAAAACAAAAATAAAAGAAGAAAAGGTCAGGATGGAGGAGGAAGGGGGTGCGCTAGCATTTACGTGTGGGCTTTGCAGCTTGGGGCGGATAGGGCCCAATTCATAAGTTTGTAACACTGATTAGGGTTTTGGAAAATTAGGGTTTGTGAACATTTCTCAGCGGCGCCGCTCTCTCTCTCTCTCTCTCTCTGTCTCTCTCTCTCTCTCTCTCTCTCTCTCTCTCTCTCTCTCTCTCTCTCTCTCTCTCTCTCTCTCTCATTTCTTCTTTTCATCCCCTAACGCTCAACGTTCTGATCTTTCCTTCCCCATGGTTGCCGGAATGCTATCCCTCACTCTCTAACCTCCTCCTAACGATCCATGGCCTTATTTAAACGGTATGGTTCGTTCCTTTTTTGATTTAGCATTTTTCAGTTTTCAAGCTTGTTTGATTTTACAATTTTATTAATCTATTATATTATATGGCTTATTGAGGTGCAGAAGAGGGTTTGAGAATAAACGTACCTTGGGGGCTTTTCTGAAAAAATGGAGAGGAAAGAGATTTGAGTTGGTGGCTTTCCTTGGTGGCTAGAGGTGCGAGGAGAAGATGATGGCCAAGCGCGCTTTTTGGTAACTTCTTTCCTTTGTTCTTAAACCATAAATGATGATCGTGCTGAATGCTTCTGACTTAGTTATTTCTCTTGAACTTGAATGCTGATGATGATATTTTCCTTATGAAACTCTATTGTTGATGATGATTGTATCTGAAACCTTGTTGATATGTTTAGATTTTGTTGATAATGATGGTTTCTGAAACTGATTGTTGGTAGTTTTTGTTTGATATTGATTGTTGGTTTTGATGAGGCTTCTTGTTCTGTAACTTTGATGATTTGTTGTTCTTTGAAACTCTGTTGTTGATTTGTTGAACTGAGTTTTGATTATGGCTATTTGCTGAAGGTTTTTTGAACTAAGTTTGGAAAGTTGGGAAGGTTTGAAACTGTTACATGTTTTTTGGAGGTTTGTGAAATGTTTGCACAGGTTTTGTGGGCTTCTGTGTGATAACAGGTTTTTGTGGCTTAAACTGTGTTTGAAACTTGCAGTTTTTCTTGTTTTGCAATTTGAGTTGTTATGCTGATTTGTTTTTCAATAGTTTGGCAGGCTTGTTATGTTTTGGAACTGCAGGTTTTGTGATTTGGTAGTTTGGTTGTGCAGTTTTGTTTTGGAACTGCAGGTTTTGTGGTTGTTGCAGTTTTGTTTTGGAACTGCAGGTTTTGTGATTTGGTAGTTTGGTTGTGCAGTTTTGTTTTGGAACTGCAGGTTTTATGGTTGTTGCAGTTTTGTTTTGGAACTGAAGGTTTTATTGCTTGGACTGTTAACAGGTTTTTGAGTATTTTGGTGGTTTTGGCCTGTTTCTTGAAACTGTTATGCAGGTTGTGGTTTGTTGCTGTTGTAGGCTTGTTTGAAACTATTATGCAGGTTGTGGTTTGTTTGCAGTTTCAGGATGTTGGCTTGGAGTTTGTGGTTTTAAACTGTTACAGGTTTTGATTGCTTGATAACAGGTTGGGAGTTTCTGTTTTTTTGTGCAGGTTTTGTGACTTCTGTTTTATAACAGATTTTCTTACCTTTGGTTAGCAAGCTGGGACTTGTAGTTTTTGCTTGAAACCGTTAGGCCCTTTTCTTCTTGCTGTTTTATGGTATTATATCTTTTGCTTATGAGAGATTTTTAGCCAAAATGTACACTTTCACCAAAAAGGTGATATCTCTCCTCTCTCTTTCTCTCTCAATGATAAAGCAATTTTGCTTTTTTTTACTTTTCTGAAAAGTTTGCCTATTTGCTGGAAAATAATGATAGGCTATGACAAGCCTTTTTCTTGTTATTTGGTTTACCCTCTTTGTACTTTTTGCCTGCTGCATTGTACTTTCTGCCTGCTGCATTGTTACTGTCTTGCATCCAATTTGGTTTGCTTGCATCCAGTTTGCCTTAGTATGCTGCATTGCTTTGCCATGCTGTTTGCCTTAGTTGCTATGCTTAGTTTGCTGCAATGTTTGGTTTTGTTGCAATGCTTAGTTTGCTGCAATGTTTTCAGTTTGGCGCCTTGTTGTGTTTTCATTTGATACATTTGCCTTGCATTCTTGCATTTTTTTTTTCATTTTTCTCTTTGTGAACCAAGAAGAGCAATCTTCTTGTGATTTGCAAAGAGAAAAAATAAAAACATGATGAAATGAAAATAGCTCCTCTGATTCCAAATGGCAAACTTTAATGATGAATATTTTCTTTCTTTTTTTTTGTTTGAAAATTCTATTTAATTAACTGTACTAATCCTCTTTTCTTCGTCTTTCTTTCATGTGAGCGTAAATTGGACGGTGACAAAGCAGAGGAAGCCGGAGACTTTGTGGCGAGCACGGGAGCAATGGAAGTTTAGGCTTAGACTTTTTTCTTTGATAGATTTTCCATTTGATTGTAATAATTTATTTTTCAATAACTATAAGTTGTAAAAACCTTAAAGCATATGAATAATAAATTATTTTTTGTAACAACATTTGAAATGAATGAAAAATATTTGTGAGGCAATTTGATATCCAATAAAATCTTCTACTGTCAATATCTTGCAATTCTTTCTTTGCATCTTCACTTAATCCTTTAAGATTCTCAGATCAAAATAATTGAAATTGCATTCCAATAATTCCAATACAGATAACTTAAACTTTAAGTAACCCAATAACTCTGTAGTCTCGTAACCTTGCAACAACATTCCAATCACAATATGTACTGTGTTTTCTAATAAACAAGCAAACATTTCATTCCATTAACAAGCAAATATCTTAACAGATGCACGTTATCTGGTTATCCTGGATCAGACAAAAACTGAATGTTCCAAATGACAGTCTTAGCTCTCATTTCTTGTCTCAGATAAACAGGCCTTGAGAACAAACAATAATCTTTCAGTAAGCTTAAAAAAAGCGTGAAAACATGTGACAGTTAACTGAATTTCTAAGAATTCAATTTCTTATGAGAAATGCGAGAGAAACCCTAATTCTGGATCTACTACCAAAGAAAAATCTGTCTGATTGATTCCTGAGCCAATCTTGAGAAAACCCTAGGGTCGTGATTTTCTTGTGAAAAATGGGAGGGCAAATTTTGGGGTACAACAGCTGCCCCTGTTCAATCTTCTTGAACCTGAAGAGTTAGATCGGAGAATTTGCCGTTCGCGACTCGAATGTAAAAGATGATTGGACACTAGAGTGCCCATAAATTTGCACTCGTCAAAGCATAGTTGAGGGAATGGGCTTACAGATGCCATTTGGAGATGTTACAGAATCTTGTCGGAGATGGGCTTAAAGATGCCATCCAAGAATGTTTGTTGAACTATATGTTGTAGGTGAAAGAATGAGTATCAGGAAGGTATCCATGTTTGGAACGTCTCTGAACTAGGGGTCTGAATAAGCAATAGATTAGCATCCGTGTTTGGAGCATCCGTAAACTGTTTTCATGAGCTGAATCTGAACAAGCGATAGATTAACATCCGTGTTTGGAGCATCCGTAAACTGTTTTCATGATCCTTGAGGTTAGTAGCTTGTTAATCTTATTCTGAAAAGGGTAAAATATTAGCCGAAACACAAAGTTATGTTGCATGAAATGTATGATGCAATATATGTCTTTTATCAATTTTCATGATATATGAATGTAATGTATGCGCATGTAAGCTGATGAGCTGTCTTGCTGAGGAAAATAAATCCTGGATAGCTGGAGATAATAAAATATTTGACTGCTGTCGGGGAAAATAAATCCTGGACCACTGTTGAAGAGTATGTGTGTCTTCAAGCTTTGCTTAGAATACTTCTACCGGGGATTCCTATTTTGTTGTTTGAGGAGAACTCCGTTGGGGAATATTTGAAAACTCTATGGGGAATTGAGAATGAGAATCTTCATTCTGCTAGGGGAATTTGTGCTGAGGAGTCAAGAACGAGAATCTTCGATCTGCAGGGGATTAAAAACTCTAACAAATTTATGCTGAGAGTAAAGAAAGCTCTGGCAACTTCGCTGGAGAATCAAAGATGAGAATCTTGATTTTGTTGGGGAGTAAAAACTCTGTGGGGAATAGCTATACTGTTGGGGAGTATCTTTCCTGCTGGAGAGTAAGCTCAGGACTCTGGGGAAAAGCTTATTCCTGTTTGGAAGAAGTACGGGAGTTTAGGTTGTATGCCACTTTGAGAATGAGAATCTTCATTCTGTCGGGAATATCAGGAACTCGGGTTGTATGCCACTTTGAGAATGAGAATCTTCATTCAAGTGGGAATATCAGGAGCTCGGGTTATATGCCACTTTGAGAATGAGAATCTTCATTCTGTCGGGAATATCAGGAACTCGGGTTATATGCCACTTTAAGAATGAGAATCTTCATTCTGTGGGGAATATCAGGAATCCGGGTTATATGCCACTTTGAGAATGAGAATCTTCATTCTGTCGGGAATATCAGGAACTCGGGTTATATGCCACTTTGAGAATGAGAATCTTCATTCTGTCGGGAATATCAGGAACTCGGGTTATATGCCACTTTGAGAATGAGAATCTTCATTCTGTCGGGAATATCAGGAGCTTGGGTGTATGCCAATCTACTGTGGAAGCAAGAATGAGAATCTTCATTCATGCGTTTAGTTCAGGAGGTTGGGTGTATGCCAATCTTCTGAGGTTTCAAGGATGAAAATCTTCATTCTGTTAAGGGTATCAGGAGCTTGGGAGTATACCAATCTTTTGAGGTTTCAAGGAGGATAATCTTCATTCTGTTAACGGTATCAGGAGCTGTGGAGTATGCCAATATTGAGGTTTCAAAAATGAGAATCTTCATTCTGTTAACGGTATCAGGAGCTTGGGAGTATGCCAATCTTCTGAGGTTTCAAGGAGGAGAATCTTCATTTTGTTAACGGTATCAGGAGCTTGGGAGTATGCCAATCTTCTGAGGTTTCAAGGATGAGAATCTTCATTCTGTTAACGGTATCATGAGATTGGGAGTATGCCAATCTTCTGAGGTTTCAAGGATGAGAATCTTCATTCTGTTAACGATATCAGGAGCTTGGAAGTATGCCAATCTTCTGAGGTTTCAAGGATGAGAATATTCATTCTGTTAACGGTATCAGGAGCTTGGGAGTATGCCAATCTTCTGAGGTTTCAAGGATGAGAATCTTCATTCTGTTAACGGTATCAGGAGCTTGGGAGTATGCCAATCTTCTGAGGTTTCAAGGATGAGAATCTTTATTCTGTTAACGGTATCAGGAGCTTGGGAGTATCCCAATATTCTGAGGTTTCAAGAATGAGAATCTTCATTCTGTTAAAGGATTAAACTGTTATCTGGTTGATCTCCAGGCTTCACAGTATCTTGTATACGTCCAGGTTTCACGATACTTTACTTCCTATCTAGTCAACATCTAGGTTTCACAGTCTACCTTACTGTTATCTGGTCCACGTCCAGGCTTCACAGTTTTGTAATGCTATCTGGTCAACGTCCAGGCTTCACAATACTTTACTTCCTATCTGGTCAACGTCCATTCTTCAGAAGAAAATCAAATGGTTATCCGGTCGTCTCCAGTTTTCCCTTTGATTTTCGGGCCTACTAATATCCGATTGAATCCGGGCTTCAAAGTAATTGGCCGAGTACACTGTTATTTGGTCAACATCCAAGTTTCACAGTATACCTTACTGTTATCTGGTCAACATCCAGGTTTCACAGTCTTATATCATTATCTGGTCAACGTCTAGGCTTCACGATACGAATTTTGGTGAGAAATTGATTGCATCTTTCCTGAAAGGTAAAGGTTAGTGGCATGACATATATCAAACAATGACGTTTTCAAAATAAATGAGATTGCGTTGTATGATGTCCTGATGTACGGATGTGTAATGTTTTTCAAGATGACCTTTCGCTGGGGAAAATAAATCCCGAACTGGTGATGGGGAAAAGAGTTGGATTCTCCGTTTCCGATAGTGGAAAATCTGGCGACTTCAATGGGAAAATTTTCCAGGAATTCTTGAGGTCGACTTAGCTGGGAAGAGGTTATCAAAGATTGAAACTCTGGCTGGGAGCCAACTTATGAGGAGGATTTTGGAGAGTTTTGTCACTGCCCCAAGTAGCGAGTGTTTATGGCTTCGCCAGGAAATTTTTGACTGTATGCAACCCTTGGTTAGGATTGACGTTCAATGCCCCAAGTGGCAGTGACAGAGACTTGCCCCTGGCTACTCTGCACTTGAGAGATTTCTTAAAATCTTGACTGGACTGCCCCAGGTTAACTGGACTTTGAGAGATTTCTTGAAATCTTGACTGGACTGCCCCAGGTTTATTGGACTTTGCCATGTTATGTCCCCTGTGTTGATAGGAGATTTTTGCAACAGAAGTGTCATCCCACTTGAAGTGATTTTGTTCACTGAGAGAGCTTTCGTTCATCGGATATTCACTGTGGGAATTTCTTTTATGTCAAACAAATAGCCTTATGTAAACAATGATATTCAAATAATGCATAGTTCATGGTTGCCATTCTGTTACACATTCAGATTCAATATTCATGATACAATACATATACGCTCCAGACACGGTTTCCATTCTGTTACTCATTCAGATTTCCAAAGTTCAAATATGCTCCAGACACGGATGCCATTCTGATACTTATTCAGATTTCAAGTTCAGATACAGCTCAGATACGTTCCAGACGCGGACATCATTCTGATACTCATTCTTTCAGCTTGCAAGTTACAATTTAATAGACATCCTGGGATGGCATCTATAAGCCC
Source organism: Vicia faba (assembly GCA_948472305.1). Taxonomy (NCBI): domain Eukaryota; kingdom Viridiplantae; phylum Streptophyta; class Magnoliopsida; order Fabales; family Fabaceae; genus Vicia; species Vicia faba. Next base: position 933,841,726 of record OX451736.1, on the reverse strand, counting down.
ATCTCCAACAAGATTCTATAACTTCTCCAAATGGCATCTTTAAGCCCATTCCCTCAACTACACTTTGTCGAGTGCAAATTTATGGGCACTCTAGTGTCAAATCATCTTTTACCTTCGAGTCACGAACGACAAAACTCGCCAATCTAACTCTTCAGGTTCAAGAAGATTGAACAGGGGCAGCTGTTGTACCCCAAAATTTTCCCTCTCATTTATTAAGACTTTTCTCACAAGACTTCTTTGACCCAAGACAAGATTAGGGTTTGGTCAGCTCAAGACATCTCATCTTGCATTGATAACCCAAAATTAGGTTTTGAGTTTGCACAAGGATTTTTGGACCACCAATGCTTCATGTGACTTTAATACATCATTTTGGACCCCTAAGATTGCTCATGATAAGTTTCAAGCTTTGAACCACATTTTTATCAATCCATTGGACAGTTGACCTAAAAATCAACTGTATTGGGGAAAAAGTCAACCATGTCCAATTTACAGTCAAACTTCATAATTTTTTATCCACATCAACATTTTAGACTCATATGTACCATTTGATCAAGTTTGGATTAAAACTCCTCAAGAAATTTGATCAAATCATCAAAAGTGTAAAATGGTCAAAATTAGGGTTTTGTCTGAGAAAGGGCAATTTCTGATTTTTAACCTAGCCAATGACCAATTGACTTCAAGCATGATTTCAAGGATTCAATGGCATCATCTTGACTTAATTACATGGCTCAAAACATCTCAAGTTCATTGGATTGACATATGAAATTTGAAGTCAACTGATCAAAAGTCAACTATACACTGAAAAGTCAAACTTTGACTTTTATGTCAAAATCAAGTACCAAGGGTCATAATTCATCAAGATATGTCAAAATATGAATCTTGTTCACCAAGAGAACCAAATTTGAAAATTAGGGTTTGAATTTGAAAATTTTCATAACTTAGAAATTTTCTAAGTATAAAAATTTTCTTATTTTTCCCCAACTTTACACCACTTTTTCACCATGATGCATTTTGATTCAAGGAAAGTCCCCAACATGAAAGTTGTAGACCTCCATGAAATCTACAACTTTTCTTCACAAACTTTTCCTTAAAGATGCTTGGATCTCAAGTTATAAATTTGTGAATACATGGTCATGAACTTCTTAACTTAGTGAAATTTTGCCCTAATTTAGGCAGGTTTTGGACTCAACTTCATGGCAATGTTTCACCTAGTTCCAAGATGTATCTCAAAATTAATTTTAAATATGGATTATAGAGCACATTTCAAGCTTTCCAAAATGTCCAAGAACTCTCCAAGATCATTTTTGAGTAGGGAGAATCGAAGAGAGGAAATTGGCATTTTCTCACTTTTTGTTCAAGCCATTTTCATGAAGAACCAAGTTGCAAACCAATCCTATGCTGGCTATTTCATGCTTTACAGGTCCTAAACTTGCTATACACTCCTTAATTAAATGCTTACTCAGTTGACAAAGCCTCTATCCATGCTTTTGAACCTTTATCCAATTGATAATTCCACTTATGGCAAAAAGGTTCCATTGCCATTTTCATAAAGGGCAACTTTTGCAAACTTTGTGATCTTGAGCATTGGACCTGTCCCCTTGATACAAGCAAGTACCACAGACCAAAGGCAACTTTTAGGGAAGAAATACCAACCCTAAGCAAGTTGGTACAAGCATGTGAGTTTTGTCTTATCAATTTGCTTCAAGTACAAGAAAAGTGGCAAAAAGGTTAGAGCTTGTACAACTGATAAAGAGGTGACAAAAAACCATTTCTATACTAATATGCAAAGGATATACAAAACATAGAACACCAAGCAAAGGCCTGAAACACTTAGAGCAAGCAAATCACCAAAAACTGTCTAAAACATAGAGTTTCTGCACAAACATATCCAACATTCATTTGGCTCGTGCGTTTTGTGTTTAGATCATTCAAACATCTTACATACTTGATACCTAGTCAATCCAAACCATCATCCCTGTTCTGTAACCTCTGTTTCACCATTTTCCGTTGTTAACTTTGAAGCTTGCAGTTGGACTTGGTCAGGGAGTTCTAGCTACTTTCAGAGCAAGGTAGGGGTTGGAATAGATTCAGGGAAGCTCAAGGAAGCTCAAGAAATCATCAGGCCTCCATCAAAGTCCCTGCATTTCCATACACGATTCCAGCTGAAGGAGGTAATTTTTTCAAACTCTATCTCCTTGTACAGGCAACCTCAGGCCATGATCTGTGAATAAAAAATGTAGTTCTCATCATAACGAAGCTGTACATATCATTATCTTGCATTTATATTAATTGTGCTAAGAGAATTTGGAGTTTGAAATCTCTGAAAATTTTAGGTTAGTAATTAGGGATTTTAAAATTCTCTTTGATCTTTGATAGTTAGATTACATAATTTATATGGTTGGAATCGTGAGTTCAAATGCCACATTTTTCATGTTATAAGTTTTCATTTTTATGCAAGCATGAGGAAGTTACAGGTTGAACTGGCCATGGCGTGAGGAAGAGGAAGACAGGACAGGGATGAGTCTGTTTGGGCTTTTTACTTCTTGGGCTTTTTTTGTTTTTGCTAGCACTACCACTGTTTTGCTATCTCACCCCCTGCTAACTCTTTTCATTTTTGATTTTTTTTTATATTTAATACTTTTAATTATTTTCTTTAATGATAAAAAATCCTGAAAAATAATTTAATTATTTTTACACTTTTATTTTTTTTATTATTTCTCACATAAAAAATATAGTTTATTTTGATAAAATATGATTTATTTTCTTAATAAACTTATAAATATAATTAAATATACTTAATATTTTTATTTTACATTTCATACTTACAAATACCTATTTTTTGCATATATTTATTTTTAATATTTATATACAATATTATTTATTATTTTCATACAAAAAAATGCACAAAATAATAATATAGAAACATTATTTTCTTTTAAATGAAAATTAGGGTTTAATCCCTTTCAAAAGAATTAAATATTTTTTCTTAAATTTTTTTAGGTTTAAATTCAATATTCTTTTACACAAAAATAGGACATCAAAAATCTCTTTACATGTACATTACATTACATTTTAAATATTGTATTATATTTTTTTTAATTCGCGCAAATTCGATTTGGTTGTAATAATGTATTTAGTTTTATATTTGTGCAAATCCCTATTCAAACTTGTATTCCCCCCTCCCATAAAATTGTTGTAATAGCTTAGTATATTTACATTACGTAATTTATTGCTTTCATATGCCATGATTAGTAATTAGGGTTTGTATGACAAGAACGAAACAAAACAAATAGAAAACCCTAAATGCAAGATCAAAAGTATGAAAATGATATACTTTGCACACAAGCACCCTTAGGGTTTCTCCCACTTGGTTGCCTAAAACAAAATGGCCATGTTACGCATGCGAAGTATCTTGGCAAAACAAAACAAATTTAAGATCATAGTCCCTCGATGACGCTATTCAAAAGTTGCCTTACAAAATGATCTTGGTCCCTCAAAAATGCTAAGATACTTTGCAAACATTGCTAATCATGGTTATACGATGAACCACGCCCGTCCCGTTTACATCCAAAGATAGGGTTGCTTACCAAATAAATGGTAAGCCAACAATGTCAAAGGAATAGAAAATACATACGAAAGACATTTTAGTAGGTAGATAGCTTCTAGTTACTTGCTCCATTTCAAACAATCCTTGCTGTGATCGGTGGATCTGGAACTGACTGTTTAACGCTGGTTCGCGAAATGTCGCGGAAGCAAGAGTCGCCACCGTCTTTTATTTTCTCCCATATGGAAAGGACAAAAGCACAGAAAAATTCCTTATTGATATTAGTTCTCGGTTCGGGAGGTAGATTTATAGAAAGGGAAGGTGTTAGCACCATTTCTATCCATGGTTATCCATGGGCTCTTAGATACTTGCTCATTTGTGTTTTCAAAAATGTTTGTTTGCTTTTCAGAGTGGGTTTGAAAAAGTTTCGATTAAAATTTCAGTTCGACTCTTGTATCAGTCCTCAAGAGTGTTTGAAAAGTTGTTTTTGAAAGCTTTTTGCAAAGTGTCGGTGTGAAAAGAAGTTTTTGATTTTTTTGAATTAGAGCAAGTATCTACGAGTCATCTACCTACCCTAAGGAATTAGTCTGTGTAAATGTCCTTAAGGTAGTGCCATCCCACCATTGAGAAGTAAGTAGCACCACCGTTGGAGGTGTTCGGGTCAATTCGAGGATTAGGGACAGTGTGGTCACCAGAGCAATAGGAGGACACCTTAGAAGCTACCCCCATGCCATGTTCATGGACATGAGGACTTACTAAAACGTCCTCTACTCGACGACCACGTTTCGAGGGGCAAGGCAACGGTGAGGCGTACCCTAGGAGTGGTGTGTGAATCGTGTGTCATTTTCAGTTATAGTTTATCTTGATCATGCATTGAGTGTTCTACGCTTTGATTTTATTTGAGCATACATTCTTTCATGTTATTATTAGCAGTTAAAGGTGCGGGAATTAAAATGCGGAAAAATAAAGGTCCTACGCTATTACAAGGCGCGGGTCTACATCGCCAAATTAAACCAAGACCCGATTTGAATAAAATAAAAATGCGGAAAATAAATGTCCTAATTATCTATTACAAAGCTTTGGGGCAATTACATGAAATTTAAAAAAGGAAATAAAAAGCAAATGCGCGAAATGTAATTATAATCGAAGGTGCGAGGGCGTTGGACCCTTTAAAGAAATTAAATCGAAATTATAAAGTAATTAAATTAAATAAAGGAAAGAACTTATTTTTTGATGTTTTTTTGTATTTATGAAATTAAAGAAAATTAAATTGGAATTAAAAGTTAAATAACCCTAGTTCTAAATTGTTTTTAATTTATTAAAGAAAAATGTTTAAGTTTGACCTAATTTAACCTAATTATTTAATGACAAGTTTATTTACAAAAGTAATTGATTATTAATAATAAGAATAAGATGAAATTATTTTACTGAGAAAAAGAATAAAAATCTAAAACCTAATTTTTACCTTTTTTAGTTATTTAGAAAACAAATTAAAATTTAAACCCTAAATTAAAACTAAATTGATTATTAAATTTATTTACAAAATAAAACATTAGTGAATTAAATAATAAAAACATTTTATTTTTGACTTTCTGAATTTTTTTGTATTTTTTATGTTATAAAAAAAATTAATTTGTGGAATTAAAAAAACAATTAACATAATTAAAATGAATAAAAGAAAAGAAAAAAGGAGAGAAGAAAGTGCAAACATGGGGGGTGTTGACCCAATTTGGAGGCTTATGATGAGTAGTCTGGCCCAACAGATTCAAGGCCTGTTGACTTTTCCATGGTCACGTGTAGAATGCTTGACTAGTGTCTAGGGTAGTCCTCCCATGCTGGCCCTTGGATTGATGTTGTTGGACATGTGGCAAGCTTGAGCGTTGGGGCATATGATGGACCACAGGATGAAAGCTGCATAGAAACATATTACAAGAAAAAATATGAAATATATATGGGGGACCTGGGAATCGAACCCAGGTCCCAGTACCTATAATACATGTTTGCCACCAATTGAACTAGCGCATCATTTTGTACATCTAATGGACCATGATCCTTAAGAGAGAGAAAGCAAGTATTAGCGGGACTTTAACAAAACGCGCGCCAGGATTTGAATTACCCAGTAGCGTGCTTACACCTCAGCGTCTTCCTCATGGCCACTTCGTTTTTGCCTGAAAAATACAAACATATAGCGGGGGTTTTAAACCCCCACTAACCCTAACATACAAAAATAGCGATTAGCTCATGGTTCAAAAGAAAAAGGGTGCGAGGTGTGGGAACGAATCGCCTGGGCATCCTGGTTTCAATGGTATAGGTCTCGTTGCCTAATTTTACCAGATGAAAGAAACCCCAATTCACAGCTTCGGCAACCCTAGAAAATTTTAATGGCATATTTCGCTACAGGCATGGTTAGAACAATTAAATGGTATCATGAGTTTCAGAAGGTCCATATTAATATAAATCAACGTTTAAAATGTATGAAATATGCATATAAATCAAAATACGATTATGAGAGTTTTCTTGAACAGGGCTATGGCGTTCTACTGTTTCTCTGCGTGTGGAAGCTTGGTTTCAATTGCAAACGCTTCCTTGATGTGTCAGGAGTGTAATGGAATCCTTATTTGGCTTTGAAACATGCTCTATGAGTGTTTCCAGTTTCCAATTTTTTTGACAAAAAATGCAAAGTGGTTCTTTGGTTTGAGGCGCAACTTCTTGGTCTTTGTGATTAGGGTTGTGTTTGCATATGTACATGGAATGATTTATGTCAACAATCTAAGCCCAAAGCCTTGTCTTTAATGATTTTCAAAATTTGATTTTCCTTATCTTTTTCAATCTTTTCACCATGAAGAACATGCCAATTATTAGAGATCCTTTCCTTATGGAGTGTGCACGAAATCTTGAGGCTTTAATGAGAGAATATGCTGCACAAAAGGATTGGAAAAACATGATTTGCTATTTTTGTCATATTTTATTTTAATTAAATGAATTAATAATAATAATAATTCAAATAATTAATTAAAAATGATAAAATAACTCCCTTGGATGTCAATGGGTCGTGCATGGCCTTTGGGTGATGATTCTTGGAAGAAATTGTGGCCCATTAGCAATTTTGAGGCATTTGAAGCAAAGTTGACTTTTCAAAATTCCCAAAAATTTCCCAACTTCCACAAGGCATATCTTGCTCAATTTTTAAGCTTTGATCATGTTCTTGGACATTTTGGAAAGGTATTGAAGTCCTCTAACCAATGCCTTTGGTACCATGTCATTTTGATTTACCAATCTCAAGTTATGGTATTTGACTTAAAGTGCCTTTTTGTTGACTTTTGAAAATGACCTATAATGTTGAGATTGATAACTTTTTGTGAGAGCATTTCTTGGACTTGAAGTGTGCAGAGGAGTTGTAGGAAATGTCATTATCTTCAAAATGAGCTTTGGATGGAATTTTTCTGATAAACCATGTGGAAGTTATGCCCTGGTTAATTTGCAGTTGACTTTTTCAACTGTCCAAAAATAGAAACTTTTGCATCTTGAGACTTTTTGAGCCATGCCTTGAGAATCATGATCAAGAATTGATCAAATGATGTTTGTGGCTTCAAAATAAGATATTGACCAAAAATTTTGACTTTTGACTGTCAAATGACCATTTTGCCCCTGCAGTTGACTGTTGAGCAATTAGGGTTTTTGACTGTGCAATTTTGTGCTGTAAGTCTTGAAACTTGGCATAAGGATGCTTGACAATGTTTATGGGCATATGGGACTTGATTGGACCCTTGGAAACTTCAATTTCTTTGCCATAACCAAAACCCTAATTTTGACTGTTAGGAGGCCATTGGACTGTGCAACCCTTGGGAGATTTTGAAGCATGCTCTTGGCAAACCTTGAAGAATATGGGAGGGCAAATTTTGGGGTACAACAGTTGCCCCTGTTCAATCTTCTTAAATATGAGGATGCAGATTGGCTAGCGTGCCTTTCGTAATCCGAAGGTGGAAGATGATTGAACACTAGAGTGCCCAAAAATTTGCGCTCACATGTTAGCAGTGTGATGGGGGGAATGGGCTTACAGATGCCATTTGGAGATTGATGGATAGGAAGATGGGCTTACAGACGCCATGTTGAGAGGTGATGAATAGGTGGATGGGCTTATAGATGCCATCTGGGTGTCGATCGCGTAAGAGATTCCTTAGCGAGAACTTGCGTACCTGAAAAAAGGAAAGATGATTACCTGACCTGTTACAGGAGTTGGTCTTCAGACTCTTTGTGGAGACGTGCCCTGACTGGTTACAGGAATCGAGTCTGGAGCTTCAAACGGTGATGAATGAATCAGGGATGGTTACTACCTCAACGGGACGATGAGAGAACCCTGGGTGATTACTACCTCAACAGTAACGATGAGAGAACCTTGGGCGATTACTACCTCAACAGTAACGATGAGAGAATCTGGGGCGATTACTACCTCAACAGTAACGATGAGAGAATCTGGGGCGATTACTACCTCAACAGTAACGATGATAGAATCTGGGGCGATTACTACCTCAACAATAACGATGAGAGAATCTGTGGCGATTACTACCTCAACAGTAACGATGAGAGAATCTGGGCGATTACTACCTCAACCGTAACGATGAGAGAATCTGGGGCGATTACTACCTCAACAGTAACGATGAGAGAATCTGGGGCGATTACTACCTCAACAATAACGATGAGAGAATCTGGGGCGATTGCTACCTCAACAGTAACGATGAGAGAATCATAGGCGATTTCAACCTCAACAGTAACAATGAGAGAATCATAGGCGACTTCAACCTCAACAGTAACGATGAGAGAATCTTGGACGACTTCAACCTCAACAGTAACAATGAGAGAATCTTGGACGTCTTCTACTGAGTCTTCATTAGGAAAATCTTTAGGAATCGATTTAACTGGACCAGGGAAGGCCTTTGACTGGATAAGAATCAGAAAAATCTTTAGGAGTCGATTTAACTGAACCAGACAAGGTCTTGAAATAACTTCAACTGGATAAGAATCAGAAAAATCTTTAGGAATCGATTTAACTGAACCAGAGGGTCTTGAGATAACTTCAACTGGATAAGAATCAGAAAAATCTTTAGGAATCGATTTAACTGAACCAGAGAAGGCCTTGAACATAGCTGAGAACTTAACTGGATCTTTCCTGTAAGGTAAAGGTCAGTCATATGCAATGCATGATATGGATCAAGCAATGATGTTCTTAACATAAATGAGATCGTATGTTCATGATGCGTATATGCATGTTATGGAAATGCGATGTTTATGAATGTATGTTTTTTGTCTAGGAAAGTAAATCCTTGACAGTTGCCAGGAAGTTAAATTCTGGGCTGATGTTGGAGAATAGTGCTTTGTTGTGATGTTGATGGTAACCTCGCTGGGGATACTGTTGTTATGTTGGAAGTGTTAATAGACTCCGCTGGGGATAAGAAGACTTCGCCGAGGACGATCTTTCCGTGGCTTTTGGCTGAGGATAACCCAGTTATATCCTGGTAGGGAAATAATCTTTGAATAAAGCCGAGAGACGCGTTCGTGCTCTGTAGGGGATAAGCTTCCAGAGTCTACTGGGGATAAGCTTCCTGCCGGGGAGATGATTCAAACTTTCCTGGGGAAATCTTGATTGGACTCTCCTGGGGAAAATTTTGAGATACATTGGGGAAGTGGCTCCGCTGAATATCTGGTATATCGCCGGGGGACAATCTTAAACCAAGACTTACGGGGATGCTTGTCAGGAATGTTATTTTTGTAAGTTGAAAGAAGGAACCTATGTAGGGTTGCCTGATGATGAGCTTGTGTAAAACTGCATCTTTGGAGGGAGGAAACCTGTGTAGGGTTTACTGATGACGAGTCCGTGTAAAACTACGTCTGGAAAGAGATAACCTGTGTGGGGTTACTTCGGGATAAGTTCGTGTAAAACTTCTGGAGGAACCGGAGTAAGGTTACTGCGGGATAAGTCCGTGTAAGACTTCTGGAAGAACCGGGGTAAGGTTACTGCAGGGTAAGTTCGTGTAAAACTTCTTGATGAACCGGGGTAAGCTTATCTTTGAGGTAAGTCCGTGTAAGAATTCTGGAGGAACCGGGGTAAGGTTACTGCGGGATAAGTCCGTGTAAGACTTCTGGAAGAACCGGAGTAAGGTTACTGCAGGGTAAGCTCGTGTAAAACTTCTTGATGAACCGGGGTAAGGTTATCTTTGAGGTAAGTCCGTGTAAGACTTCTGGAGGAACCGGGGTAAGGTTACTGCGGGATAAGTCCGTGTAAGACTTTGTCTGAAAGTTGGGAAGGAACCGGTGTAGGGTTGCCTGATGGTGATCAAGTGGATGATTGTCCTGTTTGGTTTCGGATATTAACCCACGATCAGTCGTCCACTGATTTTCTTGGCTTGTTACCAATGTTGATCTGGAATTTGTAAAGGTAGATGGTAATCATCTTTATATTGATCTTCCCTTGGTACCTTGGTTGACAGAGCAACTGGATCGCCTGGACGACTCATTATTGCCCCTGTTTCTAAGGTGAGGGGAGGAGATACCTTGTGGAGGTGCTGGATGACTGCCGATTGACAAATCTTCCTTTTGGTAGGCAAGTGATGAGATGTCGGGACATAGTCGTACGCTTTGATCCCTAACTTTTGCCTGGACCGCCCTTTCGGGTTTTCAGTCCACCGGGATACCCCTTTTTGCCCAAGCCGCCTTTTCAGGTTTTCGACTTGCCGGGTGTACAAATTTTTCATATTCATCCCTTATTTTTGCCCGAACCCTTTTGGTTCGTCGGGAAGCCCTTATTTTTGCCTAGGTGTGTCAACCTAGCGGGTCTTTGATTATGCGTAGTATTTTTTCGACTATGTCCATGCTCTCAGAAGGTAGGGAGTTGCCCCTGTTGGAAGTGTTTTGTCATACTACCAGAAGATATCTGATCATGCAAGATTTGTTGCTGGGAGTTCATGTCCAATTCCCCAAGTGACTTAGGCGGAGACTTGCCCCAGGCTATTTGGCCTTTGATAGATTCTCCGAATCTTGATTGGACTGCCCCAGATGATGGACAATGATCAGGCCATGCCCCTTGATTGGAGGTGCTTTTGTTCATTAGGCATTCGTCGTGCGAATTTCCCTGCTGTTCGAACAAATGGTCATATGCAAACAATGTTATATCAAAAATGCAAAGCTTATGTCTGTCTTGAAGATTTTGAAAATGCATTCTTTTTCATAAAACAAGTGAATGTTTGTAAAACATGATGTTAACTCTGTATTTACCGTAGGCCTTAAGGAGTCAGGATACCTTTCATAACAGTATGCTTTCGAACTAACCCATGCTTCAGCTAGGACTTTTAAGGGTTATAACGTGGCCTGGTTCATGGTTTAAGAAACAAAGGATAAAGGCTCAAATTTTATTTGTACCCACCCGCTCTTCGTGATGTTCTTCAAACCTAAGCTCAGTTGATCGTGCGCTAGACCTTGTTTGAGTCTTTGTCTTGATGTTCCGGTGACGGTTCGGATATTGATAGTTTATTTTGAATAGGCAGTCATTTCTTTTTTTTTTTTTTGTCGAGGGTTTATAGGACCTCTTTCTTTTTGATTTCGTTATCCCTATCTTTTTGCCTGAACTGTTTCTTTTGTGATTACAGTCAGCGGGATGCCCCAGTTTTGTAAGTCTCCTTCGTAGGTTTTGACTTATGGGTTTTTATTATTATTTTTTGATAATGACTGCCTGTCATTATGATTATTCTGAACCATCACTGCCTTTTGTCTCGGAAGGACTTCTTTGGTGCCATTTGTTATGCACTTGGATCAACTGAGAGAACTACCCTGCCCCAGGTTATGATAAAGGGTTTTAATTTTCGAAAAGAAAAACTCCTACTTCTTTGGCTCAGAGGGGTTGAAGAGGGATTATCTTCCTTATAACTCCAGTGTTTAGGGATTGAAACAATGCATGTACCTCATCAGCGGGGTCTGTTCAAAAGCATACTGTAGTTTGCGGTATCGTTTTCGTCATCCTCCCTCAAGAGGCTTAGAATTATTAATCGAGCGTTGATCATCAGAAAAAATATGAAAATAATTTGCATATAGTGAATACGGATATATTGCTTCAAAATAGACATATGCGATGCATTAATGAAATAACAACGTTTAACATGAGTAAATGTTTGAACAAAAGAAAATTACAACTTGAAAAATTCTAATGAACATAAATCTTCTAGTCTCAGGGCTTGTTACTTCAACTGGTGCATCTTGTAGGGATGACAGGAGCATTCAGCCTGGCCCATCTGGGTAAAATCCACAGCTCTTTCATTAATCAGATCTTGGATCTTATTCTTCAGCGCCCAGCAGTCGTCGGTGTCATGTCCTAGACTGTCAGAGTGGTATGCATATCTTTCCTCAGGATTGTACTTTGGGGAGGTTGTGTTGAGATTCTTAGGAGGGTCTCTTAACGTCACCAGATTCAACCTCAACAATTGTTGTAAAGCTTGAGACGGTGACACGTTGAGCTTGGTGAACTGCCTTTTAGGCTTGTCTGGCTTGCTCTGATCAGCCCGTTGTTCTTGGCGAGGTCGTTGTTGGACCTGTGAAGTGGTAGCAGCTTGGAGGGGTCTATTCATTGGACCAGACCTTTGCCCTCTTGGAAGTTGTTCCATGACCTGGTCCCTGACTTGGGCTGGTTGCTTCATGTCTTGATGAAGCTGACTGATCATGGCCCTCAGCTCTCCTTGCTCCCGAGCTAAACCTTGAATGAGAGCCCTTTGCCCCAGCATCTGAGTTTTCAAAGTGTCTACCTCAGCTTGTAGACGTTTCAGCTGCTCGTCCTTGTCATCTTCGGGACTTTGCTTGGCCAGATTCCCCATGAGGAGTGTCCTCAACTCTTCTTGCCCCTTGGATAGGCCTAAGAAGATCTCCCTGAACTGAGTCTCTTGAGCATGAGGTCCCTGGTTATCTTGTTGGGAAGCCATTGCTGAAATAAACAGCGGAGATGGTAAGTGACCTGTCAAAAGGGTACCTGTTATGCAATGATATGTATGTATATATATGAAATGCTTTCGAGGATCTCGCGGGGTAAACAAGAAGATTGTTAGCATTTGAATTTGTAGCTTGATTGAAGGAACTTCATGTTGTAGAGAGTCCTTCTTCAAGGGTCAAAGGCTCACCATATCCAGTGGGTCATAGCCCCTGACAACCTTGTCTAGAGGAAAATAAATCCTCTTTGCCCCTTGCTGGACAGTTGGTTCATCATGACCTGCATCACAAGCCCTTGGGATCCTTGAAATGGGTTAGTCTTTATGTAGGATGCATGCAATGGTATGATGTCATGATGCATGGGGTAATGTGGGTAAACCCTGTTATGAGTCCCTAATTAAGGACTGTAAACAAAACCTGCAAGAAACTTAGTAACCCTGTTATGAGTCCCAATTAGGGACTATAAACAAGACCTGCAAGAAAACTCAATAAACCTTGTTATGAGTCTCAATTAGGGACTATAAACAAAACCTGCAAGAAAACTCAAGTGTCAGATAACAAGTAGTCAAGTTGGAAGGCACACAAGTCACACAAGAGAAACCCTTAGAGTTCAGGCCAGCATGGGGTCTGGGTATTACCCTCTTGAAGTTGGTGGGCTCAACCTGTCCTATTAGAAGTAACCGGGTTCTAAGGGTCCCAATATCACTGGATTGCTTTCATTGTTCATCGTTTCGATTTAGCCACTGAACTGGCGACCGAAATATTCCAGGAAAGCAACCCTCAATTGAGTGTAGTATCGAGTATCAACCAACCTCGGACTGCACCAAAGTCAATTATCTCACTACCCTACAGAGGCCAAGATGGTTCAATTAAGGTTCCTAAGGTCAGTTGATGCTTCACGACACCACGCGGAGGCCCCGTACTCTCCTTGACTAAACTCAAGGGTTACCGGTACACACCAAAGTGCCACATCAATGTAGCAGACTGTTTCAACCATGTCGGTATACCCCGCACAGTTCCCTCACAGCCTTGTTGCTACTTTCTAAGAAGGTATCCCCAGATCCGGGTTAGGATCTATAGAACTCCCAACACAGTCCCACAATTTAAAGCAAACAAGTCAAAGCAATTGAAAACACAGTGATCTTAGTCCTAAGGTACACCTCACTTTAAAAGTTGTCCCCAGCAGAGTCGACAGTTCTGTGATCGGTGGATCTGGAACTGACTGTTTAACGCTGGTTCGCGAAATGTCGCGGAAGCAAGAGTCGCCACCGTCTTTTATTTTCTCCCATATGGAAAGGACAAAAGCACAGAAAAATTCCTTATTGAGATTAGTTCTCGGTTCGGGAGGTAGATTTATAGAAAGGGAAGGTGTTAGCACCCTTTCTATCCATGGTTGTCCACGGGCTCTTAGATACTTGCTCATTTGTGTTTTCAAAAATGTTTGTTTACTTTTCAGAGTGGGTTTGAAAAAGTTTCGTTTAAAATTTCAATTCGACTCTTGTATCAGTCCTCAAGAGTGTTTGAAAAGTTGTTTTTGAAAGCTTTTTGCAAAGTGTCGGTGTGAAAAGAAGTTTTTGATTTGTTTTGAATTAGACCAAGTATCTACGAGTCATCTACCTACCCTAAGGAATCAGTCTGTGTAAATTTCCTTAAGGTAGTGCCATCCCACCATTGAGAGGTAGGTAGCACCACCGTTGGAGGTGTTCGGGTCAATTTGAGGATTAGGGACAGTGTGGTCACCAGAGCAATAGGATGACACCTTAGAAGCTACCCCCATGCCATGTTCATGGACATGAGGGCTTACTAAAACGTCCTCTACTCGACGACCACGTTTCGAGGGGCAAGGCAACAGTGAGGCGTACCCTAGGAGTAGTGTGTGAATCGTGTGTCATTTTCAGTTATAGTTTATCTTGATCATGCATTGAGTGTTCTACGCTTTGATTTTATTTGAGCATACATTCTTTCATGTTATTATTAGCAGTTAAAGGTGCGGGAATTAAAATGCGGAAAAATAAAGGTCCTACGCTATTACAAGGCGCGGGTCTACATTGCCAAATTAAACCAAGACCCGATTTGAATAAAATAAAAATGCGGAAAATAAATGTCCTAATTATCTATTACAAAGCTTTGGGGAAATTACATGAAATTTAAAAAAGGAAATAAAAAGCAAATGCGCGAAATGTAATTATAATCGAAGGTGCGAGGGCGTTGGACCCTTTAAAGAAATTAAATCGAAATTATAAAGTAATTAAATTAAATAAAGGAAAGAACTTATTTTTTGATGTTTTTTTGTATTTATGAAATTAAATAAAATTAAATTGGAATTAAAAGTTAAATAACCCTAGTTCTAAATTGTTTTTAATTTATTAAAGAAAAATATTTAAGTTTGACCTAATTTAACCTAATTATTTAATGACAAGTTTATTTACAAAAGTAATTGATTATTAATAATAAGAATAAGATGAAATTATTTTATTGAGAAAAAGAATAAAAATCTAAAACCTAATTTTTACCTTTTTTAGTTATTTAGAAAACAAATTAAAATTTAAACCCTAAATTAAAACTAAATTGATTATTAAATTTATTTACAAAATAAAACATTAGTGAATTAAATAATAAAAATATTTTATTTTTGACTTTCTGAATTTTTTTGTATTTTTTATGTTATAAAAAAAATTAATTTGTGGAATTAAATAAACAATTAACATAATTAAAATGAATAAAAGAAAAGAAAAAAGGAGAGAAGAAAGTGCAAACATGGGGGGGTGTTGACCCAATTTTGAGGCTTATGATGAGTAGTCTGGCCCAACAGATTCAAGGCCTGTTGACTTTTCCATGGTCACGTGTAGAATGCTTGACTAGCGTCTAGGGTAGTCCTCCCATGCTGGCCCTTGGATTGATGTTGCTGGACATGTGGCAAGCTTGAGCGTTGGGGCATATGATGGACCACAGGATGAAAGCTGCATAGAAACATATTACAAGAAAAAATATGAAATATATATGGGGGACCTGGGAATCGAACCCAGGTCCCAGTACCTATAATACACGTTTGCCACCAATTGAACTAGCGCATCATTTTGTACATCTAATGGACCATGATCCTTAAGAGAGAGAGAGAGAGAGAAAGTATTAGTGGGACTTTAACAAAACGTGCGCCAGGATTTGAATTACCCAGTAGCGTGCTTACACCTCAGCGTCTTCCTCATGGCCACTTCGTTTTTGCCTGAAAAATACAAACAGATAGCGGGGGTTTTAAACCCCCACTAACCCTAACATACAAAAATAGCGATTAGCTCATGGTTGAAAAGAAAAAGGGCGCGAGGTGTGGGAAAGAATCGTCTGGGCATCCTGGTTTCAATGGTATGGGTCTCGTTGCCTAATTTTACCAGATGAAAGAAACCCCAATTCACAGCTTCGGCAACCCTAGAAAATTTTAATGGCATATTTCGCTACAGGCATGGTTAGAACAATTAAATGGTATCATGAGTTTCAGAAGGTCCATATTAATATAAATCAACGTTTAAAATGTATGAAATATGCATATAAATCAAAATACGATTATGAGAGTTTTCTTGAACAGGGCTATGGCGTTCTACCGTTTCTCTGCGTGTGGAAGCTTGGTTTCAATTGCAAACGGTTCCTTGATGTGTCAGGAGTGTAATGGAATCCTTATTTGGCTTTGAAACGTGCTCTATGAGTGTTTTCAGTTTCCAAATTTTTTGACAAAAAATGCAAAGTGGTTCTTTGGTTTGAGGCACAGCTTCTTGGTCTTTGTGATTAGGGTTGTGTTTGCATATGTACATGGAATGATTTAGGTCAACAATCCAAGCCCAAAGCCTTGTCTTTAATGATTTTCAAAATTTGATTTTCCTTATCTTTTTCAATCTTTTCACCATGAAGAACATGTCAATTATTAGAGATCCTTTCCTTATGGAGTGTGCACGAAATCTTGAGGCTTTAATGAGAGAATATGCTGCACAAAAGGATTGGAAAAACATGATTTGCTATTTTTGTCATATTTTATTTTAATTAAATGAATTAATAATAATAATAATTCAAATAATTAATTAAAAATGATAAAATAACTCTCTTGGATGTCAATGGGTCGTGCATGGCCTTTGGGTGATGATTCTTGGAAGAAATTGTGGCCCATTAGCAATTTTGAGGCATTTGAAGCAAAGTTGACTTTTCAAAATTCCCAAACATTTCCCAACTTCCACAAGGCATATCTTGCTCAATTTTTAAGCTTTGATCATGTTATTGGACATTTTGGAAAGGTTTTGAAGTCCTCTAACCAATTCCTTTGGTCCCATGTCATTTTGATTTACCAATCTCAAGTTATGGTCTTTGACTTAAAGTGCCTTTTTGTTGACTTTTGAAAATGACCTATAATGTTGAGATTGATAACTTTTGTGAGAGCATTTCTTGGACTTGAAGTGTGAAGAGGAGTTGTAGGAAATGTCATTATCTTCAAAATGAGCTTTGGATGGAATTTTTCTGATAAACCATGTGGAAGTTATGCTCTGGTCAATTTGCAGTTGACTTTTTCAACTGTCCAAAAATAGAAACTTTTGCATCTTGAGACTTTTTGAGCCATGCCTTGAGAATCATGATCAAGAATTGATCAAATGATGTTTGTGGCTTCAAAATAAGATATTGACCAAATTTTTTGACTTTTGACTGTCAAATGACCATTTTGCCCCTGCAGTTGACTGTTGAGCAATTAGGGTTTTTGACTGTGCAATTTTGTGCTGTAAGTCTTGAAACTTGGCATAAGGATGCTTGACAATGTTTATGGGCATATGGGACTTGATTGGACCCTTGGAAACTTCAATTTCTTTGCCAGAACCAAAACCCTAATTTTGACTGTTAGGAGGCCATTGGACTGTGCAACCCTTGGGAGATTTTGAAGCATGCTCTTGGCAAACCTTGAAGAATATGGGAGGGCAAATTTTGGGGTACAACAATTGCCCCTGTTCAATCTTCTTAAACCTGAGGATGCAGATTGGCTAGCGTGCCTTTCGTAATCCGAAGGTTGAAGATGATTGAACACTAGAGTGCCCAGAAATTTGCGCTCACATGTTAGCAGTGTGATGGTGGGAATGGGCTTACAGATGCCATTTGGAGATTGATGAATAGGAAGATGGGCTTACAGACGCCATGTTGAGAGGTGATGAATAGGTGGATGGGCTTATAGATGCCATCTGGGTGTCGATCGCGTAAGAGATTCCTTAGCGAGAACTTGCGTACCTGAAAAAAGGAAAGATGATTACCTGACCTGTTACAGGAGTTGGTCTTCAGACTCTTTGTGGAGACGTGCCCTGACTGGTTACAAGAATCGAGTCTGGAGCTTCAAACGGTGATGAATGAATCATGGATGGTTACTACCTCAACGGGACGATGAGAGAACCCTGGGTGATTACTACCTCAACAGTAACGATGAGAGAACCTTGGGCGATTACTACCTCAACAGTAACGATGAGAGAATCTGGGGCGATTACTACCTCAACAGTAACGATGAGAGAATCTGGGGCGATTACTACCTCAACAGTAACGATGATAGAATCTGGGGCGATTACTACCTCAACAATAACGATGAGAGAATCTGGGGCGATTACTACCTCAACAGTAACGATGAGAGAATCTGAGAGAAAATTCAAAATGAACAAAAGCCTCTTGGTATGAACTTGTCACTTCAGATAGTGTGTGCTTGAGGGACGACAGAAAAATTCAATTTGACCATCTTGTGCAAACTCCAACGCTCCTTCATTGATCAGGTCTTGAATTTTATATTTCAACATCCAACAACTATCAATATCATGCCCCGGATTGTTGGAGTGATACAAACACGTTTTATTAGGATGGTAGCTAGGAGCAGAAGTATTAGGATTCCGAGGAGGATCCTTCAATGTGACCAAATTCAAATTCAACATGCGTTGCAAGACTTGCGACATCAGCATGTTGAGTTTGGTATATTGTCTATTGGATGTATCCTGCTTATGCCGATTACCCCGTTGTTGTTGGTGAGGTTTTTGTTGGGCTCGTGATGTAGTAGCAAACTGGAAAGGTCTACTCTCCACCAATCCAACCTCTTGTCTCTTTGAGGACTAATCAATGACTTGATCCTCAACCTCGACTATTTGTTTCATACGGTTGTATCTATCTTAATGGAGCTTGTTGACGAGGGCCCTCAACTCTTCTTGTCCCCGAGCTAAGTTTTAGATGAGAGCCATTTGTCCCAACATATGGATTCTCATCGTTGCTACCTCCGCTTGTAATTGTCTTATTTGACTTTCCTTGTCATCTTCAGGATTTTCATTGGTCATGCTTTCAATGAAAAGTATTTTCAACTCTTCTTGCCCCTTGGATAGATTCAGGAACATTTCTTGAAACTGAGCACTTTGGGTCTGAAGATCCTTGATAGTCTGTTCTAGAGCCATCTCTACTGAAATAAATAGTAAGCAGATGAGAGACCTGTATGGGAGAAACCTGTCATGATATGATGCATGGTATGTGGATGCAATGTTTTCAAGGATCTCACGGGGTAAACACAAGAAGATGTTAGAAGTTAAATCTTGATCAACGGTCTTGATTGGAGAACTTTGTATCGGTGGATGTCCTTCCAAGAGAATCAAGCTCACCATGTCAAGTGAGTCATAACCCTTGACTCAAGTTACCGTGCTTTGGTCTTGACGGTGTTTAATTAGAGAATGAATCCTTTTGCCCCTTGATAGGCGTCTGGTTCAACATGACCCTGCATTATAGGCCCTTGAGATCCTTGAAATGGTTATTGAAAATACTATGGTATGATGTTATGATGTTATGTACAAGTATGCAAAGTAAGCAAGTTGTTATGTAAAAATAATCATATACATACAAAGAAGACAAGTCCTTAGGTTTAGGCTTGCATGGAGTTTGTAGGTAAGTACCTTGTTGAAGCTTAGTTGGCTCAACCTTTCCTAGTAATAGTAACCGGGTTCTAAAAGATCTCAATATCACTGACCTTTCTTTAGGCATTGTCTCAGTACAATCAATCTTTTCTTGCGGTTGAGATATCCCAAAAGTCCAATCTCAATGAGTGTAGTATCGAGTATCAACCAATTTTCAGCTTTCCACCGAAACCGGTTATCTCACTACATCCTAATGGCCAAGTTTGTTCAATTAAGGTTCTAAAGTAAGTTAGTGCTTCATGATGCCGCTCAGCGGCCCTGTATTCTCCTCGATTCAACACAAGGGATACTGGTACCAACAAATGCGTCACACTAACGTAGCCATTGTTTCAACTATATCGGTATATGCTGTAAAATCTCCACAATCTATTGCTACTTACCTAAAAGGTTCCCCAGATCCGGGTAGAGGATCAAAAACAAACCCAAACAAGGAACCATAATGTAAAGCAAATAAATCAAACAAGGAAAGCAAGTAAAGGTGATCTAGCCCTAAGGTAACCCCACTTTTAGTATTGTCCCCAACAGAGTCGCCAGTTCTGTAACGCGGTGGGAGAACTGACTTGGGATGTTTTGCGTTTGATCGCAATTGTTGCGGATAGCAAGAGTCGCCACCGACTTTTCTTTTATCCAAATAAAGGAAAGGGTGAAAATAACAAGAAGGACCTTTGAGATTATTTTCTTGAGTTTGGGGGGGGGGGGGGGTAGATTATGAAAAGGGAAGGTGTTAGCACCTGTGATACGGTGGGAGAACTGACTTGAGGGTTTTGCGTTTTATCGCAAATGTTGCGGTTAGCAAGAGTCGCCACCGACTTTTCTTTTATCCAAAAGGAAAGGTGAAAAAGCACAGGAAAGACCTTTGAGATTGTTTCTTGAGTTCGGGGGGTAGATCATTAAAAGGGAAGGTATTAGCACCCTTTTCATCCATGGTTTTCCATGGGCTCTTAGTTACTTGCTAGATCACTTGCCTTTTGTTTTGAAATTGTGCTTTGTGTGGATTTGAAAGTATTTTATAAAAGAGGCCATTGTTTAGGCAATCTTTGTAATGATTCTCGTTCGTAAGAATGTATACAAAGAAGTTTGTCTTTTTGAAAATGTTTTCAATGTTTGTAAGATGTTTTGAAATGTGTGTGTTTGTTTTAAAAATAGCAAGGATAGTTGTTTGAAATGGAGCAATTAACTAGAAGTAATCTACCTACTCAAATTTCTTTCTTGTTCATTTTCTTTTCCTTTGACATTGTTGTCTTACCATTGATTTGGTAAGCAACCCTATCTTTGGATGTAAATGGGGCGGGCGTGGGTCGTCGTGTAACCATGATTAGCAATGTTGCAAAGTATCTTAGCATTTTTTGAGGGACTAAGATCATTTTATAAGGCAACTTTGAATAGCGTCATCAAGGGACTATGATCTTATACTTGTTTGTTTTTGCCAAGATACTTCGCATGCGTAATATGGCCATTTTTGTGTAAGGCAACCAAGTGGAGTAACCCTAATTTCTAATTTAAAGGAAAATAAAGTTCTTTAAGTATTATTTTTTGTGTATTTTTATCTTAAAATAATAAATAATATTTATGAAAATACTTAATCTTCTTATATGTCAAAATATATATTTACAAGTATGGAGAAAAAGGAATAAAAGTATATCTAAGTCTATTTTATTTTACAAGTTTATTTAAAAAAATAGTCAGTATATAATTTAATAAAAATATATTTTTTCATGAGAAAATAAAATAAAATGAACAAAATGAAATATTTAACATTTTTATATTTTTTATGATTTTATAATATTTAAGAAAAAATATTTAATGAACTAAAAATGAAAATAAAAATAAATAATAAAAAGATTGGGCCATGGGTGCTGTAAGAAGAAAGGGAGGTAAGTGTTAGAGAAAAAAAAAGAGAAGCCCAGTTGTTGAGCCCACGTTGCAAAAATGACAAAAAATGAAGCTGAAAAGTATGAAAAATGCAAAAGGTAGCACCAAGGTTCGAACCCATGACCTATGCATTTTCAGCGCGCTACCTTGCCACTGAGGTGGCTGTACATCCGTTAGTTCATATGAAACTAAAAATAGATAACACATAATGCTCCCTTGCCCTGTACTTCATCTTCTTCCTCAAGCTAGCCTGAACCTTTGTATCTTTCTCATTTCTCCATGAAAATGGAAACTTCAAACATGAAAATGGTAGTACTTTTTCCCACGATTTCAATCATGTAACTCATGTAAACTATCAGTCAAAGATCAAAGCTAATTTCAATGGTCCTAATTTTAAACCTAATTTTTATAGAAATTTGAAATCTAAAATTCTCTATACACAATGAACATAAATGAAATCTATGCACATGGTTGGCTTTAGCACAATAATATCTATATTTTTCTTTCACAAATCGAGACCAATGGATGTCTGTATGAAGAGATAGAAGTTAGAGTTCTTACCTCCTTCAGCTGAGATCATGAATGGAGTTTGAGTGAGTTTTATGAAGGCCTAAAAATCCCTTTAGCTTCCCTGGACCTCCCTGAGTGTGTTCCAATCCTTACCTTGCTTTAAAAGTGCCTGAATCTCCCTATCAAAGTCAACCTGCAAGCTTGAAAAATGAAAATGGAAGATGGAGAAGGAGGAGTTACAGTGAAGGGGTGATGGTTTAGAACACTTAGATATGATGTAGGTTGAGTGTTTTGGTGATTAGAACTTGAAACACACGAGTGAATTTTTGGATTGCTATGCTTGGTACAAAACTGCAAGTTATGGCAGGTTTTTGGTGATAGAGAGTTCGGGAGAGTTTCTGGCCCTTAGCAATCGTGCCTTAGGTTTCAATGTGTTTATGTATAAGTATAGAGAAGGTTTCAAGTCAGCTCCACAACAGATTTCTCAATTGTAAGCTTTTTGCTCTATTGCTTGTCCTTTAAGAAAAGTGAGGAGACAACTCTCTACATGCTTGTACAAGCCTTCTTGGAGTTGGTACAAGTCCTAGACAATTTTATTTTGGTTTATAGGACTTGTGTGTGCATAGAGAATATGTTCAAAGCTCAAGAAGTTGACAAATGCAAAAGTGGTGCTTTTCTAAAATGGCAATGGCAACTTTGTGCCATTTATGGAATTAAAGCTTGGACAAAGACTCTTATGCTTGGATTAAGGCTTTATCAACTGTGTAAGCATTAAATTATGAAGTGATAAACAAGTTTGAGACCTGTAAAGAAAGGATTAGGCATCATAGGTTCAGATTTGAATTTTGTTCTTCATGAAATGGCTTGAAATCAAAGTGAGAAATTGCCAACTTCATCTCTTCGATTCTCCCTACTCAAGAATGATGTCAAGGAGTTCTTTGATATTTTGGAAAGCTTTCAATGTGCTCTATAACTCATATTTGAAATGCTCTCCCATATTCCTCTTGGAACTAGGTGAAAAGTTTCCATGAAGTTAGGTCAAAAACCTGCCTAAATTAGGGCAAAATTTCACTAAGTTATTTTAGTTCATGGGCATGTATTCACAAAATTATATCTTGATATCCAAGCATCTTTAGGAGAAAATGTGTGAAGAAAAGTTGTATATTTCATGGATATCTACAAATTTCATGTTGGGAACTTTCTTTGAATCATCTTGTATCATGGTGGAAAATTGGCTTAAAGTTGAGAAAAAATAAGAAATTTTCTACACTTAGAAAAATTTCTAAGTTAAGAAAATTTCAAATTTAAAAACAAGATCTTCAATCTTTGATTCCTTGATGAAACATTTTCATATTTTGACATGTTTTGATGAATTGTGATCCTTGGCACTTGATTTTGACCAAAAAGTCAAAGTTTGACTTTTCAGTATACAATTGACTTTTGATCAGTTGACTGCAAATTTCATTTGTCAATCCAATGAAATTGCAATGTTTTGAACTATGTTATTAGGTCAAGATGATAAAATTGAACCCTTGAAATCATGCTTCAAACCAATTGGTCATTTGCTAGGTCAAAAATCAGAAATTGCCCTTTCTCAATTAAAACCCTAATTTTGACCATTTTGCCCTTTTGATGATTTGATCAAATTTCTTGAGGAATTGTGGTAAAAACTTGATCAAATGATACATGTGAGTCTAAAATGTTGATTTGGATAAAAATTATGAAGTTTGACTGTAAATTGGCCATGGTTGACTTTTTCCCCAATATAGTTGATTTTTAGGTCAACTGTCCAATTGACTGATCAAAAATGTGATTCAAGGCTTGAAACTTGTCATGAGTAATCTTAGGGGTCCATAATGATGTTTGAAAGTCATATGAAGCATTGATAGTCCAAAAATCCTTGTGCAATCCCAAACCCTAATTCTGGGTCATCAGTGCATGATGAGATGTCTTGAGCTGGCCAAACCCTAATCCAGTCTTGAGTCAAAGAGATATTGTGAGAAAAGTCTTGATAAATGAGAGGTCAAATTTTGGGGTACAACATCTGCCCCTGTTCAATCTTCTTAAACCTGAAGAGTTAGATTGGCGAGTTTTGTCGTTCGTGACTCGAAGGTGAAAGAATGATTGGACACTAGAGTGCCCATAAATTTGCACTCGATGATGTGATGATAGAAGGAATGGGCTTACAGATGCCATTTGGAGAGGTGATAGAATCTTTTCGGAGATGGGCTTGTAGATTCCATCCAAGAATGTTTGTTGAATTGTAAGTTGTAAGCTGAAATAATAAGTATCAGAATGGTGTCTGTGTCTGGAGCGTATCTGAACTGTATCTGAAAGGTTGTATCTGAATGTGTATTAGAATGGAATCCGTGTTTGGAGCGTATTCGTACTGTATCTGAAAGTTGAATCTGAATGAGTATCAGAATGGCATCCGTGTCTGGCGTGTATCTGAACTGTATCTGAGAGTTGAATCTGAATGAGTATCATAATGGCATCCGTGTCTGGAGTGTATCTGAACTGTATCTGGGAGTTGAATCTGAATGAGTATCAGAATGGCATCCGTGTCTGGAGCGTATCTAAACTGTATCTGAGAGTTGAATCTGAATGAGTATCAAAATGGCATCCGTGTCTGGAGCGTATCTGAACTGTATCTGAGAGTTGAATATGAATGAGTATCAGAATGGCATCCATGTCTGGAGCGTATCCGAACTGTATCATGATTGCATATTGTCAATGGTAACTGTTAATCTTATCCTGAAAAGGGTAAAATGTTAGCTAAAACACAAATTTATGTTGCATGAAATGTATGATGCAATGTATTTGCTTCATTAATGTTTATTGATATATGGATGTAATGTATGCGCATGTGAGCTGATTTGCTGTATTGTTGTTTGATTGAGGAAAATAAATCCCTGAATACTGTTGAGGATATGTGAATTTCCATGTCTTGAAGTTGAAGTACTGGTGAACTTTTATTGAGAGAAGTAAATTCTGTTATGAGGGTAATGCCATGTACTATTCGTACGATCTGCTTGGGGAATCCTGAGAAATTTGACGACTTCTACTGGGGATTAATAATTTGAAATTTTGTTCCGCTGGGGATTTAAATGACGTACTGTATGGGGTTTCTTATGGAACACCCTAGAGACATTTTCCTATTCTTTCAACCTATCAGTAATTATCTTCCTCATTTTGTTTATTTGTAAACAGTGATTATGTTCAAATGCATATGTTCAACAATGAATCATTGGACGTTTTTGTAGACAAAACACAAGTGTGAAGAAAAAGATAAATTTTTTTTGCACTTTCAAATGGGTATCTTTGTATTGACTTTGAATAAATATTTTGTACAAAGGGGACAAACATTATGGTAAGAGAATGCTGTCGTAAAACAAGAAAATTTTATACAAAGAAAGATAGTTGCATGTAATAATTCCATGGGGTTCCCATTCTGCTATAGCCTTCATATCTCTGAGCATCTTGTCTATTTTCCTTGTCCGAAGATGATTGAATTGATCAGAAACTCGGAGTTTGTCAGTGGAAGTCAAAGGTTGTCCATAAAGTGATCCGACGGGACATAATCATACGCTTTAATTCCCTAACTTTTGCCTGGACAGCCCTTTCGGGTTTTCAGTCCACCAGGAAACCCTTTTTTTCCCAAGTCGCCCTTTCGGGTTTTCAACTTGCCGGGTGTACGGATTTTTTCATTTTATCCCTAATTTTTGCCCGAACCTTTTGGTTCGCCGGGATGCCCTTGTTTTGCCTAGGTGTGTCAACCTAGCAGGTTTCTTATGCATAGTATCTTTTGACTATATTCGCATTCGCAGGGTGTGGAAGGTCGTCGCCATCCATGGTGGTCAAAATCATGGCCCCACCGGAGAATATATTTTTAATTACAAACGGTCCTTCATAGGTAGGAGTCCATTTTCCCCTGGGATCACTTTGTGGCAAGATGATACGTTTGATCACTAGATCCTCAACTTGATACTTGGCGTCTGACTTTCTTGTTGAAAGCCTTGATCATCCGTTTTTGATACATCTGACCATGGCAGACAATAATAAGTCTCTTTTCATCAATTAAATTCAGTCGATCAAGTCGAGTCTGGATCCAATCTTCTTCGTTCAAACCTGCATCCTTCATAATCCTCAGAGAGGGCATTTGGACTTCAATAGGCAAGACAGCCTCCATGCCGTAAACCAAAGAATAGGGTGTTGCCCCGGTTGATGTGCAAGCTGTGGTATGATAATCGTGGAGAGCGAATGGTAGCATATCATGCCAGTCTTTGTATGTGACTATCATTTTCTGTATGATCTTCTTAATGTTTTTATTTGCAGCTTCAACAATACCATTCATCTTTGGCTGATAGGGAGAAGAATTGTGATGCTGAATCTTGAATTGCTCGCACAAGGCGGTGATTATAGTGTTGTTAAGATTTGTACCGTTGTTAGTAATGATCCTTTTCGGGATACCGTACCGGCAAATAAGGTTTTGCTTAATGAAGCGGGTAACAACATTCTTAGTAACGGAAGCGAAGGAAGCTGCTTCAACCCACTTTGTAAAATAATCAATGGCCACTAGGATGAAGCGGTATCCATTGGAGGTTGTAGGCTTGATCTCTCCAATCATATCAATTCCCCACATAGAAAAAGGCCAAGGAGCTGTCAAGACATTCAGAGGAGTCGTAGGTACGTGCATCTTGTCAGCATAAATTTGACACTTATGATAGGTTCGAGAATGTTGATAGCAATATGCTTCCACGGTAGACCAATAATAGCCTGCCCGTAGGATTTTCTTTGCCATCATATGCCCACTGGAGTGGGTGCCAAAAGTACCTTCATGTAATTCAGCCATGATCTTTTCAGCTTTAACCTTATCCACACATCGAAGTAAAATGGAGTCATGATTGCGTTTGTACAAGATGCCATTACTAAGGAAGAACTTAGCAGAGAATCTCCTTAAGAATTTTTTATCATTGATTGAAGCTCCTTCTGGATATTCTTGAGCCTCAAGATACCTTTTGACTTCGTGAAACCAAGGCTAGTCCACTACTTCTTCAGTATTAATCTCGTGACAGTGTGCTGGTTCATCCATTCGTTCAATGGTGATTTGGGGAGCCTCGTTATCCCAGTTAATTTTAAACATAGATGACATTGTGGCTAGAGCGTCTGCTAGCTGATTTTCTTCTCTCGGAAAATGCTCGAAGGTAATCTTCTCAAAATGTGGTAGCAATGTCAAAACATGTTCTTTGTAAGGGATAAGGTTTGGGTGTTTAGTGTCCCATTCCCCTTTGATCTGACTGATGACCAAAGTTGAATCTCCAAACACATCCAAGGATTTGATTCCCAAGTCTATGGCAACTCTGAGACTGAAGATGCACGCTTCGTATTCTGCCATGTTGTTTGTACAGTTGAAGCAAAGTCTGGCAGTAAAGGGGGTATGACACCCTTCTGGAGATATGAGTACAACGTCGATGCCATTACCAAGTGCATTGGATGCTTCATCAAAGAATAACGTCCATTGGGATCCTTGTTCAGGTCCGTCATATGGCCTGATTTCTTCACAATTGTCTAATGTCATGATGTCTTCATCCAGGAATTCAAACTTCATGGACTAATAGTCTTCTACAGCTTGATGAGCAAGATGATCAGCTAGTACACTGCCCTTTATAGCTTTCTGGGTAGTATATTGTATGTCGTATTATGTTAGGATCATCTTTCATCTAGCTATTCTCCCAGAAAGAGCAGGCTTCTCGAAGATGTATTTTATCGGATCCGTCTTAGATATCAACAAGGTAGTATGAGTCAGCATATACTGTCTTAGCCGGTGAGCAACCCATGCCAGAGCGCAGCAAGTTTTCTCGAGTAGTGAATATCTGGTTTCACAGTTGGTAAACTTTTTGCTCAGGTAATAAATAGCATTCTCTTTTCGGCCAGACTCGTCATGCTTCCCCAATACATACCCTATTGAGTTCTCTAAAACAGTCAGATACATGATCAATGGTCTTCCCTCGACTGGTGGCATCAACATAGGAGGCTCTTGTAGGTATTCTTTGATTTTGTCAAAAGCAACTTGGCATTTATCATTTCATCTGACCACTTGATCTTTCTTTAATAGTTTGAAGATTGGCTTACAAGTAGCTGTTAGGTGAGAAATGAATCTGGCAATATAGTTCAAGCGTCCCAAGAATCCTCTGACTTCCTTCTCAGTACGAGGAGCAGGCATCTCTTGTATTGCTTTAACTTTGGTAGGATCGACCTTAATACCTTTGTTACTGATGAAAAAGCCTAGGAGTTTACCAGACCATACTCCAAATGTGCACTTGTTTGGATTTAACCTCAGCTTGTACTTCTTCAGTCTCTCAAACAACTTTTGTAAGTGATCAAGATGTTCTTCTTTCGTTTGCAATCTGGCTATCATATCGTCTATGTAGACCTCTATTTAATGATGATCATGTCGTGAAATAAAGCTACCATGGTGCGTTGATAGGTTGCCCCAACATTCTTCAGTTCGAACGACATTACCTTGTAGCAGAATGTGCCCCACTGTGTAACAAATGTTGTTTTCTCCATGTCTTCGGGTGCCATTTTGATTTGGTTATAACCTAAGAATCCTTCCATGAAGGAAAACATTTTGTGTTGTGCCGTATTGTCAACCAGTATATCAATGTGGGGGAGTGGAAAATCATCTTTAGGGCTTGCCCTAATTAAATCTCTGTAATCCATACACATTCGTACTTTTCCATCTTTTTTAGGTACGGGAACAATGTTGGCAACCCATTGAGGGCAGGAAGTGATAGCCAAGAATCCAGCATTGAATTGCTTCATGACCTCTGCCTTGATCTTTTCTGACGTATCAGGTCTCATGCGGAGAACCTTTTGTTTTACTGGCGGACTATCTTCTCTTATAGGCAGATGATGTACCACAATGTCTGTATCAATTCCCGACATATCTTCATATGACCCAGCAAAGATCTCAACATAATCATGCAACGGCTGAATCAGACGCTCCTTGACACTGGGTTCCAAATTGGCACCCACCTTGACCTCTTTTTTATCCTCCTCGATACCCAAGTTGATTGTATCCACAGGTTCTTCATGAGGCTGAATGGTTCTTTCCTCTTATTGTAGTAGTCTGGAAAGTTCCCCTGGTACTTCACAATCTTCCTCACCTTCGTCTTCGGCTTGGTAGGTTAGATCCTCAGAGTCACAAAAGGCCATAGTGGTATCGTTACCCATGGGATCCAGAATGAAGGGGTACCTGCATTTGTGAGTGTGGGTGTGTGTAAGGGTATATCCATCCTTAAAAAAATAAAATGTAAAAGAAAAACAATGAGCACAAAAGTTTGTATGCGAAAAACATCCATGATTCATTGAATGTCATATGAAGATGAAATAATAACCCTTACAAATGGACCATTGTGCCTCGGGCAAGACACAAGGTTTTAAGAGTGCGAATTGTTTTTGAATATTACAAGTCCAAACAAAATGTAAAGATAAATTACTGAGGGATGAAAGTTATTGGGACAAAGTCTCTGGCCTCCCAATTACGGAGTCCTCCATTGATAGTCGGAAAGATCAAATCCTCCAAGCTGCAATCCTCTTCACTATCTTCTACCGCATTGACCTCTAGGTTGCTAATCTTCAAGGGTGGCCCTCCAGCACGGGCACGACGTACAGTCTTCTGAGCACTTGAAGCGAAACCTAAACCAAACTTGTCAGATTTATACGGAATATCTGGAAGTTTCCCCCAGATAGTGCATCCACCTTCTTCTACTACTTCCTTGGCGTCCTTCAGAGATGACATCCGGAGTGAAGGCCTTGTAATCTTGGGAATCTGGGACACAGTCTTGGTCACTGCTACCTCTTGGGGGACCTCCTCGAAGTGTTGAAAAGGAGTTTCAATGAACTCGTCGTCCAATTCCACATACCTGAAGGAATTGAGGTGGCTAATCATATATTCTTCCTCTCCATGGACAATGATAATCTTTCCTTGGACCAGGTATTTCAGTATCTGGTGCAATGTAGAGGTGACAGCGCCAGCATTATGGATCCATGGTCGTCCTAGCAGACAGGAGTAAGAGGGGCGGATGTCCATTACATAAAAGGTTGAATTGAAAGTTTGAGTCTCAACCTTTATGGGGATATCCACCTCCATGTGTACCATCCTCTTTGAGCCATCAAATGCCCTTACGACTATGTTACTTGGCTTTAACGTCAGTCCCTCGCAGTCTAGTCTGTCGAGACCTTTCTTCGATAAAACATTCAAAGATGAGCCAGTGTCCACCAAGACATGGGCCAGAGTTGTGCCTCTACATTCCACAGAGACATGTAATGCCTTGTTGTGCTTTCTTCCCCTTGGTGTCTGTGATACGGTGGGAAGAACTGACTGTTTTTGGAATGTTGGTTTGCGTTTTGCGTTTGTTTTCGCAAAATGTCGCGGTAAGCAAGAGTCGCCACCGTCTTTTATTTTATCCAACAAGGAAAGGAAAAAAGCACAGAAAAATTCCTTTTTCGAGATATTTCTCGGGTTCGGGGGGTAGATTATAGAAAGGGAAGGTATCAGCACCCTTTCTATCCGTAGTTATCTACGGGCTCTTAGGTACTTGCTCAATTGTTTTCAAAAGTTGTTTTATTTGTGCTTGTGGGTTTTGAAAAAAAGTTTTTGTTTGAAACTTCGATTTAACTCTTGCTTCTGTCCTCAAGAGTGTAATGAAGTGTTTTGAAAAAAAAAACTTTGTTCGAAAAGTGTAAGTATGAGAAAGGTTTTGTTTTTTGAAAGAGCAAGTATCTAAGAACCATCTACCTACTCGAAAAAGAAATCGTTCTATGCTAATTTCCTTTAGACAATGATATCCCACTATTAATGAGTAGGTAGCACCGTCGTTGGAGTTTAAGGGTCAGTTCGAATAGGGACATACGGTCACTAAAGCAATGTTAGGATGCTTTAGCGGTAACCCTAATGTCTTAGATCATTTGTTTGAGACAACAATATCCGAGGCAACCGTTTCGAGGCGACTGTGATCTTTTAGATAAGAGGAAGACCTCTAAAGTGACCTATACTCAATGACCGTGTACGAAGGCAACCAAGTGGGTGTACCCTAAGAGTGCGCATGTGCGAGTGTGTCGTTTTCAGTTATTCTTATCTTTATACATGTTACGGGTGTTCTAATTTGATTTTAGTTTAAGCATTCAGTCTTGTCATGCAAACCCTATTATCAAACATCTAGCAGTTATAATTTGCAGAAATTAAAGGTGCGGAAATTAAATTACAAGGCGTCGGGTATTTACACCGCCAAAGACAAACCCTTTGAAAAATAAAATAAAGCGATTAAAATAATTAAATGTCTTATTTAACTATTACAATCCGGAAGCAGATACATTATTGGATAAAAATAAATAAGGCGCGCGGGAAATTATATCGAGTGCGAATTTTAGGGTTTTGACCCTTTTGAAAGAAAATGCCATCTTTTTGTTGTTTTTATTCTAATAAAAGAAATTAGTTCTAAATTAAATAGCTAAATTAAGTTAATAAATTAATTAATGAAAAATAAATTATGACATATTTTTGGTTTTTTTTGTTATTTTAAGAAAGAAAATAAAATTAATTAAATTAGTAGTTAAAAACTAATTAAATTTAATTAATTTTAATTATTTAAAAAAAATGAATTAAAGTTTTCTAATTAACAACCTAATAAATTAATAAGTTTATTAAGAAAAATAAAAGTTTAAAATTTGATTGAAATAAAAATATTTTTGTGATTTTATTTGATAAAAAAAAGAATTTTGTGATTGGTTAGAAAATTAATTAAATAAAATAAAACAATTAAATTAAATAAAGCAAAATAAATAAAAGAGAGAGGAGTTGGGCCTGATTAGGAGGTGTAAAGAGCAATTTTGTAGGCCCAATAGAAGCTGGCCCTTTTGACTTTTGGATCTGGTGCACACGCGTTGACTGACACCTTGTTGGACCTTCAATCACTGACCACCAGATCTGGCTCTTGGCCATCTGGCGCTTGGATGGATGAGGGAGTATGGTGGATTGCAAGCTTGAGCGTGCATGTGATTATCTGAAAAAAATGAAGAAAATACAAAGTGCTGGAGGCAGGGATTGAACCCCTGACCTCCAGCGTTTGGATCCTTTATGGCCTAGGTGGCAACCACTGAAGCATGTTGCTTGGTTTGATTATACTATACCAATTAATGATAATAAAAGAAACAAATCAAATGCCATAAAAATAAAGAAAAAGGCGTGTGATATTTGAATGGTCCAATAGAGGGATGCCACGCATCATCCCTGACCTCCCGTCCGTGGCTAAAAGGTCAATCACCTATACCAACGGACAGAAGTCCGTAGCTATAAGCAGGTCCATCTTCAAAATCCCGTACAGGCCACAAAAATGATTTTTAAGGGCATAGTCGTGTTCCTCTCAACCTCCCGGTCACAACCATGTCTTTCATGGAGGTCAATTGTACCTGAAACAAAAATGCCCAAAAACACGAACCAAACCCTAACAATGGTGGTTCTCCAAATAAGCCAGATAAATGCAATTGAATATTATGAAAATCTTGCAAATGTTCTTATGATCACAAATATGCCATTAGTTTTCTCAAATGATGCCAGAATAATTCAAATCGATTTCAAGAACAGGGGTAAGTTGCATGAGACTTACAGCGTGTATGGAGGCCTGAGGATGCGTTATTTGGATCGAGTTAGCTTGTGTGAATGGCCAGGAATCGATTGGGATGTGTCTCCAGCCTTGAAAACGCCTCCAACCCGGGTTTTGATCTCTCACTTTTTTGTGATTTTTTCAACTTTGGTTCAGCCTCTACCAATGCTCTCCAACCCTTCTTTTCGTGCCTTCAACTTGCTTAAGTATTGTACATTGCATTAGGTTTACAAACTTGGTCCAAATCTCTCCACATTGATGTTTGGATATTTGATTTGATATCCATTTATAAACTTGCAAAATTTGCTTAATTTCAATCTTTTTGCACATGATTCTCTTGATACGAATTTGATGATGATAATAGTTGTACTAGGAGCCTGAAATAGCCAAAAAATCATGTGTTATCAAAGTTTTAGATTTTATATGATTTTCTTTGATTTAAAATAAATTAATTCAAATAAAAATCAAATTAAATAATAAAAATGAGACATGGACACATGGATGGAGCTAGGAAACGTGGGAAATAATTCAAACTCAAATCAAGTGGAAAAGAATGGGCCCATTTGGCAAAATGTGAAGTTTTTGGGATAGTTGACTTTTGGCAACTTTGCAAAAAAAAGTCCAACTTCAACAATACATAACTCCTTAAATTTTGAACTTTTGTAGAGGTTCTTGGACTTTATAGAAATCTTGAGATGTCCTCTAATCAACCCTTTTGGTCTCATCTCATTTTGATATTCCATTCTCAAGTTATAAGCTTTGGAAAAAAGTTGTTTTTGTTGACTTTCAAAAATGACCTATAATGTCAAAATTCATAACTTCTTGTGGGTGAATTTTTTGAACTTTGGGTATGAAGATGGATTGTAGGAAATTGCATCCTATTCAAAATGAGATTTGGATGGGTCATTTCTCATAAAGTATGAGAAAGTTATGCTTGGTCAAATTTGGGTTGACTTTTCCTGCAAAACCCTAATTTAACAACTTTTGAATCTTGGTGAATCTTGAGCAATCCTTGATGAATCATGATCAACCCTTGATCAAATGATGATATATCCTCCAAAATGAGAATGTTGACAAAAAATCTTGAAGTTTGACTGTATGTAGGTCACAGTTTACTTTTTCCCTAGCATAGTCGATTTTTGGACCTTTGAGCAATTGACTGAGCAAACTTCCTCTGCAAGGCTTGAAACTTGACATGGATGATCTTGAGAACATATTAGGACATTGGGGAGAACTTGAGGTCATTTGGACTCAAAGATCTTGATGCAACACAAAACCCTAATTTGGGGTAGACTACCTTAGGAGATAACTTGTCTGACCAACTCTTGAGCAACCTTGAGCCACTTGGAGATTTTTCTTGCAATGTTTTGAGAAATATGGGAGGGAAAATTTTGGGGTACAATAGATGCCCCTGTTCAATCTTCTTAAACCTGAGGATGTAGATTGGCTTTCATGCCTTTCGTGATCCGAAGGTGGAAGATGATTAAACACTAGAGTGCCTAGAAATTTGCACTCGCATGAAGTGGTATCAGCCTTGTGATGTCGAGAATGGGCTTACAGATGCCTATTTGGAGATTGCTGACGAGGGGATGGGCTTAGAGATGCCATCTGAAGGAGTGTCGATCGCATAAGATATTCCTTAGCGAGAGCTTGTATACCTGTTGTTGTAGAAGATTCCACTGGTGAAGTCTAATTTTGTTGAGATTTAGGAACTTGCCTGCACTTCAGCTGAGAGAACATCTCTGTTGAGTTTTAAGAACTTGCCCGTAATTCAGCTGAGGGGAAACATCTTCATCGAGATTTAAGAACTTTCCCGTAATTCAACTGAGAAAACTCTCTGCTGAGATTTAGGAACCGTCTTTAATTCAATGGAGGAACTTCGTCGAGATTTAGGACCTTGTCTGTAATTCAACTGAGGATAATTTCTGTTGAGATTTAAGAACTTTTCAGTAACTCGACTTTGGGAAACATCTTCATCGAGATTTAAGAACTCGACCGTAATTCAACTGAGAAAACTCTGCTGAGATTTAGGAACTCGTCTGTAATTCGACAGAGGAACTTTGTCGAGATTTAGGACCTTGTCTGTAATTCAACTGAGGATAATTCTGTTGAGATTTAAGAACTTGTCAGTAACTCGACTTTGGGAAACATCTTCATCGAGATTTAAGAACTCGCTCGTAATTCAACTGAGAAAACTCTGCTGAGATTTAGGAACTCGTCTGTAATTCGACGGAGGAACTTTGTCGAGATTTAGGACCTTATTTGTAATTCAACTGAGGATAATTCTGTTGAGATTTAAGAACTGGTCAGTAATTCGACTTGAGGGAAACATCTGCATCAAGATTTAAGAACTCGCCCGTAATTCAACTGAGAAAACTCTGCTGAGATTTAGGAACTCGTCTGTAATTCGACGGAGGAACTTTGTCGAGATTTAGAACCTTACCTGTAATTCAACTGAGGATAATTCTGTTGAGATTTAAGAACTGGTCAGTAGTTCGACTTGAGGGAAACATCTTCATCAAGATTTAAGAACTCGCCCGTAATTCAACTGAGAAAACTCTGCTGAGATTTAGGAATCATCTATAATTCGACGGAGGAACTTTGTCGAGATTTAGGACCTTGTCTGTAATTCAACTGAGGATAATTCTGTTGAGATTTAAGAAATGGTCAGTAGTTCGACTAAGGGAAACATCTTCATCAAGATTTAAGAACTCGCCCGTAATTCAACTGAGAAAACTCTGCTGAGATTTAGGAACTCGTCTGTAATTCGACGGAGGAACTTCGTCGAGATTTAGGACCTTATCTGTAATTCAACTGAGGATAATTCTGTTGAGATTTAAGAACTGGTCAGTAATTCGAATCTGGTAAAAGCTTTATAGCTGAGAACTTAACTGCATCCTTCCTGAAAGGTAAAGGTTAGTTGTATGTAATGCATGATATGTATCAAGTAATGATGTCCTCAAAATAAATGAGATTGTGTTGTATGATGCGTATATGCACGTGTCATGATGTATGGAAATGTATTGTTTTTAGCTGGGAAAAATAAATCTCGGATAGCTGCTAGAGAAAAGAGCTGAATTCTTCGTTTCTGTTGGGGATAGCGAACGAAGATGACTGTGAGGATAAACCTGCAGGAGAGGAAAACTCTGTTGGGGAATAAACTGATGAGGAGATTACTCTGTGGGGAAGAGATGCTCTGCTGAGGATTCCACCGATAAATTCCGCTGGGGATGAATTACCGTTGCTGGTGATACTGAATCCTGTTGGGGATTTGAGTTTTTGTTTGTGCAAGGAATGAACTCCGCTGGGGATGATCTTTCAGTGACGACTTCACTGGGGATAACCTTTTAGACTCTAATGGGGATAACCCTTTTGAGCTTTGCTGGGGAAAATCTTCCAAAGTCTACTGGGGATGATTCTCCAAACTCCACTGGGGAAGCTTTTTCAGACTACGCTGGGAAAAATTTCAAACTCCACTGGGGATATTTTGTATTCTACCGGGGAATATTCTTATACTCCGTTGGGGAATATTAAGACCTTTCGGTGCTGATGGTGGATAAACTCTGCTAGGGGAATGTTGTACCCCAAAATTTTCCCTCTCATTTTATCAACATTTATCATCACAAGGCTCTTTGAACTCAAGATCAAGCTAGGGTTTGCTCTACTCAAGACATCTCCTTGCATTGTTGACCTAAATTAGGGTTTGAGTTTGCACAAGGAATTTTGGACATTCAATGCTCAAAGTGACTTTCATACTTCATGTTGGACTTACATGATTATCTCTACCAAGTTTCAAGCCTTGAATCAAATTTTTTTCTCAGTCAATTGGACAGTTGACCTAGAAATCAGCTATATTTGGGAAAAAGTCAATTGTGGCCAATTTACAGTCAAACCTCAAAAAATTTGACC
This sequence comes from Vicia faba, assembly GCA_948472305.1. Taxonomy (NCBI): domain Eukaryota; kingdom Viridiplantae; phylum Streptophyta; class Magnoliopsida; order Fabales; family Fabaceae; genus Vicia; species Vicia faba. The sequence goes on along the minus strand of OX451736.1, from coordinate 933,805,310 downwards.
CACATCAACATTATAGACTCATATGAACCATTTTATCAAGTTTGGACCACAACTCCTCAAGAAATTTGATCAGATCACCAAAAGGGCAAAATGGTCATTTTTAGGGTTTTGACTGCACAAGGGCAATTTCTGATTTTTGACCTAGCCAATGGCAAATTGGGTTCAAGCATGGATTCAAGGACTCAATGGAATCATCTTGACCTACTCACAAGGTTCAAAAGATCTCAATTGCATTGGGTTGACAGATGAATTTTTCAGTCAACTGATCAAATTTTGACTGTATACTGAAAAGTCAAACTTTGACTTTTTGGTCAAAATCAAGTGCCAAGGGTCATTTTTCATCAAGATGTGTCAAAACATGAAACTTGTTCATCAAGAAACCTAATTTTGCAAATTAGGGTTTAAAGTTGAAAAATTTCATAACTTAGAATTTTTCTAAGTTATGAAATTTTCTTAATTTTTCCTAACTTTGCCCAACATTTTCACCATGATGCAATTGGATTCAAACAAAACTTCCAACATGAAAGTTGTAGTACTCCAAAAAGTCTACAACTTTGATTCACAAAGTTTTCCAGAAAGAAGCTTGGATCTCAAGTTATGATTTTTGGAACAAGGGTCCATGAAACTTTTAACTTAGAGAAATTTTGCCCTAATTTAGGCAGGATTTTGACCTATCTTCATGGCCATTTTTCACATAGTTCCACTTGGAATATCAAATTTAATTTCAAATATGGAATGTAGAGCATGTTGCAAGCTTTCGAAAATGTCCAAGAACTCTCCAAACTCATTTGTGGTTATGGAGAATCGAAGGCTTGCAGTTGGCAAAAACTCACTTTTCATCCATGGCATGTTCATAGTGATACAAGTTGCAAATTCAAATCAGCTTGCTTTGCACTAGATTTCAGGACTCAAAACCATTCCATACTCAATAATTAAATGCAAATCCATTGGTCTAAGGTTTTGTTTTGGTTATTAGAGCATTGCACACAAGATTAATCCCTAAATGGTAAAAGGTACATTACCATTTTTGCCAAAGTATGCTTTATGTCAAAACCACATCTCTTGAGCCTTGGACAATATCTTGTGCAGCAAATCATATCCACCAATTTGAGGGGCCAAGATCACAAGGGGCAGGTGTTGGCTCCTAAATTCGACACCCTGGTTTCATTAATGTCAGCCATTGAAGCTGAAGGATGTTTTCGACCAGCTAGGTCCGTCGAAATGCCCATCGAAAGATGGCAATGTACTTAGAAGATTTCTTCCAAAGGAGAAGTTGGTTGCCTTCGACGTCGAAGGTGTTTCTCGTCGAAGATGCTTCTCGACAAAGGTGTTCGATGGTTCAGAGTGGAACGGTTTGAAATTCAAGCGTTTGGAGGGAAAACGGTTTCCAGCGGTTACCAAGTGCAACGTGCAGAGATCTGGGGCGTCGAACGTTGAGAACGTGCCAAGTGGAATCATCTCGAAGCAGTGTAACTGCCCGACGGTTACTTGGGATGTTTTAGTATAAATAGTAGTAGTTCACGCAGTTTCTCGCGTGTGTTCACAATTATATACAAAGTCACTCATATAGATTCGAGTACCCAGCGTGTGAGAAAGAATTGTTGAGAATGTATGTGTGAAACACCACTTTTATTAATCAAAGTCATTTACTTTTCCAGAAACTTTACTTGCTTTCTTCTTTACTTTCCTGTCGAAGTCCTTTACTTCAAGCCTTCATTTATTTTACCAAGCCTATTTCTTCATGCAATTTACTTAAAGCCTCTTTATTTTATTGTCATTTAACCATTATCCAACTTAATCAAAACCTCAAAATCAATCTATGTCCTAGGATCAATCTGATCGATCCTGCGAGTAACCAAATAAGTAACCATTTGGAGGATCAGCGGTTGTTTACCAATAACCACGGTAAACAAATTGGCACACCCGGTGGGACTGTGTGTTGATTTTTGAACATAATCTCATCTTTTTTCGAGGAGTGTTGTATGTTATTGAGAAGTGGTAGAATATACACTAACGATAACAATACTGCTAGAAGAAGGGAAGAGATGGTGAATCCGCCAAACAATAACGAGATCCCACAAACAAATGTGGGAGCAACGATTATCCCGACCGTAAGTGAAGCGATAACCGCTGGTTCGACACCAGCAGTAACGGTCACAGCAACGGGGCCATTACCTCCGTTCACAGGCCCCAGAGTGCCTTTGGGAACTCCCCCACCAAGGGGAAATTTAGGCACAAGGCCTTTTGTTCCCCCAGGATTTATGACAGGCGGTCATAATCGAGAACCACTCTATGGCATGCCAACTTCTGACTTGGCTAGCCTGACGAATGCTGCGTCCACTTTTTCAGACCCTTTAGTGAGTGCCTCTTCGCCACTCCAAGGTTCTGGAGTAGGTATGGCGAATAGAAATAGGACCCAACTCTTAGGAGGAACGTCCCAAGTAGCACATGGCCTTACAAATGCCTCGACAGCAGTCTTGAGGCAACAAATGGACGAAAGCAACCATGATATGGTTCAAATGTTGGCACAAACTTTAAGTACCGTGCTGAACCCTCTAATACAAAACACTACTCAGTCGAATCAGCAGATGACAGCGCAAATGACGCGTTTGGCTGATTTCTTTGGAGTACCCCAACCTATTCGACAGCCCCAAAGGGCGCAAATAAGGGGAAACCAGGGTGTATTCTTAGAGGAAGAAACCACTATCAACCAGGTCCAACAGCCTGTCGAAGAAAACCTTAGGGCACGATTGGAGCAACCTGTCGAGGAACCTAGGGTAATAACCCCAGAGGTAAGGTTAGTTAACAGAAACCAAAATGCTGACGAAGTAGTTCAGCATATCCAATACCAAAACATGGGTTTGGAAAATAATCTGGAAACCATGATCGAAAGGATCATGACACAAAATGTGATGAACATGGGCTTTCGAAGGCCCAACTTCACGTCCCCGTTGTCAGAATACGTGTTACAAACAGACTTACCTCGTAGAGGGGACACGACAGAATCTACTGTCGAACATGTGGCGAGATACTTGATCGAAGCAGGAGATATTTCGAATAACGAAAACCTGAGGATTAAGTACTTCCCAAGTTATTTAACAAAGAACGCTTTTACTTTGTTTACAACTCTCCCCCCCAATTCGATCCATCATTGGACCCAATTGGAAAGATTGTTCCATGAACAATTCTACATGGGGCAAACCAAGATAAGCCTGAAAGAATTGGCCAGTGTAAAGAGACGTTTCACTGAACCTATAGACGAATATCTAAATAGGTTTAGGTTGCTCAAGGCGAGATGTTTTACACAAGTGCCGGAACATGAGTTAGTCGAAATAGCCGCAGGCGGTTTAGATTATTCCATTAGGAAGAAGTTAGTCACTCAATATCTGAGAGACATGGCCCAACTGGCCGATATAGTTCGACAGGTAGAACGCCTCAAAGCTGAAAAGGAAAAGGCAACGAAAACTCATAAGAGAGAGAGGATAGCGTATGTTGATATGGATGACGAAGATCCAGAATCCTTCGACGATACTATAACTGTCGAAGAAGGAGAAGTCGATTTAGCGGAACTAAAACAAGGGCCACCATACTCTTGCAAACTGTTAGTCCCCTCAAGTGGGAAAAATCCCATTGGTCCAGAAAGGACCAACGATAGGTTCCCCAAAAAGACTTATAGTTTTGACATTACAAAATGTGATGAGATCTTTGACTTGCTTGTAAAAGATGGCCAAATGATAATACCCCCAGGGGTAAAAGTGCCTCCTCTTGATCAAAGAAAGAAGAGAGGCTTTTGTAAATATCATAATTTTTTGGGCCATAAAACTTCTCAATGTTTTCTTTTCAGGAATCTTGTGCAAGACGCTATCGAAGAAGGGAGGTTGAAGTTTGCTGACAAGACCCCCATGGCTGTCGACTCAAATCTGTTGCAGGCTGAAGCCCACTATGCTGAGCCTTCTGAGGTGAACGTGATCGAGGCATCCAGGAGCCAGTCGAAGAGGCCAGGAATCACAATGGTCGAAGTCTCAAAGGACCACATCAACATGCCCATCTTTGGCAGTTTTTCTGGGAATTTATCCAGAAAGACAATTGGAGCAGTTCAGAAAGCGGTCGAAAGCCCAAAGCTGGAGACCGTTGAAGCACAAAAAACTGGACCAAAACCCAGTTCTCACTTGGCCACAGTTCAAGGCCAGACGGAGAATTTGGAGATTCAAATGAAGCAGTTGACTCTTGCCAACAAAGATACAATGAATGTCAACATGGTCGAACTCTCTGACCCAAAAGCATCAGAGGAGGCTATGAGGCAAGAACAAGCTAACAAGACTGCTTTCCCTCGGGAAAATGAAAATCTGGCAGATTTTCTGCAAAGATGCCAGAAAAAGAAGTCAGAAGTGATGCTGTGTCCGAGATGCAGTTCGATCTTTGACAAAAAAGCTGCTGAGCACATTCAAGGCATAAGAGCAGCAAATAAGAGAAGGGAAAATGTTGATCTTCGACATGACCCCAGAAGAGCCTCCCAAAGAGGTTCAAACCAAGAAAAGAGGCCATTGACTTTCAGGCCTCCAACAAATGTGCCGGTAGATACCTGGTACAAAACATCTGGTCGAAAGAGGCCAAGCGAGGAGAGATGGCACTCTTTCGACGTGCCAAGGGGTTCATCTTTAACACAAAAGAAAGAGCCTCAAGTTGCTGCACCTAAAGTTGCACAAGTGTCAAGCAACTACAAAGGGAAAAATCCCATGTCTCGATCTCAATGGAGGAGATACCAAAGGAGATGAAAAGCTGAGAGGGAGGCTGCCAATGAACCCAAGGCAGAAACCAGTTCAAATGTTCCTCTAAGGAAGCAAAGGAAACCTCTAGAAAGAGAGCCAGTAACCAACAGGCTAGTTTGGCCTAACCAAGGTGAAATCGAAGACGAAGGTGGTTCTGAGTCTGATGATACTTTGGACATAATGGTGAATATAGTCTCAGTGCTGCCCAGAGAATTCAACCGACAGGTGGAGGTCGAAACAAGTGACTGGGAAGTGGAGCAAGAAATGGCCAAACATAGGCCAGTGTGCTATTTCGTCATGGACAATGGCACTACTGAGGAACAAAATGGGTTCTTCGAACCACCTACAGAGGCGATGAAAAATCACCTCAAGCCTTTATTTATAAGGGCTAAACTCGAAGAAACTACAGTGAATAAAATCTTGGTGGATTGTGGGGCAACCATCAACATTATTCCTCACTTTATGCTAAGGAAAGTTGGCAAAAGAGATGAGGACATCAAGCCTCACAACATGGTCCTGTCGAACTATGAGGGCGGCATAGGGACCACTATGGGAGTGATCCAACTAGATATCAAGGTGGGATCTATCCTTAGACCAACAATGTTTATGGTCATATCGGCCAAACCTAACTACAATCTTTTGTTGGGCCGTGAATGGATTCATGGTGTTGGAGCTGTGCCATCATCAATGCACCAGAGGTTGCTCCTATGGCGTCCAGATGGGATGGTCGAAAACATAGAGGCAGATCAAAGCTATTACCTGGGCGAAGTGAATCACCTAGGGCTGGCAGATTTCGACAAGAACTTGGCTCACATAGGGCCATGTCCAACACCTGACTTCGACTTGGCGCCAGCGCCAAATACTTTTTGTTCCCTATACCTGCATCCTGAGCATGGTTTCCAATGGGACAGAGAAGACCTGTCCCACATAGACTTCAGTGGGTTAACTGATATCCAACCAACTGGTTGGGGAAGTGAATTCAGTGATAATGACTGAGTCACAATCATCGAAGCGAATTTCGGCTTATGTAGCCGAAACAAAGATGATAACGGCTCTCGAAGCCGAAGAAAAGTACATGGCCACACAGGCCAATGATCAACAGTTATCTGCTGCAGGTCCAGGGAAGGATTTCGATCCAGAACCTCCTGATATCATGCCAGAAGGAATGCAGGAACAGAGGCTCGACGCCATCTATGACGATGAGCCTTTGGGCTTCGAAAAGGACCCCTTGGCGAACAACATTAAAATGTTAGCGCAAGATCCTTTAGAAGAAATCAACTTAGGCGAAGGGTCAGAGAAAAAGCCAACTTACATCAGCGCCAAAATTGACCCAGAACTTAGGTTGGAAGTAATCCAATTGTTGAAAGAGTTCAAGGACTGTTTTGCATGGGATTACGACGAAATGCCTGGTCTCGACAGAGGATTGGTAGAACTTCAGTTGCCAATCAAACCTGGGAAGAAGCCAATCAAGCAAAGTCCAAGACGCTTCGCTCCAGAAATACTGTCGAAGATAAAAACGGAAGTCGAAAGACTGCTGAAGTGCAAATTCATACGCGTTACAAGGTATGTCGAATGGATTGCAAACATTGTGCCAGTAATTAAGAAAAATGGTACATTGAGGGTGTGCATAGATTTCATAGATTTAAATGCTGCTACACCCAAAGATGAATATCCTATGCCTGTGGCGGAAATGCTAGTCGATTCTGCCGCTGGCTATGAATACCTGAGTATGCTCGATGGTTATTCAGGATATAATCAAATATTCATTACTGAAGAGGATGTGTCGAAAACAGCTTTTCGATGCCCTGGGGCCCTAGGCACTTACGAATGGGTAGTGATGCCTTTTGGCCTAAAGAACGCTGGGGCAACATACCAGCGAGCAATGAATTCTATCTTCCATGATTTTATTAACACTTTTATGCAAGTATATATTGATGACATTGTTATAAAATCTGTTTCCAGGAAGAATCATATTGACCACCTTCGACAATCATTCGAAAGAATGAGAGAACATGGTCTGAAGATGAACCCTTTGAAGTGTGCATTCTGTGTGAAAGCTGGAGATTTCTTGGGCTTCGTTGTCCACAAGAAAGGAATCGAAATCAACCAGAACAAGACGAAGGCTATTCTGGAAGCTAAAGTGCCATCGAATAAGAAGGAACTGCAATCCCTGTTAGGCAAGATAAATTTCTTGAGGAGATTTATATCTAACCTAAGTGGGAAAGCTCAAGCCTTTTCACCCTTACTTCGACTGAATAAAGAAGGGTTCGAATGGGGGCAAGAGCAACAAGAAGCCTTCGACAAAATCAAAGGGTACCTCACTAAGCCACCTATTTTGGTGCCTCCTTGTAGCAATAGGAGTATGAGATTGTACATAGCTGCATCCGACAAAACCTTGGGAAGCATGTTAGCCCAAGAAGATGAGAATGGAGTCGAAAGACCCATCTACTATCTTAGTAGAGTTTTGAACGATGCAGAAACTAGATATAGCGAAGTTGAAAAATTGTGTCTATGTCTGTATTTCTCTTGTACAAAACTCAAGCAATATATAAAACCAGTTGATGTGTATGTTTCGTCTCATTTTGATGTTTTCAAGTACATGTTGTCGAAACCTATCTTGCACAGTCGAATTGGAAAGTGGGCACTAGCATTAACTGAATACTCCTTGACCTTTATGCCTCTTAAGGCAGTGAAAGGACAAGTGGTTGCAGACTTTATAGTCGACCACTCAATTAAAGTTGAGGATATTAATTATGTGGAGATAGAACCTTGGAAATTCTACTTCGATGGTTCCAGCCATAAAGATGGAACAGGAGTAGGAGTCTTGATCATTTCTCCAGAAAAAATTCCAACAACATTCAAGTACAAGATATCAGGTTCTTGTTCGAACAATGAGGCTGAGTATGAAGCTCTAATTACTGGCCTTGAAATATTGTTGGAATTGGGGGCAACTCGAGTCGAAATAATGGGAGACTCAGAGTTAGTCATTAAGCAAGTCACAAAAGAATATAAATGCATAAGAGAAAATCTCATTATGTACTTTGTGATAGCAAATCGTTTATTGAAAAAATTTGAAATGGTCAATATTCGACACATACCCAAATTGGAAAATCAAATAGCCAACGACTTGGCACAAATTGCATTTGGGTACAAGATTTCAAAAACGAGATTACAAAGAGCAATCGAAGTTCGAGAAAAGATAAAAGCAACTTGTCTATCACCAACAGACTTGGAATCGACAAGACTAGGATATGCTGATCAGAGTAACTTCGAAATTTCGTTCATAGACAATTTGTCAGAGCAGGATTGGAGGAAGCCCATTGTGGATTATCTTCAAAATCCAGGAGCTTCGACAGAACGGAAAACAAAGTACAGGGCGTTGAGTTATGTACTCATGGGTAATGAGTTATTCAAGAAGACGCCTGAAGGGGTATTGCTAAAATGCTTAAGTGAAACTGAAGCATACATAGCCCTTTCAACTACGCACGTTGGAACATGCAGAGCTCACCAAGTAGGCCATAAGATGAAATGGTTGTTGTTTCGACAAGGACTATACTGGCCCACTATGCTGAAAGATTGTGTCGAGTTCGCTAAAGGTTGCCAAGAATGTCAAGTCCATACAGGCATCCAACATGTACCAGCAAGCGAACTTCACTCGATAGTGAAACCTTGGCCCTTTAGAGGATGGGCGTTGGACCTCATTGGAGAGATTCGACCAGCATCATCAAAGAGTCAGAAGTATATATTGGTAGGCATTGATTATTTTACTAAGTGGATCGAAGCTATCCCTTTAGTCAGTGTAGACCAAGAAAATGTCATTGAATTTATTCAAAAGAACATTATCTTTAGGTATGGAATCCCTGAGACGATAACTACTGATCAAGGATCAATTTTCACTGGTCGAAAGATGCAGGAATTCGCTCAGGAAACAGGTTTCAAACTCCTAACATCAACGCCTTATTACGCACAGGCAAATGGTCAAGTCGAAGTAGCGAACAAAGTAGTGATTGGCTTGATAAAAAAGCATGTTGGGAAGAAGCCAAAAAATTGGCATAAGACGTTAGACTAGATTTTGTGGGCTTGTCGAACGTCCCCAAAAGAAGCCATAGGTACAACACCGTATAGGCTAACTTTTGGCCATGACGCAGTGTTGCCAGCAGAAATTTGTCTTCAATCTGCAAGGGTTCAGAGACATTATGATATTCCCTCTGAAATTTATTGGGATATGATGTTAGACGAACTAGTGGATTTAGACGAAGAAAGATTGCGCGCTCTTGACCTACTCAGGCTTCAGAAGAAAAGAGTAGAAGACTCTTATAATAAAAAGGTGAAACCTAAGGTATTTTTGCCTGAAGAACTAGTTTGGAAGGTGATTCTTCCCATGGATCGAAGGGATCGAAGCATGGGAAAATGGTCACCCAAATGGGAAGGACCATTCAGAGTTATCCAGACTTTTTCTGGTGGAGCCTATGAAGTCGAAGAGCTAGGTGAAGATAAAAGGCTCTTGAGAGTAAATGGTAAATATTTGAAAAAGTACAAACCTACACTCCAAGAGATAAAGATAAAATAACAAGTAACGACTAAATTAACCATAAAGAAGCCAAAATGGAAAATTTTTATAATTTAGCCAAAATGGCAATGTTTTCGAATACATAGTACAAAATATGGTTAAAAAGCTGAATCAATCAGAAAGGGATGGAGTCCTTGAGTCGAAGGTATTTTGTTTGCTGCAGCTCCAATCTTTTGTTGCACAAAGCATTCGCCTGCGCAAGCTTGGCAATTTGATCGTCGAAGGATTGAGCTTTCTCAGCAAATTCTAGGCCTTGTGTGATCTCAGCTTGACTTTCGGTGTCTGGAACAGTCGAGAGAAGTTCCTCCTTGCGCTTAGTATTGGCATTTATCTTAGCCTCTATTTCTTCGATTTGCGCCCTGAAGGAAGCATTCTCTCGATCGATGGCATCAACTTCTTCCTGTTTAGATTCTTTTTGCTTCGACAACTCCGCAATTCGAGAAGTTGTCTCTGCTACAGCAGTCCATGCAGAAGAGCTTTTGCCATATAGCACTTCAAGCTGGCTATTAAAGCCCCTTTGTCGCCGATAATCTGCTGAGACTTGATCAATAATGGAGTGTAACTCCATGATAAAGCCTGAAACTTCTGGAGGCACAGCTAACAAGTCTACGGCATTCAAAACATCCCTCAAGTATGATGGAGCAGTAGGGTCCCCCTCCAAAGCTTTCATCAAGTCCTTCTTGAAAAACTGAGCCTTAACCTTCGTCAAAGCCTCATCGAGAGGAGAAGTTTCAGTGGACTTCCCCGACAGAGTAGGAACCTCCTGACTAGCATCAGACGAACTTTTGCTCTCGATGATGGCGTTCAGATAGCTAACAGGATCAGTTTGCTTCAAGAGTTCTAAGTCCTCTTTCGACCTATGCTTTGTTGAGGTAACAGCCTTTGCAACAACATTGTCTTGGGTTTGAGGCTGTTGAGTAGAATTTGCCTCGACTTGGCTATCTTCGACTCGGACTGCGGCAGTACCAGCGTCATCATGGTTCCCTTCGCCAGTGTCACCTTGGTTCCCTTCGCCAGCGGCACCTTGATCTTCTTCGCCAGCGTTGCCGTGGTCCCCTTCGTCATGATTCTCTTCCGACAGATCCACCACCTGAATCTCTTTTGGCTGTTGCTCTTCTGTTTGTGGATCTTCTGCTGGTTTTTCTGCTGTCTCAGCATTGGCCTCATTTATTTCAGTATTGGCTTCATCGTTCGCCAAGTCTTTTTCTTGTGGCCTGCTGAGTTCAGCAGACTCCAATGTTTCAGAAGTCCTTGGCGCTGAGCTTTCAGTGGTGTCCTGACAAGAGAAGAAGAAGAATCTTCTAAATTCGAAAGAGACATAGTCGAATGTAGGTATCGACACCTGGGTTACAAAGGGATCAAAGAGATTACCTGTAAAGTAGCTTCAGCCCCAGGGCTAGAATTGTCGCTTTTGACAGGCTTATTGAGAAGAACGTTTAATTCCTCCTCCGTTGGCTCCTCAATGATTACTGGAGGTGGCCTGGGCTTTCTCCCAGCAACCTTTATTCTAATTGTTCGACCCTCAGGAACAGGAACGTCCTTCTTCAGCTTTCGCCTTTTTAGAGGAGCAGGGGGAGAATCATCTTCTTCGTCGCTCCCGGATTCGACCGTCAGTGCTGGCCGTTTCTTGGGCGAAGGTGCCTAAAAAACCAATTGGAGTTCGATTTAGCAGTTGCATCGAAAGTCAAAAAATTAAAGCCAGAAGAAAATAATGAAAGTCTGGTTACCGATGCAGGAGGCTTCTTCGAAGGACCTTCCCCCTGTTGGTTTGTTGTGGTCTTCACCGGCGCTATAGTCTTCGCCGGTGGTGGAGGTTTTGTTAAGGGGCCTCCTCCCTGTTGGCCTTCTGCAGCCTTCTTGGCTGCAGGCTTTCGAACAACTGAAAGTAGATAAAATAATTAACAGGCTAGCAGTCGAAAGAGAAAGACAAAGTAATTTGAAAGGATGAACTTACATTTCTTTATTTTGTCCAAGACAAGGACAAAAGATTTCTGAAGCTCATCCACGAAGTCCTTCTCGTCGAAAAACTCCTCAGCGTAGTAACTTTTCCACCACTCCTCGAAGGATGGTGAGCAAAGAAAGTTAAGCTGGTAGTCAAACAACGAAAGAACTGTTCGACCAGCATATCTGCTGATATGCTTAGTGGCAGCTTCTTCAGTGTAGTCGTTGCAGAAGTATAACATAGACTTCTCCCTTGGAAAAATTGGAGAAGGCAGTGTTTGAATAATACCAAACTGGCGAGACACCAGGTTTGGTTGATATGCAATCAGACTCAAGTGAGTCTTTGAGCTCCTGAATCGAAGGGGCATTATTCTTGGTGTGAGGAATGCCTCCCATATTGTTGTATGTTCGTCAACCTGAGGACCGCTCGACGTCCTAGGATGTGGCCTTGTGAACCACTCTGGGCCAACCTTCCGTCGAGCAAACGGAGCCATGGTCGAAGCAAACTCTTTCCTTTTAGCAAACATCAGAACGAAGTTTGTGAAAGTTTGTTGAAGTTCCAGCCCATCTTCCACTGGAGTCAATAGAGCCAATCTGGTTCCTTCGACGCGTCTGTTTGCTATTTCTGGAGCCTGCTCATTTATTTGAATCTTCTTAGGCAAGAAAGACTCGAAGTTGGCATTGAGCCACAGTTGAAGCAGCCAAAAGGGTCCAGCAAGCAGCAGACTGGCTCTGTTCTCGATGATCTTCAGAAGAGTCGCTCCGTTACTAATCGACTCATACAGACTAGCCAAAATCAATTCTGCCAAACAGATATTTTGGCCATGGTGGAGTTGAGTGGCGAGAGTGACCATCTTCTTGGTCACCTGTAAGGACTTGGAGCAAAACACGAAGCGTGTCAGCCATAAGGCTAGAAACGCAATATGTTCGACATCCGACACAGCCTCTGTCGACTTATCGTGGTAGTGATTGATGAAGGTGGTGTAGGTTGGTTTTGTGGCAGAGAATCCAATCTGATCCTCCAACATTTCTTCCGGGTCGAAGTAGTCCCCGGTGGGTCGAAGGCCAGTGATGGCGGCCACGTCGAAGAGCGTGGGAGTCAACATTCCACAGGGAAGATGGAAGGTGAAATGGGTGTAGTCCCAGAAGAGTAAAGAAGCTATCAACATCTCTGGGGAATAGTTAAGACATGTCTTCGACAGTATAACCAGGTCGAAAATCCCCATGTCTTTCCAGATCGAAGCCTGGCGTTTCTCCATTTTTTCTAGCCAAGCACTATAATCAGGAGTAAGGCTAGGGCCGGACCTGAAAGCCCTAACACCTTTGTTGAAGAAACGGAGGTCGATTTTCTCTTTAGCAGGGTCTTCATTATCATCTGCATCTTTCTTGGAGCATCCAACCGGTTTGAGTCTCTCAAGTACCGGAAAGTAACTTTTGATCTTCATGGCCTCAGCAATGCTTGGGTACAATGGGCCAGACATAGCAAAGATTTGGTTGGAATATCCAACCGGAATAATGAGGTGGCATGAATAAGCGTCACGAACAGCAATGTCCAAAGGCTCAGGGACCCTTCGTTGGCCCGTGGGAGTCACTACTGGAGCGGGGGCGAAAACCCTAGGTTTGACATTTCCAGAAGGAGTGTTGGCGCTAGGAGCGTTAGAAGAACCAGATGCCATTGTTGGTAACGAGGTTGAAGACGAAGTGAAAAACAAGAAGTTTGCAGAGTTGACAAGAGTTTGTATGAAAATGGAGAATTCTAAAAGCAAGTTAGCGTAAAAAGTCCCACAATGGGTACTTACTGCTATTTATAGTAGTGGGGGAAAATCCCCAAATTCGAGGACATTAAATGCCATTTAATGTTGCAGAAGGTAGTGGGACACGTGGCGTCTCCCTGTTGTTGTAACCGTTCTGCAGAAATGGAAGGGTGCAGTGTGCGCCCTCGTTTTTGGGAATTGTCATGATGACAATTTGTGAAATGACGTTTGGCACACTGCACGCCGTACTGAGGTGACGTCTTAGGTACGGATAAATGATGGTTTTTCTTGGGATTGTCAGTGGTTGGTAGAAGACAACAAAAAGTGCACAATTTAATTTGTGACTAAGAATGAAAAGACAGGTGTCGAATGGCATTTCAAAGAATGCCTTTTTCTTTCAGAGTCGAAATAAGGCATTCTTGGGGGGCAATTTGTTGGCTCCTAAATTCGACACCCTGGTTTCATTAATGTCAGCCATTGAAGCTGAAGGATGTTTTCGACCAGCTAGGTCCGTCGAAATGCCCATCGAAAGATGGCAATGTACTTAGAAGATTTCTTCCAAAGGAGAAGTTGGTTGCCTTCGACGTCGAAGGTGTTTCTCGTCGAAGATGCTTCTCGACGAAGGTGTTCGATGGTTCAGAGTGGAACGGTTTGAAATTCAAGCGTTTGGAGGGAAAACGGTTTCCAGCGGTTACCAAGTGCAACGTGCAGAGATCTGGGGCGTCGAACGTTGAGAACGTGCCAAGTGGAATCATCTCGAAGCAGTGTAACTGCCCGACGGTTACTTGGGATGTTTTAGTATAAATAGTAGTAGTTCACGCAGTTTCTCGCGTGTGTTCACAATTATATACAAAGTCACTCATATAGATTCGAGTACCCAGCGTGTGAGAAAGAATTGTTGAGAATGTATGTGTGAAACACCACTTTTATTAATCAAAGTCATTTACTTTTCCAGAAACTTTACTTGCTTTCTTCTTTACTTTCCTGTCGAAGTCCTTTACTTCAAGCCTTCATTTATTTTACCAAGCCTATTTCTTCATGCAATTTACTTAAAGCCTCTTTATTTTATTGTCATTTAACCATTATCCAACTTAATCAAAACCTCAAAATCAACCTATGTCCTAGGATCAATCTGATCGATCCTGCGAGTAACCAAATAAGTAACCATTTGGAGGATCAGCGGTTGTTTACCAATAACCACGGTAAACAGCAGGCTGATGGATAGCCTGTACAGGCTTGTATTACATCATTGCTCATTTTTGCTTCATATACAAGAAAGATGCCAAATACATGGGAACCAACACATCTGTAAAAACCAAATTGTGCAAACATTGGAAACACTTTTCTCATAACCCCTTGATCCAGAAACACGACCCTTTGAGCCCGAAAACCTCCCATAGCACAAAATCATCTTCATTTGGAAAAACAAGGCACTCCCTGCAGTTTGATTTCCACAACTCAAATCCCTCGTGCGTTTTGTCTCAAATTGGTTCAAACACCTTCCATACAACATATCCAAGCTATCCCAACCCTTAAACATTAACTGTAACTCCATTTACAAGGTTTGCCATTTTTTATTTCAGCTTGTGCAGGTTGAGTTCTGTAGGCTTGTTCAAGAACATTCAAGGCAAGCTAGGCATTGGAGAAGGTCAAGGGAAGTTCAAGCAAGCTCCCAAACATCTCAGGCCTCATTGAAAAGCTCCACATTGCCAGGAACGATTTCAACTGAAACAAATTTTTGTCAACTTCCTATCTCTCCATTTAGGAACATTTAGACTTAGATTTATGAATAAGAAATGTAGTATTCATAGCCATGAAGCTGTACATATGCTCAGTTTTCATTTTAGTTAAGCATGCTAAGAGAATTTGGTCCATGAACATCCTGAAAAAAATAGGTTAAGATTTAGGGCCAGAGAAATTCTCTCTGGTCTTTGAGAGTTAGGACAAGTTTTTTATATGGTTGAATTCGTCTTTGAAAACCCTACAACTTCGATGTTATGTGTTTTTGCATTAGAGCTCGTATGCAGGTTGTACAGGTTTGGTACAGGGCGCGCGAAATTTTAAAGAGAGGTTAAAGATGAAGTCTGGCTTGGGCTGGGCTTTGTTTCTTTCACTATTTGCACCCTTCTTTTGCTGAATACACCCCCTTGGCCCATTTCTTCATATTTTTATGTTTTGTTATTTTATTTTCATTTCTGATTTTATTTTATTATTTCTAAACATAAAAAATACTAAAATATTTTTTCTATAAATTCTCACATTTATTTTTGTATTTTATTTTAATTTTTCTAAACATAAAAGTAATTTAATAAACATATATCTTTATTTTACTTTAATGAGAATTTAAAAATAGAACATTAAAAATTATACTTTTATTTTTTATTATTATTTATACTTAAATAATACTTTGTTCTAAATATATTTTTATCTTGTATATATTTTATTTTTTTTATTGTACATAATTAATAATACATATACATACTTTTATAAATACTTGAGAATAAAAACATAAAAAGATTATACTTTTATTTTTATTATTATTTCTACTTAAAAAATACTTTTTTTCTAAATATATTTTATTTTTTGTATATACATTATTTTATTTTATTATATATAATAGTATATTTAATATATTTACATTCTTAAAAGAAAATTAGGGTTTTACCCTTAATAAAAAAATAATAATCTTTTTTTATTTATTTCATTCCTTTTACATTAAACATTTTACATACATAAAAAATAAGTATAAACATTTTTGCATAATATTTTGTATATTTATTTAATTTGTTTATTTAAATATTATTCATTTATTATTTATGCCATTGATTCAATTTGGATGTAATAGTAAAATTAGGGTTTCAATTTCTTGTCAAATAATCCCCATTCAAAAATTGTATCCCCCTCCCCATAATCATGTTGGAATAGTGGTAGATTTATTTTACGCATTTATGCTTTCAATTATGCCATGATTAGAGATTAGGGTTTGTATGTAAAAATCCAAAATCAACAAGTAGTTTGACCTAATACAAGACAAAAAGCATGAAAATTGATAACACAATGCACACTTGCACCCTTAGGGTTACATCCACTTGTTGCCTTAAAAATGGGTCATGTTATGTATGTTGAGTATTTTGGCAAAACAAAAACAAAACAAAAGATCATAGTCCCTCGATGACGCTATCTTGGTTGCCTATACAAAATGATCTAGTCCCTCGGAAAATTGCTAAAAATACTTAACACAATTGCTATCATGGTCAATACGATGACCCGCGCTTGTCCCGTTTAACATCCTAATACAAGGTTGTTTACCAAATGCAATGGTAAAACAACACTGTCAAAAGGGTTAAAAACATATAGGAAAGATCTTTGAGTAAAATAGGGTAGATAACTCTTAGTTACTTGATCAAAACTTGCAAAACATTCTTGCTATTTTCAAACACACCTCACAACACAATTTCAAAACATTTCTCAAATCAAACTTTCAAACATTGAAATCTTTTCAAAAGACAATACACCTTTGTATATATTCAAACAAGAATCATTACAAAGGTTGCCACAACGATGGCCTCTTTTCAAAACATTTTCAAAACCATACACAAAGCACCATTTCAAACAATTGAAAAGCAAAAGCAAGTGATCTAAACAAGTAACTAAGAGCCCATGGATAACCATGGATGAAAAGGGTGCTTGCACCTTCCCTTTTCATAATCTACTCCCCTAACACAAGAAAACATCTCAAAGGTCTTTCCTGTGCTTTTTGACCTTTCCTTTGGATAAAATAAAAAGTCGGTGGCGACTCTTGCTAAACCGAGACATTTGCGAACACAAACGCAAAACCTCAAGTCAGTTCTCCCACCGTATCACAGAACTGGCGACTCTGCTGGGGACAATTTGAAAAGTGGAGTAACCTTAGGGTTTAGATCACCTTTACATGTTTATTTTGTTTGCTTTGATTGCTTTACATTTGATTCTATTGTTTGGGTTCGAAATCCTCCACCCAGATTCTTGGGAAACATTCATAGGTAAATAGCAATACGTTGTGGAAATTGTGCAGGGTATACCGACATGGTTGAAGCAATAGCTATATTAGTGCGATATATTTGTGGGTACCGGTAGCCTTTGAGTCAATCAAAGAGAATACGGGGCCGCTGAGTGATGTCATGAAGCACTAATGAACTCTTAGAACCTTTACTTAACCATCTTGGCCTTTTTAGGGGTAGTGAGATGACCGACTTTGGTGCAGTCCAAAGTTGGTAGATACTCGATACTACACTCATTGAGGGTTGTTTTCTTGGAATATTTTGGTCACCAGTTAAGGGGATAAACTAAAACAATGAACACAGAAAATAATCCAGTGATATTGAGCCCCTTAGAACCCGGTTACTATTTATAGGACAGGTTGAGCTAACTAACTTCAAGAGGGTACTTACCTATGAAACCTCATGCAAGCCTGAAACTAGGATCTTGTGTGATTTTCTTGTACATATACTTGTGCATACATCATGAACATCATGAAGCATCATATGCACTCACTAACCATTTCAAGGGTTTGGATCTTCATCTTTGTTCTTGTTTTGTAGGTCAAGGAATCTCTTCGCAGGAAAACAATTCAAGTCAACCTTGTGAGAATCCCTCCTCACCTCAAGGAGCTTGTTTCCAAGATTCCAGAGAATTCTCCCTTCAGTGAAAGACATGGTAGACTTCTCAACTTGGTCAACTCCAACATTGAAGAAGACATGCTGAAAGTTCTCTTTCAGTTCTTTGACCCCATACACCATTGCTTTACATTTCCTGATTACCAACTAGTACCTACTTTGGAGGAATTTTCTCAACTCCTGAGGATTCCTATTCTCCACCAACTACCCTACAACGGTACGGAAAGAGAACCAAATCCTGAAGATGTTGCTCAAGCCTTACACTTGCAACCATCTGATATCAAAGGTCATTGGGAAACCAGAAGTGGTGTCAAGGGTTTCTTGGCAAAGTTTCTGTTTGAGAAGGCACAAGACTGCTGGAATTCTCTAGATTTGCAAGCTTTTGAGGAGATTGTAGCACTTCTCATCTATGGATTGGTCTTGTTCCCAAACCCTGACCAGCTTATAGATGTAAATGTTGTCAAGATTTTCATATCTCGAAATCATGTGCCTACATTGCTTGGGGACATCCTACACTCATTTTACATATGAACAATGAGGAAAAGAGGTGTTCTCATGTGTTGTACTCCTCTTTTAGCAAGGTGGTTTATTTCTCACCTTCCCCAGTCAGTCTTGAAGAATGAACAAGGCTTGAGGTGGTCGCAACGATTGATGACTCTTACACATTCTGATGTACATTGGTGTTCTCGGTCCAGAGAAAATGTCATCATCATTGATCGTTGTGGGGAATTCCCTAATGTCCCATTACTTGGCATTAGGGGAGGCATTACCTACAACCCCTGTTTGACTTTGAGACAATTTGGATATGCTCGAAGGGATGGCCCGCATGACATGCTGATTCCTAACCTGGTTTTTGACTTCGACAACGATGCTCAAGGACTTCGACAAAGGTTTATCCGAGCTTGGAGGATGCCCAACAAAGTGGATAGTAAGACACTGGGGCACACAAATTCCATCCCCCTTGAGCCTTACCTCAAGTGGGTACGAACCTGCGCCCAGAGTCTTATGATGCCTTACCCCCACATTCTCCCCCGTGATCAAAGAGCCTGTTATGGAGGGAGAGGTTCCATATACCCTCCTGCATCCTGACATGCCAACATCATTGGAAGAATTGCAAAAGAGTTGGATACAACTCAAGGAAGAACAGAATACTTTTGAAGCCAGCTTCTATGCCAGTGAGAAGAAGGTTTTGGAACTCACCCGCCGACTTCACGAAGAGAAGACTCTTAACACTTACATCGCACCAAAGAGGATGCGCAATGTCTTTTTACATTAAGAATTTTGTAATATTTTGCCCATGGGACATTTATGTACTAACAAATTTCTTCTTATTAATATGACGTGTGTTCTTTTTGTTTGCAACAACTTTGAATTTCTGAATCCTTGAATGCATTACATGAATACATATCATTCATCATATGCATAAATAGGTCTTCACACCAGGTTTCCTTATCTTTCTGCTGTTTATTTCAGCAAGATGGATATAGAACAGACGGTCAAAGATCTGCAAGCACAGAATTCGCAATTCCAACAACTCCTCATGACCTTAGCAAAGGGTCAAGAGGACCTTAAAGCACTGTTAGAGAAAGAAAAAGAAAAGAAGAAGAAGAAAAGGGCCGGTGTGGCCACTATGGGAAGAAGATTTGAGAACCAAGCTAGAAGGGTCCTGGACTTCCCTTCCAGATCTGATGAAGGGGTTGGTAAAGGAAAAGGAGTTGCGGTACCTTCCGAGTCTGAGGCTGAAGAGGAAGAAGAAGAAGAGGATGAAGATTACTCCGAGCAGCAGTACCCTCCTGCAGACGATAAGTATAAAAATCTGGAAGATCGGCTGGCAGCCATAGAAGTACAAAGGGTTCCTGGGCTGGATTTTGAAGAACTAGGGTTGGTTGCTGGGATCGTAATTCCCCCAAGTTCAAAGTGCCTACATTTGCTAAATACGACGGCTTGTCCTGTCCAAAGATGCATATGCGGTCCTACGTCAGAAAGATCCAACCTCTCTCTTCTGATAAGGATCTGTGGTCCACTTTTTTCAAGATAGTCTGTCGGGTACGCAATTGGACGGGTTCTATCAATTTGAGAGATCTGATGTACATAACTGGGAAGATTTGGCTGCTGCTTTCTATCGACAATATCAATATAACGCAGATTTAGCGCCTACTCGTACTCAACTACAGAGTATGAGTATGGTCTCTAATGAAGGCTTTAAGGAGTACGCCTAGAAGTGGCGTGATTTGGCTGGAAGGGTGCAGCCACCATTGCCAGATAGAGATTTGGTTGACATGTTTTTGGGGACCCTGTCAGGTCCATTCTTTAATCACTTGATCGAGAGCTCATCTCCAGGGTTCACCGAATTAATTCTGACAGGTGAAAGGGTCGAAGCTGGCATTAAGAGTGGTAAAATTCAGAAGGATGCAGCTGCTTCCACTGCTGTCAAGAAGACCTTCCCAGCCAAGAAAGAAGCTTCTGCTGTTTACTCCCAGAGAAATCAAGGAAGAACGGAGCGCCGACCAACGGTGGGGGCTGTGATGATTCAGAACTCTTCAGTCGATCAGCCTCGAAGCAGTCAACCTAGAGCTAACCAAAATAGGGTGGAAAGGCCGCAACGGCAATTCACTTGGATCAATATGACACCGACTCAGGTCCTCCCTCATCTGTTAAAGTTAAACCTTACCAACTTGAAAGAAGCGCCAAAAAAATCCAAATACCTCTTCTCCCAATTATCATTCAAATGCAAAATGTGCATATCATTCGGACATTGTGGGGCACGACACCAACAACTGTTGGGCCCTTAAAAACAAGAACCAAGATTTAATAGAAGCCAAGGAGGTAGAGTTTGATGCTCCCGAAAAACCTAATGTGATATCCGCTCCTATGCCAAAACATGGTCATAATGTCGATGCTATTGTAGAAGATCTTCATGTTACTGTTGTTGATGACTTAATGACTCCATTGTCAATGATCAAGATGAATATGTTGAAAGCCGGGATTTTCCCGGGCTGCGAAAAAGATTGTTACTTTTGTTCAACCATGCAATCCGACTGTCCGCTGTTGAAATCAGGCATCCAACGCCTGATGGATACTCAAGAGATCCTCTTTCAGAAAACTCCTCATGATACTATTACTCATGTTACTCCTGTTACTCCAATCAATGATATTGCTATAATCACCATTTTCGACAATCTTTCCAAGACCTGCAAAAGGCCTGTTAAGATTACACCCGATCCAAAGTTTGTACCGCTGAAGATTACCATGCCGGGGCCTATCCCATATAAGTCCAACAAGAGGATACCGTGGAATTATGGAGGAGAGATTTTCTACCACGATGGTAAGCAGATCGAATCAGTCGAAGAAAGTTCCAATGAAGAAACTCCTGATATAGGAAATATTGCGGGGACAAGTAAGATAACTCTGTTGCACCCCAAAATTTGCCCTCCCATATTCTTCAAGGTTTGTCAAGAATCATCTTCAAATGGTTCAAGATTGCTCAATGGTTAGACAGTCAAACCGCCTCCTAAGCCAGTCAAAATTAGGGTTTTGGTTCTTTCAAGGAATTTGAGGTTTTCAATGGCTCAATCAAGTCCCATAGGCCTATACATATTATCAAGCATCTACATGCCAAGTCTCAAGATTCACAGTGCCAATTTGTACAGCCAAAAGCTCCACTTGACCTACAGTCAATTGCAGGGGAAAAATGGTCATTTTGCAGTCAAAAGTCAGAATTTTTGGTTAACATCTTGTTTTGAGTTCACAATCATCATTTGATCAAACCTTGATCATGATTTCACAAGAATGGCTCAAAAATCATCAAGGTGCAAAAGTTACTATTTTTGGACAGCAGAAAAGTCAACTGTATCTTGACCAAGGCATAACTCTTTCATGGTTCATCATAAAAATCCCATCCAATGCTAATTTTGAAGGGGATGACATTTCCCACAACTAATTTTCATATTCCAAGTCCAAGAAATGCTCTCACAAAAAGTTATCAATTTCTACATTATAGGTCAAATTCAAAAGTCAACAAAAATGCACTTTAAGTCAAAGACCATAACTTGAGATTGGTAAATCCAAATGACATGGGACCAAAGGCATTGGTTAGAGGACTTCAAGACCTTTCCAAAATGTCCAAGAACATGTTCATATGATCAAAATTGAGCAAGATATGCATTGGAGAAGTGGGGAAATATTTGTGAATTTGCAAAAGTCAACTTTGCTCAAAACACCTTGTTTTTGCTAATGGGCCTCAAATCTCTTCTTGAAACTTCATCCAAGGCCTATGCACGACCCATCAAGCTTAAATTGAATTATTTTCTTATTTTTTATTAATTAATTGGATTTTTAATCAATTTTAATTCATTTAATTAATTTAAATTGTAGGAAATACAAAGATTTGATTTTTCAATCTTTTTGTGAAGCAAAAGTGGTCAATATATGCTGGAAATTTTGTGTGCAAATCAAAGGGACAAGAATCTCCAAGTTTGGCAAGTTTTTCCAATCAAAAAGATTCAAAAATATTTGATTTTCAATCAAATATACAAACATCAATTCCATGGATTTCTTGGCAAAGATTTAACCTAGTTTCATTCTCCTATAAGTACACAAGCTAATCCTACTCATGCAGACGTGAATTTGCTGCAGAAAAGCCATAACCACATTCAAGAAAATTCAAAGAAAAGTGAAAACTGTTTTCTGCATTTTAGCACGATTCAAAGGCATTTGTTGATTTCAATACATTGCTGGAAGTGTGAGGAACGTGTAGCAATCAGAATCAAGCATTAAAGCTCAAGAAATCACTCTAAACAGACTCACGGTTTGCATACTTTTCTCATAATCGAAACTCATGATTCATAAGCTTTTAACATGATTTATGGGTTGTTTTGCATTGCTTGAATCTATACAAAGCTAATGGTATTAGTTTGCATTATAATGCCCATAATCACAAGTTATCATTGAAGAAATCTAGGGTTCTTGAG
Organism: Vicia faba; assembly: GCA_948472305.1. Taxonomy (NCBI): domain Eukaryota; kingdom Viridiplantae; phylum Streptophyta; class Magnoliopsida; order Fabales; family Fabaceae; genus Vicia; species Vicia faba. Next base: position 933,782,651 of record OX451736.1, on the reverse strand, counting down.
CTTCCAAATTGGGGCTTTATTATCCAGGAAAAATTAGCACCTCTAAGGCACATGGTTAGATTCGTGAGAACCAGACGAATCGAAAGCCATACTCGCAAAATATTTATGTTAAGCGTAGGGCTAATCGCTATTAATTGTCATCATGTTTTGTGGGGGTTAAAAACCCCCGCTATCTAACTCTGTTTTTACAGGCAAATGAGGAAGACGAAGGACGTGGTGACATGCTATTGGACAATTCAAATGGCGCGCATTTTCGTTTGTTTTATAGCACATGCATTGATTTTGTAATATTATATTTCCTTATTATCATAATAACAAATGCAGGCACATGGTGTGGTGGTAGATGCGCTGGCTGGTATCCATTGGGACCTGGGTTCGATTCCCAGGTCCCCCAAACCTTTGTTTCTATTTTTTCCAATATGTTCACATGCAGGTTGCCCAAAAGCGTTCCACCATGCGCTCCCACATCCCAGGCGCCAAGTGGCCACAAGCATGAATCTGATGGTCCAAAGATGATGACCATGGTGCTCCTGGTCAACCCCCACGCAGCTAATCCAAAAAGTCAAACGGACTGGCAAACGAATGGGCCTGAAAGTTGCAATCAACACCTCCTTGTTGGGTCCAGCACCCCCCTGGTTTCATTATTTTCTTAATTTTCTTTCTCTTTTTATATTTTCTTTTAATTGGTTTATTAATTACTATTATTATTATTATTATTATTTAATTAAAATAATTATTTTCATAATAAATTCAGAAAACCTAAAAAATATAATCATTATTATTATTATTTAATTTCACTTTATTTTTTGTAAATAAATTCTAACAAATTAATTTAGTTTAATTAGGTTTAATTTTGACTTTTTTTATAATAAATAAGATAAATCTAGAATTAGGGTTTTTACTAACTTTTGACTTTATTTTATTTTATTTTATTTTCATGAAAACATAAAAAACCTAAAAAACATTTCTTTCATTTAATTAATTAGAATTTAATTTAATTAGTTGCAAAAAGGACCAAAATTCCATTCTTTTCTCAAAAAGGGTCAAAACCCTAAGACTTTTCCCGATTCAATTTTGTTTCGCGCATGTTTATTCTTGATTATTTTGATCATATTTATGTATCTGCCCCGAGAATGTAATAGTGTAATTAGGACTTTTTATCGCTTTCTTTATTTTCTCGCATTTACTTTTCAAGGGTTATGTTTTTGGCGATGTAAATACCCGACGCCTTGTAATAGCGTAGATTTACTTTCCGCAATTTATTTTCCGCACAACTATTAACTGTTAACTATGCATGACAAGACTTGCCTGACAATTAAAATCAACTCGTAGCTCACAATAACATGTGCAAAGATAATTTAACTGAATCTTGACACACTCGTACATGCCACTCCTAGGGTACGCCTCACTTGGTTGCCTCGACGTGGTCATTGAGTATAGGGTGTTTTAGAGGTCGCCCTCCTGTCTAGAGATCCAAGTTGCCTCAAAACGGTTGCCTCGGATAAAAAGGATCTAGGACATTAGGGTTACCGCTAAGGCGTCCTACTATTGCTTTGGTGACCACACATGTCCCTATAATCGAATTGACCCGAATAACTCCAACGACGGTGCTACCTACTTCTCAATAGTGGGATAGTACTGTCTAAAGGACATTTACACAGCTTAATTCCTTTTGAGTAGGTAGAGGTTCCTAGGTACTTGCTCTTTCAAAAAACAAAAACAACTTTTCGCACTTACACTTTTCTGACAAAAGTTTTCAAACAAACACTTCATACACTCTTGAGGACAGATACAAGAGTTAAACGAAGTTTTTTCAAATAAACTTTTTCAAACCCACAAACACGAGAAAAGCAAACATTTTTGAAAACATAGTGAGCAAGTACCTAAGAGTCCGTGGATAACCACGGATAGAAAGGGTGCTAACACCTTCCCTTTCTATAAATCTACCTCCCGAACCGAGAAACATCTCGAAAAGGAATTTTGCTGTGCTTTTGTCCTTTCCTTGTTGGAGAAAATAAAAGACGGTGGCGACTCTTGCTTACCGCGACATTTCGCGAACCAGCATTTCTAAAACAGTCAGTTCTATTTACACCGATCACAGAAATGGCGACTCTGCTGGGGACATTTATAAGTGAGGTGTACCTTAGGATTAGACCACTCTTGTTTTCAATTGTATGCTTTGTTTGCTTTAATATTGTGGGCTTGCATCGGAGTTCTATAGATCCTAACCCGGATCTGGGGAATACCCTTTAGGTAGCTATAAACTGTGAGGGACCTGTCCGGCGTAGACCGACACAGGTGAAGCAGTAGCTACATTGGTGTGACACCTTGGTCTGTACCGATATCCCTTGTGTTGGAACGAGGAGAATATGGGTCTTCTGAGGAGTCATTAAGAACCAACCGACCTTAGAACCCTAAATTGACCCAACTTGGCCATAGAACAGTAGCAGTATGCTACACTCATTGAGGCTAAACTCTCGCGATGGTTCCGGCCGCAAAAAAAGGTTGCGAAGCTGGAGTTATGACCGATTGAGGGTAGTCAGTGATATCGAGATCCTCTAGAACCCAGTTACTATTTTCTAGGACAGGTCTTAACCAACTGAAACTGAAAGAGGGTAGTACCTAAACTTCATGCTGGCCTGAACTCTAAGGGCTCTTTTGTGTGACTTGTGTGCCTTCAAACTTGAACTACTTGCACATTCTTGTTATCTGACACATGAGTTTCTTGCAGGTTTTGTTTACAGTCCTTGATCGGGACTTATAACAGGGTTTACTTACATCACTCCACGCATAGCATAACATCATACCATCATACCATTGCATACATCCTGCATAAGGACTAACCCATTTCAAGGATCTCAAAGGTTTGTGATGTAGGTCACGATGAACCAAATATCTAGCAAGGGGCAAATGGGATTTATTTTCCTCTAGCCAAGGTTGTTCGGAGATCAAAACATGATAACTTGAGTCAGGGGCTATGACCCACTCGATATGGTGAGCTTTGACTCTTGAAGAAAGACTCTCAACAACATGAAGTTCCTTCAATCAAGCTACCAAATTCAAATTCTAACAAATTTCCTTGTTTACCCCGCGAGATCCTTGAAAACATTGCATACATATACCATACATATCATTGCATAACAGGTCTCCCAATACAGGTTACTTATCTTCTTCGCTGTTTATTTCAGCAATGGCTTTCCAACCAGACAACCAGGATCCTCATACTCAAGAGACTCAGTTCAGGGAAATCTTCCTAAGCCTATCCAAGGGGCAGGAAGAGTTGAGAACACTCCTCATGGGGAATTTGGTCAAGAAGAGTCCTGAAGACAATAAGGACGAACGGCTGAAACATCTGCAGGCTGAGGTAGATGCAATGAAAACTCAAATGCTGGGGCAGATGACCCTTATCCAAGGCCTAGCTCGGGAGCAAGAAGAGTTGAGAGCCATGATCAACCTGCTTCATCAAGACAGATACAATAGTATGAAGCAAACGGTTAAGGCTGGGGATCAAAGCGGTAATCAGCCTCCAAGAAGACAAGAGTTTGGTATGGTGAAGAATGGACCTCTCCAAGGTGCTACTACCTCGAGGCTCCAACAACAACCTCGCCAAGAACAACGGGTTGATCAGGGTAAGCCCAAAAGGCAATTTACCAAGCTCAACGTGTCGCTGTCTCAAGCTTTACAACACCTGTTGAGGTTGAATTTGGTGACGTTAAGGGACCCTCCTAAGAATCCCAATATAACCTCCCTAAAGTACAATCCTGATGAAAGATGTGCCTACCATTCTGACAGTCCTGGACATGACACCAACAACTGTTGGGCCCTGAAGAATAAGGTTCAAGACTTGATTGATGCCAAGGAGATTAAGTTTGATCACTGATCCTACGCCAAATCATTGAGAATGTCTTTTGCGCATTGGAATGTTCAATTTGTAATTTTCTTTCGACTGTTCGAACATTTACTCATGTCAAACTTTATTACCTTATCAATGCATTGCATATGTCTATTTTGAATCAATCCATTCGTATTCACTATATTCAAATTGCTTTCATTTTTTTGTGATGTTCAAACTCTCGATTAAAAAATTCTAAGCCTCTTGAGGGAGGATGACGAAAACGATACCACGATCTTTACAGTATGCTTTTGAACAGACCCCGCTGATGAAGTACAAGCATTGTTTCAAATCCTAAACAGTGGAGTTATAAGGAAGATAATACCTAGTCAACCCCTTTGATCCAAAGAAGTTGGAGTTTTTCTTTTCGCAAAAATTAAAAACCCTTAATCATAACCTGGGGCAGGGTAGTTCTCTCAGTTAATCCAGGTGCACAATGAAGGGCATCACTCAGTGATCCAGGTGCACAAAATGGCATCAAAGGAGTCCCTCCAAAACAAAAGACAGTGATGGTTCCGAATAATCATAAAGACAGGAAGTCATTATCTCTCAAAATAAAAGCCCAATAAGTCAAAACCTATGAAGGAGACTTACAAAACTGGGGCATCCCGCTGACTGTAATCACAAAAGAAACAGTTCAGGCAAAAAAAAAACAGGGATAACGAAATCAAAAAGAAAGAGATCCTATAGACTCTCAACAAAAAAGAAATGACGGCCTGTTCAAAATAAAATGTCAGTATCCGAACCATCACCGGAATATCAGAGCAAAGACTCAAACAAGAGCTAATGCACGATTAACTGAGTTTAGGACCGAAGAACATCACGAAGAGCGGTGGGTACAAATAAATTTTGAGCCTTTATCCTTTGTTTCTTAAACCGTGAACCAGGCCACGTTATAACCCTTAAAAGACCTAGCTGAAGCATGGGTTAGTTCGAAAGCATACTGTTACAAAAGGTATCCTGACTCCTTAAGGCTTGCTGTAAAATACTGAGTTGACATCACATTTTACAAAAATTCACTTGTTTTATTGAAAACTGCATTTTCAAAAATTTCAAAAGACAGACATAAGCTTTGCATTCTTAAAATAACATTGTTTGCATATGACTATTTGTTCAAACAGCAGAGAAATTCGCACGAAGAATATCTAGTGAACAAAAGTACCTCTAACCAAGGGGCAGACATGATCATTGTCCATCATCTGGGGCAGTTAAGTCAAGATTCAGAGAATCTCTCAAATAGCCAGGGGCAGATCTCCATCTGAGTCACTTGGGGCATTGGACCTAAATTCCCGCTACGAATCTTGCATGATCAAACATCTTCTGGTGGTATGACAATACAACACTATTGACAGTGGCACCTCCCTACATCCTGAGAGCATGGACATAGTCGAAAAAATACTACGCATAATCAAAGACCCGCTAGGTCGACTGGCCTAGGCAAAAATAAGGGCTTCCCGGCGAACCAAAAGGGTTCGGGCAAAAATAAGGGATGAAATGAAAAAATCTGTACACCCGGCAAGTCGAAAACCTAAAAAGGCGGCTTGGGCAAAAAGGGGTATCCCGGTGGACTGAAAACCCGAAAGGGCGGTCCAGGCAGAAATTAGGGATCAAAAGTGTACGACTATGTCCCGTCATCTCATCACTTTCCTACCAGAAGAAGATTTGTCAATCGGTAGTTACCCAGCACCTCATAGGCCTTCTTCTCCCGCAGAAACTGGGGCAATAAGAATTGTCCAAACTGCGAAAGCTGCTCTGTCCACAAGGTACCAAGGTAAGTTCAACTGAAGAATAGGACCAAGATACCTTAACTCCCCGCAGAGTAAGACTCAACCATACTCTCCCCAAGCAGAGTTGGTCTCCCATCAGCCCTAAAAAGGCACAGTATCTTCAGCAAATCAGCAATACTCTCCCCCAAGCAGAGTTGGTCTACCATCAGTCCTGAAGAGGTTGGGTATCCACAGAAGATCTTAATATTCCCTAGCAGAGTATACAGATATTCCTCAGCAAGCATCCCCGGCGGTCTTAATATTCCTCGACAGAGTATAAGATTGTTCCCCGACGGAATACAAGATACCCCCAGTGGAGTCATTTCCCCAAAAGTTTCCCCAAGAGAGTTGAATCATCCTCCCCAGTAGATTCTAGAAGCTTGTCCCCTGCAGAGTACAAATATCTCTCCCCGGCCATATTCAGAAGGTTACCCCACCAGAGTCTAACTGGGTTATCCTCAGCAAATTGCAACGGAAAGATCGTCCTCAGCGAAGCTCTTTCTATCCCCCAGCGGAGTTCATCAAAATCCCCCAACAGAGCTTATCGACGGAATCCCCAACGGAGTTTATCGTTAAAATCTCAGCAAAGCATCTCTTCCCCACAGGGTAATTCCCCGCAGAGTAATCTCTTCGCCATGTTTATTCCCCAACGGAGTCATCCTCTCCTACAGGTTATTCGTGCAATCATCTTTGTTCATCATCCCCAGCGGAAGCGAAGAACTCTACTCTTCAACATCAGCCCAGGATTTAACAAACTCCCGGCATCTGTCAAGGATTTATTTTCCCAGACAAAAATACATCCATAAACATTTCACATTTCATACATCCTACTGACATACATGATAAAGTGCATACGACACGATCTCATTTATTTTGAGAATATCATGCATTTCATACATCATGACATTGCATACGACTAATGTTTTGCCTTTTCAGGAAAAGGTCAATCAAAAGATGATTACCATCAACTTTCTTAAGTTCCAGATCAACACCTGTAACTAGCCAGGAAATATCTGTGGACGACTGATTGTAGATCTATACCTGAAACCAGACAGGACAATTATCTACTTGATAATCATGAAGCAACCCTACACCGGTTCCTTCTCTTTAGGATGAAGTTTTACACTGACTCATCATCAGGAAACCCTACACCGGTTCCTTTCTCAATTTCAGATAGAGTTTCACACGGACTCATCATCAGGCAACCCTACACCTGTTCCTTCTCAGTGCAGGTGCAGTTTTACACGGACTCATCATGAAGAACTCTACACAGGTTCCTCCTCCCTTCCAAGACGAAGTCTTACATGGACCCATCCTCAGGAAACCCTACACCGGTTCCTTCTCAGTGCATATGCAGTTTTACACGGACTCATCATGAAGAACCCTGCACTGGTTCCTCCTCCCTTCCAAGACGAAGTCTTACATGGACCCGTCCTCAGGCAACCCTACACTGGTTCCTCCTCCCTTCCAAGACGAAGTCTTACATGGACCCGTCCTCAGGCAACCTTACCCCGATTCATCCTGAAGTTTTACACGAACTTACCTCACAGTAACCTTACCCCGGTTCATCCTGAAGTTTTACATGAACTTATCTCACAGTAACTTTACCCCGGTTCATCCTGAAGTTTTACACGAACTTATCTCACAGTAACCTTACCCCGGTTCATCCTGAAGTTTTACACGAACTTATCTCACAGTAACCTTACCCCGGTTCATCCTGAAGTTTTACACGAACTTATCTCACAGTAACCTTACCCCGGTTCATCCTGAAGTTTTACACGAACTTATCTCACAGTAACCTTACCCCGGTTCATCCTGAAGTTTTACACGAACTTATCTCACAATAACCTTACCCCGGTTCATCCCGAAGTTTTACACGAACTTATCTCATAATAACCTTACACGAACTTATCTCATAATAACCTTACCCTGGTTCATCCTGAAGTTTCACACGAACTTATCCCAAAGTAACCCTACACCGGTTCCTTCTCTTTCCAAGATGCAGTTTTACACGGACTCATCATAAAGCAACCCTACACAGGTTCTCTCTTTCCAAAGATGAAGTTTTACACGGACTCCTCATCAGGCAACCCTACACAGGTTCCCTCTCTTCAAGATGCAGTTTTACACGGACTCGTCGTCAAGAAACCCTACACAGGTTCTCTCCTTCCAAAGATGAAGTTTTACACGGACTCCTCATCAGGCAACCCTACACAGGTTCCCTCTCTTCAAGATGAAGTTTTACACGGACTCGTCGTCAAGAAACCCTACACAGGTTCTCTCCTTCCAAAGATGAAGTTTTACACGGACCTCTCATCAGGCAACCCTACACCGGTTCCCTCTCTTCAAGATGCAGTTTTACACGGACTCATCATCAGGCGACCCTACACCGGCTCCTTCTCATTCCAAAATGCAGTTTCACACGAACTCATCGTCAAAGTAACCTTACTCAGGTTCCTCCAGAAGTCTTACACGGGCTTATCACAAAGTAACCTTACCCAGGTTCCTCCTTACAATTTCCCGACGTAGTTTTATCCAAACTCCTTGCAAAGCAACCCTACACAGGTTCCTTCCTTCCAAGATGTAGTTTCACACGGACTCATCATCAGTCAACCCTACACAGGTTTCCTTCCTTCCAAAATTCAGTTTCACACGGGCTCATCACCAGGCAACCCTACACAGGTTCCTTCTTTCAACCTACCAGGTCACAATTCAACAAACAATTTACAGATGGCATCTATAAGCCCATCCTCCTATCCATAATCTCTCCAAATGGCATCTGTAAGCCCATTCCCGACATCACGTTGCTGATACTACATCATACGAGTGCAAATTTCTGGGCACTTTAGTGTTCAATCATCTTCCACCTTCGGATCACGAAAGGCACGCAAGCCAATCTACATCCTCAGGTTTAAGAAGATTGAACAGGGGAAACTGTTGCACCCCAAAATTTGCCCTCCCATATTCTTCAAGGTTTGTCAAGAATCATCTTCAAATGGTTCAAGATTGCTCAATGGTTAGACAGTCAAACCGCCTCCTAAGCCAGTCAAAATTAGGGTTTTGGTTCTTTCAAGGAATTTGAGGTTTTCAATGGCTCAATCAAGTCCCATAGGCCTATACATATTATCAAGCATCTACATGCCAAGTCTCAAGATTCACAGTGCCAATTTATACAGCCAAAAGCTCCACTTGACCTACAGTCAATTGCAGGGGAAAAATGGTCATTTTGCAGTCAAAAGTCAGAATTTTTGGTTAACATCTTGTTTTGAGTTCACAATCATCATTTGATCAAACCTTGATCATGATTTCACAAGAATGGCTCAAAAATCATCAAGGTGCAAAAGTTACTATTTTTGGACAGCAGAAAAGTCAACTGTATCTTGACCAAGGCATAACTTTTTCATGGTTCATCATAAAAATCCCATCCAATGCTAATTTTGAAGGGGATGACATTTCCCACAACTAATTTTCATATTCCAAGTCCAAGAAATGCTCTCACAAAAAGTTATCAATTTCTACATTATAGGTCAAATTCAAAAGTCAACAAAAATGCACTTTAAGTCAAAGACCATAACTTGAGATTGGTAAATCCAAATGACATGGGACCAAAGGCATTGGTTAGAGGACTTCAAGACCTTTCCAAAATGTCCAAGAACATGTTCATATGATCAAAATTGAGCAAGATATGCATTGGAGAAGTGGGGAAATATTTGTGAATTTGCAAAAGTCAACTTTGCTCAAAACACCTTGTTTTTGCTAATGGGCCTCAAATCTCTTCTTGAAACTTCATCCAAGGCCTATGCACGACCCATCAAGCTTAAATTGAATTATTTTCTTATTTTTTATTAATTAATTGGATTTTTAATCAATTTTAATTCATTTAATTAATTTAAATTGTAGGAAATACAAAGATTTGATTTTTCAATCTTTTTGTGAAGCAAAAGTGGTCAATATATGCTGGAAATTTCGTGTGCAAATCAAAGGGACAAGAATCTCCAAGTTTGGCAAGTTTTTCCAATCAAAAAGATTCAAAAATATTTGATTTTCAATCAAATATACAAACATCAATTCCATGGATTTCTTGGCAAAGATTTAACCTAGTTTCATTCTCCTATAAGTACACAAGCTAATCCTACTCATGCAGACGTGAATTTGCTGCAGAAAAGCCATAACTACATTCAATAAAATTCAAAGAAAAGTGAAAACTGTTTTCTACATTTTAGCACGATTCAAAGGCATTTGTTGATTTCAATACATTGCTGGAAGTGTGAGGAACGTGTAGCAATCAGAATCAAGCATTAAAGCTCAAGAAATCACTCTAAACAGACTCACGGTTTGCATACTTTTCTCATAATCGAAACTCATGATTCATAAGCTTTTAACATGATTTATGGTTTGTTTTGCATTGCTTGAATCTATACAAAGCTAATGGTATTAGTTAATTGCATTATAATGCCCAGAATCACAAGTTACCATTGAAGAAATCTAGGGTTCTTGAGCTTCCAAATTGGGGCTTTATTATCCAGGAAAAATTAGCACCTCTAAGGCACATGGTTAGATTCGTGAGAACCAGACGAATCGAAAGCCATACTCGCGAAATATTTATGTTAAGCGTAGGGCTAATCGCTATTATTGGTCATCATGTTTTGTGGGGGTTAAAAACCCCCGCTATCTAACTCTGTTTTTACAGGCAAATGAGGAAGACGAAGAACGTGGTGACATGCTATTGGACAATTCAAATGGCGCGCGTTTTCATTTGTTTTACAGCACATGCATTGATTTTGTAATATTATATTTCCTTATTATCATAATAACAAATGCAGGCACATGGTGTGGTGGTAGATGCGCTGGCTGGTATCCATTGGGACCTGGGTTCGATTCCCAGGTCCCCCAAACCTTTGTTTCTATTTTTTCCAGTATGTTCACATGCAGGTTACCCAAAAGCGTTCCACCATGCGCTCCCACATCCCAGGCGCCAAGTGGCCACAAGCATGAATCTGATGGTCCAAAGATGATGACCATGGTGCTCCTGGTCAACCCCCACACAGCTAATCCAAAAAGTCAAACGGACTGGCAAACGAATGGGCCTGAAAGTTGCAATCAACACCTCCTTGTTGGGTCTAGCACCCCCCTGGTTTCATTATTTTCTTATTTTTCTTTCTCTTTTTATATTTTCTTTTAATTGGTTTATTAATTACTATTATTATTATTATTATTATTTAATTAAAATAATTATTTTCATAATAAATTCAGAAAACCTAAAAAATATAATCATTATTATTATTTAATTTCACTTTATTTTTTGTAAATAAATTCTAACAAATTAATTTAGTTTAATTAGGTTTAATTTTGACTTTTTTATAATAAATAAGATAAATCTAGAATTAGGGTTTTTACTAACTTTTGACTTTATTTTATTTTATTTTATTTTCATGAAAACATAAAAAACCTAAAAAACATTTCTTTCATTTAATTAATTAGAATTTAATTTAATTAGTTGCAAAAAGGACCAAAATTCCATTCTTTTCTCAAAAAGGGTCAAAACCCTAAGACTTTTCCCGATTCAATTTTGTTTCCCGCATGTTTATTCTTGATTATTATTTTGATCATATTTATGTATCTGCCCCGAGAATGTAATAGCGTAATTAAGACTTTTTATCGTTTTCTTTATTTTCTCGCATTTACTTTTCAAGGGTTATGTTTTTGGCGATGTAAATACCCGACGCCTTGTAATAGCGTAGATTTACTTTCCGCAATTTATTTTCTGCACAACTATTAACTGTTAACTATGCATGACAAGACTTGCCTGACAATTAAAATCAACTCGTAGCTCACAATAACATGTGCAAAGATAATTTAACTGAATCCTGACACACTCGCACATGCCACTCCTAGGGTACGCCTCACTTGGTTGCCTCGACGTGGTCATTGAGTATAGGGTGTTTTAGAGGTCGCCCTCCTGTCTAGAGATCCAAGTTGCCTCGAAACGGTTGCCTCGGATAAAAAGGATCTAGGATATTAGGGTTACCGCTAAGGCGTCCTACTATTGCTTTGGTGACCACACATGTCCCTATAATCGAATTGACCCGAATAACTCCAACAACGGTGCTACCTACTTCTCAATAGTGGGATAGTACTGTCTAAAGGACATTTACACAACTTAATTCCTTTTGAGTAGGTAGAGGTTCCTAGGTACTTGCTCTTTCAAAAAACAAAAAAAACTTTTCGCACTTACACTTTTCTGACAAAAGTTTTCAAACAAACACTTCATACACTCTTGAGGACAGATACAAGAGTTAAACGAAGTTTTTTCAAATAAACTTTTTCAAACCCACAAACACGAGAAAAGCAAACATTTTTGAAAACATAGTGAGCAAGTACCTAAGAGCCCGTGGATAACCACGGATAGAAAGGGTGCTAACACCTTCCCTTTCTATAAATTTACCTCCCGAACCGAGAAACATCTCGAAAAGGAATTTTGCTGTGCTTTTGTCCTTTCCTTGTTGGAGAAAATAAAAGACGGTGGCGACTCTTACTTACTGCGACATTTTGCGAACCAGCATTTCTAAAACAGTCAGTTCTATTTCCACCGATCACAAACTCGTAGCGGAAGAATCTTCTCTCCGGAGATTGCTCCTCCAAGGGCAGTCTTCGGACCCTCAAATGCTCCTGTGCATGTCCAAATATCTGTGCAAAGTCTAGTGATTGAAGAAATTGTTACTCCCGAAGTTGTACCCTCTGCTGTTATTGCTGATAAAGGTAAAGGGATCCAAGAAGCGCCCGTCAGGACGAGGGCTCAGACTTTGGTTATCCCCGAGACCACCCAAAAGGAAATGGAGGAGATATTAAAGATAATTAAGAAGAGCGACTATGATGTCATAGAGAAGCTGGGGCAAACCCCTTCAAAAATCTCTATGCTGGCTTTATTGCTCGGCTCCGAGGCTCATGCCAAAGCCTTGATCAAATTCCTGAAGATGGCACACGTTCCTCAAGAAACTTCTGCGGATCAATTTCAAGAGTGTGTAGCCAGCCTTACAGCCGACAATGGTCTTGGCTTCTCTGATGCCGATCTGATGTCTAAGGGAAGAAAGCATAATTATGCGCTGCATGTTTCGGTAGAGTGCATAGGGACCACACTTGCTCACATTCTGGTTGATACCGATTCATCTTTAAATGTCCTACCAAAGAAAGCATTGGACAGATTGGACTGTGAAGGTTTGACCTTAAAGCCCAGTAATATCATTGTTATAGCCTTCGACGGTTCTAAGCGGATGGTTCACGGAGAAGTGGACATCCCAATTAAGGTGGGAATAGAAATTTTCAACTCTACTTTTTATGTGATGGACATCCGTCCTTCATATTCATGCTTGTTGGGAAGGCCATGGATTCACAACGCTGGAGCAGTCACTTCCTCTCTACACCAAATGCTAAAATATCCAGTCCAGGGTAAAATCATAACAGTTCATAGTGAGGAGGAGTATATGATAAGCCACCTTAACTCTTTCCGCTACGTGGAGTTAGATGGTGAATTCATAGAAACACCTTTCCAACACTTTGAAGATGTTTCTCCTAAGGTCGTGGTAGCCAAAACAATGACTGATGTGCCCATCATTACCAAACCTGTGTCCTGGATGTCATCCCTTAAAGATGCAGAGGCTGTAGTCAAGGAAGGATGAAGCACAATATGGGGTCAACTGCCAGATTTTCCTTACAAGACAGATAAGTTCGGATTGGGTTTCACTGCTGCTAGAAAGAAGGCTGTGTGTCGCTCCCGGGCTGGAGGACCACCCTTAAAGATCACTCATCATGGAGTTCATGATTTAGAAGATGATGATGAAGAAAGCAATTTTGAAGATTGGATCTTTCCAACCGTTGAAGGGGGACTGAACAATAGGGAGGCGAAAGACTTCGTTCCCATTACTTTCATCAATCAGTAATTTATCTTTTGAACATTTCCTGTTTGGTCTGTAATAATTATTAACAATTCGTACACTCTTTTCGCCTTATGCCTTACCCGAGGCATATAGGTCCATTTGTAAGGGCTTGATTTCTTCATTTTCATATGCCAATTTTAATGAATCATGGACGTTTTCATCTATAAACTTTTTTGTTCATTTTCTTTCTTTTTACATTTTATTTTGTTTAAAGGTGGCTATCCCTTACACACCCACACTCACAAAATGCAGGTACCCATCCACTCTGGATTCCATGGGTAACAATTCTGCTATGGCCTTCAGTGACTCTGAAGATCTGGTTAATCATGCCGAGTACGAAGGTGATGAAGACTGTGAAGTGCCTGGAGAGTTGGCTAGACTTTTGCAACAAGAAGAAAGGGTTATTCTGCCCCATGAAGAGTTGTTAGAGACTATCAATTTGGGTACTGCCAAAGACAGAAAAGAGGTTAAAGTGGGTGCAAACCTGGAGCCAAGCGTCAAAGAGCGTTTAGTTCAGCTGTTGAATGAGTTTGTTGAGATCTTCGCCTGGTCCTATGAAGATATGTCGGGATTGGATACAGATATTGTGGTTCACCGTCTCCCTACAAGAGAAGACTGTTCACCAATCAAACAGAAAGTCCACCGAATGAGGCCCGACATGTCCGAAAAGATCAAAGCTGAGGTGATGAAGCAGTTCAATGCTGGCTTTCTGACTGTTACTTCCTATCCACAATGGGTTGCTAACATTGTGCCCATGCCTAAGAAGGACGGCAAAGTCAGAATGTGTGTGGACTACAAAGACTTAAACAGGGCTAGCCCTAAAGATGATTTTCCACTACCACACATTGACATCTTGGTTGACAACACAACTCAACACAAGGTATTCTCTTTCATGGATGGATTTTCAGGGTACAACCAGATCAAAATGGCCCCCGAAGACATAGAGAAGACTACTTTTGTTACGCAGTGGGGTACCTTCTGCTATAAAGTGATGCCATTCAGACTGAAGAATGTCGGGGCAACCTATCAGCGAGCCATGGTAGCTTTGTTTCATGATATGATACATAATAAGATCGAAGTCTACGTAGACGACATGATAGCTCGTTCACAGACAGAAGAAGAACACCTTGACCATCTTCAAAAGCTGTTTGTCAGATTGAAGGAGTATAAGCTCAGGCTGAACCCTAGCAAGTGCACTTTCGGAGTCAGGTCTGGAAATCTCTTGGGATTCATCGTCAGCAACAAAGGCATTGAGGTTGATCCTGCTAAAGTCAAAGTTATACGAGAAATGCTTGCCCCTGCACTGAAAAGGAGGCCAGAGGTTTCTTGGGACGCCTAAATCATATTGCAAGGTTCATCTCTCACCTAACATCTACATGTGAACCAATCTTTAAGCTGTTGAAGAAAGATCAGGTGGTTGAATGGAATGACGACTGTCAAGTTGCTTTCGATAAAATCAAGGAGTATTTGCTGGAACCTCCTATCTTGATGCCACCCTTCGAAGGAAGGCCATTAATCATGTATCTGGCTGTTTTGGATAACTCAATGGGGTGCGTACTGGGCCAACATGACGAGTCTGGCCGAAAAGAGCATGCCATTTATTACCTTAGCAAAAAGTTTACCGACTGTGAGACTCGCTACTCACTGCTTGAGAAAACTTGCTGCTCTTTGGTATGAGCTGCTCGCCGGCTAAGGCAGTATATGTTGACAAATACCACTTTGCTGATTTCCAAAATGGATCCAATCAAGTACATCTTCGAGAAGCCTGCTTTATCCGGAAGAATCGTTAGATGGCAGATGACCCTGACTGAATATGATATCCAGTACACAACCCAAAAAGCTATAAAAGGGAGTGTACTAGCTGACCATCTAGCTCATCAAGCCGTCGAAGATTACCAATCTATGAAGTTCGACTTCCATGACGAGGACATTATGACATTGGACAACATTGAAGGTAACGAACCGTATGACGGACCTGAACAAGGATCCCGATGGACCCTGTACTTTGATGGTGCTTCAAATGCACTTGGCAACGGTATCGGCGCGGTACTTATTTCTCCAGAAGGTTGCCATACACCTTTCACTGCTAGAATCTGCTTCAGCTGCACCAACAACATGACCGAGTATGAAGCTTGTATCTTTGGTCTCAAAGTTGCGGTTGAACTAGGAATAAAATCTTTGGTTGTATTTGGGGACTCATCTTTGGTTATCAGTCAAATCAAAGGAGAATGGGACACTAAACATCCTAATCTTATCCCATACAAAGAACATGTCCTGACATTGTTACCTCATTTCGAGCAGATTATCTTCGAGCACTTCCCGCGAGAAGAAAATCAGCTAGCGGATGCTCTAGCTATAATGTCTTCCATGTTTAAACTCAACTAGGACAATGAGGCTCCCCAAATCACCGTAGAGCGGAGGGACGGACCTGCACATTGTCATGAGATTAGTACCGAAGAAGTAGTGGAACAACCCTGGTTTCATGAAATCAAAAGGTATCTCAAGACTCGAGAATACCCTGAAGGAGCTTCAGTCAACGACAAAAAGTTCTTAAGGAGATTTGCCGCCAAGTTCTTCCTGAGCAATGGTATCCTATATAAGCGCAGCCATGATTGTGTTCTGCTTCGTTGTATGGACAAGGTGGAAGCTGAGCAGATCATGACTGAACTGCATAGTGGCACATTTGGCACCCATTTGAGCGGACATACGATGGCTAAGAAGATTCTAAGGGCAGGCTACTACTGGTCTACCATGGAAGCTGACTGTCATCAATATTCCCGTACTTGTCACAAATACCAAGTCTATGCTGACAAGGTACATATTCCTCCAGTTTCTCTCAATGTTCTAACAGCTCCTTAGCCATTCGCATTGTGGGGAATCGACATGACTGGAGAGATCAATCCTACGGCATCCAATGGACATCGCTTCATCCTGGTGGCTATTGATTACTTTACCAAATGGGTCAAAGCAGCTTTCTTCGCCTCTGTTACAAAGAATGTGGTTGTCCGCTTCATCAAGCAGAACCTCATATGCCGGTATGGTATCCCCGACAAGATTATCACGGACAACGGTACAATCCTGAATAACATTGTGATCACCGCTCTGTGCGAGCAGTTCAAAATTCAACATCACAATTCATCTCCCTATCGGCCAAAGATGAACGGTGCTGTTGAAGTTGCGAACAAAAATATCAAGAAGATCATTCAAAAGATGACAATCACCTACAAGGACTGGCATGAGATGTTACCGTTTGCTCAACACGGATATCGTACCACGGCGCGTACTTCAACCGGGGCAACCCCCTTTTCTTTGGTATATGGCATGGAAGTTGTTTTACCTATGGAGGTTCAGATTCCTTCCTTGAGAATTATGAAGGATGTTGGTTTAAGTGAAGACGATTGGATTCAGACCCGGCTTGATCAACTTAACTTGATCGACGAGAAGCGACTTACTACTGTTTGTCATGGTCAGACGTATCAAAAACGGATGATCAAGGCTTTCAACAAGAAAGTCAGACGTCAGGTGTATCAAGTCGGAGATCTTGTAATCAAGCGGATCATCTTACCGCAGAGTGATCCCAGGGGCAAGTGGACTCCTACTTACGAAGGACCATTTGTGATCAAAAAGATCTTTTCTGGTGGGGCTATAATTCTAACCACCATGGACGGCAACGACCTGCCGCACCCTGCGAACGCAGACATAGTCAAAAGATACTACGCATAAACAACCCGACAAGTTGAAAACCCGAAAGGACAACTTGGGCAAAAATGGGCATCCCGGTGAATCGAAAACCCGAAAGGGCGGTTCAGGCAAAAATTAGGAATAAATAAAAAAATCTGTACACCCGGCAAGTTGAAAACCCGAAAGGGCGACTTGGGCAAAAAAGGGTTTCCCGGTGGATCGAAAACCCGAAAGGGCGGTCCAGATAAAAGTTAGGGAATTAAAGCGTATGACTATGTCTCGTCGGATCACTTTAAAGACAATCTCTTCACGGACAAGCTCCAAGATTCTGATCAATCCAATCATCAGCGAACGAAGCAACGAATGGACAAGATACTCAGAGTTATGAAGGCTATAGCAGAATGGGAACCCCATGGAATTGTTACACATAGCCATATTTCTTTGTATAAATTTTTCTCATTTTTATGACAACATTCTCTTACTAGGATGTCTGTCTCCTTTGTACAAAATACTTACACGAAGTTAATACAAAGATATTTCAAAGTGCAGAAATTTGTTTGTTTTTTATTTCTTTTTTACACTTGTGTTTTATTTGAAAACGTCCAATGATTTATTAAATGAGCATATGCATTTGAATATAATCACTGCTTACAAATAAAACGGAATGAGAAAGGATAATTACTAATAGTTTGAAAGTATAGGAAGACGTCTTTATGCTATTCCGGAGGAAATCCCCTACAGTATCTCATCCAGATTCTCAACAGAGCTAAAACCTTGAAATACACATCCCCAGCGGAGTTAAGTTTCAGAATTTCCATCAGAGCTAAGTTTCTAAACTCCCCAATCCCCAGCGGAGCCAAAAGACTTTGAACTACAAATCCCCAGTGAAGATGAAACTTTCTTCTCCAACGTAGTCCAAAACTTCAACCTTTAAACCATAGTGGAAATCATCTGGTTTCTCCAAATCCCCCAGCAAGTTATCTTAAAACCTGGAAATCAACCAGATAACAGTTAACCAAGGATAAAACCCCAGAAGATTGGCATACTCCCAAGCTCCTGATACCCTTAACAGAATGAAGATTCTCATTCTTAAAACCCCAGAAGATTGGCATACTCCCAAGCTCCTGATACCCTTAACAGAATGAAGATTCTCATTCTTAAAACCCCAGAAGATTGGCATACTCCCAAGCTCCTGATACCCTTAACAGAATGAAGATTCTAATTCTTAAAACCCCAGAAGATTGGCATACACCCAACCTCCTGACTCAAAACGCCTAAATGAAGATTCTCATTCTTGCTTCCTCAATAGATTGGCATACAACCCAAGCTTTTGAAAACTCTCCAATAGGATAAGCATTCTCCCCACAGAGTTATTTCTCTGCAGATCGAAGATTCTCGATCTCGTTCCTCCGGTTGAAGCCTCCCAGGTTTTGATTCCCCAGTAGAGATCTTCAGAGTTTTCCTTATTCCCCAGGAAAGTCATGAAGGATTCTCATATCCCCACAGAAGTTGTCAAAAATCTTGTTAATCCCCACAAGTCACCAAGGATTTTCTATCCCCAGCAGCAGTCAAGGGTTTATTTTCTCCGGCAGCGGTCAAAGATTTCATTATCTCCAACTATCAAGGATTTATTTTCCTCAGCAAGACAGCTAATCGGCTTACATGTGCATCCATTACATCCATATATCATAAACATTGATAGAACACATTTTATTGCGTCATACATATCATGCAACATAACTTTGTGTTTTAGCTAACATTTTACCCTTTTCAGGATAAGATTAAAAGCTACCTTTAACAAATGTTCAAAGATTTCAGATACAGTATGGATACACCCCGGACACGGCGGTCATTCTACTACTCATTCAGACTCCAGCAATCCGATACAGACTAGATACGCTCCAAACACGGAAGCCATTTTATTTCTCATTTAGATTCAACTATCAACTTCAAGTTCAGATACACTCCAGACACGGAAGTCATTTTGTCACTTGTCCAGATCCCAGTTACAGTACAGATACACTCCAGACACGGAAGTCATTCTACTACTCATACAAATCTCAACTTCACATACAATACAGATACACTATAGGCACGGCAGTCGTTCTGATGTTCATTCAAGAATCAAATACAGTTACAGCACGGATACGCTCCAGACACGGACGCCATTCCTTTGCTCATACGAATCCAATCTCTGGATACAACTCAGATACGTTCCAAATATGGATACCATTCTGATAATCATTCTCCTGATTTTTAACAAACAAGTCTTGGATGGAATCTTTTAAGCCCATCTCCATCAAGATTCTACCATCTCCAAATGGCATCTTTAATCCCATTCCCTCAGTTATATTTTGACGAGTGCAAATTTACGGGCACTCTAGTGTCCAATCCTCTTTTACCTTCGAGTCACGAAAGGCCAAACTCGCCAATCTAACTCTTCAGGTTCAAGAAGATTGAACAGGGGCAATTGTCGAACCCAAAAATTTGCCCTATCATTTTATCAACATTTCTCATCACAAGGCTCTTTGAACTCAAGATCAAGCTAGGGTTTGCTCTGCTCAAGACATCTCCTTGCACTGTTGACCTAAATTAGGGTTTGAGTTTGCACAAGGAATTTTGGACTTTCAATGCTCAAAGTGACTTTCATACTTCATGTTGGACTTACAAGATTATTTCTACCAAGTTTCAAGCTTTGAATCAATTTTTTTCTCAGTCAATTGGGCAGTTGACCTAGAAATCAACTGTATTGGGGAAAAAGTCAATTGTGGCCAATTTACAGTCAAACCTCATAAATTTTGACCCACATCAACATTATAGACTCATGTGAACCATTTGATCAATTTTGGACCACAACTCCTCAAGAAATTTGATCAGATCACCAAAAGGGCAAAATGGTCATTTTTAGGGTTTTGACTGCACAAGGGGAATTTCTGATTTTTGACCTAGCCAATGGCAAATTAGGTTCAAGCATGGATTCAAGGACTCAATGGTATCATCTTGACCTACTCACAAGGTTCAAAAGATCTCAATTGCATTGGGTTGACAGATGAATTTTTCAATCAACTGATCAAATTTTGACTGTATACTGAAAAGTCAAACTTTGACTTTTTGGTCAAAATCAAGTTCCAAGGGTCATTTTTCATCAAGATGTGTCAAAACATGAAACTTGTTCATCAAGAAACCCAATTTTGCAAATTAGGGATTAAAGTTGAAAAATTTCATAACTTATAATTTTTCTAAGTTATGAAATTTTCTTAATTTTTCCTAACTTTGCCCAACATTTTCACCATGATGCAATTGGATTCAAACAAAACTTCCAACATGAAAGTTGTAGTCCTACAAAAAGTCTACAACTTTGATTCACAAAGTTTTCCCAAAAGAAGCTTGGATCTCAAGTTATGATTTTTGGAACAAGGGTCCATGAAACTTTTAACTTAGAAATTTTGCCCTAATTTAGGCAGGATTTTGACCTATCTTCATGGCCATTTTTCACATAGTTCCACTTGGAATCTCAAATTGCATTTCAAATATGGAATGTATAGCATGTTGCAAGCTTTCCAAAATGTCCAAGAACTCTCCAAACTCATTTGTGGTTATGGAGAATCGAAGGCTTGAAGTTAGGAAAAAATCACTTTTCATCCATGGCATGTTCATAGTGATACAAGTTGCAAATTCAAATCAGCTTGCTTTTCACTAAATTTCAGGACTCAAAACCATTCCATACTCAATAATTAAATGCAAATCCATTGGTCTAAGGTTTTGTTTTGGTGATTAGAGCATTGCACACAAGATTAATCCCTAAATGGTAAAAGGTACATTACCATTTTTGCCAAAGTATGCTTTATGTCAAAACCACATCTCTTGAGCCTTGGAAAATATCTTGTGCAGCAAATCATATCCATAAATTTGAGGGGCCAAGATCACAAGGGGCAGGCTGATGGATAGCCTGTACAGGCTTGTATTACATCATTGCTCATTTTTGCTTCATATACAAGAAAGATGCCAAATACATGGGAACCAACACATCTGTAAAAACCAACTTGTGCAAACATTGGAAACACTTTTTTCATAACCCCTTGAGCCAGAAACACGACCCTTTGAGCCCTCAAACCTCCCATAGCACAAATTCATCTTCATTTGGCAAAACAGGGCACTCCCTACAGTTTGATTTCCACAACTCAAATCCCTCGTGTGTTTTGTCTCAAATTGGTTCAAACACCTTCCATACAACATATCCAAGCTATCCCAACCCTTAAACATTAACTGTAACTCCATTTACAAGGTTTTCCATTTTTGATTTCAGCTTGTGCAGGTTGAGTTCTGTAGGCTTGTTCAAGAACATTCAAGGCAAGTTAGGCTGGAGAAGGTCAAGGGAAGTTCAAGCAAGCTCCCAAACATCTCATGCCTCATTGAAAAGCTCCACATTGCCAGGAACGATTTCAACTGAAACCGTTTTTTGTCAACTTCCTATCTCTCTATTTAGGAACATTTAGACTTCAGTTTGTGAGCAAGAAATGTAGTATTCATAGCCATGAAGCTGTACATATGCTCAGTTTTCATTTTAGTTAAGCATGTTAAGAGAATTTGGTCCATGAACATCCTGGAAAAAAAATAGGTTAAGATTTAGGGCCAGAGAAATTCTCTCTGGTCTTTGAGAGTTAGGACAAGTTTTTTATATGGTTGAATTCATCTTGGAAAACCCTACAACTTTGATGTTATGTGTTTTTGCATTAGAGCTCGTATGCAGGTTGTACATGTTTGGTACAGGGCGCGCGAAATTTTGAAGAGAGGTTGAAGATGAAGTCTGGCTTGGGCTGGGCTTTGTTTCTTTCACTATTTGCACCCTTCTTTTGCTGAATACACCCCCTTGGCCCATTTCTTCATATTTTTATGTTTTGTTACTTTATTTTCATTTCTGATTTTATTTTATTATTTCTAAACATAAAAAATACTAAAATATTTTTTCTATAAATTCTCACATTTATTTTTGTATTTTATTTTAATTTTTCTAAACATAAAAGTAATTTAATGAACATATATCTTTATTTTACTTTAATGAGAATTTAAAAATAGAACATTAAAAATTATACTTTTATTTTTTTATTATTATTTATACTAAAATAATACTTTGTTCTAAATATATTTTTATCTTGTATATATTTTATTTTTTTTATTGTACATAATTAATATAATTAATAATACATATACATACTTTTATAAATACTTGAGAATAAAAACATAAAAATATTATACTTTTATTTTTATTATTGTTTCTACTTAAAAAATACTTTTTTTTCTAAATATATTTTATTTTTTGTATATACATTATTTTATTTTATTATATATAATAGTATATTTAATATATTTACATTCTTAAAAGAAAATTAGGGTTTTACCCTTAATAAAAAAATAATAATCTTTTTTATTTATTTCATTCCTTTTACATTAAACATTTTACATACATAAAAAATAAGTATAAACATTTTTGCATAATATTTTGTATATTTATTTAATTTTTTTATTTAAATATTATTCATTTATTATTTATGCCATTGATTCAATTTGGATGTAATAGTAAAATTAGGGTTTTAATTTCTTGTCAAATAATCCCCATTCAAAAATTGTATCCCCCTCCCCATAATCATGTTGTAATAGTGGTAGATTTATTTTACGCATTTATGCTTTCAATTATGCCATGATTAGAGATTAGGGTTTGTATGCAAAAATCCAAAATCAACAAGTAGCTTGACCTAATACAAGACAAAAAGCATGAAAATTGATAACACAATGCACACTTGCACCCTTAGGGTTACATCCACTTGTTGCCTTAAAAATGGGTCATGTTATGCATGTTGAGTATTTTGGCAAAACAAAAACAAAACAAAAGATCATAGTCCCTCGATGACGCTATCTTGGTTGCCTATACAAAATGATCTAGTCCCTCGGAAAATTGCTAAAAATACTTAACACAATTGCTATCATGGTCAATACGATGACCCGCATCTGTCCCGTTTAACATCCTAATACAAGGTTGTTTACCAAATGCAATGGTAAAACAACACTGTCAAAAGGGTTAAAAACATATAGGAAAGATCTTTGAGTAAAATAGGGTAGATAACTCTTAGTTACTTGATCAAAACTTGCAAAACATTCTTGCTATTTTCAAACACACCTCACAACACAATTTCAAAACATTTCTCAAATCAAACTTTCAAACATTGAAATCTTTTCAAAAGACAATACACGTTTGTATATATTCAAACAAGAATCATTACAAAGGTTGCCACAACGATGGCCTCTTTTCAAAACATTTTCAAAACCACACACAAAGCACCATTTCAAACAATTCAAAAGCAAAAGCAAGTGATCTAAACAAGTAACTAAGAGCCCATGGATAACCATGGATGAAAAGGGTGCTTGCACCTTCCCTTTTCATAATATACTCCCCGAACCCAAGAAAACATCTCAAAGGTCTTTCCTGTTCTTTTTTACCTTTCCTTTTGATAAAATAAAAAGTCGGTGGTGACTCTTGCTAAACCGAGACATTTGCGAACACAAACACAAAACCTCAAGTCAGTTCTCTCACCATATCACAGGGAGAATATTACCGATTCATTTACAGTTGCGAGTCTCAGCTGGGGAGAGCTATCATTACTGTCTTTCTCTGCGGGGAGTGAAAGTACCTTAGCCATATTCTTCAGCTGAATCTACCCTTGTACCTGGTGGATAAAGCATCTGTAAAGCTTGGACAATTCTATTTGCCCCTGTTTCTGATATTACAAGTAATCGTCTTTTGTTTCGCATATAAATATTCATGAGCAGCAATTAATGTCAAATGCATATATCAAAAATGAACATTGGACGTTCTTTGCAAAACAAAACAGATAAAGGAAAAACAGTTTGAAATTTCTTTGAAGATGCATAGTATTTTTTCACTATGTCTACATTGACGGTGTGAGGAAGGTCGTCACCATCCATGGTGGTTAGAATCATAGCTCCTCCTGAGAAAACGTTCTTAACCACAAATGGCCCTTTGTAGGTAGGGGTCCATTTGCCCCTGGGATCGCCTTGAGGTAAGATAATGCGCTTGATCACCAGATCCCCAACTTGATACTCTTGTCGTCTAACTTTCTTGTTAAATGCCTTGATCATCCGCTTTTGGTACGTCTGACCATGACAAATAGCAGCAAGTTTCTTTTCGTCGATTAAGTTCAGTTGATCAAGCCGGGTCTGAATCCAGTCATCCTCGCTCAAACCTGCATCCTTCATAATCTGAAGAGAGGGTATCTGAACTTAAATGGGCAAGACAGCCTCCATGCCATATACCAAGGAATAGGGTGTTGCCCCTATTGACGTTCGCGCTGAGGTACGGTACCCATGAAGAGCAAATGGTAACATCTCGTGCTAGTCTTTGTACATCATCGTCATCTTCTACACAATCTTCTTAATGTTCTTATTAGTCGCTTCTACAGCCCCATTCATCTTCGGCCGGTAGGGAGAAGAGTTGTGATGCTGTATCTTGAACTGCTTGCAGAGCTCGGCTATCATCTTATTGTTGAGATTTGTACCATTATCCGTAATGATCCTCTCTGGTATGCCATATCGACAGATCAGATTATGCTGAATAAACCGTGCCACGACGTTCTTGGTTACGGTAGCAAAGGAAGCTGCTTCAACCCACTTTGTAAAGTAATCAATTGCTACCAGGATGAAACGATGCCCGTTGGATGCCGTAGGTCTGATCTCGCCGATCATATTAATGCCCCACATTGTAAAAGGCTACGGAGCTATCAAGACGTTCAGAGGAACTGGAGGTATGTGCACCTTATCAGCATAGACTTGGCACTTGTGACAGGTCCGATAATGCTGATAACAGTCGGCTTCCATTGTGGACCAAAAGAATCCTGCCCGTAGGATTTTCTTTTCCATGGTGTGCCCACTGGAATGAGTCCCGAAAGTACCTTCATGTAACTCTATCATGATCCTTTTTGCTTCGTTCTTATCCACACAACGCAGTAAGGTAGAATCATGGTTGCGCTTGTAAAGAATGCCATTGCTGATGAAAAACTTCACCGCGAACCTCCTCAAAAACTTCTTATCATTAACATATGCACCCTCAGGGTATTCTTGAGCCTCGAGATACCTTTTCACCTCATGAAACCAGGGTTTATCTGCTACCTCTTCAATCTCAATATCACAGCAATGTGCAGGTTCGTCCAACCTTTCAATGGTAATCCGGGGAGCTTCGTTGTCCCAATTGACTTTGAACATAGAAGACATCGTAGCCAGCGCATCCGCCAACTGATTCTCCTCTCTAGGGAAGTGTTCAAAGGTTATCTCCTCTAAGTGCGGAAGCAACGTCAGTACACACTCCTTGTAAGGAATAAGATTTGGGTGTTTCGTATCCCACTCGCCTTTGATATGGATGATCACGAGAGCGGAATCTCCGAAAACACTCAAGAACTTAATCCTTAGGTCAATTGCTGCTCGAAGACCCATGATGCACGCTTCATACTCCACCATATTGTTGGTGCAGTTGAAACATAGTTGGGCGGTGAACGGAGTATGAGAGTATTTAGGAGATATGATCACGGTGCCAATGCCATTGCCTAAAGCGTTTGAGGCTCCATCAAAGTACATAGACCATTGGGATCCCTCCTCAGGTCCTTCATCCGGTCCAGGTGTCTCACAGTCAGTTACTATCATGATACTCTCATCCGGGAATTCAAAGTTCATAGACTGGTAATCGTCCACTGCCTGATGCGCCAAATGATCTGCTAACACACTTCCCTTGATTGCCTTTTGGGTCATGTATTAGATGTCGTACTCAGTCAAGATCATCTGCCATCTTGCTATTCTTCCGGACAAGGCAAGCTTTTCAAAGATATACTTGATTGGATCCATCTTTGATATCAATAGAGTAGTGTGAGTCAGCATATACTGTCTCAGCCGGCGAGCAGCCCATGCCAAAGCGCAGCAAGTTTTCTCAAGCAACGAGTATCGGGTCTCGCAGTCGGTAAACTTTTTGCTAAGGTAATAAATAGCATGCTCTTTTCGGCCAGACTCGTCATGCTGACCCAACACACACCCCATTGAGTTGTCGAGTACTGTCAAGTATAAGATCAGAGGTCTCCCTTCAACTGGAGGCATCAGAATAGGTGGCTCTTTGAGATACTCTTTGATCCTTTCGAAAGCGGCCTGACATTCATCATTCCATCTTACCACTTGATCTTTCTTCAGTAATTTGAAGATTGGCTCACAAGTAGCAGTCAAGTGCGAGATGAATTGGGCAATGTAATTCAGACGTCCCAGAAAGCCTCTGACCTCTTTTTCTGTTCGAGGATCTGGCATCTCCTGTATATCCTTCACCTTGGCAGGATCCACTTGAATGCCTCTATCACTTACGACGAAACCCAACAGCTTACCAGATCTCACCCCGAAGGTGCACTTGTTCGGGTTTAACCTCAGCTTATACAACTTCAACCAGTCAAATAACTTCTGAAGGTGGTCAAGATGTTCTTCCTCAGTCTGGGATCTTGCAATCATGCCGTCGACATATACCTTCATCTCATGATGGATCATGTCGTGGAACAAGGCGACCATGGCGCGCTGATACGTTACCCCAGCATTTTTCAATCCGAAAGGCATAACCTTGTAGCAAAAGGTACCCCATTGAGTAACAAAGGTTGTCTTCTCCATGTCTTCGGGAGCCATTTTAATCTGATTATAACCGGAGAAACCATCCATAAAGGAGAATAGCTTATGTTGTGCGGTGTTTTCAACCAGAACGTCAATATGAGGTAGAGGGAAATCATCCTTGGGGCTTGCCCTGTTCAGATCCCTATAGTCAACACACATTCGAACCTTACTGTTGTACCCCAAAATTTGCCCTCCCATATTCTTCAAAGTTTTGACAAGCATCATCTCAATTTGCTCAAGTCTACTCAAGGGCTACACAGTCAAACCATCCTCCTAAGCCAGTCAAAATTAGGGTTTTGGTTCTTGCAAGGAAGTTGAGGTTTTTCAAGGGCTCAATCAAGTCCCATATGCTCATATACATTGTCAAGCACCTACATGTCAAGTTTCAAGGCTCACAAGCTCAAGTTGCACAATCAAAAACCCTAATTGCTTCACAATCAACTGTAGGGGCAAAATGGTCATTTGGAAGTCAAAAGTCAAAAAATTTGGTCAACATCTTATTTTGAAGCCACAATCATCATTTGATCATGTCTTGATCATGATTCTACAAGAATGGCTCAAAAATCAT
Organism: Vicia faba; assembly: GCA_948472305.1. Lineage (NCBI taxonomy): Eukaryota > Viridiplantae > Streptophyta > Magnoliopsida > Fabales > Fabaceae > Vicia > Vicia faba. The sequence continues at coordinate 933,755,108 of OX451736.1, read as the reverse complement.
CAAGATGCAAAAGTTTCCATTTTTGGACAGCTGAAAAGTCAATTGTAACTTGACCAAAGTGTGATACGGTGGGAGAACTGACTATGGTTTTGCGTTTGTTTTCGCAAATGTTTCGGTTGAGCAAGAGTCGCCACCGACTTTTTATTTTATCCTAAGGAAAGGTTTAAAAAGCACAGCAAAAACCTATGAGATATTTTCTTGGGTTCGGGGAGTAGATTATAGAAAGGGAAGGTATTAGCACCCTTTCTATCCATGGTTATCCATGGGCTCTTAGGTAATTGCTTAGATCAACTTGCCTTGGTTTTCAATTGTTTGAAATGGTGCTTTGTGTGTGGTTTTGAAAATGTTTTGAAAAAGATGCCTTGTCTAGGCTACCCTTGTAACAATTCTTTACTCGAATGTTTTACGAAAGGTGTTTGTCTTTTTGAAAAGATGTTTCAAGGTTTTTTGAAAGTTTGTTTTGAAAGTGTTTGTGAAGTGTGGTTTGAAAAAAAGGCAAGTGTTTTTGTTTTGCAAGTTGACAAGTACTTAAGAGCTATCTACCCTAAAGTTCTCAAAGATTTTTGTTATGTTTTAACCCTTTTAACAATTTTGTTCCACCATTGCATTTGGTGGACAATCTTGTATTAAGAGGTGAAAGGGACGGGCGCGGGTCATCGCTTAGACCATAATTGCAATGGTGCCAAGTATCTTTGGGCAATTTTCCTTTAAGGGACTTGATCATTTTTAGGCAACTTTCGAAAGCGTCATCGAGGGACTATGATCATTTGATTGTTTGTTTTGTTTTTGCCCAAAGAGACCTAACATGCAATATGGCCTATTATTGAAGGCAACAAATGGAATACCCTAGGGGTGCAAGTGTGATTAGTGTTGTCCATTTTCATGCTTGATTATCTTGAAATTAGGTCAAACTATTTTTGTTCTTTTTATTTGCATACAAACCCTAATTATAGCATGGTATAATTTAGAAAGCAATAAAGTGCGAGAATTAAAGTTCCTACACTATTACAACACAATATGGGAAGGGGGGTACAAATGTTCAAATGGGGGTATTTTGACAAGGAATTTAAACCTAGCTATTACATCAATTTGGAAGTTATTTACAAGATAATTGGTTGCACAAATTAAATGGAAATAAAATAAATATGCAAGATGCAAAAAGGTTCTTTATATGTATGAAAAAAAAGTATTTTATATGTCAAAATAAAATAAAATGAAAAGTATTATTTTTGGAGTTTTTGTGTTTTAAGGCAAAACCCTAATTTATTGGGTAAATATATTAATTATTTAATATGCACAAATATTTATCAATCATATAAAAATAAAAATGAAATATATTTACAAAAAAGTATTTTTGAGGTCAAATATTAATAAAAGAAAAAATGTATATATTTTTGTATTATTTACTAAATATTCTAGTAAATATATATATATATATATATATATATATATATATATATATATATATATATATATATATATATATATATATATATATATATATATATATATATATATATATATATATATATATATATATATATATATATATATATATATATATATATATATATATATATATATATATATATATATATATATATATATATATATATATATATATATATATATATATATATATATATATATATATATATATATATGTATTATTTTCTAAATATGTATTATATATACAAAAATAATAATATTTAATATTTATAAAAAAGGTATATTTTATATAAAAAATTTTAAGAAGATAAAACAAAATAAAAATGAAAATAAAATGTGTTTACATTATTTTTTAGTATTTTAAGTAAAAAGTGTTTATTTATTTATTTATGTACAAATATCAATATAAACAAATAAATGCCTAAAAAATTCAAAAATGGTGTAAAAAATATTTTTTATATTTTTAATATCATTAGCAAAAATAAATAAGTCAGAATAAAAAAGGAAAAGTCAAAAAATCAAGAAAATAAACAAAATGGGCCTCAGAGGTGTAAAAGCAAAAATGGGGTGTGAAAAGAAAATACAAAAACAGGCCCAGCCCACCAAGTCCTTCTTCAACCTCCAGCCAGAAATTGTTCAAAAAACGCGCGCCTGTACACTGATTCAAACATCTGGATTCCTTGACTTTTTGCACAAACTTACAACATAAGAAATGTTAAGCATTGAATCACGATTCTGAATATGTAAAGAACTCCTCCTAACTCTCAGAAATGAGAGAGAATTTTATCATTCCCAAATCCTAACCTAACTTTTTATCAACATTCAGACCTCAAATTCTCATAGCTCAGGCAAAATAAATGGAAAGTAAAGGTATGTACAGTTTCAGGGGCATGAGTAGAACACTTCTTATTCACAAACTTAAAGCTAATGATGCCCACATTGGGAGATAGAAGTTCAAGAATATACCTGTTCAGTTGAAGTTGTATCTGATGATGGAGGTACTTTCAGAGCAAGGTGATGATTGGTACAGCTTCCTTGATGTCCAGGGATGCTATTCCAAGTTTTACTTTGCTTTGAAACTAGCTGAATCGAGTTGTAGAACTCCACCTGCAAATCAGAAAAATGAAAATGGCCAAACTGAATAGAGGAGTTACCGTCCACTTCTAATGCTTTGGATAGTTTGGATTGATGGTAGGGAAGGTGTTTGAACTGGTTTGGGCAAGAAAGCACGATGGAAATGAGTTGTGGGATCCAAACTGCAGCAGGTGCTCTGTCTGGACAGTTTGAGAGTGGTTTTGTGAATGGGAGGGCAATGGAGGTGGATAGCTCGTGTTTCAGCTTGTGTTTGATGTTTGGAAAGTGTATGACAAGTTTTCTTAAGCTTGGTTTACAGGAAAATGAGAGTTGTCCTCAGTTATGCCACATTTCTTCACACTTAAGCAAGAGATGGCCACTTGAGTTTCTAGGCTGATAGAGGCCCCCAATCTATGCTGCATACATTAGTCTTGGTCAGTGTGTTATGCTCCTTGACTTGTGCTTCAGAGATATGCTTTGGTACTTCTTGGATTTTCTTTTGACATAAAGCCATACCTTTTCAAAAATGGATAATTTGCTTTTTCTATTTTAAGACTAAACCTTCATGTAATGCTTAAACACATAATGCAAGGCTTGAACACAAAGGTTTTGCATTTAATTATTGAGTGTAAATAGGATATAGGACCTGTAATCAAGTTGTGCAAGCTGATTTGAAAAATTGCACAAGTTATGAACATGTACATGGCCATGAATCAAAGTGACTTTTTCCCAACTTGCCAAATTCGATTCTCCCTAACCATGAAGTTGTTTGATGAGTTATTGGACATTTTGGAAAGCTTGGAATGTGTACTACAATCCATATTTGAAGTGAAAATTGAAATGCCAAGTGGAAGTATATGAAAAATGGTCTTGAAGTTGGGTAAAAACCTTGCCTAAAATAGGTCAAATTTTCTCTAAGTTAAGAATGGTTTGGTACCCTTGTTCCAAAAATTGTAACTTGAGATACAAGCTTCTTTTGGGAAAATTTTGTGAATCAAAGTTTTAGATTATGCAATAGGCTACAACTTTCATGTTTTGACTTTTGCTTGAATCCAAATGAATCTTGGTGAGAAAGTGGGGCAAAGTTAGGAAAAAATTAGGGTTTTTCATAACTTAGAAAAATTCTAAGTTATGAAAAATCTTCATTTCAAACCCTAATTTGCATTTCTTGATTTCTTGATGAACAAGTTTCATGATTTGGCATGTTTTAATGAAAAATGAATCTTGACCCTTGATTTTGACCAAAAAGTCAAAGTTTGACTTTTCAGTATACAGTCAAAATTGATCAATTGACTGGGAAATTCAACTGTCAATCTTGTGCATTTGGGATCTTTTGAACTTGTTGGGCATGTCAAGACCATTCTATGGGGTCCTTGAGTCCATATGTGAGCTTGGTTTGCCATTGGCTAGGTCAAACAGTCAAAAATTGCCTTTGTGCAGTCAAAAACCCTAAAAATGACCATTTTGCCCTTTTGATGATCTGATCAAATTTCTTATGGAATTGTGATCCAAACTTGATCAAATGGTCCATGTGAGTTCATAATGTTGATGTGGGTCAATTTTCATGAGATTTGACTGTCAATTGGCCACAGTTGACTTTTTCCCTAATACAGTTGATTTCTAGGTCAACTGTCCAATTGACTGGGCAAAATTTGGAATCAAGATTTGAAACGTGGTATGGATAAACTTGGGAGTTCAATATGAAGCATGAAAGTCATCTTAGGCATTTTAGGTCAAAACATCTTTGTGCAAACACAAACCCTAATTTGGGTCAACAGTGCAAGGAGAAGTCTTGAGCAGATGAAACCCTAACTGGATCTTGAACTCCAAGGGCTTAGTGATGAGAAATGTTGAGAAAATGGGAGGGAAAATTTTGGGGTACAACAGTTGCCCCTGTTCAATCTTCTTGAATCCGAAGAGTTAGATTGGCAAGTTTGCCTTTCGTGACTCGAGGGTAAAAGGAGATTGGACACTAGAGTGCCCGGAAATTTGCACTCGTCAAAGCAATGGATGCGGGAATGGGCTTAGAGATGCCATTTGGAGATGGGATTAACGATGCCATCTGGAAGAGTGACAGACACTTGTAGGGGATGGGCTTAAAGATGCCATCTGGAATGAGTATCAGAAAGGTGTCCATGTTTAGGACCATCTTTGAACTGGGGTCTGAATAAGCAATAGATTGACATCCGTATTTGGAGGCATCCGTAAACTGTTTTCAGAGGTTGAGAAGAGTCTGAACAAGCGATAGATTAACATCCGTTGTTGGGAAGAATCCGTAAACTGTTTTCAGAAGTTGAAGTTGAATAAGCAATAGAGCAGCATCCGTTGTTGGGAAGCGTCCGTAAACTGTTTTCAGAAGTTGCATCTGAACAAGTTGATAGATTAACATCCGTTGTTGGGAAGAATCCATAAACTGTTTTCAGAAGTCTTGAGAATAAACTGAACAAGTGATAGGTCAACATCCGTTACTTGGAGAACCCGTGAACTGTTTTCAGAAATCTTGAAGTTGAATAAGCAATAGAGCAGCATCCGTTGTTGGGAAGCGTCCGTAAACTGTTTTCAAAAGTTGCATCTGAACAAGTTGATAGATTAACATCCGTTGTTGGGAAGAATCCATAAGCTGTTTTTAGAAGTCTTGAGAAGAAACTGAACAAGTGATAGGTCAACATCCGTTGCTTGGAGAACCCGTGAACTGTTTTCAGAAATCTTGAAGTTGAATAAGCAATAGAGCAGCATCCGTTGTTGGGAAGCGTCCATAAACTGTTTTCAAAAGTGTCTCGGAGGATAATGATTTTTTGTCTGTCGACTGATCTTACCTGCAAAGGCAAAGAGTTAGTTATATGCAATGTCATGATGCATGATACAATGTATGTTATATGATATGAATGTAAATGGATGCGCATGTAAGCTGGAGAGCTGTCTTGCAAAGGATAGATGAATCCGAGATGGTTGAAGATAAAAGCATCTTGACTGCTGCCGGGAAGAATAATTCCTGGTGGTTGCTGGAGAATAAGAAGCTGGGGTTGTATGCCAAACTACTGGGGAATTCATGTCTTGAGGAGATCTTCATTGGAGAATCTTGAATATACAATGAGGAACTGAAAACTGAAAGTCTGCAGATTTGCTTGGGGAATACCAGACCTTCAATCTTTGAGGGGCCTTAGAACCACTTGCGGGGACTTGGAATCTCCTTGGTGACTTGCAGGGTAAGAGAATTTCTGATGATGTCTACTGGGGGATTTTAGAACCTGGTAGACTTATGTTGGGGAGGTAAGACTGAGAATCTTCAGTTTAGTGAGAAGCATTTCTGTGGGGAAAAGGTTCACTAGTCTGGTTCTGCTGGGGATTGATAGTTTGAAGTTTTAGCTCTGCTGGGGATACTGAAACTTAAACTCTGAGGGGAATTGAGTTCTGGAGAATTCTCTGGCTGGGGATAACAAAGATAAACTCCTCTGGGGGTTGTATTGATAAGGTAAGCTGGGGAGCTCTGATGAACTCCGCTGGGGATAGGAAGAAATTTTCCGAGTGCGATCTTCTGTGGCAATAAGCTGAGGATAACCCAGTTATAAGCCCTTGTGAGGAGTAACTTTGAATAAAGCTCGGGAGAGACGTCCGTACTCTGCAGGGGATAAGCTTCCAGAATCTACTGGGGATAAGCTTCAAGACTTGCTGGGGATATGGATTCCAAATCTCCTGGGGGTTTCCTTTGAAAGGGTATCAAGATATCCAACTGTACCTTCAACCTATCAGTAATCCTCTTTCTTGATTCATAAGGAAATGATTATGTTCAAATGCATATGCCTATTTAACAAAACATTGGACGTTTCTCAAAATAAAACAAATAGTGCAAGAGAAAAGAAGAAGGAAATGACACAAATTTCTGGGAAAAGTATTTGTATTGACTTTCTATGAGTATATTTGTACAAAGGAAACAAACATCCTAGTAAGAGGATTTTGTCGTAAATATTGAAAGATTTATACAAAATAAAGATGGCTATGTGAAATAATTCCATGGGATTCCATTTCGCTATAGCCTTCACAACTCTGAATATCTGTCCATTCAATGCTTCGTTTGCCGATGACTGGATTGATCAGAAGCCTGGAACTGGTTGATGAAGAGATTGTCTTTGAAGTGATCCGACGAGACATAGTCATACGCTTTAATTCCCTAACTTTTGCCTGAATCGCCCTTTCGGGTTTTCGATCCACCGGGAAACCCCTTTTTGCCCAAGCCGCCCTTTCGGGTTTTCAACTTGCCGGGTGTACAGATTTTTTTGTTTTTATCCCTAATTTTTGCCTGAACCGCCCTTTCGGGTTTTCGGTTCACCGGGATGCCCATTTTTGCCCAAGCCGCCCTTTCGGGTTTTCGACTTGTCGGGTTATTTTATGTGTAGTATCTTTTGACTATGTCTGCGTTCGCAGGGTGCGGCAAATCGTCGCCGTCCATGGTGGTTAGAATCATTGCACCACCAGAAAATATGCTCTTGATCACAAATGGTCCTTCATATGTAGGAGTCCATTTGCCCCTGGGATCACTTTGCGGCAAGATAATCCGCTTGATTACGAGATCTCCGACTTGATACACTTGACGTCTGACTTTCTTATTGAAGGCCTTGATCATCCGTTTTTGATACGTCTGACCATGGCATATAGCAGCGAGTCGCTTCTCGTCGATCAGATTGAGTTGATCAAGTCGGGTCTGCATCCAATCATCTTCATTCAAATCTGTGTCCTTCATAATCCTTAGAGAAGGAATCTGAACCTCCATAGGCAGGAAAGCTTCCATGCCATATACCAACGAAAATGGGGTTGCCCCGGTTGAAGTACGTGCCGTCGTACGGTATCCATGTAGAGAAAACGGTAACATCTCATGCCAGTCTTTGTAGGTGACTGTCATTTTCTGAATGATCTTCTTGATGTTTTTGTTCGCAGCTTCAACAGCACCGTTCATCTTCGGCCGATAGGGAGATGAATTATGATGATAAATCTTGAACTGTTCGCACAAAGCGGCGATCATCGTGTTATTCAGATTTATACCGTTGTCTCTGATGATCCTGTCTGGAACACCATACCGAAATATGAGATTTTGCTTGATGAAGCGGGCAACCACATTTTTAGTGACAGAGGCGAAGGAAGCTGCTTCGACCCATTTGGTGAAATAGTCAATGGCAACTAGGATGAAGCGATGTCCGTTGGAAGCCGTGGGCTTGATCTCTCCAATCATGTCAATGCCCCACATTGCAAATGGCCAAGGAGCAGTCAGAACGTTGAGAGGAACCGGAGGGATATGAACTTTGTCAGCGTAGACTTGACATTTGTGGCAAGTACGGGAATGTTGATGGCAGTCAGCTTCCATGGTAGACCAGTAATATCCTGCCCTTAGGATCTTCTTAGCCATTGTATGCCCGCTCAAGTGAGTGCCAAATGTGCCGCTGTGTATCTCGGTCATGATCAACTCTGCTTCAGCTTTGTCTACGCATCAGAGTAATACACAATCATGGCTTCGTTTGTAAAGGATGTCGTTGCTCAGGAAGAATTTAGCAGCGAATTTCCTTAAGAACTTCTTGTCATTTACGGAAGCTCCTTCGGGATAATCTCTAGTCTCGAGATACCTTTTGATTTCATGGAACCAAGGTTGTTCCACTACTTCCTCGGTATTAATCTCGTGACAATGTGCAGGTTCATCCATTCGCTCGATGGTGATTTGGGGAGCCTCGTTATCCCAGTTGAGTTTAAACATGGAGGACATTGTAGCTAGAGCATCTGCTAGCTGATTCTCTTCTCGCGGGAAATGCTCGAAGGTAATTTGCTCGAAATGAGGCAACAATGTCAGGACATGTTCTTTGTATGGGATAAGATTAGGGTGCTTGGTATCCCACTCTCCTTTGATTTGACTGATAACCAAAGCCGAGTCCCCAAATACGATCAAAGATTTGATCCCCAAGTCTATAGCATCCTTGAGACCAAAGATGCAAGCTTCATACTCAGCCATGTTGTTTGTGCAGCTGAATCAAAGTCGGGCCGTGAAAGGTGTGTGACAACCTTCCGGAGAAATGAGTACCGCGCCGATACCGTTTCCAAGTGCATTTGAAGCACCATCAAAGTACAGGGTCCATCGGGATCCCTTTTCGGGTCCGTCATACGGTCCGTTACCTTCAATGTTGTCCAAATTCATGATGTCCTCGTATGGGAAGTCAAATCTCATGGGTTGGTAATCTTCGATAGCTTGATGAGCCAGATGATCAGCTAGTACACTCCCTTTTATAGCTTTTTGGGTGGTGTACTGGATGTCATACTCAGTCAGGATCATCTGCCATCTGGCTATTCTTCCAGATAAAGCGGGTTTTTCGAAGATATACTTGATAGGATCCATTTTGGAAATCAACAGGGTAGTATGAGTCAACATATACTGTCTTAGTCGGCGAGCAGCCCATACCAAAGCGCAGCAAGTTTTCTCGAGCAGTGAGTAGCGAGTCTCACAGTCGGTAAACTTTTTGCTAAGGTAATAAATAGCATGCTCTTTTCGACCAGACTCGTCATGCTGGCCCAAAACACACCCCATTGAGTTATCCAAGACGGTCAGATACATGATCAAGGGTCTTCCTTCGACGGGTGGCATCAGAATAGGAGGTTCTAGCAAATACTCCTTGATTTTATCAAAAGCAGCTTGGCAATCGTCGTTCCATTCGACTACCTGATCTTTCTTCAAGAGTTTGAAAATTGGCTCACAGGTAGAAGTCAGATGAGAGATGAATCTGGCAATATAGTTCAAGCGCCCCAAGAACCCTCTAACCTCCTTTTCAGTACGGGGAGCAGGCATCTCTTGTATTGCTTTCACTTTTGCTGGATCGACTTCAATGCCCTTGTTGCTCACAATGAATCCTAGAAGTTTACCAGACCTAACTCCAAAAGTGCACTTACTTGGATTCAGCCTGAGTTTGTATTCTTTCAACCTGGCAAACAGCTTTTCTAGATGTTCAAAGTGCTCCTCTTCTGTTTGTGACCGAGCTATCATATCGTCTACGTAAACTTCAATCTCATGATGTATCATATCATGAAACAAAGCTACCATGGCGCGTTGATAAGTTGCCCCTGCGTTCTTCAGCCCGAACGGCATCACCTTGTAATAGAAAGTGCCCCATTGTGTGACAAAAGTTGTTTTCTCCATATCCTCGGGGGCCATTTTGATTTGATTGTAGCCCGAGAATCCATCCATGAAGGAAAACACTTTGTGCTGAGCTGTATTGTCGATCAAAATGTCAATATGAGGTAGCGGAAAATCATCTTTGGGGATGGCCCTATTCAAATCCCGGTAGTCCACACACATCCTGACTTTGCCATCCTTCTTAGGTACTGGCACGATGTTAGCGACCCATTGAGGATAGGACGTAACAGCCAGAAAGCCAGCATCGAATTGCTTCATCACTTCTGCTTTGATCTTTTCAGACATGTCAGGCCTCATTCGGCGGACTTTTTGCTTGATCGGTGGACAATCCTCTCTTGTGGGGAGACGGTGAACCACGATGTCTGTGTCTAAACCCGGCATGTCTTCATAAGACCAAGCGAAGATTTCAACATACTCATTCAACAACTGTATCAGGCGTTCCTTGACACTCGGTTCCAGATTGGCACCCACTTGCACCTCCTTCCGGTCTTCCTCGGTCCCTAAGTTGACAGTTTCCAATGATTCTTCGTGCGGTAAGATGGCCCTTTCCTCTTGCTGTAGAAGTCTGGCTAGTTCCCCTGGTACTTCACAACCTTCGCCATCTTCATACACGGCTTGATTGACCAGATCTTCAGAGTTATTGAAGGATATAGCAGAATCGTCACCCATGGAATCCGGAGTGGATGGGTACCTGCATTTGTGAGTGTGGGTGTGTGTAAGGGATAGCCATCCTTAAACAAAAAATGCAAAAGGAAATAAAATGAACACAAGCAGTTTATCAAATGAAAAGCGTCCAATGAATCATTAAACATGGCATATGGATATGAAAAATAATCAAAACCCTTACAAATGGACCTACATGCCCCGGGCAAGGCATGAGGTGAAAAGATAGTGTACGGATTGTTCAGAAACAAATATTACAGACCAAATAGGAAATGTTTGACAGATAAATTACTGATGAATAAAAGTGATGGGGACAAAGTCTTTTGCCTCCCAGTTGCACAATCCTCCTTTGACAGTTGGGTAAATCCACTCTTCTATGTTGCTCTCTTTGTCTTCGTCCTCCAAAGCGTTGATTCCGTAGGGAGAAATTTTGACTGGCGCCCTTTCAATCTTCGACCGACGCATAGCTTTCTGGCCCGCGGTAGTGAACCCTAATCCAAATTTGTCGGTCTTATGTGGAATATCAGGCAACTTCCCCCATGCTGAATTCTTCCCCTCCTTTATTGCGGCCTTTGCGTCCTCCAGAGATGCCATCCTGGCTATCTTCCTCGGTGCCTTAGCTGCCAACTTTGCTACTGTTATTTCAGGAAGGACTTCTTTGAAATGCTGAAAAGACGTCTCAATGAACTCCCCCTCTACCTCCACATACCGGAAGGAGTTTAAGTGGCTGATCATGTACTCCTCTTCACCATGGACGGTAATGATCTTTCCCTTGACAGGATACTTCAACATCTGATGTAAGGAGGAGGTGACTGCCCCAGCATGGTGTATCCAAGGCCTACCCAACAAGCAAGAGTACGACGGACGGATATCCATCACATAGAAAGTAGATTTAAACACCTCAGTGCCTATCTTGATGGGAATTTCAACCTCCCCATGGACCATTCTCTTCGAACCATCGAAAGCTCTGACAACAATATCACTCGGTTTCAACTCCAACCCTTCACAATCTAGTCGGTCCAAGGCCTTCTTAGGCAGTACATTCAGCGACGAACCAGTGTCGACCAATACATGTGCGAGGGTAGTTCCTCGGCACTCGACTGAAATGTGCAAAGCATCATTGTGGTTTCTACCTTTAGGAGTTAGGTCGGCATCAGAGAAACCTAATCCATTGTCCGCAGTCAGGCTAGCCACGCAATTCTGAAATTGATCTGCAGAGGTTTCCTGGGGCACATGGGCTGCCTTTAGGAATTTGATCAAAGCTTTAGCGTGCGCTTCCGAGCAAAGTAGTAGTGCCAGCATGGATATCTTTGAGAGGGTTTGCCCCAGTTGTTCTACCACATCGTAATCACTCCTTTTGATTATCTTCAAGATCTCATCCATTTTCTTCTTGGAGGTTTCCGGGATGACCAAGGGTTGAGCCCTCGTCCTGACGAGCTCATCTTGGATTCCCTTACCTTTATCAGCAGCGGTAGGAGGGACAGTACTAGGAACAACAACATCTTCAATCAAAGGGGTTCTAGCGGAGAGTTTTATTGGTGCAGGGATGACCTTGTCAGCAGATGAGGGTCCAAAGATTGCCCTTGGAGGGGCAATCTCTGGAGAAAATATTCTCCCGCTCCGGGTGATTTTGCTCATGCCTGCAATGTTACCAATGCTGGCTTCTTCATCATCCGAACTTTCTTCATTTACCTCGATTTGTTTAATACCATGGTAGTAGACGTCACCGCCATAGTTCCATGGTATCGACTTCTCAGAAACATAGGGGACAGGCCCTGGCATTGTTATCTTCAAAGGAACAGATTTCGTAGCTGGTGTAATCTTAACAGGCTTTCTGACGGCCTTGGAAAGATTGGCGTGAATAGTTATGATTGAGACATCTTCAGTATGGGTTGGAACAGCAGAAACTTTTTCAAACAAAATTTGTCGACTATCCATTAGGCCTTGGATGCCTTTCTTCAGTAACGGATAATCAAACGGCAGAGAGTAACAACAAAAGCAGTCTTCTTTACATCCCGGGAAGATCCCGGCCCTTAACAGATTCAACTTGATGGTTAACAATGGAGTTATCAGATCATTGACATCAGCAACATACAAATCTTCTTCAATGGCATTGACATTTCGGCCGTGCTTCGGCATGGGAGCAGATATCACATTAGGCTTCTCCGGAGCGTCAAACTCCACCTCCTTCGCCTCTATCAGGTCTTGGATTTTATGCTTGAGTGCCCAACAATCATTGGTGTCGTGCCCAACACTGTCAGAATGGTAGGCGCATTTAGCATTAGGATGATAATGCGGGGAGGACGTATTCACATTCTTTGGTGCCTCTTTGATAGTGGCGAGATTCAACTTCAACAGATGAGGAAGCACTTGCGCTGGAGTCATATTAATGCGGGTGAACTGCCGTTGTGGCCGGTCCACTCGTTGTTGATTTGGTCTGGATTGGTTATAGCGAGGCTGCTCACTTGACGAATTTTGAATCATTACGGCCCCCACAGTTGGCCGGCGCTCAGTCTTCCCTGCTCTTCTTTGGGAGTATACAACAGTCGTTTCCTTCTTAAAAGGCTTCTTCTCAACACTTGCAGCGGCACCCTTCTGTATCTTTCCTGACTTGATGCCAGCTTCTATTCTTTCGCCTGTTAAGATCAAATCGATAAACTCCGCAGAAGAGTTACCAATCAGATGATTGAAAAATGGCCCAGATAGGGTCCCTAGAAACATATCAACAAGTTCACGGTCGGTTAAAGGAGGCTGCACCCTGCCAGCCAAATCCCTCCATTTTTGTGCATATTCTTTGAATCCTTCGCCTGTTCCTAGTGACATACCCTGAAGTTGGGTACGAGTAGGAGCAAGGTCAGAATTGTACTGATATTGTTTGTAGAAGGCAGTGGCCAAGTCTTCCAAATTTCGGACGCTGGTTCCCTCTAGCTGATAAAACCACTCCAGTTGAGCTCCAGAAAGGCTGTCTTGAAAGAAATGTATCCACAGGTTCTTATCTGCCGTATAAGGTTGAATCTTTCTTACGTAGGACCTGAGATGCATTTTTGGACAGGACAGCCCATCATACCTCACAAAAACTGGCACTTTGAACTTTGGGGGAATCACAATCCCGGCAACCAAACCCAAGTCTTCAAAATCCAAACCCGGTACTCTCTATAGCTCCATGGCGGCCAACCTGTCTTCTAAACCTTTGTATTTATCATCAGCTGGAGGGTATTGTTGATCAGAGTAATCTTCATCCTCTTCGACCTCTTCTTCTTCCACATCGGACTCGGAAGGTACCGCAACCCCACCTCCTTTACTGGTCCCTTCATCAGAAGTAGGAGGAAATTCAAGCACTCTCCTGGCCTCTCCGTCAAATCTTCTCCCTAAAGTAGCCACCCCGAGCCTCTTTTTCTTCTTCTTCACTGGGTCTTTATTCCCCAGCAAGGTCTTGAGATCCTCCTGACCCTTAGCCAAGGTCGTCAGGAGTTGCTGGAACTGTGCATTTTGAGCTTGTAGGTCTTTGACTGTTTGCTCGAGATCCATCCTACTGAAATAAACAGCAGACAGATAAGGAAACCTGGCGTGAGACCTGCTTATGCACATGATGAATGGTATGCTAATGTATGCAATGCATTCAAGGATTTAGAATATTCAAACTTGTTGCAGACAAAAAAGAACGCACGTCATATTAATAAGAAGAAATTTGTTAGTACATAAATGCCCCATGGGCCAAATATTACAAAAACAACTTCTCAAGGTAAAAAGACATTGCGCATCCTCTTTGGTGCGATGTAGGTGTTGAGGGCATCTTGCTCATGGAGTCGGCGGGTGAGCTCTAAAACCTTTTTCTCACTGGCGTAGAAGCTAGCTTCAAAAGTGTTACGTTCCTCCTTGAGCTGAATCCAACTTTTCTACATTTCCTCCCATGATGTAGGCATGTCAGGATGTAGGATGGTGTAGGGAACCTCTCCTTCCTTGACAGGCTCTTTAATCACAGGGAGTACATGAGGATAAGGCATCATTAGACTTTGGGCTCGGGCTCATACCCACTTGAGATAAGGCTCAAGAGGGATGGAGTTCTTGTGTCCCAGAGTCTTGCTATCAACCTTGTTGGGCCTCCCCCAAGCTCTGATGAATCTTTGGCGAAGTCCTTGTGCATCGTTGTCGAAGTCAAAAACTAGGTCAGGAATCAACATGTCATGAGGGCCATCCCTCCGTGCATATCCAAATTGCCTCAAAGCTAGGCAAGGGTTGTAGGTGATACCTCCTCTTATTCCAAGTAAAGGAACATTAGGAAACTCTCCACAACGATCGACGATGATGACATTTTCTCTGGACCGAGAACACCAATGTACATCAGAGTGAGTAAGAGTCATCAACCGTTGGGACCACCTTGAGCCTTGGTCATTCTTCAAGACAGATTGTGGAAGGTGCGAAATAAACCACCTTGCAAGGAGAGGAGTACAGCACATAAGAACACCCCTCTGTCTCATTGTTCGTGTGTAAAATGAGTGAAGGACGTCCCCAAGCAATGTTGGTATTGGATTTTTGGACAAGAAGATTTTGACGGCGTTGACATCTATCAATTGGTCAGAATTTGGGAACAAGACCAACCCATAGATAAGGAGTTCCACGATCTCTTCAAAGGCTTGTAGGTCCAATGAATTCCAACATTCTTGTGCCTTCTCAAACAAGAATTTTGCTAAGAATCCTTTGACGCCGCTTCTGGTTTCCCAATGCCCCTTGATGTCAGATGGTTGTAGATGTAATGCTCGAGCAACATCTTCCGGCTTTGGTTCCTTTTCCGTACCGTTGAAGGGTAGTTGATTAAGGATAGCGATTCTTAGGAGTTGAGAAAACTCCTCCAAAGTGGGAACCAACTGGTAATCAGGGAAAGTGAAACAGTGGTGAAGAGGGTCAAAGAACTGGAATAGCACTTTCATCATGTCTTCTTCAATGTTGGTGTTGACTAAGCTGAGCAGTCTACCATGTCTTTCACTGAAGGATGAGCTTTCCGGAATTCTTGAGGTGATCTCCTTGAGTTGAGGAGAGATTCTCACAAGGTTGACTTGGATGGTTTTTCTGCGAGGAATTTCCATGACCTACAAAACAAGAACAAAGATGAAGATCCAAACCCTTGAAATGGTTAGTGAATGCATATGATGCTTTATGATGTTTATGATGTATGCACAAACATATGTACAAGCAATTCACACCAAACCCTAGCTTCAGGCTTGCATGGGGTTTCATAGGTAAGTACCCTCTTGAGTGTAGTTGGCTTAAAAACCTGTCCTATAAATAGTAATCGGGTTCTAAGGAGCTCAATATCACTGGATTGTTTTCATTGTTCATTATTTTGGTTTAGCCACTTAACTAGCGACCAAAATATTCCAAGAAAACAACCCTCAATGAGTGTAGTATCGAGTATCTACCAACTTCGGACTGCACCAAAGCCGGTCATCTCACTACCCCTAATAAAAGGCCAAGATGGTCAAGTAAGGTTCTAGGTCATTAGTGCTTAGTGACATCACTCAGCGGCCCCATACTCTCCTTGATTGAACTCAAGGGTTACCGGTACTCACAAATATGTCGCACTAATATAGCTATTGCTTCGACCATGTCGGTATACCCTTCACAGTTTCCACAACGTATTGCTATCTATGAATGTTTCCCAAAATCCGAGTGTAGGATTGCAAACCCAAACAAGAGAGCCAAGATATAAAGCAATCAAGACAAACAATTAATCATGCAAGAGGGTGATCTAAGCCCTAAGGTTACTCCACTTTTAAAATTCTCCCCAGCAGAGTCGCCAGTTCTGTGATACGGTGGGAGAACTGACTATGGTTTTGCGTTTGTTTTCGCAAATGTTTCGGTTGAGCAAGAGTCGCCACCGACTTTTTATTTAATCCTAAGGAAAGGTTTAAAAAGCACAGCAAAAACCTATGAGATATTTTCTTGGTTTCGGGGAGTAGATTATAGAAAGGGAAGGTATTATCACCCTTTCTATCCATGGTTATCCATGGGCTCTTAGGTACTTGCTTAGATCAACTTGCCTTGGTTTTCAATTGTTTGAAATGGTGCTTTGTGTGTGGTTTTGAAAATGTTTTGAAAAAGATGCCTTGTCTAGGCTACCCTTGTAACAATTCTTTACTCGAATGTTTTATGAAAGGTGTTTGTCTTTTTGAAAAGATGTTTCAAGGTTTTTTGAAAGTTTGTTTTGAAAGTGTTTGTGAAGTGTGGTTTGAAAAAAAGGCAAGTGTTTTTGTTTTGCAAGTTGACAAGTACTTAAGAGCTATCTACCCTAAAGTTCTCAAAGATTTTTGTTATGTTTTAACCCTTTTAACAATTTTGTTCCACCATTGCATTTGGTGGACAATCTTGTATTAGGAGGTGAAAGGGACGGGCGCGGGTCATCGCTTAGACCATAATTGCAATGGTGCCAAGTATCTTTGGGCAATTTTCCTTTAAGGGACTTGATCATTTTTAGGCAACTTTCGAAAGCGTCATCGAGGGACTATGATCATTTGATTGTTTGTTTTGTTTTTGCCCAAAGAGACCTAACATGCAATATGGCCTATTATTGAAGGCAACAAATGGAATACCCTAGGGGTGCAAGTGTGATTAGTGTTGTCCATTTTCATGCTTGATTATCTTGAAATTAGGTCAAACTATTTTTGTTCTTTTTATTTGCATACAAACCCTAATTCTAGCATGGTATAATTTAGAAAGCAATAAAGTGCGAGAATTAAAGTTCCTACGCTATTACAACACAATATGGTAAGGGGGGTACAAATGTTCAAATGGGGGTATTTTGACAAGGAATTTAAACCTAGCTATTACATCAATTTGGAATTTATTTACAAGATAATTGGTTGCACAAATTAAATGGAAATAAAATAAATATGCAAGATGCAAAAAGGTTCTTTATATGTATGAAAAAAAAGTATTTTATATGTCAAAATAAAATAAAATGAAAAGTATTATTTTTGGAGTTTTTGTGTTTTAAGGCAAAACCCTAATTTATTGGGTAAATATATTAATTATTTAATATGCACAAATATTTATCAATCATATAAAAATAAAAATGAAATATATTTATAAAAAAGTATTTTTGAGGTCAAATATTAATAAAAGAAAAAATGTATATATTTTTGTATTATTTACTAAATATTCTAGTAAATATATATATATATATATATATATATATATATATATATATATATATATATATATATATATATATATATATATATATATATATATATATATATATATATATATATATATATATATATATATATATATATATATATATATATATATATATATATATATATATATATATATATATATATATATATATATATATATATATATATATATATATATATATATACAAAAATAATAATATTTAATATTTATAAAAAAGGTATATTTTATATAAAATATTTTAAGAAGATAAAACAAAATAAAAATGAAAATAAAATGTGTTTACATTATTTTTTAGTATTTTAAGTAAAAAGTGTTTATTTATTTATTTATGTACAAATATCAATATAAACAAATAAATGCCTAAAAAATTCAAAAATGGTGTAAAAAATATTTTTTATATTTTTAATATCATTAGCAAAAATAAATAAGTCAGAATAAAAAAGGAAAAGTCAAAAAATCAAGAAAATAAACAAAATGGGCTTCAGAGGTGTAAAAGCAAAAATGGGGTGTGAAAAGAAAATACAAAAACAGGCCCAGCCCACCAAGTCCTTCTTCAACCTCCAGCCAGAAATTGTTCAAAAAACGCGCGCTTGTACACTGATTCAAACATCTGGATTCCTTGACTTTTTGCACAAACTTACAACATAAGAAATGTTAAGCATTGAATCAAGATTCTGAATATGTAAAGAACTCCTCCTAACTCTCAGAAATGAGAGAGAATTTTATCATTCCCAAATCCTAACCTAACTTTTTATCAACATTCAGACCTCAAATTCTCATAGCTCAGGCAAAATAAATGGAAAGTAAAGGTATGTACAGTTTCAGGGGCATGAGTAGAACACTTCTTATTCACAAACTTAAAGCTAATGATGCCTACATTGGGAGATAGAAGTTCAAGAATATACCTGTTCAGTTGAAGTTGTATCTGATGATGGAGGTACTTTCAGAGCAAGGTGATGATTGGTACAGCTTCCTTGATGTCCAGGGATGCTATTCCAAGTTTTACTTTGCTTTGAAACTAGCTGAATCGAGTTGTAGAACTCCACCTGCAAATCAGAAAAATGAAAATGGCCAAACTGAATAGAGGAGTTACAGTCCACTTCTAATGCTTTGGATAGTTTGGATTGATGGTAGGGAAGGTGTTTGAACTGGTTTGGGCAAGAAAGCACGATGGAAATGAGTTGTAGGATCCAAACTGCAGCAGGTGCTCTGTCTGGACAGTTTGAGAGTGGTTTTGTGAATGGGAGGGCAATGGAGGTGGATAGCTCGTGTTTCAGCTTCTGTTTGATGTTTGGAAAGTGTATGACAAGTTTTCTTAAGCTTGGTTTACAGGAAAATGAGAGTTGTCCTCAGTTATGCCATATTTCTTCACACTTAAGCAAGAGATGGCCACTTGAGTTTCTAGGCTGATAGAGGCCCCCAATCTATGATGCATACATTAGTCTTGGTCAGTGTGTTATGCTCCTTAACTTGTGCTTCAGAGATATGCTTTGGTACTTCTTGGATTTGCTTTTGACATAAAGCCATACCTTTTCAAAAATGGATAATTTGTTTTTTCTATTTTAAGACTATACCTTCATGTAATGCTTAAACACATAATGCAAGGCTTGAACACAAAGGGTTTGCATTTAATTATTGAGTGTAAATAGGATATAGGACCTGTAATCAAGTTGTGCAAGCTGATTTGAAAAATTGCACAAGTTATGAACATGTACATGGCCATGAATCAAAGTGACTTTTTCCCAACTTGCCAAATTCGATTCTCCCTAACCATGAGGTTGTTTGATGAGTTCTTGGACATTTTGGAAAGCTTGGAATGTGTACTACAATCCATCTTTGAAGTGAAAATTGAAATGCCAAGTGCAAGTATATGAAAAATGGTCTTGAAGTTGGGTAAAAACCTTGCCTAAAATAGGTCAAATTTTCTCTAAGTTAAGAATGGTTTGGTACCCTTGTTCCAAAAATTGTAACTTGAGATACAAGCTTCTTTTGGGAAAATTTTGTGAATCAAAGTTGTAGATTATGCAATAGGCTACAACTTTCATGTTTTGACTTTTGCTTGAATCCAAATGAATCTTGGTGAGAAAGTGGGGCAAAGTTTGGAAACAATTAGGGTTTTTCATAACTTAGAAAAATTCTAAGTTATGAAAAATCTTCATTTCAAACCCTAATTTGCATTTCTTGATTTCTTGATGAACAAGTTTCATGATTTGGCATGTTTTAATGAAAAATTAATCTTGACCCTTGATTTTGACCAAAAAGTCAAAGTTTGACTTTTCAGTATACAGTCAAAATTGATCAATTGATTGGGAAATTCAACTGTCAATCTTGTGCATTTGGGATCTTTTGAACTTGTTGGGCATGTAAAGACCATTCCATGTGGTCCTTGAGTCCATATGTGAGCTTGGTTTGCCATTGGCTAGGTCAAACAGTCAAAAATTGCCTTTGTGCAGTCAAAACCCTAAAAATGACCATTTTGCCCTTTTGATGATCTGATCAAATTTCTTATGGAATTGTGATCCAAACTTGATCAAATGGTCCATGTGAGTTCATAATGTTGATGTGGGTCAATATTCATGAGATTTGACTGTCAATTGGCCACAGTTAACTTTTTCCCCAATACAGCTGTTTTCTAGGTCAACTGTCCAATTGACTGGGCAAAATTTGGAATCAAGATTTGAAACTTGGTATGGATAAACTTGGGAGTTCAATATGAAGCATGAAAGTCATATTAGGCATTTTAGGTCAAAACATCTTTGTGCAAACACAAACCCTAATTTGGGTCAACAGTGCAAGGAGAAGTCTTGACCAGATGAAACCCTAACTGGATCTTGAACTCCAAGGGCTTAGTGATGAGAAATGTTGAGAAAATGGGAGGGCAAATTTTGGGGTACAACACAAAGCATAACTTTTTCATGGTTCATCAGAAAAATCCCATCCAATGCTCATTTTGACGGGGATGACATTTCCTACAACTCATCTTCACATTCCAAGTCCAAGAAATGCTCTCACAAAAAGTTATCAATTTCAACATTATAGGTCATTTTCAAAAGTCAACAAAAAGGAACTTTAAGTCAAAGACCATAACTTGAGATTGGTAAATCAAAATGACATGGGACCAAAGGCATTGGTTAGAGGACTTCAATACATTTCCAAAATGTCCAAGAACATGTTCATATGATCAAAATTGAGCAAGATATGCATTGGAGAAGTTGGGAAATTTTTGTGAAATGGTAAAAGTCAACTATCCTTGAAACTTCAATTTTTGACAAAAGGGCCCACTTTTTTCCACTTGATTCATCCTTGTCATGCCACCCACATGTCCCATGATCAATTTCAAGACCAAATAATTATTTTTCTATTTTTATTTAATTTTTATGGATTTAATTCATTTTAATCCATAATAATTCAAGTAAATCTAAAAAAATTAATTAAATGGTATCTTATGGTTTGAATAGCCGTCATGAAGCATTTGCAACCTACCAATTTCGTGCTAAGCTCATTTAGGCATGAAAATTCAAATTTTGAACAAGCTTTGAAAGGCCTTTAATGGTGGTTAAGACAAAATCCAAAGCTTAATTGCAATGGTTAAAGGCTCCTAAATGTGACTTATTCTCACTCATTACTATATATACAAGCCTTGCAAGCCTCATTCACAACCTGAACATTACACAAACGGCCAGAGCAAAATCCAAAAAGTGTCAAAAAAAGTGTGAGATCAAAAGGAGTATTGCAAGCATTTTCAGGCCAAAAGGAGAACGTGACTCTCTTCTTTGCCATCCCCTGAAGCTAAAGCAACCCTTGCCACGTCCTAAGATCCCTCATACCGCGCTGTAAGTTCTTCCCAGGTCCCCTCAAAATCCCATATTACTTTTTCTTACATACTTGTGTGCAGGCTTCAAAGAAGGCTTATCATGCGCCTCACAAATCCAAAGCGCCAAGTGTCTCCAAGTGCAAATCCAATGGCCACAAGGGAAGGAGCATCATGTTCTCAGGTCAACACAGGCGCAGGCAATCTCCAAAGTCAAACAAAGCTGGCTTCTTGATGGGCTTCAGATTCCAATCAAAACACCCCAATCTGGCCCAAAATCCCCCTTGGGTTTGCAATTTTTATTTTGTCATTTTTATATTTTGTTTGTCTTATTTTATTTTTTCCCTTTTATTAACTATTAACATAACTAACTTTTTTTCATAAAAATCAAAAAAAAGAACTAATATTATTATTATTATTAATTTCATGTTATTTTTGTAAATAAATACTAATAAATTGAATTAGTTCTAATTAGGCAACCTTAACCTTTTTTTTTAATAATTAAAACAAATTTAGAATTAGGTTTTATTAACTTTTAATTTTATTTCCTTTTATTTTATTTTCATGAAAAACATAAAAATACAAAAAACTTTTATTTTTTAATTAATTAATTAATTAGATTAGTTATTAATTTTAATTTCATTTAATCACAAAAAAGGACAAAAAAAATTTTCTTTTCTTAAAAGGGTCAAAACCCTTAGGACGTTCCCGCTTTAATTCTTTCGCGCATTATTCTTATTTTGATTATTTATGTAACTGTTTCCGGATATGTAATAGTAATTAGGTTTATCTCTTTATTTACTATTTCTCGTACTTTATATTCAAAACGGGTTTTTGTTTTTTGGCGATGTATAGACCCGCGCCTTGTAATAGTTAGATTTACATTCCCGCAATTTATTTTTCCGCACTCCTAACTGCTAAAAAATGCATGAAAGAATGTATGTAAATAAAATCAATCTGTAGCTCACAAATAAACATGCAAAGATAACATTAACTGAAAAACAACACACAAAGCACATGCCACTCTTAGGGTACGCCTCACTGGTTGCCTCGAACGTGGTCATCAAGTATAGGGTGTCTTAGAGGTCGCCCTCCTGTCTAAAGATCCAGTTGTCTCAAAACGGTTGCCTCGGATAAAAGGATCTAGGACATTAGGGTTACTTCTAAGGTGTCCTACCATTGCTTCGGTGACCACACTGTCCCTAATAATCGAATTGACCCGAACCTCCAACGGTGGTGCTACCTACCTCTCAATGGTGGGATGGCACTATCTAAAGGACTCTTACACAACTTAATTCCTTAGAGTAGGTAGATTCTCCTGGGTACTTGCTCTTCTCTTAAACAAACAAAAACAACTTTTCGCACCTACACTTTCAAAAGTTTTCAAACAAATTTTTCATACACTCTTGAGGACAGATACAAGAGTTACTTAGAAATTTTTCAAACGAAACTTTTTCAAAACCTACACACACTTGAAAAGCAAACAATTTTGAAAACATAAGAGCAAGTACCTAAGAGCCCGTGGATAACCACAGATAGAAAGGGTGCTAACACCTTCCCTTTCTATAAATCTACCTCCCGAACCGAGAAACATTCTCGATAAGGAATTTTGCTGTGCTTTTGTCCTTTCCATGTTAGAGAACATAAAAGACGGTGGCGACTCTTGCTTACCGCGACATTTCGCGAACCAGCTAAAAAACAGTCAGTTCTATTCCCACCGATCACACTTACCATCCTTCTTCGGCACTGGAACCACATTGGCCACCCACTGCGGATAAGAAGTAACTGCTAGAAAACCGGCGTCAAACTATTTCATAACTTCATCCTTGATTTTCTCAGACATCTCCGGGCGCATTCGGCGGACCTTCTGTTTTACTGGAGGACAGTCTTCCTTGGTAGGCAGGCGGTGAACCATGATATCGGTATCCAACCCAGGCATATCTTCATAAGACCAGGCAAAGATCTCAACACAGTCACGCAGCATCTGAATCAACCATTGCTTAACACTAGCTTCCAGATTTGCACCGATCTTGACCTCTTTCTTGTCTATCTCTGTACCCAGATTTACTGTTTCCACTGGCTCTTCATGCGGTTGTATGGCCCTCTCTTCCTAAAGTAACAGTCTAGCAAGTTCACCAGGCACTTCGCAATCATCTTCACCTCCGTCTTCGGCTAAGTTGATCGGACTTTCGAAGTCATAACTGGCAGTAGCAGAGTCGTTATCAGTGGGATCCAGAGTGGATGCAGACTTGTATATGTGAGTGTGTGTAAAATAACAGTTTTGCAATAAAAGGAAAAACAAGGAGCGCAAAATTTGAAATGCAAGAAACGTTCAATGCTTTTATTAGTGATATATGGAAATGACACACATAAAGCCCTCACAAACAAAGCCACGGTGCCCCGGGTAAGACATCGGTCCGTAAAGTTTAAAACATTGTCTGTTACAAATTCAAAACAAAAAGTCTCATTACTGGGTAATAAAAGAAATTGGAACGAAGTCCTTTGCTGTCCAATTGCTTAGTCCACCATCGGTAGTTGGGTAGATCCAACAGTCGAACTCAGATTCTTCAACATCGTCTTCAATGGCATTTACTCCTGAATTGCTGATAAACAGGGGAGGTCTTCTAGTCCGCGCACTCTGAACAGCCCTTTGAGCTTCTGCAGTGAAACCCAAACCAAACTTGTTAGTCTTATGTGCAAAATCAGGGAGTTGGCCCCAATTTGCACACCCACCTTTCTCAACAACAGCCCGGGCATCCTTGAAGGAAGCCATTTTCATTGGAGGATCTTCAATAACAGTTTCAGTTGATGCCAGCGTCTGGGGAACCTCTTCAAAATGTTGAATTGGGGTCTCAATGAACTCCCCATCCATCTCTACATATCGGAAAGAGTTGAGGTGGCTCACCATGTACTCCTATTCTCCTTGTACTGTCACAATTTTCCCTTTCACTGGGTACTTTAGCTTCTGGTGGAGCGTTGAGGTTACTGCCCCAGCTTAGTGGATTCACGGACGACCCAGCAAACAAGAATAAGATGGTCGAATGTCCATCACATAGAATATAGATGCGAAGATATGAGAACCAACCTTAATTGGAATATCTACTTCTCCATGTACCATTCTCTTGGACCCATCAAAAGCCCTGACAACAATGTTGCTTGGCTTCAGCTCCAGCCCTTCACAGTCTAACCGGTCTAGTGCCTTCTTGGGTAAAACATTCAACGATGACCCAATATCCACCAACACGTGAGCTAGAGTAGTGCCCCTACACTCAATGGATACATGCAGGGCGTCATTGTGATTCTTCCCCTTAGTAGTCAAGTCTGCGTCAGAGAAACCCAACCCATTATCTGCTGTCAGACTAGCCACACAATCTTTAAACTGATCAGCTGATGTTTCTTACGGTACGTGTGCAGTTTTCAGGAAAGAAATCAGAGCCTTGGCATGGGCTTCTGAGCATAGTAACAGAGACAACATAGAGATTTTGGACGGGGTTTGCCCCAGCTGCTCGACTACGTTGTAGTCACTCTTTTTGATGATCTTCAAAATTTCTTCCATCTCTTGCTAGAGGCTTCAACAGTAATCCTCTTTGGTGCCTCTGTCTGGGTAGGCTCACTGGCGGTCCCTTTGCCCCGAGTGTCAGCTGACTCGGCAACAGGGGTAAGAATTGGAACATGAATCGGGATAGTAGTAGGTGTACTGGCAGGTGTAATAACAACAGGCTTCCGAACAACTGGTGGAGATATCTCAGGGGAGAAAAGTCTTCCGCTGCGGGTGACTTTGGCAGGTCCAACAATATTGTTGACGTCAGTATCAGCCTCTTCAGCACTCAAGTCTTGTTTAACCCCGTGATAATACACGTTAGCCCCGTAGTGCCATGGAACAGCTTTATCTGATGTATAGGGGATAGGCCCAGGAACAGTAATAATCAAGGGAGCGATTCTCATAACAGATGTAATTCTAACAGGCTTTCTCGAGGAAGCCTTGGAAGAATTGTCGAAAATGGGGATTATAGCAACTTCTTCAGTAGGAACCAAAGGAACAAAAGTCTTCTCAAACAGAATTTCTTTATTATCCATCAGGCATTGGACACCCGACTTCAAAAGATGGCAACCAGTAGGTAGGACGGCACACAGATGCAAACCTTCGCCACAGCTCGGAAATAAACCGGCTAACAGAAGGTTCTTCTTCACAGTCATCAATGGAGTAACAATGTCTTTCATATAAACCACAAGCGAGTCTTCATCTATAGCATTCACTCCATGCTTGGGCATAGGAGCAGTCATAACATTAGGCCTTTCAGGCGCTTCGAACTCAATCTCCTTAGCATCAATCAAGTCCTGTACCTTATTCTTCAGGACCCAACAATCATTTGTATCATGCCCCGGGCTATCGGAGTGAAAAGCACAACGGGTGTTTGGATTATACATCGGTGATGTTGTGTTGGGATTCTTCGGGGCCTCCTTCGGAATCACCAAGTTGGTCTTCAATAATTGTGGCAGAATTTGAGACAAAGTCATGTTGAGCTGAGTGAACTGTCTTCGCGGCCTCTCGGCTCTTGGCTGATTGTTGCACTGAGAAGCAACAACAAGTCTTGATATAACAACCGCATTAACAGCTTGGCGGTGTTCAGGTCTATTCTGGCTTTTTGAACTGTAGACAGCACTGGACTCCTTCTTAAAAGGCTTCTTTTCGGTGCCTGATGAAGCACCCTTCTGTATTTTACCACTCTTGATACCGGCTTCGACTCTTTCCCTAGTCATTATTAACTCAGTAAAACCTGACGATGAACTCCCAATCAGATGATTAAAATACGGACCCGACAAGGTCCCCAGAAACATATCCACTAGCTCCTTATCAGCCAAGGGTGGTTGCACTCTTCCAGCAAGGTCCCTCCACTTCTGAGCGTAATCTTTGAAACCTTCGCCCGCACCCATAGACATACCCTGGAGTTGGGTACGCGTGGGAGCGAGGTCGGCATTGTATTGGTACTGCTTGTAGAAAGCAGCAGCCAAATCTTCCCAATTACGGATACTAGCTCCTTCCATCTGGTAAAACCATTCAAGCTGAGTCCCTGAGAGATTGTCTTGAAAGAAGTGGATCCAGAGGTTCTTGTCAGCGGTGTATGGCTGAATCTTTCTAACATACGAGCGGAGGTGCAGTTTTGGGCAAGAAACCCCGTCGTATTTAGCAAAGATTGGTGCTTTAAACTTGTGGGGAATTACCACCCCAGATGACAAACCTAAATCCCCAAAGTCCAGACCAAGCACTTTTTGGACCTCTATTGCATTCAACCGGTCTTCCAGTTGTTTATACCTATCCTCAGCCGGAGGATACTGGTCTTCGTCAAAATTAGTCTCGTTGTCTGAAACCACAGGGCTAGGAGCCCTCCTTTCTTCCTGATTATCTCCCCCTCCAGATGAGTGAGTCAAATCAACCTCTTCTCGCAAATTATTTCCAAATCTGCGACCCATATTCAGTAGGACCGCCTTCTTCTTCTTCTTCTTCTTTTCTTTCAAGATAAGGGTCTTCAGATCTTTCTGACCCTTGGCCAAACTCATGAACAATTCCTGGAACTGGGCGTTTTGAGCTTGCAGAGCCTTGATGGCTTGATCAGTTGATGTTTCAGCAAACATGATGTGCTGAAATAAACAGCGAAGAAGATGAGAAAACCTGTAAGGGTACCTGTTATGAGGTGCATGGGAACTATATGTGTATGATATGATTTCAAAGACCTTAGAGATTCAAATTCGTAAACCAAAATGAAACACACTTTTATTAAATAAACTTGAAACAAATGTTTGACAAATGCCCTTAAGGCGTTACAAAAGGAAATACTGAAAAGTAAATCAAAACTAGAAATAACAAAAGACATCAGCGCTCCTATGGTCGTTTCCCTTTGGTGCTGACATATTCGTTGAGGATCTTCTCGTTCTCCAATTGCCTTGTCAGCTTCAGGATTTTCCGCTCTTGCTCGTGATACTTTTCTCGGTAAGTATCCTGCTCTTCTCTTAACTGCATCCACGACCTCTTTAATTCCCCATTGTCAGTAGGAATGTAAGGGTGGAGGATGGTAGGTGGAACCCCTTCTTCATCAGCAACCTCAACAATCATAGGTAAGACAGCTTCGTACGGCATTCCCAGCTTTTGGGCACGGATTCAAACCCATCGGAGATATGGCTCCATCAGAAGAGAAGTATCCGTCCCTAACTCGTGCGGCTCAGATCTGTGTTCCCTTTCCCAAGCTCATATGAACCTGCGGCGATGCTCTTCACTATCCCCTTGGAAGTCAAAGACAACACTTGGCATCAGTAACTCATGAGGTCCTTCCCTCCTAGCTCACCCAAACTGACGTAAGGCCAAACAAGGGTTATAGGTAATTGTGATCGGTGGATCTGGAACTGACTGTTTAACGCTGGTTCGCGAAATGTCGCGGAAGCAAGAGTCGCCACCGTCTTTTATTTTCTCCAACATGGAAAGGACAAAAGCACAGAAAAATTCCTTATTGAGATTAGTTCTCGGTTCGGGAGGTAGATTTATAGAAAGGGAAGGTGTTAGCACCCTTTCTATCCATGGTTATCCATGGGCTCTTAGATACTTGCTCATTTGTGTTTTCAAAATGTTTGCTTTTCAAGGTGAGTGGGTTTGAAAAAGTTTCTTTGAAAGTTTCAGATCGACTATTGTATCAGTCCTCAAGAGTGTTTGAAAAGTTGTTTTTGAAATCTTTTTGCAAAGTGTCGGTGTGAAAGGAAGTTTTTGATTTTGTTTTGAATTAGAGCAAGTATCTACGAGTCGTCTACCTACCCTAAGGAATTAGTCTGTGTAAATGTCCTTGAGGTAGTGCCATCCCACCATTGAGAGGTAGGTAGCACCACCGTTGGAGGTGTTCAGGTCAATTCGAGTTTAGGGACGGTGTGGTCACCAGAGCAATAGGAGGATACCTTAGAAGCTACCCCCATGCCATGTTCATGGACATGAGGACTTACTAAAACGTCCTCTACTCGACGACCACGTTTCGAGGGGCAAGGCATCAGTGAGGCGTACCCTAGGGGTGGTGTGTGATTTGTGTGTCACTTTCAGTTATATTTGTCTTGATCATGCATTGAGTGTTCTACGCATTGTTTTTATTTGAGCATACATTCTTTCATGGGATTATTAGCAATTAAGATGTGCGGGAATTAAAATGCGGAAAAATAAAGGTCCTACGCTATTACAAGGCGCGGGTCTACATCGCCAAATTAAACCAAGACCCGATTTGAATAAGAAAAGCGCGGAAAATAAATGTCCTAATTATCTATTACAAAGCTTTGGGGCAAGTACATAAATTTCACAAAGAAAAATAAAATAAACGCGCGAAGAGAAATTATATTCGAAGGTGCGAGGGCGTTGGACCCTTTAAAGGAATTAAATATGAATTGAAAATTGATTTAATTATTAAATGAGAAAAAGAACTTATTTTTTATGTTTTTGGTATTTATGGAAAAAAGATTAATTGAAATTTAAAAATTAAATAAAACCCTAATTCTAAGTTTGTTTTTAATTATTAAAAATTGTTTAAGTTTTAACCTAATTTAACCCTAATTAATTAAATGGCATATTTATTTACAAAATAATTAATAATTAAATAATGATGAAAAAAAGTTATTTATTAAGAAAAAGAATAAAAAATGCTAAAAGACCTATTTTTATATTTTTTTAATTATTTAAGAAAAAAAGCATTAAAGTTTAAAACCTAAAATTAAAACTAAATTGATTATTAAATTTATTTACAAAATAAATATTAGTGAATTAAATAATAAACATATTTATTTTTTGACTTTCTGATTTTTTTTTGTATTTTTATATTATAAAACTAATTTTGTGGAATTAAATGAAACAAATAATATAATTAAAATAAATAAAAGAAAAGAATAAAAATAGAGAAAGAAAAGGCAAACATGGGGGGTTTTCTGACCCATTTGGAGGTATATTGCAGCAATTAGGCCCATTTGAATGAGGCCTTTTGACTTTTCAGGGGTCACGTGTGCATGGTTGACTAGTGTGTATGGTGATCTGCGTGATCTGGCCATTAGATTGATCTCTGAAGCCATGTGGCGCGCCAAGGTGTTGGGTGTATGATGCTCCTTTGGATGAAAGCTGCATAGAAGCATATTACAAGAAAAAGTATGAAATATATAGGGGGACCTGGGAATCGAACCCAGGTCCCAATGCTTGCAACTAGCATTTTCCACCAACTGAGCCATTTAACACATTCGTTAATGTAATGAAAGGCAAATAATATATGTGAAAATAATGACTAGTGATCTGCTCCAAGAAAAAGCGCGCCAGTATTTGATTTACCCCATCATGTCATGACACCTAAGCATCTTCTTCGTTCTTGTACCTGTAACAAAAGGCAAATAGCGGGGGTTTTAAACCCCCACTAACTACAACACACAATAATAGCGATTAGAACATGGCTCATCATAAATTGAGCGCGAGGTATGGATTTTATCCTTCAGAATGTCACGATTTCAATGGTGTAGGTCTTGCTGTCTAATTTTTCCATATGAAAAAGTCCCTAATTTCAAACTTCTGCAACCCTAAAGAGCTCCCATGGTGGATTCTCATACAGGCCTTAAAAACTCAATTGGATGGCACTGTTAGCTCTAGAATGATTAAATTAGTATAAATCAAGCATTAGAAATCACAAACACTGCATGAATCATGAAACACGAATATGAAAATATTTGGGAACAGGGCGACTGTGTTCTACTAGTTCTTTGCGTGTGGGGATGTGATTTTGATTGAGAAAGCTTCCTGGTTGTCTCAGCAAGCCTTTGGAATGGTTCTCTTGCTTTTTAACACACTCTAGCTATGAAATCAGTTTTGGCTTTTTTTGTGAAAAATACAAGTTTGATTCTCTCTTCTGGGCGCAGCTTGCTTCCTCTTGTGATTAGGTTTAGGTTTATATATGTATCTGAAACGATTTAGGTTAAAAAAAACCAAGCCCAAACCTTTGCATTCATGATTCAAATATTTGGTTTTCAATGATCTTTTTCCAAATCTCTTTGCCATGAAACCATTGCCAATCATGAGAAATCTTGCCTTTTTGAGTATGCACGAAATCTTGAGCTTTTAATGGACCTATTAGCTGCATAAAAAGATTTAAAATACATGCTTTAGTATTTTTTTCATATTTAATTTTAATTAAGTGAATTAATAACATTAAAAATTCAAATAATTAATAAAAAATGATGAAATAACTCCCTTGGATGCCAATGGGTCGTGCATGGCCTTTGGGTAATGATTCTTGGAAGAAATTGTGGCCCATTAGCAATTTTGAGGCATTTGAAGCAAAGTTAACTTTTCAAAATTCCCAAAAATTTCCCAACTTCCACAAGGCATATCTTGCTCAATTTTTAAGCTTTGATTATGTTCTTGGACATTTTGGAAAGGTATTGAAGTCCTCTAACCAATGTCTTTGGTCCCATGTCATTTTGATTTACCAATCTCAAGTTATGGTCTTTGACTTAAAGTGCCTTTTTGTTGACTTTTGAAAATGACCTATAATGTTGAGATTGATAACTTTTTGTGAGAGCATTTCTTGGACTTGAAGTGTGAAGATGAGTTTTAGTAAATGTTATTCTCTTCAAAATGAGCTTTGGATGGAATTTTTCTGATGAACCATGTGGAAGTTATGCCTTGGTCAATTTGCAGTTGACTTTTCCAACTGTTCAAAAATAGAAACTTTTGCATCTTGAGACTTTTTGAGCCATGCCTTGAGAATCATGATCAAGAATTGATCAAATGATGTTTGTGGCTTCAAAATAAGATGTTGACCAAAAATTTTGAATTTTGACTGTCAAATGACCATTTTGCCCTTGCAGTTGACTGTTGAGCAATTAGGGTTTTTTGACTGTGCAATTTTGTGCTGTAAGTCTTGAAACTTGGCATAAGGATGCTTGACAATGTTTATAGGCATGTGAGACTTGTTTGGACCCTTGGAAACTTCAACTTCTTTGCCAGAACCAAAACCCTAATTTTTGACTGTTAGGAGGCCATTGAACTGTGCAACCCTTGAGAGACTTTGAACCTTGATCTTGGCAAATCTTGAAGAAATATGGGAGGGAAAATTTTGGGGTACAACAGTTGCCCCTGTTCAATCTTCTTAGACCTGAGGATGTAGATTGGCTTACGTGCCTTTCGTAATCCGAAGGTGGAAGATGATTGAACACTAGAGTGCCCAGAAATTTGCGCTCACATGTTAGCAGTGTGATGGTGGGAATGGGCTTACAGATGCCATGTTGAGAGGTGATGGATAGGTGGATGGGCTTATAGATGCCATCTGGGTGTCGATCGCGTAAGAGTTTCCTTAGCGAGAACTTGCGTACCTGAAAAAGAAAATGATTACCTGGCCTGTTACAGGAGTTGACCTTCAAACTCTTTGTGTAGATGCGTTCTGGCTGGTTACAGGAATTGAATCTTTAAACTCTTCAGACGCACCCTCAGCAGGATGATGAATGGATCAGGGACGATTACTACCTCAACAGTAAAGTTGAGAGAACCTGGGGCGATTACTTCCTCATCAGTAACAGTGAGAGAATCTGGGGCGATTACTACCTCAACAGTAACGATGAGAGAATCTTGGGTGTCTTCTACTGAGTCTTCATTAGGAAAATCTTTAGGAATCAATTTTGCTGGACTAGAGAAGGCCTTTGACTGGATCGGCATCAGAAAAATCTTTAGGAGTCGATTTAACTGAACCAGGCAAGGTCTTGGAATCTTCAACTGGATAAGAATCAGGGAGATCTTAGGGTCGATCTGACTGAACCAGAGAAGGCCTTTGACTGGATAAGAATCAGAAAAATCTTTAGGAATCGATTTAATTGAACCGGACAAGGTCTTGAAATCTTCAACTGGAATAAGAATCATGGAGATCTTAGGGTCGATCTGACTGAACCAGAGAAGGCCTTTGACTGGATAAGAATTAGAAAAATCTTTAGGAGTCAATTTAACTGAACCGGACAAGGTCTTGGAATCTTCAACTGGATAAGAATCAGGGAGATCTTAGGGTCGATCTGACTGAACCAGAGAAGGCCTTTGACTGGATAAGAATCAGAAAAATCTTTAGGAGTCGATTTAACTGAACCGGACAAGGTCTTGGAATCTTCAACTGGATAAGAATCAGGGAGATCTTAGGGTCGATCTGACTGAACCAGAGAAGGCCTTTGACTGGATAAGAATCAGAAAAATCTTTAGGAGTCGATTTAACTGAACCAGAGGAGGTCTTGGACATAGCTGAGAACTTAACTGGATCTTTCCTGAAAGGTAAAGGTCAGTCATATGCAATGCATGATATGGATCAAGCAATTATGTTCTCAACATAAATGAGATTGTAAGATATGATGCGTTCATGCATGCTACAATGTATAGAAATGCGATGTTTATGAATGTATGTTTTCGTCTAGGAAAGTAAATCCTTGACGGGTGCCGGGAAGTCACATCCTGGGATGATGTTGGAGAATAGTGCTTTGTTGTTTCCACTGGGGATGATAGTTGCAAGAATACCGGTAGGAGAAGATGACTCCGTTGGGGAATAAACTTGGCGAATGGATTACTCTGCGGGGACAAAATTACTCTAGCTACCTTGCTGGGGAGCAATACTCTGTGGGGAGAGAGGTACTTTGCTGGGATGTTGATGGTAACCTCGCTGGGGATACCGTTGATGTTGGAAGTGTTAATAGACTCCGCTGGGGATAAGAAGACTTCGTCGGGGACGATCTTTTTGTGGCTTTTGGCTGAGGATAACCCAGTTATATCCTGGTAGGGAAATAACCTTTGAATAAATCCGGGGGACGCGTTCGTGCTCTGTAGGGGGGAAGCTTCCAGAACCTACTGGGGATAAGCTTCCTGCTGGGGAGATGATTCAGCTTTCCTGGGGAAATCTTCAAGCTGGACTCTCCTGGGGAAATTTTTGGACTGTAATTTTTGTAAGTTGAAAGAGGGAACCTATGTAGGGTTACTTTGAGGTTGGGCTCGTGTGAAGCTGCATTTGGAGTTGAAGGAAACCTGTGTAGGGTTTCTTGATGACGAGTTCGTGTAAAACTTCATCTTTGGAAAGAGAGAACCTGTGTAGGGTTTACTGATAATGAATCCGTATAAGACTTCTGGAGGAACCGGGGTAAGGTTTCTTCGGGCTAAGTTCGTGTAAAACTTCTTGATGAACCGGGGTAAGGTTATCTTGAGATGAGTCCGTGTGAGACTTCTGGAGGAACCGGGGTAAGGTTACTTCGGGATAAGTCCGTGTGAGACTTCTTGATGAACCGGGGTAAGGTTATCTTGAGATTAGTCCGCGTGAGACTTCTGGAGGAATCGGGGTAAGGTTACTTTGGGATAAGTCTGTGTGAGACTTCTTGATGAACCGGGGTAAGGTTATCTTGAGATGAGTCCGTGTGAGACTTCTGGAGGAATCGGTGTAGGGTCACTTTGATGATAAGTCCGTGTAAGACTTCTGGAGGAACCGGGGTAAGGTTACTGCAAGGTAAGTTCGTGTAAAACTTGAGATAAATCCGTGTAAGACTTCAGGGGGAACCGGTGTAGGGTCACTTTGATGATAAGTCCGTGTAAGGCTTCTGGAGGAACCGGGGTAAGGTTACTTGAGATGGGTCCGTGTAAGACTTTATTTGAGAAGGAGAAGGAACCGGTGTAGGGTTACCTGATGATGAGCCCGTGTAAAGCTTCATCTGAAAGAAAAGGAACCGGTGTAGGGTTGCCTGAGGATGAGTCCGTGTAAGACTTTGTCTGAAAGTTGAGAAGGAACCGGTGTAGGGTTTCCTGATGATGATCAAGTGGATGATTGTCCTGTTTGGTTTCGGATATTAACCCACAATCAGTCGTCCACTAATTTTTCTTGGCTTGTTACCAATGTTGATCTGGAATTTATAAAGGTAGATGGTAATCATCTTTATATTGATCTTTCCTTGGTACCTTGGTTGACAGAGCAACTGGATCGCCCGGACGACTCCTTATTGCCCCTGTTTCTGAGGTGAGGGGAGAAGATACCTTGTGGAGGTGCTGGATGACTGCCGATTGACAAATCTTCCTTTTGGTAGGCAAGTGACGAGATGCCGGGACATAGTCGTACGCTTTTGATCCCTAACTTTTGCCTGGACCGCCCTTTCGGGTTTTCAGCCCACCGGGATACCCATTTTTGCCCAAGCCGCCTTTTCAGGTTTTCGACTTGCCGGGTGTACAGATATTTCATTTCATCCCTTATTTTTGCCCGAACCCTTTTGGTTCGCCGGGAAGCCCTTAATTTCGCCTAGGTGTGTCAACCTAGCGGGTCTTTGATTACGCGTAGTATTTTTCGACTATGTCCACGCTCTCAGGATGTAAGGGGGTGCCCCGGTTGGTAGTGTTGTGTTGCCCTGCTACCAGAAGATGTCTGATTAGGCAAGATTCGTTGCTGGAATGCCCCAAGTGACTCGGGCGGAGATTTGCCCCAAGCTGGTTGGCCTTGAGAGATTCCTTGAATCTTGACTGGACTGCCCCAGATGATAGACACTGATCATGCCATGCCCCTTGATTGGAAGTGTTTCTTCCACTTGAGGTGACCTCTTTGTTGAGAAGACTTTTGTTCGCTGGATGTTCGTCGTGCAAACTTCTATGTTGTTCAAACAAATAGTCAATGCAAACAATGTTATTTTTAAGAATGCAAAAGCTTATGTCTGTCTTTAAATTTTGAAAATGCATTTTTGTAAAACAAGTGAAACCTTTTGTAGACCGTGATGTCAACTCAAGCTTTTACAGTGGGCCTTAAGGAGTCAGGATACCTTTTGTGACAGTATGCTTTCGAACTAACCCATGCTTCAGCTAGAACTTTTAAGGGTTATATCGTGGCTTGGTTCATGGTTTAAGAAACAAAGGATAAAGGCTCAAATTATTTGTACCCACCCACTCTTCGTGATGTTCTTCAAACCTAAGCTCAGTTGATCGTGTGTTAGACCTTGTTTGAGTCTTTGTCCTGATGTTCCAATGATGGTTCAGATATTGATGATTTATTCTGAATAGGCAGTCATTTTTTGTTTTTGTTGAGGGTTTGTATGACCTCTTTCTTTTGATTTCACTATCCCTAAATTTTTCCTGAACTGTTTCTTTTGTGATTACAGTCAGCGGGATGCCCCAATTTTGTAAGTCTCCTTCGTAGGTTTTGACTTATTGGGTTTTTATTTTTGAGATATAATGACTGCCTATCCTTATGATTATTCGGAATCATCACTGTCTTCTTTTTTTTGTAAGGACCTCTTTGGTGCTATTTGTTATGCACTTGGATCAACTGAGAGAACTACCCTGCCCCAGGTTATGATAAAGGGTTTCAAATTTCGAAAAGAAAAACTCCTACTTCTTTGGCTCAGAGGGGTTGACTAGGGATTATCTTCCTTATAACTCCAGTGTTTAGGAATTGAAACAATGCCTGTACCTCATCAGTAGGGTCTGTTCAAAAGCATACTGTAGATTGTGGTATCGTTTTCGTCATCCTCCCTCAGGAGGCTTAGAATTATTAATCAAGAGTTGATCATCACAAAAAATGTGAAAGCAGCTTTAAGTATAGTACGCATAATTAATTCAAGACAGACACGTGTAATGCATTCATGAAATAAAAGAGTTTAACATGACAATTGTTTGTTTGAACAAGAAAAGAAAAATACAACTTGAATTCAAATGAACAAAAATCTCTCAATCCTAGCCATGTTTTGGCAAAGGAGCAGTGGTCACAATGGGAGTCTCAGCAGGCTCGAACTCGATCTCCTTAGCGTCGATCATATTTTGGATCTTATACTTCAGCACCCAACAGTCCTTAATATCGTGCCCCGGGATATCAGAATGATATGCACACCTCGCCTCTGGATTGTAGTTTGGAGAGGAGGTCTTGGGATTTGCAGGAGGGTTGATCACCGCAATCAGGTTCATTTTCAACATGTGCTGCAATGCTTGTGACCATGGCATGTTGATGTTGGTGAATTGTCTTTTAGGCTCGTCTGGCCTTCGCTGATTTCCCTTTTGTGGTTGTCGGCGTGGTGCAGAACCAGAGATCATGACTGCCCCTGCATGTTGGTCATGACGACTCTTTTGACTGTATGCAGCATTAGATTCCTTCTTTCCCATGTAAGGCTTTTTGTGAGTATCAGAAGGTGTGGTCTCTTGAATCTTCCCGGCCCTGATACCAGCTTCAATTCTTTCCCCAGTCAGAATGAGGTCGGTAAACCCTGCAGCTGAATTACCAATGAGATGATTGAAGAACGGCCCGGATAGGGTCCCCAAGAACATATCAATGAGTTCCCGGTCAGTCAAAGGTGGTTGTACCCTCCCAGCAAGGTCTCTCCATCTCTGCGCATATTCTTTGAAACCTTCTCCCAATCCTAACGACATACCCTGGAGTTGGATACGTGTAGGAGCGAGGTCGGCATTATACTGATACTGCTTGTAAAAAGCAGTAGCCAACTCCTCCCAGTTACGAACCTTGGTTCCGTCCAGCTGATAGAACCATTCGAGATGAGTCCCTAAAAGACTCTCCTGGAAGAAGTGGATCCACAAGTTCTTGTCCACAGTGTATGGTTGAATCTTCCGCACATAAGACCTGAGATGCAGCCTGGGACAGGATGCCCCATCATACTTAGCAAAAGAAGGAGCCTTGAATTTGTGTGGGATCACCACACCAGAAGATAGACCCAGGTCTCCGAAATCTAACCCAGGCACTTTTTGAATTTCCATGGCATTTAGACGATCCTCTAGTTGCTTGTACCGGTCCTCAGCAGGGGGGTACTGTTCATCATTGAAGTCTGTCTCGGTGTCAGAGACCACAGGGCTAGGAACCTCTCTCCCTTGGTGACCGCCTTCCGCCACAGATGGAGTAGTCCTCTCCGCTTCATTCTGCAGTGTGTTCCCAGATCTACGTCTAGGGTTGAACGAAACAGTCCTCTTCTTCTTCTTCTTCTGAATCAGAGTCTTCAATTCCTTTTGACCCTGGGCTAGGCTCACAATCAACTCCTGGAACTGGGCATTTTGGGCCTGGAGGGCCTTGATAGCTTGTCCATTGGATGATTCAGGATTCATGATGAGACTGTTGCAATAAACAGCAAAGAAGGTAAGTGTCCTGTCAAAAGAGTACCTGTAATGCCATGATAAGCATGATATGTATGCAATGTTTTCAAGGATCTCGCGGGGTAAATGAGAAATTTGTTAGAATCTGAATCCGGTGGCTTGATTGGAGGACCTTCATGTCGCTGAGAGTCCTTCTTCAAGAGTCAAGGCTCACCATATCGAGTGGGTCATAGCCCCCGACAACCTTGGCTAGAGGAAAATAAATCCCCTTTTGCCCCTTGCTAGACATGTTGGTTCATCATGACCTGCATCACAAGCCCTTGAGATCCTTGAAATGGATTAGTCCTTATGTAGGGAGTATGCAATGGTATGATGTTATGCTATGCATGGGGTAATGTAGGTAAACCTTGTTATGAGTCCCAGTTAAGGACTGTAAACAAAACCTGCAAGAAATTCAGTAAATCCTGTTATGAGTCCTAATTAAGGACTATAAACAAAACCTACAAGAAACTTAGTAAACCTTGTTATGAGTCCCAATTAAGGACTATAAACAAAACCTGCCAGAAACTCAAGTGTCAGATAACAAGCATGCAAATAGTCAAGTTGGAAGGCACACAAGTCACACAAGAGAAACCCTTAGAGTTTAGGCCATCATGGGGTCTGGGTATTACCCTCTTGAAGTTGGTGGGCTCAACCTGTCCTATTAGAAGTAATCGGGTTCTAAGGGTCCCAATATCACTGGATTGCTTTCATTGTTCATCGTTTTGATTTAGCCACTGAACTGGCGACCGAAATATTCCAGGAAAGCAACCCTCAATTGAGTGTAGTATCGAGTATCAACCAACCTCAGACTGCACCAAAGTCAGTTATCTCACTACCCTAAAGAGGCCAAGATGGTTCAATTAAGGTTCCTAAGGTCAGTTGATGCTTCACGACACCACATGGAGGCCCCGTACTCTCCTTGACTGAACTCAAGGGTTACCGGTACACACCAAAGTGCCACATCAACGTAGCAGACTGTTTCAACCATGTCGGTATACCCCGCACAGTTCCCTCACAGCCTTGTTGCTACTTTCTAAGAAGGTATCCCCAGATCCGGGTTAGGATCTATAGAACTCCCAAGACAGTCCCACAATTTAAAGCAAACAAGTCAAGGCAATTGAAAACACAGTGATCTTAGTTCTAAGGTACACCTCACTTTAAAAGTATCCCCAGCAGAGTCGCCAGTTCTGTGATCGGTGGATCTGGAACTGACTGTTTAACGCTGGTTCGCGAAATGTCGCGGAAGCAAGAGTCGCCACCGTCTTTTATTTTCTCCAACATGGAAAGGACAAAAGCACAGAAAAATTCCTTATTGAGAATAGTTCTCGGTTCGGGAGGTAGATTTATAGAAAGGGAAGGTGTTAGCACCCTTTCTATCCATGGTTATCCATGGGCTCTTAGATACTTGCTCATTTGTGTTTTCAAAATGTTTGCTTTTCAAGGTGAGTGGGTTTGAAAAAGTTTCTTTGAAAGTTTCAGATCGACTCTTGTATCAGTCCTCAAGAGTGTTTGAAAAGTTGTTTTTGAAATCTTTTTGCAAAGTGTCGGTGTGAAAGGAAGTTTTTTATTTTGTTTTGAATTAGAGAAAGTATCTACGAGTCGTCTACCTACCCTAAGGAATTAGTCTATGTAAATGTCCTTGAGGTAGTGCCATCCCACCATTGAGAGGTAGGTAGCACCACCGTTGGAGGTGTTCGGGTCAATTCGAGTTTAGGGACGGTGTGGTCACCAGAGCAATAGGAGGATACCTTAGAAGCTACCCCTATGCCATGTTCATGGACATGAGGACTTACTAAAACTTCCTCTACTCAACGACCACGTTTCGAGGGGCAAGGCATCAGTGAGGCGTACCCTAGGGGTGGTGTGTGATTTGTGTGTCACTTTCAGTTATATTTGTCTTGATCATGCATTGAGTGTTCTACGCATTGTTTTTATTTGAGCATACATTCTTTCATGGGATTATTAGCAATTAAGATGTGCGGGAATTAAAATGCGGAAAAATAAAGGTCCTACGCTATTACAAGGCGCGGGTCTACATCGCCAAATTAAACCAAGACCCGATTTGAATAAGAAAAGTGCGGAAAATAAATGTCCTAATTATCTATTACAAAACTTTGGGGCAAGTACATAAATTTCACAAAGAAAAATAAAATAAACGCGCGAAGAGAAATTATATTCGAAGGTGCGAGGGCGTTGGACCCTTTAAAGGAATTAAATATGAATTGAAAATTGATTTAATTATTAAATGAGAAAAAGAACTTATTTTTTATGTTTTTGGTATTTATGGAAAAAAGATTAATTGAAATTTAAAAATTAAATAAAACCCTAATTCTAAGTTTGTTTTTAATTATTAAAAATTGTTTAAGTTTTAACCTAATTTAACCCTAATTAATTAAATGGCATATTTATTTACAAAATAATTAATAATTAAATAATGATGAAAAAAAGTTATTTATTAAGAAAAAGAATAAAAAATGCTAAAAGACCTATTTTTATATTTTTTAATTATTTAAGAAAAAAAGCATTAAAGTTTAAAACCTAAAATTAAAACTAAATTGATTATTAAATTTATTTACAAAATAAATATTAGTGAATTAAATAATAAACATATTTATTTTTTGACTTTCTGATTTTTTTTTGTATTTTTATATTATAAAACTAATTTTGTGGAATTAAATGAAACAAATAATATAATTAAAATAAATAAAAGAAAAGAATAAAAATAGAGAAAGAAAAGGCAAACATGGGGGGTTTTCTGACCCATTTGGAGGTATATTACAGCAATTAGGCCCATTTGAATGAGGCCTTTTTGACTTTTCAGGGGTCACGTGTGCATGGTTGACTAGTGTGTATGGTGATCTGCGTGATCTGGCCATTAGATTGATCTCTGAAGCCATGTGGCGTGCCAAGGTGTTGGGTGTATGATGCTCCTTTGGATGAAAGCTGCATAGAAGCATATTACAAGAAAAAGCATGAAATATATAGGGGTCCTGGGAATCGAACTCAGGTCCCAATGCTTGCAACTAGCATTTTCCACCAACTGAGCCATTTAACACATTCGTTAATGTAATGAAAGGCAAATAATATATGTGAAAATAATGACTAGTGATCTGCTCCAAGAAAAAGCGTGCCAGTATTTGATTTACCCCATCATGTCATGACACCTAAGCATCTTCTCCGTTCTTGTACCTGTAACAAAAGGCAAATAGCGGGGGTTTTAAACCCCCACTAACTACAACACACAATAATAGCGATTAGAACATGGCTCATCATAAATTGAGCGCGAGGTATGGATTTTGTCCTTCAGAACATCACGATTTCAATGGTGTAGGTCTTGCTGTCTAATTTTTCCATATGAAAAAGTCCCTAATTTCAAACTTCTGCAACCCTAAAGAGCTCCCATGGTGGATTCTCATACAGGCCTTAAAAACTCAATTGGATGGCACTGTTAGCTCTAGAATGATTAAATTAGTATAAATCAAGCATTAGAAATCACAAACACTGCATGAATCATGAAACACGAATATGAAAATATTTGGGAACAGGGTGACTGTGTTCTACCAGTTCTTTGCGTGTGGGGATGTGATTTTGATTGAGAAAGCTTCCTGGTTGTCTCAGCAAGCCTTTGGAATGGTTCTCTTGCTTTTTAACACACTCTAGCTATTAAATGAGTTTTGGCTTTTTTTGTGAAAAATACAAGTTTGATTCTCTCTTCTGGGCGCAGCTTGCTTCCTCTTGTGATTAGGTTTAGGTTTGTATATGTATCTGAAACGATTTAGGTTTAAAAAAACCAAGCCCAAACCTTTGCATTCATGATTCAAATATTTGGTTTTCAATGATCTTTTTCCAAATCTCTTTGCCATGAAACCATTGCCAATCATGAGAAATCTTGCCTTTTTGAGTATGCACGAAATCTTGAGCTTTTAATGGACCTATTAGCTGCATAAAAAGATTTAAAATACATGCTTTAGTATTTTTTTTCATATTTAATTTTAATTAAGTGAATTAATAACATTAAAAATTCAAATAATTAATAAAAAAATGATGAAATAACTCCCTTGGATGCCAATGGGTCGTGCATGGCCTTTGGGTAATGATTCTTGGAAGAAATTGTGGCCCATTAGCAATTTTGAGGCATTTGAAGCAAAGTTAACTTTTCAAAATTCCCAAAAATTTCCCAACTTCCACAAGGCATATCTTGCTCAATTTTTAAGCTTTGATCATGTTCTTGGACATTTTGGAAAGGTCTTGAAGTCCTCTAACCAATGACTTTGGTCCCATGTAATTTGGATTTACCAATCTCAAGTTATGGTCTTTGACTTAAAGTGCCTTTTTGTTGACTTTTGAAAATGACCTATAATGTTGAGATTGATAAGTTTTTGTGAGAGCATTTCTTGGACTTGAAGTGTGAAGATGAGTTGTAGGAAATGTTATTCTCTTCAAAATGAGCTTTGGATGGAATTTTTCTGATGAACCATGTGGAAGTTATGCCTTGGTCAATTTGCAGTTGACTTTTCCAACTGTTCAAAAATAGAAACTTTTGCATCTTGAGACTTTTTGAGCCATGCCTTGAGAATCATGATCAAGAATTGATCAAATGATGTTTGTGGCTTCAAAATAAGATGTTGACCAAAAATTTTGACTTTTGACTGTCAAATGACCATTTTGCCCTTGCAGTTGACTGTTGAGCAATTAGGGTTTTTTGACTGTGCAATTTTGTGCTGTAAGTCTTGAAACTTGGCATAAGGATGCTTGACAATGTTTATAGGCATGTGAGACTTGTTTGGACCCTTGGAAACTTCAACTTCTTTGCCAGAACCAAAACCCTAATTTTTGACTGTTAGGAGGCTATTGAACTGTGCAACCCTTGAGAGACTTTGAACCTTGATCTTGGCAAATCTTGAAGAAATATGGGAGGGCAAATTTTGGGGTACAACAGTAATCCCTCCTCGAACTCCAAGTAGTGGAACATTGGGGTATTCCCCACAACGATCAATAATAGCCACTTCTTCCATGTCCTTAGTACTCCAGATGATGTCATTATGAGAGAGAGACATAATCCTGTAGGCCCAACCCATGCCTTCCTTGTTCTTCAGAACTGATTTGGGGAGGTGAGAAATAAACCACCTCGCCAGCAATGGTGAACAACACATAAGGGTTCCCCGTTTCCGAGAAGTACGGGCATAAAGAGAGTGCAAAAAGTCACCCAAGAGAGTGGGTACAGGATTACCAGATATGAAAATCTTCACTGCATTCACGTCGACGAAAGAATATGAGTTAGGAAACAACACCAAACCATATATGAGAAGATCCATAATGTCTTCAAATGCCTGAAAGTCTAGACTGTCCCAGAACTGATTAGCTGGATCAACCAAGAATTTAGCCAAGAAGCCTTTTGTCCCACTTCTAGTCTCCCAGTTAGACATTACCTCAGCCTTTGTCAGATGGAGGGCTGAAGCAATCTCTTCCAGCCTAAGGACTTTCTCCCAACCTGTGGACGGGGTCTGCTCTATAATAGAGATACCAAGTAGATCGGGGAACTCTTCCAAGGTGGGGACCAACTGGTAGTTTGGAAAAGTAAAGCAGTGGTACAATGGATTAAAGAACTGGAACAAAAGACTCATCATCTGTTTATCCAGCTTGGAAGTGACTAAACTGAGGAGGTGCCCATGTCTTCTGATA
Source organism: Vicia faba (assembly GCA_948472305.1). Taxonomy (NCBI): domain Eukaryota; kingdom Viridiplantae; phylum Streptophyta; class Magnoliopsida; order Fabales; family Fabaceae; genus Vicia; species Vicia faba. The sequence continues at coordinate 933,711,944 of OX451736.1, read as the reverse complement.
AAGGAGGAAGTATCTGGAACCTTTGCAACCAATTCCTTAAGCTGAGTGGGAATCTGGACAAAGTTGATCCGAATAGTGTTTCTACGCATGGGTGCCATGACCTACAAAACAGAATAAAGATAAATCCCCTTTGTCTTTGAAATGGGTTAGTCCAATGCAAGATGCATGCAATGTCATGATGCATGATGTCATGATAGAAAACACACCACAAGTATCCACAAATAGCAAACATGGTAAGCGCACACAAGTCACACAAATAGCCCTTAGATTTCAGGCTAACAAGGAGTTTAGGTATTACCCTCTTTCAGTTTAGTTGGTTCAAACCTGTCCTAGAAATAGTAACCGGGTTCTAGAGGATCTCAATATCACTGACCACCCTCGATCGGTCATAATTCCAGTTTAGCAACCTTTTCTTGCGGCCGGAATCATCGCGAGAGTTTGGTCTCAATGAGTGTAGCATACTGCTACTGTTCTATGGCCAAGTTGGTCAATTATAGGTGCTAAGGTCAGTTGGTGCTTAATGACCCCTTAGAAGACCCATATTCTCCTCGTTGCGCCACAAGGGATATCGGTACAAACTAAAGTGCCACACCAACGTAGCTACTGCTTCAACCGTATCGGTCTATGCTGTACAGTTCCCTCACAGTTTATTGCTACTTACCTAAAGGGTATCCCTCAGATCTGGGTTAGGATCTATAGTAACTCCGATTCAAACCCACAAAGATAAAGCATAGTCAAGCAATTGAAAATATTATGAACTATTCCTAAGGTATACCCCACTTATAAGCGTCCCCAGCAGAGTCGCCAGTTCTGTGATACGGTGGGAAGAACTGACTGTTTTTGGAATGTTGGTTTGCGTTTTGCGTTTGTTTTCGCAAAATGTCGCGGTAAGCAAGAGTCGCCACCATCTTTTATTTTATCCAACAAGGAAAGGAAAAAAGCACAGACAAATTCCTTTTTCGAGATATTTCTCGGCTTCGGGGGGTAGATTATAGAAAGGGAAGGTATCAGCACCCTTTCTATTCGTAGTTATCTACAGGCTCTTAGGTACTTGCTCAATTGTTTTCAAAAGTTGTTTTCTTTGTGCTTGTGGGTTTTGAAAAAAGTTTTTGTTTGAAACTTCGATTTAACTCTTGCTTATGTCCTCAAGAGTGTAATGAAGTGTTTTGAAAAAAAAAACTTTGTTCGAAAAGTGTAAGTGTGAGAAAGGTTTTGTTTTTTGAAAGAGCAAGTATCTAAGAACCATCTACCTAGTCGAAAAAGAAATTGTTCTATGCTAATTTCCTTTAGACAATGATATCCCACTATTAATGAGTAGGTAGCATCGTCGTTGGGGTTTAAGTGTCAATTCGAATAGGGAAATACGGTCACTAAAGCAATGTTAGGACGCTTTAGCGGTAACCCTAATATCTTAGATCATTTGTTTGAGGCAACAATATTCGAGGCAACCGTTTCAAGGTAACTATGATCTTTTAGACAAGAGGACGACCTCTAAAGTGACTTATACTCAATGACCGTGTACGAAGGCAACCAAGTGGGGTGTACCCTAAGAGTGTGCATGTGCGAGTGTGTCATTTTCAGTTATTCTTATCTTTGTACATGTTACGGGTGTTCTAATTTGATTTTAGTTTAAGCATTCAGTCTTGTCATGCAAACCCTATTATCAAACATCTAGCAATTATAATTTGCAGAAATTAAAGGTGCGGAAATTAAATTACAAGGCGTCGGGTATTTACATCGCCAAAGACAAACCCTTTGAAAAATAAAATAAAGTGATAAAAATAATTAAATGTCTTATTTAACTATTACAATCCAGAAGCAGATACATTATTGGATAAAAATAAATAAGGCGCGCGGGAAATTAGATCGAGTGTGAATTTTAGGGTTTTGACCCTTTTGAAAGAAAATGCCATCTTTTTGTTGTTTTTATTCTAAGAAAATAAATTAGTTCTAAATTAAATAGCTAAATTAAATTAATAAATTAATTAATGAAAAATAAATTATGACATATTTTTGGTTTTTTTTTGTTATTTTAAGAAAGAAAATAAAATTAATTAAATTAGTAGTTAAAAACTAATTAAATCTAATTAATTTTAATTATTTACAAAAAATGAATTAAAGTTTTCTAATTAACAACCTAATCAATTAATAAGTTTATTAAGAAAAATAAAAGTTTAAAATTTGATTGAAATAAAAATATTTTTGTGATTTTATTTGATAAAAAAAAGAATTTTGTGATTGGTTAGAAAATTAATTAAATAAAATAAAACAATTAAATCAAATAAAGCAAAATAAATAAAAGAGAGAGGAGTTAGGCCTGATTAGGAGGTGCAAAGAGCAATTTTGTAGGCCCAATAGAAGCTGGCCCTTTTGACTTTTGGATCTGGTGCACACGCGTTGACTGACACCTTGGTGGACCTTCAATCACTGACCACCAGATCTGGCTCTTGGCCATCTGGCGCTTGGATGGATGAGGGAGTATGGTGGATTGCAAGCTTGAGCGCGCATGTGATTATCTGGAAAAAATTGAAGAAAATACAAAGTGCTGGAGGCAGGGATCGAACCCCTGACCTCCAGCGTTTGGATCCTTTATGGCCTAGGTGGCAACCACTGAAGCATGTTGCTTGGTTTGATTATAATTTACCAATTAATGATAATGAAAGAAACAAATCAAATGCCAGAAAAATAAAGAAAAAGGCGCGTGATATTTGAATGGTCCAATAGAGGGATGCCACGCATCATCCCTGACCTCCCGTCCGTGGCTAAAAGGTCAACCACCTATACCAACGGACAGAAGTCCGTAGCTATAAGCAGGTCCATCTTCAAAATCCTGTACAGGCCACAAGAATGATTTTTAAGGGCATGGTTGTGTTCGTCTCAACCTCCCGATCACAACCGTGTCTTTCATGGAGGTCAATTGTACCTGAAACAAAAATGCCCAAAAACATGAACCAAACCCTAACAATGGTGGTTCTCCAAATAAGCCAGATAAATGCAATTGAATATTATGAAAAGATTGCAAATGTTCTTGTGATTACAAATGTAGGGGTTTAGGTATTGGCTTGCATTTTTGGTAAATCCCAAGTGTATGTGTGAATGTCATGACTGATGTCATAACATTCTAGTTTAGTTTGTACTGACTCATTAGGTACCTTTGCAGAAAAATATTGTAATTCAAGTACTGATGTTTATAAGTGTGTATCTGAGCATTTTGCAAAATGATCACATTTTGCTAAATCAGTAGACAGGTTTTCTCAGATGTCATAACAGATGTTATGACATCCTGTTCTGAACTAACAGGTTTGCAGGTTGGATAAGTATGAGTTTTTTCAGGAAATAACTCAGTCTTTCCTGAACAGAATCCTGCGTTTTCTGAGGGGTAACCTAGCTCAACCCTAACCTGGTTAATAAAGTCCTGTGACCTGGTCTTTAGGTCAAACGGAATTAACCCTAGGTTTTTGTGGAAACCCTAACTGAAGTTGCAGCTGCTATATATTCAACAGAGCTGCTGTTTTTCAAGGCATCCCTTTTATTGATCAGAAGATCATTTGTAATCTGTATAGATTTGATTATTGTACTCCAAGCAATTATCATTGTGATAAGTGACTTGGAATAGGTTTCGAATTGTAAGGGCTGTGTAGCACTCAAAGATTTGAAGCAAGAGTGTTTGAATGTTCCTTGACTAAAGCTTTGAAGCAGAGTCAAGTTAGTTGTGTGCATCACTCAAAGCTGTGAAGCACGAGTGATTGTGTTGCTTGATTAAAAAGCTGTGAAGCTTAATCAAGTGTTTGTTTTTGAAGAGTGTCTTCATCAATTTTTAAGTCAAATTGGTTTATGTATCACTGCTGTGATTGAGGGGGAGTGACTAGGAACTCAGGTTTAAGTTGTACTTAGATTGGAATTGCATTGGGTAGGTCTTAAGTGAAGGAGATAAACTGGTTGGTTTATTCCTGAATTAACATCTCTTATAGTGGATTTCCTCCCTGGCTTGGTAGCCCCCAGAGTAGGTGTTGTTGCACACTGAACTGGGTAAACAATTGACTGTGTTTTTTATTGCTTTTGTATTTACTGTCATATAGTAAGTCAGATACGGTGTCATAACATTGAACGTGACATTGAGTATCTGTAGCCAGAATTTCAATTGGCATCAGAGCAGGCACCCTGCCTGTATTACTGGGTGAGATCTAGGGATATCACTTTCTGGCACTATGGACAAAGAAGGAGTTTTTGGAAATAGACCACCCATTCTGGATGGAACTAATTATGACTACTGGAAACCTCGCATGATTGCCTTCCTAAAATCTCTGGACAAAAAGGCTTGGAGAGCTGCTGACAAAGGATGGATTCATCCCACCATAACTGAGAAAGATGGGACAATCAGTCTGAAGCCTGAGGAAGATTGGAGTAAAGAAGAAGATGAGTTAGCTCTGGGAAATTCAAAAGCTTTAAATGCCTTGTTCAATGGAATTGATAGAAACATTTTCAGACTAGTACATCAATATGAACTGGCCAAGGAAGTTTGGGACACTCTCAAAACTACTCATGAGGGCACTTCCAAAGTAAAAATGTCAAGGCTTCAGATGTTGACCACCAAGTTTGAGAATCTAAAAATGATGGAAGATGAAACCATTCATGAGTTTCACATGAACATCTTGGAGATTGCTAACACCTCAGGAGCACTGGGAGAAAAGATGTCAGAAGAAAAATTGGTGAGGAAGATTCTCAGATCCTTGCCTAAAAGATTTGCAATGAAGGTAACTGCCATAGAGGAAGCCCAGGACATTAGCAAGTTGAAAGTGGATGAACTTATTGGGTCTCTTCAGACTTTTGAGATGGGAATCACTGATAATGGTGTCAAGAAGAACAAGAGCATAGCACTTATGTCCAACACTGATGTTGAAGAAAACATTTCAGAAGCTGTAGCCATGCTTGGAAGACAGTTCAACAAACTCATCAAAAGAATAGATCCAAAGTCAAGGTCTAATGTTCATAACATTCCCTCTAACATTGACAGTTCCAGCAGAAGACCAAGGTCAGAAGAGAAGGGAATTCAAGGCAGAGGAATTCAATGCCATGGTTGTGAAGGATATGGGCATATTCGAGCTGAATGTCCTACCTTTCTTAAGAAACAAAAAGGAATGACCGTTACTTGGTCTGACTGTGATTCAGAAAGTAATTCTGAAGAAGAGACTGCCAAACGAGTTACTGCTTTAACTGGTGTTTGTACCTCTGAAAGTGACATCAGTGATGGAGAGGTGACTTTTGAAGAACTGGCTGATACTTACAAGGAATTGTGTATCAGAAGTACTGAAGTCTGTGTGCAGAATGAGAAACAATCAAAACTCATCATAAAGCTGGAGGCTGAAAAAAGGGCAAACCTTGAAACTATAAGTCATCTAGAAGGAGAAGTTCAATTGCTGAACTAACAACTGAATCAAATGACCAAATCTGTCAAGATGTTGACAAATGGAACAGACAAATTGGAAGAGATCCTTCAGGTTGGACAAAATGTGGGAAATAAATCTGGACTAGGATTTATGGAAGCAACGAAATCTGGTTCTGGTAAGCAAATGTCAAAACAGATGTCTCAACACAACTCTCGACATCAGGAACAGAGACATATGAGGAAAAGGTACCAAAGATGGAAATGTCATCATTGTGGGAGATATGGCCACATAAAGCCCTTCTGCTTCAGATTACATGGATACCCTAATCAGAACTCAGGTGTCAAACCTAAGTCTAAAAAGGTACCACATGCTCCTCAATGGAAGAAAAAGGCTACTGCACTAATAGCTCACACTTCCCTGAGGGTCTCTGCAAAGGAAGACTGGTACTTTGACAGTGGATGTTCCAGACACATGATTGGAATCAAGAACCTCCTCAATAATGTTAAGCCTCACACCACCAGTTTTGTGACCTTTGGAGATGGGGCTAAAGGTGAAATCAAAGGAGTTGGTGATTTGGACTGCCCTGGAGTTCCAAGTCTGAATGAAGTACTGCTGGTGAAAGGACTGACCGCTAATCTCATTAGTATCAGTCAACTGTGTGATCTAGGATTCAAGGTCAATTTCTCAAAATCTGAATGCCTTGTAATCAATGACAAACAAGAGATAGTAATGAAAGGAGTCAGATCCAAAGACAACTGTTACTTGTGGGAGCCTGAGAACACTAATTTCTCATCTGTGTGTTCCATTGCAAAAGAAGAAAAAGAGGTGAAACTGTGGCACCAAAAACTTGGCCATCTTCATCTAAGGGGTATGAAGAGGATTATCTCCTTGGAGGCAGTCAGAGGGATTCCAAAACTGCAAATTGATGAAGGAAGAGTTTGTGGTGAATGTCAGGTTGGTAAGCAGACTAGGATGTCACATCCAAAGTCAAGACATCTGACCACCTCTAAGGTTCTAGAACTCCTCCATATGGATCTGATGGGACCAATGCAAGTAGAGAGTCTTGGTGGTAAAAGATATGCCTATGTGGTTGTGGATGATTTTTCCAGATTCACCTGGATTAATTTCATTAGGGAAAAATCAGATGCATTTGAAGTTTTTAGAGAACTGTGCAAGAGAATTCAAAGAGAGAAGGAAGGATGTATTGTCAGAATCAGAAGTGATCATGGCAAGGAATTTGAAAACAGCAAGTTTGATGACTTCTGTTCTTCAGAAGGAATCAATCATGAGTTTTCTTCTCCTATAACACCTCAGCAAAATGGAGTTGTGGAAAGAAAAAACAGGACCATACAAGAATCTGCCAGAGCAATGTTACATGCCAAAAGACTTCCTATGTATTTTTGGGCTGAAGCTATGAATACAGCTTGCTATGTTCATAACAGGGTCACCTTGAGAAAGGGAACCTCATCCACCATATATGAACTCTGGAAAGGAAGAAAACCAACTGTGAAGCACTTCCATGTGTTTGGCAGCAAATGCTATATTCTGTCTGATCGTGAACAAAGAAGAAAACTGGACCCCAAAAGTGATGAAGGCATATTTCTAGGATACTCCTCAAACAGCAGAGCTTATAGAGTATTCAACTCCAGAACCAAAACCATGATGGAATCAATAAATGTTATAATTGATGACTATCATGAAGAAATAGATGTTCCTTGTACTGTTGAGACATTCTTTGAGACTTCAACCCAACAGAATGACCTACCCAACTCCACCACAATAGAATCTGAATCAAAGGAAGCTAGCAAGATCCCTTCCATCAGAATTCAGAAGGATCATCCAAAAGAGCTCATCATAGGAGATCCCAATAGTGGAGTCATCACAAGATCTAGAGAAATCATCTCAAACTCTTGTTTTGTGTCCAAAATGGAACCAAGAAATGTCAAGGAAGCCTTAACTGATGAATATTGGATTGGTGCAATGCAAGATGAACTGAACCAATTCAAGCAACATGAAGTTTGGGAACTGGTTCCTAGACCTGAAGGAACTAACATCATTGGGACAAAATGGATATTCAAGAACAAGTCAGATGCTGAAGGAGTTGTCACCAGAAATAAGGCAAGACTTGTTGCTCAAGGATACACCCAGGTTGAAGGGGTTGATTTTGATGAAACCTTTGCACCTGTAGCCAGGCTGGAATCAATCAGACTCTTGTTGTCAATTGCTTGTCTTCTGAAGTTCAAGTTATTTCAGATGGATGTGAAAAGTGCCTTTCTAAATGGGTACTTAAATGAGGAAGCTTATGTGGAACAACCTAAAGGTTTTGTGGATCCAACCCACCCTGATCATGTCTACAAATTGAGAAAAGCTCTATATGGCCTGAAACAAGCTCCTAGAGCATGGTATGACAGGTTAACAAAGTTTCTCTCAGACAAAGGCTACAGAAAAGGAGGTTTGGACAAAACTCTCTTTGTCAAAACTGAAGGAGGGAAGTTGATGGTTGCCCAAATATATGTTGATGACATAGTGTTTGGAGGAATGTCAGAACATATGGTTAAACACTTTGCTGACCAGATGCAGGCTGAATTTGAAATGAGTCTCATGGGAGAACTAACTTATTTTCTTGGACTACAAGTCTCATAGATGGAGGACTCAATCTTCTTATCTCAAAGCAAGTATGCTAAGAATATTGTAAAGAAGTTTGGTATGGAGAATGCAAGTCACAAAAGGACTCCTGCTCATACTCATCTAAAGCTTTCCAAAGATTCAAGTGGGGTTAAGGTGGATCAAAGTCTGTACAGAAGCATGATAGGAAGCTTGTTGTACTTAACTGCCAGCAGACCTGATATTGCCTTTGCAGTTGGAGTTTGTGCTAGATACCAAGCTGATCCTAAAGTCAGTCATATCAATCAAGTGAAGAGAATTTTGAAGTATGTAAGTGGTACTTACAACTATGGATTGATGTATACTCATGGCTGTGAACCAGCTCTGACTGGCTACTGTGATGCTGATTGGGCTGGTAGTGCTGATGATAGAAAAAGCACCTCTGGAGGATGTTTCTTCTTGGGAAGTAATCTGGTTTCCTGGTTCAGCAAGAAACAGAATTGTGTGTCTCTTTCCACTGCTGAAGCTGAATATATTGCAGCTGGTAGTAGTTGCTCTCAAATGATATGGATGAAACAGATGCTCACTGAGTATAATGTCACACAAGATGTTATGACATTGTACTGTGACAATCTGAGTACAATCAACATATCCAAGAATCCCATTCAGCATAGCAGGACCAAACATATTGACATACGACATCACTTTATCGAGACCTTGTAGAAGAGAAGACAATCAAATTGGAACATGTTGCCACTGAGCTACAGCTGGCTGACATTTTTACCAAGGCTCTGGATGCAAATCAATTTGAAAACTTAAGGGGTAAGCTGGGTATTTGCCAACATGAGGAATTGTAGCAATTAATTTTGCTTAAAACAAGGATCAAAGGAGTTATGCCTGTTATGATTGGTTTAAAATTGTATTTTCTCATTTCCTACAATTCTTTTAAGAAGTTGAATAGACACTCCCTTGCTTCCTTCCCCTCTCGTCTCCTCATCAAAACCCAGTCTCTCAATCAGAAATTTCTCCTCAGTTGCTGTTGGTCCTCTAAGACTGTCAAAATGTCTCAAACACCATCATCATCCAATACGACTATTTCAACCTCTTCCTCTGATCAAGATTCTAGGACAATCTCTTCTTGTCTGGACTCTGACGTTCTGGAGATCTCTTCTCGTAGAAAAGTGGGAACTAACCCCACCAAGGTCAAAGAGTTGAGAACAAGACATGCAGGAAAGCCCCAAGCTTCTGCCTCTGGTAATCCATCTCATCCTTCTTCTTCAGTTCCCCCTGAAATTGCAAATAGGGAAGGGACAGCCTATGTTAATCAAGCAATAGCAAAAATTGTTTCAAGAATTCTGAACGAGAACCACTCAGTTCCTGGCATTTCTGTTCCTCTGAACCAAGAAAGCTCAAATACTGAAACAAATCCAGATGTCTCTAAGAATATTGAGACATCAAACAAAGAGAAGAATGCTGACATTGCTCACAAGAAAAGAAAGAAGGCCGAATCCTCTGGATCTGATGACAGTGCTTGAAGGTTGGTTGCTGTTTGGTGGTGTTGCTGGTTGGTGCTGATATCTAATGGAGTTTGGAAGTGTGTTCAGTTTTTTTTCTGCTGCTGCTCTTATTAATTGTTCTTGGATAACTGTATAATCATTATGAACATGTATCTTTGGCCCTTTTGTGGCTAAAGAGGGGGAGAATAGTTTGGTACTTACTTAATTAGTACTTGACATTCTATTTTTCTGCTGTCACTTATTTCTGCTGCTATCTATCTCTGATTGCTTAGGGTCTTTAGCCAAAAATCTGCCAAAGGGGGAGTTTGTAGGTGTTTAGGTATTGGCTTGCATTTTTGGTAAATCCCAAGTGTATGTGTGAATGTCATGACTGATGTCATAACATTCTAGTTTAGTTTGTACTGACTCATTAGGTACCTTTGCAGAAAAATATTGTAATTCAAGTACTGATGTTTATAAGTGTGTATCTGAGCATTTTGCAAAATGATCACATTTTGCTAAATCAGTAGACAGGTTTTCTCAGATGTCATAACAGATGTTATGACATCCTGTTCTGAACTAACAGGTTTGCAGGTTGGATAAGTCTGAGTTTTTTCAGGAAATAACTCAGTCTTTCCTGAACAGAATCCTGCGTTTTCTGAGGGGTAACCTAGCTCAACCCTAACCTGGTTAATAAAGTCCTGTGACCTGGTCTTTAGGTCAAACGGAATTAACCCTAGGTTTTTGTGGAAACCCTAACTGAAGTTGCAGCTGCTATATATTCAACAGAGCTGCTGTTTTTCAAGGCATCCCTTTTATTGATCAGAAGATCATTTGTAATCTGTATAGATTTGATTATTGTACTCCAAGCAATTATCATTGTGATAAGTGACTTGGAATAGGTTTCGAATTGTAAGGGCTGTGTAGCACTCAAAGCTTTGAAGCAAGAGTGTTTGAATGTTCCTTGACTAAAGCTGTGAAGCAGAGTCAAGTTAGTTGTGTGCATCACTCAAAGCTGTGAAGCACGAGTGATTGTGTTGCTTGATTAAAAAGCTGTGAAGCTTAATCAAGTGTTTGTTTTTGAAGAGTGTCTTCATCAATTTTTAAGTCAAATTGGTTTATGTATCACTGCTGTGATTGAGGGGGAGTGAGTAGGAACTCAGGTTTAAGTTGTACTTAGATTGGAATTGCATTGGGTAGGTCTTAAGTGAAGGAGATAAACTGGTTGGTTTATTCCTGAATTAACATCTCTTATAGTGGATTTCCTCCCTGGCTTGGTAGCCCCCAGAGTAGGTGTTGTTGCACACTGAACTGGGTAAACAATTGACTGTGTTTTTTATTGCTTTTGTATTTACTGTCATATAGTAAGTCAGATACGGTGTCATAACATTGAACGTGACATTGAGTATCTGCAGCCAGAATTTCAACAAATATGCCATTAGTTTTCTCAAATGATGCCAGAATAATTCAAATCGATTTCAAGAACAGGGGTAAGTTGCGTGAGACTTACAGCGCGTATGGAGGCCTGAGGATGTGTTATCTGGATCGAGTTAGCTTGTGTGAAAGGCTAGGAATCGATTGAGATGTGTCTCCAGCCTTGAAAACGCCTCCAACCCTGGTTTTGATCTCTCACTTTTTTATGATTTTTTCAACTTTGGTTTATCCTCTACCAATGATCTCCAACCCTTCTTTTCGTGCCTTCAGCTTGCTTAAGTATTGTACATTGCATTAGGTTTACAAACTTGGTCCAAATCTCTCCACATTGATGTTTGGATATTTGATTTGATCTCCATTTATAAACTTGCCAAATTTGCTTAATTTCAATCTTTTTGCACATGATTCACTTGATACGAATTTGATGATGATAATAGTTGTACTTGGAGCCTGAAATAGCCAAAAAAATCATGTGTTATCAAAGCTTTAGATTTTATATGATTTTCTTTGATTTAAAATAAATTAATTCAAATAAAAATCAAATTAAATAATAAAAATGAGATATGGACACATGGCTGGAGCTAGGGCACGTGGGGAATAATGCAAACTGAAATCAAGTGGAAAAGAATGGGCCCATTTGGCAAAATTTGAAGTTTTGGGGATAGTTGACTTTTGGCAATTTTGCAAAAAAAAGTCCAACTTCAAAAATGCATAACTCCTTCAGTTTTGAACTTTTGGAGATGTTCTTGGACTTTATAGAAAGCTTGAGATGTACTCTAATCAACCCTTTTGTCTCATCGCATTTTGATATTCCATTCTCAAGTTATAAGCTTTGGAAAAAAAGTTATTTTTGTTGACTTTCAAAAATGACCTATAATGTAAAAATCCATAACTTCTTGTGGGTGCATTTTGTGAACTTTGGGTATGAAGATGGATTATAGGAAATTGCATCCTCTTCAAAATGAGCTTTGGATGGGTCATTTATCATAAAGTATGAGAAAGTTATGCTTGGTCAAAGTTGGGTTGACTTTTCTTACAAAACCCTAATTTAGCAACTTTTGAATCTTGATGAATCTTGAGCAATCCTTGATGAATCATGATAAATCCTTGATCAAATGATGATATATCCTCCAAAATGAGAATGTTGACAAAAAATCTTGAAGTTTGACTGTATGTAGGCCACAGCTGACTTTTGCCCTAGCACAGTCGATTTGTGGACCTTTGAGCAATTGACTGAGCAAACTTCCTCTGCAAGGCTTGAAACTTGACATGGATGATCTTGAGAACATATTAGGACATTGGGGAGCACTTGAGGTCATTTGGACTCAAAGATCTTGATGCAACACAAAACCCTAATTTGGGGTAGACTGCCTTAGGAGATAACTTGTCTGACCAACTCTTGAGCAACCTTGAGCCACTTGGAGATTTTTCTTGCAATGTTTTGAGAAATATGGGAGGGAAAATTTTGGGGTACAACAGTGTCAGATCAACATCTGAGAAGCCTAGGCCGTTATCCGCTATCAAGCTGGCCACGCAATCTTGAAATTGATCAGCAGGCGTCTCTTGAGGCACATGGGCTTCTTTAGGAACTTCACCAAGGCTTTCGCATGTGCCTCAGAACACAATAGCAATTCCAGCATGGAGATTTTGGAGGGAGTTTTCTCCAACTGTTTAACTACATCGTAGTCGCTCCTTTTTATGATTCTCAGGATCTCCTCCATTTCTTTCTTGGAGGTCTCAGGGATAGTCAGTGATTGAGCCTTCGTCCAGACAGGCTCCACTTGAATACTTTTTCCTCGAGTTTCAGCAGCAAGAGTGTTGGTAGGAATGATAACAGGGGTTGTATCGTCTTCATCAATAGGAGCACTTGCAGAGATGATTATTGGTACGGAAGTAACCTTTGGAGCAGCTACGGGTCCAAAAACTGCCTTTGGGGGGGGGGGGGAATTGCTGGAGAAAAGATTATACCGCTTCGGGTAATTTTACTAGTTCTGACAATATTGCTAATGTCGGAATCTTCTTCTTCGGAGCTTATCTCTTCGGCGGCTGGCCCATCTTGTTTGATGTCATGGTAGTAAATGTCCCCACCGTAATTCCACGGCACAGTTTTGTCTGATTCATATGGAACTGGCCCAGGCCTTGTGATTATAAGAGGAGTAGTTGTCGGAATCGATGTAATTCTAGCGGGTCTTTTAGGGAACCTGGAAGAATTGGCGGAGATGGTAATGATTGAAACATCTTCAACAGGAACAGGTGAAACAGGAGTACTTTCAAACAGAATCTCTTTGTTGTCTATCAAGCGTTGAATGCCTGTTTTTAACAAAGGGAAAATAATTGGTGAGGATAAGCAGAGATGACAGTCTTCATTACAACCCGGGAATATACCGGCTTTCAACAAGTTTATATTAATGGTTGGTAGTGGAGTCAAGATTTCATCAACTGTGGTAACAAACAAATCTTCTTCAATAGCATTGGTGTGGTGACCATGTCTGGGCATAGGAGCAGAAATGACGTTTGGCTTCTCGGGCGCATCAAACTCAATTTATTTTGCTTCAATAAGGTCTTGAATTTTATTTTTCAAGACCCAACAGTTGTTAGTATCGTGACCCGGACTTTCGGAGTGATATGCGCAACGGGCATTTGGGTGATAATAAGGGGACGCTGTGTTGGGGTTTTTTGGAGCTGCTTTCAAAGTTGCCAAATTGGATTTCAGAAGATGCGGTAATACTTGAGACAGAGTCATATTGATTCTGGTGAGTTGCCTGACTGGCCTTTCCACCCTTGGTTGATTACTTCTTTGTTAATCAGATGTAGGCTTTGGAATCATAACAGCCCCCACCATTGGTCGACGTTCGGCTCTCTCTTGGTTTCTTCGCGGATATACAACAACTACCTCTTTCTTCACAATAAAAAGCTTCCTCATAGCTGTAGAAGAAGATGAATCCTTCTGAATCTTTCCACTTTTTATGCCAGCTTCCACCCTCTCTCCGGTCAGTATTAGCTCAGTAAATCCTGAAGATGAGATCCCAATCAAATGGTTGAAGAAAGGGCCAGACAAAGTGCCTAAGAACATGTCCACCAATTCCCTTTCAGACAGAGGGGGTTGAACTCTTCCAGCCAGATCTCTCCATTTCTGCGTGTAATCCTTGAAACCCTCATTAGAAGCCATAGCCATACTCTGAAGTTGAGTACGGGTAGGCGCCAAATCAGCATTATATTGATATTTCTTGTAGAAAGATGTGGCAAGATCTTCCCAATTGTAGATGTTGGCTCTTTCTAGTTGGTAAAACCAGCCGAGTTATGTTCCAGATAGGCTATCTTGGAAAAAATGCACCCATAAGTCTTTATCAGCGGAGTATGGTTGGATCTTTCTCACATATGATCAGAGGTGCATCTTAGGACATGACACCCCATCATATTTTGCAAACAAAGGCACTTTGAATTTCATAGGAATCACAATCCCCAAAACTAGTCCCAATTCTTCAAAGTCTAAGCCTGGCACCTTTTGTATTTCCATGGCGCTCAAATGCTCTTCGAGATGTTTGTATTTATCACCAGCTGGAAGATAATGTTCCTCAGAGTAGTCTTCCTCTTCTTCCTCCTCTTCAGATTCTAACGGGACTGTTGTTTCCTTTCCTTTCCCCTCTCCTTCATCGGATGTTGTTGCAAAATTCAAGGTTCTTCTAGTCTGTCCCTGAAACCTTCTCCCCATGTTTAAGACCCCGGTGACTTTCTTTGTTTTCTTTTTCCTCTCTTCAGCCAGCAGAGTCTTCAACTCTTCTTACCCCTTGGCTAGGGTAATGAGCAACTGTTGAAACTGCGTGTTCTGAGCTTGAAGATCTTTGACTATTTGTTCGAGATCCATCTTACTGAAATAAACAGTAGAGAGATGAGGAAACTCGTTGCAAAAGACATGTTTATGTTATGATGAATGATATGTGCATATGCAATATTTTCAAGGATTTCAAAGATTCAAGTTAGTTTTAGACAAAAAGAAAACACACGTTATATTAATAAGATAAATTCGAAGTACATCAATACCCCTTGGACAAAATAATACAAAACTCTAAGATAAAAAAGTAGTGCACGTCTTTTTTGGTG
Source organism: Vicia faba (assembly GCA_948472305.1). Classification (NCBI taxonomy): domain Eukaryota; kingdom Viridiplantae; phylum Streptophyta; class Magnoliopsida; order Fabales; family Fabaceae; genus Vicia; species Vicia faba. The sequence continues at coordinate 933,696,922 of OX451736.1, read as the reverse complement.
CAATGTAGGCATTTAGAGTCTGCTCCTCATGAAGTAGCCTAGTGAGTTCCAAAACCTTCTTCTCGCTTGCGTAGAATTGAGCTTCGAAAGTATCTCTCTCTCCTTTAAGCTGTATCCAATCCCTTTTTAGGTCTCCCAGAGATGTGGGCATGTCAGGATGTAGGATAGTGTATGGAACTTCTCCCTCATTAACGGGCTCAATAATTACCGGAAGAATGGAAAGATAAGGCATCATAAGACTTTGAGCGCGAGTTCATATCCATTTGAGGTAAGGCTCAAGAGGGATGGAATTTTTATGCCCCAAAGTCTTGCTATCTACCTTGTTTAACATCCTCCAAGCTCGGATGAATCTCTGGCGAAGACCTTGATCGTCGTTGTCGTAGTTGAATACCAAACCTTGAATCAGCATCTCGTGCGGGCCATCCCTTCGGGCGTAACCAAACTGACTTAAAGCTAAGCATGGGTTGTAGGTGATGCCTCCCTTAATGCCAAGTAGAGAGACATTAGGGAACTCCCCACAACGGTCAACAATGAAAACATTCTCTTTGGATCGGGAGCACCAATGAATATCTGAATGTTTGAGCGTCATTAACCTTTGTGACCACCTTGAACCTTGCTCATTCTTTAAAACTGATTGGGGAAGATGAGAAATAAACCATCTTGCCAGGAGAGGAGTGCAACACATAAGGACACCTCTTTTCCTCATTGTGCGAGTGTGAAAAGAGTGTAGGATATCCCCTAGCAATGTAGGCACCGGTTTGCATGACATGAAGATCTTGACGGTGCTCACATCTATGAGTTGGTCAGGATTGGGAAATAAGACCATCCCATAGATAAGAAGAGCCACAATTTCCTCAAAGGCTTGCAAGTCTAAGGAATTCCAACAGCTTTGGGCTTTCTCAAACAGGAACTTTGCTAAGAAGCCTTTGACACCACTTCTAGTTTCCCAATGAGTTGTGACATCAGATGAGTGCAAGTGCAGAGCTTGAGAAATCTCTTCTGGCTTTGGGTCTCTTTCCATACCGTTGAAAGGTAGTTGATTGAGAATGGGAATCATCAAGAGTTGGGAGAATTCTTCCAAAGTAGGCACAAGCTGATAGTCAGGAAATGTGAAGCAATGGTGAAAAGGATCAAAGAACTGGAAGAGAACCTTCATCATATCCTCATCTGTGTTGGAGTTGACCAAGTTGAGTAGACGGCCATGTCTCTCAGTGAATGGAGAGTTCTCAGGGATCCTTGAATCTAGCTCCTTAAGTTGTGGAGTAATTCTTACAAGGTTGATTTGGATAGTTTTCCTGCGAAGTGAATCTATATCCTACAAAACAAGAAACAAGATGAATCTAAAAAATCCTTGAAATGGTTAGTATATATATGTGATGTTCATGATGTCTATGATGTTATGTACAAGTATGCATATACAAGCAAAGCAAACAAGTTCTTAGTTTAGGCTTGCATGGAGTTTTATAGGTAAGTACCCTCTTGAAGTTTAGTTGGCTCAAACCTGTCCTAGTAATAGTAACCGGGTTCTAAGGAGCTCAATATCACTGGATTGTTTTCTTGGTCATTGTTTCAGTTCAAGCCTCTTTAATGGCGACCGAAATATCCCAAGAAACCAAACCTCAATGAGTGTAGTATCGAGTATCTACCAACTTCGGACTGCACCAAAGTCGGTCATCTCACTACACCCTAAAGGCCAAGTTGGTCAAGTAAAGGGTTCTAGAAGTTCATTAGTGCTTCATGACATCACTCAGCGGCCATGTATTCTCTTTGATTAACTCAAAGGCTACCGGTACCCACAAATATGTCACACTAACATAGCTATTGCTTAGACCATGTCGGTATACCCCGTACAGTTTCCACAATGTATTGCTATTTACCTATAATATATCCCAAATCCATGTAGAGGATTTCAAACCCAAACAAAGAACCAATATGTGAATCATACAAGTCAAACAATGTAAGCAAGTAAATGTGATCTAGCCCTAAGGTAACCCCACTTTTATAATATTCCCCAGCAGAGTCGCCAGTTCTGTGATACGGTGGGGGAACTGACTTGAGGGTTTTGCGTTTTATCGCAAATGTTGTGGTTAGCAAGAGTCGCCACCGACTTTTCTTTTATCCAAAAGGAAAGGTGAAAAAGCACAGGAAAGACCTTTGAGATTGTTTCTTGAGTTCAGGGGGTATATTATAAAAGGAAGGTATTAGCACCCTTTTCATCCATGGTTTTCCATGGGCTCTTAGTTACTTGCTAGATCACTTGCTTTTTGTTTTGAAATTGTGCTTTGTGTGGTTTTGAAATTATTTTATAAAAGAGGCCATTGTTTAGGCAATCTTTGTAATGATTCTCATTCGTAAGAATGTATACAAAGATGTTTGTCTTTTTGAAAATGTTTTCAATGTTTGTAAGATGTTTTGAAATGTGTGTGTTTGTTTTGAAAATAGCAAAGGTAGTTGTTTGAAATGGAGCAAGTAACTAGAAGTAATCTACCTACTCAAATGTCTTTCTTGTTCATTTTCTTTTCCTTTTACATTGTTGTCTTACCATTGATTTGGTAAGCAACCCTATCTTTGGATGTAAACGGGGCGGGCGTGGGTCATCGAGTAATCATGATTAGCAATGTTGCAAAGTATCTTATCATTTTTTGAGGGACTAAGATCATTTCATAAGGCAACTTTGAATAGCGTCATCGAGGGACTATGATCTTATACTTGTTTGTTTTTGCCAAGATACTTCGCATGCCTAATATGGCCATTTTTGTGTAAGGCAACCAAGTGGAGTAACCCTAATTTCTAATTTAAAGGAAAATAAAGTTCTTTAAGTATTATTTTTGTGTATTTTTATCTTAAAATAATAAATAATATTTATGAAAATAATTAGTCTTCTTATATGTCAAAATATATATTTACAAGTATGGAGAAAAAGGAATAAAAATATATCTAAGTCTATTTTATTTTATAAGTTTATTTAAAAAAATAGTTAGTATATAATTTAATAAAAATATATTTTTTCATGAGAAAATAAAATAAAATGAACAAAATGAAATATTTAACATTTTTATATTTTTTATGATTTTATAATATTTGAGAAAAAAATTTAATGAACTAAAAATGAAAATAAAAGTAAATAATAAAAAGATTGGGCCAGGGGTGCTGTAAGAAGAAAGGGAGGTAAGTGTTAGAAAAAAAAAGAGAAGCCCAGTTCCTGAGCCCACGTTGCAAAAATGACAAAAAATGAAGCTGAAAAGTATGAAAAATGCAAAAGGTAGCGCCAAGGTTCGAACCCATGACCTATACATTTTCAGCGCGCTACCTTTCCACTGGGGTGGCTATACATCCGTTAGTTCATATGAAACTAAAAATAGATAACACATAATGCTCCTTTGCCCTGTACTTCATCTTCTTTCTCAAGTTAGCCTAAACATCTGTAACTTTCTCATTTCTCCATGAAAATGGAAACTTCAAACATGAAAATGGTAGTACTCTTTCCCACGATTTCAACCATGTAACTCATTTAAACTATCAGTCAAAGATCAAAGCTAATTTCAATGGCCCTAATTTTAAACCTAATTTTTACAGAAATTTGAAATCTAAAATTCTCTATACACAATGAACATAAATGAAATCTATGCACATGGTTGGCTTTAGCACAGTAATATCTACATTTTTCTTTCACAAATTGAGACCAATGGATGTCTGTGTGAAGAGATAGAAGTTAGAGTTCTTACCTCCTTCAGCTGAGATCGTGAATGGAGTTTGAGTGAGTTTTATGAAGGCCTGAAAATCCCTTTAGCTTGCCTGGACCTTCCTGAGTGTGTTCCAATCCTTACCTTGCTTTGAAAGTGCCTGAATCTCCCTATCAAAGTCAACCTGCAAGCTTGAAAAACAAAAATGGCAGATGGAGAAGGAGGAGTTACAGTGAAGGGGTGATGGTCTGGAACACTTAGATATGATGTAGGTTAAATGTTTTGGTGATTAGAACTTAAAACGCACGAGTGGATTTTTGGATTGCTATGCTTGGTACAAAACTGTAAGTTATGACAGGTTTTTGGTGATAGAGAGTTTGGGAGAGTTTTTGGCCCTTAGCAATCGTGTCTTAGGCTGTAATGTGTTTGTGTATAAGTATAGAGAAGGTTTCAAGTCAGCTCCACAACAGATTTCTCAATTGTAGGCTTTTTGCTCTATTGCTTGTCCTTTAAGAAGAGTGAGGAGACAACTCTCTACATGCTTGTACAGACCTGCTTGGAGTTGGTACAAGTCCTAGACAATTTTCTTTTGGTTTATAGGACTTGTGTGTGCAGAGAGAACATGTGCAAAGCTCAAGAAGTTGACAAATGCAAAAGTGGTGCTTTTCTAAAATGGCAATGGCAACTTTGTGCCATTTATGGAATTAAAGCTTGGACAAAGACTCTTATGCTTAGATTAAGGATTTATCAACTGTGTAAGCATTAAATTATGAAGTGAGAAACAAGTTTGAGACCTGTAAAGAAAGGATTAGGCATCATATGTTCAGATTTGAATTTTGTTCTTCATGAAATGGCTTGAAATCAAAGTGAGAAATTGCCAACTTCATCTCTTCGATTCTCCCTACTCAAGAATGATCTCAAGGAGTTCTTGGACATTTTGGAAAGCTTGTAATGTTCTATATAACGCATCTTTGAAATTCTCTCCCATATTCCTCTTGGAACTAGGTGAAAAGTTGCCATGAAGTTAGGTGAAAAACCTGCCTAAATTAGGGCAAAATTTAACTAAGTTATTTTAGTTCATGGGCATGTATTCACAAAATTATATCTTGATATCCAAGCATATTTAGGAGAAAATGTGTGAAGCAAAGTTGTAGATTTCATGGATATATACAACTTTCATGTTGGGAAATTTCTTTGAATCATCTTGTATTATGGTGGAAAATTGGCTTAAAGTTGAGAAAAAATAAGAAATTTTCTACACTTAGAAAAATATCTAAGTTAAGAAAATTTCAAATTTCAAAGCAAGATCTTCAATCTTTGATTCCTTGAAGAAAAAGTTTCATATTTTGACATGTTTTGATGAATTGTGATCCTTGGCACTTGATTTTGACCAAAAAGTCAAAGTTTGACTTTTCAGTATACAATTGACTTTTGATCAGTTGACTGCAAATTTCATCTATCAATCCAATGAAATTGCAATGTTTTGAACTATATTATTAGGTCAAGATGATACAATTGAACCCTTGAAATCATGCTTCAAACCAATTGGTCATTTTCTAGGTCAAAAATCAGAAATTGCCCTTTCTCAGTCAAAATCCTAATTTTTACCATTTTGCCCTTTTGATGATTTTATCAAATTTCTTGAGGAATTATGGTCCAAACTTGATCAAATGATACATGTGAGTCTAAAATGTTGATTTGGATAAAAAAATTATGAAGTTTGAATGTAAATTGGCCATGGTTGACTTTTCCCCAATATAGCTGATTTTTAGGTCAACTGTCCAATTGACTGATCAAAAATATGATTCAAGGCTTGAAACTTGTCATGAGTAATCTTAGGGGTCCATAATGATGTTTGAAATTCATATGAAGCATTGATAGTCCAAAAATCCTTGTGCAATCCCAAACCCTAATTTTTGGTCATCAGTGCATGATGAGATGTCTTGAGCTGGTCAAACCCTAATCCAGTCTTGAGTCAAAGAGATCTTATGAGAAAAGTCTTGATAAATGAGAGGGTAAATTTTGGGGTACAACAGCACCCTTTGCATCCATAGTTATCTATGGTCTCTTAGTTTCTTGCTAGATCACTTGCTTTTGTTTGAAAGTGTGCTTCATGGTGTGGTTTTGAAAGTATTTTGAAAACGTGCCTTTGTAATGATTCTCGTTTCTATAAGAACGCATACAAAGTGTTGTTTAGAAAATAGTTCAAAGAAGTGTTTGTGTAATGTGTTTTTGAAAGTGATTTTGAAAATGGTGTCTTTGTAATGGTTCTCGTATCTATAAGAACGCATGAAAAGCGTTGTCTTTTGAAAATGTTTCAAAATGAAAGTATTTGGTGTATGAAATGTTTTTGTTGTGATCAAGCAAGCAACTAGGATCAATATACCTACTCAAAAGGTCTTAAACGTTCTTTTCCTCCTTCTTTAGATGTTGCTATCTTACCATTGATTTGGTAAAAAGCCTCATTGTTGGATGTGAAGGGACGGGCGTAGGTCATTGTATAGTCATGATAGCAATGTTGTGAGATATCTTAGCATTTCTCTTGAGGGAATAAGATCATTTGTAAGGCAACATTCGAAGCGTCATCGAGGGACTATGATCTTGTATTTTGATTGTTTTTGCTAAGACGTCTCACATGCATAACATGACCATTTTTAGGCAACAAGTGGAGTTAACCCTAGGGGTGCATGTATGAATAGTTGTTTGATTTGCATGCATTTAGTCTTTGATTATAGGTTGTCTACTTGTTGGTTTTATCTTGCCATACATCCTAATCACTAACAGTTATATAAAGCAATAAAAATGCAAAAAATAAATATCCTACACTATTACAACCATATTGAATAGCAAGAAAATGTAAAGACAAAAACAAAATAAAGAAGGGAAAATAAGCCTTTTTGATCCAGACAACAACATCCTTCGATTCTGCTCTTCCTGGCTTCTTTCGATCTGGCCAAGAAGGGGTGAAGGCGTGGCTTTCGATTGAGGCATGGGGGTTAGCATGTTATGCCTTTCGATTGGGGCCTGGGACCATTGCAAGATGCAATCTGCCTTTTTGCCTCCTTCGATGGGGGGTTGAAAACAGTGAGGGAGTGCCTTTCGACTGGGCCTGGAATCAATGTAGACATGCTTTTCGTCTGGGCCTGGAAGTCAACATGGTGTGCCTTCTGGTTGCCTCTTTCATTTGACCTGGAGGTTAGTGCGAAGCCAGAGGCTTCTTTTCCTACTTCCTATTTCCTGTTTCGTTCGTTTGAACTCTTAAATAGCAACATGGCCTAAGGCCATGCTAGCATTGCCTTACAACCAATTTAATACTTAATGTATGTTTAGGTAAACAAGAAGCAAAACAAAAGGGTTAACTCTGAAAACATATTAAAAGGGTGGAAACGAAAAAGAACAATGATATGTACATACTTGAAACAAAATAAAATCTTATTTACATGTTATACAAGAAACAAAAAGCTCAAGGTTTGGAATAACTTACCTTGTTGGAGGCTGGAGGGTGTGCTGGACCTTGAAGTGGTTTCCTTGAATGCTGCTGGATTCGAAGGGAGGGACCAGAGGTTAGGCCTTTGATGCTGGATTAGAAGGAGAAGAACAAGTGTGATATTCTTTCTACTGGATTCGAAGGGTAACAAGGTCCCCTATTGAGCTTGCAAATGCTTCCCTATTTATAGAGAAAAGAATAGATGTTTGAAGTAACCAGGTTTGTATGATGACAAACCATGGTTTGGTTAAAGGTTAAACAAGCCAGTCCCTTTTCATTGTTCCCACGTTTCCAGTACAAGTGGGGGCCTACTAGAAGAAGATTGGACTTGTGCTTCTGGCACTGCTTTTCATTCAGACATGAATCAGGTTGGAAGCTGCTTTTATGATAAAAGTACTCTCTATGAAAAAAAGTACATAGCTTTTTCTATTTTAACCAAGAATAGTATTATCCAATAGACAAAGCTTTTATCCTTTGTACAAGCTTCTGATTATGTAAAGATTTGGAAGCAAAGTAGCCTGACAAGAAGGGTAAGGCTATGAGATTTGTTCAAACTTGCTTCGAAGGATCCAGAGTTGGGTTCGAAAGATGCTGATTCGAAGGAAACCAAAACTCCAATCGAAGCTTTGTGTGAAGGTGGCTCTTCTCCAATCGAAGGCTTGCCTGCCAGGGGTCACATGTGGCCAAACAAAAGAGTATACATATGGGGTCCCTTCCTTGTGACTTCATGCCAACATGCAAAAGATCTATGTTCAAACGAAGCTTGCATGAAGGGAACCAACATGCCCAAACGAAAGGTGTGACCAGTAGCTTGTATTGAAGGAACCACATGCCCAAACGAAAGGAGCATGTAAGTGGCTAAAATGTCTAGATTCGAAAGAGGCATACAGGAGGCAAAAAGTGAAAATTGAAGGATGCTAAAAGGGAGCCTTTTTCCTTGGAATCGAAGGAAACTACAGAGGGATTTGTGCCTTGTGAATCCATACTAACGTGCCAGAGGCCCACGCCCAGTCAAAGGATACAAGCCAAACTTGCATCGAAAGAGGCCAAAAGGCCAATCGAAAGAGCTAAATCGAAGAACACTTGTTTTTCTCCAAATTTTGTCAAAATATTATTTTTATCTGTTTTCTCCCTTTTTGACAGTTTCCTATTAATCTTGGTACCGGAAAATCCCAATACTTGTGCAAGCTTGAACCTTGAGAATCCTTGTGAGAAAGGCCTTGAAAAATGAGAGGGAAAATTTTGGGGGTACAACAACATTATAGGGCTAAGAATATATAAATAAAACATCACTTCATTAGGGACTATATTCAAAAAGGAATTCTCTCTTTAAAATTTATTGACACAGACCATCAATGGGTTGATGTCTTCACTAAACCCTTTTCTGAAGATATGTTTAATTTCATTATGAAACATCTTAGCATGAAATTATGTCCAAAATAATATTTTTAATTATGTATTCTTTAACCCTCAGAATTTTATGTTTTTTTTGCGTGAACATCTGATCAATAATTCTTCAGAAGTTAAAAGGACAGTTGTATCAGGATATATCTAAGAAGATCTAAACAGTTCCCAGACGGTTCATTTCAAAGATAGAAGCGTGCAATTCACAACATCAACATCTGTCATCCAATCATAAGAGTTTCTTCTAAGGCTGAACACGCGTTCAAATTCTGAAGGGACTAAAGCTTTGATTGGATACATTGAGACTCGTGTTATATCGGTAATTATTCTATATCTCCATGCCATCTCCCTATTTTCAGGAATCATTAATGATATGTAAGTATTTCTTTTCACTCTTTTCTTGCTAATTAAGTTTTCTATTTTCTTATAAATACACCGTTCACTTTCACTTTCACCTTTTCACTCTCACTTCTTCTCTCTACTTTTTGTGTGCAATTTTCTTTCAAAAACCTTCAAAAAGTCTGTGTGAACAATGGCTTCTTCTCAAAGTGCTCAAAGTTCTCAATGTGTTCCTGGATCTTCTTCTTCAACAGCAGAAAGGAATGAAGAACCTTCAAGAACACTCCCGCCTCCAATTGATTCGCTAGAAGTTCTTTGTGAACTCATTGTGGACTTCGAAAGTATGAAGGAAAACAGCTACGACCTTACTCCTGATGTTGAACTTCAAGGGTGGACCAAGTATTTTGATCGTCTACTGAATCCAGTCTTTCCAATATTAGTTAAAGAATTCTGGATTCATGCTACTTCTTCAAACCATCAAGTTACTTCATTTGTGATGGGAAAGAAAATAGTAATTTCTGAAGACCTTATTACACGCTTGATAGGTCATGACGGTGGAGGCATTCATTGCAGCGACATGGCAGAGAAATGCTCTGATCTAACAATAATCTCAAAAGAGATCTTTTCTTCTGGCCAAACATCAAACAAAATTAAAGATCTGAAGGACTACTTCAGAATTTGACCAAAGATCATCTTGGGCTGCATCAACCATAGAAAGCCCACAAGTTCTCTTGATTATATCAACATTGACCAGCAATTTCTTCTATACTTCATTACAACCAAGGCAAAGGTAAATCTTCCTCATCTTCTGTTTAGTCATATGAAGACAAGCATCAAAGAGACTAGATAAGAAGAAAGGACTAAGAGGGACCAGATACCTCTGGGCAGGCTCATATCAGATAATCTGATGGAAAACAAACTGGTAGAATATCTGACTAAAGCACAACAGGTCAGCACTCTGGAAGCATGTGTTGGAAAACCTATGAATGCAAATAATTTGAAGAAAATGAAAATCATTGACACCATCAAGAAGGATCCAACTTTTATAAAAAAGGAAGTCATCATAACTAGGAGAGTTCCTCTGAAGGATTTTCCTCTTTTCTCTCAAACATATGCTTCTCCGGAAATTATTGTCGGATATTTGGGAGCTTGCAAAATGGATGGGACTATTCCAGAAGTTAACATTCGCAATCTGCGACAACAGGATCTAGAGGTTTCCCTCAAGAAAACAAGGAAAAGGAAAGTTGTAGGAGAAGGATCTTCTCAGAAGGTTCCCAAGGCTGCTAAGAAGAAAGGTAATTCTTCTTTTATTTCTATTGTGGAATCAGTACTTTTATCAACATCTGAAACCCCCTCCTCTCCAAAACCCACAGAAGACCCTTCACCACAAACCTTTGATGATTTTGATATTGATTTTGACCCTTCACTCACTCTAGAAAACATTCTGGATGAACCATATTCTACTACTGCACATTTTGACCAAAATCAGCCAGAACTTGCTCAAGTTCTTTCTGATATTGATCAATTTGATCCAGTGTTCCAAGCTTCTGAATCATAAAATCTAAACTCTCAAGATCCCCACTCTGAAAATCCAAACTCTCAAGCTCCCCACTCTGAAAATCCAAACTTTCACGCTCCCCAACCAGAAAATCCAAATCTTGACTCTGATACTACTTCACCCATTCCTGGAATAACATAACCTCTCATGGTCCGACAACCACTCACAATCCACGACATTCCAGAAATTCCATCTCCTTACCATTCCACTCCACCAAACATACCTCATTCACCCATTATCATTTCTGATTCTCCCTCTCCCATCAACCCTCCAGAAGATCACGTTTGTACAATAATAGACTTAAAAGCGTTGGACAACCTTTCATCTAGCTCTCACAAAATTGACATCCCAAAACCAAAACCAAATATCACCAAGGAAGATGTTGATAAAAACTTGCTGATTTTTGAAACAGAAATAATTGAATGGGTTAACTCTCTGAAGCTAGCCTGCTTAGAAAATCTGAATCCTGCTGCTTCTGATTCACACTGGAACCCGTTCGGAAAATGGTTTAATTTTGAACCCCAGAAACTCAAGGATATAAGTTATGAAATGGCTCAACAAAACTTTTGTGATCAGCTGAATGTTTTCAAGGATCAAGTTATGCGCCACTGGGAAAAGAAACCTCTTATTCTGCTGGACAATGCCCCCTGGGAAGATCACCAGCCTTCAGAAGTTGATGAACCATGCTCTGATACTCTTCCTATGGTTATTGTTCAAGAAAAAGGCAAAGAAATTGAAGAAGCTACTGAGTCAGAATCTGCCGCAGCCTGCTCTGAAAAGGTGGCACCTTCTGTTGATATACCTTCTTCATCTCTGGTTCTGCAAAATCTGGAGGTGTTGAAGAAAGAAAATGCAGTGATCAAGGAAAGATTAGACAATAAAGATGACACAAGCAAGGAAATTAAAGGGATATTGGGAAAACAAGAAGAGTCAAACACTCAGATTAAGAACTTGTTAAAAACCCTGTTCACACGACTTCCTTCACCTCAATCTTAGTCATGAAAATTGTTTTCTTTATTGTGTCTAATTTTTTTGTGTTGTTTTCTTCTGAATGTGTTACTGCAATCCTTTTTAATACAACTCTACTTTATTGCTTAAACGTGTTTATATTGATTTTTGATTCTTGACAAAAAGGGGGAGAACGTAAGATATTTCTAATAACAGTATCGAGACATAGTCTCAAACATTTTGAATATCATAAATTCTCGTTTTTTTCTGAAAGCAAAACAGGAACAAAACTCTGGTAAAGACAAAAGTAGATGCATCAAAAACTCTGATCAGAATAAACTTCAAGAAAGTATTTTTTTCTCTATCTGAATATTCAACTCATGGGGAGACCTTCTAATGCTTTATGCTCTTTCTATTTCTATTGAAATATCCTAGTTTTTGTCATCATCAAAAAGGGGGAGATTGTTAGAACATAGTTTGATTCTATAACCCTTGTAAGAGTTTTGATGATAACAAACGCAAAGAATAATTATGCTCCCTAAAATTATATTCTATTTTACAGAGAAGTTTTGATGGAAGAAGATCAGAAGATGCGCTAAAATGTTATTTCAACTCTGATTATAAACATCTCTGATAGAAGTTCTAATGCTGCAAACAGGACTCCGTGTTTCTGATCTACAAAGTTCTGAAGCAAGCAACAACGGTTACCTTCATCTTCTGAAGCAAGCATGTTCTGAAGCTTTACAAATTAAATATTTCCATTTCAAGAGTAACGACTGGAAGGGAACAAGGATCTTTATTTTTGGAAAGCGCCTTAATTGTTATTGATCAACTTTCCAAATGCCCGTACATGCTTCGCCTATTTAAACAAAGCTTTGAGGATAAACCGTTTACGATTTTCACACGCACAGTAACGATGCTATCACTATCTTCCTCAAACGTACAAAATTCAAATTGTGTAAAACATCCTTGTGATACTGTTTTATTAGAAAACATTCTTGTACACATTTGTTCATATATTGTTTAGAGAAATTCCTTGAGAAAACCGGTTTGGTGTTTATACTCAAGAAGGCTTTGACGGTTGTCAAAGTAGATTTTTAATCAAGATTGATTAGTGGATTAAGACCTCATTGAGAGAGGCAAAATCACATTGGCGGGTGGACTAAAGTAGTTTGAGTTTAAATGAACCAGGATAACCAACTTGTTCTTTACTTTAAGTTTTAAAAATCCCAATTCAAACCCCCCTTTCTTTTGTTTTTCCATTCTTCACCATACTCCATCTCACACTTATAAAACCTCCGTCCCTTAAAAAATGAATCAATCTTCAAATTCCAAGCTCTGTGCGCTTGCTTCAATCCATACAAGGCTTTGTGAAATTTGAACACCATCCCTTCTTGATTAATTTTCTCAAATCCAGGAGGTTGTGACACGTATACCTCTTTTTGTAATTGACCATTCAAAAATGCAGATCTTACATCTAAATGAATCAGAGGCCAATTCCTGTTAGCAGCTGTTGTACCCCAAAATTTTCCCTCTCATTTATCAAGATTTTTCTCACAAGGTTTCTTTGACTCAAGACTGGATTAGGGTTTGGTCAGCTCAAGGCATATCTTCTTGCACTAATGACCCAAAATTAGGGTTTGAGATTGCACAAGGATTTTGGACTATCAATGCTTCGTGTGACTTTCAAACATCATTATGGAACCCCAAGATTACTCATGTCAAGTTTCAAGCCTTGGATCACACTTTTGCTCAGTCAATTGGACAGTTAACCTAAAAATCAGCTGTATTGGGGAAAAAGTCAACCATGGCCAATTTACAGTCAAACTTCATAGTTATTTATCCACATCAACATTTTAAGCTTATATGTATCATTTGGTCAAGTTTTGATCACAATTCCTCAAGAAATTTGATCAAATCACCAAAAGGGAAAAATGGTCAAAATTAGGGTTTTGACTAAGGAAGGGCAATTTTTGATTTTTAACCTAGCAAATGACCAATTGAGTTAAAGCATGATTTCAAGGATTCAATTTAATCATCTTTACCTAATAGCATGGTTCAAAACATTGCAATTTCATTTGATTGACAGATGAGATTTGCAGTCAATTGATCAAAAGTCAATTGTACACTGGAAAGTCAAACTTTGACTTTTTAGTCAAAATCAAGTGCCAAGGGTCACAATCCATCAAAACATGTCAAAATGTGAAACTTATTCATCAAGAAATCCAAGTTTGAAGATTAGGGTTTAAATTTGAAAATTTTCTTAACTTAGAAAATTTTCTAAGTATAGAAAATTTCTTATTTTTTCTTAACTTTAGGCCATTTTTCACCATGATGCATAATGATTCAAAGAAAGTTCCCAAAATTAAAGTTGTATACCTCCATGAAATCTACAACTTTGCTTCACACACTTTTCCCTAAAGATGCTTGGATCTCAAAATATAAATTTATGAATACATGCTCATGAACTAAATAACTTAGTGAAATTTTGCCCTAATTTAGCAGGTTTTGGACCCAACTTCATGGCAATTTTTCACCTAGTTCCAAGAGGTATCTTGAAATGCATTTCAAAAATGAGTTATAGAGAACATTGCAAGCTTTCCAAAATGTCCAAGAACTCTTCAATGTCATTTTTGAGTAGAGATAATCGAAGAGATGAAGTTGGCAATTTCTCACTTTTTGTCCAAGCCATTTCATGAAGAACAAAGTTCCAATCAGTACCTATGCTGCCTAATACATGCTTTACATGTCCCAAACTTGTTCCTCACTCCTTAATTTAATGCTTACTTATTTGACAAAACTTTGATCCAAGCCCTAGAGCCATTACCCAAGTTGTAATTCCATAAATGGCATAAAGTGACCATTGCCATTTTGAAAAAGCTCAACTTTTGCCACTTTCCAATTCTTGAGCATTGAACCTGTCTCCATTGTACATATAAGTTTTACAGGCCTAAAGCAATTTGTACAAGTTTATACCAACCCTAAGAAAGCCATTACAAGCATGGTAATCCTTGTCCCTTCACTTTACTTCAAAAGCAAGAAAGGTTGCAAAAAGGTGAAAACTGGCACATCTATTGGAGGGTTGACATGAAACTGATTCCATAATAATATACAAAGATAACACAACACAATACACGATTACTTGAAGGCTGGAACACTCCAAAACTCAAAAACACCAGAAAATTGTCAAAACTTGCAGTTTTGGAATAAGCATACCAATCTCTCATTTGGCTCGTGCGTTTCCAGTCTTGAACATCAAAACACCTTACCTACTTGATATCTAGCTAATCCAGACCTTCATCCCTGTACTGTAACCCCTTCTCCATCATCTACCATTTTTGTTTTCAAAGCTTGCAGGTTGACTTGGCCAAGGAGTTTCAGACACTTTCAAAGCAAGGCAAGGGTTTGAATACATTCAGGGAAGTTCAAGGAAGCTCAAGCAAGCATCAGGCCTCCATCAAACTCACTCCAGTTCCATCCACGATTTCAACTGAAGGAGGTAAAATCTCAACTTCTATCTCCTTGTACAGGCAACCATTAGCCACGATTTGTGAATAAATAATGTAGCTCTCATTGCAACGAAATTGTACATATCTTTATCTTACATTTATTTGGCCTGAGTTGAGAGAATTTAGAACTTGAAGTTTCTAAAAAATTTAGGTTTAAATTTAGGGCTTTTAAAATTCTCTCTGATCTTTGATTGTTAGCTTACATAACTTATATGGTTAGAATCGTGAGATCAAATACTATAACTTTCATGTTATGAGTTTTCATTTTCATGGAAGAATGAGAGAGTTACAGGACATCTGGCCAAGCTTGGGGAAGAAGATGAAGTACAGTACAAGGACTTTGTTCATGTTATGTTATTTTCGTTTCACTTAAGACAATAGATGTATAGCCACCCCAGTGGCAAAGTAGCACGCTGGTGAGACCCATGTCCTGGGTTCGAACCTGGGCGCTACTTTTGTTTTCCATATTTTTGCCATTTTTTCAGCTTTGTTATTTTTTGCATGATGGGCCTCCATACTTGGGCCATAGTTCTTTTTGCTAACATGTTGTCTCTAGCCTGCTTACTATACCCCCCTGACCCATTATTTTCCATACATTTTTATTTAGTTTATTTTTTTTTCATTAATATTTTATTTAATGTATAAAAATCCTAAAAATATAGATTTCATAATATTGCATTTTTATTTTATTTTAGTTTATTTTTCACATAAGAATATATTTTATTTTTAATATATATCATATGTTTTCTTAATAAACTTGTAAAATATAATTAAAATATACTTAGTTTAATTTATTTATTTCTTTTTCATTCCATACTTATAAATATCTATTCTTGTATAAATAAAAACTTTACATTTTTATACAATATTATTTATTATTTTAATACAAAAATACATAAAAAATAGTATATAAGAACTTTATTTTCTTTTAAAATAGTAATTAGGGTTAAGCCTCTCTTCTAAAAATTAATTTCTTTTCTTTATATATTTATGTTTAGATTAAAATTTATTTTACATAAAAAAACAAGACAAAAATCTTTTCTTACATGTACATTATATTGCATCTTTAAATATTGTATATTATTTATTCTAATATTCGTACAAATTCAATTTGGTTGTAATAATTTATTTAGGTTTACATTCTTGCAAATCCTCATTCAAATTTATATTCCCCCCTCCCATAAAATTGTTGTAATAGCTTAGTAATATTTACATTACGCAACTTACCGCTTTACATGCCATGATTAGTAATTAGGGTTTGTATGATAATATCAAAACAAATCAAAAATAGAAAACCCTAAATACAAGATAAAACCAAAGCATAAAAATGATACACTTGCACACAAGCATCCTTAGGGTTTCTCCACTTGGTTGCCTTATACAAAAAATGGCCATATTACGCATGTGAAGTATCTTGGCAAAATAAACAAGTATAAGATCATAGTCCCTCGATGACGCTATTCTAAGTTGCCTTAGAAAATGATCTTGGTCCCTCAAAAATGCTAAGATACTTTGCAACATTGCTAATCATGGTTATACGATGACCCGCGCCCGTCCCATTAACATCCAAAGATAGGGTTGCTTACCAAATCAATGGTAAGACAACAATGTCAAAGGAATAGAAAATGAACAAGAAAGACATTTGAGTAGGTAGTTTTCTCTTAATTACTTGCTCCATTTCAAACAAATATCCTTGCTATTTTCAAAACAAACACACACATTTCCAAACATTTTACAAACATTGAAAACATTTTTAAAAAGACAAACATCTTTGTATACATTCTTATGAACGAGAATCATTACAAAGATTGCCTAAACAAATGGCCTATTTTACAAAATACTTTCAAAACCACACCAAACACATTTTAAAACAACAAAAGCAAGTGATCTATCAAGTAACTAAGAGCCCATGGAAAACCATGGATGAAAAGGGTGCTAATACCTTCCCTTTTCATAATCTACCCCCGAACTCAAGAAAACATCTCAAAGGCCTTTCCTGTGCTTTTTCACCTTTCCTTTTGGATAAAAGAAAAGTCGGTGGCGACTCTTGCTAACCACAACATTTGCAATAAAACGCAAAACCCTCAAGTCAGTTCTCCCACCGTATCACAGCAGCTATCGCAATCACTAGTATGATTGTTTCATGTATCGCTACAGGCGCAAACAATTCAGAGTAATCCAGCCCAGGATTTTGTAGAAAGCCTCTTGCTACTAATCTTGCTTTATGTTTTCCAATTGATCCGTCTGGCTTTAGCTTCTGCTTGAAAACCCATCTAACGCTGATGGCTTTCTTGCCTTTTGGAATTTATGTCAGCTTCCAAGTCTTATTTCTCTCTATAGCATCAAGTTCTTCTTTCATGGTCTGTAACCAAACTTGATGCTTAAGATCCTCTTCTGTACTCACGGGTTCAGAGTCTACTAACATTGTGCACCGAATAACTTCTCCTTTAGAGTCCACATCAGTATCTTGTAACATGTCAAACTCTGCAAATCTTCTTGGAATTTTTTTGACTCTTTGTTGCCTCGAAATTTGAACTTTAGAATTCTGGACACCAGAACTTTCCCCTTCAGAAGCTCTTGCTTCAAAAATTGGAATTTCTCCAGAACCTTGATTGTCTTCAAAGTCTGGAAAATTCCCAGAGTCTGAATCACCATCGGAGTCAGAGTCAGAATCATCTTCACCTTCTGAATCTTCTTCAGAGTCTTCAGAAACATGTGTTTCTGACTTTTCTTCAGGAATTCTCTCATCATAGTCAGGACGAGGCCTTTCCCAGTTCCAGACTTTTGATTATTTTACAATGACGTCTCTGCTGAACTCAATTTTGTTAGTTTCTGGATAATAAAGTTTGTACGAACATGTATTGTGGTACCTGTTGTACCCCAAAATTTTCCCTCTCATTTCTCAAGACATTTCTCACAAAGATCTTCAATGGCTCAAGCTTGCACAAGTGTTGACTAGGTCAAACTATCTCCTAAACACTGATGCCTCAAATAAGGGTTTTGATTTTCATAAGTCCAATTGGACTTCTAATGACTCAAATGACTTGCATGGATCATTATAGACCTTCAAGAGTACTCATGTCAAATTTCAAGTCTTGAAATCACAATTTTGCTCAGCCAATTGACCAGATGACTAAAAATCAATTGTATTGGATAAAAAGTCAATTATGGTCAACTTACAGTCAAACTTAAATTTTTTTGACCAATATCAACATTTTTAAGTCATATGCATCAATTTATCAAGTTTGGATCATAGTTCCTCAAGAAAGATGTTCAAATCATCAAAAGGGCAAAATGGTCAAAATTAGGGTTTTGATTGAGAATGACTGATTCTTAACTTTCGACTTAATACATGACTTCTTGGTTTGAAACATGATATCAAGGATTCAAGGACATCACTTTGACCTAATTGCATGACTCAATTCATCTCTCAAGATCAATGGATTGATAGTTGAAATTTGATCAACTGATGAAAAGTCAATTGATGCATAAAAAGTCAAACTTTGACTTTTTGGTCAAGATTTAATTTCAAAGATCACAATTCATCAAGACATTCAAAAATATGAAGCTTGATCATCAAGAAATTAAGAAATTCAAAAGTCAATTTGAAAAGTCAAACTTTTCAAGACTTAGAAAAAATTTCTAAGTGTTTTAAACATGATAATTTCACTACTTCATGTTAACTTTTCACCAACATGCAAGATGTTTCAAAGAAAACTTTCAACATGAAAGTTGTATATCTTGATGAGATATACAACTTTGCTTTACTGATCAAGTCCTAGAAATTCGTGGATTTTAAGTTAAGAATCCATGAAGTCATGCACTTTTTCTTAAAGCACTTGGAGAAATTTTCAACAGGTTTTGGTCAGTTTTTGTCTCAACTTCTTGGCCATTTTTCATCAGGTTCCAAATTGATTTATCCAAAATGATCAACATGAAAGTTGTAGACAGTGTTTCTATCTTTCCAAAACATCCAAGATCATGAATTTATCATACTTAAGCTAGGAAATTCAAAGGCATGAAGTTGGACATCCATTCTTGAATTACAAATCATTTTTGGTGAAGAATACATAATTCAATCTACATGTTATGCTGCATAATCTTGTGTTGTAGACCTTCTAACTTTCCAATCTCACCATACTTTAATGCTTACACAAACTTTTGAGCTACGGGCCATTTGATTTAAGCATTGTCCAAGTGATCTTTCCATTTTTGGCACAAAGTTAACATTGTCATTCTTGCAAAGTAGATTTAATCACAAAGTCATCTCTTCTTGAGCCTCTAACTTGTTCCTTCTACACACACTCAACACAAAAAATCAGACGAGCATTCTTAAAGTGTCCAACAACTCTATGCAGCAAAATACAAAGCATTGGAACTATGACCTTCAAGCTTGCTTCATTGATAATCCAACCTAGCCACAACATGTGATCTTGCAAAATCTGATCAACCTTTATCCTAAACCTTTTTCCTATAAATAGATAGACCAATTGCAAGAGATAGAGGTCAGAAAAAAAGGAAGAGAAACAAGCACTCAAAACTCCTATACTCTCAAAAAACCTGATTTGTCCATAACACCTCCATTTTTGAGCTTTGAAGTCCTAATATTTGAATATCTTAAACCTTGCAAGTTTTGTCCACACAAACCATCCAAATACTTCATATACATCATATAGAAGTTGTTCAAACACAAGAACAACTTATGTAACAATACTATCATCATTTTCCAAATTCATAAACAGCCACATGCAACTTGACTTCTCTAAGACAATACATCAACTCTAAGTCAAAACACGGCTTTTATTTTCAAGGTAAGTTTTCTCGACTTTGAACTCTTTATACAAGCATCATTAGTGGTTCATTTGAGAAGATAAAATGTGGATATCATTGCCCTGAAGCTAACCATATGCTTACTTTTCATTTTTATTAACCATTTGTTGAGAACTGATTCATATATGCAACAGAAAAATGTTAGAGGTAAAACTACAGTATGAGTCGATACATATCTCATATGTGTTGACTCATATTAGTTACAAAATAGGGGATGAGCGGATACAATGCATTATGTATCAATACATAATGTTATCAAGACATATTACAGAGGGACAAAATATGTATGAGTCAATGCAAAATACGAATGAGTCGATGCAAAACAGAAATGAGTCGATGCAAACCATTATGTATCAATACATAATGAATTGGTTTTGATTTCCAGGAGTAAGAAATAATATGTATTGATGCATAAGTGCATTTGTCAATGCAAAATAGAAATGAGCCGATGCAAACCATTATGTATCAATACATACTGAGTTGGTTTTGATTTCCAGAGGCAAGAAGTGATATGTAGTGATGCATAAGTGCATGTGTCAATGCATAAAGTTTTTTTAAAACAATTTTCCTTCCTTTTTACATTATCTTTATATTTTTAGATATTGTTATTCATTATTCAATTTGGTTGTAATAGTAATTAGGTTTTAATTTCTTTCATCCCTCATTTGTGATTGGTGTCCCTGTTGTACCCTAAAATTTTCCCTCTCACTTATCAAGAATTTGCTCACAAGATCTCCTTAGGCTCAAGACTGCATTAGGGTTTGATCAGCTCAAGACACCTCCTTAAGCATTAATGACCAAAATTAGGGTTTGAGTTTGCACAAGGATTTTGGGACTTCCAATGCCCCATATTATTTTCATGGATCATTATGGACCCCCAAGATTACTCATGTCAAGTTTTAAGCCTTGAATCACATTTTTTATCAGTCAATTGAGCAGTTGACCTAAAAATCAGTTATATTGGGGAAAAAGTCAACCATGGCCAATTTACAGTAAAACTTCATAATTTTTTATACCCATCAACATTTTAAAATCATATGCATCATTTGATCAATATTGGACCACAACTCCTCAAGAAATTTGATCAAATCTCCAAAAGGGCAAAATGGTCAAAATTAGGGTTTTGATTGGGAAAGGGCAATTTCTGATTTTTGACCAAGAAAATGGTCAATTGGTTTAAGGAATAATCTCAAGAGTCCAATTGCATCATTTTTACCTAATGACATGATTCAAAACATTGCAAGTCCATTGGATTGACAGATGAATTTTGCAGTCAACTGATCAAAAGTCAACTGTATACTAAAAAGTCAAACTTTGACTTTTTGGTCAAAATCAAGTGCCAAAGATCATAATTCATCAAAACAAGTAAAAATATGAAACGTATTCATCAAGAAATCAAAAAGTCAAGATTTCATTTTGAAAAGTCAAAATTTCTAAACTTAGAAATTTTTCTAAGTGTTGGAAATTTCATGTTTTTTCATAACTTTGAGCAACATTTTCACCATGATGCAAGATGATTCAAGAGAAACTTCCAACATGAAAGTTGTAGATATACATGAAATCTACAACTTTTCTTCACACAAATTCTTCAAAAAGTGCTTGGATCTCAAGTTATAATTTTAAGAACATAGGGTCATGAAACTAAACACTTGGTGAAATTTTTGCCCTAATTTGGTCAGGATTTTGACCCAACTTCATGGCACTTTTTCATATAGTTCTGTTGTACCCCAAAATTTGCCCTCCCATATTCTTCAAAGTTTTGGCAAGCATTTACTCAAGTCTACTCAAGGGCTACACATTCAAGCACCCTCCTAAGCCAGTCAAGCTAGGGTTTTGGTTCCTGCAAGGAAGTTGAGGTTTTCAAGGGCTCAATCAAGTCACATATGCTCATACATTTTGTCAAGCACCTACATGTCAAGTTTCAAGGCTCACAAGGTCAAGTTGCACAGTCAAAAGTCCCATTTGCTCAACAGTCAACTGCAGGGGCAAAATGGTCATTTGGCAGTCAAAAGTCAAAAAATTTGGTCAACATATTATTTTGAAGCCACAATCATCATTTGATCAAGTCTTGATCATGATTTCACAAGAATGGCTCAAAAATCATCAAGATGCAAAAGTTTCTATTTTTGGACAGCTGAAAAGTCAATTGTAACTTGACCAAGGCATAACTTTTTCATGGTTCATCAGAAAAATCCCATCCAATGCTCATCTTGAAGGGGAAGAAATTTCCTACAATTCATCTTCACATTCCAAGTCCAAGAAATGCTCTCACAAAAAGTTATTAATTTCAACATTATAGGTCATTTTCAAAAGTCAACAAAAAGGGACTTTAAGTCAAAGACCATAACTTGATATTGGTAAATCAAAATGACATGGGACCAAATACATTGGTTAGAGGACTTCAAGACCTTTCTAAAATGTCCAAAAACATGTTCATACCTTCAAAATTGAGCAAGATATGCATTGGAGAAGTTGGGAAATTTTTGTGAAATGGCCAAAGTCAATTATCCTTGAAACTTCATTTTTGACAAAAGGGGCCCACTTTTTCCACTTGTTTCAGCTTGGCCATGCTTCCCACGTGTCCCACAATTTATTTCAAGTTTTAAAATTAATTTTTCCATTTTTTTAAATTTTATTTGATTTAATCCATTTTAAATCTTTTAAAATCAAATAAAAATCAAAGAAATTAATGGAGGGATATATTTTGTGATGATTAGCTTTGATACACCTTAAAACACATTCCAAATTCGTGCAAGGGCCTATTCCAAGCAAGAATTCAAATTTGACACAAAAATGGAAAGTTGTTTCAATGGAGTTCATGGCATAATCTCAAACATGAATGCAAGGCTTCAATGACCATAATATGGTTTGATATACATTACATAACACATATGCAAGGGTTCAGAACAGGAGGCACGACCTAGAAACACTCCAAACGGCCAAACAACTTTCAAATTTTCAAGAGAAAAAAGCAAATCTGAAAACCACCTTGCAGCCTAATTCAAGCTCTCTCTTCAATCCAAATACGTTCCTTGCATTGCCAGGAACCTTTGGCAATCATTAACAAGCCAAATCCCTCAAGGAATCATCCCATACCACCCACACGGTTTTCATTTTTTCTCAAATTCACTTATCACATTTCATGCACTTTTAACATTTTTTGTTGATAGCATTCTGTTTACAGGATCAGTACAAAGCTCTCCATGTGATTTAATTTGAGAATGAGGCTCTAAAACGAAAATTACCATTAGCAACTTCTAGGTTTTTCATAGCTTCAAATTAGGGGTTTTGTCATGCTGTAAAATTAAAACTCCACACGCATATGGTTAAACTCAGCATTATGAGACGATTGGAATGAGATATTCGCGCCCTTTTTATATGGTGTGAGGAGCTAATCGCTATTTTCATTTTGACTGTATTTTGTGGGGGTTTAAAACCCCCGCTATATGTTTTGTATTTTGCAAAAAAAGCTTGAAGATGACTGCGTGGCAGCCAGGCATAGGCGTATTCAAATTCGCGTGCGTTGGTTCAGCCTATAGGGCATTTATTCAATATATTATTTTGTTTCCATTATGCTTACAACTAGTGCGCTTGGTTCAGTTGGCTGGCAGTGTGTCTGGTAAGCGTTGGGACCTGGGTTCGATTCCCAGGTCCCCTATAATCTCCATATTATTTTCTTCAACGTTTTCCTGTGCAGATTCCAATATGAGGTGCATCATAAGTCTCACATCCCAGCGCAGCCAAGTGTCATTGGAGGCAGATCCAAGGGCCAAAAGCGTAGAACACCATATTCTGGAGTCAGCGTGGGCATAGGTGATCAAAAAAGTCAAACGAGTTTGCTTTCAATGGGCCACAATTCTCAATTCAACACCTCCATTTCAGCCCACACCCCCCTTGGTTTTACCTTCTTTTTTTTTTCATTTTGTTTTGTCATTTTCTATTATTTTAATTTCTAATCTTTATTTTATTTTTATTAACACAAACAATTAATCAATTAACATTTTCATAAAAAAATCAAAAAAAAGAGAATTAACATTTTTATTATTATTTTTTTATTTTGTAAATAAACAATAATTGAATTAGTTTTGTTTTTTTAATTAGGCCATTTTAACCTTTTTTTTAATAATTAAAAATAGATTTAGATTTAGGTTAACCTAGAATTTTATTTCTTTTTCTATTTTATTTCATAAAAACATAAAAAACAAAAAAATATTTTCTTTTAATTAAAATAATTAATTAGTCATTAATTAGTTTTTAATTTCATTTAATTACCAAAAAGACCAAAAAATCAATTTTCTTTTCTAAAAAGGGTCAACACCCTTAGCATTCCCGATTAATTTATTCGCGCGCATTTACTTTATTTGATTATTATGTAATTGCCTTCAAGGATGTAATAGTTAAATAGGTTTATCGCTTATTTTAATTTCCGTATTTATTTACTAAAAAACGGGTCTTTGTAATTTTTGGCGATGTATAGACCCGCGCCTTGTAATAGCGTAGGATTTATGTTTCTGCAATTTACTTTCCGCACCCCCTTAACTGCTAAACTTGCATGAAAGAATGTATGTAAATAAAAACAACTCGTAGCTCACTAATTAACAAGATAAACATTAACTGAATACAACACACAAATACATACACCACTTCTAGGGTATGCCTCACTTGTTGCCTTCGAAACGTGGTCATCAAGTATAGGACGTCTTAGTGAGTCCTTATGTCCATGATCCAGTTGCCTCGAAACAGTTGCCTCGAAACAGTTGCCTCGGAATAGTTTCCTCGAAACGGTTGCCTCGGACTAAAAGGATCAAGGACATAAGGGTAGCTTCTAAGGTGTCCTACCGTTGCTTCGGTGACCACACTGTCCCTACACTCGAATTGACCTGAACACCTCCAACGGTGGTGCTACCTACCTCTCAATGGTGGGATGGCACTACCTAAAGGACACTTACACAGCTTAATTCCTTAGGGTAGGTAGATGACTCATGGATACTTGCTCTTTTAAAAAACAAACAAAATACTTTTCGCACCTCACACTTTCAAAAGCTTTCAAAACAAATTTTTCAAACACTCTTGAGGACAGATACAAGAGTTATTCAGAAATCTTTCAAAAAAACTTTTTCAAACCCACTCACATTTTGAAAAGCAAACATTTTGAAAACATAAGAGCAAGTATCTAAGAGCCCGTGGATAACCACGGATAGAAAGGGTGCTAACACCTTCCCTTTCTATAAATCTACCTCCCGAACCGAGAAACATTCTCGAATAAGTAATTTTGCTGTGCTTTTGTCCTTTCCATGTTGGAGAACATAAAAGACGGTGGCGACTCTTGCTTACCGCGATATTTTGCGAAACCAGCTTAAAAAACAGTCAGTTCTAAATCCACCGATCACAAGTTCCAAGGGGAATCTTCAAAAGAAATTCAAATATTGGTTGTAGAACACATTGCAAGCTTTCAAAAATGTCCAAGAACTCCTTGAGATCATTCTTAAGTAGGGAGAATCGAAGAGATGAAGTTAGGGCTTCATCACTTGAATTACAAGTCATTTTTAGATGAACACGTGAACCAAATCCATGCTAGGCTGCATAATTATTGCTTTTCAGGCCTCAAACTTGTTTTTCACTCCATAATTAAATGATTACGCAACTATTAGGGCTTTGATCCAAGCAATTAAGCTATTATCCAAGTTGCATTTCCATTAATGGCAGAAAGTTGACATTGCCATTCTTGTAAAGCAAGATTTTAGCATAAAGTCCATTCTTGAGCCTCTAACTTGTTCCCTCTGATCACACTCCATCCACAAAGTCAGAAGCAAGCTTGTCTAAAGCATAACCACTCTATCTTAGCAAGTACACAAAGCATTGAAACTTGAATTTCTCAAAAATCACATGTTATGCATAAACTTGTGATTTTGAATTCTGATTAACAAGAGGTCTCCAAACTTGTTGCTTATAAATAGAGTCATTATTTGTGAGCTAAAGGACGGGCTTAAGCACCCTGAAATACACCAAAACTCTCTCAAATATAAATTTCCCAAAAACTCCATTGTTGCACAGTTTCTGACCTTGAACATCAAAATCACATTTCCCTCGTGCGTTTCTTGGCCTTTTAGTTTCTAAAGCTTTCTTACATCAAGTGTAACCTATCCCTGCCCCTGTTTCATTACTTTAACATCATTTACCATATCCTCCATAACCAAAAATAGATCATTGCACATTGACTTGCTCCAAGTCATTTCAGCCACTCTCAATGCAACCAAACCATTGCATTAGCTTCCTAGGACCTCAAGGAAGCTAACCTGATCATCACCATCACTTGAAACAAGCTCAAACTCCAAACACGATTTCCAGTTTTGAGGTAAGTTTTCTCAACTTGGAACTCTTCATACAGGCATCATCAATAGTTTATTTGTGAACAACACAAGTAGATATCATTGCCCTGAAGCTAACCATGTCCATAGTTTCTATTAATTTTGCTCGAGCTTAGAGAATTTTGAAACTGAAATTTCTGAAATTTTTAGGGTTCATATTAGGGCCATTAAAATTCATGCTTATATTTGATCTATAGTTTTAATACTTTACATTTCTGGAATCGTGAGAAAATTTGCTACAAGTTTCATGTTTACAGTTTTCATTTTTGATGAGAAATGAGCAAGTTACAGTTGGTCTGGCTGGAGGTTGAAGATGAAGTCTTCAGGGCGCGTTTTGCCTTACATATTTATTGTTTTCTTTGTATTAACGAATGTATAGCCACCCCAGTGGTAGAAGCGCGCGCCTGTAACCTATGGGACCTAGGTTCGAGCCCCAGTGGTACACTTTTGCATTTTTACATGTTTTTACAAATTCTGACTTTTTTTGTTTGCAGGGCGCTGGGCCTCTTTGGGCCTGGCTTATTTTTTTTATTTTGCTATCTAACCCCATGTTTCCTATTGGCACTCCTGGCACAAATTTATTTATTTTCTTTTTTTATTTTCATTTTTATTTTCTTAAATATATTTTCTAAATACTAAAAATCATAAAATACAAAAAAAATAATAGATTTATATCTTGACTTATTTTATTTTATTTTTTCCACAAAAAAATATTTTTATTTATTATACTTTATTTATTTTATTAACTAATCTTGTAAACTTAATTAATATTATGTTTTTTTTATACCATTTAAAATACATTATTTTTAATATTAAAGAAGGCCAAAATATTTTATAATACTATAAATATTTTTAAGATAAAAATACCAAAAATACTTTTCTTAAATTTATTTTCTTTTGATTAATTAATAGAACTAGGGTTTTAATTAAAATCTTTTCTTAATAAAATTCAAATTTAATTAATTATTTTCTTTATTTAATTAGGTTAAGACAAAATCCCTTTTTTCATGAAAATCAAAACAAAGATACATTTTCTTTACATTTTTTCATTTTTTGTACAATTCATTCATTTTATACTTTGTATTTATTTATTTCCTTGTACATTGATATCAATTCAATATGGTTGTAATAGACTAATTAGGTTTAAATTCTTGCAATCCCCATTCATGAATTTGTATACCCCCTCCCCACAAATGTTGTAATAGCATAGTAACTTTAAATTTCATAATTTATCGCTTTTATATAACATGCTAGTAATTAGGGTTTGTATGGAAAGACTAAAACTAATACTTAGAAAACCTTAATTCAAGATAAAAACAAGTGTGAAAACAATACATTTTCACAATCACCCCTAAGGTTATTCCACTTGGTTGCCTTATGCAAAATGGCCATATTACGCATGTGAGGTATCTTAGCAAAAACAAGCAAATACAAGATCATGGTCCCTCGATGACGCTATCTAAGTTTTCTTTCAAATGATCTTAGTCCCTAAAAAAGAATGCTAAGATACCTTGCAACATTGCTAACCATGGTTATACGATGACCCACGCCCGTCCCGTTTACATTCAAAGATAAGGTTACTTACCAAATCAATGGTAAGATAACAATATCAAAGGAAAAGGAAATGAACATGAAAGACTTTTTGAGTAGGTATAATGCTCCTAATTACTTGCTCTATTTCAAAACAAACATCCTTTCTATTTTCAAAAACAAACACCTACACTTTCAAACATCTTACAAACTTAAAAACATTTTCAAAAGATCAACATCTTTGTATACATTCTTACAAACAAGAATCATTACAAAGATTGCCTAAACAATGGCCTCTTTGCAAAATACTTTCAAAAACCACACAAAGCACAATTTCAAACAAAAGCATGTGATCTAGTAAGTAACTAAGAGCCCATGGAAAACCATGGATGAAAAGGGTGTTAATACCTTCCCTTTTCATAATCTACCCCCCGAACACAAGAAATAATCTCAAAGGTCTTTCCTGTGCTTTTTCACCTTTCCTTTTGGATAAAAGAAAAGTCGGTGGCGACTCTTGCTAACCGTAAAATTTGAGATCAAACATAAAACCTTCAAGTTAGTTCTCCCACCATATCACAGAACTGGAGACTCTGCTGGGGAAAATTCTAAAAGTGGGGTTACCTTAGGGTTAGATCACATTTACTTGCTTTCAATTGTTTGACTTGTTTGCTTTACATTATGGTTCTTTGTTTGGGTTTGAATCCTCTACACGAATTTGGGATACATTATAGGTAAGTAGCAATACGTTGTGGAAACTGTACGGGGTATACTGACATGGTATAAGCAATAACTATGTTAGTGCGACATATTTATGCCGGTAGCCTTTGAGTTAATCAAAGAGAATACAGTGTCGCTGAGTGATGTCATAAAGCACTAATGAACTTCTAGAACCTTTACTTGACCAACTTGGCCATTTAGGATGTAGTGAGATTACCGGCTTTGGTGCAGTCTGAAGTTGGTAGATACTCGATACTACACTCATTGAGGTTTGGTTTCTTGGGATATTTCGGTCGCCATTAAAGAGGCTTGTGCTAAAACAATGACTAAGGAAACAAACCAGTGATATTGATCTCCTTAGAACCTGTTTACTATTACTAGGACAGGTTTGAGCCAAATAAACTTCAAGAGGGTACTTACCTATAAAACTCCATGCAAGCCTAAACCTAAGAACTTGTTTGTTTTGTTTGTATATATACATACTTATACATAACATCATGAACATCATAACATCATACATATTCACTAACCATTTCAAGGATTTTGGATTTATCTTTGTTCTTGTTTTGTAGGACATGGATTCTCTTCGCAGGAAAACTATTCAAGTCAATCTTGTAAGGATCCCTCCACAACTTAAGGAGCTAGCTTCAAGAATTCCTGAAAACTCTCCATTCACCGAGAGACATGGTCGCCTACTCAACTTGGTCACCTCCAACACAGATGAGGACATGATGAAGGTGCTCTTTCAGTTCTTTGATCCTTTACACCATTGCTTCACATTTCTCGACTATCAACTTGTGCCCACTTTGGAAGAATTATCCCGACTCTTAAGGATTCCCATTCTTAACCAACTACCTTTCAATGGTACGGAAAGAGACCCAAATCCAGAAGAGATTTCTCAAGCTCTACACTTGCACTCATCTAATGTCAAAACTCATTGGGAAACAAGGAGTGGTGTCAAAGGTTTCCTAGCAAAGTTCTTGTTTGAGAAAGCCCAAAACTATTGGAATTCCTTGGATTTGCAAGACTTTGAGGAAATTGTGTCTCTCCTCATCTATGGTATGGTTTTGTTTCCAAATCCTGACCAACTCATAGATGTGGACGCCGTCAAAATCTTCATATCCCGCAACCCGGTGCCTACATTGCTAGGAGACATCCTACACTCTTTTCACACTCGCACAATGAGGAAAATAGGTGTCCTTATGTGTTGCACTCCTCTCTTGGTAAGATGGTTTATTTCGCATCTTCCCTAATCTGTATTAAAGAATGAGCAAGGTTCAAGGTGTTCACAAAGGTTGATGACGCTCAAACATTCAGACATTCATTGGTGCTCCCGATCCATAGAGAATGTTACTATAATTGACCGTTGTGGAGAGTTCCCTAATGTCCCTTTACTTGGAATTAGGGGAGGTATCACCTACAACCCCTGCTTAGCTTTAAGACAGTTTAGTTACGCCTGAAGGGATGGCCCGCACGAGATGTTGATTCAAGGTGTGGTATTTGACTACGACAACGACGATCAAGGTCTTCGCCAAAGATTTATCCGAGCTTGGAGGATGTTGAACAAGGTAGATATTAATACATTGGGGCATAAGAATTCCATCCCTCTTGAGCCTTACCTCAAATGGTTACGAACTCGTGCTCAGAGTCTTATGATGCCTTACCCCTCCATTCTCTCGGTAATCATTGAGCCTATCATGGAAGGAGATGTTCCATACACTATCCTACATCCTGACATGCCCACCTCTTTTGAAGACCTACAAAAATATTGGATACAACTCAAAGGGGAGCGAGATACTTTCGAAGCCCAATTCTACGCAAGCGAGAAGAAGGTTTTGGAACTCACTAGGATACTTCATGAGGAGCAGACTCTGAACGCCTACATTGCACCAAAGAGGATGCGTACTACCTTTCTATCTTAGAGTTTCTTGTATTTGTTTTGCCCAAGGAGACACTGATGTACTCAAGCTTTAATTTTTTAATATAACATGTGTTTCCTTTTTTG
This sequence comes from Vicia faba, assembly GCA_948472305.1. Lineage (NCBI taxonomy): Eukaryota > Viridiplantae > Streptophyta > Magnoliopsida > Fabales > Fabaceae > Vicia > Vicia faba. The sequence continues at coordinate 933,666,544 of OX451736.1, read as the reverse complement.
GCTAAAACAAACTTGAATCTTAAAATCCTTGAAATCATTGCATATGCATTTACCATCCATCATAACATAAGCAGGTTTCTTGCAATAAGTATCCTCATCTCTCTACTGTTTATTTCAGTAAGATGGATCTCGAGCAAACGGTAAAGGACCTCCAAGCTCAGAATGCACAGTTTCAACAGTTGTTCTTAACTCTAGCCAAACGACAAGAAGAGTTGAAGACTTGCTGGTTAAGGAGAAGAAAAATAAGACAAAGAAGATAATCGGAGTTCTAAACATGGGAAGAAGATTCCAAGGGCAGACAAGAAGGGCCTTAGACTTTGAAACGACATCTGGTGAGAAAGACAATCAAGATGGGAAAGGCAAAGAAACAATTGTCCCGTCGGAGTCATAAGAGGAAGAGGAAGAAGAAGACTATTCTGAAGAACAGTATCCTCCATTCGATGACAAGTATAAGCATTTAGAAGAGCGGTTGAGTGCAATGGAAATCCAAAAAGTGCCTGGATTGGACTTTGAGGAGTTGGGCTTAGTGTAAGGGATTGTCATTCCTCCGAAATTCAAAACACCTGTGTTCGCCAAATATGGCAGAGTCTCATGCCCCAAAATGCATCTTCGGTCCTATGTGAGGAAAATCCAGCCCCATACCGCTGACAAATATTTATGGGTACACTTCTTCCAAGATAGTCTGTCTGGAACTCAACTTGATTGGTTTTATCAGCTAGAAAGAGCCAATGTTCATAACTGGGAAGATCTTGCTGCAGCCTTTTACAAACAATACCAATACAACACTGATCTTGCACCTACCCGTACTCAACTCTAGAGTATGGCCATGATTTCAAGTGAAGGCTTCAAGGACTATGCGCAAAAATGGAGGGATTTGGCTGGAAGAGTTCAACCTCCCCTATCTGAAAGAGAATTAGTAGACATGTTCTTGGGCACCTTGTCTGGTCCCTTCTTCAATCACTTAATTGGGAGTTCATCGCCAGGTTTTACTGAACTGATATTGACCGGAGAGAGGGTAGAAGCCGGGATAAAGAGTGGAAAGATTCAAAAAGATGCATCCTCTGCTGCTGTAAGGAAGCCATTTATCAAAAAGAAAGAAGTGGTTACTGTTTATCCTCATAGAAATCAAGATAGGGCCGAACACCGTCCAATGGTGGGGGCTGTTATGATCCCTAAACTTGCAGCTGATCAGCAAAGAAACAACAAACCAAGAATGGAAAGACCAGTCAGACAATTCACCAGAATTAACATAACCTTATCTCAAGTATTGCCACACTTGCTAAGATCCAACCTAGTGGCCTTGAAAGAAGCTCCAAAGAACCCTAACACAACCTCTCCTCACTATCATCCTAATGCCGGTTGTGCATATCACTCTAAGAGTCCCGACCATGACACTAATAACTGTTGGGCTCTAAAGAACAAAGTACAAGACCTCATTGAAGCCAAAGAGATCGAATTAGATGCGCCCGAAAAGCTAAATGTCATTTCTGCCCTTATGCCCAAACACGGCCATAATGCCAACACCATTGAGGAAGATATGTTTGTTACTTCAGTTGATGAACTTATGACCCTACTCCTGACTATCAAAAAGAACTTATTAAATGCCAGTGTATTCCCATGTTGTGATGAAAGCTGCCATTTCTGTTTGTCCTCACCAACTTGTTGTCCTTTGTTGAAAGCAGGTGTTCAATGCCTAATAGATAACAAGGAAATTTTGTTTGAAAATACTTTTGTTCCACCTGTTCCTTTTAATGATGTTTCTATCATTACATTTCCGACAATTCTTCCAGGGTCTCCACCAAAAGACCCGTTAGAATTACATTAGTTCCAAAAGCAGTTCCTTTGATAATTACAATGCCTAGACCAGTCCCGTATTCGTAAGACAAAAACATACCATGGAATTATGGAGGAGATGTCTACTACCACGGTATCAAGCAAGATTGGCCAGCTGCTGAAGATTCAAGTTTTGAGAAGGTTGACTCCAATATCAGTAATATTGCAGGGAATAGCAAGATTACCCGAAGCGGAAGGATATTCTCTCCAGAAATTGCTCCCCCAAAAGCAGTTTCTGGACCCGTTATCATTCATGTTGTTGTTGCTTATCCAAAGGCTATTCCCAGTCCTATAATCATCTCCGCTAGTACTCCAACTGACAAAGTTGTTACAACCCCTGTCATCACTCCTACCGACATTCCTGCTGCCGAGTCAACCGAGACTCGAGGTAAAAGTATTCTGATTGAGCCTGTCCGGATGAAGGCACAATCATTGGCTATCCCTGAGACCTCCCGGAAAGAGATGGAGGAAATTCTAAAGATCATAAAAAGAAGCGACTACGATGTAGTTGAGAAACTGGGGCAAACTCCATCTAAAATTTCCATGTTGGATTTACTATTATGTTCCGAGGCGCATGCAAAAGCCTTGGTAAAATTCCTTAAAACTGCCCATGTACCCTGTGATACGGTGGCCAGAACCGGAACTGTTTTGGAATTTTGGTTTGTGTTTTGCGTTTGTGTTTGCAAAATGTCGCGGTAAGCAAGAGTCGCCACCGACTTTTATTTTATCCAACAAGGAAAGGAAAAAAGCACAGAAAAATTCCTTTTTCGAGATTTTCTAAGTACGGGCGATAGATTATAGAAAGGGAAGGTATTAGCACCCTTTCTATCCGTAGTTATCTACGAGCTCTTAGGTACTTGCTCATCATTTTCAAAATTGCTTGTGTGTGTTTGATTTGAAAAAAGTTTTTTTTTTGTTTGAATTTGATTTAACCCTTGCTTCTGTCTTCAAGAGTGTTACAAAGTGTTTTTGAAAACTTTGTTTTGAAAGGAGTGTAAGTGTGGAAAAGTTTGTTTGTATTGAGCAAGTACCTACTAGCATCTACCTACTCGAAAAAAGAATTGTTCTATGTTCGTTTCCTTTAGACAGCGCTATCCTACTATTAGTGAGTAGGTAGCACCATCGTTGGAGTTTTAGAGGGTCAATTCGAAAGGGATGTACGATCACTAAAGCAATGTTAGGACGTCTTAGTAATAACCCTAATGTCTTAAGATCAATATTTGAGGCAACAATTCCGAGGCAAACTTTCCGAGGCAACTTTGATCTTTGAGACAAAAGAGCGACCACTAAAATACCCTATACTTAATGATCGTTTACCGAAGGCAACCGAAGTGAGAGTATACTCTAGGAGTGCGCATGTGCGAGCGATTCAATTTCAAGTTATTTATCTTTGCACATTTAGGGTTTGCTAACCATTTTAAAATTAATCATACATTCTTGTCATGCATCCCTATTATCATGCATCTAACAGTTTAATGTTTGCGGAATTTAAAGTGCGGAAAATAAGCTAAGCTATTACAAGTCTTCGAGTATTACTTACATAGCCAAAAACAACCCGTAAAAAAATGATAAATGAAAATAAAAAGTCCTAATTAATCTATTACAACTTGTGAGCAATTACATTAATATGGTAAAAATAAATAAAGCGCGCGTGAATAGAGAACGAAAGGAGATTAGGGTTTTGACTCCGTCTAACCTAATCGAAAGAAACAATTATTTTTGTTGTTTTTTTTATTATTTAAGAAAAAGAATAAGGTTTTTAAATTAAATACAAAATTAATTAGTAATTAAATAATTTAAAGAAAATAATTTACAAGGCCTATTTTTTGTATTTTTAGTTATTTTAAGAAAAAAGAAAATAGAATTAAGTTAGAAACAAAAACCCTAATTGTTCTAATTGTTTTTTTAATTTATTTACAAAATAATTTAAGTTACCTAAAATTAAATAACCTAATTCAATTAATTTTTTATATATAAAAGAATAAATAAATATCCTAAATCTAATTGGGTGAAAAATATTATTTTTTATGATTTTATAAAAAAGAATTAATTTTTTAGGTTAGTAAAAATAAATAAATGAATTAATAAGCAAATATAAAAAGAAAAGAGAATAGAAAATGGGCCTGAAATAGCAATTTGGGGGGGTGTGGGTATCAAATTATGGGCCCAAAATAAGTGATCCACGTTGACTTGCCCAGATTTCCTTTGATGCATTGACCATGGCCTATGATGCTCCTTCATCTGATGGCCTTTAGATCTGGCCATCTGGAGATCCAATGGCTGGATCCTGAGGGCACATGGTGATCCCTTGGCCTTGTGTGCGCGCCTGAATAATGAAAGAAAAATAACATGAAATATGGGGGGGACCTGGGATTCGAACCCAGGTCCTAGAGCCTTTTCCAACTGCTCCACTACCAACTGCGCTGCATGCTTTTGTTGTACATAGAATAAACAATAATCATAATATGAGAAAACAATAAAACACTAAGTTCAAATGCGCGAATTTTCAAACGGGCGAATGGTTGCTTGCCACAACATCTTCTTCTCCAAGGATCTGTTGTCTTAGACAACAGACTTTTACCAACGGACGTTCGTCGTAGCTAAAAACCTGTGCATCTCAAAAATCATGTACAAGCACAATAAATCAATGGGGATGGTACCAATCCACTTGTCTCAATCTCACGAGCTTCATGGTACCCTAATCATGGCCCAATTTTGCCTAGGTTCAGAAACCCCAAAACGAGCTTGCAAACCCTAGTTATGGCGTATGGCAATTCCTGCGTTGTAATTGAAATTAAACAGTACCAATAGCTTGCAAACAAGATGATGAACAAGAATATATGATTAGAATGTGTTTAGGATGCGTGAAATATTGAAAACGATTTTGAGTTTGAAAGCAAACCGTGTGAGTGATGTAGGGCGATTCTGTTTCAAGCCTTGCAGATGATTGGGTTAGCTCCAGGAGATTGCCAGCAAGCGATTGGAAGCTTTAACACGCCTTGAATTGGCCTATAAAAGGATATCCGTCTCACACTTTTCTTTGGAATTTTGAGATTTTGCTCTTGTTCTTGGAGGCGGCTCTGCACGAAAATTCTTGTTGTTAGGGTTCAATGATCTTCAGCATAAGTAGTGAATCACATTAGGTTAATCATTTTTGGCCAAGATCTTGAGAATTCATGAATGGAATATTTGGTCTTTAAGCCATATGAAATCTTCCCATAACCATGCAAATCATGCCCTTTTGCCTTGATTCGAATTTGATTGATTAGGCCATCTCATTTGGATTTAATTTTCATCAAAATCATATCTTCAAAACAAATCTTGGTATTTTTTATTATTTATTTGATTTAAAATGATTTTTAATAAATAAAAACCATAGTTAAATAAATAAATGGAGCAAATAAGATGTGGTGGATTCCTTGGGCGTGGACCATGCTACCAACTCAAAACAAGTGCAAAAGATTGGGCCCATTTATCAAAAATTGCAATTGGAGGCATAGTTGACTTTTCACAATTTTGCAAAAAGGGTCAACTTCACCAATGCATAACTTTCTCAATTTTGACTCTTTTAAGGTGTTCTTAGACTTTTTAGAAATCTTGAGATGTAATATAAGAAACCATTTTTGTCTCATCTCAATTTGGTATTCCATGTTCATGTATGAAGCTTTGACAAAAAAGGTGTTTTTGTTGACTTTTCAAAATGACCTATAATGTCAAAATTCATAACTTCTTGTGAGTGCATATTTTGAACTTGGGAGATGAATATGGATTTTAGGGCATTGCATCCTCTTAAAAATGAGCTTTGGATGGATCATTTCTCGTAAATTATGATAAAGTTATGCTTGGTCAAAGTTGATTTGACTTTTCCTGCAAAACCCTAATTTAGCAACTTTTGGGTTTTGATGAATTGTGAGAAATCCTTGAGGAATCATGATCAAACCTTGATCAAATAATGAATAATACTTCAAAATGATAATGTTGACCAAAAATATTGAAGTTTGACTGTATGTGGGCCACAGTTGACTTTTGCCCTAGCACATTCGATTTTCGGGCCTTTGAGCAATTGACTGAGCAAACTTCCTCTGCAAGGCTTGAAACTTGACATGGATGATCTTGAGAACATATTAGGACAATGGTGAGAATTTGGGATCCCTTGGACTCAAGTATCTTGATGCAACATGAAACCCTAATTTGAGGAAGACTGCTTTAGGAGAGAGCTTGTCTGGTCAACCCTTGGAATTCCTTGAGCAACTTGAGGGTCTTTCTTGAAATGTTTTGAGAAATATGAGAGGGCAAATTTTGGGGTACAACAGCTTCCCCTGTTCAATCTTCTTAAACCTGAGGATGTAGATTGGCTTGTCTGCCTTTCGTGATCCGAAGCTGGAAGACGATTGAACACTAGAGTGCCCAGAAATTTGCACTCGCATGAAGTGGTACTTGTCTTATGATGTCGGGAATGGGCTTATAGATTCCATTTGGAGATTGATGACGGAAGATGGGCTTAAAGATGCCATCGGAAGGAGTGTCGATCGCATAAGAGATTCCTTAGCGAGAGCTTGTATACCTGTTGTTGAGGAAGATTTCACTGGGGAATGTTGGTCTCTTGTCTTGAGAAATGTTGAATTTTATGAGCCTCAGTCGTCCGTTATTCTACTGTGGAATAGTCTCTTGGTCGGAGAGGTGAAAATGAACTATTATCTGGTCATGATCCAGGCTTCATAGTGATAAGATCGACTGTTATCTGGTCGTGATCCAGGCTTTATAGTGACTTACTGGGGAGATGAGATTAAACTTGCTATTTGGTCGTAATCCAGGCTTCGCAATTTCTCGATTCTTATCTGGTTGTAATCCAGGCTTCAGAAGGAATTCAATTATTATCCGGTAGAATCTGGGCTTCAACTTGAATCTAGGGCACACTAATATCCGGTCGAATCCAGGCTTCTTAGTAATTGTCCAGGTAAACTGCTATTTGGTCGAAATCCAAGCTTCACAGTGTCTTGTACCGCTATCTGGTCGTAATCCAAGCTTCACAATGTTTCATACCATTATCTGGTCGAATCTAGTCTTCATGGTGTCTTGTACTGCTATCTGGTCGAATCCAGGCTTCACAATACCTCACTTCTTATCTGTTTGAAATCCAGGCTTCAGAAGAAATCAAGTGGTTATCCAGTCGCATCCGGGATTCCATTTGATTTTAAGGCCTACTAATATCTGGTCGACTCCGGGCTTCATAGTAATTGGCCAGGTAGACTGCTATTTGGTCGAAATCCAAGCTTCACAGTGTCCCTCACTGTTATCTGGTTGTAATCCCTGGCTTCAGTGTCTTTACCGCTATCTGGTCGTAATCCAGGCTTCACGATGTATCATACCATTATCTGGTCGAATCCAGGTGTTGTACCACAAAATTTGCCCTCCTCTTTTTTCCACAAGAAATCACAGCTTCGGGCTTCTCCTGACTTTTCAGATTGGCCTAAGAATCAGTCAAACAGACTTTTCTCATTAGTCAGACAAAATTTAGGGTTTCCATTAAAGCAGTTCAAGCAGATTATTAGGGTTTGGTTGAATTTGGCTCAGGGTTTAGTCAGACAGGCGTTTCTTTGGTGTTAAGTCAAGAATCAGGGTTTTAGTGCGCACATTCTCAGAAAGAATCAATTCTACATTCCTTTTCAAATTACTCTGAGATATGAGCTGAGGCAGTTGAATTAAGAACTTGCAGTGTTTGATTTAATCAGTGAAAAAAGGACATGTGGACATTTGTTGTTTAGTTGTGCAATGCTTCGATTATTCGGAACGACGGACGTTTATTGATTATTTATTTATTCTAAGTTAGAATAATTGGGATTTAGTTCCATTTATTATAATTTAAGAATTATAAATTAAATAAACAATTGAAAAGAAATAAAAGAAATATATCTGACAAAAGTGGATTTTATTCATCTTTAATTATTTGTTACAATTATTATTTGTACACTGTAAATTTATTTACAGATGCTTACATTAATACTGTTACAATAATTAAAAATAAATTGAAGCTATCCTTAATCTTTTCTAAGTCTTCGTCTTCTATTTTGTTGCTCCCCGTTGCGCAATTATTTTTCACCTGCAAAAAGAAGAAAAAAAAGGAAGTCAAGGGCAGATGAAATAATAAAAGGAGCAGACAGAAGAAAAAGGACTCATCATTAAAAGCGACTGGCCGGAATCAGTTTGCCCTCTCTGCAAATCACGAGATGTTAGAACAATGTTTGAATCTACTACCCTATATTTAAGTTTTGATGATAACAAAGTGAAAAGATATAGTATTTATAAGTATCATGAATGAACTATCTGCTGCCTAAAATTATTATGCTCTGACTTGCAGATACGCTGATTGAAATAAGCAAGATCACATCTATTCAGCATCAGAAGTTGCTACAGCATCAGAAGTTGCTACATCAGAACATCAAGATCAGATGATCAACTCACGTACATGCTGAAGCTTGATGAACAGAACTGCGCTCAATACTCTGATACAGAAACACAATAGTTCATCAGCAGCGAAGCAGAATCAGAATGAGCCAAGCCAGAACTTGCGTTAAGTAAGCAACGGTACTGTACATTGAAAGCTAATTAATTCCAACGGCCTCATTCCAGACAAGATCTGCTCAAAAAGGAAAGCTTGTTATTAGCATTGAATCAAGAATATTGCATTCAACGTTCATCATCTCAAGTGCTATATAAACAAGGCTTTGAAGATTATAATGGCTAATGCTCTCCAAATCTCTACACGCACAAAGCTGAACCATAATCTTCGTTCTACCAGTTTTGCTAAACCACATACTCTGATACTCCATTACTGTTTAGCAATCTAGTTTCTAAGCTTCATTTTGTGTATACATCACAGTTGTGATAAAGTTTTGTAGAAAACATCCACACACATTGTTTTATCTCTTTGTAAGAAAGTGTTGCCTTGACAAACCGGGTTGTGGTTTGAATCAAGAAGGCTTTAGCAGTTGTTAAAGCAGTCTGTAATATTCAGTTGAATATAGTGAATTAAGACCTCGTTGGAGAGAGGCGAAATCACCTTGACGGGTGGACTGGAGTAGTTTGAGATCAAACGAACCAGGATAAAAATATCGTGTTCATTGCTTTAGATTTCAGTTTTACAATTCAACCCCCCCTTCTTGTGTTTTTCACCCCTTCAATTGGCATCAGAGCGCCTGGTTCTGAGCTAAAACACTTAACCGTGTCAGTACAAGATCCAGCGTCAGAAAAACACAATGGCAGGAAACAATTCTCACATCAGCAATGACAACAATGAGGACAGAGACAGATTCAGTGGCAAACCTCCAGTCTTTGATGGAGAAAACTTTGACTACTGGAAAGACAGAATTGAAAGCTTCTTTCTGGCTCATGATGCTGATCTGTGGGATATGGTGACAGATGGATACACGTACCCTGTGAATGCAAGTGGTCAGAAGATTGATAGAAAATCAATGTCTGATCAACAGAAGCGTGACTTCAAGAATCATCACAAGGCCAGAACCATCCTCCTCAGTGCCATTTCCTATACTGAGTATGAAAAGATCTCCAACAGAGACACAGCAAAGAACATCTTTGATTCTCTCAGAATGACGCATGAGGGCAACGTTCAGGTCAAAGAAACAAAAGCTCTGGCGCTCATTCAGAAGTATGAGGCGTTCAAAATGGAAGAATCTGAATCCATTGAAACTATGTTCTCTAGATTCCAGATTCTGGTAGCTGGTCTCAAAGTTCTGGACAAAGGATACTCTACTGCTGACCATGTCAAGAAAATAATCAGAAGTTTACCCAAGCAGTGGAGGCCTATGGTTACTGCTCTGAAGCTAGCTAAAGATCTCAACAAAATCACTCTGGAGGAACTTATAAGCTCCCTCAGAAGTCATGAGATAGAGCTAGAAGCTGATGAGCCTCAGAAGCAAGGTAAGCCTTTAGCATTAAAATCTAACAGAAAATTTGAGTCTAAAGTTTTGCAGGCAGTTGAAGAAACATCTGATGGATCCTCATCAGAAGAAGACGAACTTTCCCTTCTCTCCAGAAGAGTTAATCAACTGTGGAAGCAAAGACAAAGGAAGTTCAGGAATCCCAGAAGATCTGATCAGAACGAGTCTTCTTCCAGATACAGAAGGACAGACTCTTCCTCTGGATACAGAAGATCTGAAGGCTCCTCCAGTAGCAAGAAGCCAAACACCAAAGACATCATCTGCTACGAGTGCAATGAGCAAGGACACTACAAAAGTGACTGCCCAAAGCTTCAGAGGGAAAAGCCCAAAAAGAGGTTTGGAAGAGAGAAGAAGAAAAGTCTCATGGCCACATGGGATGACTCTGACTCGTCTGAAGCTGACTCAGAATCAGATGATGAAAGGGCAAACATAGCTCTCATGGCAAACATTTCAGAAGATAGTGAAGCTTCTGAATCAGACTCAGAATCAGACACAGAAGAGGTATTTCCTAACTTCGCTGTTAACTTTACAAAGGCTGAACTTGCTGAAAGCCTCAATGAGATTCTGGAACGTTATCGGCAGATTAGAGCTAAATTCAGAGACCTGAAAAGGAATCTTGAATCTGACTCTAATAAGTCTGAGAGTCTCAAATTGGAAAATTCTGAGCTGAGAGATAAGATTTCAAAATTAGAAAACACTTTACAAAACTCTCAGAAGGAACCAATTTCTGAAACTCCCAGCAACGCTGATGAGATCATCAAGGAGTATGATCACAGTTTCCAGAAGTTCCTAGCTAAAAGCATAGATAGAAGCAGAATGGCTTCAATGATCTATGGAGTTAGCAGAAACGGCAGGAAAGGAATAGGATACCAAGGTAAGGTTCCTACACCAAAGAATGTCATGGACTTAACCATTAAACACACTCCTTTAAATTCACACTTTGTGTATGGTCACACACATGATATCAAATATACTAGCAGTAAGCACTCTGTGAAACCAAAATTCAACCAGAGTTTTGGTAAAACTAACAAGTCAGGACCTAAGAAAATCTGGGTACCTAAGGACAAAATAATACATGTTGCAGATATCTTTAGCAGCAAGTCAGAAACACCAGTCATGGTACCTAGACTCTGGCTGCTCACGACACATGACGGGAAGAAGGCATATGTTCCAAAGCCTGGAACTTAAGCCTGGAGGCCACGTTGGCTTTGGAGGCAATCAGAGGGGAAAGATAATTGGCTCTGGAACTGTAGGTAATGGAAATCTTCCCTCTATTAATAATGTTCTGCTAGTAGATGGATTGATGCATAATCTGTTATCCATAAGTCAATTAAGTGATAACGGTTATGATATAATCTTTAATCAAAAATCATGTAAAGTTGTTAGTCAGAAAGATGGGACTATCCTGTTTAATGGTAAGAGGAAAAACAACATTTACAAAATCAAACTTTCTGAACTAAAGAGTCAGAATGTAAAATGTCTTCTGTCTGTTAACAACGAGCAGTGGATCTGGCACAGAAGATTGGGGCATGTTAGTATGAGAAGAATATCTCAGATTAACAAACTCAATCTGGTCAGAGGACTTCCTAATTTGAAGTTCAATTCAGATGCTCTGTGTGAAGCATGTCAGAAAGGCAAATTTGCAAAACCTTCTTTTAAATCCAAAAATGTTGTTTCTACCTCTAAGCCATTAGAACTTCTGCACATTGACTTATTTGGACCAGTTAAAACTGCTTCAGTCAGTGGTAAGAAGTATGGGTTAGTAATCGTAGATGACTATAGCATATGGACATGGGTAAAGTTCTTAAGACACAAGGACGAGTCACATTCTGTGTTTGTTACCTTCTGTAACCAAGTTCAGAATGAAAAAGATCTTAGAATCGTTAAAGTCAGAAGTGATCATGGTGGAGAATTTGAAAATAAAGATTTTGAGTCATTCTTTAATGACAAAGGCATTCTGCATGATTTCTCTTGTCCTAGAACTCCCCAACAAAATGGAGTTGTAGAACGAAAGAACAGAACATTGCAAGAAATGGCCAGAACCATGATCAATGAGACAAACCTTGCTAAGACTTTATGGGCAGAGGCAATAAACACAGCGTGCTACATTCAGAATAGAATCTCAATAAGACCTATTCTGGAAAAGACTCCATATGAATTCTGGAAGAACAGAAAGCCCAACATTTCATATTTCCATCCATTTGGATGTACTTGCTTTATATTAAATACAAAGAATTATTTGAACAAGTTTGACTCTAAGGCACAGAAGTGTATTATGTTAGGATACTTTGAACGCTCAAGAGGGTACAGAGTATACAATACAGAAACACAGATTGTGGAAGAATCAATCAGTGTTCGTTTTGATGATAAGCTTGACTCTGAAAAGTCAAAGCAGAATGAAATCTTTGCAGGTATAGAAATTGAATTTGCAGGTTCTGAAGACAAGTCATCAGAAGCTCTCAACACAGACATTCCTTCAACATCTGAAAGGAGCACTGCTAGAAATCCTACAACAGCTGCTGATCAACCTCAGAAGAGATTGCCCAGAAGCAGCTTGGATCACCCAGAAGAGACTATCCTAGGAAGAAAGGAAGATCCAATCAGAACAAGAGCAAGCTTCAGAAACTCTGAAGAAACTCTTATGGGACTTGTGTCTCTGATTGAACCTTCTTCTATTGATGAAGCACTTCTGGATAATGACTGGATTCTGGCAATGCAAGAAGAGCTGAATCAATTCACCAGAAACGACGTATGGGATCTCGTTCCCAGACCAAAAGGATTCAACGTCATTGGAACAAGATGGGTGTTCAGAAACAAGCTAAATGAACAAGGTGAAGTCATCAGAAACAAGGCACGACTGGTTGCACAAGGTTATAGTCAGCAATAGGGGATAGACTATACAGAAACCTTTGCCCCAGTCGCCAGGTTAGAATCTATCAGACTTTTAATCTCATTTGCTGTTAATAGAGGCATCACTCTGTATCAGATGGATGTCAAAAGTGCATTCTTAAATGGTTATATAGAAGAAGAAGTTTATGTTCACCAACCCCCAGGTTTTGAAAATACAAAACATCCAGAACATGTTTTCAAACTAAAGAAGTCACTGTATGGTCTGAAACAAGCTCCTAGAGCTTGGTATGAAAGGCTAAGTAACTTTCTGCTTGAAAATGAATTCACCAGAGGGAAAGTGGACACTACTCTATTCTGTAAAACAGTTAAGAGTGACATCTTAGTCTGTCAAATTTATGTTGATGATATCATTTTTGGTTCTACTAATCCTTCTCTTGGAAGAAAATTTGCTAAGTGTATGCAGGCAGAATTTGAGATGAGCCTCATGGGGGAACTGAAATTCTTTCTAGGAATTCAGATCAATCAAACTCCAGAAGGAACTTACATTCATCAGAGCAAATACATCAGAGATCTTCTGAAGAAATTTGACCTCTCAGAATGTAAGCCATCAAAGATTCCAATGCATCCCACGTGCATTCTGGAAAGAGAAGAGGTAAGCAAAAGTGTAGAACAGAAAGTCTACAGAGGTATGATTGGTTCTCTCCTCTATCTGACTGCTTCAAGACCTGACATATTATTCAGTGTTTGTATCTGTGCTAGATTCCAATCAGATCCTAGAGAATCTCACTTAACAGCTGTTAAGCGAATTTTCAAGTATCTGAAAGGTACTACTAATCTGGGTTTGTTTTATAGAAAATCTAGTGATTACAGCTTAGTAGGCTACTGTGATGCTGATTTTGCTGGAGACAGAGTGGAACGTAAAAGTACTTCTGGAAGCTGCCAGTTTCTGGGAGAAAATCTGATCTCTTGGTCCAGCAAAAGGCAATCAACAATTGCTCTGTCAACAGCAGAAGCTGAGTACATAGCAGCAGCAGGATGTAGCACACAAATGCTCTGGATGAAAAGTCAGCTTGAAGACTTCCAGATTTTTGAGAGTAACATTCCTATACTTTGTGATAATACTTCTGCTATTTGCTTAAGTAAGAATCCTATTTTACATTCTAGAGCTAAGCATATAGAAATAAAACATCACTTCATTAGGGACTATATTCAGAAAGGTATTTTGAACTTAAAATTTATAGATACAGACCATCAATGGGCTGATATCTTTACTAAACCCCTTTCAGAAGATAGGTTTAATTTCATTCTGAAACATCTCAGCATGAAAGTGTGCCCAGAGTGAAAATGTTTTAATTCCATATATTTACTTTCAGAATGTAATTATTTTACTTTGAACTTCTGATCAATCTCCTTTCAGAAAGATAGAACATGCAGATGGTATCAGATGCAAGTCTAAAGATCTGAGAGTCTAAGCTCAAAAACAGACGTGCTGATCACTACATCAAACAAGTGTCATCCAATCATCAGCATATCTCTGAAGCAGAACGCGTGCACGCTTCTGAGAAGGCAAAGCGTTGATTGGGTGCATTGAGACACATGTCTGGTAACCGTTTTTAAGTATCTTTCTCAAATCCCCCAAAATCAGCAAGCATTTAATGAAAAGTAATCATGCTTTTAAATGGCAATCATGATTTTTTTTCTCTCTCTTAAAAACGTTTAACTTTTCAAAATAATTTTGAAAAACTCTATTTAAGCACATTAATCTCTCATTCTTATTCTTTACGCTTTCTCACTAACACTCAAGCATTTTCTGCATATTTCTGAGTTCATCTCTTGCAAACCTTTTTCTTCAATTCATTCTCAAAACCCTTTTTAGTGTGAACAATGGCATCCTCCAGCAGCATTTCTGCAGGTAATCAGAAGAAAGCAACTTCTGAGCAATATCAAGTACCACTCAGAACTCTCCTCACTCCGGTGAAGAACCTTGAAGTGCTCTCTGAGTTAATCATTGATTTTGAAAGCTTGAAGGAAAATGGTTTTGACCTAACTGAAGAAGTTAGGGCTCAAAAGTGGGAAAGGTATTTCGATAGGTTGGTTGGACCAACATTCCCAGCGCTGGTCAAGGAATTTTGGATTCACGCCAAGGTTTCAAAACATCTAGTCATCTCCTCTGTTATAGGGAAGAAGATTGTGATTTCTGAAGATCTCATTGCAAGGCTAATCGGTCAAAGTGGTGGTGGCGTCCGTTGTATGGACATGGCTGAAAGATGTGCTGATACAGGTGTGGTAGCTAACAGGATTTTCACTCTTGGGATGCCCAGCAGCAAGATTAAGGATCTGAAGGATCACTGCAGAGTATGGGCTAAGATTGTTCTGGGATGCTTCAACCACAGGAAACCAACAAGTTCTCCTGATTATATAAATGTGGATCAGCAGTTTCTGATCTACTTTATTGATCAGAAGATAAAGATCAATCTGGCTCACTTCCTGTTCAACCATCTCAAAACCAGTGTGAAAGAAACAAGGGAAGAAGAAAGAACCAAGAGGGACTGGATACCGTTTGGAAGGCTAATATCAGATATTCTGACAGAGAATAGGCTGATTGAACATCTGATAGAAGCTCAGGAGCTGAGCACTATTGAACCAACAATTGGGAAACCTCTGAACACAAAGAATCTAAAAAAGATGAAGCTGATAGAAAATATTCAGAAGGAACCCAGAGCTACTTCCACTGCTGATATCTCCAGCAGAAGAGTGCCTCTGAGTGATTTTCCGATATTTTCTGAAATGGAATCCAAACCAGAGATGTTTCTCAGGTACCCAGATGCGTACAAGGGAGATGATACAGATCCAAAGCTGAATATCAAAGATCTGCGTCAACCCCAACCAGAAGTGACTCTGAAGAAGACAAAGAAGAGGAAAGCGCCATCAGAAGGAGCATCTCAGCACACTCCAAAGAAAAGAGGTATTTCATCTGCTGCCCCTATTTCAAATTCTTTTACTATTCCAGCATCTATCCCTCCTCAAACCTCTCATAGAATATCAATTCCCATCCCTACCATTGATGAAACCATACAAGAAGAAGACCCTTCTGAGGCATTAAAACTCAGAAGACCTAGAACCAAGCAACCCAAACAACCAACAATTTCAACAACAACAGCACTTGACCAAGTGCTGGCTGATATTGAGCGTCAACATGCCGCTGCTAAACCAAACTCTGAACCACAAAATGTTCCTCCTCCACAACCAGAACAACAACAACAACCAGAACCAGAACCACAACAACAACCACTCTCAGAAGAACCTCTGATCCCTGAGCAATCAGAGATTCCACCTCCCTCTCCCCAACCAGAAAATAATCCACCTTCACCTCAATCTGACCCTCACTCACCTCAACCATCACCGTTGGCAATGTAATTGCCATGTGGAACCACTGTTATCATGCCCCAGTTACCATCCTCATCAGAATCGACACCACCAAAAACTCCCAAAACACCACCCACTCCAATCGAAATATCTGATTCTGATACCCCTCCTCCAAAACAAACATCCTCTCAGAAAACCTTTGAAAACCCCAGCAGGACTTTCATTGACTTAACCAGTCTTGACCGTCTTGCTGATCTAAAACACAAAATTGCCATCCCAAAACCAAAGCAACCAGATGTTGGCTCTGGTATTTTGAATTTTGAAACAGGTGTGCTGCAATGGATTGCTTCTTTGAAGCAAGTCTGTCCTGGGATGATTGACCCAGCTGCTTCTGATCAGCTCTGGTCACAGTTCAGACGTTGGGTACGTGCTGAAGCCCTCAAGTTGCAGGATATCAACTATGAGCAGGCACAACAGAACTTCAGCAAGCTGCTGAAGGAAGTTGAAAGTCAGCTGCCTCAGGAAGTTGTGCTCCCTCTGGACAGTGAACCTTGGTCTGAGAAACAGCAAGCTGCAAAGGTGCAACCATCAGAAGAAGACAAGACCATTCAGGATGAAAGTCAAGCAGATGATGTCGCTGAAAGTTCTGAGAAGCCTCCTCCTTTTGATGCTTCTCAAGCTGCCTTGGACAGGAAGACTCTGGAAGAACTAAGGCTGAATGACATGCGTCTGCAGCAGCGGATATATGAAAACGATCAGAAGATGAAAGCAAGAATGGATGTGCAGGACAGCAAGATTGACACTGTTGTCAGCATGGTTCATAAGCAAAATGAAACTTCTGAAAAGATTCAAGCAATGCTGGAGCGCCTGTTCACACGCTTGCCTCCTCAACCTTAAATCTTTTTTCATGCATGACCTTTTCATGTTTTCTTGATTTTCTGATGTACTGTTTTGATTATGTTTTGTAATATTTTCTTGCTCTGATTCTGAACTATTTTAATATGATTAGTTTTTCTGATCTTAATTGTTTTAGCACATCACCAACACTTTTTGATTGCTGACAAAAAGGGGGAGAACAAGAATGATATTTAAATCAATAACGGCTAACTAGACATAAATTCTCAAACATTCTAACTCTATTACTTGAAATGTTTTTTTTTTCTGTTTTGTTTAAAGTCTACAGGCACAAGGAAGCTCCTGGACACTCTGAAGACTAGAAGCTCTGATCAATGTTGCTCTGATCAATATGAAGTTCTGATCGTCCTAATACTCTGATCCAAAGCAAAGCTCTGACAAGAAAAGCTCTGAAGCTCTGCTCTCTGATAAGTCAAAGACTCTGATAATCTGATGTTCAAAGAAAGAAAAAGATCTGATCCTGAAGAACGCGTATAATCAAAGGGAAGTAATAAACTCAGGGGGAGTATTTTCTTACTCCTTATTCTTTTACTTCTTATTCTGATACATATTCCAGATACCTTTTCACGTTATTTTAATTTAAAATATCTAGTTTTTGTCATCATCAAAAAGGGGGAGATTGTTAGAACAATGTTTGAATCTACTACCCTATATTTAAGTTTTGATGATAACAAAGTGAAAAGATATAGTATTTATAAGTATCATGAATGAACTATCTGCTGCCTAAAATTATTATGCTCTGACTTGCAGATACGCTGATTGAAATAAGCAAGATCACATCTATTCAGCATCAGAAGTTGCTACAGCATCAGAAGTTGCTACATCAGAACGTCAAGATCAGATGATCAACTCACGTACATGCTGAAGCTTGATGAACAGAACTGCGCTCAATACTCTGATACAGAAACACAATAGTTCATCAGCAGCGAAGCAGAATCAGAATGAGCCAAGCCAGAACTTGCGTTAAGTAAGCAACGGTACTGTACATTGAAAGCTAATTAATTCCAACGGCCTCATTCCAGACAAGATCTGCTCAAAAAGGAAAACTTGTTATTAGCATTGAATCAAGAATATTGCATTCAACGTTCATCATCTCAAGTGCTATATAAACAAGGCTTTGAAGATTATAATGGCTAATGCTCTCCAAATCTCTACACGCACAAAGCTGAACCATAATCTTCGTTCTACCAGTTTTGCTAAACCACATACTCTGATACTCCATTACTGTTTAGCAATCTAGTTTCTAAGCTTCATTTTGTGTATACATCACAGTTGTGATAAAGTTTTGTAGAAAACATCCACACACATTGTTTTATCTCTTTGTAAGAAAGTGTTGCCTTGACAAACCGGGTTGTGGTTTGAATCAAGAAGGCTTTAGCAGTTGTTAAAGCAGTCTGTAATATTCAGTTGAATATAGTGAATTAAGACCTCGTTGGAGAGAGGCGAAATCACCTTGACGGGTGGACTGGAGTAGTTTGAGATCAAACGAACCAGGATAAAAATATCGTGTTCATTGCTTTAGATTTCAGTTTTACAATTCAACCCCCCCTTCTTGTGTTTTTCACCCCTTCACGAGATTACTCTCGGTTCACAAGGAGGGATAGAAAAATGTCTTGCAAAAATGTGAAATGCACAAAAGCGAACATACTGCATTGTCAAACAAATTGCCACTTTCAAAAATTCCAAACAGCATGTACAAGTATAAAGTCCAAACTGAACTGCCTAACCAAATCAAAAAGGCAAACTGAAAGTCACAAGTTCAAACTATCCAAACTGTCCAAAGTTGTCCAAGAGGTATAGAAAGATATCAAGCTATCAAACAAGTACAAAATGTTGTCAACAATGTGCAGGAAATATGGAAAGTATGCAGAGAAAGATCAAAGTGCAAGCAAGGTTCAAATTCATCATTTTCAAGGCCAGTCACCTTTTCAGAGAAAAAGGTACAGTAAGCAATATAAAATGCTTTAATACTGGAGAGAGAGAAGAGAGAAGAGAAAAAGGCTTACAGGCTTAGGCTTGACAAAAGATATAAAACAAGATATCAACACAGTTTCAAATGGGGGCAGAACCAACACATAACAAAATAACACAAAGCTCATAAGCTCAAAAACCTCAAACCAGCTAAAAGCTTAAAACCATACAAGCCTGCGCACCAGATAAACCAACAGAAGCCTAAAACAGCATAAACCTGTCCAAGCCCACATCCTGCATAAACCTCAAACACAGGCCTGCAAACGGAAGCTCCAATCTGCATCAAGCCACAAGCCTATACCCTGTTTCAACTCAGCTTCAAAAAGCCCAAAGCAAAATACAGCATATCATCACAGAGCCTAAACCTGCATCAAGCCAAAGCCTCATCCTGCTAAAGTACCTAAAAGCCAAGCTTGTCTCAAGCCTTTCAGAGCCAAAGCCCTCAAACTGTAATACCCACAAATCAAAACCAAAAATAACCAAACATTCAAACCAACAGACCACCCTCAGAGCAACCTCATCATAGGGTTCATGTACCAAACACCCAGATTCATATCGAGCATCTCAGCATTCAAACAGTGGAAGAGGAAAAGAAGCAAAACAACGAGTCCTAAGCTCTCAGATAATCATCATTAAGCAAGCAAGCATATCAAGCATATCAAGCATATCAAGCATATCAAGCATACAAGCATACAACAGCATTCAAACAGTGGAAGAGGAAAAGAAGCGTCAAAGCAAAGGTTTTCAGAAAAGCACCTTCATCATCAAACCTAACAAAGGGCAAATACAGATACCAGATTTTCCAGCAAAGCAAGCTAGTTCACAGCGCATCACGCGTTCTCCGCCTCCGGCCGCCCTAGGACGCCACCGTCCTCCTCCGTCTCTAACAAAGGTAGTATCCCTTCCCTTTTTCCTTTCACGCACCTCAAACAAGAATAACAACAACGCATATAATCAGAAGACATAAGAGCTAATAACATGCGCAAGGCTTGAAAACCTAAAATGTGTTAAGACCTAAAACAGAACCATTACCTTACATGACCACCGCTTGCGTGACCTTGGAGATGAGGAGGAGGAGGCGGCGCCTGGTAGCTTAAGGTTGGGGAGCATCAGTAGGCCGTGCTTGGTTTGAGAAAAATGAAGGAGAACGAAGACGAAGATGCCCGGCGCCGTAACCCTATTTCCCAAATGGAGCAAACAAAATTCAAACCCTTACAAATTTGTGTAAAACGCTTGGGCCGGTTCGCCCCATCAGCGCCTAAGCCCGTTTCAAAATTAATACCCCCTTCTTTCTATTCTCCTCATAATTTCATTATGTGCCAATTGTTCAACTTAAGGCCCATGTGAATTTCTTTTGTTTTTTTAACCAAACTTTTCATTTTTTCTTTCATAATTTAATTCTTTGTAAACAAATAATACATTAGCTTTTTTTTTTTTATATAAAATTTTCTTAAATCACTTCTTTTTTTATTTTTATTACATTTGAAAAAATACATAAGAATAAACTTGGAGTTAATTATTTTTCCTTATATATAAAATGTTAAGTAAAATACATAGATAATAATTTTCTTAAATTTAAAACATTTTTCCTTTCTTTAAAACCCTTTTGTATATAAAACATAAAAAAAATACTAACTAAAATACATTAATACATAAAAAAATAGAATTTATTAAAACATTTTCTTTTCTTTTATTAAATCTTTTGTTCGTACATAATTAACAAAAATACAAAAAGAATAAATACATGCTTAATAATACATTAAGTTCACATTTCGCACTTGTAAATAAATCACTTACACAAATACTTTTGATACATTTGCTTTCACTCTTGTACATTGATACATTTTACATTGCGATTGATTCGATTTGGTTGTAAATATATTTGGACACTACTCTCCTAATAAGTCTCATCCCCATTTGTAAATATTTATACCCCCACTCCCGGATACTTATTTGTAATAGCGTAGACTTTAAATTCCTGCAATTTATCGCTTTCAAATATACCATGTTTAGACCTAGGGTTTGTATGTAAATAAAATCAAACGCTAGATGACCTAATACAAAACAAATGCATGACAATCAATACACTTTTTACACTTGCACCCCTAGGGTAATCCCACTCGTTGCCTTCCAAAATGGGCCATGCTTGCACGTTGAGTTTCTTTGGCAAAACAATCTAAATGATCATAAGTCCCTCAATGACGCTTTCGAAAGTTGCCTACAAAATGATCATAGTCCCTTCAAGCAAAATTGCCAAAGACACTTGGCACCATTGCATTCATGGTCCATACGATGACCCGCGCCTGTCCCGTTAACATCCTAATATAAGATTGCCCACCAAATACAATGGTGGAACAATATTGTTAAAAGGGTTAAAACATGAGAAAAATCTTTGAGTAAATTTAGGGGTAGACAACTCTTAGTTACTTGATAAAACTTGCAAAACACACTTGCCTACTTTTTCAAAATCCACTCTACAAACACTTTCAAAAACAAACTTCCAAAAAACATTTGAAACATCTTTTAGAAAAGATACACACCTTTGTAAAACATTCGAGTAAAGAATTGTTACAATGGTTGCCGAGACAAAGGCATCTTTTTCAAAACAGTTTCAAACACACACACACCACAATTTCAAGCAATTGAAAATCAAGGCAAGTGATCTAAAACAAGTAACTAAGCGCCCATGGATAACCATGGATGGAAAGGGTGCTAATACCTTCCCTTTTCATAATCTACCCCCCGAACCCACGAAACATCTCAAAAGGTTTTTCCTGTGCTTTTTAACCTTTCCTTTAGGATAAAATAAAAAGTCGGTGGCGACTCTTGCTAAACCGAACAAGTGCGAATACAAACGCAAATCTCAAGTCAGTTCTCCCACCGTATCACAGAACTGGCGACTCTGTTGGGGATAAATTCAAAAGTGGGGTTACCTTAGGGTTTTAAGATCACCCATACATAATTGCTTTGATTGCGTTGATTGCTTTACTTTTTGGGTCCTTGTTTGGGTTTGTTGTAAATCCTACACCAGAATTTGGGGCACCTTCTTAGGTAAATAGCAATAAAACTATGAGGGAACTGTGCGGGGTATACCGACACGGTTGAAGCAGTAAGCTATGTTAGTGTGACGTATTTGTGAGTACCGGTAACCCTTGAGTTCAATCAAGGAGAGTACGGGGCCGCTGAGTGATGTCGTGAAGCACTAACGAACTCTTAGAACCTTAATTGACCATCTTAGCCTTTTTAGGGGTAGTGAGATGACCGACTTTGGTGCAGTCCGAAGATTGGTAGATACTCGATACTACACTCATTGAGGGTTGTTTTCTTGGAATATTTTGGTCGCCAGTTAAGTGGCTAAACCAAAACAATGAACATGGAAAACAATTCAATGATATTGAGCTCCTTAGAACCCGGTTTCTATTTTAGGACAGGATGAGCCAACTAACTTCAAGAGGGTACTTACCTACAAACCCCATGCAAGCCTAAACCTAAGGACTTGTTTGCTTTGTGTGAATATGACTGTTTGTATATACACTTACTTGCTTTTGCATACATGTACATAACATCATGACATCATAACATAGCATTTTCGATAACCATTTCAAGGATCTCGAGGGTTCTTTTGATGCAGGGTTACATTGAACCAGACGTCTACCGAAGGGCAGGAGGTTTCTCCTCTAACCAATACAATCAAAGATCAAGTGCAACAACTTGAATCAGGGGCTATGACCCACTTGACATGGTGAGCTTGATTCTCGTGGAAAGACATCCACCGGTGCAAAGTTCCCCAATCAAAAATCAAAGTTCAACCTCTAACATTCTCTTGTGTTTACCCCAAGAGATCCTTGAAAGCATGCATCCACATATCATGCATTGCATCATAACAGTCTTTCCTTTTTTAGGTTTCCTTACTCTCCTACTGTTTATTTCAGTAGAGATGGCTCTAGAGAGGACCGTCAAGGATATCCAGGACCAGACTGTTCAGCTGCAGGAAATGTTCTTGAACCTGTCCTTGGGGCAAGAAGAAGTGAAAGCTCTCCTCATAAAGGGCTTGGTCCAGGAGAATTCAAGCAATGCCAGGAGTGATCAGCTGGGGGAACTACAGTTTGATTTGGCAACTTTGAGGATCCAAGTGATGGGACAGCTGGTGGGCCAGATGGCTCTCATCCAGGACTTGTCTCAAAGACAAGAGGAACTCAGAGTTCTCGTCAACCAACTGCTTCGGAACAACCAACTGGGGCAAACATCTGAGGTTGAAGAGCAAGTCACCACTCAACCCCCCTCCAGACAAGAAGACAAGGGGAAGGCTCCTCTACTTGCTTCAGGGTCACAACCCCATCAACAACCTCGTCGGCATCAACGGGGTAATAAGCGTAAGCAAAATACGTCGGGAAGACAGTTCACTGAGACTGACATACCGTCATCTCTAATACTGGAGCGCTTGTTGGAGGTCAATCTGACTGCTTTGAGGGATCCTATTCGGAAGCCCAATACCTCCACTCCTAACTATCATCTCGACGCATTTTGTGTGTACCACTCCTATAGCCCGGGACATGACACTGACGACTGTTGGGCCTTAAAGAACAAGATTCAAGATCTGATCGACATTGGAGTGCTGAGGTTCATGCCAGACGGCGAGATGAAAATCTTCCATTAAGGAGTTCTCCAGCTGAAGTGACAAAGCTCAAGCTGAGAGGCTTTTGTTCTTTTGAATTTCCAAGTTGTAATTTCTTTGTTATTCAAACAATTATTTATTAATGTCAAACTTTGTTTCATTAATGCATTGCATATGTTTGTCTTGAATTCATCCATTCGTTTTCACTACTCTTATGCTTTCTTTATGATATTTAACTCTTGATAAAAAGCTGCAAGCCTTTAGAGGGAGGATGACGAAACAATACAGTGATCTCATACAGTATGCTTTTAAACAAACTTTGCTGATGATGTACAGGCATTTCTTTCAATTCCCAAACACTGGAGTTATAAGGAAGATAATCCCTAGTCAACCACTTCGAGCCAAAGAAGTAGGAGTTTTCTATTCTAAACAATCAAATCCTTTGATATAAACCTGGGGCAGGATAGTCTCTCAGTTAATTCAAAAGAAAAGGTGCGCATTGAAGTCGCAAACTCTCAGTTCGTAACACAACAAACGACATCAAAAAGAGAAGCATTCCTATGGAATCAAAAGACCGTGATGGTTCCCTATCACATAGGCAGTCATTATCTCCCAAAAAAGAAAAAGCCCACTGAGCCAAAACCCATAAAGGAGGCTTAAGAAAGCTGGGGCATCCCGCTGACTGTGATCTCGAAAACAGGGACAGTCAGGCAAAAGTTAGGGATAACAAGTCAAAAGAACGAGGTCGTTACGAATCCTCAACAGCACGAAAAATGTTGCAAAAGAAAAAAGGAGAGGATGACTGCCCTCCAAATTCAATTGGTGAACCATCACCCAAAAAGTCGTTCCAAATTCGAATGGAGTTCGACGCACAATTAACTGAGCTTAGGGTTGAAGAACATCACGAAGAGCGGGTGGGTACAAATATACTTTGAGCCTTTATCCTTTGTTTCTTAATCCGTGAACCAAGCCACGTTACAACCCTTCAAAAGTCCTAATTGAAGCATGGGTTAGTTCAAAATCATACTGTTCAAAAGGTATCCTGACTCCTATAAGGCTTTACTCTAAAAATCTCGTGTTGATTTTGTCTTATGAAAAGTTTTCTGCTAAAAAACGTGTTTTATAAAACTTCGAGACAAACATAAACTTTGCATTGCTTGAATATCACTATTTGCATTTGGCTATTTGTTTGACAGCAAAGAAATTCATACAGCAAATGTTCGGAGGAACGAAAACTCTCTCAGTGAACAAAATCACTTCAAAAAGGATGACCCTTCTGACGACAAATCTCCTATCAACAGGAGGGCATGACATGTCACTATTCAGTTAACCTGGGGCAGTCCAGTCAAGATTTCAACAAATCTCTCAAAAGTTCAGTGAGCTTGGGGCAAGTCTCCTTCATCATCACTTGGGGCATTCGAATGTCAAAAGTGTTCAACAATTCCTTCATCACCTGTTGGAAGATACATTTTCAGATACGCTCCAGACACGGTAGCCATTATGTCACTCATTCAGATCCTAGTTACAGTTTCAGATACACTCCAGACACGGAAGTCATTCTGCTACTCATACAGATCTCAACTCCAAGATACAGTTTCAGATACGCTCCAGACACGGTAGCCATTTTGTCACTCATTCAGATCCTAGTTACAGTTTCAGATACACTCTAGACACGGAAGTCATTCTGCTACACATACAGATCTCAACTCCAAGATACAGTTTCAGATACGCTCCAGACACGGTAGCCATTCTGTCACTCATTCAGATCCTAGTTACAGTTTCAGATACACTCCAGACACGGAATTCATTCTTCTACTCATACAGATCTCACCTCCAAGATATAATTTCAGATACGCTCCAGACACGGTAGCCATTCTGTCACTCATTCAGATCCTAGTTACAGTTTCAGATACACTCCAGACACGGAAGTCATTCTGCTACTTATACAGATCTCAACTCCAAGATGAAGTTTTACACGGACTCATCATCAGGAAACCCTACACAGGTTCCTTCTCAAACCAGATGAAGTTTTACACTGACTCATCATCAGGAAACCCTACACAGGTTCCTTCTCAAACCAGATGAAGTTTTACGCGGACTCATCATTGAAGCAACCCTACACCGGTTCCTTCTCAAATTCAAAAGATTCTTGCAATCCCCAGCGAAGCTAAAACTTCCAACTATCAATCCCCAAGCAGAATGAAGACTCTCATCCTCAATTCCTTATAGAATATTTGAATATTCTCCAGTGAAGATCTCCTCAAGACAGGAATCCCCAGTAGATTGGCATACAACCCAAGCTCCTGATTCCCCAACAGTGGTCCCAGGACTTCTCATTTTCAACAATCAAAGGATTTTCAATCCCCGCAGCGGTCAAAGATTCACTTTCCCTAGCAGCAGTCAAGATTCTTTTTTCTCCAGTCGTCCAGGATTCATCTATCCTCAGCAAGACAGCTCATCAGCTTACATGCGCATTCATCACATTCATATCATAAACATTGATATAACATACATTGCATCATGCATCATGACATTGCATACAACTAACTCTTTACCTTTTTAGGAAAGATCAGTCGATAGACAAAGATCATCCTCTTCCAAGATTCTCTCTAGAAATAGTTCAGATGTGACCCATACATGGCGACATTCTGATGCGTATTCCAGATTCATCCAGATGCAGTTTTACACGGACTCATCATCAGGAAACCCTACACCGGTTCCTTCAACTTCAAGACTTCTGAAAACAGTTTACGGACGCTTCCCAACAACGGATGCTGCTCTATTGCTTATTCAATTTCTTCAACTTCTGAAAACAGTTTACGGACGCTTCCCAACAACGGATGCTGCTCTATTGCTTATTCAATTTCAAGACTTCTGAAAACAGTTTACGGATTCTCCAAACACAGATGTTAATCTATCGCTTGTTCAGATGCAACTTTTGAAAACAGTTTACGGATGCTTCCAGATACGGATGTCAATCTATTGCTTATTCAGACCCCCAGTTCAGAGATGTCCCAAAACATGGATATCTTTCTGATACTCACCCACTCACCAATGACATGCAGTTCAACAAACATTTCTAGATGGCATCTCTAAGCCCATCCTCCTACCAGCAACTTCCAGATGGCATCTCTAAGCCCATCCCCCGACAAGACTCTGTCACACTTCCAGATGGCATCTTTAAGCCCATCACCAAATGGCATCTTTAAGCCCATTCCATCTACCATTACATCACCGAGTGCAAATTTTTGGGAACTCTAGTGTCCAATCTCCTTTTACCCTCGAGTCGCGAAAGGCAAGCTTGCCAATCTAACTCTTCAGGTTCAAGAAGATTGAACAGGGGCGACTGTTGTACCCCAAAATTTGCCCTCCTCTTTTTTCCACAAGAAATCACAGCTTTGGGCTTCTCCTGACTTTTCAGATTGGCCTAAGAATCAGTCAAACAGACTTTTATCGTCAGTCAGACAAAATTTAGGGTTTCCATTAAAGCAGTTCAAGCAGATTATTAGGGTTTGGTTGAATTTGGCTCAGGGTTTAGTCAGACAGGCGTTTCTTTGGTGTTAAGTCAAGAATCAGGGTTTTAGTGCGCACATTCTCAGAAAGAATCAATTCTACATTCCTTTTCAAATTACTCTGAGATATGAGCTGAGGCAGTTGAATTAAGAACTTGCAGTGTTTGATTTAATCAGTGAAAAAAGGACATGTGGACATTTGTTGTTTAGTTGTGCAATGCTTCGATTATTCGGAACGACGGATGTTTATTGATTATTTATTTATTCTAAGTTAGAATAATTGGGATTTAGTTCCATTTATTATAATTTAAGAATTATAAATTAAATAAACAATTGAAAAGAAATAAAAGAAATATATCTCACAAAAGTGGATTTTATTTATCTTTAATTATTTGTTACAATTATTATTTGTACACTGTAAATTTATTTACAGATGCTTACATTAATACTGTTACAATAATTAAAAATAAATTGAAGCTATCCTAAATCTTTTCTAAGTCTTCGTCTTCTATTTTGCTGCTCCCCGTTGCGCAATTATTTTTCACCTGCAAAAAGAAGAAAAAAAAGGAAGTCAAGGGCAGATGAAATAATAAAAGGAGCAGACAGAAGAAAAAGGACTCATCATTAAAAGCGACTGGCCGGAATCAGTTTTCCCTCTCTGTAAATCACGAGATTACTCTCGGTTCACAAGGAGGGATAGAAAAATGTCTTGCAAAAATGTGAAATGCACAAAAGCGAACATACTGCATTGTCAAACAAATTGCCCATTTCAAAAATTCCAAACAGCATGTACAAGTATAAAGTCCAAACTGAACTGCCTAACCAAATCAAAAAGGCAAACTGAAAGTCACAAGTTCAAACTATCCAAACTGTCCAAAGCTGTCCAAGAGGTATAGAAAGATATCAAGCTATCAAACAAGTACAAAATGTTGTCAACAATGTGCAGGAAATATGGAAAGTATGCAGAGAAAGATCAAAGTGCAAGCAAGGTTCAAATTCATCATTTTCAAGGCCAGTCACCTTTTCAGAGAAAAAGGTACAGTAAGCAATATAAAATGCTTTAATACTGGAGAGAGAGAAGAGAGAAGAGAAAAAGGCTTACAGGCTTAGGCTTGACAAAAGATATAAAACAAGATACCAGCACAGTTTCAAATGGGGGCAGAACCAACACATAACAAAATAACACAAAGCTCATAAGCTCAAAAACCTCAAACCAGCTAAAAGCTTAAAACCATACAAGCCTGCGCACCAGATAAACCAACAGAAGCCTAAAACAGCATAAACCTGTCCAAGCCCACATCCTGCATAAACCTCAAACACAGGCCTGCAAACGGAAGCTCCAATCTGCATCAAGCCACAAGCCTATACCCTGTTTCAACTCAGCTTCAAAAAGCCCAAAGCAAAATACAGCATATCATCACAGAGCCTAAACCTGCATCAAGCCAAAGCCTCATCCTGCTAAAGTACCTAAAAGCCAAGCTTGTCTCAAGCCTTTCAGAGCCAAAGCCCTCAAACTGTAATACCCACAAATCAAAACCAAAATAACCAAACATTCAAACCAACAGGCCACCCTCAGAGCAACCTCATCATAGGGTTCGTGTACCAAACACCCAGATTCATATCGAGCATCTCAGCATTCAAACAGTGGAAGAGGAAAAGAAGCAAAACAACGAGTCTTAAGCTCTCAGATAATCATCATTAAGCAAGCAAGCATATCAAGCATATCAAGCATATCAAGCATATCAAGCATACAAGCATACAACAGCATTCAAACAGTGGAAGAGGAAAAGAAGCGTCAAAGCAAAGGTTTTCAGAAAAGCACCTTCATCATCAAACCTAACAAAGGGCAAATACAGATACCAGATTTTCCAGCAAAGCAAGCTAGTTCACAGCGCATCACGCGTTCTCCGCCTCCGGCCGCCCTAGGACGCCACCGTCCTCCTCCGTCTCCAACAAAGGTAGTATCCCTTTCCTTTTTCCTTTCACGCACCTCAAACAAGAACAACAACAACGCATATAATCAGAAGACATAAGAGCTAATAACATGCGCAAGGCTTGAAAACCTAAAAAGCGTTAAGACCTAAAACAGAACCATTACCTTACATGACCACCGCTTGCGTGACCTTGGAGATGAGGAGGAGGAGGCGGCGCCTGGTAGCTTAAGGTTGGGGAGCGTCAGTAGGTCGTGCTTGGTTTGAGAAAAATGAAGGAGAACGAAGACGAAGATGCCCGGCGCCGTAACCCTATTTCCCAAATGGAGCAAACAAAATTCAAACCCTTACAAATTTGTGTAAAACGCTTGGGCCGGTTCGCTCCATCAGCGCCTAAGCCCGTTTCAAAATTAATACCCCCTTCTTTCTGTTCTCCTCATAATTTCATTATGGGCCAGTTGTTCAACTTAAGGCCCATGTGAATTTCTTTTGTTTTTTTAACCAAACTTTTCATTTTTTCTTTCATAATTTAATTCTTTGTAAACAAATAATACATTAGCTTTTTTTATTTTATATAAAATTTTCTTAAATCACTTTTTTTTTTTATTACATTTGAAAAAATACATAAGAATAAACTTGGAGTTAATTATTTTTCCTTATATATAAAATGTTAAGTAAAATACATAGATGATAATTTTCTTAAATTTAAAACATTTTTCCTTTCTTTAAAACCCTTTTGTATATAAAACATAAAAAAAAATACTAACTAAAATACATTAATACATAAAAAAAATAGAATTTATTAAAACATTTTCTTTTCTTTTATTAAATCTTTTGTTCGTACATAATTAACAAAAATACAAAAAGAATAAATACATGCTTAATAATACATTAAGTTCACATTTCGCACTTGTAAATAAATCACTTACACAAATACTTTTGATACATTTGATTTCACTCTTGTACATTAATACATTTTACATTGCGATTGATTCGATTTGGTTGTAAATATATTTGGACACTACTCTCCTAATAAGTCTCATCCCCATTTGTAAATATTTATACCCCCACTTCCGGATACTTATTTGTAATAGAGTAGACTTTAAATTCCTGCAATTTATCGCTTTCAAATATACCATGTTTAGACCTAGGGTTTGTATGTAAATAAAATCAAACGCTAGATGACCTAATACAAAACAAATGCATGACAATCAATACACTTTTCACACTTGCACCCCTAGGGTAATCCCACTCGTTGCCTTCCAAAATGGGCCATACTTGCACGTTGAGTTTCTTTGGCAAAACAATCCAAATGATCATAAGTCCCTCGACGACGCTTTCGAAAGTTGCCTACAAAATGATCATAGTCCCTTCAAGCAAAATTGCCAAAGACACTTGGCACCATTGCATTCATGGTCCATACGATGACCCGCGCCTGTCCCGTTAACATCCTAACACAAGATTGCCCATCAAATACAATGGTGGAACAATACTGTTAAAAGGGTTAAAACATGAGAAAAATCTTTGAGTAAATTTAGGGGTAGACAACTCTTAGTTACTTGATCAAACTTGCAAAACACACTTGCCTACTTTTTCAAAATCCACTCTACAAACACTTTCAAAAACAAACTTCCAAAAAACATTTGAAACATCTTTTCGAAAAGATACACACCTTTGTAAAACATTCGAGTAAAGAATTGTTACAACGGTTGCCGAGACAAAGGCATCTTTTTCAAAACATTTTCAAACACACACACACCACAATTTCAAGCAATTGAAAATCAAGGCAAGTGATCTAAAACAAGTAACTAAGAGCCCATGGATAACCATGGATGGAAAGGGTGCTAATACCTTCCCTTTTCATAATCTACCCCCCGAACCCACGAAACATCTCAAAAGGTTTTTCCTGTGCTTTTTAACCTTTCCTTTAGGATAAAATAAAAAGTCGGTGGCGACTCTTGCTAAACCGAACAAGTGTGAATACAAACGCAAATCTCAAGTCAGTTCTCCCACCGTATCACACCAGGCTTCATAGCGTTCAAAGAAATCAAGATACTATCCAGTCAAACCCAGGCTTCATAACTTGCATTAAAGATATACCACTATCTGGTCGTAATTCAGGCTTTGTAGTACTCTTGGCTTTTATCTGGTCATAATCCAGGCTTCACAACGTCTTCTACCATTATCTGGTCGTAATTCAGGCTTCATGGTCTTGTATTGCTATCTGGTCGTAATCCAGGCTTCACAATAACTTGTTGAGCTGTTATCCGGTCGAATCCGGGCTTCACGGCTTGTGTTTATCATATACCACTATTTGGTCGAATCCAGACTTCATGATGTCTCGCACTGCTATCTGGTCGTAATCCAGGCTTCACAGTAACTTGTTGAGCTGTTATCCGGTTGTAATCCGGGCTTCATGGCTTGCTGGGGATTAAACTATTATCCGGTCGAATCCGGGCTTCATAGCTTGCTTTTAAGATGCCACTATCTGATCGTAATTCAGGCTTCGTGGTATTCTAATACGGTTATTCGGTCGTTCTCTGGGCTTCACAATATGATGGAGTAATCAAGATACTATCCGGTCGTGCCCGGGCTTCATAGCTTAAACTTTGTGAGAATTTGATTGTACCTTCTCCTGAAAAGTAAAGGGTTAGTCGTATATAATGTCATGATGCATGACATGTATCGAGCAATGATGTTCTCAAAATAAATGAGACTGTGTTGTATGATGTGTATATGCATGTGTCATGATGTATGAGAATGTGATGTTTTTATGATGTTCTTTAGCTGGGGAAAATAAATCTCAGACTGCTGCTAGAGAATATAAAGGGTTTCGCTCGCTGAGGATAACAACTGAAGATGATTGGGAGAATACTCCTGTTGGAGAATACATTGGTGAGAGAATAACTCTGTGTGGAAGAGATGATCTACTAGAAGATCTGCTGATTCGGAGAAATAACCTCGGTTGGGGATGAGTTACCGTTGCTGGCGATGATGAATTCCGTCGGGGATAAAGTTTCTGTTTGTGGAAGAAATAAACTCCACTGGAGATGGTCTTCCATTGTTGGTGATAAATGAACTCTGCTTGGGGAGAACCTTACCGACTCATTTGCGATTGCAAACCTCAGCTGGGGAGAGTTGATAATACTGTATTCTGGTACTTCCTACTCTGCGGGGAGTGTATGCATTTTTAGTCATATTCTTCAGCTAGGTCTATCCTTGTACCTGATGAATAAAGCAACTGTAAGGCTCGGTCATTTCTTGTTTGCCCCTGTTTCTGAAATTACGAGTAATCGTCTTTTGTTTCGCATGTAAATATTTATGAGCAACAATTATTGTCAAATGCATATATCAAAAATGAACCATTGGACGTTCTTGGCAAAACAAAACAGAAAAGAGAAAAACAATTTGAAATTTCTTTGTGAAAATGAATTGTATTGATTTTGAAGTTGGCCTGTAAATAGGCGTCTTTGTACAAGAGGCTGACGTCCTAGTAAGAGAACGCCGTTGAAAGATAGAAATTATACAATTTGTGAAAAACAAAGAAAAACAGCTATGTGAACAATCCCACTGGGTTCCAACTCTGTTATTGCCTTTATATCTTCGAGCATCTCATCACTTTGCTACTTGGTTGAAGGTAGATCAAATTGATTGGCGTCGTCCGAGCTTGATAGTTGATACCGAAGTCTGGTTGCAAGATGATCCAATGAGACATTGTGTTACGCTTTAATCCCTAATTTTTGCCTGGACCGCCCTTTCGGGTTTTCAGTCCACCGGGATACCCCTTTTTGCCCAAGCCGCCTTTTCAGGTTTTCGACTTGCCGGGTGTACCGTTTTTTTTTTCATTTTCATCCCTTACTTTTGCCCGAACCCTTTTGGTTCGCCGGGAAGCCCTTATTTTTGCCTAGGCCAGTCAACCTAGCAGGTCTTTGATTATGCGGAGAATTTTTTCACTATGTATGCATTGACGGGGTGAGGAAGGTCATTACCATCCATGGTGGTTAGAATCATAGCTCCTCCCGAGAAAATGTTCTTAACCACAAATGGCCCTTCATACGTAGGGATCCATTTGCCCCTGGAATCACCTTGTGGTAGTATGATGTGTTTGATAACCAGATCCCCGACTTGATATTCATGTCGTCTATTTTTCTTGTTAAATGCCTTGATCATTCGCTTTTGATACGTCTGACCATGACAAATAGCAGTAAGCCTCTTCTCGTTGATTAAGTTCAGCTGATCAAGCCGGGTCTGGATCCAGTCGTCTTCGCTCAAACTTGCATCCTTCGTAATCCGAAGAGAAGGTATCTGGACTTCAATGGGTAAGACTTCCTCCATGCCATACACCAAAGAGTAGGGTGTTTCCCCTGTTGATGTCTGCGCTGAGGTACGGTACCCATGAAGAGAGAATGGTAACATCTCATGCCAATCTTTGTATGTCACCGTCATCTTCTGCACAATCTTCTTGATATTCTTATCCGGGAACTCAAAATTCATGGATTGGTAATCATCCACGGCCTGATGTGCCAAATGATCCGCCAACACACTCCCCTTGATTGCTTTTTAGGTTGTGTATTGGATATCAAATTCAGTTAAAATCATTTGCCATCTTGCTATTCTTCCAGAAAAGGCATGCTTTTCGAAGATATACTTGATTGGATCCATCTTTGATATCAATAGGGTAGTGTGAGTCAGCATATACCATCTCAGCCGGCGAGCAGCCCATGCCAAAGCGCCGCAAGTTTTCTCGAGCCGCGAGTATCGGGTCTCGCAGTCGGTAAACTTTTTGCTAAGGTAGTAAATAGCATGCTCTTTTCGGCCAGACTCGTCATGCTGCCCCAGCACGCACCCCATCGAATTATCCAACACTCAAGTATAAGATCAACGGTCTTCCTTCAACTGGAGGCATTAGAATTGGTGGCTCTTGGAGGTTGTATGGCCCTCTCTTCCTGTAGTAACAGTCTAGCAAGCTCCCCAGGCACTTCACAATCATCCTCACCTTTGTCCTCGGCTTAGTTGATCGGATTTTTGAAGTCATGACTGGCAGTAGCAGAGTCGTTACCAATGGGATCCAGAGTGGATGTGGATCTGCATTATGATATGTGAGTGTGTGTAAGACAAATAGTTGTTTTGATAAAGTGCAAAATAGAAAAGAAAAATAAGGAGCGCAAAGTTTGTAATGCAAGAAAACGTCCAATGCTTTATTGATGATATATGAAAATGATAAATAGTAAGCCCTCACAAACAGAGCCAAGGTGCCTCGGGCAAGGCACTGGGCCGTAAAGTTTCAAATTGTCTGTTACAAGTCTCAAAACAAAAGTCTATTACTGTGTAATAAAAGAAACGGGCACGAAGTCCTTCGCCGTCCAGTTGTTCAAGCCACTGTTGGTAGTCGGGTAAATCCAGCTTTCGATATCTGACTCTTCATCATTATCTTCAATTGCATTCACTCCCGGATTATTTATGCGCAGAGGAGGTCTTCTAATTCGCGCCCGCCGAACAGCCCTTTGAGCTTCTGCAGTAAAACCCAAACCAAACTTGTCAATCTTGTGTGCAAAGTCAGGGAGTTGGCCCTAATTTGCACACCCACTTTTTTCAATAACAGCCCTGGCATCCTTGAGGGAAGCCATCTTCATTGGAGGTTTGTCAATAGCAACTTCACTCGACGCCAAAGTCTGGGGAACCTCTTCAAAGTTATGACACGGGGTTTCAATGAACTCTCCATCCATCTCCACATACCGAAAGGAATTAAGATGACTTACCATGTACTCCTCCTCACCCTGTACCATAACAATCTTCCCTTTTACTGGATATTTCAACATCTGATGGAGC
This sequence comes from Vicia faba, assembly GCA_948472305.1. NCBI lineage: Eukaryota > Viridiplantae > Streptophyta > Magnoliopsida > Fabales > Fabaceae > Vicia > Vicia faba. The sequence goes on along the minus strand of OX451736.1, from coordinate 933,631,764 downwards.
GTAGAAGTCACTGCCCCAGCCCTATGAATCCAAGGGTGACCCAACAAGCAAGAGTAAGATGGTCGGATGTCCATCACATAGAACGTAGATGCAAAATTCTGAGAGCCAACTTTAATAGGGACGTCCACCTCCCCGTGCACCATCCTTTTGGATCCATCAAAGGCCCTAACCACAATATTACTTGGTTTCAGGATCAACCCTTTGCAATCCAGCCGATCTAATGCTTTCTTCGGTAAAACATTTAATGAGGACCCAGTATCCACTAGTACGTGGGCCAGAGTAGTGCCCCTGCACTCGATCGAGACATGCAGAGCATCATTATGATTTCTTCCTTTGGCAGTCAGATCTGCGTCGGAGAAATCCAACCCGTTGTCAGCGGTCAAACTAGCCACACAGTCTTTGAATTGATCAACAGATGTTTCCTGCGGCACATGCGCAGTTTTAAGGAAAGCAATTAAAGCCTTTGCATGGGCTTCCGAGCATAACAATAAGGATAACATGGAAATCTTCGACGGGGTTTTCCCCAGCTGTTCGACTATGTTGTAGTCGCTTTTCTTGATAATCTTCAAAATTTCCTCTATCTCTTGCTTAGAGGTTTCTACAGTAATCTTCTTAGGTGCCTCCATCCGGGCAGGCCCACCTGTAACTTCTTTGCCCCGAGTGTTAGATGACTCGGCGACAGGGGTGATAACTGGAGTAAGAATTGGAACAACAGCTGATGTACTGGCGGATGGAATGACAACAGGCTTTTGAACAGTCGGAGGGGAAATCTCAGGAGAGAAGAGTCTTCCACTTCGGGTGACTTTGCTAGACCCGACAATATTGCTGACATCAGCGTCAGTTTGTTCAATATTCAAGTCTTGCTTAACCCCATGATAATACACATCGGCCCCATAGTGCCACGGGACAGCCTTATCTGAAGTGTATGGGATAGGACCAGGAATAGTAATGATTAGTGGAGCAACTCTCGGAACAGATGTAATCCTAACAGGCTTTCTCGAGGGAGCCTTGGAAGGATTGGCGGAAATGGTTATGATGGAAATATCTTCAACAGGAATCAACGGAATCAAAGTTTTCTCGAACAAGATCTCTTTGTTATCCATCAGGCGATGAACACCTGATTTCAGTAAATAGCAACCAGCAGGCAGGATGGAACATAGGTGGCAACCTTCGCCATAGCCCGGAAATAAACCGGCCAACAATAGATTCTTCTTCACGGCTAACAACGGAGTAGAAATGTCTTCCATGGAGGCCACAAATAGATCAGTGTCATTATCAGAGACTACAGGACTAGGACCCTTTCCTTCCTCTTGATTATCTCCTCCTTTAGATGAATGAGACAAATCAGCTTCCTGTCGCAACCTATTCCCAAATCTGTGACCCATACTCAGAAGAACCACCTTCTTCTTCTTATTCTTCTTCTTCTTCTCCTTTAGGATGAAAGTCTTCAAATCCTCTTTCCCTTTAGCTAAGTTCAAGAACATCTCCTGGAATTGAGTATTATGTGCTTGAAGAGCTTTGATGGCTTGATCGGTAGGTGTTTCAAAAGACATTCTGTGCTGAAATAAACAGCGAAGAAGATAAAAAACCTGTAAGGGTACCTGTAATAAGGTGCATGGTAATGGAATGCGTATGAAATGATTTCAAAGACTTTGGGAGATTCAAATTTGTAAACCAAAATAAAACACACTTTATTAGATTAAACTTGTAACAATGTTTAACAATGCCTTCAAGGCGTTACAAAAAAAATAACTGAAAAGCCAATCTAAATTAGAAACAATAAAGGACATCAGAAATCCCATGGTCGTTTTCCCTTCGTGCTGACATAATTGTTGATTGTCCTTTCATTCTGAAGCTGCCTCGTGAGCTTTAAGATCTCCCGTTCCTGCTCATGATACTTCTCCCGATAGGTATCCCTTTCTTCCTTCAACTGGATCCAATATCTCTTCAATGCCCCAAGATCAGTAGGCATATAGGGATAAAGAACCATATAAGGAACACCTTCTTCATTAGTATGCTCCACAACCACTGGAAAAACAGCTTCATAAGGCATCCCCAGCTTTTGAGCATGGGCTCGAACCTACTGGAGATAAGATTGCATCGGGAAAGAAGTCTTTGGTCCTAGCTTGTGTGGGTTAGACCTGCTCATCCACATCCCCCTTGTAGTCAAAGACAATATCTGTAAGAAGCAGCTCATAAGGATTGTTTCTCCGAGCGCGACCAAACTGTCGTAAAGCCAAGCAAGGACTGTACGTTATTCCCCCTCTAATTCCAAACAATGGGACATTAGGGTATTCCCCACATCGACCAATGACAGCTACTCTTTCCATGTCCTTAGAACTCCAAAGAATGTCCGTATGGGCAAGGGACATGATTCTGTAAGCCCAACCTAACCCTTCTTCATTCTTCAATACAGACTTGGGGAGATGCGAAATAAACCACCTCTCCAGCAGCGGCGTGCAACACATGAGAGTCCCCCTTCTTTGCACAGTACGAGTATAGAGGGCATGTAGGATATCACCCAGAAGAGTAGGCACTGGGTTACGAGACATGAAGATCTTGACCGCATTCAGATCTATGAAAGAATCTGGATTCGAGAAAAGAACCAAGCCGTAGATGAGGAGAGCCAAGATGTCTTCAAATGCTTGAAAGTCCAAGTTATCCCAGAACAGTTGAGCTTGATCCATTAGAAGCTTAGCCAAGAAACCTTTAACCCTGCTCCGTGTCTCCCAGTTGGATACTACATCAGCCCTTTTTAGATGTAGGGCTGAAGCAACATCCTCTGGCCTAGGAGCCTCTTCTAAACCTGTGAAGGGTGTCTGCTTGAGAATGGATATACCCATTAAGTCAGAAAACTCCTCCAAAGTAGGAACTAGCTGATAATCTGGGAAGGTAAAACAATGATGCACCGGATCGAAGAACTGGAAAAGGACGCTCATCATCTGCTCATCCAACTTTGAAGTGACCAGGCTAAGTAGATGACCATGTCTTCTAACAAATGAAGAAGTATCAGGAACTTTTGAGACTAACTCTCTGAGCTGAGCAGGGATTTGCACGAAGTTGACTCGAATGGTATTTCTGCGTACTTAAGCCATAATCTACAAAACAGAACAAAGATAAATCCCCTTGGTCTTTGAAATGGTTAGTCTAATGAAATATGAATGCTATGTTATGATGCATGATGTCATGATAAAACACACAACAGGTATAGCAGGTAACAAACATGGTAAAGGCAAACAAGTCACACAAGAGCCCTTAAGTTTCAGGCTTGCATGGAGTCTAGGTACTACCCTCTTGAAGTTCAGTTGGTTTCAACCTGTCCTAATAATAGTAACCGGGTTCTAGAGGTTCTCAATATCACTGACCATCCTCCATCGATCATGGTTTCAGCTCACACAATCTTTTCTTGCGGCTGGAACTATCTCGAGAGTGTGGTCTCAATGAGTGTAGTATCGAGTATCAACCAGTTCTCAGCTCTATACCGAGGTCGGCTATCTCACTACTTTCTATGGCCAAGTTGGTCAATTATAGGTTCTAAGGTCAGTTGATGCTTAATGACCCAATGTGCCACATCAACGTAGCTACTGCTTCAACCGTATCGGTTTATGTCGTATAGTTTCCTCACAGTTTATTGCTACTTACCTAACAAATGTCCCCTAGATCCGGGTTAGGATCTATAGTAACTCTGATATAAAGCCCACAAAAATAAAGCAATCAAATCAAACAATGGGAGCAATATGATGAACTAATCCTAAGGTATACCCCACTTAATAATCCCCAGCAGAGTCGCCAGTTCTATGATACGGTGGCCAGAACCGGAACTATTTTGGAATGCTGGTTTGTATTTTGCGTTTGTGTTTGCAAAATGTCGCGGTAAGCAAGAGTCGCCATCGACTTTTATTTTATCCAACAAGGAAAGGAAAAAAGCACAGAAAAATTCCTTTTTCGAGATTTTCTGAGTACGGGGGGTAGATTATAGAAAGGGAAGGTATTAGCACCCTTTCTATCTGTAGTTATCTACGGGCTCTTAGGTACTTGCTCATCATTTTCAAAATTTCTTGTGTGTGTTTGATTTGAAAAAAGTTTTTTTTTGTTTGACTTTGATTTAACCCTTGCTTCTGTCTTCAAGAGTGTTACGAAGTGTTTTTGAAAACTTTGTTTTGAAAGGAGTGTAAGTGTGGAAAAGTTTGTTTGTATTGAGCAAGTACCTACTAGCATCTACCTACTAGAAAAAAGAATTATTTTATGTTCATTTCCTTTAGACAGCGCTATCATACTATTAGTGAGTAGGTAGCACCATCGTTGGAGTTTTAGAGGGTCAATTCGAAAGGGACGTACGATCACTAAAGCAATGTTAGGACGTCTTAGTAATAACCCTAATGTCTTAAGATCAATATTCGAGGCAACAATTCCGAGGCAACCTTTCTGAGGCAACTTTGTTCTTTGAGACAAAAGAGCGACCACTAAAATACCCTATACTTAATGATCGTTTATCGAAGGTAACCGAAGTGAGAGTATACCCTAGGAGTGCGCATGTGCGAGTGATTCAATTTCAAGTTATTTATCTTTGCACATTTAGGGTTTGCCAACCGTTTTAAATTTAATCATACATTCTTGTCATGCATCCCTATTATCATACATCTAACAGTTTAATGTTTGCGGAATTTAAAGTGCGGAAAATAAGCTAAGCTATTACAAGGCTTCGGCTATTACTTACATAGCCAAAAACAACCCGTAAAAAAACGATAAATGAAAATAAAAAGTCCTAATTAATCTATTACAACTTGTGAGCAATTACATTAATATGGTAAAAATAAATAAAGCGCGCGTGAATAGAGAACGAAAGGAGATTAGGGTTTTGACCCCGTCTAACCTAATCGAAAGAAACAATTATTTTTGTTGTTTTTTTTATTATTTAAGACAAAGAATAAGGTTTTTAAATTAAATACAAAATTAATTAGTAATTAAATAATTTAAAGAAAATAATTTACAAGACCTATTTTTTGTATTTTTGGTTATTTTAAGAAAAAAGAAAATAGAATTAAGTTAGAAACAAAAACCATAATTGTTCTAATTGTTTTTGAATTTATTTACAAAATAGTTTAAGTTACCTAAAATTAAATAACCTAATTCAATTAATTTTTTGTATATAAAAAAATATCCTAAATCTAATTGGGTGAAAATATTATTTTTTATGATTTTATAAAAAAGAATTAATTTTTTAGGTTAGTAAAAATAAATAAATGAATTAATAATCAAATATAAAAAGAAAAGAGAATAGAAAATGGGCCTGAAATAGCAATTTGGGGGGGGGGGGGGGGGGGGTGAGTATCAACTTCTGGGCCCAAAACAAGTGATCCACGTTGACTTGCCCAGATTTCCTGTGATGCATTGACCATGGCCTGTGTTGCTCCTTCATTTGATGGCCTTTAGATCTGGCCATCTGGAGATCCAATGGATGGATCCTGAGGGCACATGGTGATCCCTTGGCCTTGTGTGCGCTCCTGAATAATGAAAGAAAAATAACATGAAATATGGGGGGGGGGGGGGCTGGGATTCGAACCCAGGTCCTAGAGCCTTTTCCAACTGCTCCACTACCAATTGCGCTGCATGCTTTTGTTGTACATAGAATAAAAAATAATCATAATATGAGAAAACAACAAAACACTAAGTCCAAACGCGCGAATTTTCAAACGGGCGAATGGTTGCTTGCCACGACATCTTCTTCTCCAAGGATCTGTTGTCTTAGACAACAAACTTTTACCAACGGACGTTCGTCGTAGCTAAAAACTTGTGCATCTCAAAAATCATGTACAAGCACAATAAATCAATGGTGATGGTACCAATCACTCGTCTCAATCTCACGAGCTTCATGGTACCCTAATCATGGCCCAATTTTGCCTAGGTTCAGAAACCCCAAAACGAGCTTGCAAACCCTAGCTATGGCGTATGGCAATTCCTGGGTTATAAATGCAATTAAACAGTACCAATAGCTTGCAAACAAGATGATGAACAAGAATATATGATTAGAATGTGTTTAGGATGCGTGAAATATTGAAAACGATTTTGAGTTTGAAAGCAAACCGTGTGAGTGATGTAGAGCGGTTGTGGGCGTTTCAAGCCTTGCAGATGATTGGGTTAGCTCCAGGAGATTGCCAGCAAGCGATTAGAAGCTTTAACACGCCTTGAATTGGCCTACAGAAGGATATCCGTCTCACACTTTTCTTTGGAATTTTGAGATTTTGCTCTTGTTCTTGGAGGCAGCTTTGCACGAAAATTCTTGTTGTTAGGGTTCAATGATCTTCAGCATAAGTAGTGAATCACATTAGGTTAATCATTTTTGGCCAAGATCTTGAGAATTCATGAATGGAATATTTGGTCTTTAAGCCATATGAAATCTTTCCATAACCATGCAAATCATGCCCTTTTGCCTTGATTCGAATTTGATTGATTAGGCCAGCTCATTTGGATTTGATTTTCATCAAAATCAGATCTTCAAAACCAATCTTGGTATTTTTTATAATTTATTTGATTTAAAATGATTTTTAATAAATAAAAACCATAATAAAATAAATAAATGGAGAAAATAAGATGTGGTGGATGCCTTGGGTAGTGGACCATGCTACCAACTCAAAACAAGTGCAAAAGATTGGGCCCATTTATCAAAAATTGCAATTGGAGGCATAGTTGACTTTTCACAATTTTGCAAAAAGGGTCAACTTCACCAATGCATAACTTTCTCAATTTTGACTCTTTGAAGGTGTTATTTGACTTTTTAGAAATATTGAGATGTCCTATAAGCAACCCCTTTGGTCTCATCTCAATTTTGTATTCCATGTTCATGTATAAAGCTTTTAAAAAAAGGTGTTTTTGTTGACTTTTCAAAATGACCTATAATGTCAAAATTCATAACTTCTTGTGAGTGCATATTTTGAACTTGGGAGATGAATATGGATTGTAGGGAATTTCAACCTATTCAAAATGAGATTTGGATGGGTCATTTCTCATAAAGTATGAGAAAGTTATGCTTGTTCAAAGTTGAGTTGACTTTTCCTACAAAACCCTAATTTAGCAACTTTTGGGTTTTGATGAATTGTGAGCAATCCTTGAGGAATCGTGATCAACCCTTGATCAAATGATGAATAATACTTAAAAATGAGAATGTTGACCAAAAATATTGAAGTTTGACTGTATGTGGGCCACAGTTGACTTTTGCTCTAGCACAATCGATTTTTAGGCCTTTGAGCAATTGACTGAGCAAACTTCCTCTGCAAGGCTTGAAACTTGACATGGATGATCTTGAGAACATATTAGTACAATGGTGAGCATTTGGGATCCCTTGGATTCAAGTATCTTGATGCAACATGAAACCCTAATTTGAGGAAGACTGCTTTAAGAGAGAGCTTGTCTGGTCAACCCTTGGACTTCCTTGAGCAACTTGAGGGTCTTTCTTGAAATGTTTTGAGAAATATGAGAGGGAAAATTTTGGGGTACAACATACCCCAAGAAACATATGTCGATCAGTTCCAATACTGTGTAGCCAGCTTTACTGCAGATAATGGTCTAAGTTTTTTGGATGCTGATTTAACACCAAGAGGGAGGAAGCGTAATAAGGCATTGCATATCTCAGTGGAATGCAGGGGCACAACTCTGGCTCATGTTTTGGTGGACACTGGCTCATCTCTGAATGTATTCCCTAAAACGGCTCTTGATAGGCTTGATTGTAAGGGATTGACATTAAAGCCAAGTAACATAGTAGTGAGGGCCTTTGACGGCTCAAAAAGGATGGTTCATAGGGAAGTGGATATCCCCATAAAAGTTAGAACCCAAACATTTGATTCAACTTTTTATGTAATGGGTATCCATCCTTCATATTCCTGCTTGCTAGGCCGGCCATGGGTTCATGATATCGGCGTTGTTGCTTCTACGTTGCACCAAATGCTGAAGTATCTGATTCAAGGGAAGATTATCACTGTTCATGGAGAGGAAGAGTATATGATCAGCCATCTCAATTTCTTTAGATATGTGGAATTAGATGGTGAATTTATTGAAAATACAATCTAACACTTTGAAGAAGTCCCGCAAGATGTGGCAGTGACCTGGGTTGTTCCCAAGATCACAAGGCCTCCACTCAGGATGTCATTTTTGAAGGATGCAAAAGCAGTGATAGAAGAAGGTGGGTGCACTATTTGGGGACAACTCTCAGATATCCCTTACAAATCTAACAAATTTGGCCTGGGTTTCACTTCAGGTGCCCAGAAGGTTGTGCGTCGCGCTCGTGCTGGAGGACCACCCTTGAAAATCAGCAATCGCAAAGTCAATGCGGTAGAGGATGATGAAGACAGCTACAACCTGGAGGATTGGATTTTCCAAACTGTCAGTGGAGGGCTCAACAACTAGGAGGCTAGAGACTTTGTCCCGATCACTTTTATCCCACAGTAATTTGTCTTTACATTTTGTTGGATCTGTAATATTAAAACAACTCAGACTCTTAAAACCTTGTGTCTTACCCGAGGCACAATGGTCCATTTGTAAGGGTTATTATCTCATTTCTATACGACATCAATGAATCATAGACGTTTTTTGCATACAAACTTTGTTCTCATTGTTTTTCTTTTTACATTTTTCATTTCTTCCAAATATAGTTGTACCCTTACACACACTCACACTCATAATACAGGTCTACATCCATTCGGGATCCCACGGGTAATGATTCTGCTATGGCTCTATGTGACTCTGAAAATCTAATCTACCAAGCTGAAGACGAAGGTGATGAAGATTGTGAAGTACCAGGGGAACTTTCCAGATTACTACAACAAGAAGAGAGGACCATTCAGCCCCACGAGGAACCCGTGGATACAATCAACCTAGGTACCAAGGAAGACAAAAGAGAAGTCAAGGTGGGTGCCAATCTGGAACCCAGTGTCAAAGAGCGTCTAATTCAGTTGCTACACGAATATGTTGAGGTCTTTGCCTGGTCGTATGAAGACATGCCAGGACTTGATGCAGATATTGTGGTACATCGTCTACCTACAAAAGAGGATTGCCCACTAGTAAAACAAAAGGTTTGTCGCATGTGACCAGATATGTCGGAGAAGATTAAAGCAGAATTCATGAAACAATTCAAAGCTGGATTCTTGTCTGTCACCTCCTATCCGTAATGGGTTGCCAATGTTGTTCCCGTGCCGAAAAAAGACGGCAAGGTACGAATGTGCGTGGACTACAGAGATTTGAATAGGGCAAGCCCTAAGGATGATTTCCCACTTCCCGACATTGACATTTGTTGTACCCCAAAATTTTCCCTCTCCTTTTATCAACATTTCTCATCACAAGGCTCTTTGAACTCAAGATCAAGCTAGGGTTTGCTCTACTCAAGACATCTTCTTGCACTGTTGACCTAAATTAGGGTTTGAGTTTGCACAGGTATTTTTGGACCTTCAATGCTCAAATTGACTTTCATACTTCATATTGGACTCATAAGTTTTCCCATACCAAGTTTCAAGCCTTGAATCAAATTTTTGCCCAGTCAATTGGACAGTTGACCTAGAAATCAGTTGTATTGGGGAAAAAGTCAATTGTGGCCAATTTACAGTCAAACCTCATGAATTTTGACCCACGTCAACATTATGAACTCATATGAACCATTTGATCAAGTTTGGACCACAACTCCACAAGAAATTTGATCAGATCACCAAAAGGGCAAAATGGTCATTTTTAGGGTTTTAACTGTACAAAGGCAATTGTTAACTGTTTGACCTAGAAAATGGCAAATTAGGTTCAAGCATAGACTCAAGGACTCAATGGCATCATATTGACCTATTAAACAAGTTTAAAAGATCTCAAATGCATAGGATTGACAGATGAATTTTTCAGTCAACTAATCAAAATTTGATTGTACACTGAAAAGTCAAACTTTGACTTTTTGGTCAAAATCAAGTGCCAAGGGTCATTTTTCATCAAGATGTGTCAAATTATGAAACTTGTTCATCAAGAAACCCAAAATTGCAAATTAGGGTTTGAAATTGAAAAAAATTCATAACTTAGAATTTTTCTAAGTTATGAAATTTTCTTAATTTTTCCTAACTTTGTCCCACATTTTCACCATGATGAAAATGGATTCAAACAAAACTTATAAATTGAAAGTTGTAGTCCTCCACAAAGTCTACAACTTTGACTCACAAAGTTTTCTCAAAAGAAGCTTGGATCTCAAGTTATGAGTTTTGGAACAAGGGTCCCTAAAACTTTTAACTTAGTGAAATTTTGCCCTAGTTTAGGCAGGATTTTGACATATCTTCTTGGCCATTTTTCACATAGTTCCACTTGGAGTATCAAGTTGCATTTCAAAGATGGATTATATAGCATGTTGCAAGCTTTCCAAATTATCCAAGAACTCCTCAAACACATTTGTGGTTAGGGAGAATCGAATGCTTGAAGTTGGCAAAAACTCACTTTGTATCCATGGCAAAATCATGTTCACTACAAGTTGCATTTTCAAACCAGCATGCCTTGTACTAGTTTGCAGGCCTCTAAAACACTTCACACTCCTTAATTAAATGCAAATCCATCAGTCTAAGCTTTTGTTTTGGCCATTTGGATATTGTACACAAGACTAGGCCTTAAGTAGAAAAAGGCAAATTCCCATTTTTGCAAAAGTGTGTTTTATGTCAAACCATGATCTTTGAGCATAGAGCCAAGATCTCATAAGCCAAATCAAATCCACAAATTTCAGGGGCCAAGAGGATTGTATGCAGCATATTTGATGGCTGGTACAGGCCTGTAATCACAACTTCCCATTCTTGCTTCAAAAAAAGGAAAACTTGCCAAACACTTGAGAACTTGGAAACCAGCCATTGTGAACTTACACAAACATTTCAAACATCTTTCACACAACCCTTTGAGCAAGAAACACGAGTGCTTGAGCCCCAAAACTTCCCATAGCCAGAAATCACACTTCTTTGGCCAAACAGGGAAGATGCCGCAACTTGAGTTCCCCAGCTCATTTGGCTCGTGCGTTTTGCCCCAAGTTGCTTCAAACACCTTCCATTCAACTCACTCAAGCTATCCCAAACATCAAAATCCAACTGTAACTCCATTTACAGTGTTCACCATTTTCATTTCAAGCTTGTGCAGGTTGAGTTCTATAGGCTGATTCAAGGACTTTCAAGGCAAGCTAGCTATTGGAAAAGGACAAGTGAAGTTCAGGCAAGCTACCAGACATCTCAAAACTTATTGAGAAGCACTGCATTGCCCTACACGAATCCAACTGAAACAGGTTTTTCCTCACTTTCTATCTCTTTATTTAGGAACATTTAGCCTTAGGTTTGTGAATAAAAAATGTAGTGTTCATTGCTAGGAAGCCATACATATGCTCAGGTTTCATTTATATTAAGTGTGCTAGGAGAATTTCATCCATGAACATGCTGAAAAAACTAGGTCAGATTTTAGGGCCAGAGAAATTCTCTCTGGTCTTTGAGAGTTAGGATTAGTTTTTTATATGGTTGGAATCGTCTTGAAATTCTCTACAAGTTTGATGTTGTGAGTTTTTGCAATAGATCAAGTATACAGGATGTCCAAGTTTGTACAACAGGCGCGCGTTTTTTCAAAACGCTTGAGGTTGAAGATGAAGATTTGGGCTGGGCTTGGCCTGGCTTGCTTCTAACACCTCCCACTTTCATTTTTGCACCCCCTGGCCCAATTTCTTATATTTTTACATTTTTGCATTTTTGTTTTCTTTTCTGATTTTGTTTATTTATTTCCAAATATAAAAAATGCCTAATAAATATATTCATAATTTTTTATATTTATTTAGCATTTTATTTTAATTTTTCTAATATAGAAAACATTTTAAATACTTTTGTATTATTTACTTAAACTTGAAAATAATATGTAAATTATACTTTTATTTTTATTTCTTATTTTTATTCATACTGAAAATATTATTTAAAATATAATTTATTTTTGTACATATTTTATTTTATATTATACATATTTAATATATTTAATATATATATATATATATATATATATATATATATATATATATATATATATATATATATATATATATATATATATATATATATATATATATATATATATATATATATATATATATATATATATATATATATATATATATATATATATATATATATATATATATATATATATATATATATATATATATATATATATATATATATATATATATATATATATATATATATATATATATGTATACATATATAGTTTTATTTTATTAAATACTTAGAATAAAAATAAAAAAATATTACATTTTTATTTTTATTATTATTTATATTAAAAAATACCCTTTTTTAAGTATATTTCATTTTTACATATATTAATATATTTTTTGTATATAAATAATATATAGTATTTATTTTCTTAAAGAAATTAGGGTTTACCCTTAAAACAAATGAAATTAATCTTTTTTATTTATTTCTTTATACTTTTTACATCAAAAATACTTTTACATACATAGGTAAACAAAAACTTTTTTTTGCAGAATACATATTATTTGATATTTATTTATTTTGTTTATTTAAATATTATTCATTTATTATTCATGCAATTAAATTCAATTTGGATGTAATAGTAAATTAGGGTTTATATTTCTTGTCAAATACCCCCCATTCAAAATTGTACCCCCATCCCCATAATCATGTTGTAATAGCTTAGAATTTAAATTCTCGCACTTTACGCTTTCAATTGTGCCATGATTAGAGAATTAGGGTTTGTATGCAAGAATCCAAATCAACAAGTAGCTTGACCTAATCAAAGACAAAAATGCATGAAAATCAAACACAATACACACTTGCACCCCTAGGGTTACAATCCACTTGTTGCCTTCAAAAATGGGCCATGGTATGCATGTTGGGTACTTTGGCAAAACAAAAACAAAACAAAAGATCATAGTCCCTCGATGACGTTATCTTGGTTGCCTAAACAAAAATGGTCAAGTCCCTCAAGAAAATTGCCAAACATGCTTAACACAATTGCTATCATGGTCTATACGATGACATGCGCCTGTCCCGTTTAACATCCTAACACAAGGTTGTTCACCAAATGCAATGGTGAAATGACACTGTCAAAAGGGTTAAAAAACATTAGGAAAGATCTTTGAGTAAAATAAGGTAGATATTTCTTAGTTACTTGATCAAAACTTGCAAAAACATCCTTGCTATTTTCAAACACACTTCACAACACAATTTCAAAACTTTTCCCAAAACAAACTTTCAAACATTGAAGTATTTTCAAAAGACAAAAACCCCTTTGTATACATTCAAACAAGAATCATTACAAAGGTTGCCACAATGATGGCCTCTTTTCAAAACATCTTTCAAAACCACACACAAAGCACCATTTCAAACAATTGGAAAAGCAAAGCAAGTGATCTAAACAAGTAACTAAGAGCCCATGGATAACCATGGATGAAAAGGGTGCTTGCACCTTCCCTTTTCATAATCTACTCCCCGAACCCAAGAAAACATCTCAAAGGTCTTTCCTGTGCTTTTTGACCTTTCCTTAGGATAAAATAAAAAGTCGGTGGCGACTCTTGCTAAACCGAAACATTTGCAAACACAAACACAAAACCTCAAGTCAGTTCTCCCACCGTATCACAGAACTGGTGACTCTGTTGGGGATAACTTTAAAAGTGGAGTAACCTTAGGGTTTAGATCACCTTTTGTATTATTATCTTGTTTGCTTTGATTGCTTTACATTTGGTTCTCTTGTTTGGGTTTTGAATCCTCCACTCGAATTTTTGGGAAACATTCATAGGTAAATAGCAATACGTTGTGGAAACTGTGTGGGGTATACTGACATGGTTGAAGCAATAGCTATATTAGTGCGACATATTTGTGAGTACTGGTAGCCTTTGAGTCAATCAAAGAGAATACGGGGCTGTTGAGTGATGTCATGAAGCACTAATGAACTCTTAGAACCTTACTTGACCATCTTGGCCTTTTTTAGGGGTAGTGAGATGACCGGCTCTAGTGCAGTCTGAAGTTGGTAGATACTCGATACTACACTCATTGAGGATTGTTTTCTTGGAATATTTTGGTCGCCAGTTAAGTGGCTAAACCAAAACAATGAACACAGAAAATAATCCAGTGATATTGAGCTCCTTAGAACCCGGTTACTATTTATAGGACAGGTTGAGCCAACTAGCTTCAAGAGGGTACTTACCTATGGAACCTCATGCAAGCCTGAAACTAGGATCTTGTGTGACTTACTTGTACACGTGCTTGTGCATACATCATGAACATCACAAAACATCATATGCATCCACTAACCATTTCAAGGGTTTGGATCTTCATCTTTGTTCTTGTTTTGTAGGTCATGGAATCTCTTCGCAGAAAAACAATTCAAGTCAACCTTGTGAGAATCCCTCCTCAACTCAAGGAGCTTACTTCCAAGATTCCAGAGAATTCTCTCTTCAGTGAAAGATATGGTAGACTTCTCAACTTGGTCAAATCCAACATTGAAGAAGACATGGTGAAAGTTCTCTTCCAGTTCTTTGACCCCCTACACCATTGCTTTACATTCCATGATTACCAACTAGTACCTACTTTGGAGGAATTTTCTCAACTCCTGAGGATTCCTGTTCTTCATCAACTACCCTACAACGGTACAGAAAGAGAACCAAAGCATGAAGATGTTGCTCAAGTATTACACTTGCAACCATCTGATATCAAAGGTCATTAGGAAACCAGAAAAGGTGTCAAGGGTTTCTTGGCAAAGTTTCTGTTTGAGAAGGCACAAGACTGCTGGAATTCTCTAGATCTACAAGCTTTTGAAGAGATTGTGGCACTCCTCATCTATGGGTTGGTCTTGTTCCCAAACCCTGATCAGCTTATAGATGTAAACGCTGTCAAGATTTTCATATCTCGGAATCCTGTGCCTACATTGCTTGGGGATATCCTACACTCATTTTACACACGAACAATGAGGAAAAGAGGTGTTCTCATGTGTTGTACTCCTCTTTTAGCAAGGTGGTTTATTTCTCACCTTCCCCAAACAGTTTTGAAGAATGAGCAGGGTTTAAGGTGGTCACAATGATTGATGACCCTCACACATTTTGATGTTCATTGGTGTTCTCGGTCCAGAGAAAATGTCATCATCATTGATCGTTGTGGAGAATTCCCTAATGTCCCATTACTTGGCATTAGAGGAGGCATTACCTATAACCCCTGTTTAGCTCTAAGACAATTTGGATATGCCCGGAGGGATGGCCCTCATGATATGCTGATTCCTGACCTAGTTTTTGACTTCGACAACGATGCGCAAGGACTTCGACAAAGGTTTATCAGGGCTTGGAGGACGCCCAACAAAGTGGATAGTAAGACACTGGGGCACAAGAATTCCATCCCTCTTGAGCCTTATCTCAGGTGGGTGCGAACCCGCGCCCAGAATCTTATGATGCCATACCCTCACATTCTCCCCATGATCAAAGAGCCTGTTATGGAAAGAGAGGTTCCATACACCCTCCTACATCCAGACATGCCAACATCATTGGAAGAATTACAAAAGAGTTGGATACAACTCAAAGAAGAGCGGAATACTTTTGAAGCCAGCTTCTATGCCAGTGAGAAGAAGGTTTTGGAGCTTACCCTCCGACTTCACGAAGAGGAAACTCTCAACACTTACATCGCGCCAAAGAGGATGCGCAATGTCTTTTTACATTAAGAATTTTGTAATATTTTGCCCATGGGGAAATTATGTACTAACAAATTTCTTCTTATTAATATGATGTGTGTTCTTTTTGTCTGCAACAAATTTGAATTTCTGAATCCTTGAATGCATTACATGAATAACATATCATTCATCATATGCATAAACAGGTCTCTACACCAGGTTTCCTTATCTTTCTGCTGTTTATTTCAGCAAGATGGATTTGGAGCAGACGGTTAAAGATCTGCAAGCACAGAATTTGCAATTCCAGCAACTCCTCATGACCTTAGCAAAGGGTCAAGAGGATCTCAAAGCACTGTTAGAGAAATAGAAGGAACCGGAAAGGAAGAAAAAGAAAAGAATTGGTGTGGCCACTATGGGAAGGAGATTTGAGCATCAGGCTAGGAGAGTTCTGGAATTTCCCTCAACGTCTGACAAAGGGGTTGGTAAAGGAAAAGGTGTTGCAATGCCTTCTGAATCTGAAGCTGAAGAAGAAGAAGAGTAAGAGGACGAAGATTACTCAAAACAGCAATATCCCCCGGCGGATGATAAGTATAAAAATCTTGAGGATCGGTTGGCAGCCATGGAGTTGCAAAGGGTACCTGGTTTAGATTTCGAAGAACTAGGATTGGTTGTTGGGATCGTCATTCCTCCCAAGTTCAAAGTACCTACATTTGCTAAGTATGACGGTTTGTCCTGTCCAAAGATGCATCTAAGGTCCTATGTTAGAAAGATCCAACCTCACTCCTCTGATAAGGATCTTTGGGTCCACTTTTTTCAAGATAGCTTGTCAGGTACACAATTGGACTGGTTCTATCAACTTGAGAGATCGGATGTTCATAACTGGGAAGACTTAGCTGCTGCTTTCTACCGACAATACCAATACAATGCAGATTTAGCGCCTACTCGTACTCAACTACAGAGTATGGGTATGGCCTCTAATGAAGGATTTAAGGAGTATGCCTAGAAGTGGCGGGATTTGGCTAGAAGGGTGCAGCCACCATTATCAGATAGAGAGCTGGTTGACATGTTTTTAGGGACCCTGTCTGGTCCGTTCTTCAATCATTTAATCGGGAGTTCATCTGCAGGATTCACCGAATTAATTCTGACCGGTGAAAGGGTCGAGGCTGGCATTAAAAGTGGTAAAATTCAGAAAGATGCCTCCGCTTCCACTGCTATTAAGAAGACCTTCCCAGCTAAGAAGGAAGTTTCTGCTATTCACAACCAGAGAAACCAAGGAATAATAGAGCGCCGACCAACGGTGGGGGCTGTTATGATCCAAAACTCCTCAACCGATCAACCTCGCAGCAATCAACCAAGAGCTAATCAGCAAAGGGTAGAAAGGCCACAACGACAGTTCACCTGAATCAACATGACACCGGCTCAAGTCCTCCCTCATCTGTTAAAGTTGAACCTCACCAACTTGAAGGAAGCACCGAAGAACCCCAATACCTCTTCTCCTTATTATCATTCCAATGCAAAATGTGCGTACCACTTTGACAGTGTAGGGCATGATACCAACAACTGTTGGGCTCTTAAAAACAAGATCCAAGACTTGATAGACGCCAAGGAGGTAGAATTTAATGCGCCCGAAAAGTAGAATGTGATTTCTGCCCCAATGCCGAAGCACGGTTATAATTTCCATGCCGTTATGGAAGATCTTCATGTTACCACTATTGATGACCTTTTGACTCCGTTACCAGTGATTAAAGTGAATTTGATGAAAGCCGGGATATTCCCGGGCTATGGAAAAGACTGTTATTTTTGTTCAAACTTGCAAGCTGACTGCCCACTGTTGAAATCAGGCATCCAACGCCTGATGGATACCTAAGAGATCCTCTTTCAAAAGACTCCTGTTGATGCTATCACTCATGTTACTCCTGTTACCTTTGATACTCCGACCAATGACATTGCTATAATAACCATCTCCGACGATCTTTCCAAGACCTGCAAAAGGCCTGTTAAGATTACGCCTGATCCTAAGTTTATGCCGTTGAAAATCACCATGCCGGGGCATGTCCTGTATAAATCTAACAAGACGATACCATGGAACTACGGAGGAGAAATCTTCTACCATGGTATCAAGCAGATTGAATCAGTCCAAGATAATTCCGATGATGAAACCCCTGATATAGGGAATATTGCAGGAACAAGCAAGATAACTCGCAGCGGAAGGATCTTCTCTCCGGAGATTGCTCCTCCACGGGAAGTCTTCGGACCCTCGAGAGTTTTTGTACCTGTCAAGCCATCTGTGCAAAGCCCGGTAATTGAAGAACTTGATGCTCCTGAAGTTAGACCCTCTGATATTACTACCAAAGGTAAGGGGATACTAGAAGCGCCTGTCAGGATGAAGGCTCAGACTGTGGTAATCCCCGAGACCACCCCAAAAGAGATGGAAGAAATCTTAAAGATAATCAAGAAGAGCGACTACGATATCGTGGAGCAGCTAAGGCAGACCCCTTCCAAAATCTCCATGTTGGCTCTCCTACTCTGCTCTGAGGCTCATGCTAAAGCCTTGATCAAATTTCTAAAGACGGCACACGTGCCTCAAGAAACTTCTACTGACCAGTTTCAAGAGTGCGTGGCTAGCCTTACAGCTGATAATGGTCTTGGTTTTTCTGATGCTGATTTGACCCCTAAGGGAAGAAAGCACAACAACGCGCTGCATGTCTCGGTAGAATGCAGAGGGACCACACTTGCCCATGTTCTGGTTAACACTGGTTCATCTTTAAATGTGCTACCGAAGAAGGCGTTAGACAGATTGGACTACAAAGGTTTGACCCTAAAGCCCAGTAACATCGTTGTTAGAGCCTTCGACGGTTCTAAGAGGATGGTTCACGGAGAAGTGGACATTCTAGTCAAAGTGGGTACATAAATTTTTCAACTCTACTTTTTATGTGATGGACATCCATCCTTCATATTCATGCTTGTTGGGAAGGCCGTGGATCCACAATGTTGGGGCAGTTACTTCCTCTCTACATCAAATGCTAAAGTATCCAGTTCAGGGTAAGATCATAACGATGCACGGCGAGGAAGAGTACATGATAAGTCACCTTAACTCCTTCCTCTATGTGGAGTTAGATGGTGAATTCATAGAAACGCCTTTCCAACACTTTGAGGAGGTTTCCCCTGAAGTCGCAGTTGCAAAGACAATGACTGATGTGACTATCATTTCCAAGCCAGTGTCTAGGATGGCATCCCTCAAAGATGAGAAGGTCGTAATCAAAGAAGGAGGGAGTACAGTGTGGGGGCAACTGCCTGATTTTTCTCACAAAACGGACAAGTTCGGACTAGGTTTTACTGCTGCTGGCCAGAAAGCTGTGCGTCGCTCCCGGGCTGGAGGGCCACCCTTAAAAATCACTCACCATGGAATTAATGCCTTAGAAGATGATGATGAAGAAGACCACTTTGAAGATTGGATTTTTCCAACCGTTGAAGGAGGATTAAGCAACTGGGAAGCGAAAGACTTTGTCCCCATCACTTTCATCAACCAGTAATTTATCTTTGAATAATTTCCTATTTTGGTATGTAATAATTAAACAATTTGTACACTCTCTTTTTTGCCTTATGCCTTTCCCGGGGCATATAGGTCCATTTGTAAGGGCTTGATTTCTTCATTATCATATGCCATATTTAATGAATCATTGGACGTTTTCATCTATAAACTGTTGTGTTCATTTTCTTTCCTTTTACATTCTGTTTTGTTTAAGGATGGCTATCCCTTACACACACCCACACTCACAAAATGCAGGTACCCATCCACTCTGGATTCCATGGGTGACTATTCTGCTTTGGCCTTCAGTGACTCTGAAGATTTGGTCAATCATGCCGAGTACGAAGGTGATGAAGACTGTGAAGTGCCTGGGGAGTTAGCTAGACTTTTGCAACAAGAGGAAAGGGCTATTCTTCCCCATGAAGAGTTGCTGAGACTGTCAATTTGGGAACAGATGAAGACAAGAAAGAGGTTAAGGTGGGTGCCAACCTGGAGCCAAGTGTCAAAGAGCGCCTAGTTCAGCTGTTAAACGAATATGTTGAGATCTTTGCCTGGTCCTATGAAGACATGCCGGGACTGGATACAGATATCGTGGTTCACCGTCTCCCTACAAGAGAAGACTGTCCACCAATCAAACAAAAAGTCCGTCGGATGAGGCCCGACATGTCTGAAAAGATCAAAGCTGAAGTGATGAAACAATTTAATGCGGGTTTTCTGGCTGTTACTTCCTATCCATAATGGGTTGCTAACATTGTGCCCGTGCCTAAGAAGGACGGAAAAGTCAGAATGTGTGTGGACTACAGAGACCTAAATAGAGCAAGCCCTAAAGATGATTTTCCACTACCACACATTGACATCTTGGTTGACAACACATCTCAACACAAGGTATTTTCTTTCATGGATGGATTCTCGGGATACAACCAGATCAAAATGGCCCCCAAAGACATGGAGAAGACTACTTTTGTTACGCAGTGGGGTACCTTCTACTACAAAGTGATGTCATTCGGACTGAAGAATGTCGGGGAAACCTATCAGCGAGCCATGGTAGCTTTGTTTCATGATATGATACATCATGAGATCGAAGTCTACGTAGACGACATGATAGCCCATTCACAGACAGAAGAAGAGCACCTCGACCATCTGCAAAAGTTGTTTGTCAGATTAAAGGAATATAAGCTCAGACTGAATCCTAGCAAGTGCACTTTTGGAGTCAGGTCTGGTAAACTTTTAGGATTTATCGTCAGCAACAAAGGCATTGAGGTTGATCCTGCTAAAGTCAAAGTTATACAAGAAATGCATGTCCCCCGCACTGAAAAGGAGATTAGAGGTTTCTTGGGACGCTTAAACTATATTTCAAGGTTCATCTCTCACCTAACATCTACCTGTGAGCCAATCTTCAAGCTGTTGAAGAAAGATCAGGTGGTTGAATGGAACAATGATTGTCAAGTTGCTTTTGATAAGATCAAGGAGTATTTGCTGGAACCTCATATCTTGATGCCACCCGTCGAAGGAAGGTCGTTAATCATGTATATGATTGTTTTGGATAACTCAATGGGGTGCGTACAGGGCCAACATGACGAGTCTGGCCGAAAAGAGCATGCCATTTATTACCTTAGCAAAAAGTTTACCGAATGTGAGACTCGCTACTCACTGCTCGAGAAAACTTGCTGCACTTTGGTATGGGCTGCTCGCCGGCTAAGGCAGTATATGTTGACACATACCACTTTGCTGATTTCTAAAATGGATCCGATTAAGTATATCTTTGAGAAGCCTGCTTTATCTGGAAGAATCGCTAGATGGAAAATGATCCTGACAAAGTATGATATTCAGTACACAACCCAAAAAGATATAAAGGGGAGTGTACTAGCTGACCATCTAGCTCATCAAGCCGTCGAAGATTACCAATCTATGAGATTCGACTTCCCTGACGAGGACATTATGACATTGGACAACATTGAAGGTAACGGACCATATGACGGACCTAAACAAGGATCCCGATGGACCCTGTACTTTGATGGTGCTTCAAATGCGCTTGGCAACGGTATCGGTGCGGTACTTATCTCGCCGGAAGGTTGCCATACACCTTTCACTGCTAGACTCTGCTTCAGCTGCACCAACAACATGGCCGAATACGAAGCTTGTATCTTTGGTCTCAAGGCTGCTATTAACTTGGGAATCAAATCTTTGGTCGTATTTGGGGACTCAGCTTTGGTTATCAGTCAAATCAAAGGAGAATGGGACACTAAGCATCCTAATCTTATCCCATACAAAGAACATGTCCTGACATTGTTGCCTCATTTCGAGCAGATTACCTTCGAGCACTTCCCTTGAGAAGAAAATCAGCTAGCAGATGCTCTGGCTACAATGTCTTCCATGTTTAAACTCAACTGGGATAATGAGGTTCCGCAAATCACCATCAAACGAATGGACGAACCTGCGCACTGTCATGAGATTAATACCGAAGAAGTAGTGGAACAACCCTGGTTTCATGAAATCAAAAGGTATCTCCAGACTCGAGAATACCCTGAAGGAGCTTCCATCAATGACAAAAAGTTCTTAAGGAGATTTGCTGCCAAGTTCTTCCTAAGCAATGGTATCTTATATAAGCGCAGCCATGAATGTGTTCTACTTCGTTGTGTGGACAAGGTTGAAGCAGAGTTGATCATGACCGAAATACATAGTGGCACATTTGGCACCCACTTGAGCAGACATACGATGGCTAAAAAGATTCTAAGGGCAGGCTACTACTGGTCTACCATGGAAGCTGATTATCATCAACATTCCCGTACTTGTCACAAATGTCAGGTCTATGCTGACAAGGTACATATTCCTCCTGTTCCTCTCAACATTCTAACAGCCCCTTGGCCATTCGCAATATGGGGAATCGACATGATTGGAGAGATCAAGCCTACAGCATCCAATGACATCACTTCATCTTGGTGGCTATTGATTACTTTACCAAGTGGGTCGAGGCAGCATCCTACGCCTCTGTTACAAAGAATGTGGTTGCCCGCTTCATCAAGCAGAATCTCATATGCCGGTATGGTATCCCCGACAGGGTCCTCACAGACAACGGTACAAATTTGAACAACATTGTGATCACCGCCCTGTGCGAGCAGTTCAAGATTCAACATCACAATTCATCTCCCTACCGACCAAAGATGAACGGTGTTGTTGAAGCTGCGAACAAAAATATCAAGAAGATCATTCAAAAGATGACAGTCACCTACAAGGACTGGCATGAGATGTTACTGTTTGCTCTTCATGGATATCGTACCACGGTGCGTACTTCAACTGGGGCAACCCCCTTTTCTTTGGTATATGGCATGAAGGTTGTTTTACCTATGGAAGTTCAGATTCCTTCTTTAAGGATTATGAAGGATGCTGGTTTAAGTGAAGACGATTGGATTTAGACCCGGCTTGATCAGCTTAATTTGATCGACGAGAAATGACTTACTGTTGTTTGTCATGGTCAGACGTATCAAAAACGGATGATCAAGGCTTTCAACAAGAAAGTCAGGCGTCAGGTATATCAAGTAGGAGATCTTGTAATCAAGCGGATCATCTTGCCGCAAAGTGATCCCAGGGGCAAGTGGACTCCTACTTATGAAGGACCATTTGTGATCAAGAACATCTTTTCTGGTGGGGCAATGATTCTGACCACCATGGATGGCGACGACTTGCCGCACCCTGCGAACACAGACATAGTCAAAAGATACTACGCATAAATGACCCGGCAAGTTGAAAACCTGAAAGGGCGACTTGGGCAAAAATGGGCATCCCGGTGAATCGAAAACCCGAAAGGGAGGTTCAGGCAAAAACTAGGGATAAATAAAAAAATTTGTACACTCGGCAAGTTGAAAACCTGAAAGGGCGACTTGGGCAAAAAAGGGTTTCCCGGTGGACTGAAAACCCGAAAGGACGGTCCAGGCAAAAGTTAGGGAATTAAAGCGTATGACTATGTCTCGTCGGATCACTTTAAGGACAATCTCTTCACAACCAAACTCTAGGCTCATGATCAATCCAATCACCTTCGGACGAAGCAACGAATGGACAAGATACTCAGAGTTGTGAAGGCTATAGCAGAATGGAAACCCCATGGAATTGTTACACATAGCCATCTTTCTTTATATAAAAATTTTCTCAATTTTTACGACAACATTCTCTTACTAGGATGTTTGTCTCCTTTGTATGAAATACTTACAAAAGTTAATACAAAAATACTTCAAAGTGCAGAAATTTTCTTGCCTTTCCTTTCTTTTTACACTTATGTTTTATTTGAAAATGTCCAATGGTTTGTTAAATAGGCATATGCATTTGAATATAATATCTGCTTAGAAACAAAACGAAATGAGAAAGGATAATTACTGGTAGGTCGAAAGGGTAGGAAAACGTCTTTAGGCTATTCCAGAAGAAATCCCCTACAGTATGTCATTCAGATCCTCAATAAAGCTAAAACCTTGAGGTACATATCCCCAGCAGAGTTAAATTTTAAAATTCCCATCAGAGTTAAGTCTCTAAACTCCCGATCCCCAGTGGAGCCCAAAAACTTTGAACTACAGACCCTCAACAAAGATGAAACCTTATTCCCCAGCAGAGTCAAATTTCCAACTATCAATCCCCAGCGGGAACCATTCAGTTTTCCCCAATTTCCCCAGCAAGTTGTCTTAAAAAATCTGAGAATCAACCAGATAACAGTTAACTTTTTGTCTTATCCCCGACTAAGATAATTCCCCAGTAGATTGGCATACAACCCAAGCTCGTGATTTCCCCGGCAGAATTAACACTCTCCCCACAGAGTTATTTCTTGGCAGAACAAAGATTCTAGTTCCTGTTTCTCCATTTGAAGCCTCCCAGGTTTTAATTCCCCAGTAGAGGTCGTCGGATTTTTCCTTATTCCCCCAGGAAAGTCATGAAGGATTCTCACATCCCCACAGAGGTTGTAAAAGTTTTGATAATCCCCGCAGGTTGCCCAGGATTTTCTATCCCCAACAGTAATCAGCAAGGTTCTCTCATCTTCAACAACCAAAGATTTTTGGAATCCCCAACATCGGTCAAGAATTTACTTTCCCCGACCGCAGTCAAAGATTTCATTTATCTCCAACTATCAAGGATTTATTTTCCTCAGCAAGACAGCTAATCAGCTTACATACACATCCATGACATTCATATATCATAAACATTGATGGAAAACGTTTTATTGCATCATACATATCATGCAACATAACTTTGTGTTTTAAGCTAACATTCTACCCTTTCAGGATAAGATTAAAAGCTATCGTTAACAACTATTCAGAGATTTCAGATACAGTATGGATACACCCCAGACACGGCGGTCATTCTGTTACTCATTCAGAATTTCAAGTCAAGATACAGTATGGATACACCCCAGACACGGCGGTCATTCTACTACTCATTCAGACTCCAGCAATCAGATATAGACTAGATACGCTCCAGACACGGCAGCCATTCTATTTCTCATTCAGATTCAGCTATTAAATTCAAGTTCAGATACACTCCAAACACGGAAGTCATTCTGCTACTCATACAGATCTCAACTTCAGATACAGTCCAGATACGCTTCAGACACGGTTGCCATTCTGTCACTCATTCGGAATTTATCCACATCATGTAGATGCTCTATACACAGATGTTTCTCTGCTACCCATTCAGAATACAGATACACTCCAGACACGACAGTCATTCTGGTATTCATTCAAGAATCAAATATAGTTACAGCTCGGATACTCTCTAGACACAGACACCATTCCTTTGCTCATACGAACCCAGTCTCCAGATACAACGCAGATACGTTCCAAATACAGATACCATTCTGACGTTCATTCTCCTAATTTTCAGCAAAAAGTCTTGGATGGCATCTTTAATCCCATCTCCAGCAAGATTCTACCATCTCCTAATGGCATCTTTAAGCTTATTCCTTCATCTACATTTTTAACGAGTGCAAATTTACGGGCACTCTAGTGTCCAATCCTCTTTTACCTTCGACTCACGAAAGGCAAAACTTTCCGATCTAACTCTTCAGGTTCAAGAAGATTGAACAGGGGCAACTGTTGTACCCCAAAATTTGCCCTCTCCTTTTATCAACATTTCTCATCGCAAGGCTCTTTGAACTCAAGATCAAGCTAGGGTTTGCTCTACTCAAGACATCTCCTTGCATTGTTGACCTAAATTAGGGTTTGAGTTTGCACAGGGATTTTTAGACCTTCAATGCTCAAATTGACTTTCATACTTTATATTGGACTCATAAGTTTGTCCATACCAAGTTTCAAGCCTTGAATCAAATTTTTGCCCAGTCAATTGGACAGTTGACCTAGAAATCAGTTGTATTGGGGAAAAAGTCAATTGTGGCCAATTTACAGTCAAACCTCATGAATTTTGACCCACATCAACATTATGAACTCATATGAACCATTTGATCAAGTTTGGACCACAACTCCACAAGAAATTTGATCAGATCACCAAAAGGGCAAAATGGTCATTTTTAGGGTTTTGACTGTACAAAGGCAATTGTTAACTGTTTGAACTAGACAATGGCAAATTAGGTTCAAACATAGACTCAATGGCATCATCTTGACCTATTCAACAAGTTCAAAAGATCTCAAATGCATAGGATTGACAGATGAATTTTTCAGTCAACTGATCAAAATTTGACTGTACACTGAAAAATCAAACTTTGACTTTTTAGTCAAAATCAAGTGCCAAGGGTCATTTTTCATCAAGATGTGTCAAATTATGAAACTTGTTCATCAAGAAACCCAAAATTGCAAATTAGGGTTTGAAATTGAAAAAATTTCATAACTTAGAATTTTTCTAAGTTATGAAATTTTCTTAATTTTTCCTAACTTTGTCCCACATTTTCACCATGATGCAAATGGATTCAAACAAAACTTATAACATGAAAGTTGTAGTCCTCCACAAAGTCTACAACTTTTATTCACAAATTTTTCTCAAAAGAAACTTGGATCTCAAGTTATGATTTTTGGAATAAGGGTCCCTAAAACTTTTAACTTAGTGAAATTTTGCCCTAGTTTAGGCAGGATTTTGACCTATCTTCTTGGCCATTTTTCACATAGTTCCACTTGGAGTCTCAAGTTGCATTTCAAATATGGATTATAGATCATGTAGCAAGCTTTCCAAATTTTCAAAGAAATCCTCAAACATATTTATGGTTAGGGAGAATCGAATGCTTGAAGTTGGCAAAAACTCACTTTGTATCCATGGCAAAATCATGTTCACTACAAGTTGCATTTTCAAACCAGCATGCCTTGTACGAGTTTGCAGGCCTCTAAACCACTTCACACTCCTTAATTAAATTCAAATCCATCAGTCTAAGCTTTTGTTTTGGCCATTTAGATATTATACACAAGACTAGGCCTTAAGTAGAAAAAGGCAAATTCCCATTTTTGCAAAAGTGTGTTTTATGTCAAACCATGATCTTTGAGCATAGAGCCAAAATCTCAGAAACCAAATCAAATCCATAAATTGCAGGGGCCAAGAGGATTGTATGCAGCATATTTGATGGCTGGTACAGGCCTGTAATCACAACTTCCCATTCTTGCTTCAAAAACAAGAAAACTTGCCAAACACTTGAGAACTTGGAAACCAGCCATTGTGAACTTACACAAACATTTCAAACATCTTTCACACAACCCTTTGAGCAAGAAACACGAGTGCTTGAGCCCCAAAACCTCCCATATCCAGAAATCACACTTCTTTGGCCAAACAGGGCAGGTGCTGCAACTTGAGTTCCCCAGCTCATTTGGCTCGTGCGTTTTGCCCCAAGTTGCTTCAAACACCTTCCATTCAACTCACTCAAGTTATCCCAAACATCAAAAGCCAACTGTAACTCCATTTACAGTGTTCACCATTTTCATTTCAAGCTTGTGCAGGTTGAGTTCTATAGGCTGATTCAAGGACTTTCAAGGCAAGCTAACTATTGGAAAAGGACAAGTGAAGTTCAAGAAAGCTACCAGACATCTCAAAACTTGTTGAGAAGCACTGCATTGCCCTACACAAATCCAACTGAAAC
The DNA here is from genome assembly GCA_948472305.1 of Vicia faba. Lineage (NCBI taxonomy): Eukaryota > Viridiplantae > Streptophyta > Magnoliopsida > Fabales > Fabaceae > Vicia > Vicia faba. Next base: position 933,604,528 of record OX451736.1, on the reverse strand, counting down.
AGGTTTTTCCTCACTTTCTATCTCTCTATTTAGGAACATTTAGCCTTAGGTTTGTGAATAAAAAATGTAGTGTTCATTGTTAGGAAGCCATACATATGTTCAGCTTTCATTTATATTAAGTGTTCTAGGAGAATTTCATCCATGAACATGCTGAAAAAACAAGGTCAGATTTTAGGGCCAGAGAAATTCTCTCTGGTCTTTGAGAGTTAAGATTATTTTTTTTATATGGTTGGAATCGTCTTAAAATTCTCTACAAGTTTGATGTTGTGAGTTTTTGCAATAGATCAAGTATACAGGATGTCCAAGTTTGTACAACAGGCACGCGTTTTTTCAAAATGATGGAGGTTAAAGATGAAGATTTGGGCTGGGCTTGGCTTGGCTTGCTTCTAACACCTCTTACTTTCATTTTTGCACCCCCTGGCCCAATTTCTTATATTTTTACATTTTTGCATTTTTGTTTTCTTTTCTGATTTTGTTTATTTATTTCCAAATATAAAAAATGCCTAAAAAATATTTTCATAATTTTTTACATTTATTTAGCATTTTATTTTGATTTTTCTAATATAGAAAACATTTTAAATACTTTTGTATTATTTACTTAAACTTGAAAATAATATGTAAATTATAATTTTATTTTTATTTCTTATTTTATTCATACTGAAAATATTATTTAAAATATAATTTATTTTTGTACATATTTTATTTTATATTATACATATTTAATATATTTAATATATATATATATATATATATATATATATATATATATATATATATATATATATATATATATATATATATATATATATATATATATATATATATATATATATATATATATATATATATATATATATATATATATATATATATATATATATATATATATATATATATATATATATATATATATATATATATATATATATATATATATATATATATATATGTATACATATATACTTTTATTTTATTAAATACTTAGAATAAAAATACAAAAATATTACATTTTTATTTTTATTATTATTTATACTAAAAAATACCCTTTTTTAAGTATATTTCATTTTTACACATATTAATATATTTTTTTGTATATAAATAATATATAGTATTTATTTTCTTAAAGAAATTAGGGTTTACCCTTAAAACAAATGAAATTAATCTTTTTTATTTATTTCTTTATACTTTTTACATCAAAAACACTTTTACATACATAGGTAAACAAAAACTTTTTTTTGCATAATACATATTATTTGATATTTATTTATTTTGTTTATTTAAATATTATTCATTTATTATTCATGCAATTAAATTAAATTTGGATGTAATAGTAAATTAGGATTTATATTTCTTGTCAAATACCCCCCATTCAAAATTGTACCCCCATCCCCATAATCATGTTGTAATAGCTTAGAATTTAAATTCTCGCACTTTACGCTTTCAATTGTGCCATGATTAGAGAATTAGGATTTGTATGCAAGAATCCAAATCAACAAGTAGCTTGACCTAATCAAAGACAAAAATGCATGAAAATCAAACACAATACACACTTGCACCCCTAGGGTTACAATCCACTTGTTGCCTTCAAAAATGGGCCATGGTATGCATGTTGGGTACTTTGGCAAAACAAAAACAAAACAAAAGATCATAGTCCCTCGATGACGCTATCTTGGTTGCCTAAACAAAAATGGTCAAGTCCCTCAAGAAAATAGTGAAAGATGCTTAACACAATTGCTATCATGGTCTATACGATGACCCGCGCCTGTCCCGTTTAACATCCTAACACAAGGTTGTTCACCAAATGCAATGGTGAAATGACACTATCAAAAGGGTTAAAAAATATTAGGAAAGATCTTTGAGTAAAATAGGGTAGATAGTTCTTAGTTACTTGATAAAAACTTGCAAAAACATCCTTGCTATTTTCAAACACACTTCACAACACAATTTCAAAACATTTCCCAAAACAAACTTTCAAACATTGAAATATTTTCAAAAGACAAAAACCCCTTTGTATACATTCAAACAAGAATCATTACAAAGGTTGCCACAACGATGGCCTCTTTTCAAAACATCTTTCAAAACCACACACAAAGCACCATTTCAAACAATTGGAAAAGCAAAGCAAGTGATATAAACAAGTAACTAAGAGCCCATGGATAACCATGGATGAAAAGGGTGCTTGCACCTTCCCTTTTATAATCTACTCCCTGAACCCAAGAAAACATCTCAAAGGTCTTTCCTGTGCTTTTTGACCTTTCCTTAGGATAAAATAAAAAGTCGGTGACGACTCTTGCTAAACCGAAACATTTACGAACACAAACGCAAAACCTCAAGTCAGTTCTCCCACCGTATCACAACATCCTAGTTGGCAATACAGAGAAGCATAAAGTATTTTCCTTCATGGACGGTTTCTCAGGCTACAACCAAATTAAAATGGCGTCTGAAGACATGGAGAAGACAACCTTTGTCATACAGTGGGGCATATTCTGCTACAAGGTTATGCCATTTGGACTGAAGAATGCTAGGGCAACCTATCAGCGAGCCATGGTAGCCCTATTTCACGACATGATACACCACGAAATAGAGGTCTATATAGACGACATGATAGCTAGGTCTCAAACTGAAGAAGAGCATCTTGATCATTTACAAAAACTGTTTGAGAGGCTAAAGAAATACAAGCTGAGGTTGAACCTAAATAAATGCACGTTTGGAGTAAGGTCTGGTAAGCTCCTAGGCTTTATCGTCAGCAATAAGGGTATTGAAGTAGATCCTGCCAAGGTGAAAGTGATACAAGAGATGTTTGCTCCTCGTACTGAGAAGGGCGTCATAGGATTCTTGGGACGTTTAAACTACATTGCCAGATTCATTTCTCACGTGACAGCTACTTGTGAACCAATCTTCAAGTTACTGAAGAAAGATCAAGTAGTCAAATGTAATGATGAATTCCAAACTTCTTTCGACAAGATCAAAGAGTATCTATAAGAGCCTCCTGTTTTGATGCCACCAGTCGAGGGGAGACCATTAATCATGTATCTGACCATTTTGGAAAATTCAATAGGGTGCGTGTTGGGGCAACATGACGAGTCTGGCCGAAAAGAGCACGCTATTTATTACCTGATTAAAAAGTTTATCGACTGTGAAACAAGATATTCACTGCTCGAGAAAACTTGTTACGCTCTGGCATGGGCTGCTCGCCGGCTAAGACTGTATATGCTGACTCATACTACCTTGTTGATATCTAAAATGGATCCAATAAAATACATCTTTGAGAAGCCTGCTCTCTCTAGGAGAATAGCAAGATGGCAGATGATCCTGACAGAATATGACATACAGTATATTACCCAGAAAGCAATAAATTAGAGTGTACTAGCTGATCACCTTGCTCACCAAGCTATAGAAGACTATCAGTCCATGAAGTTCGAATTCCCAGATGAAGACATCATGATGGTAAACAACTGTGAAGAACTCAGGCCATGTGACGGACCTGAATAAGAATCCTGATGGACCCTGGTTTTTGATGGGGAATCTAACGCACTCGACAATGGTATTGGTGATGTACTCATATCTCCTGAAGGATGTCATACTCCCTTTATGGTAATACTCTGCTTCAATTGTACAAATAACATGGCGGAATACAAAGCATGCATCTTTGGTCTCAAAGCTACCTTAGACTTGGGGATTAAATCTTTGAATGTATTCAGAGATTTAGCTTTAGTTATCAGCCAGATAAAAGGGGAGTGGGACACCAAACACCCTAACCTTATCCCTTACAAAGAACATGTTTTGACGTTGCTCCCACATTTCGAGAAGATTACCTTCGAGCATTTCCCGCGAGAAGAAAGTCAGCTAGCAGACGCACTATCCACAATGTCATCTATGTTTAAACTTAAATGGGATAACGAGGCTCCCCAAATCACCATTGAACTAATGGATGAACCAACACACTATCACGAGATTAACACTGAAGAAGTAGTGGACCAGCCTTGGTTTCACGAAGTCAAGAGGTATCTCGAGACTCAAGAATATCCAGAAGGAGCTTCAGTCAATGATAAGAAGTTCTTAAGGAGATTCTCTTCTAAGTTTTTCCTTAGCAACGCCATTCTTTACAAACGCAACCATGACTCTATGTTACTTCGTTGCGTAGACAAAGTTGAAGCCGAAAGGATCATGGCTGAGTTACATGAAGGAACTTTTGGCACCCATTCCAGTGGTCATACGATGGCAAAGAAAATCCTACGGGCAGGCTATTACTGGTCTACCATGGAAGCAGATTGCTATCAACACTCTCGAACCTGTCATAAGTGTCAGATCTATGCTGACAAGGTGCATGTACCTCTGGTTCCTCTGAATGTCTTGACAGCTCCTTGGCCCTTTGCTATGTGGGGGATTGATATGATTGTGGAAATCAAGCCAACAACATCCAATGGACACTGCTTCATTTTAGTGGCCATCGACTATTTTACAAAGTGGGTGGAGGCACCTTCTTTCGCTTCCATTACCAAGAATGTTGTCGCTCGATTCATCAAGCAGAATCTCATTTGTCATTACGGTATCTCAGACAGGATCATTACAGACAATGGTACGAACTTGAACAATACTATGATCACCGCCATTTGCAAGCAATTCAAGATCCAGCATCATAATTCTTCCCCTTACCAGCCGAAAATGAATGGTGTTGTCGAAGCCACGAATAAGAACATTAAAAAGATCATACAGAAAATGACAATCACATATAAAGACTGGCATGAGATGCTACCATTCACTCTCCACGGGTATCGTACCACAGCTCATACATCAACCGGGGAAACACCCTATTCTCTGGTATACGACATGGAGGCTGTCTTGCCTATTGAGGTCTAGATCCCCTCTATAAGAATTAGGAAGGATGCAGGGCTGAATGAAGACGATTGGATCCATACTCGACTTGATCAACTAAACTCGATTGATGAGAAAAGGCTTACTGCTGTTTGCCATGGTCAAATGTATCAAAAACGGATGATCAAGGCTTTCAACAAAAGGGTCAGACGCCAAGTGTATCAAGTTGGGGATCTGGTGATCAAACGTATCATATTATCGCAAGGTGATCCCAGGGGAAAATGAACTCCTACATACGAAGGACCATTTGTAATCAAAAACATATTCTTTGGTGGCGCAATAATCTTGACCACCATGGATGGCAACGACCTGCCGCACCCTGCGAACGCAGACATAGTCAAAAGATACTACGCATAAGAGACCCGTTAGGTTGACACACCTAGGAAAAACAAGGGCATCCCGACGAACCAAAAAAGGTTCGGGCAAAAATTAGGGATAAGACAAAAAAAAATTTGTACACCTGGCAAGCTGAAAACCCGAAAGGGCGGCTTGGGCAAAAAAAGGTTTCCCGGTGGACTGAAAACCCGAAAGGACGGTCCAGGCAAAAGTTAGGAAATTAAAACGTATGATTATGTCTTGTTGGATCACCTTATGGAGAACCTGCAAACTCAGAGGTTCTGATCAATTCAATCAACTTCGGACAAGGCAACAAATAGACAAGATGCTCAGAGATACGAAGGCTATAGCAGAATGGGAACCCCATGGGATTATTGCACATAGCTATCTTTTCTTTGTATCAAAATTTTCATTTTTTACGACGGCATTCTCTTACTAGAATGTTTGTCTCATTGTACAAAAATACTTACTCAAAGTCAATACAAAGATATCCCTTTGAAAGTGCAAAAATTATCTGTTTTTCTTTACGCTTGTGTTTTGTTTACAAAAACATCCAATGATTCATTGTTGAACATATGCATTTGAATATAATTATTGTTTACAAATAAACAAAATAAAAGACAATCGCTGATGGCTTTAAGAGGTAGGGAAATCTCTCTAAGTCATTTCCATATAATCCCCCACAGTATATCGTTTAATCCCCAACTCAAAAAAGCTTCCAATTATCAATCCCCAGTAGAAGTCGTTCAATTTCTCAAAATTCCCCAACCATGATTTTTCAAACAGTACACAGCATTCCCCTTACAACAAGTTTATTTCTCTAAAAGTGGAAATCCATCAACACTTCAAAACATGAAGACTTACACTCCATGTCCTCAACAGTAGACAGGGATTTATTTTCCCCAATCCAACAACATTGTAGCAAAATAGCTCGCGTACGCATACATCGCATCCATATATCATAAACATTAGTTACAAAAATGCATCATACCATGCATTTCATACAACACGACTTTGCATTTTAGCTAACATTTTACTCTTTTCAGGATAAGGTTAACAACTACCATTAACAATGTTCAAAGTTTTCAGATACAGTTCAGATACGCTCCAGACACGGATGTCATCCTTATACTCATTTAGATTCTTTCTCAGATACAGTTTAGATACGCTCTAAACACGAATGCCATTCTGATACTCATTCAGATACAGTTCAAATACGCTCCAGACATGGATGCCATTCTGATACTCATTCAGATTCTTTCTCAAATACAGTTCGGATACGCTCCAGACACGGATGCCATTCTGATACTCATTCAGATACATTTCAGATACTCTCCAGACACAGGTGCCATTCTGATACTTATTCAGATTCAACTCCCAGATACAGTGCAGATACGCTCCAAACACGGACGTCATTCGGATGCTCGTTCTTTCAGCGTACAAATTACAATTCAACGATCACTATTGGATGGCATCTACAATCCCATCTCCAACAAATTTCTATCACCTCTCCAAATGGCATCTTTAAGCCCATTCCCTCAACCATCACATCATCGAGTGCAAATTTCTGGGCACTCTAGTGTCCAATCATCTTCCACCTTCGAGTCACGAATGGCAAAACTTGCCAATCCAAGTCTTTAGGCTTAAGAAGATTGAACATGGGAAGTTGTTGTACTCCAAAATTTTCCCTCTCACTTATCAAGAATTTTCTTACAAGATCTCCTTGGGCTCAAGACTGCATTAGGGTTTGATCAGCTTAAGACACCTCCTTAAACACTAATGACCAAAATTAGGGTTTGAGTTTGCACAAGGATTTTTGGACTTCCAATGCCCCATATGATTTTCATGGATCATTATGGACCCCCAATATTACTCATGTCAAGTTTCAAGCCTTGAATCACATTTTTGATCAGTCAATTGAGCAGTTGACCTAAAAATCAATTATATTGGGGGAAAAGTCAACCATGGCCAATTTATAGTCAAACTTCATAGTTTTTGAACCCCGTCAACATTTTAAACTCATATGTATCATTTGATCAAGTTTGGACCACAACTCTTCAAGAAATTTGATCAAATCTCCAAAAGGGCAAAATGGTCAAAATTAGGGTTTTGACTGGGAAAGGGCAATTTCTGATTTTTGACCTAGAAAATGGTCAATTGGTTTAAGGCATGATCTCAAGAGTCCAATTGCATCATTTTTACCTAATTACATGATTCAAAACATTGCAAGTCCATTGGATTGACAGATGAATTTTGCAGTCAATTGATCAAAAGTCAATTGTATACTGAAAAGTCAAACTTTGACTTTTTGGTCAAAATCAAGTGCCAAAGATCACAATTCATCAAAACATGTCAAAATATGAAACTTATTCATCAATAAATCAAAAAGTCAAGATTTCATTTTGAAAAGTCAAAATTTTTAAACTTAGAAATTTTTCTAAGTGTTGGAAATTTCATGTTTTTTCATAACTTTGAGAAAAAATTTCACCATGATGAAAGATGATTCAAGAGAAACTTCCAACATGAAAGTTGTATATCTCCATGAAATATACAACTTTGCTTCACAAAACTTCTTCCAAAAGTGCTTGGATCTCAAGTTATAATTTTAAGAACATAGGGCCATGAAACTAAACACTTAGTGAAATTTTTGCCCTAATTTGGTCAGGATTTTGACCCAACTTCATGGAACTTTTTCATATAGTTACAAGGGGAATATTCAAAAGCAATTCAAATATGGGTTGAAGAGCACATTTTAATCTTTCCAAAATGTCCAAGAACTCCTTGAGATCATTTTTGAGTAGGGAGAATCAAAGAGATGAAGTTAGGGCTTCATCACTTGAATTACAAGTCATTTTTAGATGAACACATGAACCAAATCCATGCTAGGCTGCATAATCCTTGCTTTGTAGGCCTCAAACTTATTTGTCACTCCATAATTAAATGTTTACACAATTGTTAGGGCTTTGATCCAAGCAATTAAGATATTATCCAAGTTGCATTTCCATTAATGGCACAAAGTTAACATTGTCATTCTTGTAAAGCAAGCTTTTAGCATAAAGTCCATTCTTGAGCCTCTAACTTGTTCCCTCTGATCACACTCCATCCATAAAGTCAGAAGCAAACTTGTTTAAAGCATAACCACTTTATCTTAGCAAGTACGCAAATCTTTGAAACTTGAATTTCTCAAAAATCACATGTTATGCATAAACTTGTGATTTTGAATTCTGATCAACAAGAGATCTCCAAACTTGTTGCTTATAAATAGAGTCGCTATTTGTGAGCTAAAGGACGAGCTTAAGCACCCTGAAATACACCAAAACTCTCTCAAATCAGAAATTTCCCAAAAACTCCATTGTTGCACAGTTTCTGACTTTGAACATCAAAATCACATTTCCCTCGTGCGTTTCTTGGCCTTTTAGTTTCTAAAGCTTCCTCACATCAAGTGTAGCCTATCCTTGTCCCTGTTTCATTACTGTAAGATCATTTAACATATCCTCCATAACCAAAAACAGATCATTGCACATTGACTTCTCCAAGTCATTTCAGCCACTCTCAACGCAAGCAAACCATTGCATTAGCTTCCTAGGACCTCAAGGAAGTTAACCTGATCATCACCATTACTTGAAACAAGCTCAAACTCCAAACACGATTTCCAGTTTTGAGGTAAGTTTTCTCAACTTGGAACTCTTCATACAGGTATCATCAATAGTTTATTTGTGAACAAAACATGTAGATATCATTTCCCTGAAGCTAACCATATCCATAGTTTCCATTAATTTTGCTTGAGCTTAGAGAATTTTGAAACTGAAATTTCTGAAATTTTTAGGGTTCAAATTAGGGCCATTAAAATTCATGCTTATCTTTGATCTATAGTTTTAATACTTTACATTTCTGGAATCGTGAGAAAATTTGCTACAAGTTTCATGTTTACTGTTTTCATTTTTTATGAGAAATGAGCAAGTTACAGTTAGTCTGGCTGGAGGTTGAAGATGAAGTCTTCAGGGCACGTTTTGCATTACATATTTATTGTTTTGTTTGTATTAACGGATGTATAGCCACCCCAGTGGTAGAAGCGCGCGCCTGTAATCTATGGGACCTGGGTTCGAGCCCTAGTGGTACCCTTTTGCATTTTTACATGTTTTTACAAATTCTGATTTTTTTTTTGTTTGCAGGGCGCTGCGCCTCTTTGGGCCTGGCTTATTTTTTTTATTTTGCTAGCTAACCCCCTGTTTCCTATTTGCACCCTTGGCCCAAATTTTTTTATTTTCTTTTTTTATTTTCATTTTTATTTTCTTAAATATATTTTCTAAATACTAAAAATCATAAAATACAAAATAATAATAGATTTATATCTTGACTTATTTTATTTTATTTTTTCCACAAAAAAATATTTTTATTTATTATACTTTATTTATTTTATTAACTAATCTTGTAAACTTAATTAATATTATGTTTTTATTTATTTATTTTTCATACCATTTAAAAATACATTATTTTTAATATTAAAGAAGGCCAAAATATTTTATAATACTATAAATATTTTTAAGATAAAAATACCAAAAATACTTTTCTTAAATTTATTTTCTTTTGATTAATTAATAGAACTAGGGTTTTATTTAAAATCTTTTCTTAATAAAATTCAAATTTAATTAATTATTTTCTTTATTTAATTAGGTTAAGACAAAATCCCTTTTTTCATGAAAATCAAAACAAAGATACATTTTTGCATTTTTTGTACAATTCATTCATTTTATACTTTGTATTTATTTATTTCCTTGTACATTGATATCAATTCAATATGGTTGTAATAGACTAATTAGGTTTAAATTCTTGCAATCCCCACAAATGTTGTAATAGTATAGTAACTTTAAATTTCGTAATTTATCACTTTTATATAACATGCTAGTAATTAGGGTTTGTATGGAAAGACTAAACCCAATACTTAGAAAACCCTAATTCAAGATAAAAACAAGCATGAAAACAATACATTTGCACACAAGCACCCCTAAGGTTATTCCACTTGGTTGCCTTATGCAAAATGGCCATATTACGCATGTGAGGTATCTTAGCAAAAACAAGAAAATACAAGATCATGGTCCCTCGACGACGCTATCTAAGTTGCCTTTCAAATGATCTTAGTCCCTAAAAAAGAATGCTAAGATACCTTGCAACATTGCTAATCATGGTTATACAATGACCCACGCCCGTCCCGTTTACATCCAAAGATAGGGTTACTTACCAAATCAATGGTAAGATAACAATATCAAAGGAAAATGAAATGAACATGAAAGACTTTTTGAGTAGGTAGAATGCTCCTAATTACTTGCTCCATTTCAAAACAAACATCCTTGCTATTTTCAAAAACAAACACCTACACTTTCAAACATCTTACAAACTTGAAAACATTTTCAAAAGATCAACATCTTTGTATACATTCTTACAAACAAGAATCATTACATAGATTGCCTAAACAATGGCCTCTTTGCAAAATATTTTCAAAAACCACACAAAGCATAATTTCAAACAAAAGCAAGTGATCTAGCAAGTAACTAAGAGCCCATGGAAAACCATGGATGAAAAGGGTGCTAATACCTTCCCTTTTCATAATCTACCCCCGAACTCAAGAAATAATCTCAAAGGTCTTTCCTGTGCTTTTTCACCTTTCCTTTTGGATAAAAGAAAAGTCGGTGACGACTCTTGCTAACCGCAACATTTGCAATCAAACGCAAAACCTTTAAGTCAGTTCTCCCACCGTATCACAATCCCCATCCCCCAAAAAAAAGATGTAATAGCGTAAAACTTTAAATTTCCGCAATTTATCGCTTTCAATATTATTGCTAGTAATTAGGGTTTGTATGGAAAGACTTAAAATCAACAAGTAGACAACCCTAATTCAAGACAAAAATGCATGAAATCAATACACTTTGCACACTTGCACCTCTAGGTTAACCCACACTTGTTGCCTCGAATGAAACAGTCATGTCCCTCGAACGTGGGATACTTTAGCAATGACCCTCGAATACAAGATCGTAGTACCTCAATGACCCTTCAATGCTGCCTTAGATAAACACGGATATTCGCATAAATTTTCAAAGAAGACATTGAGGAAGTCAGATTCGAGTGAGAGCAATATATAGATGCAAACGAGGGAAAAGTGAAAATAGAAAAGTTTGATGGTGTGGACTTTAATTTTTGGAAGATGCATATTGAAGATTATTTGTATAAGAAAAAGTGCTACCTATCGAGAAGGTTTCACTCATCCACTCCACAACTGAAGTATATATGTCATATCTTTCCCTTATATGAGGTCGATGCGATGGTTCACCTTGGTGCATTTCTTGTGTATATTATAAGAACGGGAGAGTTTGAAATGCAACTTAACCAGCTCTTAATGGAGAAGAACCTTATTGCGATGGTTTAGATTAAGAGCCACAAAAACTGAATTCTCTTCCATCCGAGGGGGAGGAGGAGAGACAGAGTTATGGCAGCTTCAACTACAACACAACAATTTTCCTTTGAACGAGAGATCAAGTGACTTCGGACACCATCATGCTTGATGAATATGAAGATAGATCTATTCAAGGAGGAGGTTATAACTTCAAGAAAGAGTATTGGTGATTTTAATCTCTAAATCCGAAGAAATCTAAATGTGGAAATTCACTTGAATCAGAAGTCAATTCTAACATACGACGTGACTATTTGGTTGAGAACTAAAAATAAGAGAAGTAATGGTGGAGTAGTGCTTCACTTTTGTAGATTTGTACTTCTGTAATGCCTTCCAAGTTGCTTTTGGGAACCTATGCTCGAATAGGCGATCCATTTTTGTAGTCACCCTTAGTCTGAGCATTACATCCTTATTCCTTTGATATTGGTTCGATCTCGAACCTCCTCTGAATCCCTCATGTTACATATTCTTAATAGGCATGAGACTCACAACGACATCCCCATCATCTCTCTTTCTACCCATAATCATGATGTTGCCAAGGTGGATTTTTGGATTGACAGTCCATTTCTCGCACCAAGTAGTCTTCTTCTTCTTTGCAAGGCAAGCTTTCCTCTCAGCGACATTCGTGGGAGACATTCAATCTTTAAAAAGAAAAGAAATAATAATCACTTAGAGATAAGAAACCCCTAATTAAGAACGCTTACAGAAATCAAAATTACACAAGTACTCATCAATTTTGTAATCCTCGTCTGGTCGAGTTCCATAATCTCCCTAGAGCTCATAGTATTGAACTTGTATAGAACTTTAACCCCTCTCTCTATGTAATTGTTAGGTCTTAAAAGTCAAAGTCGTTTAAGGCCACATAACTCTCTATCCAATATAAGGGGAAACAGTAGGCGTCGTCTTCTCCGGTGGTAACCACAGACATCTCATCTTTCCCTCTCACCCTTGCAAACCTATATTTCCAATTCTTGTACTGGTTAAAGTGGGAGTGAATATGGCTATTTCTGAAAGAGTGCCTAGATTCACCTAACCACCTTTGGACCCTATCTTAGTACCATAAAAGGCGAAAAAGATACCTATTATGGGGTTAACTTCTAGGCGCAAGCAGATAATCTCAAAGGCCCAATCACTGGGAGTTATTTGAGAGGGAGCGACATTAATGGTTGACAAAACCTCTTACTTGAAATGAGTTAAAGTATGAACACTCTAAGTTCATGGACGGCTAGAAGATGCATATAGAAGAAGGCATGGGAAGAGTATTCTTGGGCAATCATGTTAGTCTGCTCCTTTTTGGAGCAAGGCTCCAGGATGAGACTCTTCGTCCAATATAAGGGGAAACAGTAGGGGTCGCCTTCCCTGATGGTAACCACATACATCTCATCTTTCCCACTCATCATTGCAAACTTATATTTTAAATTCTTATAATGATTAGAGTGGGAATGAATATGATTATTTCCGAAAGAGCCCCTAGATTCATCCAACCATATTTTGACCCTATCTTAGTACCATAAAAGGAGAAAAGATGCCTATTATGGGGTTAACCTCTAGGCGTAGGTAGATAATCTCAAAGGCCCGACCACTGAGAGTTATTTGAGAGGGAGCAACATTAATGGTTGCTAAAACCTCTTACTTAAAATGAGTCAAGGTATGAGCACTCCAAGGTCATGAACGACTAGAAGATGCATATAGAAGAAGGCACGGGACGAATATTCTTGGGAAAATATGTTAGTTTGCTCCTTTTTGAAGCAAGGCTTCATGATGGCCTTTCCCTCGTCGCTCGTTCTAGAGAGGTTTGAGGTTTTTCTCAAGGAGGCCACTCTCTTCTCGAGGTATAGAAAAATTTGAAGTCTTTCACTCTTGAACGCTTGGATGAGCTAGTTGTAATTGACAACTGTGGATTTTCTAAGAAAAAACAGGAAGAAAGGTCACTATCACTACTAGAATCAGATGTGCTATCGTAACTCTTAAACATCCCTAATTCAAGGAGGCTATAGTCGATTGTTCCATCAAGTCGCTTGACATTTTTCATGTTGTGTTCATATGACTTCATAAATTTCATACTATTGAAAGGTTTAATCACGTTATCCCGCTTGCCTAACTCTCTGACAATTGCCATTTTTGAAAAAAGAAAGATTCATAAAGGAAAAGATAAGTTATATATGTTTGCGAAGGAAAAAGATAAATAGGAAACAATATTTAATTGTTCAATTAAAAAAAATAAAAAAATTATTTTCTTATTTATATATTTTTAAAGTCTAATTTTATTTAACTTATATAGTGAAATAAGAAATTCAATAATGCTTAAAAAAACTCAAAATCCTTTAAAAAAAGAAAATATAAAAAAGTGTATATCTCTAGGTTTTTTCAAAGCACTTCAATTGCAAAGCAAACCGTAAAAAGAGAAGAAACCAAAAGCAGTTTTCCGTAAACGTTTTGGGCTTGGGTCTTTGAAGAGGGAGAAACCTGGGTTTGATGTTTTGTTAAAAGAAAAAGGTTTTGAGAGTCTGTCAGATCACCGTGTGACCACCCCAGCCAGTAAACCTGGGTTTGATGTTTTGTTAAAAGAAAAAGGTTTTGAGAGTCTGTCAGATCACCGTGTGACCACCCCAGCCAGTGTAACCAACTGAGAACGATCATCTACTGCTGAGATGATGACCACAACATGCGGATCATCTTCGCTGTTAATCACGCTCTGATCACACGGTCTAGATTCATCCACCAGACTTATGTTCCTGTCTCCTTTGAAATCAAGGACACAGTAGTACGAGCCTATAGAACAGATCCTGTTCAAGTAAGGTCGTGCTTATTGTTGCCTTCATTTGGTTATATAAACGTTTATGTTTTTCGTCACTATACCAATGTGGGAGTAATATAACGTCTTTTGTTGTAACTCATAGTTTGGGATTTTATATTAAAGTAAATGCTCTCTCTTAATCTTTCCAGATTTTGTTACCATTTCAACAAGCAGGGGCCATCTTAAGATTTTATGGGTGACATTGTTAATATGTTTTTGTATTTAGGGGTAGTTAGTTATCCGTAACTAGTTCATGATTGGATAACGCCGAGTAAATTCTTCAAGCTTGTTCAGCAGCACTTGGGTGATAATGTGGATGACAAGATTTCAGAGGAAAATATTGAGTTGTCTCCTTCCCACAGCAGCACTTGGGTAGGATTTACATCGAGATAGCTTATCTGATTTACCATACATTTTTTATGTAACATGCATTTGGGATCATTACTATATGAATTAAACTAACTTTTTTTTTTTTTATGTATTATTAGCAGTGACTGCATTTTGAACTGAGGGTAGTTTCGCATCACAAGCAAGAGCATCGCCTCATGGACTATCAAATAAATCAGCAACACGTAGTTGTCTAACACATAAGTCACCCCTGTCCATTCTCTTTTGTTGGAACAAAATACAAGTATGTGTTCATGACTCATTGTTATATTTTGTAGATTTGAGAGAATAGTATATTCGATCTTTACAAAGACCAAAATAATGCATCACACAAGTTCAAGAGCCGAGACAAAATTATGAACGGACTTTTGTTTCCCTTTTCAAGAGATTTCAGTAGCATATCTTTCTTTGCAAGTAAACCACCGTGTTATAGTCTCCTTTATGCAAAGAGTTTTCTTTCCCGCAACAGTTCAGTAATGTTACATCTGTAGTTCAGGTCCTTAATCTCATTGTGAAAGGGGTGGCATCTCCATGACTGTGACATCTTTTGATCTATCACTAAGTCAAACATCACCGGATTGTGCTCCTTTAGGCAATTGATCATGAATCTCTCGGCAAAATTGTAGGATAAGAATGTTGTGATCTGAGCCATTGGAAATGCATTGAGAAACAAAAGAAACCAAGTAGCTGTATATTTGTAACATGTTGATATTTAAGGCCCTTACCCATTCCTTCTATATGATATTATTGTCTCACATGAGATCTTACTCATTCGTGCTATTTTTTCCCTTTTCTGCTATATCACCTATTAATGTTACAGGGAATTCTTAACCGGTTTCTACTGTGACTCTCACTTTGGGGTTATTCATATAAAAACAAATTCTGATCAGTCTTGCAATTTTTGCAGATTCTTTAACAAAACAAAGCAGCTCTGGTGGTGTTACCGTTTCAATAACCTGGGTCTAACTTTAAGCTTTTCATGATTGATAAGATTTTACAGCTGATATTCTGAATGGTCTTCCATAATCTCTTCTTTTGATTGGATTTGTTCTTCTTTTGAAGCAGAATAGCTCCTTGATGAAATGGGCATTCTATATCCATTTATAACTTTGGAAGGGTGTGGTTATGGAACATGAATGTTCTAATTATAGTTTTGATTAATGGCCAAAATGTCTTACATTACGTCTTCTTTAGATCGAAAATATCACAGTTTCTCTAATTTAGTTTTTTTGTTTAAATTAAATATAGTTTTTTTGAAAGAAGAACATACGGAGCATGATCACTAGGATTCATTTCTATCATCTTCATGGCGGATTTTTCCTCCAATTTCTGTGTTATTATGATTCCTACAAGCACCGAGTAATGTTCTCCATGCCGACTCACTTCCATCCTTTTGCACTATCTGGTAAGCTTCCTCCAACCTTCCCGCCCGACCATAGGCATCAACCAGGGACTAATAATGCTCAGATTTTGGCTTAATCTTGTATTTGTCAAGCATCAATGTAAACAAATGCAAAGTTTCTTGTACATAGCCTGCATGGCTACAAGCTGACATCAAAGCTAAGAAAGTTACATGATTGGGGGCCACACAATTCTTCTCCAACTTACTGAATACTTCTATGGCCTGTTGTGCTTTTCCATGATGTGCATATCCACATATCACGGCATTGAAAATCACTTCATTTGGCTCTAATTGTTCACTAAAAACATTCTCTGACTCCTCAATGTTCCCACATTTAGCATACATGTCTATAATGGAACTGCCAACGTAGACATCATGGTTGTAGCCGGACTTGATAGCTAGAACATGGAGTTGTTTCCCCTCACATATAGCCGATAGTTGCGAGCAAGCTGAAAAACATAGTGGAAGGCTATAACTTGTAAGATTGACTCCTTCATTCAGCATCTCTTTGCATAGGCCTAAAGCTTCTAATTCCATGTCTTTTTGTTTATAAGTTCCAATAATAGAACTCCATGAACTATCATCTTTCCATTCAATGTCAACAAAAGCTTTAAATGCATCATCGATTAGCCTACACTCAGAGTACATGTGGACTAGTGCATTGCCAACCAAACTTGATTTCAATATAAGTGACATAATTTGTCTACCTGCAAGTAAATCTGATTCATTCTCACAAGACTTCAAGACAGCAACCCAAGTGGCGCTTTTAATTTGCAATAAGGTTGTTTGACAAAGCTCTTGCAATAGTTGCATAGAATGACTAGATCCGTGACCCGGACGAGCTCGAGCCAAGACCATAGAGTTCCATGCTGTAATGTCTTTATCACCAAACCTTCTAAATAACTTTTCCACACACCCTAGTTCACCAAAATTGGTATAGAGAGTCAGCAACACACTTGCCACAAAACAATTATTCCGATACCCGTTTTTTATCATTAGGCCATGCACTTGAAAACTAGTGTTCAAGTCCTCTATTTCAACACAGGCTTTCAAAGTACTAGATAACACATGTTGATCAAGTTTCACCCTTTGTTTACGCGTATTTTTAAAAAAACGCACAGCTTACTCTCCTCTATTATTCATGGTATATCCTGAAATTATTGAACTCCACACAAAATTATCTTTCTCCTCCATAGAGTCAAAAATCCTCCTGCCAGAACTCTTTAAGTAAATACTTGTTTTTCAACATACTTTTTTATCATATTCATGATGTTTCAATTATTTTTTTCTGTAGTTCATTTCTGTCGGAGAGTTTAGGGTGACACTATCTCATGCACAATCTCTTATTTCTCACATAACATGTCAAAGTATTTCGACACATATTAACAATCTCGCACTATCAATCACACACCATTCAAATAAATAAAATCTTAAAATTGATACAAATAAATTAATACCAACAAAATTGCTACTGTATAATATAATGCAAATTCTTGATCTCAAGTAATATTTTCATTATCATGCCAATTTATTTCTTTTACATCAATGAAAATAAAACATAGAGTCACACATAATTTTAATTTTAGATTTTTAATTATTTAAATTTCTCAAACAGTAAAATATGTATATAGTATTCAACCAATTCCTAAATTAAGTCTAGTTTAGAGTAGCATGGGGAAAAATCTTTACCTTTAAATGTTTCTTTTTGTAATGACAATGTTTTTCGGGACTCTACAATATGATTTCACAAACAATAGCTTCAAAAATCACTTAGGAATGATACCTAAACAAAATAGAAGAGTTATTCATAAAGTCAACACTTGACCAAATTAAATATTGATCTATGACTTTTTGACTAAAAGTCAATCATGTCAGAAAATGTCTTTTTCTTCTCTTTATCACTTGAAGTTTTGAGGCATACTTCAACAATCTTCACCTTTACCTGAAATCACAGTGATGCTAATTTATCCATCAACCACTTTGCTGTTCTCTGTCATGTTGAATCATTTCTCAATAACTTTGATTAAATTCAAACCACACTTGAATCTTGATCTTGCCATTTGCATCCACTTGCTGCTTAGGTAATCTAGCAAGCCCACAAACATGGTTCTTCAACTATCTATGACTCTCATTCCTTTCGAGTGTCTTCCTGGAGTCCTTACTTATGAGTTTTGCAACCTTACAATCACACTGAAAACATAACACCTATGACCAACATAATTGTCCATTTGAGATGATATAATCTCCCTCCTTAAATTATCATTAGTGAAATGATAATAAGAGGTCTATGTAATTTTTCCCTCACTACAACTAGTATCCATAATAAGAAACTCTAACTCTAACTGAGTCTTCTCTGCCATAGTTTCTAAAAGTTTCATCCCTAGATTTTTACTCTTCTTCTCTTGACGAGACTCACTAAAAATAGTACATTTGCGATTGATGAACATTGATCATCCAGTTTCCAATTCCAATAACTCGTAGCCCTTTCCACCTTTTAGATAGCCATTGATAATACAACCCACAACTTTCCCATGAAATAAGCATAGCTTTGGCGATCTTTGAATAAAAGTAGTTTTTATGGTTCCTACTATAAACTACAACAAGTGTTTGAAATTTTATTTAGCCTACTAAATAATATCATATACTATGTATCCAAGCTTCGTGATATCCTATTCATGCAATACTGTAAAAACCATATCAACTCTACAGGTTTCGTTCAGGATGACAAAGCGAAAGTAGTGATGTGACAAATAAAAATGATATCAAATAATGGATTGGGATTGCCTTTTGCAATATAAATTGTTATGGTGTTGTAGGGTCAATTCTGTTTAGAACTTCACGACTGCAAGTTGGTGTTTGGTGGATGTGTTTGGTGGTGTTCAATGACAATAATAGTTCCAGATTGATTAGTATAGAGAAAATATTAATATTTATACGATAAGTATCAATATCCATTAGTCAATTGAAAACATGTTGATACTATATGAGCCATAAGCTAATTAATAATGAATATTGGCTTAAAGAATTTCTTAATTTAAAATTTAAATGTTTTTTAATATAATATAATATTAATAAAAAAAATGGGGTTAACTTTCACGAGAATACTCAATAATCTAAATACTACAAGTTGTTAAGCAGTAATGTTTACTGGCTTCCTTGTTTGAGTGTTTGTTCTACATAATTACTCAGTTCCTTGATGAATTGTCAAACTATTATATTTTTTTATATACACAACAAAACTACACAAAAAACATTATCTTTTTTAATGTATCTTGGATGTACCACTCAAATTCAATTTTTAGATTGGGCATCCAAACAATGGTTTCTTGATTCAAGATTGAAGATGATGAAGCTTACATAAAGAGTCTCACACAACATAACTTAAACCTCACAATATCAATATTATAAGAAAATTTTCACAAGATTGAATCAAGGAGAAAAAAATGTTAGTGAAAGGAGAAACTCTCATGGTTTTTTTCAAGATTTGTGAAAATATGGACTCGACCACATTAGATCTCTCTATGAAAAATGGCAATCTTTGCATCATCTCGTTATGAGACATCATCTTTGAAATGATACAAAAAAATTAAATTATATAGGTGTTAGAAGTTACGCACAAAAATATGAAGAAAAGAACAAAATAATTTGAACAAATTTATGAACTTATCATTTGAATCAACAAAAAGAATGACTTAAATCAAGGTAGTAAAATGAAGAGGTTAACATTTTGATTTGTATTCATGATTCAAGTTAAGCAAAAGCGTGGTTTAAATTATAGTTGTTTTAAACAAAAGTTTAATTGTCATGATTCGAAACATAAAGTCTTGTGATCCGACTCAAGGAATCATATGATTTGAATCACATATATCATTGATTTAAATCAAATAGTCTGGGGTGAAATTAGAATTTCAAATTGATGTTTGATTCGAATCAGCCATATGTTTAATTCGAATTAAGCTTTAAAAAAATCTTGTCTTAAATTTTCTAACTTGTGATTCAAGACACACGCAAGATATCGACTTTCACCATCTTGTTTAACCTTAAATTAGTGGGATACTTGTGCGTTCACACGGATACTAGAGTGGTACACACGCTTTTATTTTTAGAATATAATAAAAATATAAATCAGAAAAACAAAATAGTTTTACCAATTTTTATTTTATTTTTTGAAAGAAAGACATATTTTTAAAAGTAAAATAAAATTGTTTTATCAAAATCGTTTTACATCAATAATAAATTTTTTAGTTTTTCATATATTATCTTTAAAAACATTGTACATTAAATTAAAAATAATTTCAAAATAAAAATATTAGTAATATAAATAGTTAAATATAACATATTTTGTGCGTACTATATCAGTAATCGGGTTGTTCGAAGATGTCGTGGACCAGTTTATGTCAGTGGCTGAAGCAGGTCAATGAAACGAGAGTCAGTGGCAAGGAATCTTCAATCAGTTGTCAATAATTACAGTGAATTGAATTTGAAAATCTGGGATCAGTTTTGCAATCATATTTTGACGACGGATTTACAACAGCATATCATGGATGAGTTTTATTGGTCAGAAGAAGAAAGTGGTTTGTTTAGTGTCAAGTCTTGCTCTGAAGCTTTTCAAGTTTACGTGCAGAAAGTGTCGATAGCGGAGGATTTGGCAGCTGCACTTAAGGATCTTTGGAAAACAAAGGTGTCGTCTAATGTGTTAATGTTTGCTTGAAGATTGTTAATCAATAGACTACCTACTCGCGATCAATTAGCCAAAAGAGAAATAATTACAAAGGATAGGGATAAAGGTTGCATTCTCTGCACTGCAAAACAGGAAAATGCGGAACATCTTTTCACAAGGTGTGTTATTAGTAGAAGAGTGTGGGTAGCGGTTTCTTCTTGGCTGGACGTAAAAGAAGAATTGAGCTTGGATGAGCTTTTTCGCTTTCTTCTGTTTAGTCAGAAGGTGAAAGATAAGAGGGAGCGACAAACTATAACAGTCATTTGACTAGCAACTATTTAGAATATGTGATATATCCGAAATACAGTAATTTTTAAAAGTAGTGTTTTTAGCTTTGATCTTTATATGTCATCTATTATTTTCATGTCGTGGAAATAAATGTCTATCCAATATGGTCGTCGAAGTTCAAATTCCTATTTAGATTGATACACCAAACCTTTATTTTGTTTTAAAAATGTTAGTTGATTAGAATTTCTCTCTATTTGAGTTTGAGTATCATTTATATTCGTTTATTGAAATCAAATTATTACTTACTAAAAAAATATTATTAAATATTATATTAAATTTAATAAATAAAATCTGAATCTAATATTTGTATGATGGACAACAATCAACTAAAGATTAATATTATAGTTACTTTACACTGTTAGCCTTATAACTATGCAGTTGGACATTAAAATTCAGTAAATTATGACTATTTTAATCACTGCTATTGTAATTAATTTCTGGATACAATCTATCTATAAATTAATTTTTAGGTTCAGTCTATAAATTAGCTAGATTATTTCCGATTTACATCAAATAATAGAACATTTGTAGTAAAATAATTAAAAATTTTGAAAAAAATATTTGAATAATAATTATTTAATCTAATTGTACACATTAATACTCTTCTAATAAAATATATATAATTCCGTATTAATATAATAGAAAGATTATTTCTTTGAGTTTAATGTTATGAAATCAAAATAATCAAAGATTTTTTTTAAGTCGGTGTACATAGGAGATAAAATTCTAGTATCACCCCTTTGAGCAACATTAATGAACATTAATTCATTCTTTAAAAAATTTTATTTATGTCCTTCGAAACCCTGTAAGCAATCCTTCTTAGTAGTGATTTTAATTGCAGCAAGAAAATACATCTACAAATAATTTGAATATGTTATTAACTTCACAAATATGTATTAGCAAATAGTAAAATAAATCATGTTTTCTTTATAGGAGTAAAATAAATCATGTTAAACTTACAAAATAATAACAATTAAAATACATCATAGTGAAAAACATATTAACAATGTCAATCACATTTAACTTTCATAATTTTTTATAATAAAAAAATATGATATACCATGTGCACATTTTATAATCAAACAACAAAAGAAAAAGAGAGAGAAAAAAAATTCACATAATAGATAATTCAAATTTCTTGTTCTATACCAGTTGCTTCCTATATATAATAAGTACCGCATCGATATTGACACGAATTTTATAAAAAATGTTATGAGAAGAAAAATGTACACCAAATTTATAATAGTCCAGTTCATCTGTTCTTGCTAGAGCTTAATCAACTCTTCAATAGTTTCACTATTGAAAATTGTAGGTCTTCTACAATTTGCAAATTTAATATACAATTATTTTTGTAGCATCGAATAATCAATAATTTAAATATTACAAGTCAATTTTTTTAACCAACACATATCTGAAGTGACTTTCCCTTCTGTTGAAGCAGAATACTCAAATTGTAAACTTTCAAGATCTACAATGATCTTGATATAAAAATCTCACTAGACATAAAAATCATGTTTCAAACTTTCGTTCCGCAATGATCTTTACTTAGTGTTTGTTCTACACAAGAATAATTGAATTACTCCTAACTTTGTTCTACGAGAACCTTTTCTCAATTCTACTAAAGTCTTTAACGCAGTATAATAAAGAAATTTTTCTCTTGATGGATGTCAAATATTCAGATATCATATACATAAAATAATTATTTTTTCTGATACACACAACAAAACTACACAAAAACACTATCTTCCCTAATGTATCTTGGATTTACCACTCAAACTCAGTTTTTAGAGTTGAGCATCCCCCAACAATGGTTTCTTGGTTCAAGATTAAAGATGATGAAGCTTACATAAAGAGTCTTACACAACATAACTTAGACCTCACAATATCAACATTTTAGGAAAAATTTCACAAGATTGAATCAAGGAGAAAAAATGTCAGTGAAAATAAAAACTCTCATGGTTTTTCTCAAGATTTGTGAAAATATGGATTTGATTACATTAGATCTCTCTATGAAAAATGACTTGCATCATCTCGTTATGAGACATCATTTTGAAATGATACAAACAAAAAAAAAGATTTAAATAAGTGCTAGAAGTTATGCACAAATATATGAAGAAAAGACAAAATAATTTGAGTCAAATTATGAACTTATCATTTGAATCAACAAAAATAGTGATTAAATCAAGGTAGTAAAATGAGGAGGTCAACATTTTGATTTGAATCATAATTTGTATTCATGATTCGAGTTAAGCAAAAGCATGGTTTAAATTATAGTTGTTTTAAACAAAAGTTTAATTGTCGTGATTTGAAACATAAAGCCTTGTGATTCGATTCAAGGAATGATGTGATTTATATCACATATATCCTTGATTTAAATCAAATAGTCTGGGTTGAAATTCAAATTTCAAGTTGATGTTTGATTCGAATTGATCATATGTTTGATTCGAATTGAGTTAAAAAAACATTGTCCTAAATTTTCTAACTTGTGATTCAAGAAACACACAAGATATCGACTTTGACCAACTTGCTTAACCTTAAACTAGTGAGATACTCGTGTGTTTGCACGGATAATGAAGTGGTATGCACGATTTTATTTTCAAAATATCATAAAAATATAAATTAGAAAAACAAAAAAGTTTTTTATTTTTAAAAGAAACATAAATTTATTTTATCAAAATTATTTTACATCAATAATATAGTTTTTCATATATTATGTTAAAAAAATGTTGTATATTAAATTAAAAATAATTTCAAAATAAAAATATTAGTAACATAAATAATTAAAGATAATACATTTTGCGCGTACTATATTAGTACCCGTATATTTGCACGAATACTGGTGCGGTATGTTAAGTTGTCGCTAGTTATTTACAAATGTGAAGAAATAAGGTATTGTAATGAAATAGAGAAAAATAAAATGATTTATTAATTATTCCTAACCAAAATAGTTTATTATATTTAATATAAATAATAAATCAGTTTCTATAATTTCTTCCGTATATAAAAATATTTGAATTAAAAATATAATTATTCTTTTATATAAATATTTTTGTTTTGAAATTATTTATAAAAAATATTTAAATCAATGGTAAACTTGTTCCCGTTATTATTAAATATTTAAATCAATAGCTTAATATCAGTATCATATGTGTTATCACATCAGTACCCGTGTGTTCGTACGGGTATTGAAGTGGTACGCACGATTTTGTTTTCAGAATGTAATAAAAGTGTAAATCAGAAACATAAAATTGTATTACCAATTTTTTTACATCAATAATATATATTTTAATTTTTCATATATTATCTTTAAAAATATTATATATTAAATTAAAAACAATTTCAAAATAAAAATATCAGTAACATAAATAATTAAAAAATAATATATTTTGCGCATATCATATTAGTACACGTGTGTTTATACGGGTACTAGGTACTGTTGTGGTATATTAAGTTTTCGTCAATTATATACAATTTTAAAGAAATAAATTATTGTGATTAAATAAAGAAAAATCAAATAATTTATTTATTATTTCTAATCAAAATAGTTTATTATTTTTAAAAGAGTTAATAGATTTGTTTCTATAATTTCTTCCGTATATAAAAATATTTGAACTAACATTTTAATTATTCTTTTATATAAATATTTTTGTTTTGAAATTATATACAAAATATATTTAAATCAATAGTAAACTTTTTCTCGTTATTATTAAATATTTAAATCAATATCTTAATATCAGTATCATATGCATGTATCATATTAGTACTCGTGCATTCGTACAGATACTAGAGTGGTACACACGATTATATTTTTAAAATGTAATAAAAACGTAAATAAGAAAAATAAAATTGTTTTACCAAAATAGTTGATTATTTTTAAAAGAAACATATTATTTAATAAAAACAAAATTGTTTTGTTAAAATTGTTTTTAATTAATAATATATATTTTAATTTTCTATATGTTATTTTTAAAAATATTGTATCTTAAATTAAAAATATTAGATACATAAATAATTTTTAAAAAATAACACATTTTCTCGTGCTTGGATTCATACATTATTTTAAATATTTTTACTTTTATTTTCTTCAATTGTACAAAAATATAATAACGTGTGCGTTCGCACGAATTTTGCTATGGTTACTCTGTGTTCACACATTAATGGTTTGTTATCCGTGCATTTGTTTTCAAGAATATAATAAAAATAAAATGAAAAAAAACGATAAAATTGTCTAACTAAAAATTGTAATAAACTGTGAGTTCGTATGAATACTCGTGCGTTCGTATGTGTACAAGTATGATACGCGTATTTGTTTCTAAAATATAAAAAAAAAGTAAAATAAAAAAATAGACAAAATTACTTTACAAAAAGAGTTTATTATTTTTAAAATAAATTATAAATTGACACCTATAATTTTTTCTAGTATACAAAAATATTTGAATCAACAATATTGTTGGTGCACAAAGGAGAGATAAAAGAAGAAAAAGAATATATTTAATGACGGCTACATAATAAGAAATAATGAATTTACAATGAATTACATTGACCTCTACTACTAGACTATTTATACACAAAATTAGGGTACAATGAAATACTAAAATACTCTCTAACAAAGATATAAAAAGATATAAAAAGATATTCTTAAAATATAAATTAATTCCAACATTATCCCTTAATTTATATTTACACAAAACTGACAACATCAATTCCATCCCTCAAACGAAGAAATTGATCAGTCTTGATAGCATTTGTCAGAACATCTGTCAGCTGCTTTTGGATGCTATGGTGCACAACTTCTAATATTCCATTCTGAACCTGATTCCTCAAAAAGTGATACTTGGTCTCAATGTACTTGCTTCTCCCATGCAGCAGTGGATTCTTGGCAAGATTGATTGCAGACTTGTTATCAATCATCAGCTTTAGAGGTTTATTTACCTCAATCTTCAGATCTTGCAGCAAGTTCAAAATCCACACAGCTTGGCATGCAGTCAGAGCGCCTGCAATATATTCAGCTTCACATGTTGACAGCGCAACAACAAGTTGCTTCTTAGAACACCAAGAAATAGGACCTCCCAAAAATTTGAATAAGTACCCAGAAGTATTTCTTCTGTCAACTGTGTCCACACCAATCAGAGTCTGGATAACTCTAAAGTTCTAATTCAATCTTTCTTCCAGAAGGAAATAACACTCCATACTTTAGAGTTCCCTTCACATACCTCAGAATCCTGACAGCGGCTTGGTAACGAGACCACTTTGGTTTACTCATAAATATGCTAACTATTTCAACTGCATAGCAAATATCAGGTCTGGTATTACGCAAATGCCTCAGAGAACCAACCATCTGTTTGAAAGTTGTAGCATCCTCATCCTCTCCATCAGAATCAGAGTCCAACTTCTGATTCGTATTAGTAGGTGTGATAGAAACTTTGCAATTCTCTAGCTCAAATCTCTTCAGAAGCTCAAGTTCATACTTAATATGATGTAAAATGATCCCTTTCTCAAAGTACATAAATTACACCCCTAGAAAGAAACTCATTTTCCCAAGATCTGTCATCTCAAACGCATTCATCAGAACTTTCTTGAACTTAAATATTTCTTGTTCAGAACTTTTTGTGAGCAATATGTCATCAACATACAAACATACCAGAATCATATTACCTTTTGAAGTGTGTTGAACATAAACACCATATGTTATAACATAGTTTAATTCTATAACCTTTGTAAGAGTTTTGATGATAACAAACACAAAGAACAATTATGCTCCCTAAAATTATATTATATTTTGCAGAGAAGTTCTGATGGAAGAAGATCAGAAGATGCGTTAAAACGTTGTTTCAACTCTGATTATAAACATCTCTGATAGAAGTTCTAACGCTGAAAATAGGACTCTGTGTTTCTGTCTACAATGTTCTGAAGCAAGCAGCAACAATTACCTTCATCTGCTGAAGCAAGCATGTTCTGAAGCGTTATAAATCAAATATTTCCATTTCAAGAGTAATGGCTGGAAGAGAACAAAGATCTTTATTTCTAGAAAGCACCTTAATTGCCATTGATCAACTTTCCAAATGCTCCTATATGCTTCACCTATTTAAACAAAGCTTTGAGGATAAATCATTTATGATTTTCACACGCACAGTAACACTGCTATCACTATCTTCCTCAAATGTACAAAATTCAAATTGTGTAAAACATCCTTGTGATACTGTTTTATTAGAAAAAATTCGTGTACACATTTATTCATACATTGTTTAGAGAAATTCCTTGAGAAAACCGGTTTGTGGTTTATACTCAAGAAGACTTTGACAGTTGCCAAAGTAGATTTGTAATCAAGATTGATTAGTGGATTAAGACCTTGTTAAGAGAGGCGAAATCACCTTGGCGGGTGGACTGGAGTAGTTTGAGTTCAAACGAACCAGGATAACCAACTTGTTCTTTACTTTAAGTTTTAAAAATCCAAATTCAAACCCCCATTTCTTGTGTTTTTCCATTCTTCAATTGGCATCAGAGCGCCTGGTTCTGAGTTCAAACACTTAACTGTGTCAATAAAAGATCTAAGCTAAGAAAAACACTATGGTGGGTTCAAGTCAGAACTTCAGCAATGACTACCATGATGAAAAAGACAGAATCATCGGTAAACCTCCAATATTTGATGGAGAGAACTTTGATTACTGGAAAGACAGAATCGAAAGTTTCTTTCTGGCTCATGACGTTGATCTCTGGGATATGGTGATTGATGGGTGCATACATCCTATTGATGAAAGAGGTCAGAAGATTAACAGAAAAAAGAATGTCAGATCATCAAAAGCAAGACTTCAGAAATCATCACAAGGCCAGAACTATTCTCTTGAGTGCCATCTCATACTCAGAGTATGAGAAGATCATAAACAGAGAGACAACAAAGCACATGTTTGATTCCTTGAGAATGACTCATGAAGGAAACATGAAAGTCAAAGAAACCAAAGCCCTTGCGCTCATTTATAAGTATGAAGCCTTCAAAATGGAAGAAGATGAAACCATTGAAACAATGTTCTCAAGATTTCAAATTCTGGTTGTTGGGCTAAAAGTTCTGGATAAAGGGTACTCAATTGTTGATCATGTAAAGAAGATCATCAGAAGTTTACCAAAGAAATGGAGACCCATGGTCACTGCTCTCAAACTGGCAAAAGATCTGAACAAAATCTCTCTAGAAGAACTTGTTAGCTCTCTTAGAAGTCATGAGATAGAGTTAGAAGATGATGAGCCCCAGAAGCAAGGTAAGTCTTTAGCCCTAAAATCTAACAAAAAATATGAATCTGAAGTCTTGCATGCAACAGAAGAAAACTCTGATAGATCCTCATCAGAAGAAGACAAATTGTCTCTTCTCTCCAGAAGAGTCAATCAGCTGTGGAAGCACATGCAAAGGAAGTTCAAAAATTCCAGAAGAACAGGGAATCGGTCTAAACCATCATTTGGATACAGAAAGTTTGGACCATCTTCTGGATACAGAAAGTCTGAATCATCTTCTGAATACAGAAAGTCAAGAAACAGAGACATTGTCTGCTACGAATGCAATAAACAAGGGCACTACAAAAGCGACTATCTGAAGCTTCAGAAGGAGAAACATAAAAAGAAGTTCTTTAAGGAGAAGAAGAAAATTATCATGGCAACATGGGATGACTCGGACTCTTCTGAAGCAGACACAAAATCAGAAGATGAAAGAGCCAACATTGCCCTTATAGCCAACGTGTCAGAAGATACTGAATCGTCTGGATCAGAACCGGACTCAGAGGCAGAAGAGGTATTTTCTAACTTTTCTAGATCTCAATTAGAAGAGATTATGTCAGAAATTCTAGAAAGATATCACAAACTTCAAGTCATAAACAAGAACCTGAAAAAGGATCTAGTTTCTGACTCTGGAGAAACTAAGGAACTGAGATTGGAAAACTCTGAGATGAAAGAAAAAATTTCAAAACTTGAAAATGAATTACAAAATACTCAGAAGGAAACTATCTCAGAAGTTCCTAGTAACCCTAATAAGATCATAAAGGAATATGATCATACCTTTCAGAAATTACTCGCTAAAAACATATATATAAGCAAGATGGCTTCAATGATCTATCGAGTTAGCAGAAGTGTCAGAAAAGGAATAGTATACAAAGGTAAAGTATCCCAACCTAAGAAAGTTAAGGATTTGGTTATTAAACGCACTCCTCTGAATTCTCACTTTACCTATGGGAACACACATGGCTTAAAGTATACCAGTAATGCTTTTTCTGCTAAACCAAAATTCAAACAAAATTTTGGTAACTCTAACAAACAAGGACCCAAAAAGATATGGATACCTAAGGATAAAATTGTCTATGTTGCATATATCTTTGACAACAAGACTGAAACACCAATCCTGGTACCTATACTTTGGATGATCTCGACACATGACGGGAAGAAAGCATATGTTTTAAAGCCTGAAGCTTAAATCTGGAGGCTACGTAGGTTTCAGAGGCAATCAGAAGGGGAAGATCATTAGCTCTGGAACTATTGGTAATGTTGTACCCCAAAATTTTCCCTCCCATATTCTCCAAGAAATGGCCAGGTCAAGCTGCAAAATTCCCCAAGGGTTGCACAGTTCAAGAGCCTCCTATACAGTCAAAACTAGGGTTTGTGTTCTGATCAAAGAAATGAAGTTTTCAAAGGCCCAACCAAGTCTCATGTGCTTACAAATGTGGTCAAGTATCCTCATATCAAGTTTCAAGACATTCAGCTCAAAATTGCACAGTCAAAACCCTAAATTGCACTACAGTCAACTGTAGGGGCAAAATGGTCATTTGGCAGTCAAAAGTTCAAATTTTTGGTCAACATATCATTTTGAAGCCACAAATATCATTTGATCAATGCTTGATCATGATTCTCAAAATTTGGCTCAAAAATCATCAAAGATGCAAAAGTTACTATATTTGGACAGTTGAAAAAGTCAACTGAAATTGACCAGGGCATAACTTTCACATGGATTATCATAAAAATCTCATCCAAAGCTCATTTTGAAGAGAAAGACGTTTCCTACAACTCATCTTCATACTTCAAGTCCAAGAAATGTTCTCACAAAAAGTTATCAATTTCAACATTATAGGTCATTTTCAAAAGTCAACAAAAAGGGACTTTAAGTCAAAGGCCATAACTTGAGATTGGTAAATCAAAATGACATGGGACCAAAGGAATTGGTTAGGGGACTCAAAGACCTTTCCAAAATGTCCAAGAACATGTGAAAAGCTTAAAAATTGAGCAAGTTATGCCTTGTAGAAGTTGGGAAATTTTTGGATATTTTGAAAAGTCAACTTTGATCCAAATGACCTAAAAATGCTAATGGGCCCATTTTTCTTCCATGATTCATCATTCCAAGCATGTGCACGACCACTTGGCCCAAAGGGAAGTATTTTCTCATTTTTTATTTATTTATTTGAATTATTATTTATATTAATTCATTTAAATCATTTAAATATGTAGAAAATATAAAACTTAACCTAAAAAATCTTTTCATGCATGTTTTACCCTCAATATCTCGTGCACATCCCAATATGGCAAGATTTGGTTTGATTTAGGCTAATTGACACAAAAATGCACATAAAAAAAAGATATGGAAGATCCTTAGAAAATCAAATATGCAAAACCATTATGGCATTGGATTTTATTGAGTTTTGTTGACCTAAAAGCTTCATTACATAAACAGGAATCAAACCCTAATGCTCAGACACTAAAAAAGCTGCGCTAGAGACCAATTTGCAAACTTGAAAAATTGCCATAAAACTCAAAACTGAATTCATTGTTGGAGGACGATTCAAGCCTTAATCTTGATCCCAATAGCATCCTCAAGCCTCACTGAACGATTCTCACTCATTAACCACCATCAAAACTCCAAGAACTGGTAAAACAAACCGTATCTGTGCAAGGAAAATCTCAGAGTCGTGCATCATGATCTAAGCATCTTTTGCATTTTTTGTTTATGGATTCATGTTCATTATAATGTTTTGAAGCTAACCCATGTATTCAATTGCTTTTTTCTGCACCACACGCGATTTCACCATGCTTGAATCCTAGGGTTTACAGGTTTGCCAATTTGGGGTTTTTAAAACGAAGCAAAATTAGAACTCAAGACTATTGCCATTAGACTCAGCATGTCCAGGCGAAGGGATCCCAACCCTCGCGCTCAATTTATGAGCGTCGAGGGGCTATTCGCTATTTTCTGGTAAAGGCCCTAAGAAAATGCTTCTAAAACCGTTGCCATATGTCCTTGTTTTTCAGAAGAAAAAAAATAGAACGAAGAAGATGATGTGGTGGCGAGGTTTGGTTGGCTCATTTAAATCAGCGTGCGTTTTTGTGTTTTTTTAGTGGCCACTAACCAATTTTTCTTTTTGTTATTTAATTGCTATTATATATTAACAATGCGCACTGAGCCCAGTTGGCAAGCAGGGTTGGTGTTTAAGGTACATGACCTGGGTTCGAACCCCAGGTCTTACATATTGCAATATTATTTTCCCCTAGCTAATCCTGTGCAGCACTTGCGTTGAAGATCTTCATGCACGCTCATAATCAAGATGCCCACGTGTCCTGGGAGATCAACCAAAGGGCTCAGATTCAAAGAACACAATAAACCCCAGTCAACATGCCACATAAAACCTGGAAAAGTCAACGAATTTCAATGTCAATGGGCCAGCATTCTTGGATCAACACCTCACAATTGGGGCCTGAACCCCCCCTGGTTTGCAATTCTTATTATTATTTTTTTATATTTTATCTTTATTATTTTATTTACTTTATTATCTTAATTTAATTAATTATTATTTTTGCAAAATATAAAAAACATCACAAAAATCAGAAAAGACAAAAAATGTAATAAATATTTTTATTTTAATTATTTTCATAAGAAAATTGTATAATTGAATTTAGTATAATTAGGTTTTTTTGCAATTTTAATTCTTTTTTAATAAATCAAAAAACGTAGAATTAGATAATTAATAATTTTTCCTTTTAATCTTTTTTTCCTTTTTCACCATAATATCATTCATTTATTTATTTTTGTAATTAAATTTGTAAATTAATTAGGGTTTCATTTAGTTAAAAATTTCAATATTTTCTTAATAACTAAAAAATAATTAGAATTAGGGTTTGACATTTCATTTAAATTTTAATTATTTCTTTTTCCATTAAATCTAAAAATACCAAAAAAAACATCTTCTTTTAATTTTAATTTCTAATTCCTTATTAATTGTAAAATTTTGCAAAAGGGTCCAACGCCCATGTTTTTAATTGTTTAATTTACGTATTTATTTTATTTCGCTTAATCAATTATGTACCTCTCCCAAAGCGTTGTAACTTAAACTTCTCACACTTTTATTTCTTTTGCTTTATTTACTTTCCGTCAAATCGGGTCCGGTTTAATTTTGGCGATGTGGACCCGCGCCATTTGTAATAATCTAGATTTATTTTCCCGCAAATATTAACTGTTAAATAAGCATGCAAGAATGAATGGACTTAAATAAAATCAAGCGTAGATCACAACAAACATGACAAGACAAATATCAATGAAAACGACACACAAATCGCACACACCACCCCTAGGGTACGCCTCACTGTTGCCTTGCCTTTCGAAAGGTGATCGTCGAGTAGAGGACGTCTTAGTAAGTCCTCATGATCCGGGAACCTGGCATGAGGGTAGCTTCTAAGGTGTCTTCCCATTGCTCTGGTGATCACCATGTCCCTACAAACTCGAATTGACCCGAATACCTCCAACGGTGGTGCTACCTACCTCTCAATGGTGGGATGGCACTACTTTAAAGGACATCTACACAGACGAATTCCTTAGGGTAGGTAGGTTCTCAAAGATACTTGCTCTAATTTCAAACAAAAAATACTTTTCACACCAACACATTTTCAAAAGCTTTCAAAGCAAACTTTTCAAACACTCTGACGTACGAGTCGAACTGAAATTTTTTCAAAGAAACTTTTTTAAACCCACATTGAAAAGCAAACAAACAATTTTGAAAACACAAATGAGCAAGTATCTAAGAGCCCATGGATAACCATGGATAGAAAGGGTGCTAACACCTTCCCTTTCTATAATCTACCTCCCGAACCGAGAGCAATCTCTTTAAGGAATTTTTCTGTGCTTTTGTCCTTTCCATTTGGAGAAAATAAAAGACGGTGGCGACTCTTGCTTCCGCGACATTTCGTGAACCAGCGTTAAACAGTCAGTTCCAGATCCACCGATCACAGAACTGGCGACTCTGCTGGGGACTATCTTATAAAGTGAGGTGTACCTTAGGGCTAGTTCATAACTGTGTTTTCACTTGTATTGATTTGCTTGTTTTAATATTGTGGGTTACATCGGAGATACATAGATCCTAACCCGGATCTGGGGATACCCTGTTTAGGTAGCATAAGCTGTGAGGGACCTGTCCGGCGTAGACCGACACAGGTGAAGCAGTGGCTACGTTGGTGTGGCACCTTAGTCTGTACCGATATCCCTTGTGTTGCAACGAGGAGAATATGGGTCTTCTAAGGAGTCATTAAGCACCAACAACCTTAGAACCTTAATTGACACAACTTGGCCTTTAGAATTGTAGCAGTATGCTACGCCCATTGAGGCTAAACTCTCGTGATGGTTCTGGCCGCAAGAAAAGATTGCGATGCTGGAGTTATGACCGATTGAGGGTAGTCAATGATATTGGGATCCTCTAAGAACCCGGTTACTTTTTGATTAGGACAGGTATGAACCAACAAACTGAAAGAGGGTAGTACCTAGACTTCAGGCTGGCCTAAACTTTAGGGGCTTGCCTTGTGTGACTTGTGTGCCTTACCATGTTTGCCTTTGTATTTGTTTGTGGTGTGCTTTATCATAACATCATAGCATCATGAGCATTGCATGCATCCTGCATAAGGACTGACTATTTCAAAGACAAGAGGGTTTCACCTTTGCTCTGTTTTGTAGGACATTATGATGCCTGTGCGAAGGAATACTATCCGGTTCAACTTTGTTCGTTCACCTGAGTTGCTTGATGAATTGGTTAGCAGAATTCCAAACACCACTTCCTTCATTCAGAGGCATGGTTCCCTTCTCAGTTTAGTCACTGCAAAGCGGGATCAACAGTTGATGAGTGTTCTGACCCAGTTCTATGACCCTCAATACCAGTGCTTCACCTTTCAAGACTTCCAGCTGGTCCCTACCCTGGAAGAGTTCTCTGATTTGCTTGGTATCCCTATCTTGGATCAGACCCCCTTTACTGGTTGGGAAAAGACCCTCAGGCTTGAGGATGTTGCTGCAGCTCTTCCTTTGACCCATCAAGAGGTAACAGACAACTGGGTAACTAGAAGCGGAGTTAAGGGTTTCTTGGCCAAGTTTCTGATTGGTAAAGCTAACAGCTTCTGGAATGA
This sequence comes from Vicia faba, assembly GCA_948472305.1. Lineage (NCBI taxonomy): Eukaryota > Viridiplantae > Streptophyta > Magnoliopsida > Fabales > Fabaceae > Vicia > Vicia faba. Next base: position 933,569,880 of record OX451736.1, on the reverse strand, counting down.
CCTGGACTTTAGGGCATATGAAGACATCTTGGCTCTCCTAATCTATGGGTTAGTCCTGTTTCCTAATCCTGACAACTTTATCAATGTCACCGCCATAAGGATCTTTATGTCTCAGAATCCTGTGCCCACTCTCTTGGGTGACATCTTGCAACAACTTCATGCCCGTACTACCCGAAGACGAGGAACCCTATGGTGTTGTATCCCTTTGTTAGTGAGGTGGTTTATTTCGCACCTCCCTAAGTTCGTACTAAAGAACCAAGAAGGAAGAGGTTGGGCTCACAGATTAATGTCTCTCACCGATAAAGACATCATTTGGACTTGCAGAGGTTTGGATGAGATAGCTATTATTGATCGATGCGGGGAATACCCTAATGTTCCTCTGATTGGTACTCAAGGAGGGATCTCTTACAATCCATGTCTAGCACTCCGTCAGTTTGGAAGAGCAAGAAGAGCAGGTCCACATGAGATGCTGGTGCCTCACATCAGTTTCGAGTTTCAGGTGGATAGTGACGAGCTACGTCGTAGGTTCATCAAGGCTTGGGACAAAGTTCATAAAGCTGACCCACAAGAGCTAGGGCCAAAGACTTCTTTACCTATGGAAGCCTACTACAAATGGGTTTGCATCCGTGCTCAGAAGTTAGGTATGCCGTATGAAGCTGTCAGACCCGTCATTCTCGAGTGTCCTGATAAAGATGGTGTTCCTCCAACTGTCCTTCCTCCTCAGATACCTACTGACTATGAGACATTGAAGAGATCTTGGTCGCAACTGCGAGAAGAACGGGATTCTTACCGGGAAAAGTTCAACGAGCAGGAATCAAAGATCCAGAAGCTGATAAAGCAGTTGGAGAATGAGATAGCTCTGAATGCCTACATCCGTACTGAGAAGAGGAGACCATGGGATCAATAAGAAGCTCGGAATGTGCCTTTACAGTTTTATTTCCTTTCCAGTATTTCCTTTCATGTAACGCCTAAGGGCAACTTGTTGAATAATTTCGGTTGCAAAGTTGAATCTAATGAAGTGTGTTTTTTTTTGTTTACAAAGTTGATTCCCGATTGTCTTTGAAAACATAATTCATACGCATTTCATACATCATGTGCATAGCAGGTTTTTCCCCTTTTCAGGTTGCTTACAGTTCTTCGCTGTTTATTTCAGCATCATGAATCCCGAATCTGCATCAACTGAGACATCAATCAAGGCTCTCCAGGCGCAGAATGCGCAGTTTCAAGAACTAATCAAGGGTCTGGCTAAAGGCCAAGAAGAACTGAAGGCTATGCTCCTGAAGAAGGAGAAGAAGAAGAAGAGAAGAATTGTGCTGTTCAACTCGGGCCGAAGGTTTGGTAATACTCTGCAGCATGAAGAGGCTAGTTCTTCTATTGGCAAGAGTCCTTCTCAGGCAGAAGTAAAGGTTCCTACTCCAGTAGTCTCCGACAACGAGACAGATTTTGATGAAGAGCAATACCCTCCTGCAGATGACAGATACAAGCAACTGGAGGACAGGTTGAAGGCTATGGAGGTGCAGCAGGTGCCTGGGCTGGATTTCGGAGATCTGGGTTTGTCGACTGGTGTGATCATCCCCCATAAATTCAAAGCACCATCCTTCTCCAAATATGACGGGGCATCTTGTCCCAAGCTGCATTTAAGGTCCTATGTTCGGAAAATTCAGCCGTACTCTGCGGATAAGAATTTATGGATCCACTTCTTCCAGGAGAGTCTTTCAGGGACTCATCTCGAATGGTTCTATCAGCTGGATGGGACCAAGGTTCGTAACTGGGAGGAGTTGGCTACTGCTTTCTACAAGCAGTATCAATATAATGCCGACCTTGCCCCCACACGTACCCAACTCCAGGGTATGGCGTTAGGTGCAAGCGAAGGTTTTAAGGAGTACGCTCAGAAGTGGAGAGACCTGGCTGGCAGGGTGCAGCCACCATTGACTGATCGGGAGTTGGTGGACATGTTCTTGGGGACCCTATCTGGGCCGTTTTTCAACCACCTCATTGGGAATTCTTCTGCTGGTTTCACTGATTTGATCTTGACCGGAGAGAGAATTGAAGCTGGGTTGAAGTCTGGGAAGATTGCAAAGGGTGCATCGTCTAGTTCGGAAAAGAAACCATTCAAGAAGGAGTCTAGTGCCGTATATGGTTCCCGGAAATCAGAGAGACCCGAGCACCGCCAATCTGTCAGTGCGGTGATGATTGCTAAGCCTGCTGCCGCTCCTCGGCCAAACAATTCTCAAAGGGCTGAAAGACCCCGGAGGGAGTTTACCCGGTTAAACATGACCCTATCACAGATCCTGCCACAGTTGCTCGCAACCAATTTGGTGACTGTCAGGGAGGCTCCAAAGTTCCCTAATACAACATCTCCCAAGTACAACCCGAATGCTCGTTGTGCTTACCATTCAGAAAGCCCAGGGCACTCTACCGATGACTGTTGGGCATTGAAGAATAAGGTGCAAGACCTTATCGACGCAAAGGAGATACAATTTGAAGCGCCTGCAAAGCCGAATGTAGTTACTGCCCCTATGCCTCAGCACGGGGTAAATGCTGTTGATGAAGACGTTTATGCTGTTTCTGTGGATGATCTAGCCACTCCTCTAAAGATCGTCAAGAAGAACCTACTGCAGGCCGGTTTATTTCCGGGTTGTAGTGAGGGTTGCCTATTTTGTGCTGTGTCCCCATCTGGTTGTCCCTTGCTAAAGTTAGGCATCCAAAGCTTAATGGATAGCAAGGAGATTCTATTCAAGAAGTCTGCTGTTCGTTTGGTTCCAATGGAAGAAATTTCTGTGGTGACTATCTTCAATAATCCGATCCCGGCTCTCCAGAAGAAGCCCGTTCAAATTATGACCGTCGCACCCGTTATTATCACTGTTCCAGGGCCCCTGCCCTATGTATCTGATAAAGCTGTCCCTTGGCACTATGGGGCAGATGTATATATAAACGGGATTAAACAAGAGCTCAACGCTGGCGCCACATCTGTGACATCACTGGCCCAGCCAAAGTTACTCGCAGTGGCAGGCTCTTCTCGCCTGACATTGCACCGCCTGCTGCCCGAAGACCGCTCCTGATAATTCCTACAAGTACACCTATTCCTGTTGCTGATCAAGTTGTTGTTCCTGCTGCTGATCCGATTGTTTCTCCTGCTGCCGAGTCATCCAATGCTCGGGGCAAGGGAATTGAAGTTGAGCCTGCCCAGATGGAGGCACCCATACCCATAGCTGCTGAGGCCTCCCCACAAGAGATGGAGGAGATTCTAAAGATCATAAAGAAGAGCGATTTTAATGTTGTGGAACAATTGGGGCATACGCCCTCCAAGATCTCCATGCTCTCTTTATTGCTGTGCTCCGAGGCCCATGCAAAGGCCCTAATCTCGTTCCTCAAGACGGCCCATGTGCCACATGAAACCTCTGCAGTCCAGTTCACTGATTGCGTGGCAAGTCTAACGGCAGACAATGGCTTGGGTTTCTCAGATGCTGACTTGACCGCAAAGGGGAGGGACCATAATGATGCTCTGCATGTCTCAATTGAATGCAGGGGCACCACCCTGGCACATGTGTTGGTTGATACTGGGTCATCTTTGAATGTGCTACCCAAGAAGGCTCTGGATCGTCTAGATTGTGAAGGCCTGGAATTGAAACCCAGCAATATCATCGTCAGGGCCTTTGATGGTTCAAAGAGGATGGTCCATGGAGAGGTTGACATTCCGATTCGTGTGGGCTCTCAGGTGTTCGACTCCACTTTTTATGTGATGGATATCCGTCCATCTTATTCTTGTCTATTGGGTCGACCCTGGATACATAAGGCTGGGGCAGTGACCTCTACCTTGCATCAGAAGCTGAAGTACCCTGTCAGAGGGAAGATTGTCACCGTGCAAGGAGAGGAAGAATACATGGTGGGCCACCTGAACTCCTTCAGGTACATTGAGATGGATGGGGAGTTTATTGAAACCCCCTTTCAGCATTTCGAGGAGGTGTTTCCAATTGCAGCAGAAACAACAGAAGCAAGTGGTCCTTTGAAGATGGCTTCCCTGAAGGATGCCCGGGCTGTGGTTCAGAAGGGTGAATGTGCCGACTGGGGCAGACTTCCGGACTTTACTCAGAAGACTGATAAACTTGGGCTGGGTTTTACCACAGAAGGTCAGAGAGTTATGAGGAAAGCGAAGATCGGAAGGCCTCCGGTATTTATTAAAAGCTCAGGAGTGAATGCTGTTGGGGAAGACCATGAAGTGGACGAAGCGGAATTCAACAGCTGGATCTATCCGACGGCCGAAGACGGATTGAACAATTGGAGTGCAAAGGACCATACCCCTGTTACCTTTGTGACGCAGTAATAAATTTCTTTGTTTCGTTATTTTGTAATAAACAATGATAAACTCTATGGCCCGGTGTCTTACCCGAGGCACCGTGGTTCTATTTGTGAGGGCATACAAACTGTCATTTTATACATCATGAATGAAAATCTTGGACGTTTTTCGCATTGCAAATATTGTGTTCCTTTTCTGTCTTTCTTTTCCTTTACATAATTTTCAAAAAAAAAACAGCTGTATTTACACACACACTCACTCATACAGGTTTCAATCCACTCTGGATCTTACTGATAACAACTCTGCTACCGCCAATTATGACTTCGAAAATCCGATCAACTTAGCCGAAGACGAAGGTGAAGATGATTGCGAAGTGCCCGGCGAGCTTGCTAGACTGTTGCTTCAGGAAGAGAGGGCAATTCAACCCCATGAAGAGCCAGTGGAAATCATAAATTTGGGTACTGAGGCAGACAGGAAAGAGGTAAAGATTGGTGCCAACCTAGAGCTCAGCGTGAAGCAACGGTTAACCAAGATGCTGCATGATTATATGGAGATCTTTGCTTGGTCCTACGAAGATATGCCAGGGTTGGATACCGACATTGTGGTCCATCACTTGCCAACTAAGGAAGACTGCCCTCCAGTTAAACAAAAGGTCCGTCGGATGCGTCCAGAGATGTCCGAAAAGATTAAAGCCGAGGTCATGAAACATTTTGATGCCGGGTTTCTTGCAGTGACTTCTTACCCTCAGTGGGTTGCTAATGTGGTGCCGGTGCCGAAGAAGGACGGTAAGGTCAGAATGTGTGTCGACTACAGGGATCTGAACAGGGCCAGCCCCAAAGATGACTTCCCCTTACCTCACATTGATGTCCTTGTTGATAATACGGCTCAGCACAAAGTATTCTCTTTCATGGATGGCTTTTCAGGTTACAATCAGATTAAGATGGCACCTGAAGACATGGAAAAGACTACATTTGTTACTCAGTGGGGCACCTTCTGTTACAAGGTCATGCCATTCGGGTTAAAGAACGCTGGGGCAACCTACCAACGTGCTATGGTGGCCTTATTTCATGACATGATCCATCACGAGATAGAGGTGTATGTGGACGACATGATCGCTAGGTCCCAGACGGAGGAAGAGCACCTAGATCATCTGCAAAAGTTGTTTGACCGGTTGAAACTATACAAGTTGAGATTGAACCCGAACAAGTGCACCTTCGGGGTAAGATCTGGGAAGTTGCTAGGCTTCGTGGTCAGTGATAAAGGTATTCAAGTGGACCCTGCTAAGGTCAAAGCTATTCAAGAGATGCCAGTTCCTAAGACAGAGAAGGAAGTCAGAGGCTTTTTAGGACGCCTGAATTACATTGCTCGGTTCATCTCACACCTAACTGCTACCTGTGAGCCAATCTTCAAGCTGCTGAAGAAAGATCAGGTAGTACGTTGGAACGATGAATGTCAGGCTGCCTTCGACAGAATTAAAGAGTATCTCCAAGAACCACCTATCCTTATGCCACCGGTTGAAGGGAGACCTCTGATACTATACCTGACAGTACTCGACAATTCAATGGGGTGTGTGCTGGGGCAGCATGACGAGTCTGGCCGAAAAGAGCATGCCATTTATTACCTTAGCAAAAAGTTTACCGACTGTGAGACCCGATACTCACTGCTTGAGAAAACTTGCTGCGCTTTGGTATGGGCTGCTCGCCGGCTGAGACAGTATATGCTGACTCACACTACCTTATTGATCTCAAAAATGGATCCTATAAAGTACATATTCGAAAAGCCTGCTCTGTCTGGGAGAATTGCAAGATGGCAAATGATCTTGACGGAATACGACATCCAGTACACGACCCAGAAAGCCATCAAGGGAAGTGTATTGGCAGACCACTTAGCTCATTAAGCTGTAGATGACTATCAATCAATGAACTTCGAGTTTCCGGATGAAAGCATCATGATAGTAACTGATTGTGAAGTACCTGGACCGGATGAAGGACTTGAACCAGGATCCCGATGGTCTATGCACTTTGACGGAGCCTCCAACGCTTTGGGAAATGGTATCGGCGCCATCATCATATCTCCACAAGGTACTCATACTCCACTCACTGCCCGGCTGTGTTTCAACTGTACCAACAACATGGCGGAGTATGAGGCGTGTATCATGGGTCTTCAAGCTGCGATCGACTTAAGGATCAAATTTCTGAGTGTCTTCGGAGATTCCGCTCTTGTGATCAATCAGATCAAGGGAGAGTGGGATACGAAACATCCAAACCTGATTCCTTACAGAGAATGTGTGTTGACCCTGATCCCCCACTTCACGGAGATAACCTTTGAGCACTTTCCAAGAGAAGAGAATCAGTTAGCGGACGCGTTAGCTACAATGTCTTCAATGTTCAAGGTCAAATGGGATAATGAAGCTCCCCGGATCATCATCTGGAAACTGGACGAACCGGCATACTGTTGTGATCTCGAAACTGAATTGGTGACTGAGAAGCCTTGGTACCACGAAGTGAAGAGATATCTGGAAGCTCAGGAATACCCTGAAGGTGCCTCTGTCAACGATAAGAAATTCCTGAGGAGGTTTGCAGCCAAGTTCTTCCTTAGCAACGACATCTTGTACAAGCGAAACCATGATTCAACCTTACTGCGTTGTGTGGATAAGATTGAAGCGGAAAGAATCATGGAAGAGCTACATGAAGGGACCTTTGGTACACATTCCAGTGGACATACTATGGCTAAGAAAATCCTACGGGCAGGATATTACTGGTCCACGATGGAAGCTGACTGCTACCAACACTCCAGGACATGCCACAAGTGTCAGATTTATGCAGATAAGGTGCATGTTCCTCCGGTTTCCCTGAATGTTCTGACTGCGCCTTGGCCGTTTGCAATGTGGGGCATAGACATGATCGGTGAGATAAAACCTACGGCATCTAATGGACATCGCTTCATCCTAGTGGCGATCGATTATTTTACGAAGTGGGTTGAGGCAGCATCCTATGCTACGGTAACCAAGACTGTTGTGGCACGGTTCATTCGGCACAACCTGATCTGTCGGTACGGCGTCCCTGAGCGGATTATTACAGACAACGGTACCAATCTGAACAACAAGATGATCGCTGAGCTCTATGAACAGTTCAAGATACAGCACCACAATTCTTCTCCTTACAGACCGAAGATGAATGGGGCTGTAGAAGCGGCAAATAAGAACATCAAGAAAATCGTGCAGAAGATGACAGTGACCTATAAAGATTGGCACGAGATGTTACCATTCGCTCTGCATGGGTATCGCACCTCAGCTAGGACGTCAACCGGGGCAACTCCTTTCTCTCTGGTTTATGGCATGGAGGCAGTCTTGCCGATTGAAGTACAAATACCCTCTCTCCGGATAATGAAGGATGCAAATCTGAACGAAGATGATTGGATCCAGACACGACTTGATCAGCTCAACCTCATTGATGAAAAGAGACTTGCTGCTATCTGTCATGGTCAGACGTACCAAAAGCGAATGATCAGGGCATTTAACAAAAAGGTCAGACCACAGGAATATCGAGTTGGGGATCTGGTAATCAAGAGAATCATCCTTCCTCAGAGTGATCCAAGGGGCAAATGGACCCCTACGTACGAAGGGCCATTTGTGGTTAAGCATGTGTTCTCAGGAGGAGCAATGATATTAACCAACATGGATGGTGACGACCTTCCTCACCCCGCCAATGCAGACATAGTAAAAAAATACTACGCATGAAAAAAAGACCCGCTAGGCTGACATGCCTAGGCAAAAATTAGGGCTTCCCGTCGAACCAAAAGGGTTCGGGCAAAATGAAGGGATGAAAATAAAAAAATCTGTACACCCGGCAAGTCGAAAACCTGAAAAGGCGGCTTGGGCAAAAATGGGTATCCCGGTGGACTGAAAACCCGAAAGGGCGGTCCAGGCAAAAATTAGGGATAAAGCGTAATACTATGTCTCATTGGATCACTTTGCATTCAGAATCCGGTATCTACATCAAGTTCAGACGGCATCGATCAGTCAGCTTCACCTTCAACCAAGGTCATCAAGTGATGAGACGCTCGGAATTATAAAGGCAATAGCAGAGTTGAAACCCAGTGGGATCATTCATTTTACACAGCTGTTTTCTTTTCTTTTGTACAAAATTTGTATAAACTCTTTTGCTCGGCGACATTCCTCTTACTAGGACGTCAGCCTCTTGTACACAAAACGCCTATTCACAGGCCATTCAAAAATCAATACAAATATATTTTCAGTTAAACGTGCCAAGTGTTTTTCTTTTTCTGTTTTGTTTTGCAAAGAACGTCCAAGGTTCAATTTGTGATATATGCATTGACAATAATTTGCTAACTCATAAATATTTGCATACGAAACAAAGGAATTAATTGCAGGTGACACTAGAAACAGGGGCAATAAAAGAGTTGTCTGAGCAGTCTAATTGTTCTATCCTCCAAGGTACCAAGGTAGGTTCAGCCAAAGAACATGACCAGTATACCTGAATTCCCCAGAGAGTGAGCCAACAAAAGTGCATTCTTCTCCAAGCAGAGCTATCAAATCTCAAGGAAATTGAGTATCCTCCAGTAGATCTCAACACTTCCCCAGCAGCATATATTCTCAACAAGCATCCCCGGCAGTCTTGGTCTAAAGATTGTGCCCCGGCGGTACATCAACATTCAAAGGAATCACTTCCCCCGCAGTTCAAAGCTTCCCCAGAAGAGTCCAATCCAATTTCCCCAGGAAAGTTGGAACTCATATCCCCAAGCAATAAGCTTATCCCCAGTAGATTCTGGAAGCTTATCCCCTCATAGAGCACGAACGCGTCGTCCGGCTTGAGTTAAAGAGTTATTTCCTTAACAGGATATAACTGGGTTATCCTCAGCCAAAAGCCACGGAAAGGTCATCGTCAACGTAGTTCTTTCCTACCCCCAGCGAAGTCTATTCACACTTCCACAACAAGACATCCTCAGCAAGTTACTATCCACATTCAGCAAAGCACCTCTCTCCCCACAGAGTATTGCTTCCCAGCATGGTCGTCAGAGTATCTTCTCTCCCCGCAGAATCTTCCATTTGCCAAGTTTATTCCGCGACGGAGTCATCTTCTACCGGTATTCTTGCAGTTATTATCCCCAGCGGAGGCAAATTTATTCTCAACATCAGCCCAGGATATGACTTCCCGGCATCCGTCAAGGATTTACTTTCCTAGACGAAAAACATATACCTAAACATCACATACATCATTATAGCATGCATATATGCATCATGTCATACAATCTCATTTATGTCATTGCTCGATCCCTATCATGCATTGCATATGACTGACCTTTACCTTTCAGGAAAGACGCAGTTAAAATGCTCAAACATATTTGAAAGCCTTCTCTAGTTCAGCTAAATCGACTCCCAACAGATTTTTCTGATAAAGACTCAGCAGAAGTTATGGTCCCCTCTCCGGCAAGTGCGTGAGGTGGTAATTCCTTTTTCAAGATGTTTCCCTCTCCGACGATGAGTGTGAGGTGATAGTCTTCTATTGGTCCCCTCTCCGACAAGTGCGTGAGGTGGTAATTCCTTCTTCAAGATGTTTCCCTCTCCGACGATGAGTGTGAGGTGATAGTCTTCTAATGGTCCCCTCTCCGACAAGTGCGTGAGGTGGTAATTCCTTCTTCAAGATGTTTCCCTCTCCGACGATGAGTGCGAGGTGACAATTCCTTTTTCAGATGTTTCCCTCTCCGACAATGAGTGTGAGGTGATAGTCTTCTATGGTTCCCTCTCCGACGGTGTGTGAGGTGGTAAGTCCTTTTCAGATGTTTCCCTCTCCGACGATGAGTGTGAGGTGATAGTCTCCTATGGTCCCCTCTCCGACAAGTGCGTGAGGTGGTAATTCCTTCTTCAGATGTTTCCCTCTCCGACGATGAGTGTGAGGTGATAGTCTCTTATGGTTCCCTCTCCGACGGTGTGTGAGGTGACAATTCCTTTTCCTATGATTCCCTCTCCGACGGCGAGTGAGGTGATTCCCTTTCAGATTATAAATTTTCTATGGTTCTCTTCCCGATATTGCAAAGATGGTAATTCCCGCCAAGATTTTTCTCAACGAGCGTTGTTGAAGTTAAAGTCATCCAAGGTTCTCTCACCATTCCTGTTGAGGTAGTAACCATCCCTGGTTCATTCATCATCTTGTGAAGCTCCAGACTCAGCTCCTGTAACCAGTCAGGACACATCCGTATCAAGCATCTGAAAACCAACTCCTGCAACGTGTCAGGTACTCATTTGTCCTTTTGCAGGTATGCAGGTACTCGCTAAGGAATCTATTACGCGATCAACGTCCAGATGGCATCTATAAGCCCATCATCCTATCCAGCAACCTCCCAATGGCATCTATAAGCCCATTCTGTCATCACTGCTACTATGTGAGCGCAAATTTCTGGGCACTCTAGTGTTCAATCATCTTCTACCCTCGGATTACGAAAGGCACGTCTGCCAATCTGCATCCTCAGGTCTAAGAAGATTGAACAGGGGCAACTGTTGTACCCCAAAATTTTCCCTCCCATATTCTCCAAGAAATGGCCAGGTCAAGCTGCAAAATTCCCCAAGGGTTGCACAGTTCAAGAGCCTCCTATACAGTCAAAACTAGGGTTTGTGTTCTGATCAAAGAAATGAAGTTTTCAAAGGCCCAACCAAGTCTCATGTGCTTACAAATGTGGTCAAGTATCCTCATATCAAGTTTCAAGACATTCAGCTCAAAATTGCACAGTCAAAACCCTAAATTGCACTACAGTCAACTGTAGGGGCAAAATGGTCATTTTGCAGTCAAAAGTTCAAATTTTTGGTCAACATATCATTTTGAAGCCACAAACATCATTTGATCAATGCTTGATCATGATTCTCAAAATTTGGCTCAAAAATCATCAAAGATGCAAAAGTTACTATATTTGGACAGCTGAAAAAGTCAACTGAAATTGACCAGGGCATAACTTTCACATGGATTATCAGAAAAATCTCATCCAAAGCTCATTTTGAAGAGAAAGACATTTCCTACAACTCATATTCATACTTCAAGTCCAAGAAATGTTCTCACAAAAAGTTATCAATTTCAACATTATAGGTCATTTTCAAAAGTCAACAAAAAGGGACTTTAAGTCAAAGGCCATAACTTGAGATTGGTAAATCAAAATGACATGGGACCAAAGGCATTGGTTAGGGGACTCAAAGACCTTTCCAAAATGTCCAAGAACATGTGAAAAGCTTAAAAATTGAGTAAGTTATGCCTTGTAGAAGTTGGGAAATTTTTGGATATTTTGAAAAGTCAACTTTGATCCAAATGACCTAAAAATGCTAATGGGCCCATTTTTCTTCCATGATTCATCATTCCAAGCATGTGCACGACCACTTGGCCCAAAGGGAAGTATTTTCTCATTTTTTATTTATTTATTTGAATTATTATTTATATTAATTCATTTAAATCATTTAAATATGTAGAAAATATAAAACTTAACCTAAAAAATATTTTCATGCATGTTTTACCCTCAATATCTCGTGCACATCCCAATATGGCAAGATTTGGTTTGATTTAGGCTAATTGACACAAAAATGCACATAAAAAAAGATATGGAAGATCCTTAGAAAATCAAATATGCAAAACCATTATGGCATTGGATTTTATTGAGTTTTGTTGACCTAAAAGCTTCATTACATAAACAGGAATCAAACCCTAATGCTCAGACACTAAAAAAGCTGCGCTAGAGACCAATTTGCAAACTTGAAAAATTGCCATAAAACTCAAAACTGAATTCATTGTTGGAGGACGATTCAAGCCTTAATCTTGATCCCAATAGCATCCTCAAGCCTCACTGAACGATTCTCACTCATTAACCACCATCAAAACTCCAAGAACTGGTAAAACAAACCGTATATGTGCAAGGAAAATCTCAGAGTCGTGCATCATGATCTAAGCATCTTTTGCATTTTTTGTTTATGGATTCATGTTCATTATAATGTATTGAAGCTAACCCATGTATTCAATTGCTTTTTTCTGCACCACACGCGATTTCACCATGCTTGAATCCTAGGGTTTACAGGTTTGCCAATTTGGGGTTTTTAAAACGAAGCAAAATTAGAACTCAAGACTATTGCCATTAGACTCAGCATGTCCAGGCGAAGGGATCCCAACCCTCGCGCTCAATTTATGAGCGTCGAGGGGCTATTCGCTATTTTCTGGTAAAGGCCCTAAGAAAACGCTTCTAAAACCGTTGCCATATGTCCTTGTTTTTCAGGAAAAAAAATAGAACGAAGAAGATGATGTGGTGGCGAGGTTTGGTTGGCTCATTTAAATCAGCGCGCGTTTTTGTGTTTTTTTAGTGGCCACTAACCAATTTTTCTTTTTGTTATTTAATTGCTATTATATATTAACAATGCGCACTGAGCTCAGTTGGCAAGCAGGGTTGGTGTTTAAGGTACATGACCTGGGTTTGAACCCCAGGTCTTACATATTACAATATTATTTTCCCCTAGCTAATCCTGTGCAGCACTTGCGTTGAAGATCTTTATGCACGCTCATAATCAAGATGCCCACGTGTCCTGGGAGATCAACCAAAGGGCTCAGATTCAAAGAACACAATAAACCCCAGTCAACATGCCACATAAAACCTGGAAAAGTCAACGAATTTCAATGTCAATGGGCCAGCATTCTTGGATCAACACCTCACAATTGGGGCCTGAACCCCCCCTGGTTTGCAATTCTTATTATTATTTTTTTATATTTTATCTTTATTATTTTATTTACTTTATTATCTTAATTTAATTAATTATTATTTTTGCAAAATATAAAAAACATCACAAAAATCAGAAAAGACAAAAAATGTAATAAATATTTTTATTTTAATTATTTTCATAAGAAAATTGTATAATTGAATTTAGTATAATTAGGTTTTTTTGCAATTTTAATTCTTTTTTAATAAATCAAAAAACGTAGAATTAGATAATTAATAATTTTTCCTTTTAATCTTTTTTTCCTTTTTCACCATAATATCATTCATTTATTTATTTTTGTAATTAAATTTGTAAATTAATTAGGGTTTCATTTAGTTAAAAATTTCAATATTTTCTTAATAACTAAAAAATAATTAGAATTAGGGTTTGACATTTCATTTAAATTTTAATTATTTCTTTTTCCATTAAATCTAAAAATACCAAAAAAAACATCTTCTTTTAATTTTAATTTCTAATTCCTTATTAATTGTAAAATTTTGCAAAAGGGTCCAACGCCCATGTTTTTAATTGTTTAATTTACGTATTTATTTTATTTCGCTTAATCAATTATGTACCTCTCCCAAAGCGTTGTAACTTAAACTTCTCACACTTTTATTTCTTTTGCTTTATTTACTTTCCGTCAAATCGGGTCCGGTTTAATTTTGGCGATGTGGACCCGCGCCATTTGTAATAATCTAGATTTATTTTCCCGCAAATATTAACTGTTAAATAAGCATGCAAGAATGAATGGACTTAAATAAAATCAAGCGTAGATCACAACAAACATGACAAGACAAATATCAATGAAAACGACACACAAATCGCACACACCACCCCTAGGGTACGCCTCACTGTTGCCTTGCCTTTCGAAAGGTGATCGTCGAGTAGAGGACGTCTTAGTAAGTCCTCATGATCCGGGAACCTGGCATGAGGGTAGCTTCTAAGGTGTCTTCCCATTGCTCTGGTGATCACCATGTCCCTACAAACTCGAATTGACCCGAATACCTCCAACGGTGGTGCTACCTACCTCTCAATGGTGGGATGGCACTACTTTAAAGGACATCTACACAGATGAATTCCTTAGGGTAGGTAGGTTCTCAAAGATACTTGCTCTAATTTCAAACAAAAAATACTTTTCACACCAACACATTTTCAAAAGCTTTCAAAGCAAACTTTTCAAACACTCTGACGTACGAGTCGAACTGAAATTTTTTCAAAGAAACTTTTTTAAACCCACATTGAAAAGCAAACAAACAATTTTGAAAACACAAATGAGCAAGTATCTAAGAGCCCATGGATAACCATGGATAGAAAGGGTGCTAACACCTTCCCTTTCTATAATCTACCTCCCGAACCGAGAGCAATCTCTTTAAGGAATTTTTCTGTGCTTTTGTCCTTTCCATTTGGAGAAAATAAAAGACGGTGGCGACTCTTGCTTCCGCGACATTTCGCGAACCAGCGTTAAACAGTCAGTTCCAGATCCACCGATCACAGGTAACATTAATCTTACCTCTATAACTAATGTTTTGTTAGTAGATGGATTAATGCATAACTTGTTATCCATAAGTCAATTAAGTGATAACGGTTATGATATAATCTTCAATCAAAAGTCCTATAAAGCAGTTAGTCAGAAAGATGTATCTATCCTCTTTAATGGAAAGAGAAAGAACAACATTTACAAAATAAAACTTTATGAACTGAAAAGTCAGAATATAAAATGCCTATTGTCTGTTAACGATGAGCAATAGGTCTGGCGCAGAAGATTGAGGCATGTTAGTATGAGAAGAATATCTCAGATTAACAAACTAAATCTGATCCGAGGACTTCCTAACCTGAAGTTTAGCTCAGATGCTCTGTGTGAAGCATGTCAAAAGGGAAAGCTTGCAAAACCCTCTTTTAAAGCAAAAAATGTTGTTTCTACCTCTAGACCATTAGAACTTCTACATATAGATCTATTTGGACCAGTGGAAATTGCATCAATTAGTGGCAAGAAGTATGGATTAGTGATCATAGATGACTATAATAAATGAACATGGGTAAAGTTATTAAGACACAAGGACGAGTCACACTCTGTGTTCTTTGCCTTCTGTAACCAAGTCCAAAACGAAAAAGATCTTAGAATTGTTAAAGTCGGAAGTGATCATGGTGGAGAATTTGAAAACAAAAATTTTGAACTATTTTTTAATGAGAATGGCATCTCTCATGATTTCTCTTGTTCTAGAACTCCCCAACAAAACAGAGTTGTAGAACGAAAGAGCAGAACTTTACAAGAAATGGCCAGAACCATGATTAACGAGACTAACATTGTTAAGAACTTCTGGGCAGAAGCAATTAACATTGCGTGTTACATTCAGAATAAAATCTCCATAAGACCTATTCTGGATAAGACTCCATATGAACTATGGAAGAACAGAAAGCCCAACATCTCGTATTTCCATCCATTTGGATATATCTATTTTTATTCTTAACACTAAAGAACATCTGAACAAGTTTGACTCTAAAGCACAAAAGTGTATTATGTTAGGATACTTTGAACGCTCAAGAGACTATAGAGTATACAACATAGAAACATAGATTTTAGAAGAGTTAATCAGTGTTAGATTTGATGATAAGCTTGGCACTCAAAAGTCAAAGCAAGATAAATCTTTTGTAGATATAGAAGTCCAATTTTCAGGTACTAAAGACATTGCATCAGAAGTTTCTCACAAAGAATCACAGACAACACCAGAAGAAGATGTCACAAATATTACAGCAACATCTGAAGAACCTCTCCAGAAAAGACAATCCATAAGAAGCTTAGCTCATCCTGAAGACAAAATTCTGGGAAGAAAGAAGACCCAATCAGAACAAGATCCACATTCAAAAACTCTGAAGAATCTCTCATGGGTTTAATATCTCTGATTGAGCCAACTTACATTGATGAAGCTCTCATGGATAATGATTGGATACTTGCAATGTAGGAGGAATTAAACCAATTCACCAGAAATGATATGTGGGATCTGATTCCTAAACCAAAAGGATTCAACATCATTGGAACCAAATGGGTATTCAGAAATAAGCTGAATGAACAAGGAAAAGTCATCAGAAATAAAACACGGCTGGTGGCACAAGGTTATAGTCAGCAAGAAGGGATAGATTATACAGAAACCTTTGCTCTAGTCGCCAGGTTAGAATCTATCAGAATTTTAATTTTTTTGTTGTAAATAATGGCATCACTCTCTATTAGATGGATGTCAAAAGTGCATTCTTAAATGGATACATTCATGAAGAAGTTAATGTGCACCAACCCCCTAGTTTTGAAAATTCAAAACATCCAGAATATGTATTTAAACTAAAGAAATCACTATATGGTCTGAAACAAGCTCCCAGAGCTTGGTATGAAAGACTAAGTAGTTTTCTGCTAGAAAATGATTTTACCAGAGGGAAGGTGGACACAACTTTATTTTGTAAGCCATTTAAAAATGACATTCTAGTTTGTCAAATTTATGTTGATGATATTATTTTTGGATCTACTAAAGCCTCTCTGGGAAGAGAATTTTCTAAGTCTATGCAGGCAGAGTTAGAAATGAGCTTGATGGGAGAACTCAAGTTCTTTCTGGGCATTCAAATCAATCAAACTCCAGAAGTAACATACATACACCAAAGCAAATACGTCAAAGAACTTCTGAAGAAATTCGACTTATCAGAATGTAAGCCAACCAAAACTCCAAAGCAACCTACATGCATTATGGAAAAGGAAGAGGTAAGTAAAAAGGTAGAACAAAAGATCTACAAAGGTATGATTGGTTCTCTCTTATATCTTACAGCTTAAAGACCTGATATTCTGTATAATGTATGTTTATATGTCAGATTCCAATCAGATCCTAGAGAATCTCACTTAATAGTTGTTAAGCGGATTTTTAAGTATCTGAAAGGTACTACTAATCTTGGTTTATTTTATAGAAAAACCAAAGAATACAAATTAGTATGGTACTATGATGCTGACTTCGTTGGAGATATAGTAGAAAGAAAAATCACTTTTGGAAGCTGCCAGTTTCTGGGAGAAAATCTGATCTCGTGGTCCAACAAGAGGTAATCCATAATTGCATTATCAACCACTGAAGTTGAATATATAGCAGTAGTTGGATGCAGTATACGAATGCTCTGGATGAAAAGTCAGCTTGAAGACTTCAATATATTTGAGAGTAACATTCCTATATTCTGTGATAATACTTCTACCATTTGTTTATCTAGAAATCCTATTTTACATTTGTAACACGGTGGGAGAACTGACTTGAGATGTTTTGCGTTTGATCACAATTGTTGCGGATAACAAGAGTCGCCACCGACTTTTCTTTTATCCAAATAAAGGAAAGGATGAAAAGAACAAGAAAGACCTTTGAGATTATTTTCTTGAGTTCGAGGGGTAGATTATGAAAGGGAAGATGTTAGCACCCTTTTCATCCATAGTTATCTATGGGCTCTTAGTTGTTTGCTAGATCACGTGCTTTTGTTTGAAAGTGTGCTTTGTGGTGTGGTTTTGGAAGTATTTTAAAAACGTGCCTTTGTAATGATTCTCGTTTCTATAAGAACGCATACAAAGTGTTGTTTGAAAAATAGTTTAAAGAAGTGTTTGTGTAATGTGTTTTTGAAAGTGATTTTGAAAAGGGTGTCTTTGTAATGGTTCTCGTCTCTATAAGAACGCATACAAAGCGTTTTATTTTGAAAATATTTCAAAATTAAAGTGTTTGGTGCATGAAATGTTTTTTTTTTGAGCAAGCAAGCAACTAGGAGCAATCTACCTACTCAAAAGGTCTTAAACATCATTTTCCTCCTTCTTTAGATGTTGCTATCTTACCATTGATTTGGTAAGAAGCCCCATCGTTGGATGTGAAGGGACGGGCGTGGGTCATCGTATAGTCATGATAGAAATGTTGTGAGATATCTTAGAATTTCTCTTGAGGGACTAATATCATTTGTAAGGCAACATTTGAAGCGTCGTCGAGGGACTATGATCTTGTATTTTGATTTTTTTTGCTAAGACATCTCACATGCATAACATGACCATTTTTAGGCAACAAGTGGAGTTAACCCTAGGGGTGCATGTATGAATAGTGTGTTTGATTTTCATGCATTTAGTCTTTGACTATATGTTGTCTACTTGTTGGTTTTATCTTGCCATACATCCTAATTACTAACATTTATATAAAGCAATAAAAATGTAGAAAATAAATATCCTACAATATTACAACCATATTGAATAGCAAGAAAATGTAAAGATAAAAACAAAATAAAAAAGGGAAAATAAGCCTTTTCGATCCAGGCAACAACATCCTTCAATTTTGCTCTTCCTGGCTTCTTTCGATCTGGCCTGAAAGGGGTGAAGGCATGGCTTTCGACTGAGGCCTAGGGGTCAACATGTTATACCTTTCGATTGGGGCTTGGCACCAGTATAAGATGCAATCTTCCTTTTTGCCTCCTTCGATCGGGGGTTGAAAACAATGAGGGAGTGCCTTTCGACTGGGCCTGGAATCAGTGTAGGCATGCTTTTCGTCTGGGCCTGGAAGTCAGCATGGTGTGCCTTTTGGTTGCCTCTTTCGTTTGACTTGGAGGTTAGTGCAAAGCCAGAGGCTTTATTTCCTACTTCCTGTTTCCTATTTCTTTCGTTTGAACTCTTAAATAGCAACATGGCCTAAGGCCATTCTAGCATTGCCTTACAACCAATTTAATACTTAATGTATGTTTAGGTAAACAAGAAGAAAAACGAAAGGGTTGTCTCTGAAAACATATTAAAAGGGTGGAAACTAAAAGAACAATGGTATGTACATGCTTGAAATGAAAGAAAAGCTTATTTACATGTTATACAAGAAATGGAAAGCTCAAGGTTTGGAACAACTTACCTTGATGGAGGCTGGAGTGTGTGCTGGACCTTGAAGTGGTTTTCTTGAATGTTGTTGGATTCAAAGGGAAGGACCAGAGGTTAGGCCTTTGATGTTTGATTTGAAGGAGAAGAACAAGTGTGATGTTCTTTCTACTGGATTCGAAGGGTAACAAGGTACAGGGACCTTTCAGATTCGAAGAAGACATGTGTTTTGATTCTGGGTTTTTTTTTTTACAGGTGTTTAAGTTTTGAGAGCTTTTATGTGTTTGAGAAAATTTTGGAGATGCGTTCCTCTGGCCAAAAAGTCCCCTATTGAGCTTGAAAATGCTTCCCTATTTATAGAGAAAAGAATGGATGTTTGAAGTAACCAGGTTTGTATGATGACAAACCATGGTTTGGTTAAAGGTGAAACAAGTCAGTCCCTTTTTCGTTGTTCCCACATTTCCAGTACAAGTGGGCGCCTGCTGGCAGAAGATTGGACTTGTGCTTCTGGAACTGCTTTTCATTCAGACATGAATCAGATTGGAAGCTGCTTTTGTGATAAAAGTACTCTCTATGAAAAAAAGTACGTAGTTGTTGCTATTTTAACCAAGAATAGTATTATCCAATAGACAAAGCTTTTATCCTTTGTACAAGCTTTTGATTATGTAAAGATTTGGAAGCAAAGTAGCCTGACAAGCAGGGTAAGGCTATGAGATTTGCTCAAACTTGCTTCGAAGGATCCAGAGTTGGGTTCGAAAGATGCTGATTCAAAGGAAACCAAAACTCCAATCGAAGCTTTGTGTGAAGGTGGCTCTTGTCCAATCGAAGGCTTGCCTGCCAGGGGTCACATGTGGCCAAACGAAATAGTGTATATAGGGGGTCCTTGCCTTGTGACTTCATGCCAACATGCAAAATATCTATGTTCAAACTAAGCTTGCATGAAGGGAACAAACATTCCCAAACGAAAGGTGTGACCAGTAGCTTGTATTGAAGGAACCACATGCCCAAACGAAAGGTGCATGTAGGAGGCCAAAATGTCCAGATTTGAAAGAGGCATATAGGAGGCAAAAAGTGAAAATCGAAGGATGCTAAAATGGAGCCTTTTGCCTTAGAATCTAAGGAGATTACAGGGAGATTTGTGCCTTATGAATCCAAACCAATATTCTAGAGGCCCACGCGCAGTTGAAGGATGCAAGCTAAACTTGCATCGAAAGAGGCCAAAAGGCCAATCGAAAGAGCTGAATCGAAGAACACTTGTTTTTCTCCAAATTTTGTCAAAATATTATTTTTATCTGTTTTCTCCCTTTTTGACAGTTTCCTTTTAATCTTGGTACTGGAAAATCCCAATACTTGTGCAAGCTTGAACCTTGAGAATCCTTGTGAGAAAGGCCTTGAAAAATGAGAGGGCAAATTTTGGGGTAAAACAGCTGCCCCTGTTCAATCTTCTTAAACCTTAAGAGTTAGATTGACAAGTCTGTCATTCGTGACTTAAAGGTGGAAGATGATTGGACACTAAAGTGCCCAGAAATTTGCACTCGATGATATGTTAGTTGACTATGTAGGGAATGAGCTTAAAGATTCCATTTGGAAGGATGATGGAGAGTTATCGGAGATGAGTTTATAGATGCCATCCAAAGGTGATTATTGACAGAAATTAGACTAAATCTAAATTTTGATTTCAACTGGAGAAGAATCAGAATAAATCTTTGGAGTGATTTATCTGAACTAGAGAAAATGTCTATGGGAAAGGAGTCAAGATAAACCATTGAGAGACTTAAACTGAAACAACAAATGTAGTGGGATGAGTATCAGAATATTATCCATAAATGGATTGTATCTGACTCGTATCTGAAAGATGTATTGAATGAGCGTCAGAATAACATCCGTATATGTATCGTATCTGGACTGTATTTGAAAGGTATGCTGAATGAGTGGAAAAATGACATCAGTATCTAGACTGTATTTAGGAGAAAAATATGGAATAATTATCATAATAATATCTGTCTTTGGATCGTATCTGAACTATTTCAGGAGTAATCTGTAGTAAGTATCAGAATGTCATTCGTATCTGGATCGCATCTGAACTGTTTCTAGAAGGAATCTGGAGTAAGTATCAGAATGTCAGCCATATCTGGATCGCATCTTAACTGTTTCTAGAAGAAGATCTAGAATAAGTATCAAAATGTTAGCCATATCTGGATCGTATCTGAATTGTTTTTAGAAGAGAATCTGGAGTAAGTATCAGAATTAATCAATGGTAAGATAGAAATATCTAAAGGAGGAGGAAAAGAACTAAGAATTTTTGAGTAGGTAGAAAGCTCGTAGTTTCTTTCTCACAACCATTTTCAAAACAACATCATTTCAAACACACAAACACTTTCAAATAAAACATTTTCAAAAGTCAACACTTTGTATGAATTCTTATAGAGACGAGAATCATTACAAAGTTCGCCTAAACGAAGGAACTTTTCAAAAATACTTTTAAAACCAATCACAAACACATTTCAAACAAAGCATTTTAAAGTGAGTTAGCAACTAAAAGCCCATAGATAACTACGGATGAAAAGGGTGCTAACACCTTCCCTTTTCATAACCTACCCCCCGAACTCAAGAAAAATTCTCAAAAGGTCTTCATGTTCTTTTCACCCTTTCCTTTATTGGATAAAAGAAAAGTCAGCGGTGACTCTTACTATCCGCAACAATTGCGATAAAACGCAAAACACCCAAGTCAGTTCTTCCACTGTATTACACAATGTCACAATGACATGCTCACATGCTCGCCAGGACCCTTCTAGACATTTATCCCCCGTTTACAAAGTCAGTAACGTATTTAATAACATTAGCTTCTCAGCGGTAGAAAAGGAGGATTATTGTCCTACTTATCAAGGGGATATTGTTTGACATAATGAGCATATGAGAAGGAAAAAAATGGCCTCCCTAACAACATGTGTATTAAAACCGAAATGAATACAACAAACGAAATGGTAAAATTATGCAGTACATGTCGTCAACCCGGGCACAATCGAAAAAATTATCTCAATGTTGGGTCATACTTACTTCAATTTCAGTTGAATTTTTTGATGATGCCATGTTTAAGAAATGGAGGTTTCAAGCTGATAAACCTTAATCCTTATTCCTACAACAACAAAAATAAAGATTTTAATGATTTACTCAATCTGATAAACTCTAAACCTTAGAAGGGATATCTTTACTTTTCATTACCAAACAAAAAGAATTTTGTGAACATATCAAACTTTATTTCAATAATAGGGTTTATGGTTGATTTGTGAACATATCAAACTCTCTTTTAACAATAGGGTTTATGGTTGATTTATGAACTAGTAAGAAAATGACACCGGAGAATTTGAACAACTAACCTTAAGAGAGAAGAGATCGCCAATATTGAATAGAGAGAGAGAGAGCACGTGTGTGTGCTACTGTTGTCGCTGGTTTTGGATCGAGAGCATCGCTATTGTTGCTGATTTTAAATTGAGAGTGTTGCTTCTGTCGCTGATTTCAAATTGAGAGTGTCGCTACTATCGACAGTTTTGAATATGAGAGAGAAAACATCCCTACAACCTTGTTTCTCTGTGTGGTTGCTTTAGTGGCGGGTAAAGATCTTTGTGTGATTGTCTTAGTAGCGATTGATTTTATCTTGATCATGTAATTTAAGAGGATGCATATTTTGCATATAATCTTGTGTGAGCATTGTTGTTGTTGTTAATCTTGAGTGACTTATTTTATGTTCATTCTGTTATGCTTTCAATTCAATATTAATAACTTTAGTGAATATTTCTTTTATTTAATTTTCTTGGACATGATATGTGTATCTATATTTTTATAATTTTCAACTCTCGTTTAGTTTATTTGACAAGGAGACTGGCCCTTACAACCAATATTTTAGGTACAAATGTGGAGTTCCAAAGTGATTGATATTTTGCTTAATGTGTGATTGCGGGAAAGATGGCGTTTTCAAAATGAAAATATTTCATTAGTTTATAAGTTGATCACTTTATGTTTTAAGTTATTTATTTTCATTCGAATGAATTGAAAAAATAAGGATTTAATTCTTATGAATTTGAATTGTCATAGAGTTTGTTTAATTTCAAAATCTTTTATTTTGTTTAAATAAATATTTTTAATAATCTCTAAGTCATGTCTTGGATGAAAATCCAGGGCGTAACACATTTCCTTTCCCTGACAAAATGAATGCAACCCTTCCTTCGCTTTGCCTTGGCAGAAGTGCGTTGCACATTGAACAAATGGAAGAACACATTCATAATCAGCACCTCATTCATATACTCACACCAATTTTAAAGTACCTTTACATATACACAACTGATAAGTGAAAATTGTAGTTATTTTTATATATACTTTTTGTTGCACTTATCGCTTTTTTGTTGGTAATATCGTTGAATAATTCCCCATTTTTGTATAATTATGTATAAATTGTATTTAATCAAGTTTTTGTGCATCTCTGTACCGTTTGATAGTTTTCCATTCATTTTATAGGTATTGATGCGTATTTGGAGCATGAGCAATAAAGTGTCGAAGACACAACTTCAAACGCACGACTTTGAGCAACTCAACGAATAAGGCTCAAATAAAAGAATAAGAAATCATCAACCTGGTTGATATTTAGGAATTGTTAGATAGATAATTGAATAAGCTTTCCAACGCTTCGAACCAGGCGTAAATCGGAGTTACGGTTCTCAAGTTATGGCGAAAACAAAAAGCTAATTTTTTTCTCATGACAATAGAGCACGCTTAGCGGGATTGTGCCGCTTAGCGTGGTCCCCTGGAAAAAATTGCATTAAAAGGGCCAAAATACTTTTTTTTAGGTTATGTTATGGGTTATTTTTTCCTAACTCATCAAACCTTCATTTTTTGATAGATTAGCTTAGAAAACAACATTAGGGTCTTGCTTATGGATGATTGGAGGTGGATTTCTCTTCGATCGGCGCTGACAAACTGGAAGATTTATGGTTTATCTCTTCTCCCTTCTTTGTATTTCTTTTTTGTTGGGTATTGTTTGTATATTTACTTTGAACATATGTATATTTGTTGATTATGGTGTTGTATAAAGCTTGATTTACAAGTTAATCTTGATGACTTCTTTGATCTTTTTACTTTATGTTTGGATTTGGGTTGTTATAGACATATACCTCACAAATCTTGATTAGGGATGAATATCTATTAGTTTCTAGATTCTAGAGATAGATTTAAAGCTAATATTCACTTTGGATGCTAAAGCTTAATGCCTCTCTGTTGTTGTAGCGCGCAAGACATTGGCGATAGAGTAATACGGTTGGTATCGCGACTTGGCATTAGACATAACCTTCATTATAGGTACATCTCATGGTGTCCGTGATGATTTTAACGAGTACAGTAGGTTGAGCGCAACTGATCGATAGATTTAAGTTTGTGACGAGTAGAGTACATTCGTACCGGATAAGTTGTCTATCCTTTATAGTTTTTGTTTACATTTATTTTTTGTTGATACCTTTTTCATACAACCCATTCAACCCTCAAAATCATTAACGATAGATTTGTTGAACAACATTTCAATACACCAATCTCTGTGGACACGATACGATATAACCTAAATATCACCCGGTAAACTAATATCTTACTTTTTACTTGTCGCTATATTCCGCAGCAACAAAATGGAGCCGTTACCGAGGATTGATGTTTATTGTTTTTGTATTGCGATAATTTCTTTGTTTTTGTTTTTGTAATTAATGTATATGTTGTATAGAATGTACATAAATTTGTCTATTTTTACTTGTACAAGTTTTGTGTTTACTTTCCATACTTGTGCGTATATGTGTTTTTCTTTGTTTTCACGTATTGTTGTGAATTGTCTCGTTTTCATAACGTTTGTTGTGTGGATGTTAGGACACTCTCTTTAGGTTTGTGCAGTGTGACAATACCATGGCATGTCGATAGGAGGTTACTAGCTCGCACAATAAAGTGTCGAGCTTACGACGTAAAACACGTATGTTTTATTTGTATTGGTTTATGTATGTGTTGACTTGTGTTTTAACAAGTTGAAATTGAACCTGTTTTAAATTCTCAAATTTTCACTTTTCAACTTGTTAATTCACTTTCAAACGTTTGTTTTGTTATGTCAATTTGTGTTTTTCCGTAAGCTTGTCGTGTTTAGCTTGAGGAAGTTTATTAATGTTGTAAATATTATACATGTGTAGTTAAGATTGTGCAGGTGAATGGATATAACAAACAAAATGATAAAATTATGCAGTACATGTCATCAACCCGGACACAATCAAAAAAACTGTCTCAATGTTGGGTCATACTTACTTCAATTTTAGTTGAATTTCTTGATGATGCCATGTTTAAGCAATAAAGATTTTAAGTTGATAAACCCTAACCCTTATTCCTACAACAAAAAAATAATAAAGATTTTAATGATTTACTCAATCTGATAAACTCTAAACCTTAGAGAGGATATCTTTACTTTTCATTACGAAACAAAAAAGAATTTTGTGAACATATCAAACTCTCTTTCAACAATAGGGTTTATGGTTAATTTGTGAACATATCAAACTCTCTTTCAACAATAGGGTTTATGGTTGATTTGTGAACATGTCAAACTTTTCTCCAACAACAGAGTCAAAGAATTTTGTGAGAGAAGAAGACGACAACGGAGAATTTGAGAAGGAAGAAAATGACACCGAAGAATTTGAACAACTAACCTTAAGAGAGAAGAGAGCACCAATATTGAATCAAGAGAGAGAGAGAGAGAGAGAGAGAGAGAGAGAGAGAGAGAGAGAGAGAGAGAAAGAGTATGTGTGTGTGCTGTTGCTGTGGCTGGTTTTGGATCGAGAACGCCGCTACTGTCGCTTATTTTAAATCGAGAGCGTTGCTGTTGTCGCCGATTTCAAATTGAGAGTGTCGCTACTATCGACAGTTTTGAATATGAGAGAGAAAACATTGCTACAACCTTGTTTCTCGTGAATTATTTGTGCAGTTGATGGATCAATCCTGATGAAATTACTCTTGTCAAGATATCTCTTTTTATACACACTTGTATACTTTTCCTTTTACAACTTTTTCTGGCAAGCTAAATACATTGCATGACCTAAAAAAATGATGTTAGTGAGAAGTTAGAGTTACAGAATAGCAGTATGAATTATTGTGGAATTAATATACAAATGAGTTGTTAGTGAGAAGTTATTAATGATGTTGTGTTGATGATTTATAATAAATAAATGATGTTTGATGATATTATGATGATATGAGTTGTTGATGACGAGACGTTGAGATGCTTTTGAGATGTTATTAATTTGAGATGCTTTTGAGATGTTGTTAATTTGAGATGCTTTTGAGATGTTGTTAATTTGATATGTTGTTAACTTGGGTGTTGTTATTACATTCATGGTTGTGTTGCATACATTGCATTTTTGAGATGAAGCTTATGCTCGTTGAGATGGCTTGTATTGTCGAATTTTGAGATGAAGGCTTGTGCCTTGTTGATGCCTCTATTAACTGGCAAATTTTTGAGATGGAAGTTCTGCTCCAATGGTACTACATGCATTTGCATATTATTGAGTCGCATTATATGATTGCATAAAGAAGTGTATTTTGATGTTGATGAATGTGTATATACATTGTAATTATTGTTGATTATGAGATGAGAAGTGGTAATGTTATTGATCTAATTTAATATATTGATTATCACGCGCTTTATTATATTTTTAGATATCTCACCCCTTCTATTTGAATGTTGCCCTTATGTTGGTAACGTGCAGGTAATCGAGAGTAAAGGTTGTATACCTTCAGTAGTTCGAGTCGGTGTCATTGCTCTGATATGTAACACTTGGGAGGATGAACGCTTGTTGTTTTTGATTGTTGATTTTTCAGTTGTTAAACTTTAAGTTGATTATTATTAAACATGTGCTGTTTCGAAGTTGCTGTTTTGTTGTTAGAGATGTTATTAAGAATTCCGCTGCGTAGATGTTGAGTTATTTAATTAAAGATGTTATGATGATGGTTCATCTGATGTTTTGAAAGTGTTATATATCCACGATGAATGCAATGAATTTGATAGAAGAATTTGTGACGTCCCGATTCATTTGCATGAATGATTTTTATAACTCTGATTTATTTATATAATTGCTTGGGGTAGAATTGGGGTGTTACAGTCAGACAACTAATTGACCATCTCTGTCAGGACGATCATTTACAAGCAGTTTGACACTTTCAATGAATACAAAATTATCTTTATTGAGTTGCCTCCTTTCCACAAAAGTTGAGTTCTTATTCTAACTGAAATATGATGTTTGGCAGAAGTATACCCTATATGCTTAAGCAAAATATGGAATATAATCATTAGCTCAATACAATTCTTTTGTTGCAAGGTGAGTTCTTATTCTTGTTGTTTCATCTTCTATATTTGCTTTGAAATTTAATTGTCTCCAAATTGCTTTTGTAGTTATTAAATTTAGTGAAGCCATTGTCTTTGTGCTGATTGTTGATTAGTTTATAATCACTTTGATTATAAGTATTTTTTCATATCAACACAACTCAAGAAATAATTCTGAAAATTCGTTCGCACACCAAGTGTTCGACAAATTGCTTTGTTCATATTTTTGCTCAATATTCATTGGAAATAGATTACTAGAGAACTTGCTAGAAACAAATATTATTGTGATTACTTGTTTCAAGTGTATTGGTTCAGTTTATTGCATTGTTCATTTCATAAGGCTTAATTGCATATTCGAGTTTCAATAACTAGGTTCGTATAAATGACTTTAATCGATCTATATTAAAAATATTCCGCTTACACTCATTTCAATTAACTTTTAAAAACTCTAATTTAATTGGTATTTTGGCTTAGTGATCTATTCACCCCTCTCCTCTAGATAAGTCGCCGCTGTCTAACGCAGACCATTTGACAATGGTCAACGATGAGGCCACCTGACAATAAATCTTGTGGAATCATGAACTTTGCCTTTAAAGGCATTTGAAACCTACCGATAACAACATTGGTTAGAGCAACCTATTTTAGGTTGGGGTCATGGTTCGAGACCAGAAGTTCAAAATAGAGGTTAGTGTTACAATAGGGGCAATTGTTTAATGAAAGCTCTATGAAATTTATTCTAGAGAAAACTTCCAAATAGGTGGGAGGCCAATGGGGTATTATCGGGTTAAAATAGATAGATGTTGGTGCGATTGCGTAAAGTTTTAAGTCTTTCATATGCCTTACTCCTACGTCATAATGACATGTTCACATGCTCGCCAAGACCCTTCTAGACATCTATCCCCCGTTTACAAAGTCAATAACGTATTTAATAACAATAACTTCTCGACGGTAGAAAAGGAGGATTATTGACCTACTTATAAATGGGACATTGTTTGACATAATGAGCATATGCGAAGGAAAAAAATGGCCTCCCTAACAGAACGCATATTAAAACCGAAATGGATACAACAAACGGAATGGTAAGATTATGCAGTACATGCCGTCAACCCGAGCACAATCGAAAAAACTGTCTCAATGTTGGGTCCTACTTACATCAATTTCAGTTGAATTTCTTGATGATGCCATGTTTAAGCAATGAAGATTTTAAGCTGATAAACCATAAACCTTATTCCTACAACAAAAAAAATAAAGATTTTAATGATTTACTCAATCTGATAAACTCTAAACCTTAAAGAGGATATCTTTACTTTTCATTACCAAACAAAAAAGAATTTTGCGAACATATCAAACTCTCATTCAACAATAAGGTTTATGGTTGATTTGTGAACATATCAAACTCTCTTTCAACAATAAGGTTTATGGTTGATTTGTGAACATGTCAAACTCTTCTCCAACAACAGAGTCAAAGAATTTTGTGAGAGAAGAAGACGACAACAGAGAATTTGAGAAGGAAGGAAAATGACACCGAGGAATTTGAACAACTAACCTTAAGAGAGAAGAGATCGCCAATATTGGATCAAGAGAGAGAGGGTATGTGTGTGTGTTGCTGTTGTCGCTGGTTTTGGATCGAGAGTGCCGCTACTGTCACTGATTTTAAATCGAGAGCGTTGATGTTGTCGCCAATTTTAAATTAAGAGTGTCGCTACTATCGACAGTTTTGAATATGAGAGAGAAAACATCGCTACAACCTTATTTCTGGTGAATTGTTTGTGTAGTTGATGGATCAATCCTGATGAAATTAC
Organism: Vicia faba; assembly: GCA_948472305.1. Taxonomy (NCBI): domain Eukaryota; kingdom Viridiplantae; phylum Streptophyta; class Magnoliopsida; order Fabales; family Fabaceae; genus Vicia; species Vicia faba. The sequence goes on along the minus strand of OX451736.1, from coordinate 933,540,813 downwards.
TCTTGTCAAGATATCTCTTTTTATACACACTTGTATACTTTTCTTTTTACAACTTTTTCTGGAAAGCTAAATAGTATAGATCAAAGGGGAATGGGGCACCAAACACCCTAACCTTATCCCTTACAAGGAACATGTTTTGGCATTACTCCCACATTTTGAAAAGATTACCTTCGAGAATTTCCCGCGAGAAGAAAATCAGCTAGCATACGCACTAGCCACAATGTCATCTATGTTTAAACTTAAATGGGATAATGAGGCTCCCCAGATCACCATTAAACGAAGGGATGAACCAGCACACTGTCACGAGATTAATACTGAAGAAGTAGTGGACCAGCCTTGGTTCCACGAAGTCAAGAGGTATCTCGAAACCCAAGAATATCCATAAGGAGCTTCAGTAAACGATAAGAAGTTCTTAAGGAGATTCTCTGCTAAGTTCTTCCTTAGTAATGGCATTCTTTACAAACGCAACCATGACTCTGTGTTACTTCGGTGCGTAGACAAGGTTAAAGCTGAAAGGATCATGGCTGAGTTGCATGAAGGCACTTTTTGCATCCATTCCATTGGGCATACGATGGAAAAGAATATCCTACGGGCAGGCTATTATTGGTCTACCATGGAAGCATATTGCTATCAACACTCTCGAACCTGCCACAAGTGTCAAATTTATGCTGACAAGGTGCACGTACCTCCGGTTCCTCTGAACATCTTGACGGCTCCTTGGCCATTTTCTATGTGAGGGATTGATATGATTGGGGAAATCAAGCCAACAACCTCCAATGGACACCACTTCATCTTAGTGGCCATTGACTATTTTACAAAGTGGGTGGAGGCAGCTTCTTTCGCTTCCGTTACCAAGAATGTTGTCACCCAGTTCATCAAGCAGAATCTCATATGCAGGTACAGTATCCTAAAGAGGATCATTACAGACAATGGTACAAACTTGAACAATACTATGATCACCGCCTTGTGCGAGCAATTCAAGATCCATCATCACAATTCTTCCCCTTACCGGCCAAAGATGAATGGTGTTGTTGAAGCCATGAATAAGAACATTAAAAAGATCATACAGAAAATGACAGTCACATATAAAAACTAGCATGAGATGCTACCATTCGCTCTCCACGGATATCATACCACAACTCACACATCAACCGGGGCAACACCCTATTCTCTGGTATACGACATGGAGGTTGTCTTGCCTATTGAGGTTCAGATCCCCCTCTGAGGATTATGAAGGATGCGGGGCTGAATGAAGACGATTGGATCTAGACTCGACTTGATCAACTAAACTTGATTGATGAGAAAAGGATTACTGATGTATGTCTTGGTCAAATGTACCAAAAACGGATGATCAAGGCTTTCAACAAAAAGGTCAGACGCCAAGTGTATCAAGTTGGGGATCTGGTGATCAAACGTATCATACTGCCGCAAGGTGATCCCAGGGGCAAATGGACTCCTGCATACGAAGGACCATTTGTAATCAAAAACATTTTCTCTGGTGGAACAATGATCTTGATCACCATGGATGGTGACGACCTGCCTCACCCTGCGAATGCAGACATAGTCAAAAGATACTACGCATAAGAGACCCTTTAGGTTGACACACCTAGGAAAAACAAGGGCATCCCGGCGAACAAAAAACGTTCGGGAAAAAATTAGGGATAAAACAAAAAAAATCTGTACACCCGGCAAGCTGAAAACCTGAAAGGGCGGCTTGGGCAAAAAAGGGTATCCCGGTGGACTGAAAACCCGAAGGGGCGGTCCAGGAAAAAGTTAGGGAATTAAAGCGTATGACTATGTCCCGTTGGATCACCTTACGGATAACCTACAAACTCAGAGGTTCTGATCAATTCAATCATCTTCGGACGAGGCAACAAGTATACAAGATGCTCAGAGATACAAAGGCTATAGCAGAATGGGACCCCCTGGGATTATTGCACATAGCTATCTTTTCTTTGTATTAAAATTTTCGTTTTTTTACGACGACATTCTTTTACTAGAATGTTTGTCTCATTGTACAAAAATACTTACTCAAAGTCAATACAAAGATATCTCTTTGAAAGTGCAAAAACTATTGGTTTTTCTTTACGATTGTGTTTTGTTTACAAAAACGTCCAATGATTCATTGTTGAACATATGCATTTGAACATAATTACTGTTTACAAATAAACAAAATAAAAGACAATCACTGATAGGGAAATCTCTCTAAGTTATTTTCCATAAAAATCCCCCGTAGTGTACAGTTTAATCCCCAGTAGAACAAAGCTTCCAATTATCAATCCCTAGTAGAAGTCATCCAAATTTCTCAGGATTCCCCAAGAGGATTTTACAAGCAGTACATGGCATTTCCCTTACAACAGAGTTTATCTCTCTAAGTAGAAATTCATCAACATTTCGACTTCACAACATGAAGACTTACACTTCATGTCCTCAGCAGTGGTCAGGGATTTATTTTCCCCAATCCAACAGCAGTGTGGCAAATTAGCTCGCATACGCATGCATCGCATCCATATATCATAAACATTGATTACACAAATACATCATACCATGCATTTCATACAACATGACTTTGCATTTTAGCTAATATTTTATCCTTTTTAGGATAAGGTTAACAACTACCATTAACAATGTTCAAAGTTTTCAGATACAGTTCAGATACGCTCCAGACGCGGATGCCTTTCTGATACTCATTCAGATTCTTTCTCAGATACAATTCAGATACGCTTCAGACGTGGATGCCATTCTGATACTCATTCAGATACAGTTCAGATATGCTCCAAACACATATGTCATTATGATACTCATTCAGATTTAACTCTCAGATACAGTTCAAATACGTTCTAGACATGGATGACATTCTGATACTCATTCAGTTTTCAACTTCTAGATACAGTACATATACGCTCCAGACACAGATTCCATTCTGATACTCATTCAGAGCCTCTTCCAGATACAGTTCAGATACGCTTAAGACACGGATGCCATTCTGATACTCATTCAAAATCAGCTTCCAGATACAGTTCAGATACGCTCCAGACACGGACGCCATTCTGATATTCATTCTTTCAGCTTACAAATTACAATTCAACAATCACTCTTGGATGGAATCTACAAGCCCATCTCCAACAACTTTCTATCACCTTTCCAAATGGCATCTTTAAGCCCATTCCCTCTACCATCACGTCACCGAGTGCAAATTTCTGGGGACTCTAGTGTCCAATCATCTTCCACCTTCGAGTCACGAATGGCAAAACTTGCCAATCTAACTCTTCAGACTTAAGAAGATTGAACATGGGCAGCTGTTGTACCCTAAAACTTTCCCTCTCACTTATCAATAATTTGCTCACAAGATCTCCTTGGGCTCAAGACTGCATTAGGGTTTGATCAGCTCAAGACACCTCCTTAAGCACTAATGACCAAAATTAGGGTTTGAGTTTTCACAAGGATTTTTGGACTTCCAATTCCCCATATGACTTTCATGGATGGACCCCAAGATTACTCATGTCAAGTTTCAAGCTTTGAATCACATTTTTGATCAATCAATTGAGCAATTGACCTAAAAATCAGTTGTATTGGGGAAAAAGTCAACTATGGCCAATTTACAGTCAAACTTCATAATTTTTTATCCACATAAACATTTTAAACTCATATGTATCATTTGATCAAGTTTGGACCACAACTCCTCAAGAAATTTGATCAAATCTCCAAAAGGGCAAAATGGTCAAAATTAGGGTTTTGATTGGGAAGGGCAATTTCTGATTTTTAACCTAGAAAATGGTCAATTGGTTTAAGGAATGATCTCAAGAGTCCAATTTCATCATTTTTACCTAATGATATGGTTCAAAACATTGCAAGTCCATTGGATTGACAAATGAATTTTGCAGTCAACTGATCAAAAGTCAACTGTATACTGAAAAGTCAAACTTTGACTTTTTGGTCAAATTCAAGTGCCAAAGATCATAATTCATCAAAACATGTCAAAATATGAAACTTATTCATCAAGAAATCAAAAAGTCAAGATTTCATTTTGAAAAGTCAAAATTTCTAAACTTAGAAATGTTTCTAAGTGTTGGAAATTTCATGTTTTTTCATAACTTTGAGCAAACTTTTCACCATGATACAAGATGATTCAAGAGAAACTTATAACATGAAAGTTGTAGATCTCCATGAAATCTATAACTTTTCTTCACACAACTTCCTCCAAAAATGCTTGGATCTCAAGTTATAATTTTATGAACATGTGGTCATGAAACTAAACACTTAGTGAAATTTTGCCCTAATTTGGTCAGGATTTTGACCCAAATTCATGGCACTTTTTCATATAGTTCCAAGTGGAATATTCAAAATAAATTCAAAGATGAGTTGTAGAGCACATTGCAAGCTTTCCAAAATGTCCAAGAACTCCTTAAGATCATTCTTGAGTATGGAGAATCAAAGAGAAGAAGTTAGGGTTTTGTCACTTGAATTACAAGTCATTTTTGATGAACACATGAACCAAATCCATGCTAGGCTGCATAATCTTTGCTTTGCAGGCCTCAAACTTGTTTTTCACTCCATAATTAAATGTTTACACAGCTGTTAGGGCTTTGATCCAAGCAATTAAGCTATTATCCAAGTTGCATTTCCATTAATTGCACAAAGTTAACATTGCCATTCTTGTAAAGCAAGCTTTTTGCATAAAGTCCATTCTTGAGCCTCTAACTTGTTCCCTCTGATCACACTCCATCCACAAAGTCAGAAGCAAGCTTGTTTAAAGCATAACCACTCTATCTTAGCAAGTACACAAGACTTTGAAACTTGAATTTCTCAAAAATCACATGTTATGCATAAACTTGTGATTTTGAATTCTGATCAACAAGAGGTCTCCAAACTTGTTGCTTATAAATAGAGTCACTATTTATGAGCTAAAGGACGAGCTTAAGCACCCTGAAATACACCAAAACTCTCTCAAATAAGAAATTGCCCAAAAACTCCATTGTTGCACAGTTTCTGACTTTGAACATCAAACTCTCATTTCCCTCGTGCGTTTCTTGGCCTTTTAGTTTCTAAAGCTTCCTTACATCAAGTGTAACCTATCCTTGTCCCTGTTTCATTACTATAACATCATTTACCATATCCTCCATAACCAAAAACAGAACATTTCACATTGACTTCTCCAAGTCATTTCAGCCACTCTCAACTCAAGCAAACCATTGCATTAGCTTCCAAGGACCTCAAGGAAGCTAACCCGATCATCACCATCACTTGAAACAAGCTCAAACTCCAAACACGATTTCCAGTTCTGAGGTAAGTTTTCTCAACTTGGAACTCTTCATACAGGCATCATCAATAGTTTATTACTGAACAAAACATGTAGATATCATTGCCCTGAAGCTAACCATGTCCATAGTTTCCCTTACTTTTGCTTGATCTTAGAGAATTTTGAAACTGAAATTTCTGAAATTTTTAGGGTTCAGATTAGGGCCATTGAATTTCATGTTTATCTTTGATCTATAGTTTTAATACTTTACATTTCTGGAATCGTGAGAAAATTTGCTACAAGTTTCATGTTTAAAGTTTTCATTTTTGATGAGAAATGAGCAAGTTACAGTTGGTCTGGCTGGAGGTTGAAGATGAAGTCTTCAGGGTGCATTTTGCCTTGTATATTTATTGTTTTGTTTATATTAACGGATGTATAGCCACCCTAGTGGTAGAAGCGCGCGTCTGTAACCTTTGGGATCTGGGTTCGAGCCCTAGTGGTACCCTTTTGCATTTTTCACACATTTTTGGCATTTCTGACCTTTTTTTAGCGCCTGGGCCTTTATTGGGCTTGTTTTGTTTCTTTATTTTTTTTCATTGACTAACCCCCTTGCAGGCTCTTGGCACCCCTGGCCCAAGTTTATTAATTTGTTTATTTATTTCATTTTTATTTTCTTAAATATATATTTTTCTAAATACTAAAAATCATAAAATACAAAAAAATAATAGATTTATGTCTTGACTTATTTTATTTTATTTTTTTCCACAAAAATATTTTTATTTATTATACTTTATTTATTTTATTAACTAATCTTGTAAATTTAATTAATATTATGTTTTTATTTATTTATTTTTCATACCACTTAAAATACATTATTTTTAATATTAAAAAAAAGACTAAAAATATTTTATAATGCTATAAATATTTTTAAGATAAAAATACCAAAAAATACTTTTCTTAAACTTATTTTCTTTTGATTAATTAGTAGAACTAGGGCTTTATTTAAAATTTTTTCTTAATAAAATTCAAATTTAATTAATTATTCTTTATTTAATTAGGTTAAGACAAAATCCTTTTTCATGAAAATCAAACAAATATACATTTTCTTTACATTTTTGCATTTTTTGTATAATTCATTCATTTTATACTTTGTATTTATTTATTTCCTTGTACATTGATATCCATTCAATATGGTTGTAATAAACTAATTAGGTATAAATTCTCGCAATCCCCATTCATGAATTTGTATACATGCTAGTAATTAGGGTTTGTATGAAAAGACTAAAACCAATACTTAGAAAACCCTAATTCAAGACAAAAACAAGCATGAAAACAGTACACTTGCACACAAACACCCCTAGAGTTATTCCACTTGGTTGCTTTATACAAAATGACCATATTACGCATGTAAGGTATCTTAGAAAAAACAAACAAATACAAGATCATAGTCCCTCGATGATGCTATCTAAGTTTCCTTTCAAATGATCTTAGTCCCTAAAAAATAATGCTAAGATACCTTGCAACATTGCTAATCATGGTTATACGATGATCCACGCCCGTCCCGTTTACATCCAAAGATAGAGTTACTTACCAAATCAATGGTAAGATAACAATGTCAAAGGAAAAGAAGATGAACAAAAAAGACTTTTGAGTAGGTAGATTGCTCCTAATTACTTTCTCCATTTCAAAACAAGCATCCTTACTATTTTCAAAACAAACACATACACTTTCAAACATCTTACAAAATTGAAAACATTTTTAAAAGATCAACATCTTTGTATACATTCTTACGAATGAGAATCATTACAAAGATTGCCTAAACAATAGCCTCTTTACAAAATACTTTCAAAAACCACACAAAGCACAATTTCAAACAAAACGCAAGTGATCTAGCAAGTAACTAAGAGCCCATGGAAAACCATGGATGAAAAGTGTGCTAATACCTTCCCTTTTTATAATCTACCCCCCGAACTCAAGAAATAATCTCAAAGGTCTTTCCTGTGATTTTTTACCTTTCCTCTTGGATAAAAGAAAAGTCGGTGGCGACTCTTGATAACCGCAACATTTGCGATAAAATGCAGAACACCCAAGTCAGTTCTCCCACCGTATCACAACCTCTATGTGGCATCTGATTCTCAATCAGAGGGAGACAACTTTTATGTTCTTTATCATCGTCAGTGTGCTCTCAGGTGTTACTTCATGTTCTTTGTTGGCACATCCATTTTTATGGACAAAAGTTCCAACTATGTGGATTTAGCATACCTACAGTACTTTATGGATTTGGATAGGGTGAGGGATTGGAACTGAGGGGCTGGCTGTTTGGTATACATGTACCAAAAGTTGAATGAAACCTCTAATTGGAGGATACGACAGCTGACAGGATCTGCTACATTGCTGACGGTAATTATCATTCCAACTATTAAATTTAATTTACTATTAATAACTATAATTTGTCCTTACATGAATCTTATTCATTTTTCAGGGCTGGATCATTTCTCACTTCCACCGCATCCATGGTTCCGATTATGCTATGGATTATAGTGAGGACATGTTGAGGGCTGTTTGGTATGCTCCACACAGAGGGAACCATGTTATGGTGCATTTCTGGATGTATCTAGATAGGACTATCCATGATGACATCAATGGATGCCGTTCGAGGGTCACCGAGAGATTATCCAGTTTGACCCCATCTCACTGTACTCTGGGTGGCTGGATGGCATATGGGACTAACACTATGGTCAAGTATCTTCCAGAGTGATGCATGCGGTAATTTGGCTATGTGCAGACCATACCCAAATCTCTCTTTCAGAATGTTCTTGACACCATTGTTCGCCGGGAGCTCGATGGCATATTTTAGGACTGAGAGCATCATTTGGTTACAGAGGAATGTTGGATGATGCAAGCATCTAGCAACTGGCACTATGTAGAGGGGTACCTCTCATGGTTCTACATAGTATCACATCCTGTCATGACACCATATGCTCTTGGAAGTCCACTTAGGCCAACTCATAAGGAGATCTTAGAGAACCAACAGGCCGAGGATGACCTTGTCATCAATCTCCTGTCAATCTATCAGCTGATACAAATGATTGGGCGGGAGGCTTTGGACATAGATATCATTGACCGAGAGGTCCTGAGGCGGTGGCCATTGTAGAGCGGATGGTTGGGAAGGCAGAGAGTGCGGCAGGATACAATAAACAAAGGAGGGGGGCCAGAGAGTGAGGATCAGACATACCCATAGACTATGTTTTTTATGTTTTATTTATTTATGAATAATTTATGAACAATTATTGTATTATTATTTTCATTATAAACAACTTATTATGTCTTTTATAGTTATTTATGTCTTTTCATTGTTAATTTACATTTTTATTATCATTTTCATCTAATTATTTATCAATCCATTGTTGATTAAAAAAAATCATTGTCCAGGGTTTCAGAGATGTATCTCCGAAAGCACCAACTTTGGGGGTTTCGGAGATGCATCTCCGAAAATATCATTGCATGTTTAAATATAATTGCCAAGTCTAAATAGATCATTTTCAGAGATGTATATCTGAAACACCTTGATTTATGATGCTTTCGGAGATACTTTTCCTAATGATATTTTTGGGTTTTCAAGGGTTTTTCTCCATCCCATAGAGGTATACAAAGAAATTACCTTTTGTTTGATATTTGATATTTACTAGTGTTATGCAGTACCACATCAGACTTCTAGATATCTTCAAATATATTGTGTGTTAGATAATCATTTGAATTCAAGTTTGTGTTGCTCATGACTAGAATTTGCTGTAATTGGAATGTGAGTTATACAAAAATATTTAACATATTAACTAAAAATTTGATACTTTGTGTGGTTTAAAATGTACAGGTGATTCACATATATGTTTTAATGTTTTTAGTCTTCCAAATTATGTGAGTTCATATATGATACTATGATAACCAGATATTTAATATGTATAGCCTGTAAATGTGTATAACTACACCTGTGATGCAATACTTCTTGAAATAAATAAATAAAGCAATAACTAATTTAAATTAACGCAACATGTTCTTATACGAGGTCTTAAATTAGGAGAATAACTCGTGGTTCTTAAATCTATGCGAGGAAGAATAAATACTATTTTTATTCTGTGTTTGCTTATGTGGTGGGATTATATTATTTTTATAAGGTATGACATGTCATATGTATTATGTGATTGTCTTAATGACGAGTAGAGATCTTTGTATCATTTTTTTGTGGCGGTAAAGATCTCTGTATGATTGCCTTAATAATGTGTAAATATCTGTGTGGTTGCTTTAGTGGTGGGTAGAGATTTTTGTGTGATTGTCTTAGTAGCGATTGATTTTATCTTGATCATGTAATTTAAGAGGATGCATATTTTGCATATAATCTTGTGTGAGCATTGTTGTTGTTGTTGCTGTTAATCTTGAGTGACTTATTTTATGTGCATTCTGTTATGCTTTCAATTTGATATTAATAACTTTAGTGAATCTTTCTTTTATTTAATTTTCTTGGACATGATATGTGTGTCTATATTTTTATAATTTTTAACTCTCATTTAGTTTATTTGACAAGGAGACTGACCCTTACAACCAATATTTTAGGTACAAATGTGGAGTTCCAAAGTGATTAATATTTTGCTTAATGTGTGATTACGGGAAAGATGGCGTTTTCAAACTAAAAATATTTCATTAGTTTATAAGTTGATCACTTTATGTTTTAAGTTATTTATTTTCATTCGAATGAATTGAAAAAACGAGGATTTACTGCTTATGAATTTGAATTGTCATAGAGTTTGGTTAATTTCAAAATCTTTTATTTTATTTAAATAAATATTTTTAATAATCTCTAAGTCATGTCTTGGATGAAAATCCGGGGTGTTACACATTTCTTTCCCTGACAAAATGAAAGTAACTCTTCTTTCGCTTTGCCTTGGCAGAAGTGCATTGCACATTGAATAAATGGAAGAACACCTTCATAATCAGCACCTCATTCATATACTCACACCAATATTAAAGTACCTTTACATATACACACTGATAAGTGTAAATTGAAGCTATTTTTATATATACTTTTTGTTGCACTTATCGCCTTTTTGTTGTTAATATCGTTGAATAATTCCCCTTTTTTGTATAATTATGTATAAATTGTATTTAATCGAGTTTTTGTGTATTTCTGTACCGTTTGATAGTTTCCCATTCATTTTATAGGTATTAATGCGTATTTGGAGCATGAGCAATAAAGTGTCGAAGACACTGCTTCAAACGCACGATTTTGAACAACTCATCAACGAATAAAGTTCAAATCAAAGAATAAGAAATCATAAATTTGGTTGACATTTAGGAATTGTTAGATAGATAATTGAATAAGCTTTCCAACGCTTCGAACCAGGCATAAATTGGAGTTACAGCTCTCAAGTTATGGCGAAAACAAAAAACTGATTTTTTTTCTCATGACAATAGAGCGCGCTTAGCGGGATTGTGCCGCTTAGCGCGGCCCCCTGGGCAAAATTGCGTTAAAAGGGCCAAAATACACATTTTTTAGGTTATGTTTTGGGTTATTTGTTCCCAACTCATCAAACCTTCATTTTTTGATAGATTAACTTAGAAAACAACATTAGGGTCTTGCTTATGGATGAATGGAGGTAGATTTCTCTTCGATCGGCACTGACAAACTGGAAGATTTATGGTTTATCTCTTCTCCCTTCTTTGTATTTATCTTTTGTTGGGTATTGTTTGTATATTTACTTTGAACATATGTATATTTGTTGATTATGGTGTAGTATAAAGCTTGCTTTACAAGTCAATCTTGATGACTTCTTTGATCTTTTTGCTTTATGTTTGGATTTGGGTTGTTATAGACATATACCTCACAAATCTTGATTATGGATGAATATCTATTAGTTTATAGATTCTAGAGATAGACTTAGAGCTAATATTCACTTTGGGTGCTAAAGCTTAATGCCTCTGTGTTGTTGTAGCGCGCAAGACATTGCCGATAGAGTAATACGGTTGGTATCGCGACTTGGCATTAGACATAACCTTCATTGTAGGTACATCTCGTAATGTCCGTGATGATTTTGACGAGTACAATAGGTTGAGCGCAACTGATCGATAGATTTAAGTTTATGACGAGTAAAGTACATTCATACCGGATAAATTGTCTATCATTTATAGTTTTTGTTTACATTTATTTTTTGTTGATACCTTTTCCATACAACCCATTCAACCCTCAAACTCATTAACGATAGATTTGTTGAACAACATTTCAATACACCAATCTCTGTGGACACGATACGATATAACCTAAATATCACCCGGTAAATTAATATCTTACTTTTTGCTTGTCGCTATATTTCGCAACAACAAAATGGAGCCGTTACCGATGATTGATGTTTATTGTTTTTGTATTGCGATAATTTCTTTGTTTTTGAGTTTTGTAATTAATGTATATGTTGTATAGAATATGTACATAAACTTGTCTATTTTTACTTGTACAAGTTTTGCGTTTACTTTCCATACTTGTGCATATATGTGTTTTTCTTTGTTTTCACGTATTGTTGTGAATTGTCTCGTTTTCGTAACGTTTGTTGTATGGATGTTAGGACACTTTCTTTAGGTTTGCACAGTGTGACAATACCATGGCATGACGAGAGGAGGTTACTAACTCGCACAATAAAGTGTCGAGCTTACGACGTAAAATAAGCATATTTTGTTTGTATTAGTTTATGTATGTGTTGACTTGTGTTTTAACAAGTTGAAATTGAACCTGTTTTAAATTCTCAAATTTTCACTTTTCAACTTGTTAATTCACTTTCAAACGTTTGTTTCGTTATGTCAATTTATGTTTTTCCGCAAGCTTGTCGTGTTTAGCTTGGGGAAGTTTATTAATGTTGTAAATATTATACATGCGTAGTTGAGATTGTGTAGGTGAATGGATACAACAAACAAAATGGTAAAATTATGCAGTACATGCCGTCAACCCGGGCACAATCGAGAAAACGGTCTCAATGTTGGGTCATACTTACTTCAATTTTAGTTGAATTTCTTGATGATGCCATGTTTAAGCAATGAAGAATTTAAGCTGATAAACCCCAACCCTTATTCCTACAACAAAAAAATAATAAAGATTTTAATGATTTACTCAATCTGATAAACTCTAAACCTTAGAGAGGATATCTTTACTTTTCATTACCAAACAAAAAAGAATTTTGTGAACATATCAAACTCTCTTTCAACAATAGGGTTTATGGTTGATTTGTGAACATGTCAAACTCTTCTCCAACAATAGAGTCAAAGAATTTTGTGAGAGAAGAAGACGACAACGGAGAATTTGAGAAGGAAGAAAATGACACCAAAGAATTTGAACAACTAACCTTAAGAGAGAAGAGAGCGCCAATATTAGATCAAGAGAGAGAGAGTATGTGTGTGTGCTGCTGCTGTCGCTGGTTTTGGAACGAGAGCACCGCTACTGTCGCTGATTTTAAATCGAGAGCGTTACTGCTATCGCCGATTTCAAATTGAGAGTGTCACTATTATCGACAATTTTTGAATATGAGAGAGAAAACATTGCTACAACCTTATTTCTGATGAATTATTTGTGTAGTTGATGAATCAATCCTTATGAAATTACTCTTGTCAAGATATCTCTTTTTATACACACTTATATACTTTTCTTTTTACAACTTTTTCTGGCAAGCTAATTACATTGCATGACCTAAAAAAAAACGCCCTCTCCTTCAAAACTTGAATTCGAAACAAAACTAAATACACCGTATTGTCCGAAAACCTGTTGATGAAACACATCTCCACGAACTGAAGTAAAGCCCTTGATCAAACCGATGAATCTTGTAGTGCATTATGTTTTTTTCAATGGAGCATGAATCTCTCTTTACTATGCTTCTGAACAAGGAAATCGAGGGTGGACCCACCCAGGGTCCCTTTCAACATGCATAGTTCTACAAACAAGTAAGCAAAGTAATCGACCCTTTTTTTCTTCTTCTGTTTGTTTTGCTGGGTTTGTTATAAGAACTTGATGTTATGGGTTTTGTTAAGGTTTGAAGAAGGGAGCAAGTTATCTTTGTGAGAGGGAAGCAAAAGACACTAAATCACATACAGCAAGAATCTTTCGTATTCTCCCTAGGAAGAAAGCAAGGTAAGAGCAATACAAGGCCACTCCTTTTAGAAAAACTAAACTTTTTCATTTTTCGTTTCGTTTTGTTGCAAAAAAAGGTTTGACCATCTCTGTCAGGAGAACCAACCTACAGCTGAAGAAATTAAGCAGCTCAGATATCAAATGAAAGGGACTCTAATATTCTGCCTTTTACTAAAGAATACCTTGTCAGCGTCACAATTAGTTCAAGTTTCTATTTATTGTGTTTGTGTCCTAGTTTATAAAATGTTATGCAAAACGTGAAGACTATTCTAATACTACTAAATTACAAACTAAAGGATTAAGCTCTACCATCTGCAAATGATATATTGAGTCACAGATTGGGAACCCATAGCAGACCGACACGCCAATGTTTTCAAATCCATAGTTAGTACCTAGTATAAATGAATAATGACTATATTAACACACCTAGCTGTCAACGAGAATGAACCAAATGGATCTGGTCAATGTACTCTTAAGAACTAACATATTTTAAAGTATTTAGCTCTCATTCAGATTTGTTCAAATGTACCCCACTAAAAATTCTTTCCTTAGAAGACATCCCCTCACTAAAAATTCTTTCCTTAGAAGACATCCCCTGACTAAAAATTCTTTCCATATAAGACATCCCCTGAAGATAGTATGGATGATGATGAAAATGGTATAGTATAATTATGGAGTACTAATAAAATTGCAAGAAATATTCCTTACAACATGTTGCTTCAAGGATTCTTTCTGCTCTTTCAAACATGTAGAGTCCAGAGTCCATTTTACCAAAACCAATCGTCTCGTATGACACATCTTGTATCAAGCAATCCTTATCAGAGAATATATAATAGAAAGAAGAATCTCTTGCCAATTTTGATTGATACCTTGTGTGGAGGTCACTGTACAAGCCTGACTCACACCTTGTGAAGCAACATCTGCTCCTCCTTTCAATGTGTTGGACTTGAGCATTGCTATTAATCCTCAGTATTCCTCTGCAGTAAGATTTTCAATTTGTTTCTACTTCAGCACAATCCAAGTTTGCCATATTATGAACACATCTTAGAATTTTCTCTACTACCTTTAATTTCATCCAAACTATTTTGCCTCTCATCTTTAATGTGCATGTTTTTAACGAAACTATGTGAAATATGATGTTTGGCAGTAGCTCAGTTTGATATGCTTGAACAATTTGTTGGGGGGTTTGATAAAGTTAAATTGATCACCTTGCTGTGCAATTGGTGTTTTTGCATAAAATATGTTAAGCCTAACTGTTTACTTACAGTGCATGCATAACACTAAGCCATGGTACATGATTGTTTTGTATGCTATAGCCATGGTAGGTTTTGATCATGAAAATGGTGAGGTTTGTAAAGACTTACTTAAAACAAAAGATGGAACAGATCATTGGCTCATATGTAGCTCCTCTTTTGAAAGGTGAGTTATTATTTATGTGCTGTATTTGCATTGAAATTCAATTGTGCTAGATTAGGATACTTCATTAGTATTCAAAGATAGGGTATCAGACTGAAGTCCCACATCGACTAATTCATAAAAGAAACTATACTGGTTACATATAAAATGAAAGGGCCTCTATCAAAGCTAGTCACGGAGCCGTGTGATGATGACATAGCGAACTATTCTTTCGCCTTTTACTAAAGAATACCGTGTCAGCGTTACAACTAGCGGCATACGCTAGTTTTTGGAAGAGTCCTCTTAAATGAGGGCTCTGCAATTTTAGTACAAGTTACAACTCTCTCTATTTTTCAAACTTCAAATTGTCCTTTTCAACACCTATAAATGATTCATCTTTAAATATGTGGGTAAGATAGAAAAATGAACAAGCAGGCAAAAATTAAAAGAAATAGCATCTCTGTACGAAACTGATTTTGATACATTGTGTAGAGGTTACTGTGTGAGGCAACATCGATTTGTTTCTGAGTTATCTACTTCAACACAATTACTTCATGTAAGCCGCTGCAGTGGGAAATTACGATCCAGTGGGAATTGAAAGCCGCTGCAGCAACATCCACATATATCTTTGGTACTGATTTGGTGACTGGGCTATTTTACTACTGTAATGTTATTTTCTTGTCTTAGTTTTTGAACAAGTTAGATCTCTTTCTCTCAACCTTATTCTTTGCGGTTTAATATTTGCTTGTCTTAGTTGTTAGATTTGTTTATGGACAAGAATGATGAGTAAGGAGTTCACAGTATAATTTCCTAGTCCCACACTGCTAATGAGAGAAATTAGATGGCTTTCAAGTTATATATAAAACGAAGTTTATTCTGTGCTAAAACTATCTTTGCGCTTGGG
Organism: Vicia faba; assembly: GCA_948472305.1. Taxonomy (NCBI): domain Eukaryota; kingdom Viridiplantae; phylum Streptophyta; class Magnoliopsida; order Fabales; family Fabaceae; genus Vicia; species Vicia faba. The sequence goes on along the minus strand of OX451736.1, from coordinate 933,525,117 downwards.
GCAATGACGCAGCTAGTGAGGTTCTAACCGAGGCGCGTCTATTGCTGGTTGAAAACTATTTCCAAACCCCCTCTTAGGCTTGAGTTTAACTTAAGCCTTTGAGAATTTTTGGAAGGACTCCCTTTGGGGTAAAGTCCTACAATTTTAGTTCAATATATAGAGTTTTTAGGTTCAATATTTATAGTTATTCTAAGATCTTTAAACTTCAGCTTTTTATTAGTGATTCTTTAATTTTTACCATTTCCCCAAACTCTGATATTTTATTATTTTGCATTAGATATAATTTAGTACTGGTATTATATTGCAACCTAATAGTACAATTGTAAAAAACCCCAGTCATCAAACCAGTACCAAAGTTCTCCCATCCAGCCACAATGACAATCTTCAACTCACACAAACCTTAGTTCACTCTTCCGCTACTTTTTTCAGATTAAAAGATTTAACTTGAAACTAAATAAAGTTGATATGGAAGGTAAGATTTGGTATCAATTCTGTAAACAAAATAAAGATTTAATCTTACATAAATAACTGTTGTATAAAACATGATAGAGGAGATCATGGAACAAAATATTGCATACATTCACTTATGAGATTCCACGACTGCAATATGGTTATACATCCCACATCCGAAATGTTAGAGTGAATAGTATGGAGCATCAATTATAAAAGAGAAGTGTGTGATACATTGCAACATACTTACATGGAAGGGGTCAATGGATAATCAAGAAAGCCCGTGGCCTAGGCAAGTGACCTCCATTGCATTTGTAGCTATATTCAGACAAATTATGCACAACAATTAATACAAACCTAAATGGAGATCTAACCTCATCAACCACACTTCTTCCATATCTCTCAAAATTTATCAATTTCAAGTTAACTTTGATATGTGCAGTGTGTTCATCACACTTCTTCCATATGTCTCAAAATTTATCAATTTCAAGTTAACTTTGATATGTGCAGTGTTCATCGTGCGTTGACTATTGTGTTGAGGAGTGGTTTGATCTTTTTTATTTGCTTTATGCTGGTCCTTTTGCTTCTGAAATATCTACTTCAACACAATTACTTCTTGTAGAATTTCTGAATTGAAACCATGTGGAAAATCCGTGACTTTTGTAATAAACATATGCCATGTCTAAGTATGCCACAATATGAACACATCTTAGAATTTTCTCTACTTTCTCTCTTAAGAGATTAACAAAAAATTCCACTGGATCCATGATTAAATCTTCTGTTATTAGCCACACAAACAATCACCCGCAAATCTTCAATATCATCCAAACTATTTTTCCTCTCGTGTTCATCAAGACTAGAGAGAACTTTGTTCATCATATAAGGAAAAGACATAATCATGCGCTAATTCTAAGTAAAAAATGGAAATAAAATCAATTGATAACATAGTGCTGCAAAGGACTCGTTCCATCGTAGCAAATAATTTCATCTTTTATCTTGAGTTTATGATTTAGGTATTCACCGTGGTATACATCATGTATATTTTCAATGACGTTGGAAATGACCATGAAGTGGGTTGTGTGAAGCATTTATGAAGGTATACTTGTGAGAATAGGAAAATGGAGCTCTAAGAGAAGATTGAGAATCCAACACGATTCAGAGAAAACATTGGCAACACCCATAATTCGGCTTCAACACTAGAACAAAAGAGAGTAGGTTGAATTTTAGAAGACCAAGAAATAAGTTTGTCACCTAGAAAAACACTTGAATAAGATGTAGAGCGTCTAGTGCCTGACATCCACCCCAATCAGTATCAGTGTAGGAGATAAGATTTGTAATGAGGGATGATGATAAATGTAATCCAAAATGTATGGTTCTTCGAACATAGCGAAGAACGCGCTTAAGAGCAAGCTCGTATTCCATGTAAGGTGCAAGCACGTGAAGACAAACTTTCTGAACTGCATATGATATGTCATGTTGAGTCAATGTGAGATACTATAAAGTCCCTGCAAGACTCTGATATAGTAAGTGATCCTCATACGGACTGTCGAAGGAGATACTAAGTTTCTTCTTGGAGTCGACATAAGAGTCTGATTGAGGAGATAATTAGTTTCTTCTTTGAGGCATAAGTGCTTTGACTGAGAAAGATGTCACTAGAGTGACGAGATACTGCAATACCCAAAAAGTTACTCAGGGGTCTCAGACTCTTCATCGCAAACTCAGATGCTAAAAGTGACATAATTGATTTGCAAAGGAACTGAGTGAAGGTAATAAGGAAGATGTCGTCCTTGTATAAAAGAATGCATGCAATGTCTTAACTTCCTCGATATATGAAGAGAGAGTGGTTTGATGTGCTATGGCGGAAATCAATGGTGGCGACATAGTCAATAAAACATTGGTACCATGACCTGAGTGCTTGCTTGAGACCATAAAGTGAATTCTTCATACGAAATACGTAATTTGGATGACCGGGGTCGCGAAAATCCAATGGCTGATGCATGTAAACAGTCTCATGAAATTCACCATGTAAAAAGACATTCTGGACATCCAATTGATGAATGGGCCATGATTTGGATATAGAAATGGTGATCACTGTTCGAATGGTAGCGAGTTTCACCACGAGGATGAAAGTTTCATCACAATCCACACCTACAACTTGTGACCTTCCATCACTACAAGACGAGCCTTCTAACGCTCAAAGGAGTTATTCGAAATTTTCTTAGTCTATAAATCCACATACATCGAATAAGATTAACATCACAAGGTCGGGGAAATAAATCCCATGTCTTATTTCGAATAAGAGCATTAAATTGAGATTGCATTGAAGATTTTCAAATCGGGTCATATAAGGCTAGCTTAGGGTTTTTAGGCATGAGAGAGATGGCATGGTCAGGTAGAGAAACTGATAGGGTGAATATCTTGATGGGTTTGACAATTCCTTTCATGCTACGAGTGGTGATGGTCTGTGTAGGCGGAGGTGAATTTGGTTGGATTGACGGTGGCGAGGGAGAGAGGAGATCCCAACCGATGAGCTGGTCGGGGAGGGATCAGAGAGTGATTGTTGGTTTGTTGCTGAGGTGGGTTGGTCGATTGTGATTTCTGGTGTTGTTTGGTTATTTATAACAGGTGGTAACATTTGATTTCACCACTAATGGACAAGGTAAGGGTTTGGATCATCATTTAGGAAGACATAAGAATGATGGGAAGGGAAATGTATCTTGGTGTTGGCTGAAGATTTTGATAATGATATTAGAAGCCAAATGAATTAAACGTTTTGATCGAAATGAGGTGAAGCGTCATATTTCGAAGGAGCAGAAGCAGTGTTTCGAATAAGTGTGTCAAAGCTTGGAGCTTCGAGTGGCAATTATGGGAACATATCTAAAGAAGTCTCGAAATAACAACAAGGCTGTGTCTGGGAAGAGCGTTCGAAACAGAGAAGCACCAAAGCATTTGAAATTCAAATGGAAGCGGGACTTTCAAAGTTTGAAAGTTATGTGTTGGAGCATTTGGGGACACGTGGAAAGATGAAAGAGGCACTGTCCTGCATGTTCTAAACGTGGCATAATCCTATAGCAAGACCGTTATGGTCGAATTAGTATAAATAGAAGTCTTAGTATTAGGATTTCGTGTGTCATATCTATTATACAAAATACTCAATAACATTCAAACTACCACATGGCAAGGGAAACGAATGCAAGAGAAATGTATGTATGATAGCACCATGTATTTCTGATTTAATGAAAATCTTTTACCATTTCCAGTACTTTCCTTTATCCTTTTTGTCAAATAACCTTTACAAGTTTTCTTATTTACAGTCTTTTCACTTCGAAATCTCTTCTTCAAAGTTTCACATTTTATTGTTTTCTTCATATTTCAAGCACTTCATATCTCAGAAAACTGTCATATTTTCCATACCTTTACCTTCAAGTCTTATCTTTCGAAGCATATTTTTACTTAAAGTCATTTAAAGATTTCTTGCATTAAACGCTTTCTTCATATTTCAAACCTTTTGCGTTCCAGAAAACCTTTACATTAACTGTTCTGTAAGTCGAAACCATTTACTTCACTTTTATGCAGTTTTACATGTCTTTACAATTAGCATTACAATTAGCATTTATTCATGCAATTTAGTTTTCACACACATTTTGATTACATCTTTAGATTTTTAGAGAGAGAAATCGAAATAGGCCAAACACATGTACAATATCAACCATGAATATCTGTTCGATCGTGAGAGTAACCTTAATATCCAAGGAGTCCTAGGATCAATCTAGTCGATCCTGTGAGTTACCAGAGGAATTGAATAACAGTCAGAAAGATTATTCGATAGTTTGGAAGACTAGCGGTTGTTTACCAGAAATCACTGGAAACAAATTGACACGCCCAGTGGGACGAATAATTGGGTATTAGGAATAAGGATTGTTGAAACATAACCATTAAAAAAACGTTGGAACCTAAGAAGTTTGCTGTTTTATGAACCTGAGAAGTGGTAAGATAACCAACAGCAACCAACCTTTATCCAGAAGAAAACGTTTGGACAAAATGTCTAATGCAGACAATCAACAAGGGGACCAAAACGGCCCACATGCAACAGGCACTAACGCGTCCACTTCGATCGGAACATCTAATGTAACCCCTTCGAATGCACAGTCTGTTGCATCTTCGACCAGTAACATAGCCACCAATGGAGTAAGTGGCATATCAACTAATAGTTCGATCTTAGGACATACTGGAACCATTGGCTACCCTGGGGGATTCGTTCCACCATCAGGGACACAATCCCATTTCGCCACTCCATTAACTAGGCCACCCGGTTTCGATGGGAATAGAACCAGAAATTCCTCTTATGGAATGCCAACATCTTTTATGGTAGGTTTACACAATTCCACATCGAATTCATCTCCACAACTAGGATCTGGGTCTGGGGCGAATCAGTTTATGACAAATAACCAAGGGTCGGTGGGTTATAGCACAATGCCTATCCTAACCACAGACAACCAATTGGCTTTTAGGCAATTGATGGATGACAGTAACCATAACATGATAGGGGTGTTAGCACAAACCATGCAGGAGATATTTGCCCCAATAGTGCAAAATGTGACTGTGACAAACAGGGAAAACGCTGACAATATGAGTCGAATAGTAGATTTCTTTGCTCCCCCAAAAAGGCGTAGGCAGAATCAGGCGGGATTTCGAACAAACATGCCTGTTATAGAACAAATTGCTAACGACCCAATTTATAGACCACCCAGAGAAGAAGTTAACTTAGGGGCCAGGGCACCAAGGTTAGAAGCCCCAATAATCCCGGGCCCACAAAGGGAAATTATGGAACCAGGGGCAAGGGTCGAAAGGCTAGAAGCCCCAGAGTTTCGAGAAGAACAACCTAGGGGAGTTGTTTTGGTTGGTCGAAATCAAGATGCCGATGCCGTCGTTCATAGAATTCGAAACGATAACATCTTGGCAGAAAACAACCTGACCACCATGATAGAGAGAGTCATGGCCCAGAATGGCCTCAACACAGGAATGAGGAGGCCAAATTACGCTTCCCCTATATTGGATTGCATAATGCATACCGATTTACCAAGGGGATATAAAGTCCCTAAATTTACAAAGTTCGCTGGGGATACCAATGAGTCAACAGTCGAACATATAGCGAGATATCTAACCGAAGCGGGGGATATAGCCAATAATGAAGATCTCAGGATCAAATACTTCCCAAGTTCCTTGACAAAAAACGCCTTCACATGGTTTACCACTTTGCCTCCTGGGTCCATTGACACTTGGGCTCTCTTAGAGAGATTATTCCATGAACAATTTTATATGGGACAGTCGAAAATAAGTTTGAAGGAACTGGCCAGTGTTAAGAGAAAGTTCAGCGAACCCATAGATGATTATTTGAATAGATTTAGGCTTTTGAAATCCAGATGTTACACAGTAGTGCCTGAACATGAGTTAGTCGAAATGGCCGCTGGTGGCTTGGATTATTCTATTCGAAAGAAACTAGACACTCAGTATTTGAGGGATATGGCTCAGTTAGCCGATAGGGTTCGACAGGTCGAAAGACTAAAGGCCGAAAAAGCCAGAGTCTTTAAGAATAGCAAGAAAGAAAGGATTTCCTATGTTGGGACTGAGGAAGCAGAAGAATATCCTGAATTCGAATTCGAAGAGGTCGAAATCGATCTCGCTGAATTAAAACAGGCCCCGCCCTATTCCTGCAAATTGTTAGTCCCCACAAAAGGGAAAGATATTGTCGAAAATGAAAAAAGTGACAAATTTCCAAAGAAGGTTTATACCTTCGATGTCACTAAATGTGACGAGATTTTTGACTTACTTGTCAAAGATGGCCAACTAATTGTGCCATCAAATGTCAAAATACCTCCTTTGGATCAGAGAAAGAAGAGAGGATTTTGCAAATATCATAGTTTCCTAGGCCACAAAACCTCACAATGTTTTCTTTTCAGGGACCTGATTCAAAACGCGATCAAAGATGGCAGACTAAAGTTTGCTGATAAGGTGAAGATGAAAGTGGACGAAGATCCCTTGGACGTCGCAGACACCAACTACTCCGAGCCTGCATGCATTGGAGAGGTCAACATGGTGGAAACTGATCAAAGCGACGCCCTAACAGGAGAGAAGGGTACTGGAGTTGAAAACTGGGTGATGGTCGAAGTCAGCAAGGAGGTCACTGAAGACATCCAGAATACGCCAGAGACTCCGATTGCCGCCCCTGTAGCTGTTGCAAGAGAAACCCAGGCTACTGAAGGCCAGGGAAATCAAAACCAAGAATTAACACAAGTCACTGAAGGCTTGAGGTTGGAATTGGAGAAAGTCCAAATCACACAGCCAATTTCCCTCCAGAAAGAAATATGGGACACTCTAGGGGAACCCAGTGGAAAATTTGACTATTTGGTCAAATATTCTGCCCCAGAGAGTTCGAAGGTTCAGATTGAGGATATAAAGCCCACAGGATGGGGTGATGATGAAGCTAAAGAGGGAGATGTGGAAATAAACATGGTGGATATGGAAAGACCTCGCTCTGAGATGGAGGAAGTGGAAAAATACTTAGAAAAAGAAAAGTATAGAATGGGGGATAATCACACTGGAGATGCTAGTCTCAAGGATTATCTCATGACATGCCACAAAGGAGATTCAGGCATGATATTGTGCCCTAGGTGCAGCATCCTCTGCAATCAAAGAATCGCTGCGAATTTCGAAAGGGCACAGAGGACTCGAACTGGCAACAATTGGCGCCAGGATAACCAGCTTTTTAGGTGTTATCCCAAGGCTGGAGAAAGTTTGTTGGAATTTGTGTTTCGCTGCTACAAAGGGGCAACCAAGTGCTTGATTTGCCCAAGGTGTTCTGCTGTGTATGACCAAAGCATGGCCAGGGCCTTCGAAACGATTCCCTTCGCCCCTTGCTGGAACCATCAAGAAACTGCCCAGATGGGCCCACGTTTCGACAACAGACACAAACAACGAAGGCCTGATAGCCCTCACCCCAAGGCTGCTCGAAGAGTGACTTTCAAACTCCCTGCTGAAGTGCCAACCGATAGATGGTTATAGGTCAGGAATGACAAAGGCAAAGATAGATAGAGAAACGCTGAACGAAATGCACGCCATGCGGTGACATACAGGAGGCAATTCAACACAGCAAAAAGGGAGGAAGTGAGATTAGAAAATTACAAAGGAAGGAACCCCATGTCAAGATCCCAGTGGCGCAGACAGCAAAGGATTCGAAAGGCGGAAAGAGAAGCTGTGGCAAACAAAGGGGTTACTTCAATGAAAAACCAGGGTGAATCTAGCACCAACAAACCAAAAAATCAAACTGAAGACAAACCTCCCGTCAATAGGAGGCTCTTCTCTGAAGAACAACGCGATGAACCAAAGGAATACACTCCAGGCCCGGAAGAGGACGAAGATATGATAACAGATAACTTCGAATCGGAGGGGGAGTCTTCATTTAACTTGAACTGTAACGTGGTGTCTGTGCTTCCCTGCGAATTTGGGCAGGAAACCGAAATCAACGAATATGAGGAGGAAGACACCACAGATTTGATGAAACATAGGCCCGTGTGCTACTATGTGATGGACAATGGAGCTGTTGAGGAACAAAATGCGTTCTTCGAACGTCCAGAACCTGCAATGAAGAACCATCTCAAGCCACTTTTCATTCGGGCGAAAGTTGGTGTCCATGGTGTGAACAAAGTTCTAGTGGATGGGGGTGCTACATTCAATTTGATACCCCATTTCATGCTAAAAAGGTTAGAGATCCGCGAAGGAGACATCAAGCCCCATAATATGGTTCTGTCCAATTATGAGGGAAAAGTGGGCAAAACGCTGGGGGTGGTCCAGTTGGAATTGACAATAGGCTCAAGCTGTAGGCCCACCATGTTTATGGTGATCGAAGCCAAGGCCAACTATAACCTACTACTGGGAAGAGAGTGGATCCATGGCGTGGGGGCAGTTCCTTCGTCAATGCATCAGCGACTAGTTCTATGGAGAGATGATGGAATCGTGGAAAACATCGAAGCAGACCAGAGTTACTTTATGTCAACTGTCAATTTAGTTGACAAGAGGGATTATGATAAAAATTTGGCAAAGATTGCTCCATGTGTTCCAAATGATGAGATTAATGAAACTAGAAACGCCCACTACTACATGACCCTTCGTCATGATGGCCTTTACTGAGATAGAACAATAATCAGTGAAGAAGAGGGAGTCGAAAGCACTATACAAAAACGGCCAGCAGGCTGGGACTTCGACAACCTTAGCCATGACTGAGTCTACCTTTTTCGAAAGGATTTCGGCCTATATGGCTGAGAACGAATCAAAAGCGGCCTTAGAGGCTGAAATAAATAAATCAACTATAAAGACGAACGAAGTCAGTAGGGAGGGTTCGAAATGCTCACCCTCCAAAGAGTTTGAGATGGATCAAAGGTTGGATGCCATCTATGATAAAGAACCCTTAGGCTTCGAAAGGGACCCCACAAACTCAGGTGCCAAAATGTTGGCACAGGATCCACTCGAAGAAGTCAACTTAGGGGATGAAAAAACGAAAAGAGTAACCTACATAAGTGCTAAACTTAGCCCAGGTCTCAAGAAGGAAGTGATCGAAGTCCTTAAGGAAAACAAAGATTGCTTCGCATGGAATTATGACGAGATGCCTGGTTTAAAGAGGGAGTTGATCGAACACAGACTGCCAATCAAAGATGGCAAGAGGCCCATCAAACAAACTCCCAGAAGATTCGCACCAGCGGTTCTCACAAAAATTAAAGCTGAAATCGAAAGGTTGCTGCGTTGCAAATTCATCAGAACAACAAGGTACGTCGAATGGTTAGCAAACATAGTACCCGTCATTAAGAAAAATGGTTCTTTAAGAATTTGCATAGATTTTAGGGATTTAAACACTGCAACCCCTAAAGATGAATATTCCATGCCCGTGGCAGAAATGCTAGTAGATTCTGCTGCAGGGTTCGAATACTTGAGTATGTTAGATGGATACTCTGGGTATAACCAGATTTTCATTGCTGAAGAAGATGTTGCAAAGACAGCATTTCGTTGCCCAGGAGCCTTAGGCACCTATGAATGGGTAGTGATGCCTTTTGGTTTAAAGAATGCTGGGGCAACTTATCAAAGGGCAATGAATTCAATTTTTCATGATTTCATTGAAACCTTCATGCAGGTGTATATTAACGATATAATCATCAAATCTATATCTGCAGAAACACATTTGCATCATTTAAGCCAATCATTCGAGCGAATGAGAAAACATGGCTTAAAGATGAATCCCCTTAAATGTGCATTTTTTGTGCAGGCTGGAGATTTTCTTGGTTTTGTGGTTCACAAGAAAGGAATCGAAATCAACCAGAACAAAACCAAAGCCATAATGGAGACGAAAGCACCTGCGTCAAAAAGGGAGTTGCAATCTCTGCTAGGGAAAATTAACTTCCTCAGAAGATTCATCTCGAACCTAAGTGGAAGAACCCAAGCTTTCTCTCCGTTACTTCGTCTAAAGCAAGGTCAAGCCTTCGAATGGAACGAAGCTCACCAGGAGGCATTTGACAGAATAAAAGAATACCTTTCTCAGCCTCCTATTTTGTCTCCACCTTCATGGGGGAAGCCCATGAGATTGTACATATCTGCCTCTGAAGTTAGTATAGGTAGTATGCTAGCACAAGAGGATAACAATGGCGTCGAAAGAGCCATATACTATTTAAGTAGAGTGCTAAATGATGCAGACACCAGATATAGCAATTTAGAAAAGCTATGTCTCTGTTTGTATTTCTCTTGTATGAAACTCAAGTATTATATAAAACCTGTTGATGTTTATGTTTCATCTCATTTCGATGTCATTAAACATATGCTTTCAAAACCAATAATGCATAGCAGAGTTGGCAAGTGGGCTTTAGCCTTAACAGAGTATTCGTTGACTTTCATGCCTTTAAAAGCTATGAAAGGTCAAGTGATTCCTGACTTCATTGTGGACCATTCGTTGGTTGAGCAGACGGTCATGAGTTACGTCGAAATGCAACCATGGAAATTGTACTTTGATGGTTCAACCCACAGGAATGGAAGTGGTGTTGGAGTCCTTCTGATTTCTCCTGAAGGAATTCCAACAAAATTCAAGTATAAATTAGATGGTCCTCGTTGTTCAAACAACGAAGCTGAGTATGAAGCGCTCATTGTTGGACTTGAAGCTTTGTTGGAATTGGGGGCAACTAGAGTCGAAATTAAAGGAGACTCTGAATTAGTGGTCAAACAAATCACAAAGGAATACAAGTGTATAAAGGAAAATTTAATGGTATACTTCGTCATAGTCAATAGGCTATTAAGGAAATTTGAATACATGGATATTCAACACATACCAAGAATAGAGAACCAAGAAGCAAATGACTTAGCGCAGTTGGCTTCAGGTTATAAAGTGTCTACCAAGAACTTCAAGGATTTGGTCGAATTAAGGGGAAGAGTTATGGCTACTAGATTCACACCATCGGATCTGGAAAGTATGAGATTGGGATATGCTGAGAACCAGGGATTCGAAATATTAGCCATAAATACTTTGTCAGATGCAGATTGGCGAAGTCCATTGAAGAGTTATTTAGCAGACCCAACTCTAAAGGTGGATAGGAAAACAAAATATAGAGCATTGTCATATCTCCTCATGGGGAACGAATTGTTTAAAAAGACCCAGGAGGGTGTATTATTGAAATGCCTAGGAGAAAGTGAGGCATACTTAGCATTGTCTGAAGTCCATAATGGGGCATGTGGGGCACATCAAGCAGGCCATAAAATGAAATGGTTGTTATTTCGATACGGCTTGTATTGGCCTAGCATGCTCAAAGATTGCATAGACTTTGCTAAAGGATGTGAGGAATGTCAGAAACATGCAGGAATTCAACATGCCCCTGCAAGTGAGTTGCATTCGATCATCAAACCATGGCCATTTAGAGGATGGGCATTGGATTTGATAGGAGAAATAAATCCTGCTTCGTCCAAAGGACAGAAATACATCTTGGTGGGAATAGATTATTTTACCAAATGGATCGAAGCTATACCACTGGTAGTTGCTGATCAAGAGGCTATTATTGAATTTATACAAAAGCACATTATCTATAGGTTCGGATTGCCAGAGAGCATAACTACAGACCAAGGCTCTGTGTTTACTGGTAGAAAGATGCAAGGATTTGCCCAAGAAATGAGGTTTAGATTGCTAACATCAACGCCATATTATGCTCAAGAAAACGGACAAGTCGAAGCAGCAAATAAAGTAATAATAGGATTAATCAAGAAGCATATTGGCAAAAAGCCAAGAAACTGGCACAAAACTCTGGACCAAATATTATGGGCTTGTAGAACATCTCCTAAGGAAGCTACTAACACTACGCCTTTCCAACTCACATTTGGTCATGATGCAGTGTTGCCAGTAGAAATTCATCTGCAATCAGTTCGAATTCAGAGACAAAACGAAATCCCAACTGCATTATATTGGGAAATGATGATGAATAAATTAGTTGAGTTGGACGAAATTAGATTACATGCATTGGAAATTTTGATGAGGCAAAAAGAAAGAGTGGCCAGAACATACAATAAAAGGGTGAAGAAAAAAGTATTCATTATTAATGACTTGGTTTGGAGAGTCATATTGCCTATGGACAAGAAGAATAAAGCGTTAGGTAAATGGTCACCTCATTGGGAAGGACCTTTTCGAATATTGAAAGTATTCTCAAACAATGCATACGAAATCGAAGAACTCATGGATGATAAACGTGTCCTAAAGGTTAATGGGAAATATTTAAAGAAATATAAGCCAAGCCTGCGGGAGATTCGAATAGTAACAACGTAAACAAGATATTATAAAAAGCCAAGATGGCAACATAAAATGCCAAAATGGCGTTGTTCGAATATTACATGTAAAAAACCAAAATTATAGTCAAATAAACATCAAAATCTAGAAATAAGAATTATTTTTCAATCGATTAAAAGTGCTTCGAAATGATTCAAGTTTCTGCTGAGCGAACCGCCTGGCTCCTTCTAAGGTTGCCACTTCTCCTTTAAGTTGTTCTGCAGTCTCCATTTCCGCAAGCCCCTGGTTGAGAAGCTCTTCGAATTGGTTACCAGCAGAATTGGTTTCGAAGGCTAGTTGTTGTTCTTTAGCCTCCTTAACCTTCTGTTGAAGTTCCAGAATCTGCCTTTCCCAAAGAAGGATGGACTCAGCTCGAGCCTCATAATCAGTTTTCGCATGCTTCAGATGCATAGCTTGATCCTCAGCTTCTTGAGAAAGTTTCGAAGCTTGTTCATAAGCGGCATCCATGGCAATGCGTTTCTCTTGAACCTTCTTGGCAGCAAATTCGTCTTGGAGAAGGTAACCAGTTATGTTGTCCAGCAAATTCTGAAGATCGAACAAGAGAGTACTAACTGGCAATGAGCAGGTGGAAAGATTGACCTTTGTGAGAAGCTCCTTCATAGTATAGCAAGCAGTACTATCTTGCTTAAGCACTTCGAATATATCCACATTGAGAATGGTTTTCCTAATTTTGTTAAGAAGAACAATTCTTTCATCTGTGGGAAGAGGATAGCTGGTCGAACTTGTGCCAGCCCTAGCGAGTGGGACGTCCCTCTGAGCCAACTTTTCCTTCATGTACCCAATAGGGTCATTTCGTCTCAGAAGTGCCAGTTCCTCGTCAGTCATTCGAGACAGAGAGGATTGAGGGAGTTCCACACGTAGGGGAGCCACGTTTATTTCAACCTCTAGGGGTTCATTGGTTGCATTACCATCCCCTTCATTCGTTTCGTGCTCTTGGTCTTCTTCATCCTCGTCCAAGTCCACCACTTCGATACCATCCCTTTCACTACTATTTGCGTTGGACTCCGTCCCAGCAGTCGAACCGTCATTGGCATTTTCCTCCTCAGATTCTTCGTCTGCAGATTCTTCAGCTCTTTGCCCAGAATCAGCTTTCTCTTCTTCAGTTTGAGTGTCCTTTGGGTCCTCTTGAAGAGTTTCAAGAGGGGACTTTTGAAGAGAAGCCCTTTGCAAATCCTCTGCAGACGTTTGAAGTGTTGTTTCGTTTATCTCTTTCAGAGGAATGGAGGTACCTTGATCATCCTGCTGTTCAGAAGTTCCAGCCAGAACCGCCATATTGGAGGAACCTTTATTTTGGACCAGGTTGCTGGAATCTCCTTGAGGGGAGGAGTTGAGCGGAGCAGCAGCTCTGGATGGTGAGATCGAAATAGTGGAAGCTGGATTCAAGATGTTCTGCAAGGAACAACAGAATGTTAAGGAAAAACATTCACTAAGGTAATAAGAAGTTAGTATTGTAAAATTTTAAAGGTTCAATTTACCTGTGGACTCTCAGAGGAGAGGTTACTAGCTATACGTTCCAACGTTGGGTTGGAGGTCGAAGGTGGATTTTTGGATTTGGGTGAGGGAGCAGCATCCCTGGAATCAAGTCCAGAGACGCTAGTTGGAACGGTGCTTTTCGAAATATCTTTCTTTGGCTTCTTCTTCGAAGCAGTATTTAAGTTTCCTCCAGCCTTGGGGTCTTCCCCAGCGGTGCTTGATTTCCGCTTCTTGGGAGTAGTAGGAGGGAGCTTGTTGGTCTGAAAGAATTTTAAACGAAGAGTTAGATGTAAACCATAAAGCATGAGTGAATTCGAAACATCAAGGCTAAGTGATTACCGTTGGAATTGGAACACTGGTTGTTGTTGGTACTATTGTTGTTGTTGTGGTTGCAGCAGTAGTGGTTGTTTCGGGTGGAGTCACTTTGTCGGTAGTTTCGATGGAGGCTTGAGAGGCACTCCCTTCCTTCGACTTCGAGGCAGCTGTCTTTATCCTGATAGCTGAAAATCGAAACAATTAAAGCAAAGGTTAAAGATATGGAAAATAAAATACATTTGGGATTTTCCCAAGCATTCGCACCTGTGCCTTGATCAGATTTAATTGACATGGCAGAAAGGTCGTATCGAAGGTGTCCTGGGGAATCATGAAGCCAGTATCGAGCCCATGTCACAGTCTCAGATGGCTTTGGTTTCCTTTGAAGATATTTGAACATCTCTTTGCAAGTAAACCACCATGGATATGGGGGAAACCAAGCCAGAGCCAGTTCTGAGGTAGGTAATCTGGGAAATTTAGGTGGATGCATTTCGAATGCCAACCTATACCTATCCTCAGGTGACAGCCCTGAAGGAAGTTTTAACTTAGAAACTTTTTGTTTAAATTTTTCCTTCAAGGTCTCAGCTGCTTGATGCACAGTGGAGTCCAAGCGTGTGGGGTCGTAAGTAGTTTCAAAATAATTTTGGAAAGCTTTAATCTCTTTGGCATGAGTAAACATACCTTTCTTTGTTGGTACCTGCACATCGAAGGCATCAATTAGTTTCTGTCGAATTGTAAGTGTATCGAACATATAAGTTTGATAAAACTTGATCCACCACTCCAGAAATCCTTTAGCCGCGAGATGGGTAGGTTCGAAGGTTATCAGCTCAAATTGGGCAAAGCCTTGGTATTGTTCTTGCTGTATTTTGGCTTCCCGTGCCTTGAAAGTTCGTCCAGAAGTGATGGCGCTCTCAGTTTGAAACAAAGGTTCAGGAATCAGTTGGCATAAGCCAAACTGCCTCGAAACGAAGTTTGGTTGGTAGGCAAAGAGAAAAATTTGGTTCTTGGCTGGGGTTATTCTTGAAGAAATGAGTCTAGGCAGCAAAAAAGCTCTCCATACATCCTGAATCTCCTTGCTCTTGATAGCTTCTGAGAGAGCCATGGTGAACCAAGAAGGTCCATGAGCCCTCGAAGCAAAAGGCGCCATACTCTCTTCGAACTCGTGCCTTTTGGAGAATATCATGATGTACTTCGAGAATTGAACTTTGAAGTCATCTTTATCGTCATTGGGAGTTAATCTTCGAAGCCTAGTGCCTTCGACTATCCTATCACTTATTTCAGAATCTTGCTCATCAATGGTGTTGGCGGTTGATAAGGAGGGTTCAAACATGGCATTTAGCCATAGTTGGAGTAACCAAAAGGGGCCAGCCAATAGAATATTTTTGGAGGTGTGGGATTTGAGGCTCGAAACAGCTGACCTCAGGCTTTCATAGAGGTCAACTAAGAGTAGTTCACTTAGGCACACTTTTCGATTTTCATGCAAGTCCCTAGCTAGAGGAATGAACCTACTAGCTACCTGTAGGGATCTACTGCAGAAAACGTATCTTGACAGCCACAGGGTTAAGAAAGCAATGTGCTCTACGTCAGACACATTGTCCCCCTCAGCATGGTAATGACTGATAAATTTGGAAAAACTGGCTAGCTTGACTTCGAAGTCAATTATGCTTGAGTGCTCTTCGTTGTCGGGTATATAAGTTTCTCCCACTGGCGATAGCCCAGTGATGGCCGCTATATCGAAGAAGGTTGGGGTGATCATTCCACCTGGGAGATGGAAAGTGTTATAGGTACTGTCCCAGAAATAAAGAGACGCGAATAGCAGAGGGTGGCTGTAGGTGAAACCAGGCTTCGATAGCTTAATCAGGTTATAGATGCCTAATTCTTCCCATTGTTGGGATTTCTTAGCTTCTACTTTCGTGAACCAATTTTGATAGGCGATATCAGAGGTGGGGCAAGATCGAAATGGCTTAAAATTACTTTTTACATAATCCAAAACAAAGGGGTCCTTAGGAGGAACAGTTGGGGTTTCTATGGTATTTGAACTAGGAGATTCTACTGCCTTAGGGGCATCCATTTTGTTAAATAAGGGTTTGAAGCTATAACAAACTGGGAAAATCGTCTTGGTGTCTTTTAATATTTCAAAAATCGTAAGAGGGCCATTTAAAGCTAACCTCTTACCAGCAACGTTGGTAGGAATGAGTACCTGTGACGCATACAGCATTTCTTTTTCTTTTGAAATCATCTGAGGGGCAAGAGCGGATTAGCCTTGGAGAGTGATGATTTTACTTTCCATGGTAGCTCCTGCAGTTTTTCCTTTCTTCTTGGAGACTTTCTTGAGTTGGGATGAAGTAGAAGAAGACATTTTTGAAAGATGTTGAAGGCTTGGATTGTTTTACGAGAGAAGGAGGGTAAAAGATTTAGAGGATAAAAGATTTAGAGGATAAAAGATTTAGAGTGTGAAAAGAAGAGAAGAAGATTAAGTTGATGTTTTATAATGGGAAGTTTAAGCATCCACCGAATAAAGGTGTGATACGTGGAGATCATGGGTTGGTGTGATGAAGAGGTGGCGTGAAGTTAACATAGGTAATAGGCGTGATTTAAAGATAATAATTATTTGTAACTGCACCACGCTGTGAAGTGGCTCCAGGCGGTTAAGAAATCCAAAAGGTGATATGATTGACGTGACTGGAGTCAAATGCATTAAATGTTATGATGATTCGAAAGTCCCATCAAAATCTTGTGTAGGTGTTTAAAATAGGTATTTCTCAGAGGAATCGAAATACATATTTTAAAGGGGCAATTTGTTGGCTGAAGATTTTGATAATGATATTAGAAGCCAAATGAATTAAACGTTTTGATCGAAATGAGGTGAAGCGTCATATTTCGAAGTAGCAGAAGCAGTGTTTCGAATAAGTGTGTCAAAGCTTGGAGCTTCGAGTGGCAATTATGGGAACATATCTAAAGAAGTCTCGAAATAACAACAAGGCTGTGTCTGGGAAGAGCGTTCGAAACGGAGAAGCACCAAAGCATTTGAAATTCAAATGGAAGCGGGACTTTCGAAGTTTGAAAGTTATGTGTTGGAGCATTTGGGGACACGTGGAAAGATGAAAGAGGCACTGTCCTGCATGTTCTAAACCTGGCATAATCCTATAGCAAGACCGTTATGGTCGAATTAGTATAAATAGAAGTCTTAGTATTAGGATTTCGTGTGTCATATCTATTATACAAAATACTCAATAACATTCAAACTACCACATGGAAAGGGAAACGAATGCAAGAGAAATGTATGTATGATAGCACCATGTATTTCTGATTTAATGAAAACCTTTTACCATTTCCAGTACTTTCCTTTATCCTTTTTGTCAAATAACCTTTACAAGTTTTCTTATTTACAGTCTTTTCACTTCGAAATCTCTTCTTCAAAGTTTCACATTTTATTGTTTTCTTCATATTTCAAGCACTTCATATCTCAGAAAACTGTCATATTTTCCATACCTTTATCTTCAAGTCTTATCTTTCGAAGCATATTTTTACTTAAAGTCATTTAAAGATTTCTTGCATTAAACGCTTTCTTCATATTTCAAACCTTTTGCGTTCCAGAAAACCTTTACATTAACTGTTCTGTAAGTCGAAACCATTTACTTCACTTTTATGCAGTTTTACATGTCTTTACAATTAGCATTACAATTAGCATTTATTCATGCAATTTAGTTTTCACACACATTTTGATTACATCTTTAGATTTTTAGAGAGAGAAATCGAAATAGGCCAAACACATGTACAATATCAACCATGAATATCTGTTCGATCGTGAGAGTAACCTTAATATCCAAGGAGTCATAGGATCAATCTAGTCGATCCTGTGAGTTACCAGAGGAATTGAATAACAGTCAGAAAGATTATTCGATAGTTTGGAAGACTAGCGATTGTTTATCAGAAATCACTGGAAACACTTGGTGAAGGGAAATTGAGTTTCATCAAAGATAACATACCGTAAAATTATTTATTTTCTGCGTAACAAATCAAAACACTTGTAAGCTCTATGATTCAACGGGTAACCCAAGAAGACATACCGAGTAAAGCAAGGTTGTAACTTATGAATGTTAGAGGACAGAAATAAAGGATAACATAAACAATAGAAAACTCATAGTTGTGTGTAAGTGGTATCTCGGTGATATAAGAGTTGCGCTGGTGACTGATTTGGAAGTGTTTTATGGGGGGAAAATGTTTAAAAAATAAGTTGCCATTTGAAGAGCATGATGCCAAAATGACGTGGGAACAAAAGAATGAGCTAGCATATTACTTATCATATTATTAATGGTTCCGATTTTGCATTCCACTTTCCCATCTTGTGAGGATGTGTGGGGACAAGAGAAACGAAAAACAAGATCATAATATTTGCAAAGTAGCTCATTATTATATTCACCGCCATTTTCACATTGAAAACATTTTACATTTTGCAAAATTTATGTGCGAATAAGGTTTGCAAGCGACGTAAGCGTTTCGAATATTTGGGATTTTTCACTAATATGGAAGGTCCATAAGAAAGTTGTGAAATCATCCAAAAATAATACATAATATTTATGACTGGCATAACTTAAAATCAGAGACGTCCTAAACCACTATATAAAATATCAAAAGGCATCAAAGTCAAAGTTTAAGAATTAAAAAAAATGGAAATTTAACACGTTTTCCTAAAACACAAGAGTTACATATAGCAGAAAAATTTAAAGTTTCACAACATATGAACTTATTATTGCGAAGGGAATGCAAAATAAAAATACCATGGTGAATCAGGAGACTGTGCCAGAGACTAGAAGTAAGACCGACAAAATTGGTGGAAGTGGGGTGATTGGATAGAGATTGCCACAACTGTCACATCACATGAGAAGGATCCCCGTCTGAAAAACCTGATACAATAAATCCTTTAAGGTCAAAGAAAACAGAGACATTGTTGTTAGTGGTGAGTCGTCACACATAAATTTAATTTTTAATAATTTACGAGGCATGCAAGACATGGTTAAAGTGAAGGGGTTGGTTAGAGGTGGATATTTGTGTATGTCCAATGTCGTGACTGGAATTCCATGACCACTGCCAACAATAACTATGATTTGAATTACTTAAAGTAGAATAAGATGAGAGATTACATTGTGATACTGTCGTGTGCGATGTTGCGCCAATATCCATGTACCACTGATTGTCAAGAGTGTGGAGAGACATGGTATGCATAGTGGTATCAATGTTTATCTGTGTCTAAGATGATGTAGTAGTTGTATACGCCTGAGGGTGATGTTCTAGGATGCCTGGATGCTTCGAAGGACTGGTGGGGCGTGCCCAACCAGACGTGTGATACGTGCATGGTGGCATGTCACGTGGTGGAGTCCAACTCATAGTTGCCATGCTGAGCTATGTTATTGTTGCTGCCATGGAAGAAAAAACCAAGAAGGATGGCGTTGGAAGCACCGGGTTTGGTGCCACCACGATGACCATGTCCCTTGCAGCACCCCTGGTTGCATTGAGAACGAGAGCGATTGTCGGAGAGGAGGTTACCACGTTGGGAGGTGTCATCAGAAGACCACTACTGAATTGTGTCCATGACAACGTGAGAACCATTACTTGTCATTTTAGCCATACCTGCTTCTTCCAAAGTGAGCATGGAGCATGCCTAATTAAAGACATAAAGTAGATTACTCTGGAGAATCAAGGTGGCAACACTGTGATAAGCTTCTGAAAGAACAAATATCAATTAAATAACTAAGCATTGATTGTTGACAGGAGCACTGGCATTACTCAACTGGTTAGAGAGCATCTTAAGATGATGACAATAATCAAAGACATTAAAAAAACCATCCATGCGAGTGTTGGAGAACTCTTGCTCAAGAGTGACATCCCGAACGCTTTAATTATCCTAGAAAATATCAGCCAAACGATTCTAGGCCTCCGCATAGTGGAGTCTGGTTTTAGAATAGTGGCCAGCAGGTAAGTGGAAATAATGGCATATATCCGTTGAAGGACAATAGAGTTAAGGGTGGTCTAGAGTTCATGCTCGACTTCAGTAGCATGGATGCTGAAATGCTCGGCCCATGTGCCATATTGGTCCTTCTCCATCTCAAGGATAATAGAAATGTGGTTCCTAATGTTGGAAACAACAAGAGCGGGATGAAAATTCATTTTGGAAACAACCGATGACGAAGGAGGGGTCTTAGACGTGCTGAAATCGTGATTGACCGAGGGAGTTTGTCTACTATCGGAGCTAGTGTCCCCGTTGTTAGGAAACAAGGACTTTTAGAGTTGTGGTGACGCGAAGAGGAGGGTCGCACGGTGATTGTTGTGTCGGCGCAAAGAGAACAACGGTGTAGCGGTGGTTGTTGTGGCATGGATATAATAGAGGCACGATGGCGGCTGCGGTTTGTAGGTTTGAGAGAGAGAAAGGAATCAATTAGGGTGATACCATGTAAGATAATTTGAATGTTTGTCTTTCTCATTCACGTAAATAGAATATATATAATCATGATACAACATAATTATAAGAAATTAATTATGACAAAATATCCTAATTATAGAAAACTAATTATGAAAAATTATAACAAAATATTCTATTATATCAACCATCACTATATTATACACAACCAAATAAATTTTACAATCAATTTTAATACATGTCACCTTCAACCATTGTAATGTCATGTCACTAAGTTAATAAATATTTTTTCCATTCCCAACTCGAGTACATGTCACCTTTGCAGCCATTGCAAAGTCATGTCACATTAATTAATTAATTAATTAATTTTTTCCATCTCTAACTCCGTTATACATTGATTCCATTTTAATGACTAATTATTTAATTATTATTATTTTTTAAATTTTTTGACAACAAGTTAAAGTCATTGGCTTGTGTCTATTTTCAGATAAATCATACACAATATTTAATACAAAACCTTAATGGACATCTAACCTCATCGACCGCATTTTCTTTTTTCATGTCTCACAAAACACTTCTTTAGAACCAATCTCAAAACATAATGTTTTCATGTAAACGACAATTCCCAATACAACTCATACCCAGCTTTTATTTAACCTTTTTCAAAAATTTATCTATTTCAATTTAATTTTTATATGTGAAATGTTCATCCAAATCGGACCAAACATAGAAATTTATGAACAGTGAAGCTAAACTTTTACACTGCGTATTTTGTTGAGGTGTATTTCGATCGTTTCACGACCTATTTCAAATTTTACCCCTTGAACAGATGATGAGGTTATGACTAAGTCGACAACTACTATAGGACTCTGAGATTATGGAGAAAGGTGTTTAAAATAGACAAGTTTAAAAATAGGATATCTATATATGGAGGGACATGATTTTTTATCCCTTTTAAAAGTAAGAGGTAAATCATTTAGTCAATATTACAAGCTGTAAATAATCTAAGTCAGTACACAATTTAAAAAAATAATATAATAATCACCCATAGAAAATTCTTTTTTAGTAATTACCATTTGGGAATAGTGGTACCATGTATGAGAATCAATTTCATATCTCTTTATTTTTTATTGTTTTATTTTCTTTACGCTACAATTATTTATCTTCTTCTATCGGCTTGTCTTCCTTTTACTTAGTTTTCTACTTAATCTCTGTTTGATTAATAAAATTAACTTAAATATTTTTTAAATCAAAATTCTTATAAATTGACTTCAATTTTTAAATCAACGTGATTCACCTCTACTTCTTGTGTTGGAAATCACTTGGCTAATAGACTACACCGACCTCAACCGGGTTTGCCCCAAATATTCATATCCTCTTCTCCAACATTGATAAACTAATAGATAACTCGTTGTGTATAAAACATTGTCATTCATGGATGCGTACTCCATGTATAACCAAATCATATGCACAAAGCCTATAAAGAGGAGTCCAGTTTCATGGAGGGGCACACCAATTACCGAATAAGATTTTTGAAGAAGAAATCGTTGAAACACTCGAGATGTACATGGAAGATATGATCGTAAAATCTAGTGAAAAGGAGTGACACGGCAAGCATCTCCCTAGTGTGTTCAAACGGGCCTGAGAATATATATAAGACTTAATCCTGAAAAAATGCACCTTATAGGTAGTGAGTTCCTAGGTTTCTATTTAATGAAGAAGGACATAAAAGCTAATCCAAACTAGTGTAATATAGTTGTTAAAATGGTGACTCTGACCATGAAAAAGGGTATAATAAAGTTGAACGAGATGCTCATATCCTTGAATAGGTTCATCTCGAGGTCAGTCCAACACGTCTTACACAAACTATTGGGAGAAGATGTATAATTCGAGTGGAACTCATAATGCAAGCAAGCATTCACATCGCTAAAAGCGGTCATATCCATTCCATATTCATCTACCTTATTGTGTCTGCCGAAGAAGTTAGCGTCGTCTTCATCTAAGAAATATGTCCTGTGCAAAATCTAGTCTATTTTATATTCAAAGCATTGGCAAGATCAGAGTAATGTTACAATAAAATATAGAAAATTGCACCGGTATTTGTTACGAACTCGAGGAAGCTACGATGTCACTTTATAACACACTCCATTAAATTAAACATTTTTTTAAGTCAAAGTTCTTATAAATTGGCTTCCATTTTTAAATCAACATAATTCACCCCTCTCTCTTGTGTTTTGAATCACTTGGCTAACATACTACACCGACCTCAACTGGGCTTGTCCAAAATATTTATATCCTTTCCCCTAACATCGATAAACTAGTAGATAATTCGTTGTGTACAAAATGTTGTCATTCATGGATGCGTACTCCAGATATAATCAAATCATATGCACGAAGCGAGAGGAAGCCAATTTCATGGATGGGCATATCGATTACTGATACAACATCACACCTTTTAGCTAGAATAACACGGTCGTAACATACCAAAGAATGATTAATATGATTTTTGAAGAGGAAATCAATGAAGCACTCGAGATGTACATGGAAGATATGATAGTAAAATCCAATAAAAAGGAGTGGCACGACAAGCGTCTCCCTAGGGTGTTCAAACTGATGTGCCAATATATATAAAACTTAATCTTGAAAATGCACCTTAGGAGCTAGGGGCAGTAAGTTCTTAGGTTTCTATTTAATGGAGAGAGACATAAAAGCCAATCCAGAAAAGTGCAAAATAGTTGTTAAAATGGTGACTCCGACCATGAAGAAAAGTATAATGAAGTTAAACGAGATGCTCATAGCCCTGAATAGGTTTATCTCGAGGTCAACCTAACACACCTAACCGTTCTACAAACTATTGAGAGAAGATGTATAATTCAAAGGGACCTCGTAATACAAGCAAGCATTCACATCGTTAAAAGCAGCCATATCCACCCCGCCAATTCTGTCTAAACTAACGGTTGGATAAACCTTATTCCTCTATCTTGTCGTGTCTGCCGAAGAAGTTAGCGTCATCCTCATCTAAGATATATGCCCCATGCAAAATCTAGTCTATTTTATATCCAAAGCACTGGCAGGATTAGAGCAATCTTACCATAAAATATAGAAAATTGTACTGGTATTTATTACGTCCTCGAGGAAGCTATGATGTTACTTTATAGCGCACTCCATCGTCCATTAACGACCAACCTCTTAAGCAGGTCCTTAATAAGACGAATCTTACAGGAAGAATGACAAAATGGTCATCTGAGACCTCTAAATTAGATGTTCTTTTTGAGCCGAGGAAAGTGGTGAAAGCCAAAGTGTTTTCAAACTTCTTTGTGGAAAAGACACATCCTTCCCCAATGCGTTAAAGGGCCAAATCCATCCATAAAGCCCTGACCCTCCCAAATGGTAACAAGCTTAACCTTCAAGTTATCTTCTTTCGGCGAGAGTTCCTCTGATTGGTACACATACATACACGTATCGGGGGCTCCAAATGAGCAGGCAAGACTGAGAACACTTTGGAAGAAAAAAAAAACTTAAATGAACCTTACAGATTTGAGGAACAACTAAAAGTATCGATCTTTGAATTTCTTGAAGCTGTTAATGAAAACGTCAAACATTTTCTTTCCCTGAGAAAATGAAAGCAACCATTCCTTTCGCTTTGCCTTGGCAGAAGTACGTTGCACATTGAACAAACGGAAGAACACCTTCATAATCTGACACCCCATTCATGTACTCACACCAATATTGAAATACTTGCACAACTCGCTGGGTGAAATTGCAAAGGGGGATTTTTAGATGATTAAGAACCCCCACTTCGAACTCGTTGAAAAGGAGTCTAAATCAATCCTAGAGAACATGAACTCATGAAGGGGCAACAACTATCCGTAGAAATGACATCACGGTCCTTTGTCGAGCTTTATGTGTGAAACTGACAAGTTAGAGGACGGGTCGATGTCCCAGTAAACATTTTTCATATGACCTTTTATTATATCTTATATATGTTTTAATTACACGGCCAGTCTTGGTAAGTAAACCGTTAGCACATGACCTCCACACAATTTTTGTATATATATATATATATATATATATATATATATATATATATATATATATATATATATATATATATATATATATATATAAAACAAATAAAAGGATCGGAATTGCAGTAAAATAATCATCGATCAAGCAAGAATTAAGATAGTATTTTGGCATTGAATACAATGTAAGTGGTTATCGCTTGCCTCGAGTTCTATTATTTTTTAATTTTGATTATTATTTAAATAAAATAGAGTAAAAATGAAAATTTGTGAATAATAAAAGACGAATAATCAAGTCAAATTAAGAATCTGCTCTTTTATATATATATATATATATATATATATATATATATATATATATATATATATATATATATATATATATATATATATATATATATATATATATATATATATATATATATATTCAAAGCTATATTAAATAAATAAAAGGATTAAAATTATCATAAAATAGTCACCTGTCAAGTGAGAATTAAGATGATGTTTTGATATTGAATATAATATAAGTGGTTATGAGTGTGTGTCGAGTGTTATTATTTTTTATTTTGATTATTATTTAAATAAAATAGAGTAAAAATGAAAATTTGTGAATAATAAAAGATGAATAATCAAGTCAAATTAATTTTAAGATAATAAATTTATTTTATATTTAACTATTTAAAGATGAAGAGAACACATAAAAACATAATGGAATTTAAAACCTACTTTTTTTATTGATTCTTCTTATTTTGAAATTGATAACTTCTTATTTTAATTTTTAAGTTTATGATTTTATTTACTGAGTGTTGATTATTATAAATTTTCTAGTTTCTACCTGACCATATATGTCGTTTGTTTTTTATAAAGTAAATGATTAAAGTATTTTGTTTTACAAACTACTATTTTTGAAAAGATTTAGTTTAACTTTGTCACTAATTTAAATTATTACAAAGTGTGTTAAACAAATTATTTAAGTAACAATCATGTCTGAAAGCCCAATTATATCTAATTTGATTTAAATATGTAATTGTAATTAGAGTATTTTATGATCTCGATCAAAAAAATTATTGAACCGTTCAATTTTAAAAAGAAAAAAAATTAAATATTATTAATTTTTTACTTTATAATCACCATAAACAATTAGTGAGTATTTAAATCACTATAATTTTTTTTTAATTTTTCCTATAATTTATTTAAAACAATTATTTTTATGAACTTACATATTTATTTAACTATTATTTAAGATATTAAATGTAAAATTTTAAACATTTATTTTAATTTATGCATAACTTATATGTTTTTAGTTACATATTCACAATTAAATTTTAAAAAACAAGTAAAATTCATTTCAAGAAAAAAAAAAGATAGTTAATGTTATTTAGTTTATCATCATCTAAATATTTTTTAAAATAAATGAAATTAAATAGTTTAATTAAAAATGAATCGTTCAATATTTTTTAAACGGGAAACGATGAAATTGTCTTGTAGATATATGGTTATTTAAATATTACTTGATTAATAAGTCCTTCATATTTTTATTACACTTATTTAATGTTGAAGTTTTTAACTTAATTTTAGATTTCACTTTAGTCTCTCATCTAATAAATGTTACGGGTTATTCCTCTTAAAAATAGTCCTGTTAGCCAACTTAATCATTTACGTTAAATATAGAGAAAAAACGTTAATTTGTGGTGATGTGGTATGACAGCAAGACAAAACTTAAAATATTGACTCAATGAATTGTTTATATCAATTCTCTAAGCTTCATTCTTATAATTTCATTCATTTCTTGAGTTTATAGGGTTTTATATTCATGTTCTTCAATATTCATAAACATTATTCTTCTTCAAAATTTATGTTCAAATGTCAAAGAATTCCAACACCTCTTCAAACAATTAAAGTTGTGCGACATTTAGATCTGTGCATATAAGAAACAAGAGGAGATATTTTTGTTGTCAAGAGGAGTGTGTTCTTCGTATAATTACATATATGAACAATGTGCATGTTGGAAAAGAGTTTTCGGGTGAAGAAATTAAATAAGTCAAATAAAAAAAAGGATGTAATGTTTTCAAGTGGTTATGTGATTAAATTGTTGATGGAAGAAATTTCAAGAGTGAAGACAAAAGATAAAAACACTAGTACAGAAATGACTTTTTACATCGGGTGAAATTGACTTTTTACATCGGTTTTGGGTCCGATGTAAAGTCAGGCGATATAGTAAATCAGGGACTTTTTACATCGGTTTTGGGACCGATGTAAAAAGTCCCTTTTTTACATCGGTTATAATATCAGAACCGATGTAATAACCTGTTATTAT
This sequence comes from Vicia faba, assembly GCA_948472305.1. Classification (NCBI taxonomy): domain Eukaryota; kingdom Viridiplantae; phylum Streptophyta; class Magnoliopsida; order Fabales; family Fabaceae; genus Vicia; species Vicia faba. The sequence continues at coordinate 933,498,259 of OX451736.1, read as the reverse complement.
GCACATTTTTTAAAAAATTGATCCAGTTTTTTACATTGGTTGGAAGTAATACCCGATGTAAAAAGTCCCTTTTTTACAAGAAACAGTTATTATGCACATTTTTTTAAAAAATTGATCCAGTTTTTTACATCGGTTGGAAGTAATACCCGATGTAAAAAGTCCCCAGTGACGCGACTTTTTACATCGGTTATCATCCCCAACCGATGTAAAAAGTCCCTTTTTACAAGTTTTTACATCAGTTTTTACTAATAACCGATGTAAAATGTATGAAATTTTTTTGGAATAGATTATTTATTTTTTGGGTTTCCTATACAAATATAATTTGTACCAATTTTTTCATATTTTTCCAATATCAAACAGACAATATTTATGTCGCTATATAGATTTCATAGCTTTCCAACATCACATATATCACATTTAGGACGATGTTTTCATATTTTTCGCAACAAACTTACAAATTGAACAATTGTATTGCAAACTTGTATTGTATTACAACATACAAACTTACAATTATAAATTCTTCACAAAATATAAAACAATATTCAACTATTTATAAGTCTTTTTCAAAACTTACAATTACATAATATTCACAAAATATACATATACAAAAATATTCAACTATTTCTAAGTTTCCAAACTTGAATTACCAATATAAAATCTTCGGTAGACAACACCAAAATCATATTGCCTGACAATAAATAATAACAATTAACATCAGCAAAAAAAATCAAGAAACTCAACACATGAGCAAAAACCACATGTATTGTGCAAAAACCACAACTTATACAATTCTATAAAACTCACCAAGATAAACTTAAGTTCCATGTAACTCAAAGAAACATTTTGCCCAACGAAGTCGCAAATCATACAAATCATCTGGTGTTAATTCTGTTGGGTCATCAAATACCTATAATACATAAATATAACAATATAGAGTTATTTTTTAAAAATTCATATTAAGTCGAAAAACAAAAAGTAAAGAACAAAGTAAAGTTATTTTTAGTACCTGCATCCAATTCTCGGTTATATTAGCAGAGACAATATCCAACATATTTTTCATCACATAGTATCCACAATCATTAGAGTTATGTTGTTGCCTTGTCTACAATTGAATGACATAATTAGTGAATATTTATCATAAATTTAACTATAGAATTACAATTTACATCACACTTACATTGGGATGAAGCCATGTAGCCTTTTTTCTATTTCCATTTGCCATTTGATGAATCCCAAAAGAACTAATACATAAAGATATAAACATCACATAACTAAATATACTCGCCAATGAAAAATCACATAACTATTAGTTGTCAATGAAAGTCACATGAAAGATAAACTTACTTTGTAATAATTTTCTTCGTGTTCTGGTCAATTTCCCGATGAAGTGAACAAAATACGACAACTAAATTGTCTCTTGGACACATGACTATTAATTGCCAATGTCTCCTGTACGTGTGTGTGGAAACATAAAAGTCGCATAAAATATATATGTTATCAAAATTAAATAATATAAAACACAATTTCATAAAAATTCTTACCCATGAATTAATGGTAGTAAGTGGCACGCTCTGTTTTCATCACGTAACTTTTCTAGCACGTAATTTTTAACATCTTCTTGAGATTTCGCTACATTATCATTATAAATACACCTAGCAGGGTCCATAAATCCATATAATTCTGAAATGGAATTCTAGACGATCATCCATTTCTTCACTAACATCATCTCTTTGAGACACGTTAGACTTTGCTACTACTTCACCGTGCCATATCCATTTTGTATAACTTTGACAAATCCCTACACAAATTAGATGATCCATGATTTTTTTCTTACTACGTTTTGGTTCTTTATTTTCACAACGAATACATGGACATAGAAAAAGCGTAGGAAGACTTTTGTCAGCATTACTTTCAGCAAACTGTAGAAATTCCATCACTCCATGTTCGTACTCGTCACTTAATCGATTAGCTCTCATCCAACTACGATCCATAACTATGTTCACACGGAGGAAGGTCTGACGAACGGTGTGTCCGCGGCTGCACTACTTCACGGAGATTCCGAGATTGCAAGTTGCGCTGCTTCGCGGAGAAAGAAAAATAGAATCAAATTTCAATGGCAAGGTGATAACTCTATTAAGTTTGATAGGTTAAATATAAACAATGTGTTTCTGAGAGGACCATTAATTCTTTTAGCACAATTGATTACATGTTATTTTTTTATTACAGAAGAACACCTTTAAGAAACTACTTTAATTACTGTTGTGTTCATCCACATATATAGTTAATTTACTCTTGAGTAACAATTGAGTGGAATGAATACTTTTTTACATGTAAATTTTGTTGAAGAGCATATATGTATCTGCATTTTAGGATAGCATTATTCTGCACTAAAAATCATATTTTCTCTTTATTTTCTTTTGTTTTAATTAAAATAATTAAACATTTTTAATTAAAATAATTAAAAATCATTAACTTTTGTTCTTAATTAAAACCATGTTTGTGTATGAAATTGAGACTTAACCTTTGTTTACTGATTTTATTACACAGGAGCTACTAAAGTCACTTAAAAATGTGGTGCTGCATCCCTATATATCACCTATATGCAACTTCTTATTTTCTTACACTATTATGTATCTATCAAATGGTATTACATTGTTAATGGCCTATATAGTTATTATGTTAGATTTTTTCTAAACAAAAATAATATATTAACACTAACAACTTTATCATTTAAATAAAATATTATATCTATACTACTAATATTAGATACTCCCTTCCACTATTTCTCTCTTTTCAATCTCTTCTTACAATCTAACATACTTTAAATATAAACTCGCATTAAAACCCTTACTAACCCACAAAAAATCCAACAAAATAGATTAACAAAATAAAAAACATAACCAGAACAACAACAACATAGTACTTAGAGTTTTTTCGATCAGAACAATCAACAAAAATTTCTCTCTTACAGTTGAAACTCAAAGAGGAATAATGCTAATAATTCATTTTTTAAACAAAAATTTGCACTTACAGTTGAAACGGCGAGCGAAGAGTCGTGAAGGTGAGTCGTTGACGGTGGGCGTCGGAGGAGAGACTACGAAGTGGGACGGTCGTTGACGGCGACGACGGTGGGTCGGAGGAGAGACGGCGTCGCGGTGGGCAGCGGTGTGCGTCGGAGGAGAGAAGTCGAAGTGGGACGGTCGTTGACGGCGACGACGGTGGGTCGGAGGAGAGACGGTGAAATGGCGCGAAGATAATGGAAGTGGTGGGCGTGGCGGCGAAAATCTTGTCGCGGAGAAAATGGGTCGGAAAAAATGGGTAGTAAAAATGGAGGAGACTGTATAGTTTTCAAGTTATTAATTTTGTTTTTATTACTTTTTACATCGGTGGACTTTCCAACCGATACAAGCGTTGGGCTTTTACATCGGTGGAAAGTCCAACCGATACACCCTTCTTGCCACGCATTAGCTTTTACATCGGTGGATACTGAACCCGATGTAATAGCTTGACACGCGTTGGTTTTTTTCATTTTTTTATATATTAAATCGATCTAGTTTATTACATCGGTGGAAAGTCCAACCGATGTAATAGCTTGACACGCGTTGGTTTTTTTTTCATTTTTTTACATCGGTGGATACTGAACCCGATGTAATAGCTTGACACGCGTTGGTTTTTTTTCATTTTTTTATATGTTAAATCGATCGAGTTTATTACATCGGTGGAAAGTCCAACCGATGTAATAGCTTGTGTTGACACGCGTAGCCTTTTAATCATTTTTTTAATATATTTTATATACTAAATCCAGCGAGTTTATTACATCGGTGGAAAGTCCAACCGATGTAATAGCTTGCTTATATTTCTTTAACGTTTTAGACACCTTGTTTCTTATTTACAAAAATGCCACCGTGTTTTTTTTTGGAAATCTTTTACATCGGTGGATGAGATTGCCCGATGTAATAGGTGACGAAAAATTTTTTTTTCCTTATTTTTTATATCATTGTAAATAAATTGTTTTCAAGTGGTTATGTGATTAAATTGTTGATGGAAGAAATTTCAAGAGTGAAGACAAAAGATAAAAAGTTCAAGTTTAAGAATGAGGTAATACACAAGAGGAATGTTGAAAATATTAATGGTGTTTGACATTTTTAGTTTAAGGTTGAATGTAGTGTTTTTAATAATGTATTTCAATTAAGGTTAGTTGATTGACTGTGTTGGTTGAAGCTTTAAAGTAAATAAAATGACCAAATATGTTATTTATCAAACATATTAAGTTTGATATCTTAACCAAATTGTAAATAAATTCTGGGATTAATAGTTATTTTGCCTCCAATCATACAGACGAATTTTAAAAAATCTCCCTGTAAAAAAAAGATGTTTAGATTTCTCCTAACATTTCAAGATTCCTTTATTTTGATCCCTCTTGAAATTCAATCACAAATCTTTGACGTGATAACTTTTTTTTAAATATATTTTTAATGAAGTGGATGATCTTGTTGGCATTTTTATTATTTTTAATTACACGTGACATTTTATTAATATTTTAATGTTTAGTTGTTGAGAGGTTAAATATAAAAGATGAAAAATTTGCCTCACATATGTGTCAAACCCATGACACAAAGCTTGTAAGGAAAACCCCATGCCAATGTGTTGTAAGCTTCTATTTCTTATTAGCCTTGAATCATTTCTATCTATTTCAACATTTTAATATATATATATATATATATATATATATATATATATATATATATATATATATATATATATATATATATATATATTAGTAAAAATTTTATTACCAGAAATACAATATTTTTGTTACTTGATCCCCCAACTCTTTTTGACCCCTTTCAAAAAATAAATAAAAAACACATTATCATTAGGGAGGGTTTTATCATGAATCCATTGATTTTAGATGACACACCTTATTGAGGCATGGATCGAGGGATATTTTTTATTTATTTCACAAAAGAGCATTTTGGATCATGCATATATAATATTTACGGATAGAGAACTAGACCAATAGATTCACACTGAATATCTTTCTCATAGATAGATAAAAGGGTATGAATTCGTATGGTCATGTTCTCTTGAGTGAAATAAAGATAAATTAGAAATTAGTTTTTAGAGAGATGTCTGAGTGGTTGATAGCTCCGGTTTTGAAAGCCGGTATAGTTTGAAACAAAAAACTATCGAGGGTTCGAATCCTCTCTCTCTCCTTTTTTCTTGGCGAATGGATTTTATTTTATTTTATTGATTTAGGTTGGCTCGAATTTTTGGGCTCGACTAAGTGGTGATATAGCCGAGCCCGAAAAAAGATTAGAAATAAATGAATTGAAAAACAAATTTTTTTCAATATGATCTGCTCGACTCAATCCAATATGTATACTAAAATCAAAGTGATTCTTACATCAAGCATTGGATTTCATGTCTCAATTAAAAGGAGTCATGGAAAAGGGGTAATCAAAAATGCTTTTTAGATGGTTGGTCAAGTATAGGTGTTTCTATTTATGAAATGAGAGGTGTTCTAGAAAATATCGCTAGAAATGTGATTTCAATAGTGGCATCCAAAATGCCTATACGAATTCAATTCATTCTTTCTGAATAATCATTAGAACGAAAGATGTCTTTAATATGAAAAAAGACAATTCTTTCTCCATATATTTTGTTAACACAATATTTTTTTTACTCCAACTTTTTGACTGAAACGGAAAGATAAGAAAAAAAGATATGATTCAACCTCAAACCTATTTAAATGTAGCCGATAATAGCAGAGCGCACAAATTGATGTGTATTCGGATCATAGGAGTTAGTAATCGACGATATGCTTATATTGGTGACATTGTTGTTGCTATAATAAAAAAACACTGTCAAATTCATCTTTAAAAAGATCTCAAGTCATCAGAGCTGTAATTGTACGTACTTCTAAAGAAATAAAACGTCGTAATGGTATAATAATAAAGTATGATTATAATGTGGCGGTTCTCATTGATAAAGAAGGAAAACCAAAAGGAACTCAAATTTTTTCCATAATAGCCCGAGAATTGAGACAGATAAATTTCACTAAAATAGTTTCATTAGCACTAATGGTAATAATAAGAGATCATGATATAGACATATTATTTATGACTTGAATGAATAGGAAATAGATTAGAATATGAATAAAAAATATATTATATATTCAATTCAATATATTCAAAATAAAAATTCAAATTCAATTTCTATAAAAAAAATAGAATTCGAATTCAATATAAGATTATTTATATAGTTTCGAATAGGTCATTCGTTCATTTTATTTCTATCTTTTTTTAGTTATAGAATATTCTATATTCTATATTTAGATTATCCTAATTACAATCAATTTTTTTATACATATAGAGTATTATTCTATTCTCATATTCAATATTAGAGATTTAATTGAATCAAAAAACAAAAAATCAAAAAACAGGAGCACGTTGATTATATCGAAAGTAAGGAGCAAAAATCTATCATGGGTAAAGATACTATCGTTGATATACTAACCTTGATACGCAATGCTGACATGAATAGAAAAAGCACTGTTAAAATACCACTTACTAATATCACCGAAAACATTGTAAAAATTCTTTTACGAGAGGGTTTTGTTGAAAACGTCAGAAAACATCGAGAAAGCAACAAATACTTTTTAGTTTTAACTCCACGGTATAGAATAAATAGGAAAGGATCCTATAAAACTTTTTTAAATTTAAAAAGGATCACTACACATGGTCTACGAATATATTCTAAGTATAAAAAAATTCTGAAAGTTTTAGGAGGGATGGGGATTGTAATTCTTTCTACTTCTAGGGGTATAATGACATATCGAGAGGCTCGATTAGAAAGAATCGGGAGAGAAGTTTTATTTTATATATGGTAATGCTAATTTTGCTGATATATGAATTATATGAAAAACTTAGAGCCAACAGTATTATGAATGGAGGGAGTAGAGAAAAAACAAATTTCTAATATTATTCATGATACATTATTGAATATGGGAAGAGGTTTTAAATAGAATAGAAATTAAAATTAATGAAGATTAAATTAATCAACAACTTCTAAGGGTATGTTGCAGGTTGCTTTAGAGAAATAAAATTCAAATCAGATTATAGGTTATGTTTCCATTGGATACAACCAAAAAAGGAAGTACAGTTGACTCCATTCGATTAGACTATTTTATAACTTCAACCTATTTTTTAGGAGGAACAATTTTAAGTTCAAATGTAAGGAAACCCTATTTTCTTCCGATCTATAAAATTGGTATTCGATTTAATTTAAGGAGTTAAACACATGAAAGTGGCGATCTCTGTTCGTAAAATTTGTGAAAAATGTCGACTGATCCGTAGGCAAGGTCGACTTATAGTAATTTGTTCCAATCCAAAACATAAACAAAGATAAGGATAATATTAAAAGAGAAAAGGGCTTTCTATTCATAAGATTTTTTATTTGAGTTCTATTAAAATTAAAATAAAAAATCTTATGAATATTCCATTTTATTAAATACTAAATCTAAAAATATAGATTCTATATTTGAATCTAGTCTATAGTTATAAGTATTCTAATAAATACATTGTTTATTTCTTTATATTTGAAAATTGTATTCTATATTAATTGAATTATAGAATACAATAGAACAACTAGTTAGAAAATAGTAAAGAATCGATTTTGACAGGAAATGGATATATCCATATATTTTGGACTTATATTATTTTTTTAAAATAATAAGACATGGCAAAATTTATACCAAAAATTGGTTCACGTAAAACTGGATGTATTGGTTCGGTAAGCATACTCGTAAAATACCAAAGAGGGTTATTTATATTCAAGCTAGTTTCAACAATACCATTGTGATTGTTACAAATGTAAGAGGTCGGGTGATTTGTTGGTCCTCCGCATGTTCATGTGGATTCAAGGGTACACAAAGAGGGACACCATTTTCGGCTCTAACTACAACGAGGAATTCTATTCAAACAGTAGTCGATCAAGGCATGCAACGAGTAGACATCATGATAAAAGGTCCTGGTCTAGGAAGAGAGGCGACATTAAGAGGTATTCGTAGAAGTGGGATACTATTAATGGTTATACGGGGTGTAACCCCTATGCCACATAATGGATGTAGGGCTCCTAAAAAAATATGTGTGTAAAACTAACAATAAACATTAAAGAAAAAGATTTCAAGAGAAATAAATAATTAAACCAAGAGTTTCATAAAAATATATTACTATGATTCGAGAAAAACTAAAAGTATCTACTCATACACTAAAGTGGAAGTGTGTTGAATCAAGGGTAGACAATAAGTGTTTTTATTATGAACGCTTTATTATGTCTTCACTTATGAAAGGTCAAGCATATACAATAGGCATTGCAATGCGAATAATTTTGCTCAGAGAAATAAAGGGAACATTTATCACACGTGCAAAATCGAGAAAATACCACATGAATATTCGACCATAGTAGGTATTCAAGAATCAATACATGAAATTTTAATGAATTTAAAAGAAGTTGTATTGAGAAGTAATCTGTATGGAACTCCGGACGCGTCTATTTGTTTCAAAGGTTCAGGATATGTAACTGCTCAAGACATCATTTTACCACCTTCGGTGGAAGTTATTGATAATACACAACATATAGCTAACCTAACAAAACCTATTAATTTGTGTATTGAATTACAAATCGATAGAAAGCAGAGATATCGTATAAAAACACTAAACAACATTCAAGATGGAAGTTACTTCTATACTATAGATGTTGTATTCATGCCTCTCAGAAATGCAAATTATAGTATTCATTCTTATGTGAATGGAAATTAAAAACAAGAGATACTATTTCTCGAAACATGGACAAATGGAAGTTTAACTGCTAAGGAAGCACTTTATGAAGCCTCCCGAAATTTAATTGATTTATTTATTCCTTTTTTACACGCAGAAGAAGAAAACTTAAATTTTGAAAACAATCAACACAAAATTACTTTGCCCCTTTTTACTTTTCATAATAAATTGGTTAAGGATAAACTAAGGAAAAAAAAATTACATTGAAATCTATTTTTATTGACCAATTAGAATTGCCTCCCTGGATCTATAATTGTCTTAAAAAGTCCAATATACATACAATATTGAAACTTTTGAATAAGAGTCAAGAAGACTGTTGTACCCCAAAATTTTCCCTCTCATTTCTCAAAAAATCTCTTATAAGATCTCCATTGATTCAAGACTACACAGAGTTTGATCAGCTCAAGACACCTCCTCAAGCACTGGTGACTCAAATTAGGGTTTGAGTTTGTACAAGGACAATTGATCTTTCTAAGCCTCAATTGACTTTCATGAATCATTTTGGACCTTCAAGATTTATCATGTCAAGTTTAAAGTCTTGGATCACATTTTTGCTCAGTCAATTGATCAGTTGACCTAAAATCAGTTGTATTGGGGAAAAAGTCAACTGTGGTCAATTTACAGTCAAACTTCTTAATTTTTATCCATATCAACATCATGAACTCATATATATCAATTGATCAAGTTTGGATCATAATTCCTCAAGAAATTGATCAGATCGTCAAAAGGGCAAAATGGTCAAAATTAGGGTTTTGACTGAGAAGGTGCAATTTTTGACTTTTGACTGAGAAGGTGCAATTTTTGACTTTTGACCTAACCAATGACTTATTGGTTTAAGACATGATCTCAAGGATTCAAATACATCATTTTTACCTAATGGCATGTCTCAAAACATTTCTCAAGATCAATTGATTGATAGTTGAATTTCAGTCAACTGATTAAAAGTCAACTGTACACTAAAAAGTCAAACTTTGACTTTTTGATAAAATCAAGTTTCAAAGATTACAATTCATCAAGACATGTCAAAATATGAGACTTGTTCGTCAAGAAATCAAAAGGTCAAATTTCCAAGACTTAGAATTTTTTCTTAGTGTTGGAAAATTCACTTTTTTTCATAACTTTGTGCCAAATTTCCACCATGATGCAAGATGATTCAAGGAAAACTTCCAACATGAAAGCTGTAGATCTCAATGAGGTATAAAACATTGTAGGGCAAAACTTTTTCTAGAAATTCTTGGATTTTAAGTTATGAATTTGTGAAGACATGCTCATGAAACTTGAACACTTAGTGAAATTATGCCCTAGTTAGGCAGATTTTTGGTACCAACTTCATGGCAATTTTTCACCTAGTTCCAAATTAAATTTTCAAAAATGTAAAACATGAAGGTTGTAGGGGATGTTACAAGCTTTCCAAAATGTCTAAGAACTCATTGAGATCATGTTTGTTCTAAGATAATCGAAGCCGTGAAGTTAGGGTTTCATTCTTGTTTTGCAAGGAAAATTTGTGAAGAACACTTGATCAAATCTTCAAGCATGCTGTACAAATCCCACTTTGTAGGCTTCTAACTTGCATTTCACTCCATAATAAAATGTTTACATAAATGTTAGAGCTTTGATCCAAGCATTTGAGGCATTGTCCAAATGGTTATTCCATTAATGGCACAAAGGTAACACTTCCATTTTGGAAAAGTAAGCTTTATTACAAAAGTCAATGCATAGAGCTCCCAACTTGTTTCATCTGAGTACAAGAAATGTAAAAGATAAAAGTAACATGTCTAGAGCCTCCAATAAACTCAGACCATGCTTGTACTATGCCTTGAAACCATATTTTCCACTTTTCTTCAAAATCAAGTAACATAGTCATAACCCTATATCCCACAGATCTGTCAACCTTAAGTCCTCTAACCTTTTTCTTATAACTATACAAGTTATTTGCAAGCAAACACACGATTGCAAGCCCTCCCAAGACTTCCCAAGCACCCTGCTGCATAAAATCTGCCATAACTTGACAGTTTTGAGCAAAAACTCATAATCTCCATTTTCACTCGTGCGTTTTGATTTCTAATCATCTAAACACCTTGCATACATCATATACAAGTGATCCAGGCCCCTGTTTCCTGACTGTTACCCCTCCATCACCATCCACCATTTTCAAAACTGAAGCTTGCAACTTGACTTAAGTTGGGAGTTTCAGCCATCCTTAAAGCAAAGTAGGAGTTGAAATACACTCAAGGAGGTCCAGGCCAGCTAAACAGATCTTTGGGAAACCTCAAAGCTTGCTCAAACTGAAAACACGACCTCCATCTGCAAGGTAAGTTTTCTGAAATTCTATCTCTTCATACAAGCATCATTTGATTCTTATTTATGAAGATAAAATGTAGATATCATTGCCCTGAAGTTGTACATATTCATAGTTTTCATTTATATTGATTGAGCTTAGAGAATTTTAGGTTTGAATCTCTAAAAAAGTTAGGTCATAATTTGGTACTTTTAGAAATTCATGTTCATCTTTGAGAATTAGCTTAAGTTATTTACATATTCAGAATCATGGTGAAATTTCTAACAAGTTTGATGTTGGAAGTTTTGTGAATGGATGAGAAACGAGTGAGTTACAGGAACCATGGCTGGAGGTTGAAGATGAAGTTCATTTCTGGAACTTGTTTTGTATTATGTATTTATTGTTTCAGTTATATTAACGGATGTACATCCACCCCAGTGGTAAAGGCAGCGCGCGTTTATGGTCAAGGTCATGGGTTCAAGACCCAGCGTTGCCTTTTGCCATATTTTTTCACATTTTTCTTCCCTTTTGCTACAACCAGCGCCTGGGCTTAGTATGTTGGGCCCTTACCATTTTGCTTCTCCACACCCCCACTTCACTGCACAACACAGGCCCAACTCTTTTATTTTTGTTTATTTTTCTGATTACAAAAATCCCATTGGGCCAGGCTTCAAAAATCTGTTTTTTCTAACAAACCCATAAATTCCTTTTTTCACCTCCTGATTTTTATATTTTCATTTTATTTTATTTTTATTTATTATTTTTATTATTATTTTTATTATTATTATTATTATTATTATTATTATTATTATTATTATTATTATTATTATTATTATTATTATTATTATTATTATTATTGTTATTGTTGTTTTTATTAATAAAAATCCAAAAATAGTTTATTTATCTAATATATTTATATTCATGTATATTTTATTCCTCTAAAAAACTAAAAAAGACAAAAATATTTTTTTTTTAAAAATTTAATTCTTTTTATTAATATATTAAATAATTAGATTTAGGTTTAGTTATTTTCTTTTCTAATTAAAATCAATTTAGAGTTTAGGTTTCTTTTAATTAATTAATTTCCATACTATTTTTATTAAACTTAAGACCTTTTCTAAAAAACCCTAAAAATGCTTTCTAATTTAATTTCTTTTCTTAATTAATTTAGACTTAATTTTCTTAATTTAATTAATTATTTTCTTTTAGATAATTAGGTTAAAATCCTTTCCTCAAAAACCAAACAAAATCATTTCTCTTCCATTTATATCCTTGTATATTATTTATTCATTCCTTGTACAATATTCAACATGGTTGTAATAGATAATTAGGTTTAATTTCTTGCAATCCCCATTTGTAAATTTGTATACCCCATCCCCCTAATGATGTAATAGCGTAGTAATTTTACTTTCCGCAATTTATCGCTTTCATATGAATGCTAATAATTAGGATTTGTATAGAAAGATAAAAATCAACAAGCAGATATCCCTAATCAAATATTAAATGCATGCAAATCAAACACACTATTCACACATGCACCCTTAAGGTTAACTCCACTTGTTGCCTAAAAAATGGTCATGTTACGCATGTGGGATGTCTTAGAAAAAACAATAAAAAATACAAGATCATAGTCCCTCGATGACGCTATAAATGTTACCTTTCAAATGATCTTAGTCCCTCAAAGAGAAATGCTAAGATATCTTACAACATTGCTATCATGACTATACGATGACCCATGCCCGTCCCTTTACATCTAAAGATAAGGCTTCTTACCAATCAATGGTAAGATATCCATATCAAAGGAAAGGAATAAATGAACAAAAGACTTTTGAGTAGGTAGATTTTTCCTAGTTGCTTGCTCATTTTCAAAACAAACATCCTTGCTCATTTTCAAAACAAACACCAAACACTTTCAAAAACAAACTTTCAAAACTTAAAATATTTTCAAAAGTCTAACACTTTGTATACGTTCTTACGAACGAGAACCATTACAAAGTTTGCCTAAACGAAGGCGTCTTTTCAAATACTTTCAAAAACCACTACAAAGCACATTTTCAAACAAAAGCAAGTGATCTAACAAGAAACTAAGAGCCCATAGATAACTATGGATGAAAAGGGTGCTAACACCTTCCCTTTTCATAATCTACCCCCCGAACTCAAGAAATAATCTCAAAGGTCTTTCTTGTTCTTTTTCACCTTTTCTTTTGGATAAAAGAAAAGTCGGTAGCGACTCTTGCTAACCACAAATTTGCGATCAAACGTAAAACACCCCAAGTCAGTTCTCCCACCGTATTACAAAGACCTTATGAAAATTGAACATTTTCGCGTAGAAGATTTAAAAAATATATTAAACATTTTACAAATCGAAAAGCATTTTGTATAAATTGAAAATCTATTGGATTTTTTAATCTTTCATTTTTATAAAAAGAAAAAGAAAGGTTAAAATATTAAATTTGAATCTTTAGCACAAATCAATATATTCAGAATAGGTCTAAAATGAAATAGATGTATCTAGGGATTAGTCATTTCAAAGTGAATTTTCCCAAGATACACAACACAATACACCTGTCATGATATATGCATCGGGTGCCGTAGCAAATCGAGTAGATCTGGAAGCATGTTTACAAGCTCGGAATGAAGGACGTGATCTTGCTCGCGAGGGTAATGCAATTATTTGTGAAGCTTGCAAATGGAGACTTGAATTAGGTGCAGCTTGTGAAGTCTGGAAGGAAATCAAATTTGAATTTCCCAGCAATGGATACTTTGTAATTTAGTAATAACCATTCTTTCTATTAATTTCTATTAAACTCGGCCCAATCTTTTACTAAAAGGATTGATCCGAATACAATACACAATACAAAAATACTTGTTGTATCTAGACTGAATCCTATAGATCTTTTGGATTGATATATTTTTTCTAGTTCATTATTCTTTTTTGATTTGGAATATAATGAATTAAAATAGAAATATTTTCTATTAAAAATGAGAATAGAATTTTTTTTATTTGTTTTCTCGATTATATTATTTTTTCCAACCCTAATATTGACAATAATGTATCAAACAAAAATAATCTGATTGTGAATCAATGGATGGATTGACTCATGTCACGTAGGTTTTTTACTTCATCAAATGGTGGATTCATTGTATTTCGATTTTTTTTATAAAAACAAGAAGTTTTTTTTTATTCAAAGTGAAATAGAAATATGAAAAAATAAAATAAAATAATACTAATTTAAAACTATATTAATAGACAAATAACTATAATATTGTACTAAACAAGTCGTCTATAATTTTTTATTATCATTTTTTCTTTTTTTCATTGTGATTTAATGTAATATATAACATTAGATTCTATTATTTATAGAATTCCATCTTTTTTTTATTTCGATTGGATATACAAATCCTTGTTTGTAATTTTATTAGGGTTGCTAACTCAACGGTAGAGTACCCAACTTTTAAGTGCGACTCCATTTTTTACCCATTCATATGAACTAATTGGTTCATCCGTACCATTGGTAGGGTTTGTAAGACCACGACTGGTCCAAAAAGGAATGAATGGAAAAAGCAGCATGTCGTATCAACGGTGAATTCAAAAAAAATTCATTCATATTGGATCCGACCAATCTTTTTCTTTGAATTGTTGGATGAGAACAAATGAATTCTGCTGGGTTGAATTAATAAAGGGATAAAGCTTAGCTGTTCGAATGAGAAGTACATGGGAACTTCCTCCATGTCGGGGAAATAAAAATCTTATGGCCTCGTGGTGCTCATGGTGACTAGCATGAGAGCTTTATCCGAGGACGCCCCTGTTTCTCTGACCTGCTTGGATTTGGAAGCGTCTTCTTAGGGAGACTCTTACTTTCTGTATTGTTTGAGATGTCTGTCCCGGATGAGGATCTCAATGGCATCCTTGAGGTGGATGTAGTCTTCTATCGTACGCCTGTGACTTTTATGGAACCGCCAGTACTTGCTTTTGTCCATATTGGGCTTGGACGGTGTTTGTCGGGAGAAGTGAACCCCAACTTGCTTGAATTTTGTGTTCGCGTAGTCGATTAGAATCTTCTCGTGCAATACATTGAGGGGAGTATAGTCATGAAAGTGACTAGGCATGCCCTTGTAATCTCGGGACTCACGGGACTTATCCTCCCTTTTCTTTTCACCTCCCCAACAAGATGTCGAGGGCTCTTCATTATTTGAGGACTTCGTGTTCTCTTTATGTCGTGAGTCTCGTGCATTTTTGGCGGCCTCTTTCTCTTCGTACTGGATGTACGCTTGTGCTTTGAGTAGGAGAGCATCTAGAGTTCCTGGTGATTTGATGCCAACTGCCTTGGCAAAGTCACTGCAAGGACGGAGCCTACGTTCGAGAAGACATTTTTTCATGTCGTCGGTCGTGGAGACCTGTATGGATTCCTGGTTGAAACGTTCAATATATGCCTGAAGGGGCTCATCCCTCCCTTGGATGATCGCCTCCAGAGATGCTTATAACTTTGGATGTCAACGAGATGTTGTAAAATGCCTGGAAAATTGTCTTCCCAGATTCTTCCACTATTTGATAGATTCATTGGGAAGGCTCTTGTATCATGCCATGGCCCCTTTCTTGAGAGTTATAGGAAAGAGTCGGCATTTGATTGCTCCACATACTCCTCTATAGTTGAGCAGCGCGTCGATGTTTTTGATGTGCTCGTTAGGGTCGGTCGTTCTATCGTAGGTCCCTATGTGGGGAGGTTTCTCCAGATCAACAGGGAGCGTGGTCTCCATGATTTCTCTTGATAACGGGCCGCGAGGCTCGTCATTATCGCTTATATCAAGAGACGGTGATGGGGAATGGTGATCCTTTCCTCGTTGGAGGTTATTGTCCCTCCTAGGAGAGGTGCTCCTTCTTGGCTTGGGTGATAATGAGTGGTCACAGTCAAGCTGGTTGTTTTTTGTATTCTTGGAGATCGGGGAGCGCCGATCTTTACAGGGAGGTATTTGACCTTGTTTCTTGATGAAAAAAACCTCCTGTTTCTCCCGTGCGGGGGGACGACCGCGCCTTGGTAGAGATGGACTGTGGGAATCATAACACCAGTGTCTCCAAGGAGGAGACTTTGAATGCTTCTTCTCCCAGACCCCGATCCTCTTGCTCTACTGCAGGATTAGGGCATTGGTTTGATTAAGGGCAACGAGCAGTGCTGCCATGGCCGAGTCAGCATTCGGTGGAATAGGAACTGGCTGGAGGACTTCTGGAAACTCCTCGTTGGGGTTCTTAGACCCCTGATCGTCCAAGAGTTGGAGGTTGTCGCGTTCAACATAGATTGAGTCTGGGGACGCTATCCGACCATCTTTGATCTCGGGGATATCCTCTAGATGAGGAAGTTCTTGGCTCCCGTATGTCTTGTGGATATGATAAAGTACAATTTTTCTAGACAAATGGTGGTCATCGTTATCGACCATGATTTGAAGGTATGAAGGTTTCTTTGGTCTTCGGTTTCAAGGAAGAAGGAAGACAGGGAAGATAATTCCCCGTAGACAGCGCCACTAATCTTACCGCTTGATCAGAACCTGAAGGCGGGCCTTGATGATAATGTATGCTTGGATGGAAATATGAGGAGATGAGGGATGTACCTGCAAGGTACTCCGATGATCAAATAAGAGTGAGTGCAAAAAGATACAAGAAATATATTAGGGTTTTTAGTATGAATATTGGATACCTGGTCCTCATGAGTGTGAGGGTTTATATAGTGTCCTCGGCGCGTAGCCATTGTTTCCTATTTTTGGGCCTAAATATGCAGGTCCACAAAAGTAGGTAACTGCCAGGACCTGGTCAAAACGAGTAGTCATGCCCGTAACTAGCTATTGCTCCGAGCAAGGATGAAATGACGGGAAAACACATTATAAGCTAGTCTGGTTGTCTGCTCGACGTGTAGCAAGAAGATCGAGGATGAAGCTGCCATTATGGGCAGGTTTAAGGTTGGGGTCTTTTGGCATCGCAGCGCTTGGGGAGCGATCGACCAAGTGTGCCTGATGGGGGACTAGAGATGATGGGCCAGAGTTATTAGGCCATGTTGGAGGTGGAAGTGGATTGGGGTAATTCTAGTCATTGGGCCAGTCCAGAACACCCATTATGTTATGGGGTATTAAGAAATGTGTAAAAGAAAGAGTATATTGATAAAGATATTTTTTCTAAAATCAAAAGAACGATTGGTCCAAAAAATAAATGATTTCTAACTTGCTTGTTGTCCTAGAAAAATTAGAAGGAACATGCGAGGGGAGATAGTCCATTAATGCGTTTTAACTCGTTTTCTATGTATCTATTCATATTTGTTTTTTATTTCAATTTGAATATAGATATAGAATATCTTTATTTAACTGTATCGCAATACGTATCGTTTGATAATCTAATGAATCTCTGATCCTTTGACAAAATATAATTTCTAAAATGAAGGAATATAAAGTCTATTTAAAATGAGCTAGATCTCGCCAGCAACACTTCCTGTAGCCACTTAGTTTTAGGGAGTATTGTGATACGGTGGGAGAACTGACTTAAGGGTTTTATGTTTTATCGCAAATGTCGCGGTTAGCAAGAGTCGCCACCGACTTTTCTTTTATCCAAAAGGAAAGGTAAAAAAGCACAGGAAAGACCTTAGAGATGTTTTCTTGAGTTCGGGGGGTAGATTATGAAAAGGGAAGGTATTAGCACCCTTTTCATCCATGGTTTTCCATGGGCTCTTAGTTACTTGCTAGATTAACTTGCTTTTGTTTGAAAATTGTGCTTTGGGTGGTTTTGAAAGTATTTTGTAAAAGAAGCCATTCGTTTAGGCGATCTTTGTAATGATTCTCGTTCGTAAGAATGTATACAAAGATGTTTGTCTTTTTGAAAATGTTTTCAATGTTTGTAAAAATGTCTTGGAAATGTGTGTATTTTTGAAAATAGCAAGGATAGTTGTTTGGAAATAGAGCAAGTAGATAGAAGCAATCTACCTACTCAAATGTCTTGCTTATGCATTTTCTATTCCTTTAACATTGTTGTCTTACCATTGATTTGGTAAGAAACCCTATCTTTGGAGTTTTACGGGACGGGCACGGGTCATCGTATAACCATGATTAGCAATGTTGCAAAGTATCTTAGCATTTCGAGGGACTAAGATGATTTTGTAAGGCAACTTTGAATAGCGTCATCGAGGGACTATGATCTTTTGATTTTTTTTGTTTTACCAAGATACTTTGCATGCGTAACATAGCTATTTTGTATAAGGCAACCAAGTGGAGAAACCCTAAGGGTGTTTGTGTGCAAGTGTGTTTGATTGCATGATTTTATCTTGAATTAGGATTTTCTATTTCATTGATTTTATCTTGCCATACATATCCTAATTGCTAGCATTTACATTTGAAAGCGATAAAAGTGAAGAAATGTAAAGTCCTACGCTATTACAATATTTAGGGGGGTGGGGGTACACACTTATGAATGGGGAATCCAGCGAGAAAAATAAAGAAAAATAACAAGGGGAAGAAAAAAAGAAAGAAGGAGGGGGTCAGCGTGCTGCTGAGAGAAAGTCAGAAGTTCTGACCCTGGCCTGCTGCAAAATAGAAACCTGTTAGTGAAAATGTATAGGTCAAAAGTTATGACCCTTGTGCGCTGCAAAACAGAAACATGTTAGTGTAAAGGTCAGAAGTTCTGACCCCGGTACGCTGCAAAACAAAAACCTGTTAGTGTAGATGTATGGGGTCAGAAGTTCTGATCCTACTGGGAACACAGTAATTTTCAGAAAATCTGATATTACTGATAACAAAACAGGCCTCAGAAGTGCTGGCGTCAAAGTCAGAACTTGGCCTCTCCCTGTGCTAGTCAGAACATCTGCAATTTGGTTAATTCTCCTCAAAACAGAAGACATGCCTAAGACAGTTTCAGCAGGTGTCATAGTGCTTCAGAATTAAGGAGAATCAGAATCAAGAATCAGAGGCGAGTATGCCTTTGCTAATTCTAACTCTGAGTTTCAGTTCTTCAAGGCAGTTCTGAACGGATTCGTTCTACTTAAGCATGCAGAGGCGTAAAAATCTCAGAACATGTGCAACATCAGAAGCATGATATCTACATTGTGTTTTTTGAGCATGCAAATCTGATGATGCTTAAGCAGTGTGGTGAGAGTCAGCAGGTGCTTACCTTGCTGTTGGAAGAAATTCTGTGAACTGGAGTTAGCCTTAACTTTGACAATGTTCTGGACAAGTTCTTTGAATGGATGGATGGAGAGTATATATGCGTGGTCAGAAATTGTATGGGCGTTTCTTAGTCAAGAAAGAATTTGGGTACAAATGAATTTTGGAGGCAGGAGATTCAAAGTTGTGTTTAAGGCTCTTGAAACACTAGGAATTTTGGCAGAGTTTCAAGGTGTTTTCTTGCTAAAATTTTCTGTTTCTTTTCTAGCAATTTTTCTGGGGTTGGACCGGGCTTTTTCAGTGGACAATGGTGCTCTATATATAGGCAAAGCTTTGTGGGTTTTTTAAACGTTAAGTGGCGCCAATACCATGCAATATATGCTGACTTACTCTTGAAGAAAGTTCATGAAAAGTTGTGATGATTGACAGCTTTTAGCCTAGGCTGGAATAGTAAGCAAGGATTAAGGAAAAGTGACACCCATAGGCGAAAAGTGGCGCATAGATCCATGCCTAAATCTGTACAAAGGTGTTACTATGCCACACGTGGAGAGACCCCTTGGACGAATACTCAAAAGTGGTTGTGAGCATTAATGAGCATTAAATGGTGATGAGATTTGTCAAAATCAGAAATCTTGTAATGGGGGATTTTGCATCATTACTTAAATCTGAGCCAGCAGTTCTGTTTCAACATAAAACAACGCACCCAAGTTCTGATTTTGGCCTCCTGTCAGCCATTATATTTTATAATCTTTTGTTCTTACCTTGGTAGATTCTGACTGAGCTTGCGTAGCTGCTGAAGAGCCACATGCTGACTGAGTTTGCATAGCTGCTGAAGAGCTTGTAACTTCTGACTGAAGGTTATGTGCTGAGCTAAGCCTGCAACTTCTGACTGAAGGTTACGTGCTGAGCTAAGCCTGCAACTTCTGACTGAAGGTTACGTGTTGAACTTAATCTTGCAACTTCTGACTGCTCCTGCCTGGAGGTTGGTTCAGAAGCTCTGAAGTGCCATTTTCCCTTTAAATACTTAGAAAAAATCTTAAGTACTTAGAAGTTTGGTTTTCCAGCGCTAATGACTAATTTTCCCCTGGGAGTGATCTTCATGCAAAATTTGCAATTCAAAGCTTGGAAGTAAATATGAGGATCCAGGGTGACTTCTGGAGAAAAATGAGAGGGAAAATTTTGGGGTACAACAAGTATATTTATGGACTTGCTTATAGTCATAATTTGAATACATCCATTTTTGTGGAAAATATAGGTTATGACAATAAATATAGTTTACTAATTGTAAAACAATTAATTACTCGAATGTATCAACATAATCATTTAATCATTTGGGCTAATGATTCTAACAAAAATCCATTTTGGGGGTATAATAAGAATTTTTATTCTCAAATAATATCTGAGGGTTTTGCCATCGACGTGGTAATTCCATTTTTCCTACAATTAAGCTCTTCCTTAGAGGAGGCAGAAATCATCAAATCTTATAAAAAATTGAGATCAATTCATTCCAATTTTCCCTATTTGGAGGATAAATTTACATATTTAAATTATGTGTCAGATATACGAATACCCTATCATATCCATCTGGAAATCTTAGTTCAAATCCTCCGATACTGGGTGAAAGATGCCCCTTTTTTCATTTATTACGGTTGTTTCTTTGTAATTGGAATAGTTACTACTATCAAAAAATCAATTTCTACTTTTTCAAAAAATCATCCAAGATTCTTCTTGTTCCTCTATAATTTTTATGTATGTGAATATGAATCTATCTTCGTTTTTCTACATAATAAATCCTCTCATTTACGATTAAAATTTTTTAGCGTTTTTTTAGCAAATTTTTTATATGCAAAAAGAGAGCATCTTGTCAAAGTTTTTGCTAAATATTTTTCATATACTTTAACATTCTTCAAGGATCCTAACATTCATTGTGTTTGATATCAAGGAAAATGCATTATGGCTTCAAAGAATGCACCTTTTTTAAATGGAAACACTTTTTTTAATCCATTTATGGCAATGTTTTTTATATGTTTGGTCTCAACCAAGAATGATCAATATAAACCCATTATTTGAACATTCATTTCAGCTGTTAGGCTATTTTTCAAATGTGAGTAACTGTTGAAACTGCATGTTTTGAGCCTGAAGATCTTTGACTGTCTGTTCGAGATCCATCTTACTGAAATAAATAGTAGAGAGATGAGGAAACTCGTTGCAAAAGACCTGTTTATGTTATGATGTATGATATGTGCATATGCAATGTTTTCAAGGATTTTAAAAGATTCAAGTTCGTTTAGACAAAAAAGAAACTCACGTTATATTAATAAAATAGAGTTTGGATACATCAATGCTCCTTGGGCAGAATAATACAAAAACTCTAAGATAAAAAGGTAGTGCACATCCTCTTTGGTGCTATGTAGGCATTTAGAGCCCACTCTTCGTGAAGTAGCCTGGTGAGTTCCAAAACCTTCTTCTCGCTTGCGTAGAATTGGGCTTCGAAAGTATCTCTCTCTCCTTTGAGTTGTATCCAATCCCTTTGTAGGTCTTCAAGGGATGTGGGCATGTCAGGATGTAGGATAGTGTATGGAACTTCTCCCTCCTTAACAAGCTTAATGATCATCAGGAGGATGGAAGGATAAGGCATCATAAGACTTTGAGCGTGTGTTTGTACCCATTTGAGGTAAGGCTCAAGAGGGATGGAATTCTTGTGTCCTAAAGTCTTGCTATCCACCTTGTTTAGTGTGCTCCAATCTCGGATGAATCTCTGGCGAAGACCTTGACTGTCGTTGTCGTAGTCGAATACTAAACCTTGAATCAACATCTCATGCGGGCCATTCCTTCGGGCATAACCAAACTATCTTAAGGCTAAGCATGGGTTGTAGGTGATGCCTCCCCTAATGTCGAGCAACGGAACATTAGGAAATTCCCCACAACGGTCAATGATGATGACATTCTCTTTGGATCAGGAGCACCAATGAATGTCTGAATGTTCGAGCGTCATTAAACTTTGGGACCACCTTAAACCTTTTTCATTCCTTAAGACTGATTGGGGAAGATGCGAAATAAACTATCTTGCCACGAGAGGAGTGCAACACATAAGGAAACCTCTTTTCCTCATTGTACGAGTGTGAAAAGAGTGTAGGATATCTCCAAGCAAGGTAGGCACCGGGTTGCGTGACATGAAGATTTTGACGGCGCTCACATCTATGAGCTGGTCTAGATTGGGGAATAAGACTATCCCATAGATAAGAAGGGCCACAATTTCCTCAAAAGCTCGCAAGTCTAAGGAATTCCAACAGATTTGGGCTTTCTCAAACAGAAACTTTGCTAAGAAGCCTTTGACACCACTCCTAGTTTCCCAATGGATTGTGACATCAGATGAGTGCAAGTGCAGGGCTTGGGCAATCTCTTCTGGCTTTGTATATCTTTCCGTACCATTGAAAGGTAGTTGATTGAGAACGGGAATTCTCAAGAGTTGGGAGAATTCTTCCAAAGTAGGCACAAGCTGGTAGTCGGGAAACGTGAAGCAATGGTGCAAAGGATCGAAGAACTGAAAGAGCACCTTCATCATATCCGCTTCTGTGTTGGCGGTGACCAAGTTGAGTAGACGGCCATGTCTCTCAGTGAAAGGAGAGCTCTCAGGAATCCTTGAAGCTAGCTCCTTAAGTTGTGGAGGAATTCTTACAAGGTTGACTTGGATAGTTTTCCTGCGAAGTGAATCCATATCCTACAAAACAAGAACAAAGATGAATCTCCAAAATCCTTGAAATGGTTAGTGGATGCATATGATGTTCATGATGTCCATGATGTTATGTACAAGTATGCATATACAAGCAAAGCAAACAAGTTCTTAGTTTAGGCTTGCATGGGGTTTTATAGGTAAGTACCCTCTTGAAGTTTAGTTGGCTTAAACCTATCCTAATAATAGTAACCGGGTTCTAAGAAGCTCAATATCACCGGATTATTTACTTGTCCATTGTTTCAGCTCAAGCCTCTTTAATGGCGACCGGAAAATTCGAAGAAACCAACCCTCAATGAGTGTAGTATCGAGTATCTACCAACTTCGGACTGCACCAAAGTCGGTCATCTCACTACGCCCTAAAGGCCAAGTTGGTCAAGTAAAGGTTCTAAAAGTTCGTTAGTGCTTCACGACATCACTCAGCGGCCCCGTATTCTCCTTGACTACTCAAGGGCTACCGGTACCCACAAATATGTCACACTAACATAGCTATTGCTTAGACCATGTCGGTATACCCCGGACAATTTCCACAACGTATTACTATTTACCTATAATGTGCCCCAAAATCCGGGTAGAGGATTCGAACCCAAACAAAAGAACCGTAATGTAAAGCAAACAAATCAAGCAATGTAAGCAAGTAAATGTGATCTAGCCCTAAGGTAACCCCACTTTTAGAATTTTCCCCAGCAGATTCGCCAGTTCTGTGATACAGTGGGAGAACTGATTTGAGGGTTTTACATTTTATCGCAAATGTCGCGGTTAGCAAGAGTCGCCACCGACTTTTCTTTTATCCAAAAGGAAAGGTGAAAAAGCACAAGAAAGATCTTTGAGATGTTTTCTTGAGTTCGGGGGGTAGATTATGAAAAGGGAAGGTATTAGCACCCTTTTCATCCATGGTTTTCCATGGGCTCTTAGTTACTTGCTAGATCAACTTGCTTTTGTTTGAAAATTATGCTTTGGGTGGTTTTGAAAGTATTTTGTAAAAGAAGCCATTTGTTTAGGTGATCTTTGTAATGATTCTCGTTCGTAAGAATGTATACAAAGATGTTTGTCCTTTTGAAAATGTTTTCAATGTTTGTAAAAATGTCTTGGAAATGTGTGTATTTTTGAAAATAGCAAGGATAGTTGTTTGGAAATAGAGCAAGTAGATAGAAGCAATCTACCTACTCAAATGTCTTACTTATGAATTTTATATTCCTTTGACATTGTTGTCTTACCATTGATTTGGTAAGAAACCCTATCTTTGGAGTTTTACGGGACGAGCGCGGGTCATCGTATAACCATGATTAGCAATGTTGCAAAGTATCTTAGCATTTCGAGGGACTAAGATCATTTTGTAAGGCAACTTTGAATAGCGTCATCGAGGGACTATGATCTTTTGATTTTGTTTGTTTTACCAAGATACTTTGCATGCGTAACATAGCTATTTTGTATAAGGCAACCAAGTGGAGAAACCCTAAGGGTGTTTGTGTGCAAGTGTGTTTGATTGCATGATTTTATCTTGAATTAGGATTTTCTATTTCATTGATTTTATCTTGCCATACATATCCTAATTGCTAGCATTTACATTTGAAAATGATAAAAGTGCAAAAATGTAAAGTCCTACGCTATTACAATATTTAGGGGGGGTGGGGGTACACACTTATGAATGGGGAATCCAACGAGAAAAATAAAGAAAAATAACAAGGGGAAGAAAAAAAGAAAGACGGAGGGGGTCAGCGTGCTGCTGAGAGAAAGTCAGAAGTTCTGACCCTGGCCTGCTGCAGAATAACAACCTGTTAGTGAAAATGTATAGGTCATAAGTTCTGACCCTGGTGCGCTGCAAAACAGAAACCTGTTAGTGTAAAGGTCAAATGTTCTGACCCCGGTGCGCTGCAAAACAGAAACCTGTTAGTGTAGATGTATGGGGTCAGAAGTTCTGACCCTGCTGGGAACACAGTAATTTTCAGAAGTTCTGATATTACTGATAAGAAAACAGGCCTCAGAAGTGCTGGCGTCAAAGTCTGAACTTGGTCTCTCCCTGTGCTAGTCAGAACATCTGCAATTTGGTTATTTCTCCTCAAAACAGAAGACATGCCTAAGACAGTTTCAGCAGGTGTTATAGTGCTTCAGAATTAAGGAGAATCAAAATCAAGAATCAGAGGCGAGTATGCCTTTGCTAATTCTAACTCTGAGTTTCAGTTCTTCAAGGCAGTTCTGAACAGATTCGTTCTTTACTTAAGCATGCAGAGGCGTAAAAATCTCAGAACATGTGCAACATCAGAAGCATGATATCTACATTATGTTTTTTGAGCATGCAAATCTGATGATGCTTAAGCAGTGTGGTGAGAGTCAGCAGGTGCTTACCTTGCTGTTGGAAGAAATTCTGTGAACTGGAGTTAGCCTTAACTCTGACAGTGTTCTGGACAGGTTCTTTGAATGGATGTATGGAGAGTATATATGTGTCGTCAGAAACTGTATGGGCGTTTCTTAGTCAAGAAAAAAATTGGGTACAAATGAAGTTTGGAGGCAGGAGATTCAAAGTTGTGTTTAAGGCTCTTGAAACACTAGGAATTTTGGCAGAGTTTCAAGGTATTTTCTTGCTAAAATTTTCTGTTTCTTTTCTAGCAATTTTTCTGGGGTTGGACCGGGCTTTTTCAGTGGACAATGGTGCTCTATTTATAGGCAAAGGTTTGTGGGGTTTTTAAATGTTAAGTGGCGCTAATACCATGCAATAGATGCTGACTTACTCTTGAAGAAAGTTCATGAAAAGTTGTGATGATTGACAGATTTTAGCCTAGGCTGGAATAGTAAGTGAGGATTAAGGAAAAGTGACACCCATAGGCGAAAAGTGGCGCATAGATCCATGCCTAAATCTGTACAAAGGTGTTACTATGCCACACGTGGAGAGACCCCTTGGACGAATACTCAAAAGTGGTTGTGAGCATTAATGAGCATTAAATGGTGATGCGATTTGTCAAAATCAGAAATCTTGTAATGGGGGATTTTGCATCATTACTTAAATCTGAGTCAACAGTTATGTTTCAACATAAAACAACGCACCCAAGTTCTGATTTTGGCCTCCTGTCAGCCATTATATTTTATAATCTTTTGTTCTTACCTTGGTAGATTCTGACTGAGCTTGCGTAGCTGCTGAAGAGCCACATTCTGACTGAGTTTGCATAGCTGCTGAAGAGCTTGCAACTTCTGACTGAAGGTTATGTGCTGAGCTAAGCCTGCAACTTCTGACTGAAGGTTACGTGCTGAGCTAAGCCTGCAACTTCTGACTGAAGGTTACGTGTTGAACTTAATCTTGCAACTTCTGACTGCTCCTGCCTGGAGGTTGGTTCAGAAGCTCTGAAGTGCCATTTTCCATTTAAATACTTAGAAAAAATCTTAAGTACTTAGAAGTTTGGTTTTCCAGCGCTAATGACTAATTTTCCCCTGGGAGTGATCTTCATGCAAAATTTGCAATTCAAAGCTTGGAAGTAAATTTGAGGATCCAGGGTGACTTCTGGAGAAAAATGAGAGGGCAAATTTTGGGGTACAACAAGTATATTTATGGACTTGCTTATAGTCATAATTTGAATACATCCATTTTTGTGGAAAATATAGGTTATGACAATAAATATAGTTTACTAATTGTAAAACAGTTAATTACTCGAATGTATCAACATAATCATTTAATCATTTGGGCTAATGATTCTAACAAAAATCCATTTTGGGGGTATAATAAGAATTTTTATTCTCAAATAATATCTGAGGGTTTTGTAATCGACGTGGTAATTCCATTTTTCCTACAATTAAGCTCTTCCTTAGAGGAGGCAGAAATCATCAAATCTTATAAAAAATTGAGATCAATTCATTCCAATTTTCCCTATTTGGAGGATAAACTTACATATTTAAATTATGTGTCAGATATACGAATACCCTATCATATCCATCTGGAAATCTTAGTTCAAATCCTTCGATTCTGGGTGAAAGATGCCCCTTTTTTCATTTATTACAGTTGTTTCTTTGTAATTGGAATAGTTACTACTATCAAAAAATCAATTTCTACTTTTTCAAAAAATCATCCAAGATTCTTCTTGTTCCTCTATAATTTTTATGTATGTGAATATGAATCTATCTTCGTTTTTCTACATAATAAATCCTCTCATTTACGATTAAAATTTTTTAGCGTTTTTTTAGCAAATTTTTTATATGCAAAAAGAGAGCATCTTCTCAAAGTTTTTGCTAAATATTTTTCATATACTTTAACATTCTTCAAGGATCCTAACATTCATTGTGTTCGATATCAAGGAAAATGCATTATGGCTTCAAAGAATGCACCTTTTTTAAATGGAAACACTTTTTTATCGATTTATGGAAATGTTTTTTTTATGTTTGGTCTCAACCAAGAATGATCAATATAAACCCATTATTCGAACATTCATTTCAGCTGTTAGGCTATTTTTCAAATGTGCAACTAAATCATCCAGTTGGTACGGAGTCAAATGCTACAAAATACATTTCTAATAGAAATTGTTATAAAAAATTTGGTATAATAGTTCCAAATATCCCTCTAATTATATCATTGGCTAAAGCAAATTTTTTGAATGTATTAGGGCAACCCATTAGTAAGTCGGTATGGGCCGATTCATTTGATTTTGATATTATTGACCGATTTTTGCGAATATGTAGAAATATTTATCATTATTATAATGGATCCTC
Organism: Vicia faba; assembly: GCA_948472305.1. NCBI lineage: Eukaryota > Viridiplantae > Streptophyta > Magnoliopsida > Fabales > Fabaceae > Vicia > Vicia faba. The sequence continues at coordinate 933,470,583 of OX451736.1, read as the reverse complement.
AAAAAAAATTATATAGAATAAAATATATACTTCAGCTTTCTTGTATTAAAACTTTGGCTTGTAAACACAAAAGTATTGTACGCACTTTTTTGAATAGATAAGGTTTAGAAGAATTCTTGCAAGAATTCTTTACAGAGGAAGAAGAGGTTTTTTTTCTTTGATTTTTCTAAGAGATTCCTCTAATTTGCAGCTGTTACATAGAAATTGCATTTCGTATTTGGATATTCTTTTCAATAACGATCTAGTCCATGATGAATGATTGGTTATGTTATGATACTTATATATATATATATATATATATATATATATATATATATATATATATATATATATATATATATATATATATATATATATATATATATATATATATATATATATATATATATATATATATATATATATATATATATATATATATATATATATATATATATATATATATATATATATATATATATAAGGATTTTGAAATGTTCATGTAGTTTAGAATTGAGTTTCTAGATTCCTCTGAAGTAATTCAGATTTAGATGTATACATAGGTAAAGTCGTGTGTAATGAAAAATGCATACACGGCTTGGGGAGGGATTTTTTTATTGTTTTATTTGATTAAACAATGAATTTTCCACTCTATCCAACTAGTTTCGGGTTCGAGTCCCGGGCAAACCATTTTAATGAATAGATAAATTGTAATTAATATAGAAAAATAATTAATCTATCAAGATTACATATAAAAGCGAAGTCATATCTAGAGAATATAGAAAACCTTTTTTTAATGGATGGTGAAATGAGGGGGAAAAATGCAATTTGTCTGAATCTATATCAATAGCAGAATAGAATGGATAATGGTATTGGTTAACACCCGTATATAAGTCATGTTATATTGTTTTGTAACAAGCCTTTAATTTTATAGTTATAGAGAATTTGTGTGCTTGGGAGTCTCTGATAATTAAATTTAAATAAACCCAAGATTTTACCATGACTGAAAATTTAGAGAGAAGCGATAGGGAAAACCTATGGGGTCGCTTCTGTAACTGAATAATCAGCACTGAAAACCGTCTTTACATTGGATGGGAGGTGTTTGCTTAATAAAAATTCCCAAAAGATCATCCACATCATTAAAAATAATATATATATATATATATATATATATATATATATATATATATATATATATATATATATATATATATATATATATATATATATATATATATATATATATATATATATATATATATATATATATATATATATATATATATATTGCCACGTCAAAGATTCATGTGACTGGATTTCAAGAGGAGTCTAAATGATGGAATCTTGAAATGTTAGGGGGAGAATCTAAATTTTTTTACAGGTTTTTTTCTTTCAAAACTCGTCTATATGACAGGGGGCAAAATAGCTATTAACCCTAAATTCTCTCTGTATTATGTTATTTATCAGACCAAATATAACAGAAAACTAAACCATACATAATATCATGAGATTAATATTGTACTAAACGGAGATGATTGCATTAACATAATCAGAATAAAAATCTTGTTACATAAAACCATATTGGCATTGAAACCATAAAACCACAAAATATTGCCATGAAACTGTAATGTTATAATTGTTTGTGTACACAGACACTAATACAAAGAGTGTACATATACACTAATACAAAAAGTATCTCAGATACTATAGAAAAAATGTGACATATATCACAATGCAGTTTGTTCAGGCCGAGTTGATGCTGGCTGACTTGGTCCCGGACTTGGTACAGGCTGACTTGATCCTTATTGACTTGGTCCCTGACATGGTACTGGCTGATTTGGTCCCTAACTTGGTGTTGGATGACTTGTTTCTTATGTAACTAGAAAATTTCAAGTAGCTTTGTTATGGCCAATCATGTGGCATCTAATGCACTTGATTGCAATTTTCTCCCGCTTCAATAGTGTCTCATCTTTCATAATTTATGCAACATTTTTGTTCTTTTTCTTCTTTGGCCTTTCAGGCAGTCTTTTGATTGGTGGTGGCCTTAAATTAACATACTCTATTTTAGGCCACAAAGTTTCATCATTTATTAGATATATAACTGGTGCATAACAAGCCGGACATCACTCTCTTTTATAGCATTCAGACACAAATTCTTCAATTTCCAAGTGTTGATCCTTCATGCGGGATATTGTATGACAACATGGAAACCTTATAAGCATCCATATCCTACAAGAGAATTATTTTTTTTTTTAAATTTATATAAACTAGATATATTTTCTCCATTATATGGGATATTCCTAACCTCATAATCATATTCACGTGCACGTTTGTAAGGAAAAATTCATAATAAATGACCTCACCATCCAAATGTAAAACACAACGAAAAACCACCTTCATATCCAAATGTAAAACACAACAAATTACCTTATTATCCAATTATCGATTTTTTTGATTCATTTGCTATCCTTCTCTTGATATTTGGTAGAATATGAACTTCATATTTGACAATCTTCTGCCTATTTGACTCCCACCTCAACATAAGATAAATTATAATTTCTTCAATCATTGTGACAATTGGCTTGGCCATAGCTATGATAAAAACTGAGTTGAATGCCTCTAACATGTTGTTCATCGAAGTATCACACTTTAGAGGGGTTTTAAACCTATATTTGCTCCAAAACCTTGGTGAAATTTTTATCAAATGCCTCCTCATTTACTTTCTTTATTTCAAGCATGGCATTTTCCCATGCATTGACATAGCTAGCAGTAACAACTTTCCACATCAGTTTTTTCAGCTTAATGGTTGAATACTTCTTTTTGAAGTTGTTGTATAAATGCTTAGAATTTATACATAATCAAAAGTTAAAGGACTAAACTGAAACCAGTTAAAAAAACTAGAGGAGTAAATCAATATTAAACAAGAATGCAATTTTAAACCAAAATTCAGTATTTGGCTACATAATGTAGTTACCTGACACAAAATATTTGGTCCACTTCTGGGAGAAATTCTTCAAGTGCTAGTAAAACTCCCAACATTTAATAGAAAATACAATCAACTAAGAAAATCAAATTAACTTCAAAAAATATAGAAATCATTTAGTTAAAATGATATAAACACCATCCATGAATCCTAGGACAACACCCTCAGGCATATACAACCACTACATTATCTCAGACACCGACAAACATTGAGACCATTATGCACACCATGTCTCTCCATACTCTTGACAACCGGTGGTACATGGATATTGGCGCAACATCTCACACGACAGTATCCCAAGGTAATCTCTCATCTTATTCTACTTTAAGTAATTTAAATCAGAAAGTTATTGTTAGCAGTGGTCATGGAATTCTAATTCACGACATCGGTCAAACACAAATATCCACCTCTAACCAACCCCTTCACTTTAACCATGTCCTGCATGCCCCGCAAATTATTAAAAATTAAATTTTTATGCGACGAATCATCACTATCAATAATGTCTCTGTTTTCTTTGACCCTATTAGATTTATTTATCTGATTTTTCGACTCAGATCTTTCTCATGTGATGTGACAACCGTGGCGATCTCTATCCAGTCACCACTTCCACCAATTTTGCCAGTCTTACATCTAGTCTCTGGCACAGTCTTCTGAGTCACTTTGGAATTTCTATTTTGCATTCCCTTCGCAATAATAAGTTCATATGTTGTGAAACTATGACTTTGATGCCTTTTGATATTTTACATAGTGAATGATAGACGTCTCTGATTTTAAGTTCTACCAGTCTTAAATATTATGTATTATTTTTGAATGATTTCACAATTTCTTATGGACCTTCCCTATTAGCGAAAAATCCCAAGTATTTGAAACATTTACTTCATTTACAAGTCTTATTCGCACACAAATTTTGAAAAATGTAAAATGTTTTAAATGTGACAATGGCGGTGTATTGTACCCCAAAATTCGCCCTCTCATTTATCAAGATTTTCCTCACAAGACTTCTTGGACTCAAGACAAGATTAGGGTTTGGTCAGCTCAAGACATCACCTTGCACTGATAACCTAAAATTAGGGTTTGAGTTTGCACAAGGATTTTTGGACCATCAATGTTTCATGTTACTTTCATGCATCATCTTGGACCCCTAAGATTTCTCATGTTAAGTTTCAAGCCTTGAATCACATTTTTGCTCAGTCAATTGGACAGTTGACCTAAAAATCAGTTGTATTGAAAAAAAGTCAACCATGGCCAATTTACAGTCAAACTTCATGATTTTTGATCCACAACAACATTTTAGACTCATATGTACCATTTGATCAAGTTTGGATCACAACTCCTCAAGAAATTTGATCAAATAATCAAAAGGGCAAAATGGTCAAAATTAGGGTTTTGACCGAGAAAGGGCAATTTCTGATTTTTACCCTAGTCAATGACCAATTGAGTTCAAGCATGATTTCAAGGGTTCAATGGCATCATCCTAACCTAATCACATAGTTTAAAAGATCTCAAGTTCATAGGATTGACAGATGAATTTTCCAGTGAACTGATCAAAAGTCAACTATACACTGAAAAGTCAAACTTTGACTTTTTGGTCAAAATCAAGTGCCAAGGGTCATAATTCATCAAGATATGTCAAAATATGAAACTTGTTCACCAAGAAAACCAAATTTGAAAATTAGGGTTTTGAATTTGAAAATTTTCATAACTTAGAATTTTTCTAAGTATAGAAATTTTCTTATTTTTTCCCAACTTTCCACCACTTTTTCACCAACATGAAATTTGATTCAAAGAAAACTTCCAACATAAAAGTTGTATTCCTACATGAAATCTACAACTTTGATGCACAAAGTTTTCCCAAAAGATGCATAGATCTCAAGTTATGAATTTGTGAACATAGGTCCATGAACTAAATAACTTAGTGAAATTTTGCCCTAATTTAGGCAGGTTTTTGATCCAACTTCATGGACATTTTTCACCTAATTACAAGAGGTGTCTCAAAATGCATTTCAAATATGGATTGTAGAGCATGTTGCAAGCTTTCCAAAATGTCCAAGAACTCTCCAAGATCATTTGTGGTTAGGGAGAATCGAAGAAGAGAAATTGGCATTTTATCACTTTTGATCAAGCCATTTTTACAAGGCATCAAGTTGCAAATCCATTCCATGCTGTTTGTACATTGATTTACATGTCCTAAACTCATTCTACACTCCATAATTAAATGCTAACTCAGAAGATAAAGGTTTTATTTTGGCTTTTGGAACATTGTACAAGAGATAATTCCATTAATGGCATAAAGGGCACATTGCTATTTTCATAAAGGCAAGCTTTTGCAACTTTATCATTCTTGAGCCTTGGAGCTGTCCCTTTGGTGCAGGAAAATTCCACAGATATCAAGCAATGTATACCAACTCTCTGCAGCTAGCAAGCCAGCCAGTACAAGCATGTTTAGTATGGTCACTTCACTTTTCTTCAAAAGCAAGAAAAGTTGCAAAAGTCCAAAGGCTTGCACATATGATGAAGAGTGGACTTTGTATCCATTCTATAGATATTAAAAAACTTGTCACAACTCAGGATACAAATTGATAGCATCCAAAACACCCTAAAACTCAGAAACTTCATTTTTCAGCCAAAACATCCAGTTGCTGCAAAACTCTAGCAATTTCATTTTTGGCTCGTGCGTTCTTTGTTTCAACACTTCAAACACCTTCCATATATCCTACCAAATCTATCCAATCCCTTGTCCTGGTTCTATGAGCTCTGTTTCATCCATTGCCATTTTCAAATTTGGAGGTTGCAGCTTGACTTCTATAGAGAGTTTTGGCCATCCACAAAGCAAGCTAGGTATTGGAATAGGTTGAAGGAACTTCAAGGAAGCTCACACGATCCTCAGGCCTCACTCAAAGTCCCTACATTGTCATATCCAAATCAAACTGAAGGAGGTATTTTTCAAATCCCTATCTCTCTATTTAGGCATCCTCAAGCCACGATTTGTGAAGAAAAAATGTAGTCCTTATCTTGGTGAAGCTGTACATATGCATACTTGTCATTTATATTAACTGTGCCATGAGAATTTGAAGCTTGAAGTTCATGAAATAATTAGGTCACGGATTAGGGCTGACAAAATTCTCCCTGATCTTTGAGAGTTAGATTACAAATTTCATATCATTGGAATCGTGAGATAAAATGCTACATGTTTTGTGTTATAAGTTTTTGTTTTTATGCAAGCAATAGCAAGTTACAGGTTTGAACCATAAGCGCGCGAAGGAGAAGGAACCAAGGACAGGGACGAAGCTGATGTTCTGGGCCTTGGCGCATTGGGACTGTTTGCTTTTGCTATTCACACCCCGCTGACCACTATTTGCACCCCTGACTTTATTTGTTATATTTTTCATATTTTCTCATTATTTTTATATTTATTACTTGCATTTATTTTTTCTAATAATAAAAAATACCCAAAAATAATTTATTTATTTCCACACTTTTATTTTATTTTATTTATTATTTTTTTGGCATAAAAATAGTTTATTAGGATAATATACTTTATTTTCTTAAATAAATTGTAAACACATTTAAAAATACCATACATTTTTATTTTATTATTTTTATACGTAAAATATTTATTTTTATACATATTTTAATTTTTAATATTTGTACAGAATATTATTTATTATTTTCTTGTATAAAAAAGGGACAAAATAATAATAGGAAACATATTTTTTTCTTATAATAAAAAATTAGGGTTTCACCCTTCCAAAAATAATAATATTTTTTCTCTTATTTTTAGGGCTTAAATAAATAATTTTTCTCATACAAAAAATCAAATACAAAACATTTTACATAAATACATTTTTATTGCATTTTAATATTTGTATATTTATTTAATGCACAATATTCAATTGGGTTGTAATAGTATTTTTAGAGTTTATTTTGTGCAATATCCCCATTCAAAAACTTGTATCCCCCCTCCCATAATAATTGTTGCAATAGCTTAGTTTACATTTACGCAATTTATCGCATTTACACCATATTTAGTAAAGTATGGTTTGCATGACAAGACCAAAAATCAAACAAATAGACAAAACCTAATACAAGACAAATGCATGTAAAATGACACACATTTCACACAACCACCCTTATGGTTTCACCGACTTGGTTGCCTAAACAAAAATGGCCATGTTACGCATGCGAAGTATTTTGGCAAAGCAAAACAAAATAAGATCATAGTCCCTCAATGACGCTATCAAAAGGTTGCCTAAAACAAAATGATCTTGGTCCCTCAAAAATGCTAAGATACTTGACAACATTGCTATCATGGTCATACGATGACCCACGCCCGTCCCGTTTAACATCCAAAGATAGGGTTGTCTACCAAACCAATGGTAAATCAACAATGTCAAAGGAATAAAAATGCATAGGAAAGACATTTGAGTAGGTAGATAACTTCTAAGTTACTTGCTCCATTTCAAAACAATCCTTGCTATTTTCAAAAACAAGCACACACATTTCAAAACATTTTCCAAACATCTTCCAAAACATTGAAACATTTTTCAAAAGACAAACATCTTTGTATACATTCTTACGAACGAGAATCATTACAAAGATTGCCTAAACGATGGCCTCTTTTCAAAATACTTTCAAAAACACACAAAGCACCATTTCAAAACAATTTCAAAAGCAAAGAAAGTGATCTAAGCAAGTAACTAAGAGCCCATGGAAAACCATGGATGAAAAGGGTGTTAGCACATTCCCTTTTCATAATTTACCCCCTGAACTCAAGAAAACATCTCAAAGGTATTTCCTGTGGTTTTTACCTTTCCTTTTGGATAAAATAAAAGTCGGTGGCGACTCTTTCTAACCGCGACATTTGCGACGAAACGCAAAACCTCAAGTCAGTTCTCCCACCGTATCACAGAACTGGCGACTCTGCTGGAGACAATTATAAAAGTGGGGTTACCTTAGGGTTTAGATCACCTTTATTTGCTTACCTTGTTTGACTTGTTTGCTTTACATTTTGGTTCTATTGTTCGGGTTTGAATCCTCCACCCGGATTTGGGAGACATTATAGGTAAATAGCAATATATTGTGGAAACTGTGTGGGGTATACCGATACGGTCTAAGAAATAACTATGTTAGTGTGACATATTTGTGGGTACCGGTAGCCTTTGAGTCAATCAAAGAGAATACGGGGCCGCTGAGTGATGTAATGAAGCACTAACGAACTTCTAGAACCTTTACTTGACCAACTTGGCCTTTTAGGATGTAGTGAGATGATCGGCTTTGGTGCAGTCCGAAGTTGGTAGATACTCGATACTACACTCATTGAGGGTTGGTTCCTTGGAATATTTCGGTCGCCAGTAAAGAGGCTGAATTGAAACAATGAACAAGGAAACAATCCAGTGATATTGAGCTCCTTAGAACTCGATTACTACTTCTAGGACATGTTGAGCCAACTAAACTTCAAGAGGGTACTTACCTATGAAACCCCATGCAAGCCTAAACTAGGAACTTGTGTTATTTTCTTGTACATATATACTTGTGCATAACATCATTGACATCATGAACATCATTTACATCCACTAACCATTTCAAGGATTTTGGAAATTCATCTTTGTTCTTGTTTTGTAGGATATGGATTCACTTCGCAGGAAAACTATCCAAGTCAACCTTGTAAGAATTCCTCCACAACTCAAGGAGCTAGCTTCAAGGATTCCTGAGAATTCTCCATTCACCGAGAGGCATGGTAGTCTACTAAACTTAGTCATTCCAACACAGAGGAAGACATGATGAAGGTTCTCTTCCAGTTCTTTGACCCTTTGCATCACTGCTTCACATTTCCTAACTACCAGCTTGTGCCTACTTTGGAAGAATTTTCTCAACTCTTAAGGATTCCTATTCTCAATCAACTACCCTTCAATGGTACGGAAAGAGATCCAAAGCCAGAAGAGATTGCTCAAGCCATGCACTTGCACTCATCTGATGTCACAACACATTGGGAAACTAGAAGTGGTGTCAAAGGCTTCTTGGCAAAGTTCTTGTTTGAGAAGGCCCAAAGTTGTTGGAACTCCTTGAACTTGCAAGCTTTTGAGGAGATTTTAGCTCTTCTCATCTATGGGATGGTCTTATTCCCTAATCCTGACCAACTCATAGACGTGAGTGCTGTCAAAATCTTCATGTCACGCAATCTGGTGCCTACTTTACTTGGGGATATCTTACACTCTTTTCACACTCGTACAATGAGGAAAAGAGGTGTTCTCATGTGTTGCACTCCTCTCCTGATAAGATGGTTTATTTCTCATCTTCCCCAATCAGTCTTAAAGAATGAGCAAGGTTTGAGGTGATCACAACGGTTGATGACACTTACACATTCAGATATTCATTGATGTTCTCGATCCAAAGAGAATGTTATTATTGTCGACCGTTGTGGGGAATTCCATAATGTCCCTCTACTTGGCATTAGGGGAGGCATCACCTACAACCCCTGCTTGGCTCTAAGACAATTTGGTTATGCCCAAAGGGATGTTCCACATGACATGTTGATTCAAGGCTTGGTTTTCGACTTCGACAACGACGATCAAGGACTTTGACAAAGGTTCATCCAAGCTTGGAGGATGCCAAACAAGGTAGATAGTAAGACCTTGGGACACAAGAATTCCATCCCTCTTGAGCCTTACCTCAAGTGGGTATGAACCTGCACCCAAAGTCTTATGATGCCTTACCCCTCCATTCTCCCAGTGATTATAGAGCCTGTTAAGGAAGGAGAGGTTCCATACACCCTCCTACATCCTGAAATTCTGATATCACTCGAAGATCTACAAAGGAGTTGGATACAACTCAAGGGAGAATGCAATACTTTAGAAGCCCAATTATATGCAAGCGAGAAGAAGGTTTTGGAACTCACTCGGTTACTTCATGAAGAGCAGACTCTCAACACCTACATTGCACCAAAGAGGATGCGCAACGTCTTTTTATCTTAGAATTTTGTATTATTTTGCCCTAGGGGCATTGATGTACTCCAATTCTATTTTATTAATATAACGTGTGTTCCTTTTTGTTTGACACAAATTTGAATTTTCAAATCCTTGAAAACATTGCATGAAGACATATCATTCATCATGAGCATAAATAGGTCTTTGCAACAAAGTTTCCTCATCCTTCTACTGTTTATTTCAGCAAGATGGATCTAGAACAAACAGTCAAAGACTTGCAAGCTCAGAATTCACAATTTCAACAACTACTCTTGACCTTGGCCAAGGGGCAGGAGGAACTCAAGACTCTGCTAGAGAAAGATAAAGAGAAAAATAAGAAAAAGCCAGCTGGTGTGGTTATCATGGGCAGAAGGTTTGAGGGACAAGCCAGAAGGACTTTGGAATTTCCAACAACCTCTGATGAAGGGGAGAGAAAAGGAAAGGAAACGACAGTGCCATCAGATTCTGAAGTAGAAGAAGAGGAAGAAGAGGACTACTCTGAACAACAATACCCTCTGGCTAATGACAAATACAAGCACTTGGAAGAACGTCTAGCTGCTATGGAAGTACAGAGAGTACCGGGGCTAGACTTTAAGGAGTTAGGGCTGGTATCAGGAATTGTAATCCCGCCCAAGTTTAAAGTGCCATTATTTACCAAGTATGATGGGGTGTCTTGTCCCAAAATGCACCTACGATCTTATGTCAGGAAGATTCAGCCGCATTCTACGGACAAAGACTTGTGGGTCCACTTTTTCCAGGACAGTTTGTCAGGAATGCAGCTTTATTGGTTCTACCAGTTGGAGAGGGTAGACGTTTGTGATACGGTGGGAGAACTGACTATGGTTTTGCGTTTGTATTCGCAAATGTTTCGGTTGAGCAAGAGTCGCCACCGACTTTTTATTTTATCCTAAGGAAAGGTTAAAAAAGCACAGCAAAAACCTTTGAGATTTTTCTTGGGTTCGGGGAGTAGATTATAGAAAGGGAAGGTATTAGCACCCTTTCTATCCATGGTTATCCATGGGATCTTAGGTACTTGCTTAGATCAAACTTGCCTTGGTTTTCAATTGTTTGAAATGGTGCTTGGTGTGTGGTTTTGAAAATGCTTTGAAGAAGATGCCTTGTATAGGCTACCCTTGTAACAATTCTTTACTCGAATGTTTTACAAAAGGTGTTTTGTCTTTTGAAAAGATGTTTCAAGGTTTTTGAAAGTTTGTTTTGAAAGTGTTTGTGAAGTGTGGTTTGAAAATAGGCAAGTGTTTTGTTTTGCAAGTTGATAAGTACCTAAGAGCTATCTACCCTAAAGTTCTCAAAGTTTTTTGTTATATTTTAACCCTTTTGACAATTTTGTTCCACCATTGCATTTGGTGGACAATCTTGTATTAGGAGGTGAAAGGGACGGGCGCGGGTCATCGTTTAGACCATAATTGCAATAGTGATAAGTATCTTTGGGCAATTTCTCTTTGAAAGGGACTTGATCATTTTAGGCAACTTTTCGAAAGCGTCATCGAGGGACTATGATCATTTGATTGTTTGTTTTACCCAAAGAAAACCTAACATGCAATATGGCCCATTTATTTGAAGGCAACAAAGTGGAATACCCTAGGGGTGCAAGTGTGATATGTGTTGTCCATATTTCATGCTTGTTTATCTTGAAATTAGGTCAAACTATTTTGTTCTTTTTATTTGCATACAAACCCTAACTCTAGCATGGTATATTTAGAAAGCGATAAAGTGCGAAAATTAAAATTCCTACACTATTACAACACAATATGGGAAGGGGGGGGGGGGGGGGTACAAATGTTCAAATGGGGGGATTTTTTTAGACAAGAAATTTAAACCTAGCTATTACATCAATTTTGGAATATTTACAAATAACTGATGGCATAAATTAAATGGAAAATACAATAAAGATGCAAAAATGCAAAAAAGGGTTTTTATATGTATAAAAAAAAGTATTATTTATGTCAAATAAATAAAATAAAAAAAATTATTATTTTTGGAGTTTTTTATGTTTTAAGGGTAAAACCCTAATTTTTATTAAGTAAACATATATCTTATTTAATTTATACAAATATTTATCTATTATGTACAAAAAATAAAATAAAATAAAATATATTTATAAAAAGTATTTTTCATGTCAAACATTAATAAAATAAAAAATGTATGTATTTTTGTATTTTTGCCCTAAGTAAATTAATATATAAATATCTTTATTATTTACTAAATAAATATTATATATACAAAAATAACAATATTTAATATTTATAAAAAAGGTATATTTTGTATAAAATATTTTCAAAAGAAAAAATGAAACAAAAATCAAAAATAAAGTATATATGCACTATTTTTCTAGTATTTAAAGTAAAAATGTATCTATTTATTTATTTATTTATGTACAAATAACTAAACTAAACAAATAAATGCTTAAAAATAGAAAAATGGTGTAAAAATAATTTTTTATATTTTTTATATTATAAGCAAAAATAAATAAGTCAGAATGAAAAAAGAAAAGTCAAAAAATCATTGAAATAAACCAAATGGGCCTAGGGGGTGTCAAAGTGAAAAGAGTGTGTGAAAAGAAAATACAAAAACAAGCCCAGCCCAGATAACCCTTCTTCAACCTCTGGCCAGAAAATGTCAAAAAACGCGCGCCTTCTTCACTGATTCAAACATCCTGATTCCTGGCTTTTTAATGAAAACTTACAACATCAAAAATGTTCAGCATCAAGAGACGAATTCAGGGATATAAAGAACTTGTCTTAACTCTCTAAGATGAGGGAGAATTTCTTCTTCCCCAATTTCTGACCTAGTTTTTTATCAATGTTCAGACTCAAAATTCTTGCAGCACACACAATTTAAATGAAATCTAATTACATGGACATGCTCAGGGCTATGAATGTGACATATTCTCTTCACAAACCTAAAGCTAACAATGCCTAATAAGAGAGATACGAGTTCATGAACTTACCTGTTCAGTTGAAGTTCTATCTGGCAATGGAGAAGCTTTCAGTGCAAGGTGATGATTGGTATAGCTTCCTTGATGTCTAGGGATGCTATTCCAAGCTTTACTTTGTCTTGAGACCTTTTGAATCGTGCTAGAGTACTTCACCTGCAAATCAGAAAAGTGAAAATGGCCAAAAGGATTAGAGGAGTTACAGGTTGCTTCTAATGCTTTGGATAGTTTGGATTGATGGTAGGGAAGGTGTCTGAAGTGGTTTGGGCAAGAATGCTTGAAAGGATTGAGAGTTGGAACTCAATCTGTAGAGGTTGCTCTGTTTGGGCAGTTTTAGAGTGATTCTGAGTTTGTCAAGGTATTGGAGGCCAAAGGCTCGTGTTCTAGCTTGTGTTTGATGTTTGGAATGTGCTTGATAACTTTCTCTAAGGCTTGGTTGACTGATATCAAAGTTGGTGTATGTTATGATATGTTTTTTCACACTTAAGCAAGAGATGGCCACCTTGTGTTTCTAGCCTGTACAGGCCCCCATACTATGCTGAATAACTCAGTCTTGATCAGTGCAATTAGTCCATAAACTTGTGCCAATTAGATTTGAATTGTACTTCTTGGATTTGCATTATGACATAAAGCTTGCTTTTGCAAAAATGGAAGAAATGCTTTATCTATTTATGGACTAATCCAACATGTAATGCTTAAACTCAAGAAACATAGCCTTAGCACAATGAACATGCATTAAATTATTGAGTGTTGGATGGTTTAAGGGCCTGTAATTTAGCACAAACTAAGCTGACTTGAAAATGGCATAAGTTATGAACATGTACATGACCAATTCAAAAGTGAGTTTTTGCCATATTGCAAAATTCGAATCTCTCAAGTTATGAGGTTGTTTGATGAGTTCTTGGACATTTTGGAAAGCTTGGAATGTGTACTACAATCCATCTTTGAAATGAAAATTGAAATTCCAAGTGGAAGTGTATGGAAAATGGCCTTGAAGTTAGGTAGAAAACCTTGCCAAAATAGGTTAAAATTTCACTAAGTTAAGAATGGTTTAGTACCCTTATTCCAAAAATTGTAACTTGAGATACAAGCCTCATTTGGGAAAACTTTGTGAATCAAAGTTGTAGATTATGCAACAAGCTACAACTTTCATGTTTGACTTTTGTTTGAATCCAAATGAATCTTGGTGAGAAAGTGGGGCAAAGTTGGGAAAAATTAGGGTTTTTAATAACTTAGAAAAATTCTAATTTATGAAAAATTCTCATTTCTAACCCTAATTTGCAAATTTTGACTTCTTGGTGAACAAGTTTCATGATTTGGCATGTTTTGATGAAAAATGAATCTTGACTCTTGATTTTGACCAAAAAGTCAAAGTTTGACTTTTCAGTATACAGTCAAAATTGATCAATTGACTGGGAAATTCAACTGTCAATCTTGTGTACTTGGGATCTTTTGAACTTGTTGAGCATGTCAAGATAATTCCATGGGGTCCTTGAGTCCATATGTGAGCTTTGTTTGCCATTGGCTAGGTCAAACAGTCAAAAATTGCCTTTGTGTAGTCAAAACCCTAAAAATGACCATTTTGCCCTTTTGGTGATTTGATCAAATTTCTTGTGGAATTGTGATCCAAACTTGATCAAATGGTCCATGTGAGTTCATAATGTTGATGTGGGTCAATTTTCATGAGATTTGACTGTCAATTGGTCACAGTTGACTTTTTCCCCAATACAGCTGATTTCTAGGTCAACTGTCCAATTGACTGGGCAAAACTTGGAATCAAGACTTGAAACTTGATATGGATAAAATTGGGAGTCCAATATGAAGCAAAAAGTCATCTTAGGCATTTTAGGTCAAAATATCTTTGTGCAAACACAAACCCTAATTTGGGTCAACAGTGCAAGGAGAAGTCTTGAGCAGATGAAACCCTAATTGGATCTTGATCTTCAAGAGCCTTATGATGAGAAATGTTGAGAGAATGGGAGGGAAAATTTTGGGGTACAACAGTTTCCCCTGTTCAATCTTCTTGAATTCGTAGAGTTAGATTGGCAAGTTTGCCTTTCGTGACTCGAGGGTAAAAGGAGATTGGACACTAGAGTGCCCTTAAATTTGCACTTGTCAAAGTAATGGATGCGGGAATGGGCTTAGAGATGCCATTTGGAGATGGGCTTGGAGATTCCATCTGGAGGGGTGACGGAATCTCGTCGGGGATGGGATTAAAGATGCCATCTGGAATAAGTACCAGAAAGGTGTCCATATTTTGAACCACATCTGAACTGGGGGTCTGAACAAGCGATAGATTGACATCCGTATCTGGAGGCATCTGTAAACTGTTTTCAGGAGTTGAGATTGAATAAGCAATAGAGCAGCATCCGTTGTTGGGAAGCGTTCGTAAACTGTTTTCGAAGGTTGCATCTGAACAAGTGATAGATTAACATCCGTTGTTGGGAAGAATCCATAAACTGTTTTCAGAAGTCTTGAGAAGAAACTGAACAAGCGATAGGTTAACATCCGTTACTTGGAGAACCCGTAAACTGTTTTCAGAAATCTTGAGTTTTGAATAAGCAATAGAGCAGCATCCGTTGTTGGGAAGCGTCCGTAAACTGTTTTCAAAGGTTGCATCTGAACAAGTGATAGATTAACATCCGTTGTTGGGAAGAATCCATAAACTGTTTTCAGAAGTCTTGAGAAGAAACTGAACAAGCGATAGGTTAACATCCGTGACTTGGAGAACCCGTAAACCGTTTTCAGAAATCTTGAATTTTGAATAAGCAATAGAGCAGCATCCGTTGTTGGGAAGCGTCCGTAAACTGTTTTCAAAGGTTGCATCTGAACAAGTGATAGATTAACATCCGTTGTTGGGAAGAATCCATAAACTGTTTTCAGAAGTCTTGAGAAGAAACTGAACAAGCGATAGGTTAACATCCGTTACTTGGAGAACCCGTAAACTGTTTTCAGAAATCTTGAATTTTGAAGGAAGAACCGGTGTAGGGTTCCCTGATGATGAGCTCGTGTAAAACTGCATCTGGATAAATCTGGAATAAGCATTAGAATGTTGCCGTGTCTGGGTCACATCCGAACTATTCTTGGAAAGAAACTCGGAGGATAGTGATTCTAGTCTTTTGACTGATCTTACCTGAAAAGGTAAAAAGTTAGTTATATGCAATGTCATGATGCATGACGCAATGTATGTTATATGATATGAATGTAAATGAATACGCATGTAAGCTGGAGAGCCGTCTTGCAAAGGATAGATGAATCCGAGATGGCTGAAGATGACAGTATCTTGACTGCTGCCGGGAAGAATAATTCCTGGTTGTTGCTGGAAAAAAAAGGAGCTTGGGTTGTATACCAATCTTCTGGGGAATTCCTGATGACTTCTACTGGGGAGTACCAATCTAGTAGACTCATGCTGGAGATGTAAGACCGAGAATCTTCAGCTTGGCGGGAAGTATCTCTGGCGACTTCACTGGGGAACTCAAGATTTGCTCTCCTAAAACTCTGTGGGGAGAAGGTTCGTTAGTCTGGCTTCGCTGGGGAGTGATAACTTGAAACCTTAGCTCGGCTGGGGATACTGAAACTTAAACTCTGAGGGGAATTGAATTCCGGAGGATCCTCTGGCTGGGGGATTGTAAAGATAAGTTACGCTGGGGAACTCTGATGAACTCCGCTGGAGGTAGGAAGAAATTTGGCGAGTGCGATCTTTCGTGGCAATAAGCTGAGGATAACCCAGTTATAAGCCCTTGTGAGAAATAACTTTGAATAAAACTCGGGAGAGAGGTCCGTACTCTGTAGGGGATAAACCTCGAGAATCTGCTGGAGATAAGCTTCAGGGTTTGCTGGGATATAGATTCCAAATCTACCGGGGGTTTTCTTTGAGGGGTATCAAGATATCCGACTGTACTTTCGACCTATCAGTAATCCTCTTTCTTGATTCGTAAGGAAATGATTATGTTCAAATGCATATGCCTATTTTACAAAACATTGGACGTTTCTCAAAATAAAATAAATAGTACAAGAGAAAAGAAAAGGAAATGACACAAATTTCTGGGAAAAGTATTTGTATTGACTTTCTATGAGTATATTTGTACAAAGGAGACAATCATCCTAGTAAGAGGATTTTGCCGTAAATATTGAAAGATTTATACAAAATAAAGGATGGCTATGTGAAATAATTCCATGGGATTCCATTCCGCTATAGCTTTCACAACTCTGAATATCTGTCCATTCAATGCTTCGTTTGCCGATGACTAGATTGATCAGAAGCCTGGAACTGGTTGATGAAGAGATTGTCTTTGAAGTGATCCGACGAGACATAGTCATACGCTTTAATTCCCTAACTTTTGCCTGAATCGCCCTTTCGGGTTTTCGATCCACCGGGAAACCCCTTTTTGCCCAAGCCGCCCTTTCGGGTTTTCAACTTGCCGGGTGTACAGATTTTTTTTGTTTTTATCCCTAATTTTTGCCTGAACCGCCCTTTCGGGTTTTCGATCCACCGGGATGCCCATTTTTGCCCAAGCCGCCCTTTCGGGTTTTCGACTTGTCGGGTTATTTTTATGCGTAGTATCTTTTGACTATGTCTGCATTCGCAGGGTGCGGCAGATCGTCGCCATCCATGGTGGTCAGAATCATTGCACCACCAGAAAATATGCTCTTGATCACAAATGGTCCTTCATATGTAGGATTCCATTTGCCCCTGGGATCACTTTGCGGTAAGATAATCCGCTTGATTACGAGATCTCCAACTTGATACACTTGACGTCTAACTTTCTTATTGAAGGCCTTGATCATCCGTTTTTGATACGTCTGACCATGGCATATAGCAGCGAGTCGCTTCTCATCGATCAAATTGAGTTGATCAAGTCGGGTCTGCATCCAATCATCTTCATTCAAACCTGCGTCCTTCATAATCCTTAGATAAGGAATCTGGACTTCCATAGGCAAAACAGCTTCCATGCTATAAACTAAAGAAAAAGGGGTTGCCCCGGTTGAAGTACGTGTCGTCGTACGGTATCCATGCAGAGCAAACGGTAACATCTCATGCCAGTCTTTGTAAGTGACCGTCATTTTCTGAATGATCTTCTTGATGTTTTTGTTCGCAGCTTCAACAGCACCGTTCATCTTCGGCCGATAGGGAGATGAATTATGATGATAAATCTTGAACTGTTCGCACAATGCAGTGATCATCGTGTTATTCAGATTCGTACCATTGTCTGTGATGATCCTGTCTGGAACACCATACCGACATATGAGATTTTGCTTAATAAAGCGGGCAACCACATTTTTAGTAACAGAGGCGAAGGAAGCTGCTTCGACCCATTTGGTGAAATAGTCAATGGCAACCAGGATAAAGCGATGTCCGTTGGAAGCCGTGGGTTTGATCTCTCCAATCATATCAATGCCCCACATTGCAAAGGGCCACGGAGCAGTCAGAACATTGAGGGGAACCAGAGGGATATGAACTTTATCAGCATAAACTTGGCATTTGTGGCAAGTACGGGAATGTTGATGGCAGTCAGCTTCCATGGTAGACCAGTAATAGCCTGCCCTTAGGATCTTCTTAGCCATTGTATGCCCGCTCAAGTGAGTGCCAAATGTGCCGCTGTGTATATCAGTCATGGTCAACTCTGCTTCAGCTTTGTCTACGCATCGGAGTAATACATAATCATGGCTTCGTTTGTAAAGGATGCCGTTGCTCAGGAAGAATTTAGCAGCGAATTTCCTTAAGAACTTCTTGTCATTTATGGAAGCTCCTTCGGGATAATCTCTAGTCTCGAGATACCTTTTGATTTCATGGAACCGGGGTTGTTCCATTACTTCTTCGGTATTAATCTCGTGGCAATGCGCAGGTTCATCCATTCGCTCGATGGTGATTTGGGGAGCCTCGTTATCCCAGTTGAGTTTAAACATGGAGGACATTGTGGCTAGAGCATCCGCTAGCTGATTCTCTTCTCGCGGGAAATGCTCGAAGGTAATTTGCTCGAAATGAGGCAACAATGTCAAGACATGTTCTTTGTACGGGATAAGATTAGGATGCTTGGTATCCCACTCTCCTTTGATTTGACTGATGACCAAATCCGAGTCCCCAAATACGATCAAAGATTTGATCCCCAAGTCTATAGCAGCCTTGAGACCAAAGATGCAAGCTTCATACTCAGCCATGTTGTTTGTGCAGCTGAAGCAAAGTCGGGCCGTGAAAGGTGTGTGACAGCCTTCCGGAGAAATGAGTACTGCGCCGATACCATTTCCAAGTGCATTTGAAGCACCATCAAAGTACAGGGTCCATCGGGATCCCTTTTCGGGTCCGTCATACGGTCCGTCACCTTCAATGTTGTCCAAATTCATGATGTCCTCGTCTGGGAAGTCAAATCTCATGGGTTGATAGTCTTCGATAGCTTGATGATCCAGATGGTCAGCTAGTACACTCCCTTTTATAGCTTTTTGGGTGGTGTACTGAATGTCATACTCAGTTAGGATCATTTGCCATCTAGCTATCCTTACAGATAAAGCGGGCTTTTCGAAAATATACTTGATGGGTCCATTTTGGAAATTAACAAGGTAGTATGAGTCAACATATACTGCCTTAGTCGGCGAGCAGCCCATACCAAAGCGCAGCAAGTTTTCTCGAGCAGTGAGTAGCGAGTCTCACAGTCGGTAAACTTTTTGCTAAGGTAATAAATAGCATGCTCTTTTTGACCAGACTCGTCATGCTGGCCCAAAACACACCCCATTGAGTTATCCAAGACGGTCAAATACATGATCAATGGTCTTCCTTCGACGGGTGGCATCAGAATAGGAGGCTCTAGCAAATACTCCTTGATCTTATCAAAAGCAGCTTGGCAATCATCATTCCATTCGACTACCTGATCTTTCTTCAAGAGTTTGAAAATTGGCTCACAGGTAGAAGTCAGATGCGAGATGAATCTGGCAATATAGTTCAAGCGCCCCAAGAATCCTCTAACCTCCTTTTCAGTACGGGGAGGAGGCATCTCTTGTATTGCTTTCACTTTTGCTGGATCGACTTCAATGCCTTTGTTGCTTACAATGAATCCCAGGAGTTTACCAGACCTAACTCCAAAAGTGCATTTACTTGGATTCAGCCTGAGCTTGTATTCTTTCAACCTGGCAAACAGCTTTTCTAGATGTTCAAGGTGCTCTTCCTCTGTTTGTGACCGAGCTATCATATCGTCTATGTAAACTTAGATTTCATGATGTATCATATCATGAAACAAAGCTACCATGGCGCGTTGATAAGTTGCCCCTGCGTTCTTCAGCCCGAACGACATCACTTTGTAACAGAAAGTGCCCCATTGTGTGATAAAAGTTGTTTTCTCCATATCCTCGGGGGCCATTTTGATTTGATTGTAGCCCGAGAATCCATCCATGAAGGAAAACACTTTATGTTGAGCTGTATTGTCGATCAAAATGTCGATGTGTGGCAGCGGAAAATCATCTTTGGGGCTGGCCCTATTCAAATCCCGGTAGTCCACACACATCCTGACTTTGCCATCTTTCTTAGGTACTGGCACGATGTTAGCGACCCATTGAGGATAGGACGTAACAGCCAGAAAGCCAGCGTCGAATTGCTTCATTACTTATGCCTTGATCTTTTCAGACATGTCAGGCCTCATTCGGCGAACTTTTTGCTTGATCGGTGGACAATCCTCTCTTGTGGGGAGACGGTGAACCACGGTGTCTGTGTCTAAACCCGGCATGTCTTCATAAGACCAAGCGGAGATTTCAACATACTCATTCAACAACTGTACCAGGCGCTCCTTGACTCTTGGTTCCAGATTGGCACCCACTTGCACCTCCTTTCGGTCTTCCTCGGTTCCCAAATTGACAGTTTCCAATGACTCTTCGTGAGGTAAGATGGCTCTTTCCTCTTGTTGTAGAAGTCTGGCTAGTTCCCCTGGTACTTCACAACCTTCGTCATCTTCATACTCGGCTTGATTGACCAGATCTTCAGAGTTATTGAAAGATACAGCAGAATAGTCACCCATGGAATCCGGAGTGGATGGGTACCTGCATTGGTGAGTGTGGGTGTGTGTAAGGGATAGCCATCCTTAAACAAAAAATGCAAAAGGAAAGAAAATGAACCCAAGCAGTTTATCAAATGAAAAACGTCCAATGAATCATTAAACATGGCATATGGATATGAA
Source organism: Vicia faba (assembly GCA_948472305.1). NCBI lineage: Eukaryota > Viridiplantae > Streptophyta > Magnoliopsida > Fabales > Fabaceae > Vicia > Vicia faba. Next base: position 933,449,547 of record OX451736.1, on the reverse strand, counting down.
AAATAATCAAAACCCTTACAAGTGGGCCTACATGCCCCGGGCAAGGCATGAGGTGAAAAGATAGTGTACGGATTGTTTGAAAATAAATATTACAGACCAAATAGGAAATGTTTGACAGATAAATTACTGATGAATAAAAGTGATGGGGACAAAGTCTTTTGCCTCCCAGTTGCTCAATCCTCCTTTGACAGTTGGATAAATCCACTCTTCGATGTTGCTCTCTTTGTCTTCGTCCTCCAAAGCGTTGATCCCATAGGGAGAAATTTTGACTGGCGCTCTTTCAATCTTCGCACGACGCATAGCTTTCTGGCCTGCGGTAGTGAACCCTAATCCAAATTTGTCAGTTTTATGTGGAATGTCAGGCAACCTCCCCCATGCTGAATTCTTCCCTTCCTTTATTGCGGCCCTTGCGTCCTCCAGAGATGCCATCCTGGCCATCTGCCTCGGTGTCTCAGCTGCCAACTTTGCTACTGTGATCTCAGGAAGGACTTCTTCGAAATGCTGAAAAGGCGTCTCGATGAACTCTCCTTCTACCTCCACGTACCAGAAAGAATTTAAGTGGCTAATCATGTACTCCTCTTCGCCATGGACAATAATGATCTTTCCCTTGACAGGATACTTCATCATCTGATGTAAGGAGGAGGTGACTGCCCCAGCATGGTGTATCCAAGGCCTACCCAGCAAGCAAGAGTATGACGGACGGATGTCCATCACATAGAAAGTAGACTTAAACACCTCAGTGCCTATCTTGATGGGAATTTCAACCTCTCCATGGACCATTCTCTTCGAACCATCGAAAGCTCTGACAACAATATCACTCGGCTTCAATTCTAACCCTTCACAATCTAGTCGGTCCAAGGCCTTTTTAGGCAATACATTCAGCGACGAACCAGTATCGACCAAGACATGTGCGAGAGTAGTTCCTCGACACTCGACTGAAATGTGCAAAGCATCATTGTGGTTTCTACCTTTAGGAGTTAGGTCGGCATCGGAGAACCCTAATCCATTGTCCGCAGTCAGGCTAGCCATGCAATTCTGAAATTGATCTGCAGAGGTTTCCTGGGGCACATGGGCTGCCTTCAGGAATTTTATCAGGGCTTTAGCGTGCGCTTCTGAGCAAAGTAGTAGTGCCAGCATGGAGATCTTTGAGGGGTTTTTCCCCAACTGTTCTACCACATCGTAATCACTTCTTTTGATTATCCTCAAAATCTCATCCATTTCCTTCTTGGAGGTTTCCGGGATGACCAAGGGTTGAGCCCTCGTCTTGACGAGCTCATCTTGGATTCCCTTACCTTTGTCAGCAGCGGTAGGAGAGACAGTACTAGGAACAACAACGTCTTCAATCAAAGGAGTTCTAGCAGAAAGTTTTATTGGTGCAGGGATGATCTTATCAGCTGATGAGGGTCCAAAGATTGCTCTTGGAGGGGAAATCTCTGGAGAAAATATTCTCCCGCTCCTGGTGATTTTGCTAGTGCCTGCAATGTTACTAATGTTGGCTTCTTCATCATCCGAACTTTCTTCAGTTATTTCGATTTGTTTGATACCATGGTAGTAAACGTCACCGCCATAGTTCCATGGTATGGACTTCTCAGAAACATAGGGGATTGGCCCCGACATTGTTATCTTCAAAGGAACAGATTTCGTAGCTGGTGTAATCTTAACAGGCTTTTTGACGGCCTCGGAAAGATTGGCGTGAATGGTTATGATTGAGACATCTTCAATATGAGTTGGGATGGCAGAAACTTTTTCAAACAAAATTTGTCGACTATCCATAAGGCCTTGGATGCCTTTCTTCAGTAATGGACAATCAAACGGCAAAGAGTAACAACAATAGCAGTCTTCCTTACATCCCGGGAAGATCCCGACCCTTAACAGATTCAACTTAATGGTTAGCAATGGAGTAGTCAGATCATTGACATTAGCAACATACAAATCTTCTTCAATGGCATTGACATTTCGGCCGTGCTTCGGCATGGGTGCAGATATCACATTAGGCTTCTCCGAAGCGTCAAACTCCACCTCCTTCGCCTCTATCAGGTCTTGGATTTTATGCTTGAGTGCCCAACAATCATTGGTGTCGTGTCCAACACTGTCTGAATGGTAGGCGCATTTAGCATTAGCATGATAATGCAGAGAGGACGTATTCACATTCTTTGGTGCCTCCTTGATAGTGGCGAGATTCAACTTCAACAGATGGGGAAACACTTGCGCTGGAGTCATATTAATGCAGGTGAACTGCCGTTGTGGCCGTTCCACCCGCTGTTGATTTGGTCTGGACTGGTTGTAGCGAGGCTGCTCACTTGGAGTATTTTGAATCATTACGGCCCCCACAGTTGGCCGACGCTCCGTCTTCCCTGCTCTTCTCTGAGAATATACCACAGCTGTCTCCTTCTTAAAAGGTTTCTTCTCAACACTTGCAGCAACACCCTTCTGAATCTTTCCTGACTTGATGCCAGCTTCTATTCTTTCGCCTGTTAAGATCAAATCGGTAAACCCCGCGGAAGAGTTACCAATTAGATGATTGAAAAATGGCCCAGATAGGGTCCCTAGAAACATATCAACGAGTTCTCGGTCGATTAAAGGAGGCTGCACCCTGCCAGCCAAATCCCTCCATTTTTGTGCATATTCTTTGAATCCTTCGCCTGTTCCTAACGACATACCCTGAAGTTGGGTACGAGTAGGAGCAAGGTCAGAATTATACTGGAATTGTTTGTAGAAAGCGGTGGCCAAATCTTCCCAATTTCGGACGCTGGTTCCCTCTAGCTGATAAAACCACTCCAACTAAGCTCCAGAAAGGCTGTCTTGGAAAAAATGAATCCAAAGGTTTTTATCTGCCGTATAGGGTTGGATCTTTCTCACGTAGGACCTGAGATGCATTTTTGGACAGGACAGCCCATCATACCTCACAAACACTGGCACCTTGAACTTTGGGGGAATCACAATCCCGGCAACCAAACCCAAGTCTTCAAAATCCAAACCCGGTACTCTTTGTAATTCCATGGCGGCCAATCTGTGTTCTAGCCCTTTGTATTTGTCATCAGCTAGAAGGTATTGCTGATCAGAATAATCTTCATCCTCCTCGACCTCTTCTTCTTCCGCATCAGACTTGGAAGGTACCGCAGCTCCACCTCCTTTGCTGGTTCCTTCATCAGAGATAGGAGGAAATTCAAGCACTCTCCGAGCTTCTCCGTCAAATCTTCTCCCTAAAGTAGCCACCCCGAGTCTCTTTTTCTTCTTTTTCACTGGGTCTTTGTTCCCCAATTGAGCCTTGATATCCTCCTGACCCTTAGCCAAGGTCATCAGGAGTTGCTGGAACTGTGCATTTTGAGCTTGCAGGTCTTTGACTGTTTGCTCGAGATCCATCCTACTGAAATAAACAGCAGATAGATAAGGAAACCTGGAGTGAGACCTGCTTATGCACATGATGAATGGTGTAGGTGTTTAGGTATTGGCTTGCATTTTTGGTAAATCCCAAGTGTATGTGTGAATGTCATGACTGATGTCATAACATTCTAGTTCAGGTTGTACTAACTCATTAGGTACATGTGCAGAAAAATATTGTAATTCAAATACTGATGTTTATAAGTGTGTATCTGAGCATGTTTGCAAAATGATCACATTTTGCTAAATCAGTAGACAGGTTTTCTCAGATGTCATAACAGATGTTATGACATCCTGTTCTGAACTAACAGGATTGCAGGATTGGATAAGTCTGAGTTTTTTCAGGAAATAACTCAGTCCTTTCTAAACAGAATCCTGCGTCTTCTGAGGAGTAACCTAGCTCAATCCTAACCTGATCAATAAAGTACTGTGACCTAGTCTTTAGGTCAAACGGAATCAACCTTAGGTTTTTGGAAACCCTAACTGAAGTTGCAGTTGCTATATATTCAACAGAGCTGCGGTTTTTCAAGATATCCCTGCTGATTGATTAGAAGATCAATTTTGTAATCTGTATAGATTTGTTTATTGTACTCCAAGCAATTATCATTGTGATAAGTGCCTTGGAATAGGTTTCAATTGTAAGGGTTGTGTAGCACTCAAAGCTTTGAAGCAAGAGTGTTTGAATGTCACTTGACTAAAGCTGTGAAGCAGAGTCAAGTTAGTTGTGTACATCACTCAAAGCTGTGAAGCACGAGTGATTGTGTTACTTGATTAAAAAGCTGTGAAGCTTAATCAAGTGTGTGTTTTGAAGAGTGTCTTCATCAATTCTTAAGTCAAATTGGTTTATGTATCACTGCTGTGATTGAGGGGGAGTGAGTAGGAACTCAGGTTTAAGTTGTACTTAGATTAGAATTGCATTGGGTAGGTCTTAAGTGAAGGAGATAAACTGGTTGGTTTATTCCTGAATTAACATCTCTTATAGTGGATTCTCTCCCTGGCTTGGTAGCCCCCAGAGTAGGTGTTGTTGCACACTGAACTGGGTAAACAATTGACTGTGTTATTTACTGCTTTTGTATTTACTGTCATATAGTAAGTCAGATACGGTGTCATAACATTGGACGTGACATTGAGTATCTGTAGCCAGAATTTCAATTGGTATCAGAGCAGGCACCCTGCCTGTATTACTGGGTGAGATATAGGGATATCACTTTCTGGCACTATGGACAAAGAAGGAGTTTTTGGAAATAGACCACCCATTCTGGATGGAACCAATTATGACTACTGGAAACCTCGTATGATTGCCTTCCTAAAATCTCTGGACAAAAAGGCTTGGAGAGCTGCTGACAAAGGATGGATTCATCCCACCATAACTGAAAGAGATGGGACAATCAGTCTGAAGCCTGAGGAAGATTGGAGTAAAGAAGAAGATGAGTTAGCTCTGGGAAATTCAAAAGCTTTAAATGCCTTGTTCAATGGAATTGATAGAAACATCTTCAGACTAGTACATCAATATGAACTGGCAAAGGAAGTTTGGGACACTCTCAAAACTACTCATGAGGGCACTTCCAAAGTAAAAATGTCAAGGCTTCAGATGTTGACCACTAAGTTTGAGAATCTAAAAATGATGGAAGATGAAACCATTCATGAGTTTCACATGAACATCTTGGAGATTGCCAACACCTCAGGAGCACTGGGAGAAAAAATGTCAGAAGAAAAACTGGTGAGGAAGATTCTCAGATCCTTGCCTAAAAGATTTGCAATGAAGGTAACTGCCATAGAGGAAGCCCAGGACATTAGCAAGTTAAAAGTGGATGAACTTATTGGGTCTCTTCAGACTTTTGAGATGGGGATCACTGATAATGGTGACAAGAAGAACAAAAGCATAGCACTTGTATCCAACACTGATGTTGAATACAAGGAGGATGAAGAAGAAAACATATCAGAAGCCATTGCCATGCTTGGAAGACAGTTCAACAGGCTCATCAAAAGAATGGACCCAAAGTCAAGGTCTAATGTTCATAACATTCCTTCTGACATTGATAGTTCCAGCATAAGACCAAGGTCAGAAGATAAGGGAAACCAAGGCAGAGGTATTCAATGCCATGGATGTGAAGGATATGGACATATTCGAGCTGAATGTCCTACCTTTCTTAAGAAGCAAAAGAAAGGAATGACTGTTACTTGGTCTGACTATGATTCAGAAAGCAATTCTGAAGAAGAATCTGCCAAACTAGTTACTGCCCTAACTAGTGTTTGTACTTCTGAAAGTGACACCAGTGATGAAGAAGTGACATTTGAAGAACTGGCTGATACCTACAAGAAATTGTGTATCAGAAGTGGTGAAGTCTGTGTGCAAAATGAGAAACAATCAAAACTCATTGTAAAACTGGAGGCTGAAAAGAGGGAAAATCTTGAAACTATAAGTCATTTAGAAGGAGAAGTTCAACTGCTGAACTCACAACTGAATCAAATGACCAAATCTGTCAAGATGTTGACCAATGGAACAGACAAATTGGAAGAGATCCTTCAGGCTGGACAAAATATGGGAAATAAATCTGGCCTAGGATTTGTGGAAACAAAGAAATTTGGTACCGGGAAGCAAATGTCAAAACGGATGTCTCAACATTACTCTCAACATCAGGGACAGAGACATATGAAGAAGAGGTACCAAAGATGGAGATGTCATCATTGTGGGAAATATGGTCACATAAAGCCCTTCTGCTTCAGATTACATGGATATCCTAATCAGAACTCAGATGTCAAACCTAAGTCTAAAAAGGTACCACACGCTCCTCAATGGAAGAAAAAGGCTACTGCACTGATAGCTCACACTTCCCTGAAGATCTCTGCAAAGGAAGATTGGTACCTTGACAGTGGATGTTCCAGACACATGACTGGATTCAAAAATCTCCTCAATAATGTTATGCCTCACACCACCAGTTTTGTGACCTTTGGAGATGGTGCTAAAGGAGAAGTCAAAGGAGTTGGTAATTTGGACTACCCTGGAGTTCCAAGTCTGAATAAGGTACTGCTGGTAAAAGGGTTGACTACTAATCTCATTAGCATCAGTCAATTGTGTGATCTAGGATTCAAGGTCAATTTCTCAAAATCTGAATGCCTTGTAATCAATGACAAACAAGAGATTGTAATGAGAGGAATCAAATCCAAAGATAACTGTTATGTGTGGCAGCCTGAGAACACTGATATCTCCACTATGAGTCAAATTATCAAATAAGAAAAAGAGATGAAACAGTGGCAGCATAAGCTTGGAAGAATGAAACGAGCTATTCCTATGGAAGCTGTCAGAAGAACTCCAAAACTACAGGCTGATAATATATGTGATGTGGCAAATAAACTTGAAGAAGAATGTGTTGTCAGAACCTTAAGTCATCTTGACAAGGATGTTGGAAAGAACAAGTCTCATAAATTCTGTTCTCAAAACATCTGGTCAAAACAGATGCTACCTGAGTACAATGTTACACAAGATGTTGTGACATTGTGGTGTGATAATCTGAAAACATTCAACATTTCCTTGAACCCTACTGACTTTGAAGAGAAGAAGTCATTTGAACTGGAACATAGTTTCTCTAAGCTTCAGCTGACTGATTCTTCTACCAAGGCGCTTGTTGGAAATAAACTTGAAAATTTGAGGGGCAGATTGGGTATTCACCAACATGAGAAATTATAGCAATTAGTTTTGCTGAAAACAAGGGTTGAAGGGATTAATTCTATTAAGTCTATATTTAGTGGGTTAATCATATTCATTCACAATTCCTTCAAAAGCCTTAAGAAGTTGAAGAGACTCCCTTTTACTCCCTACCTCTCTCATTCTTGCAACCTGTTTCCTCCTCCCAATCAAAGAGTTTTCTCAAACTGCTACTATTACTCAAAGTTAAACAAAATGTCTCAGACATCGTCTTCCACCATGGCGGCTTCGTCTCCCTCATCATCGTCATCATCTGATCAAGATTCTAGGGCAATCACTACATGCATAGAATCTGAAGTTCTTGAGGTCACTCCTCTCAGGGAGATGGCAACTGACCCAGCCAGAGTCAAAAAGCTCAGAACCAGACATGCAGGAAGAGCTCAAGCTACAGTCTCTGGTAATTCTTCTCATCCTTCGTCTTCTATACCTAATAGAGAAGGATCAGTTCAAGTACACCAAGCTATTGCTAGGCTGGTTACTAGCATTCTGAGTGGCAACCAATCTGTACCGGGGATTTCCATCCCTTTGAATCAATCAGAAAGTCCAAATGTGGAAGGTGCTGAAAATGTAGATGTCACTGAGGATGTTGTGACACCAAAAGACAACATTCAGAACACATCTGAAAAGGCTGTTGATCCACCTATCATTGATGTGGATGAAGATTACTCAGATAATGAACTGATTGCTAATGTGAACCCTAGCATTGCTAGGAGATTGATGAAAAGAAAGAGTAGTCAGAATGTTAAACCTGATGCTAAGAAATACAAGGCTGAAGGGATGGCTGAGAAAATTCAGACAAAAGGAAAGAAGGCACTGGTGCAGACTGCTAGACAACCAATCTCTAAGAAAAGTAAAGAACCTGAAACTTCTAATTCTGATGATGAATCAGAGTTTGAGATTGATATTGAAGATACTCCCATCAGAAGGAAGCTCCCCTCCAGCAAGATTGCTAGAGTGCCTAAAGTGCCAACAGACAACATCTCCTTTCATCATCCTGACAATGCAAACAGATGGAAGTATGTCTGCTTGAAGAGAATAGCCTTGGAGAGAGAACTCAACAATGATGCCTTGGAGTGCAAGGACATCATGGATCTGATCAGGAATGCTGGGCTAATGAAGACAGTGATGAAGTTTAACAAATGTTATGAAAATCTGGTTAAAGAGTTTGTAGTGAACTTGTCCAATGATTGTGCTGATGGGAGGTCAGCTGACTTTGAGAGTGTGTTTGTTAGAGGAAGAAGGGTCAAGTTCTCTCCATCAGAAATCAACAAGTTTCTTGGAAGAACAAATAAGGACTGTCCTGATCTAGAGGCAACTGACAATGAAGTGTGTTTAACCATCACTGCCAGGCAAGTAAAGTGCTGGCCATTGAAAGGGAAGCTGAATGCTAGTAAACTCAGCATGAAATTTGCCATCTTGCATAAAATAGGTGCAGCAAACTGGGTGCCTACAAACCACAAATCAACCATCTCCACAGGATTGGGGAGATTTATCTATGCTGTAGGAACCAAGACTGCCTTTGACTATGGAAGGTACATCTTTGAACAAACCTTGAAGCATGCTGGCAGTTATGCTGTCAAAGGACCAATTGCTTTTCCCTCCCTCCTTTGTGGAATCATCCTTGCACAATACCCTGACATCCTTGTAGCAAGAGATACAGTCTGCAAAAGAGCTCCTGCCCTTGGCCTGCACTACAAACTGTTTCAGGGATCCCATGCTCCAGACATTGTCATAACATCAGCTGAGACATCGTCTGCAAAGACCCAGTCCAAGACATCAGATGTCATAGCTGTTTTAAAAGAAACTTGCAAAGATCTGGATGCTAGAAAAAGGACCCTAGAAGCTCTAATTGCCAGGCTAGAAAAGGAGGAAGCTGAAGAAAGCAGAAGGGAAGAAGGTATAGAAGCTGAAGGACAGCTCAACATTGAAGAAACTGGCTCCTCTGAGTCTGATGACAGTGCTTGAAGGTTGATTGATGCTTGGTGGTGTTGCTGGTGGAGTTTGGAAGTGTGTTTTGCTGTTGTCAGATGCTGATCTCATTATTTTTGTTTTGGATAACTGTATAACTTTATGAACATGTATCTTTGGCCCATTTATGGCTAAAGAGGGGGAGAATATTTTGGTACTTGCTTGACATTATATTTTTCTGCTGTCACTTATTTCTGCTGCTATCTATCTATCTCTGATTGTTTAGGGACTTTAGCCAAAAATCTGCCAAAGGGGGAGTTTGTAGGTGTTTAGGTATTGGCTTGCATTTTTGGTAAATCCCAAGTGTATGTGTGAATGTCATGACTGATGTCATAACATTCTAGTTCAGGTTGTACTAACTCATTAGGTACATGTGCAGAAAAATATTGTAATTCAAATACTGATGTTTATAAGTGTGTATCTGAGCATGTTTGCAAAATGATCACATTTTGCTAAATCAGTAGACAGGTTTTCTCAGATGTCATAACAGATGTTATGACATCCTGTTCTGAACTAACAGGATTGCAGGATTGGATAAGTCTGAGTTTTTTCAGGAAATAACTCAGTCCTTTCTAAACAGAATCCTGCGTCTTCTGAGGAGTAACCTAGCTCAATCCTAACCTGATCAATAAAGTACTGTGACCTGGTCTTTAGGTCAAACGGAATCAACCCTAGGTTTTTGGAAACCCTAACTGAAGTTGCAGCTGCTATATATTCAACAGAGCTGCGGTTTTTCAAGATATCCCTGCTGATTGATTAGAAGATCAATTTTGTAATCTGTATAGATTTGTTTATTGTACTCCAAGCAATTATCATTGTGATAAGTGCCTTGGAATAGGTTTCAATTGTAAGGGTTGTGTAGCACTCAAAGCTTTGAAGCAAGAGTGTTTGAATGTCACTTGACTAAAGCTGTGAAGCAGAGTCAAGTTAGTTGTGTACATCACTCAAAGCTGTGAAGCACGAGTGATTGTGTTACTTGATTAAAAAGCTGTGAAGCTTAATCAAGTGTGTGTTTTGAAGAGTGTCTTCATCAATTCTTAAGTCAAATTGGTTTATGTATCACTGCTGTGATTGAGGGGGAGTGAGTAGGAACTCAGGTTTAAGTTGTACTTAGATTAGAATTGCATTGGGTAGGTCTTAAGTGAAGGAGATAAACTGGTTGGTTTATTCCTGAATTAACATCTCTTATAGTGGATTCTCTCCCTGGCTTGGTAGCCCCCAGAGTAGGTGTTGTTGCACACTGAACTGGGTAAACAATTGACTGTGTTATTTACTGCTTTTGTATTTACTGTCATATAGTAAGTCAGATACGGTGTCATAACATTGGACGTGACATTGAGTATCTGTAGCCAGAATTTCAAATGGTATGCTTATGTATGCAATGCATTCAAGGATTTAGGACGTTCAAAATTGTTTCAGACAAAGAAGAACGCACGTCATATTAATAAGAAGAAATTTGTTAGTACATAAATGCCCCATGGGCCAAATATTACAAAATAATTTCTCAAGGCAAAAAGACATTGCGCATCCTCTTTGGTGCGATGTAGGTGTTGAGGGCCTCTTGCTCATGGAGTCGGCGGGTAAGCTCTAGAACCTTCTTCTCGCTGGCGTAGAAGCTAGCTTCAAAAGTATTTCGTTCCTCCTTGAGCTGAATCCAACTTTTCTGCATTTCCTCCCACGATGTAGGCATGTCTGGATGTAGGATGGTGTAGGGAACCTCTCCTTCCTTAACAGGCTCTTTAATCACAGGGAGAACATGCGGATAAGGCATCATCAGACTTTGGGCTCGGGCTCGTACCCACTTGAGATAAGGCTCAAGAGGGATAGAGTTCTTGTGTCCCAGAGTCTTGCTATCAACCTTGTTGGGTCTTCCCCAAGCTCTGATGAATCTTTGGCGAAGTCCTTGCGCATCGTTGTCGAAGTCAAAAACTAGGTCAGGAATCAACATGTCGTGAGGGCCATCCCTCCGTGCATATCCAAATTGCCTCAAAGCTAGGCAAGGGTTGTAGGTGATACCTCCCCTAATTCCAAGTAAAGGGACATTAGGAAACTCTCCACAATGATCGACGATGATGACATTTTCTCTGGACCGAGAACACCAATGTACATCAAAGTGAGTAAGAGTCATCAACCGTTGGGACCACCTTGAGCCTTGGTCATTCTTCAAGACAGATTGTGGAAGGTGCGAAATAAACCACCTTGCAAGGAGAGGAGTACATCACATGAGAACACCCCTCTTTCTCATTATTCGTGTGTAAAATGAGTGAAGAATGTCCCCAAGCAATGTTGGTATTGGATTTCTGGACAAGAAGATTTTGACGGCGTTGACATCTACCAATTGGTCAGAATTTGGGAATAAGACCAATCCATAGATAAGGAGTGCCACAATTTCTTCAAATGCTTGAAGGTCCAATGAGTTCCAACATTCTTGTGCCTTCTCAAACAAGAATTTTGCTAAGAATCCTTTGACGCCGCTTCTGGTTTCCCAATGCCCCTTGATGTCGGATGGTTGTAGATGTAATGCTCGAGCAACATCTTCCGGCTTTGGTTCCTTCTCCGTACCGTTGAAGGGTAGTCGATTAAGGATAAGAATTCTCAGGAGTTGAGAAAACTCCTCCAAAGTGGGCACTAACTGATAATCAGGGAAGGTGAAACAGTGGTGAAGAGGGTCAAAGAACTGGAATAGTACTTTCATCATGTCTTCTTCAATGTTGGTGTTGACTAAGCTGAGCAGTCTACCATGTCTTTCACTGAAGGATGAATTTTCCGGAATTCTTGAGGTGAGCTCCTTGAGTTAAGGAGAGATTCTCACAAGGTTGACTTGAATGGTGTTTCTGCGAGGAATTTCCATGACCTACAAAACAGGAACAAAGATGAAGATCCAAACCCTTGAAATGGTTAGTGAATACATATGATGCTTTATGATGTTTATGATGTATGAACAAAACATATGGACAAGCAAATCACACCAAACCCTAGTTTCAGGCTTGCATGGGGTTTCATAGGTAAGTACCCTCTTGAGTGTAGTTGGCTTAAAAACCTGTCCTATAAATAGTAACCGGGTTCTAAGGAGCTCAATATCATGGGATTGTTTTCAATGTTCATTGTTTTGGTTTAGCCACTTAACTAGCGACCAAAATATTCCAAGAAAACAACCCTCAATGAGTGTAGTATCGAGTATCTACCAACTTCGGACTGCACCAAAGCCGGTCATCTCACTACCCCTAATAAAAGGCCAAGATGGTCAAGTAAGGTTCTAGGTCATTAGTGCTTAGTGACATCACTCAGCGGCCCCGTGCTCTCCTTGATTGAACTCAAGGGTTACCGGTACTCACAAATATGTCGCACTAATATAGCTATTGCTTCGACCGTGTCGGTATACCCCGCACAGTTTCCACAATGTATTGCTATATATGAATGTTTCCCAAAATCCGGGTGTAGAATTGCAAACCCAAACAAGAGAGCCAAAATGTAAAGCAAACAAGACAAACAATTATTCATGCAAGAGGATGATCTAAGCCCTAAGGTTACTCCACTTTTAACAATATCCCCAGCAGAGTCGCCAGTTCTGTGATACGGTGGGAGAACTGACTATGGTTTTGCGTTTGTATTCGCAAATGTTTCGGTTGAGCAAGAGTCGCCACCGACTTTTTATTTTATCCTAAGGAAAGGTTAAAAAAGCACAGCAAAAACCTTTGAGATTTTTCTTGGGTTCGGGGAGTAGATTATAGAAAGGGAAGGTATTAGCACCCTTTCTATCCATGGTTATCCATGGGATCTTAGGTACTTGCTTAGATCAAACTTGCCTTGGTTTTCAATTGTTTGAAATGGTGCTTGGTGTGTGGTTTTGAAAATGCTTTGAAATGGGGGGATTTCAATTGCATACAAACCCTAACTCTAGCATGGTATATTTAGAAAGCGATAAAGTGCGAAAATTAAAATTCCTACACTATTACAACACAATATGGGAAGGGGGGTACAAATGTTCAAATGGGGGGATTTTTTTAGACAAGAAATTTAAACCTAGCTATTACATCAATTTTGGAATATTTACAAATAACTGATGGCATAAATTAAATGGAAAATACAATAAAGATGCAAAAATGCAAAAAAGGGTTTTTATATGTATAAAAAAAGTATTATTTATGTCAAATAAATAAAATAAAAAAAAGTATTATTTTTGGAGTTTTTTATGTTTTAAGGGTAAAACCCTAATTTTTATTAAGTAAACATATATCTTATTTAATTTATACAAATATTTATCTATTATGTACAAAAAATAAAATAAAATGAAATATATTTATAAAAAGTATTTTTCATGTCAAACATTAATAAAATAAAAAATGCATGTATTTTGGTATTTTTGCCCTAAGTATATTAATATATAAATATCTTTATTATTTACTAAATAAATATTATATATACAAAAATAACAATATTTAATATTTATAAAAAAGGTATATTTTGTATAAAATATTTTCAAAAGAAAAAATGAAACAAAAATCAAAAATAAAGTATATATGCACTATTTTTCTAGTATTTAAAGTAAAAATGTATCTATTTATTTATTTATGTACAAATAACTAAACTAAACAAATAAATGCTTAAAAATAGAAAAATGGTGTAAAAATAATTTTTTATATTTTTTATATTATAAGCAAAAATAAATAAGTCAGAATGAAAAAAGAAAAGTCAAAAAATCATTGAAATAAACCAAATGGGCCTAGGGGGTGTCAAAGTGAAAAGAGTGTGTGAAAAGAAAATACAAAAACAAGCCCAGCCCAGATAACCCTTCTTCAACCTCTGGCCAGAAAATGTCAAAAAACGCGCGCCTTCTTCACTGATTCAAACATCCTGATTCCTGGCTTTTTAATGAAAACTTACAACATCAAAAATGTTCAGCATCAAGAGACGAATTCAGGGATATAAAGAACTTGTCTTAACTCTCTAAGATGAGGGAGAATTTCTTCTTCCCCAATTTCTGACCTAGTTTTTTATCAATGTTCAGACTCAAAATTCTTGCAGCACACACAATATAAATGAAATCTAATTACATGGACATGCTCAGGGCTATGAATGTGACATATTCTCTTCACAAACCTAAAGCTAACAATGCCTAATAAGAGAGATACGAGTTCATGAACTTACCTGTTCAGTTGAAGTTCTATCTGGAAATGGAGAAGCTTTCAGTGCAAGGTGATGATTGGTATAGCTTCCTTGATGTCTAGGGATGCTATTCCAAGCTTTACTTTGTCTTGAGACCTTTTGAATCGTGCTAGAGCACTTCACCTGCAAATCAGAAAAGTGAAAATGGCCAAAAGGATTAGAGGAGTTACAGGTTGCTTCTAATGCTTTGGATAGTTTGGATTGATGGTAGGGAAGGTGTCTGAAGTGGTTTGGGAAAGAATGCTTGAAAGGATTGAGAGTTGGAACTCAATCTGTAGAGGTTGATCTGTTTGGGCAGTTTTAGAGTGATTCTGAGTTTGTCAAGGTATTGGAGGCCAAAGGATCGTGTTCTAGCTTGTGTTTGATGTTTGGAATGTGCTTGATAACTTTCTCTAAGGCTTGGTTGACTGATATCAAAGTTGGTGTATGTTATGATATGTTTTTTCACACTTAAGCAAGAGATGGCCACCTTGTGTTTCTAGCCTGTACAGGCCCCCATACTATGCTGCATAACTCAGTCTTGATCAGTGCAATTAGTCCATAAACTTGTGCCAATTAGATTTGAATTGTACTTCTTGGATTTGCATTATGACATAAAGCTTGCTTTTGCAAAAATGGAAGAAATGCTTTATCTATTTATGGACTAATCCAACATGTAATGCTTAAACTCAAGAAACATAGCCTTAGCACAATGAACATGCATTAAATTATTGAGTGTTGGATGGTTTAAGGGCCTGTAATTTAGCACAAACTAAGCTGACTTGAAAATGGCATAAGTTATGAACATGTACATGACCAATTCAAAAGTGAGTTTTTGCCATATTGCAAAATTCGAATCTCTCAAGTTATGAGGTTGTTTGATGAGTTCTTGGACATTTTGGAAAGCTTGGATTGTGTACTACAATCCATCTTTGAAATGCAAATTGAAATTCCAAGTGGAAGTGTATGGAAAATGGCCTTGAAGTTAGATAGAAAACCTTGCCAAAATAGGTTAAAATTTCACTAAGTTAAGAATGGTTGAGTACCCTTATTCCAAAAATTGTAACTTGAGATACAAGCCTCATCTTGGAAAACTTTGTGAATCAAAGTTGTAGATTATGCAACAAGCTACAACTTTCATGTTTTGACTTTTGTTTGAATCCAAATGAATCTTGGTGAGAAAGTGGGGCAAAGTTGGGAAAAATTAGGGTTTTTCATAACTTAGAAAAATTCTAAGTTATGAAAAATTCTCATTTCTAACCCTAATTTGCAAATTTTGACTTCTTGGTGAACAAGTTTCATGATTTGGCATGTTTTGATGAAAAATGAATCTTGACTCTTGATTTTGACCAAAAAGTCAAAGTTTGACTTTTCAGTATACAGTCAAAATTGATCAATTGACTGGGAAATTCAACTGTCAATCTTGTGTACTTGGGATCTTTTGAACTTGTTGAGCATGTCAAGATAATTCCATGGGGTCCTTGAGTCCATATGTGAGCTTTGTTTGCCATTGGCTAGGTAAAACAGTCAAAAATTGCCTTTGTGCAGTCAAAACCCTAAAAATGACCATTTTGCCCTTTTGGTGATTTGATCAAATTTCTTATGGAATTGTGATCCAAACTTGATCAAATGGTCCATGTGAGTTCATAATGTTGATGTGGGTCAATTTTCATGAGATTTGACTGTCAATTGGTCACAGTTGACTTTTTCCCCAATACAGCTGATTTCTAGGTCAACTGTCCAATTGACTGGGCAAAACTTGGAATCAAGACTTGAAACTTGATATGGATAAACTTGGGAGTCCAATATGAAGCAAAAGGTCATCTTAGGCATTTTAGGTCAAAACATCTTTGTGCAAACACAAACCCTAATTTGGGTCAACAGTGCAAGGAGAAGTCTTGAGCAGATGAAACCCTAACTGGATCTTGATCTTCAAGAGCCTTGTGATGAGAAATGTTGAGAGAATGGGAGGGCAAATTTTGGGGTACAACAACGTCCATAATTGGGAAGACTTGGCAGCAACCTTCTATAAACATTATCAATACAATGCCGATTTGGCACCAACCCGTACTCAACTCCAGAGTATGGCCATGGTGTCCAATGAGGGCTTCAAAGACTACGCCCAAAAGTGGAGGGATTTAGCCAGAAGGGTGCAACCACCTTTATCTGAAAGGGAGCTAGTGGACATGTTCTTGGGAACTCTGTCAGGTCCTTTCTTTAATCATCTAATTGGAAGTTCCTCTATAGGGTTTACCGAATTGATTTTAACTGGCGAGAGGATAGAAGCCGATATAAGAAGTGGGAAAATTCAAAAAGACACGTCTACCTCTGCTGCTTTAAAAAATCCCTTCACTGGAAAAAAGGAAGTGTCTATTGTCTACTCACAGAGAAATCAGGAAAGAACTGAGTGCCGATCAACGGTGGGGTCTGTTATGATTCAAAAGCCTGCATCAGGCCAGCCAAGAAATAATCAGCAAAGGGTGGAAAGTCCAGTACGACAATTCACCAAGATTAACATGACTCCGGCTTAAGTCCTACCACATCTTCTGAAGTTGAATCTGGCCATGTTAAAAGAGGCCCCTAAAAATCCCAATACTACATCTCCACACTACCATCCGAATGCCAGGTGCGCATACCATTCTGAAAGTCCAGGGCACGACACCAACAACTGTTGGGCTTTGAAGAACAAGATTCAAGATCTGATAGACGCTAAGGAAGTTGAGTTTGAAGCGCCGGAAAAACCGAATGTTATCTCCGCTCCAATTCCTAGGTGTTGTACCCCAATTTTTGACCTAAGATCCCACTTGCATTTTTGCATTTTTTATACAAAAGTCAAGGTCACTAAATACGGTCGGTTTTAACCTCTTACCTTCGAGCTTTGACTATGTGAAGATTGTCAAGTGTTTTGAAAATTCTTAGCCTATGTATCACTAACTTCTAATCAAGCACGAAGTGTGTGTGTTTTTCGTTTCTTTGATTTCATTTGCAGGGAACAGATCTGAATCAAGAGCATCAGGCGTCACGCCTCGATTAGGGTTCGGAATCTCTCAATCCGGAAGTACAATTGATCGTTGATTCTTGAAGACTGATTCATCAGGGCAATCGTGTGATTATTTCCACGCTCTGTTCAATAAGTGGTCTCAAGCTTCTCCACAACTTCCTCAGAGCACGAACAAGATTTCATCATCACTGGTTCACATGTGCATCAAGATGCTTTGGAATGCGAAGAAAGATCAAGTTTGTAGGTCAATTCAAAGCACTTTGTCCAAAAGTCAACGCTTGCACATTCAAGTTCAAACGATCGTAACTTTTCATTATTCAACATTTTTGAATGGTTACTTTTGCGTACAATTTTCTTTGACGTCATCTCTAACCCCTCTTTACCAGTCAAGGTCTGATTAGGTGCGGAGGATCATCAAAAGTTCGGATACTCAAAGGTCACTTTGATGACTGTGGCCTAATCTCAAGTAACAATTACTCGACTTTCAAGGATCGTAACTATTTCGATTTTCATCATTTCGGGATGGTTCTTTTTGCAACATGTCACAAATGATGTCGTCTACAAGATTGCTTCAAGGATCGACATCCGAATGCGTTTGGAAGGCCATGAATTTCGCTTGAACATTTTAGGCTTAAAATTGATTTTGTATTGAGGTTGTTTTCCACTGAGTCAAGGGTAAAGACAAGATGTTGAGTTTGAGGATTCATTGATTATATATTGCTATAATACAAGTTGCTTGTATTCGAGCATTAGTAATTAATGAATTAAAATTGGATTTAGATCAAGTTTCTTTGTTTGTTCATCAAGATTCGGTTCATGGTAAAAGGTTTAGGTGTTTTATTTGGAATGCATTTCAAGGTAAAAAAGACCATTCAAGGAATCTAAGTCCATCAATTCTACAAGGACTATTTCTAAAGAAAAGTTCTTATTCAATCCAAGAATTTGATACAAACTTTAAAGAAAATTTCAAGATCATTGATTCAAGGATATTTGTCATGTCTAGTTCAAAAGTGGAGAATGCATCATGCTAATTTTTAGGCATATCTCAAGTTTGCAATTTCAAAAAAATCTCAAGACAAATCCATTCCAAACTCAAATGAAATATTTAAAGTTACATCCAAATTCAAGACTTGTTACAAATTTCAAATTTCATTACAAATATTATAGCCACAAAATCACATGAAAAAACATTGTAAATCCTAAAGCCTATTTTAAACTATCCTTCATCAATTTTCAAAATACCAAGTCTAAGTCTATGCTATTATTTTCAAGCCCATTTTCCTTGCTTCATGATGCATCAAATTGCTCCATAACTTGTACCAATGTTGTCCATAAATCAGCTGCTACAAACACTTCAAAACAGTCCAAACCTTGCTTCAAAATTATCCATACTGTATGCATATCAGTCCCAAAAACATGCTACTGCAATGCTGCTCCAAATCCTGTCAAACCTGTCCAAAAACAAGTCAAAATTCTGCACAAATAATGCCAAAAAACCTGTCCAAAAGCAGTATAAAATTTCACAAAAATAGAGGATGCAAATCCTGCATTAGAAAGGGAAAAATCAGCATATCAATTTGTCCAAGACCCACAAATTTTCCCTCCAAAAATTCATTCTGAAGGGGGGAAAATAAAGTAAAAACCTGTGGAAAATTTCTAATAAAAACCTCCAAGTTTTAGAACAAAATTTCAGAACATCACCTGCTGTCAAAAAAACACAAAAACAAAAAAAACATATACAGCAACCTCAAGTCCTCTCTCACTCTTCCATTCACCACTCAACCTTCCTCCCAAAACTCCCTTTCATCTCTTCAAAAACAGCAACATTAAACACTGTCTCTCTCACATTCTGCTGTTCTTCCTAACCTCAACCGTCACAGATTTTTACCGTCACGTTCTGATATTCAAATTCTTAACCGTGCCACTTGCCACTCTGATTGTCACAAGGCTACGTCGCAAGTATCGTTGTTTTTGTCTCCTGGTTTGGCGGATAGAAGAATTGGTAACAGAAGCTTAGTTTGTCGGGCGTTTTCTTCTGTGGATGCAAGCACTTATAATGGAGTTGCTTTAGAGTCTTCTTCTCATGCTGCAGAAGAAAAAGTTGGTGTGTTGCTTCTCAACCTAGGTGGACCAGAGACGCTGGACGATGTTCAACCTTTTCTGTTTAATATGTTTGTTGATCCTGATATCATTCGGCTCCCAAGGCTGTTCCGTTTTCTCCAGCGACCATTGGCAAAATTGATATCTACGCTTCGAGCTCCTAAATCCAAGGAAGGGTATGTTTCTATTGGAGGTGGCTCTCCTTTACGCAAAATTACAAGATGAGCAGGCACTTGCACTTAAAAATGCTTTGGAAGCAAAGGGTCTCTCTTCAAATCTCTACGTTGGGATGCGCTACTAGTACCATTCACTATCAAAAATTGTTCTTCTCCATCCAACTCTCATAATCCCTCTACCAACACCAGTGAAACTCCATCAACGCCAACCTCCATTCCATCTTACTCCCTTCAGACCACCACTCTTCTGATTTCTCCTTCATTGCCGGTACCGAATCCATCCTTCCGCCTCTCTCACACGAGTTCCTCTTTTCTGCCACGCGAACCGAAAAGGTGTGATGGTTGTTTCAGAACAACCAACCTAAGCAAGTGCTCGCGTTGTCAAGTTGTTTGGTATTGTGGAACACCGTGTCAGAAATCGGCTTGGAGGTTGCATCGTTTTGAATGTGAAGCTCTTTCAAGGCTAGATGACCACAAGAGAAAATCTGTAACGCTGTCGATACGGTTGATGCTCAAACTTTATCTTCGAAGGAAGTTGCAAAATGACAAGATCATTCCAAGCACTGCCATGGGCAACTACAAGTTAGTGGATGCATTAGTGGCTCACATGTCTGACGTTACAGAGGAGCATCTGGTGTTGTATGCACAGATGGCTAATCTTGTACCCTTAATACTACAATGGCCTGAAATCAATATTAAAGAGATTTACAGAAAATTTTTTACAAGCTTGCATGTAATGCACATACCATTTGTGACGGTGAGTTGAGGCCATTGGGAACTGGACTGTATCCTGTTGTTTCCATTATCAATCACAGCTGCTTGCCCAATTCCGTATTGGTTTTTGAGGGAAGGATGGCATCAGTGCGTGCTTTACAGCACTTACCCAATGGGACTGAGGTATCAATAAGTTATATAGAGACAGCGGGAAGCACTGTGACTCGACAGAAGGCTCTCAAAGAGCAGCAACTCCTCTCAATCAAAGTCCAGCTTTGGTTTTAGTTCCCGGTCCTCTGGATCAAAATCTGTGGCAAAGCTCAGCAAAGACTATTCTCCACTATGGTTCTACACCACCACTAGTCAGATGGAAAACACAGAGTCCTCCAAATCAAAGAACCCCCTTTCGGAGGAATTCACGGTCATTCCACCAGACCCACGACCTCCTCTCGCAGGACCGCCGATCCACTTTTGATTGCACAAGACCACCGCAAGCTCACAGCACGGAACTTCAAACTCCAGATCAAATGGTAAGCACCATCTTTTCCATGCTTTTTTCTGATTTCGCAGATAATCTTGTGTTGTTGGTTATGTGAAGACTCCACGTGGTTCTTCGTACATTGGACACTGTATGGACTCAGCATTTGAGTGAGGAAATTAAGCGTAGGTTCTATAAGAACTGGTGTAAGTCCAAGAAGAAGGTTTTTCAGCAAGTACTCAAAGCAGTATGAAAGTGATGAGGGCAAGAAGAACATTCAGACTCAGCTTGAGAAACTGAAGAAGTATGCAACTGTTATCCGTGTGTCGGCTCACACTCAGGTCAGAAAAATGAAGGGATTGAAGCAAAAGAAAGCCCATAAAAGAAAGCCCAACTGCTTTTATTACTCCCCCTCCAATAATTTTTTGTTACACTCTTTCAATTTATTTATCTTAAATAATAATTAGCTTAGTCAATCTAGGTATTTTATAGATTTAATTAAATAACTATGTTTTAGTTAACTAGAGAATCTTAATTATTTAGATTAGTTTTAGGCTTAATTTAATAACTTTAGAATTTTAATTTAATTAGATATAAATTAGTGATGATTAAACCTTTAATTAGTTTAGATACATTTTGATAACTTTAGAATGTTAATTTAGTCTTAGAATTTTAATCTTTAAGTTATAATTAATTTAGTTTAGATTTAAGTTAGTAGTTTTATTATTAATATAGTTTAGATTAAATTAGTAATTTTATAATGAATTTAGTTTATATTAGTTTAGATGTAATTTAGTAACTTTAGAATTAATTTAGTTTAGACCTGATTCAGTAGTATTAGAGCGTTTAACTTAATTTAGAATTAATTTAATAATATTAGAATTTCAATTTAGTTTAGATAATTTTCGTTTTAGTTAGATATCTTTATTTCATGATTTTTCTTTATCCCTCTATTTAGTTTTTCATTGTTTATATTGTCATTGTCTCATTTGTTATTCAAATTTATTTCTTCGTGACTTTTCTTTCATATGTTAGTTAATTTTGTGATATATTTTTTTGGTTTAACTCGTTTTAATTTCTATAGTTTACTCGACTATTTGTTTTCTTTACTCCAAGGGAAACGTTCTAACTTTGTTGACTTCATGTCATCAAACACATGTTATATGATTAAGCGAATATCCTCCTTCATCTTTGTTTTACTATTTTGTTAAACTTAAGATAATTTTTCCAAAAGACTCCATTTTCAAACTCATACCTTTTAAGTCAAAACTTCGACACTAGGTCGTCGCATCTTCAAAATCTCGTCCGTACCCATTTTTTAGCCAAACGAACCATTTTAATCAAACAAACAATTTTTTAACCAAAAAACAGATATTTCAAAAGGTTCCTGCGGAGTACCGCAGATGCATTGGGTGCTAATACCTTCCCATTGTATAACCAACCCCCGAACTCTCGATCTCTTTCAAAAACGCATTGCGTTTTTTATTACTTTTAAGTCTTATTTTACATTGCGTACTTTAGGGTTTTATTTCGCTCTTTTCCCTTTTCCCTTGGAAATAATAAAGCGCGGTGGCGACTCTTGCTTTTTGTGAGTCAAGTTAATTAATAGCTTGATCTCCGATTTTCACCGCTACAGAATTGGCGACTCTGCTGGGGAAAGATTGACCTCTTGCTGGTCCATCCCTAAGTGGGTTAAGCCTAATTTGTTTTATCTGTTTTATCATTATTTGATTGTTTGATTATATGTATATATTATGATTATTTGGGTGTTGATAACATTTACAAAGGACAAGTCCTATACCCGGACTAAGTTACACTTAGGAATAGGACGGGCGGTATAGTCATGTTAACTTTGAGGGAGTAATCCCGAAGAAGGAGGCATGAGATCCCCCACTCAGTGGAAGGCCCTTTTGAACGTAATATTTGTTTACCGAGTAATCGGGAAGACATTATTATTTTCGACCTGGGAGCCAGAGAAGCTGGGAACCGTAGAACCCTAACCCATCTTGGCCTTTTAGGTGTAGCGCGGAGATTATAACGGAGTAATCCGGAAATAATTGTTACGCGATGCTACGCTCGGATGAGTTTCTCTTGAGAATATTGCTGATTATTGAGTAATCAAGACGTTGGTAATATCCGAAGGAGGAATGTAGACTCCGGGAACTCTTAGAACCTTGTTCTACAGGTGTGATTAAACCGTTAGTACATACCTTGGGGGTGTTCCTTACCTTGACTCCATGCTCGTGACGTTGAACCTTTCGACTTTATTTGTGACCTTGCTTGTGGTTGTTGCATAGCCATGCATTCATGCATCCATAAAACCCTTTTCACTTGACTTTGAAGGAATTTGGAGGTCTTTCTTTGTAAACATCACAAGTTTCGTCAAGCTCAATGGATCTTGGGTGTTGATAGGGCGAAAACCCTAATCCACCAAAATGGATGATTGATCTTGATGATAACTTGATCAATGTTTGGAGCCAATTTAAAATTCATCTTCTATCTTCATACTTTGATGTTTACAACTTAATATCTTGAGTTCCTTGAAAATCAAATAAAAACTCTCTTTTGTATATCATACATTATTCTACATTTTTTGTTTCACTGTCAAAGGTCTTTTCCCGAGTCTTATTTTTCCTTTGGTCTCACCAGTACAACACTCGCGCTAAGAGAACAATGGAGAATATCAAGCAAGAGATTTCTGAACTCTGCAGAGAGGTGACTAATTTGAAAGCTAGTATGGAGCACTTAACTGGTTTGGTCGAAATTTTGGTCGCCGCCCAAGTCAATCCTTCTAGGAGGAAGGAAGCGATGATAAAAGTCTTCACTGAACTCTAAAATCATTCGCTCATGAGAAGGTGTTGGTTAATGCACCTAATGATTTTCCTGACAAGGTGAATGTGGGAGTGCGTCTAGAAGAAGATGTTGGGAAGGGATGTTCATATGAAGATGGTAGCTCAACTAATGGTGTGAAGAAGTTTGATAACAACTTTTCCAAGAAGAGAACCATAGGAAGAAATAATCATCATCAGAATCATCATGTTCATCAACAGAATCAGCAAGTTCCTAATCAGAGGAAAACCCAGTTTGATCCAATTCCAATTACCTATACAGAGTTGTTCCCTATCCTGATGCAGAGGAATTTGGTTCAGACTCGACCTCCACCGAAGGTTCCCGAGAAGATACATTGGTACTACAAAGCTGATTTGGCTTGTACCTTTCATCAAGGTGCTCCTGGGCATGACTTGGAGGGTTGCTTTGCTTTGAAGATTAAGGTTCAGAAGTTGGTCAGAAGTGGTATCTTGTCATTCAAGGACGTTGGTTTTGAAGTTCAAACCAAGCATGTGCCGAAGAGTAAACACGATTGATGATCACTTTGAGTTTTGAAGGATGTTTTCGGTAATTCAAGTCCAGATGGAAAGCCTTCCCAGAATCATTAACTTATTTCTGCTTGTTGCAATTTTTCTTGTTTATCAAAACGTTGTTTGCATGTAAGAATTTGTTTGCATTTGAATGATTATCTTAATACAATGAGCATGTTTGTCTTGAAGAAATTCATTCGTTTCACTCATATTTGTTTTCAAAGTTTAAATTGCTTTTTGCATTATGATACTAACTTGTTTCCCAGTCTCTTGCCTAGGCAGAGATTGAAGGGAGGATGATGATCTAAAGAACACAAAATCTCTGGTTGTTTGCTTTTGGATAAAATCTTGCTGATGATGTACAGGCATTGTTTCAAATCCCTAAACACCGGAGATATAAGGAAGATAATCCCTTGCTAACCCCTTTCGAGCCTTTGAAGTAGAAGTTTGTTTTCTATACGAAAAAACCCTCAACTTTTAACCCGGGGCAGGGTAGTTTTTTAGTTAATCTGACTGAGTGTTCAAAATTCATAAGGAAGATGTTTTTTGAAGAGAAACTACGAGGGCTATCTTTCATATATAATGAAGCCAGAAGATGTGGAATCACAATTTCATCCCTCGTTCATCAAGAAACGAGGCAATCACAATCTTCTCAACAAGCAAATACAAGCTAATGTCACACTTTTTGTTCAAAAAGTCAAAAATCGAGAGAAAAAAAGCCTGCTAAGTCAAAAAACATGAAACCGTGTGACTTAGGCAAAATTAAGGCATCCCGCTGGACTATCAATTCAAAAGAATTAGTTCAGGCAAAAGTTAGGGAAAATAAAATCGCAAAGAAAAGGACTGCAAAGAAAAGTCCTCAGCAAAGAACAAATTGGTGACTACAAACACGAAGACATAAGGGTGGTTTCTACTCCGAAAGCCTCGTCGTTTCCTTAATCGTCACAAAATCCTTTTGAGAGATGAACGCTCATGTTGAATTAACTGAACATAGGATTGGAGAACATCATGAAGGGGGTGGGCACCGAATACTTTGAGCCTTAAATCCTTTTTTCTAAAACCATGAACCAGACCACATTACAACCTTCAAAAGTCCTAATTGAAGCAAGGTTATTTTGAAAGCATACTTCAATGAGATAGTGTTCCTGACTCCCATGAATGTTCTAAATAGTTATGTCGGTATCATATGTTTTTCCTATACAAAAATAAATGATGCTCTAACTCGCAAAATTTGTGCGATATCTTTTCAAAATCTTCAAGACTTACATAACTGTTGCATTAGAATTTTCATTCTCATAATAAAATTTTCTAACTGCAAAACATTTGTTTGATGTCAAGGAAACTCACATATAAGCACCAGTGATGAGTTTTATTCTTTTAAGGCCTGAAACTCTGTTGAGTAATTGGCGAATCATTTCAAGAAAAAATCATATCCAGGGGCATGTCACCTGAAGACCGTAAGCACGAACATGTTGCTTCTCCCAGTTAATGCTTTTCCCAACTTGTTTACTCTTTTGGGGCAAAATTTGAAGACTTTGTTGTGCCAACTACAGTCAATCTGGGGCAATCACGTCGAGATTCGATGAATCTCTCTAAGAGTTTGAAGACACCAGAGCATGGTGAATGCCAGGTCTTTTGTAAAATCCTCTTGAGACGATTTCTCCTCATCAACCAGATAGCTTGGGGCATGTTAGAAGTGAAGCTATTCGCAAGAATTGTCGTGCAACATGCAGCTCATCAGCAGTAAACTTGGGGCATCCAAAATTGGTCCCAGGGGCAATATAGATTTGTCAAGATATGTGATATGTATTGCACACATTATCAGAGGGTGGTGTTCCCAGTACCTCCAGCTAAGCATGACTTTTTCCAGCTGAAACAGTGTTTGTGTTGTTATCCTTTCAATGGATTGTTTGCGATAGAAGACTGGACTTTGGGTTTTCTACCTGAAAATATCTTCCTCTCCAAAGAGATTTAAGCCTTGTAAAAGGACTTTGCTCCAATGATGGCTTTTGTTTTCTATCTCCAGTAATGTTACCATCCTGTTGAGATTAGCCGAGTGTCGAGTTGTACTGTGATGTCTTATCATTTTCTGTCCATCTCCCCTGTCTGTTTTGTCAGCATATACATGACATTCATTTATTCATTCACACTTGCATCATGCATGCACTGTTGTATTTGTTGATGTCTTTGAGTACGTATACCTTGGTTGTGTCTATTCAAATAGTGTATTTGATCTTTCCAAATAGAGTGTCAACTTAAGCAGAAAGTGTGCCTCTTTTCTAATTCCCCACTGAGTTAACTCTCGTGGAAGAATCTTGCTTTAGCTTTCCTTTTCCATCTCTGGATAGGATAAATCCCCATTTGAGTTGTTTCCTCATTGGGTGGAGTCTTGTTTGACTACTTTCTCTCCAGTTTATTCCTGGATTGAGCTTTGTCTCTTGTGAACGATACCCTGTGGATCTCTCTAGGCTGTGAAACCTAGATGGAGAGTGCATTTATTTTGCAACGTAAATACTTGGTCTCCTCAAGAAGGATTTATTCATGGTTCCCCATTGAAGATGAACTTTATTCCCCAGCAGTGTTATCACAACCTTCTTCTGGAATATCGACATGACAACAAGCGACTGACTCTTTATTTGAGCAGTTTGATTATTTCGGATTTCTCTACGACAAATGGCGGTCTCTTCATGAGCAGTTTGTCCATCCTCGATGAAATTATTGAGTCTCACCTCCAGCAATATCTTCATGATATTTTATGGGTATCTTTTTGGGAAACAGCAAGCGGCAGTCTCTTCATGAGGCAACTTGTGTGTTATGGATACTCTTGACAAACAGCAAGCGGCAGTCTCTTCATGAGACAACTTGTGTGTTATCGATACCTTGAAAAGACAACAAGCGGCAGTTTCCTCATGAGACAACTTGTGTGTTATCGATACCTTGAAAAGACAACAAGCGGCAGTTTCTTCATGAGACAACTTGTGTGTTATCGATACCTTGAAAAGACAACAAGCGGCAGTTTCTTCATGAGACAACTTGTGTGTTATCGATACCTTGAAAAGACAACAAGCGGCAGTTTCCTCATGAGACAACTTGTGTGTTATCGATACCTTGAAAAGACAACAAGCGGCAGTTTCTTCATGAGACAACTTGTGTGTTATCGATACCTTGAAAAGACAACAAGCGGCAGTTTCCTCATGAGACAACTTGTGTGTTATTGATACCTTGAAAAGACAACAAGCGGCAGTTTCTTCATGAGACAACTTGTGTGTTATTGGTACCTTTTAAGAAAACAGCAAGCGGCAGTCTCTTCATGGACAACTTGTATGTTGCTGATACTTTAGAGAAAACAGCAAGCGGCAGTCTCTTCGTGAGCAACTTGTATGTTATCGACACCTTTGAAAGATAGCAAGTGGCGGCCTCTTTATTTGAGCAGCTTGTGTATCCCCAACAATAATGTCTACTCAACAAATGGCATCCCTTTCGGAAAAAGTCCCGTGGGGAAGTTTGTTATTTTATCCTTTTCAAGCGATATCTTGGTTAGAGCAGAAATGCGTTACCGTTCTTGGTAAAATTCAGAAATCAGAGATGTTTATCTCCAGCCACAGTGCTGATGTCAATCATTCTCCAGTCACAGTATTGATGTCCATCATTTTTTCTTTTCCAGTCACAGTACTAATGTCCATCATTTCCTTTCCCAGTCACAGTACTGATGTCAATCATATGCTTTTCCAGTCTCAGTACTGATGTAAATCATCTCTTTTCCAGTCTCAACACTGATGTAAATCATTCAAGAGTCTCTCATTTGAAGTCTATGACTTTGTTTCCCCAATGGAGTTACAACCTCTTCCTTTGTGGGATTACTGTATAATGTGCTTGGTTTCTCCAGCATAGTCTGTCTCATATGGCGTCATTCCCCATAAAATTCAAAACATCACATTCATATCATATTGTAAACATAATCGCGGTATCTTAAGGCCAAAAATTGTGTATTCTATATTTAAGTCCCTTCAATCTCGTCGAAATGAAGATCCCAATCTTCATATCTCCAGATAGAAGAAACTTAAATAGGGGCAGCTGTTGTACCCCAATTTTTGACCTAAGATCCCACTTGCATTTTTGCATTTTTTATACAAAAGTCAAGGTCACTAAATACGGTCGGTTTTAACCTCTTACCTTCGAGCTTTGACTATGTGAAGATTGTCAAGTGTTTTGAAAATTCTTAGCCTATGTATCACTAACTTCTAATCAAGCACGAAGTGTGTGTGTTTTTCGTTTCTTTGATTTCATTTGCAGGGAACAGATCTGAATCAAGAGCATCAGGCGTCACGCCTCGATTAGGGTTCGGAATCTCTCAATCCGGAAGTACAATTGATCGTTGATTCTTGAAGACTGATTCATCAGGGCAATCGTGTGATTATTTCCACGCTCTGTTCAATAAGTGGTCTCAAGCTTCTCCACAACTTCCTCAGAGCACGAACAAGATTTCATCATCACTGGTTCACATGTGCATCAAGATGCTTTGGAATGCGAAGAAAGATCAAGTTTGTAGGTCAATTCAAAGCACTTTGTCCAAAAGTCAACGCTTGCACATTCAAGTTCAAACGATCGTAACTTTTCATTATTCAACATTTTTGAATGGTTACTTTTGCGTACAATTTTCTTTGACGTCATCTCTAACCCCTCTTTACCAGTCAAGGTCTGATTAGGTGCGGAGGATCATCAAAAGTTCGGATACTCAAAGGTCACTTTGATGACTGTGGCCTAATCTCAAGTAACAATTACTCGACTTTCAAGGATCGTAACTATTTCGATTTTCATCATTTCGGGATGGTTCTTTTTGCAACATGTCACAAATGATGTCGTCTACAAGATTGCTTCAAGGATCGACATCCGAATGCGTTTGGAAGGCCATGAATTTCGCTTGAACATTTTAGGCTTAAAATTGATTTTGTATTGAGGTTGTTTTCCACTGAGTCAAGGGTAAAGACAAGATGTTGAGTTTGAGGATTCATTGATTATATATTGCTATAATACAAGTTGCTTGTATTCGAGCATTAGTAATTAATGAATTAAAATTGGATTTAGATCAAGTTTCTTTGTTTGTTCATCAAGATTCGGTTCATGGTAAAAGGTTTAGGTGTTTTATTTGGAATGCATTTCAAGGTAAAAAAGACCATTCAAGGAATCTAAGTCCATCAATTCTACAAGGACTATTTCTAAAGAAAAGTTCTTATTCAATCCAAGAATTTGATACAAACTTTAAAGAAAATTTCAAGATCATTGATTCAAGGATATTTGTCATGTCTAGTTCAAAAGTGGAGAATGCATCATGCTAATTTTTAGGCATATCTCAAGTTTGCAATTTCAAAAAAATCTCAAGACAAATCCATTCCAAACTCAAATGAAATATTTAAAGTTACATCCAAATTCAAGACTTGTTACAAATTTCAAATTTCATTACAAATATTATAGCCACAAAATCACATGAAAAAACATTGTAAATCCTAAAGCCTATTTTAAACTATCCTTCATCAATTTTCAAAATACCAAGTCTAAGTCTATGCTATTATTTTCAAGCCCATTTTCCTTGCTTCATGATGCATCAAATTGCTCCATAACTTGTACCAATGTTGTCCATAAATCAGCTGCTACAAACACTTCAAAACAGTCCAAACCTTGCTTCAAAATTATCCATACTGTATGCATATCAGTCCCAAAAACATGCTACTGCAATGCTGCTCCAAATCCTGTCAAACCTGTCCAAAAACAAGTCAAAATTCTGCACAAATAATGCCAAAAAACCTGTCCAAAAGCAGTATAAAATTTCACAAAAATAGAGGATGCAAATCCTGCATTAGAAAGGGAAAAATCAGCATATCAATTTGTCCAAGACCCACAAATTTTCCCTCCAAAAATTCATTCTGAAGGGGGGAAAATAAAGTAAAAACCTGTGGAAAATTTCTAATAAAAACCTCCAAGTTTTAGAACAAAATTTCAGAACATCACCTGCTGTCAAAAAAACACAAAAACAAAAAAAACATATACAGCAACCTCAAGTCCTCTCTCACTCTTCCATTCACCACTCAACCTTCCTCCCAAAACTCCCTTTCATCTCTTCAAAAACAGCAACATTAAACACTGTCTCTCTCACATTCTGCTGTTCTTCCTAACCTCAACCGTCACAGATTTTTACCGTCACGTTCTGATATTCAAATTCTTAACCGTGCCACTTGCCACTCTGATTGTCACAAGGCTACGTCGCAAGTATCGTTGTTTTTGTCTCCTGGTTTGGCGGATAGAAGAATTGGTAACAGAAGCTTAGTTTGTCGGGCGTTTTCTTCTGTGGATGCAAGCACTTATAATGGAGTTGCTTTAGAGTCTTCTTCTCATGCTGCAGAAGAAAAAGTTGGTGTGTTGCTTCTCAACCTAGGTGGACCAGAGACGCTGGACGATGTTCAACCTTTTCTGTTTAATATGTTTGTTGATCCTGATATCATTCGGCTCCCAAGGCTGTTCCGTTTTCTCCAGCGACCATTGGCAAAATTGATATCTACGCTTCGAGCTCCTAAATCCAAGGAAGGGTATGTTTCTATTGGAGGTGGCTCTCCTTTACGCAAAATTACAAGATGAGCAGGCACTTGCACTTAAAAATGCTTTGGAAGCAAAGGGTCTCTCTTCAAATCTCTACGTTGGGATGCGCTACTAGTACCATTCACTATCAAAAATTGTTCTTCTCCATCCAACTCTCATAATCCCTCTACCAACACCAGTGAAACTCCATCAACGCCAACCTCCATTCCATCTTACTCCCTTCAGACCACCACTCTTCTGATTTCTCCTTCATTGCCGGTACCGAATCCATCCTTCCGCCTCTCTCACACGAGTTCCTCTTTTCTGCCACGCGAACCGAAAAGGTGTGATGGTTGTTTCAGAACAACCAACCTAAGCAAGTGCTCGCGTTGTCAAGTTGTTTGGTATTGTGGAACACCGTGTCAGAAATCGGCTTGGAGGTTGCATCGTTTTGAATGTGAAGCTCTTTCAAGGCTAGATGACCACAAGAGAAAATCTGTAACGCTGTCGATACGGTTGATGCTCAAACTTTATCTTCGAAGGAAGTTGCAAAATGACAAGATCATTCCAAGCACTGCCATGGGCAACTACAAGTTAGTGGATGCATTAGTGGCTCACATGTCTGACGTTACAGAGGAGCATCTGGTGTTGTATGCACAGATGGCTAATCTTGTACCCTTAATACTACAATGGCCTGAAATCAATATTAAAGAGATTTACAGAAAATTTTTTACAAGCTTGCATGTAATGCACATACCATTTGTGACGGTGAGTTGAGGCCATTGGGAACTGGACTGTATCCTGTTGTTTCCATTATCAATCACAGCTGCTTGCCCAATTCCGTATTGGTTTTTGAGGGAAGGATGGCATCAGTGCGTGCTTTACAGCACTTACCCAATGGGACTGAGGTATCAATAAGTTATATAGAGACAGCGGGAAGCACTGTGACTCGACAGAAGGCTCTCAAAGAGCAGCAACTCCTCTCAATCAAAGTCCAGCTTTGGTTTTAGTTCCCGGTCCTCTGGATCAAAATCTGTGGCAAAGCTCAGCAAAGACTATTCTCCACTATGGTTCTACACCACCACTAGTCAGATGGAAAACACAGAGTCCTCCAAATCAAAGAACCCCCTTTCGGAGGAATTCACGGTCATTCCACCAGACCCACGACCTCCTCTCGCAGGACCGCCGATCCACTTTTGATTGCACAAGACCACCGCAAGCTCACAGCACGGAACTTCAAACTCCAGATCAAATGGTAAGCACCATCTTTTCCATGCTTTTTTCTGATTTCGCAGATAATCTTGTGTTGTTGGTTATGTGAAGACTCCACGTGGTTCTTCGTACATTGGACACTGTATGGACTCAGCATTTGAGTGAGGAAATTAAGCGTAGGTTCTATAAGAACTGGTGTAAGTCCAAGAAGAAGGTTTTTCAGCAAGTACTCAAAGCAGTATGAAAGTGATGAGGGCAAGAAGAACATTCAGACTCAGCTTGAGAAACTGAAGAAGTATGCAACTGTTATCCGTGTGTCGGCTCACACTCAGGTCAGAAAAATGAAGGGATTGAAGCAAAAGAAAGCCCATAAAAGAAAGCCCAACTGCTTTTATTACTCCCCCTCCAATAATTTTTTGTTACACTCTTTCAATTTATTTATCTTAAATAATAATTAGCTTAGTCAATCTAGGTATTTTATAGATTTAATTAAATAACTATGTTTTAGTTAACTAGAGAATCTTAATTATTTAGATTAGTTTTAGGCTTAATTTAATAACTTTAGAATTTTAATTTAATTAGATATAAATTA
This sequence comes from Vicia faba, assembly GCA_948472305.1. Classification (NCBI taxonomy): domain Eukaryota; kingdom Viridiplantae; phylum Streptophyta; class Magnoliopsida; order Fabales; family Fabaceae; genus Vicia; species Vicia faba. The sequence goes on along the minus strand of OX451736.1, from coordinate 933,417,145 downwards.
GTGATGATTAAACCTTTAATTAGTTTAGATACATTTTGATAACTTTAGAATGTTAATTTAGTCTTAGAATTTTAATCTTTAAGTTATAATTAATTTAGTTTAGATTTAAGTTAGTAGTTTTATTATTAATATAGTTTAGATTAAATTAGTAATTTTATAATGAATTTAGTTTATATTAGTTTAGATGTAATTTAGTAACTTTAGAATTAATTTAGTTTAGACCTGATTCAGTAGTATTAGAGCGTTTAACTTAATTTAGAATTAATTTAATAATATTAGAATTTCAATTTAGTTTAGATAATTTTCGTTTTAGTTAGATATCTTTATTTCATGATTTTTCTTTATCCCTCTATTTAGTTTTTCATTGTTTATATTGTCATTGTCTCATTTGTTATTCAAATTTATTTCTTCGTGACTTTTCTTTCATATGTTAGTTAATTTTGTGATATATTTTTTTGGTTTAACTCGTTTTAATTTCTATAGTTTACTCGACTATTTGTTTTCTTTACTCCAAGGGAAACGTTCTAACTTTGTTGACTTCATGTCATCAAACACATGTTATATGATTAAGCGAATATCCTCCTTCATCTTTGTTTTACTATTTTGTTAAACTTAAGATAATTTTTCCAAAAGACTCCATTTTCAAACTCATACCTTTTAAGTCAAAACTTCGACACTAGGTCGTCGCATCTTCAAAATCTCGTCCGTACCCATTTTTTAGCCAAACGAACCATTTTAATCAAACAAACAATTTTTTAACCAAAAAACAGATATTTCAAAAGGTTCCTGCGGAGTACCGCAGATGCATTGGGTGCTAATACCTTCCCATTTTATAACCAACCCCCGAACTCTCGATCTCTTTCAAAAACGCATTGCGTTTTTTATTACTTTTAAGTCTTATTTTACATTGCGTACTTTAGGGTTTTATTTCGCTCTTTTCCCTTTTCCCTTGGAAATAATAAAGCGCGGTGGCGACTCTTGCTTTTTGTGAGTCAAGTTAATTAATAGCTTGATCTCCGATTTTCACCGCTACACTAGGCATGGACACAATGCCAGTGTTGTTGAGGAAGACTTATTTGTTGACACCATGGATGAATTGTTGACTCCGCTCTCGACCATCAAGTTGAATTTGTTAAAGGCTGGGGTGTTCCCAGGTTGTGACAAAGATTGCCATATTTGCCTATCCTCATTATTTGACTGTCCTCTGTTGAAGAAAGGTATCTAACAATTGATTGATAACCAGGAAATTTTGTTTGAGAAAGCTCCTATTTCACCCGTTCCAGTTCCAGAAGTTTCAATAATAACCATATACGCCAATCCTTCCAGGGTTCCTAAAAAACCCATTAGGATTACATCTACTCCTATGACTACTCCATTGAAGATAACAATGCCCGGGCCAACCCCATACAAATCAGATAAAATGGTACCATAGAACTATGGTGGAGAAATCTACTACCATGGTGTCAAACAGATTGAACAGACTACCGAGGAAGAGATCTCCGAAGAGGACAATTCCGACATCAGTAACATTGCCGGAACAAGCAAAATTGCCCGCAGTGGGAGAATTTTCTCTCCAGAGATTGCCCCTCCAAAGGAAGTCTTTGGACTCGTGGTCGTTCCGAAGATTACATCTGTACTAGTGATTGTACCTGCAAGTGTACCTACCAACAAAGACAATACATTTCCTATCCCTACTTCCACTGTTGAGAATAAAGGAAAGAATGTTCAAGAGGAGCCTGTCTTGACAAAGGCTCAATCACTAGCTATTCCTGAAACATCCAAGAAGGAGATGGAAGAAATCCTGAGGATAATTAAGAAAAGTGATTATGATGTGGTCGAACAACTGGGGCAGACCCCCTCCAAAATCTCTATGTTAGCATTGCTGCTTTGCTCTGAGGCCCATGCTAAAGCTTTGGTAAAATTTCTGAAGACAACTCATGTACCGCAAGAGACGTCTACAGATCAATTCCAGGAGTGTGTGGCCAGTTTGACAGTTGACAATGGTCTGGGTTTCTCCGATGCTGACCTGACATCCAAAGTTAGAAAACACAACGATGCACTGCATGTCTCGATGGAGTGTAGGGGAACGACCTTAGCCCATGTCTTGGTTGATATGGGATCATCTCTGAACGTCTTACCAAAGAAGGCCCTTGATAGGTTGGATTGTGAAGGCCTAACCCTGAAACCCAGCAATATAATTGTGAGAGCATTTGGCGGCTCTAAAAGGATGGTCCATGGGGAGGTGGACATCCCGATCAAGGTGGGAACTCAGACGTTCAATTCAATATTCTACGTGATGGACATCCGTCCTTCTTACTCTTGTCTATTGGGACACCCCTGGATTTACAATGCTGGTGCGGTCACCTCCACTTTGCATCAGATGCTGAAGTACCCTGTCCAAGGGAAGATCATAATTGTCCATGGGGAAGAGGAATACATGATTAGTCATCTGAATTCATTCTGATATGTGGAGTTAGATGGAGAGTTCATTGAAACCCCTTTCCAACATTTTGAAGAAGTCTCTTAGGAAATAGCAGCGACTAAGGCAGTGTCCCCAACTCCTGTGGTCACAAGGCCTCCACCTCAGATGTCATCTCTCAAGGATGTAAATGCAGTAGTGGAAGAAGGCGGAAGTACCATCTGGGGGAAGCTTCCAGATTTTCCTTACAAATTAGACAAGTTTGGCTTGGGATTTACTTCAACCGCTCAGAAGGCTGTGCGTCGCGCCTGTGCCGAAGGGCCACCTGTGAAGATCAGCCACCAAGGGGTTAATGCACTAGAGGACAGTGAAGAAGATGGCATCCTGGAAGATTGGATATTTCCTACTGTCGGCGGAGGATTATGCAACTGGGAAGCCAAGGACTTCATTTCGATTACTTTCATACTGCAGTAATTTATCTTTTACATTTCTGTTGGACTTGTAATAATTCACAAACAATTCGTACTTTAAAAACCTTGTGTCTTACCCGAGGCACAACGGTCCATTTGTAAGGGTTTTTATTTCATTTTCATATGTCATTTCAATGAATCATGGACGCTTTTTTCATATATAAACCTTTTGTGCTCATTGTCTTTCTTTTACATTTTCTTGTTTTAAGATGGCTATACCCTTAAATACACTCACACTTACAAATACAGGTACCCTTCCATTCCGGAACCCATGGGTAACGATACTGCTATAACCTTCAGTGACTCTGAAGATTTGATCAACCGAGCCGAATACAAAGGTGAGGAAGATTGTGAGGTGCCAGGGAAATTGGCCAGATTACTACAACAAGAGGAAAGAGCTATTTTGCCTCATGAGGAGTTGTTGGATACAATCAACTTGGGCACTGAGGAAGACAAAAAGGAAATCAGAGTGGGTGCCAATCTAGAGCTGAGTCTCAAGGAGCGCCTAATTCAGCTATTGCATGATTATGTTGAGATCTTTGTCTGGTCATACGAAGACATGCCGGTACTCGATACAGACGTTGTGGTACACCATCTACCCACAAGAGAAGACTGTCCACTAGTGAAGCAAAAAGTCCGCCGCATGAGACCCGACATGTCAGAGAAGATCAAAGCATAAGTTATGAAGCAGTTCAATGCTGGATTTTTGGCTGTTACTTCCTATCCATAATGGGTTGCTAACATTGTTCCCGTGCCTAAGAAGGACGACAAAGTAAGAATGTGCATGGACTATAGAGATTTAAACAGGGCTAGCCCTAAAGATGATTTTCCACTTCCGCATATCGACATCCTGGTTGACAATACAACTCAACACAAAGTATTTTATTTCATGGACAGATTCTCAGGCTATAACCAGATCAAAATGGCACCTGAGGACATGGAGAAAACTACTTTTGTTACACAGTGGGGTATGTTCTGCTACAAAGTGATGCCATTCGGACTGAAGAATGCCCGGGAAAACTATCAACGCGCCATGGTAGCTTTGTTTCATGATATGATACATCATGAGATAGAGGTCTACGTAGATGACATGATAGCCCGATCACAAACTGAAGAAGAACACCTTGGCCACTAGAAAAAGCTGTTTGTCAGGTTGAAGGAGTACAAGCTAAGATTGAATCCAAACAAGTGCACATTCGGAGTCCGGTCCAGTAAGCTCTTAGGTTTCATTGTCAGCAACAAAGGCATCGAGGTTGATCCTGCCAAAGTCAAAGCTATACAAGAAATGCCTGCTCCTCGCACTGAGAAGGAAGTCAGAGGTTTTTTGGGACGCCTAAACTACATTGCTAGGTTCATTTCTCACCTAACATCTACTTGTGAGCCAATCTTCAAGCTGCTAAAGAAAGATCAGGTAGTTAGTTGGAATGATGACTGTCAAGTTGCTTTCGATAAAATCAAGGAGTATTTACAAGAGAAACCTGTCTTGATGCCACCAGTCGAGGGAAGACCACTAATCATGTATCTGACCGTCTTAGAAAACTCAATGGGGTGCGTATTGGGGCAGCATGACGAGTCTGGCTGAAAAGAGCATGCCATTTATTACCTTAGCAAAAAGTTTACCGACTGTGAAACCAGATATTCACTGCTCGAGAAAACTTGTTGCGCTTTGGTATGGGCTGCTCGCCGGCTAAGACAGTATATGTTGACTCATACCACTTTGCTGATATCTAAGATGGATCCGATAAAGTACATCTTCGAGAAGCCTGCTTTGTCTAGAAGGATAGCTAGATGGCAGATGATCCTAACAGAATATGACATACAGTACACGACCCAAAAAGCTATAAAGGGGAGTGTACTAGCTGATCATCTTGCTCACCAAGCTGTAGAAGAATATCAATCTATGAAGTTTGACTTTCCTGACGAAGACATCATGATAATGGACAAATGTGAAGGTATCAGACCATATGAAGGACCTGCACAAGGATCCCGATGGACCCTGTACTTTGATGGGGCATCCAATGCACTTGGTAACGGTATCGGCGCGATACTCATATCTCCAGAAGAATGCCATACTCCTTTCACGGCCAGACTTTGCTTCAACTGTACGAACAACATGGCAGAGTACGAAGCATGCATCTTTGGACTCAAGGCTGCCATAGACTTGGGAATCAAATCTTTAATTGTGTTTGGGGACTCAGCTTTAATCATCAGTCAGATCAAAGGAGAATGGGTCACTAAGCATCCAAACCTCATCCCTTACAAAGAACATGTTCTGACATTGTTACCACATTTCGAGCAGATTACCTTCGAGCACTTCCCATGAGAAGAAAATCAGCTAGCATATGCTCTAGCTACAATGTCATCCATGTTTAAACTTAATTGGGATAACGAGGCTCCCCAGATCACCATTGAACGGATGGACAAACCAGCACACTGTCACGAGATTAATACCGAAGAAGTAGTGGACCAGCCTTGGTTCCATGAAGTCAAAAGGTATCTCGAGGCGCAAGAACATCCAGAAGGAGCTTCAGTCAATGATAAAAAGTTCTTCAGGAGATTCTCAGCTAAGTTCTTCCTGAGTAATGGCATCCTGTACAAACGCAATCATGATTCTATTCTGCTCCGTTGTGTGGACAAGACTGAAGCTGAAAATATCATGGCTGAATTGCATGAAGGTACCTTTGGCACTCACTCTAGTGGGCATACGATGGCTAAGAAAATTCTACGGGCAGGCTATTACTGGTCTACCATGGAAGCTGACTGCTATCAACACTCCTAGACTTGTCATAAATGTTAACTCTATGCAGACAAGGTGCACGTGCCCCCAGTTCCTCTAAATGTCTTAACATCTCCTTGGCCCTTTACTATGTGGGGAATCGACATGATTGGAGAGATCAAGCCTACAACCTCCAATGGACACCGCTTCATTCTAGTGGCCATTGATTATTTCACAAAGTGGGTCGAAGAAGCTTCCTTCGCATCCGTTACTAAAAATGTTGTTCCCCTCTTCATCAAGCAGAATCTTATTTGCCGGTACAGCGTCCCCGAAAGCATCATCACTTACAACGGTACGAACCTTAACAATACTATGATCACCATCCTGTCCGAGCAGTTCAAAATTCAACATCACAATTCATCCCCCTATCGGCCAAAGATTAATGGTGCAGTCGAAGCCGCGAACAAAAACATTAAAAAGATCATACAGAAAATGACAGTCACCTACAAGGACTGGTATGAGATGCTACCGTTTTCTCTCCACGGCTACCGTACCATGGCTCGCACATCAACTGGGGCGACACCCTATTCTTTGGTTTATGGCATGGAGGCTGTTTTACCCATTGAGGTTCAGAACCCCTCTTTGAGAATCATGAAGGATGCAGGTTTGAGTGAAGACGATTGGATCCAAACCCGACTTGATCAGTTGAACTTAATTGACGAAAAGAGACTTACTGTTGTTTTCCATGGTCAGACGTATCAAAAACGGATGATCAAAGCTTTCAACAAGAAAGTCAGACGCCAAGTGTATCAAGTCGGAGATCTGGTAATCAAGCGCATCATCTTGCCACAAAGTGATCCCAGGGGCAAATGGACTCCTACCTATGAATGACCATTTGTAATCAAGAACATCTTTTCTGGTGGGGCAATGATCTTAACCACCATGGACGGTGATGACCTGCCGCACCCTGCGAACGCAGACATAGTCAAAAGATACTACGCATAAAAGACCCGCTAGGTTGACACACCTAGGCAAAACAAGGGCATCCCGGCGAACCAAAAGGTTCAGGAAAAAATTAGGGATAAAATTAAAAAAAAATCTGTACACCCAACAATTTGAAAACCCGAAAGGGCGACTTGGGAAAAAAAGGGTTTCCCGATGAATCGAAAACCCAAAAGGGCGGTTCAGGAAAAAGTTAGGGAATTAAAACGTATGACTATGTCTCGTCGGATCACTTTAAGGACAATCTCTTCACAGACAAACCCGGAGGTCCTGATCAATTCAATTATCTTCGGACGAAGCAACGAATGGACAAGATATTCGGAGATACGAAGGCTATAGCAGAATGGGAACCCCATGGGATTTTTTACACATAGCTATCTTTCTTTGTATAAATTTTTCTCATTTTTTATGACACCGCCCTCTTACTAGGATGTCTGTCTCCTTTGTACAAAATACTTATTCAAAGTAAATACAAAGATATCTCTTTAAAGTGCAGAAAACCATTTGTCTTTTTCTTTTTTACACTTGTGTTTTATTTGCAAAAACGTCCAAATGATTCATTAATGAACATATGCATTTGAACATAATTACTGTTTACAAATAAACGAAATGGAAAAGAACAATTACTGACAGGTTGAAAGGATAGGAAAATGTCTTTAGGCTATTCCATGAGAAATCCCTACAGTACATCATTGAGATCCCCAGCGGAGCTGAAACTTCAAACTATCAATCCCCAGCGGAAACCATCCAGTTTCTTCAAATTCCCCAGCAAGTTATCTTGAAGCCTGAAAACCAACCAGACAACAACTTCTGATAACTCCCCAGTAGAGTGGCAGACAACCCAAACTCCTGGACTTTTTTCCCGAACAGGAATAAGCTTTTTCTCACAGAGTCTTCACTACTCCCCAGCAGGATAGCTTTTCTTCCCCACAAAGTTTTTATTGCTCCCCAATAGAATGAAGATTCTCATTGTTAATTCCCAGCAGAAGTCATCAAAATTCTCTGGATTCCCTAAGCAGATTACTCAAGCAGTATTTGGCATTGCTCTCACAACAGAATTTTTGTCAATACTCCAACTTCGAGACATGAAGGATCCCTATATCCCCAGAGAAGTCGCCAAGGATTTCTTATCCTCAGCAGTCAAGGATTTATTTTCCCCAGCAGCAGTCAAGGATTTATTTTCCTCAGCAAAATAGCAAATCAGCTTGCATGCGCATACATTACATTCATATATCATAAACATTGATAAATCACATTTATTGCATCATATATTTCATGAAACATAACTTTGTGTCTCAACTAACATTTTACCCTTTTCAGGATAAGATTAAAAGCTACCATTAACAATGTTCAAAGATTTCAGATACAGTTTAGATACGCTCCAGACGAGGATGCCATTCTGATACTTATTCAGATTTTAACTCTCAGATACAGTACATATACACTCCAGACACGGAAGTCATTCTGTCACTTATTCAGATTCTAGATACAGTACAGATACCCTTGTTGTACCCCAAAGTTTGCCCTCCCATATTCTTCAAAGTTTTGGCAAGCATCATCTCAGGTCTACTCAAGGGTTGCACAGTCAAACATCCTCCTAAGCCAGTCAAATTAGGGTTTTGGTTCTTGCAAGTTGAGGTTTTCAAGAGCTCAATCAAGTCCCATATGCTCATATACATTGTCAAGCACCTACATGTCAAGTTTCAAGGCTCACAAGGTCAAGTTGCACAGTCAAAAACCCTAATTGCTTCACAGTCAACTGTAGGGGCAAAATAGTCATTTGGCAATCAAAAGTCAAAATTTTTGGTCAACATCTTATTTTGAAGCCACAATCATCATTTTATCAAGTCTTGATCATGATTCCACAAGCATGGCTCAAAAATCATCAAGATGCAAAAGTTTCTATTTTTGGACAGTTGAAAAGTCAACTATAACTTGACCAAGGCATAACTTTTTCATGGTTCATCAGAAAAATCCCATCCAATGCTCATTTTGAAGGGGAGGACATTTCCTACAACTCATCTTCACATTCCAAGTCCAAGAAATGCTCTCACAAAAAGATATCAATTTCAACATTATAGGTCATTTTCAAAAGTCAACAAAAAGACACTTTAAGTCAAAGACCATAACTTGAGATTGGTAAATCAAAATGACATGGGACTAAAGGAATTGGTTAGAGGACTTCAAGAACTTTCCAAAATGTCCAAGAACATGTTCATATGATCAAAATTGAGCAAGATATGCATTGGAGAAGTTGGGAAATGTTTGTGAAATGGCCAAAGTCGACTATCCTTGAAACTTCATTTTTGACAAAAAGGGCCCACTTTTTCCACTTGGTTCAGCTTTGCCATGCATCCCACGTGTCACATGATTTATTTCAAGAATAAAAATTAATTTTTTCTATTTTTGTTTAATTTTATTTGATTTAATTCATTTTAAATCTTTAAAATTCAAATTAAAATCAAGAGAATTAATTAGGGGATATTTTGTGGTTTGAATAGCTTTGATACACCATAATCCATATACCAAATTCGTGCAAGACCTATTTCAAGCATAAAATTCAAATTTGGAGCAAAAATGGCAAGATGTTTAATGGTGGTCATGGCAAAATCAAAACTTCATTGCAAGGCTTAAAGGTCCATTATATTGATTGATTCTCATTGCTAGGCATATATGCAAGTCTCCCATACCTCAAGCACGACCTAGAACTCTCTCAAACGGCCAAAGCAATTTCAAAATTTCAAGAGAAAAGTCACAAACTAAAAACCATTTTCCAGCACAATTCAAGCTTTCCTTTTGACCAAAACACGTTCCTTACATCCCCAGGAATTGTTTGCAGCCAAGAACAAGCCAAATCACTCAAGAACTCGTGCCACACAAGTCACACGGTTTACATTCTTTCTCAAAATTACAATCATCCATTCATATGTTTTTAACGCTTTTTGTTGATTGCATTGTGCTCACAGAGTCCATACGAAGCTTTCCTTATAATTCAATTTGATTATGGTGCCTTAAAACACAAAATGCCATTGTTGAGTTCTAGGTTTTTCAGAGTTTGTAATTTGGGGTTTTTCACATAGTGTAAAATTAAGCCTCAAGACTTACATGGCCAAACCCAGCAGGATGAGACGAAGCTAAAGCACACCTCGCGCCCAATTTATATTTCAAGAGCGTCTAATCGCTATTTTTTACATGCTTGCATTTTGTGGGGGTTTAAAACCCCCGCTATGTGTTTTATGTTTACAGGAAAGGTTGAAGACGAAGGCCGTGGCAGCATGGGATTGGCCAGTTCAAATAAACGCGTGGATTTTTTTGATTTCCAGAATAACGTTGTTTTTCACATTTAATTTTCTTTGTTTATTATGTGTACAAACTAACACGCTTGGTATAGTGGTTGGCCAGGTGCCTTGCAAGCTTTGGGGCCTGGGTTCGATCCCAGGTCCCCACCAAATTTCATATTATTTTTCTTCCTGTGCTTGTGTGCAGCGTCTCATCAAATAATCCACCATAGACTCACACATTCAACATGCCATGTGTCCTCAAACAGTCATCCAAAGGCCAGGAGAGGGAAGAATACCATGTTCCAAGTCAAACGCGCTCTGGACAATCAAGGAGAGTCAAACGTGGCTTCTTAATGGGCCAGAATTCAACACACCTCCTATTTGGCCCAACCCCCCCCCCCCCATTGGGTTTGCTTTTTTTCTTTCTTTTTTTTATATTTTTATTTGTCTTATTTTATTTTTCCCTTTTATTAACAATTAACCAATTAATATTTTCATAAAAAAATCAAAACAAAAGAACTAACATTATTATTATTATTATTAATTTTATTTTTGTAAATAAATATTAAATAATTGAATTAGCTTTAATTAGGCCATTTTAACTTTCTTTAAATAACTAAAATAATTTAGAATTAGGTTAACTTAGAATTTTAATTCTTTTATTTTATTTCATAAAAACATAAAAACACAAAAAATATTTTCTTTTAATAAATTAATTAATTAGTTTAATTATTAGTTATTAATTTCATTTAATCACAAAAAGACAAAAAAAACTTCAATTTCTTTTCTTAAAAGGGTCAAAACCCTTAGAACATTCCCGATTAATTTTTATTCGCGCGCCTTTACTTTATTTTGATTATTATGTAATTGCTTTCAAGAATGTAATAGTAACTAGGTTTACTGCTTTCAATTTACTTTCCGCACTTTATCAAAACGGGTCTTTGTATTTTTGGTGATGTATAGACCCGCGCCTTGTAATAGCGTATGATTTATCTTTCCGCAATTTACTTTCCGCACCCCCTAACTGTTAAATGCATGAAAGAATGTATGGTAAATAAAATCAATCCGTAGCTTACAAATAACATGCAAAGACAAACATAACATGAAAACAACATACAAAGCACATGTCACCCCTAGGGTACGCCTCACTGGTTGCCTCGAACGTGGTCATCAAGTATAGGACGTCTTAGAGGTCTCCCTTTGTCTAAAGATCCAGTTGCCTCGAAACGGTTGCCTCGGATAAAAGGATCTAGGACATTAGGGTTACTTCTAAGATGTCCTACCATTGCTTCGGTGACCACATTGTGCCGATAATTGAATTGACCCGAACACCTCCAACGATGGTGCTACCTACCTCTCAATGGTGGGATAGCACTATCTAAAGGACTCTTACACATCTTAATTCCTTAGAGTAGGTAGATTCTCTTAAGTACTTGCTCTTTTCAAAACAAACAAAAATACTTTTCACACCTACACTTTCAAAAGTTTTCAAATAAATTTTTCATACACTCTTGAGGACTGATACAAGAGTTACTTAGAAATTTTTCAAACGAAACTTTTTCAAAACCCACTCACACTTGAAAAGCAAACAATTTTTGAAAACATAAGAGCAAATACCTAAGAGCCCGTGGATAACCACGGATAGAAAGGGTGCTAATACCTTCCCTTTCTATAAATCTACCTCCCGAACCGAGAAACATTCTCAAAGAAGGAATTTTGATGTGCTTTTGTCCTTTCCATATTGGAGAATATAAAAGACGGTGGCGACTCTTGCTTACCGCGACATTTCGCGAAACCAGCTAAAAACAGTCAGTTCTATTTCCACCGATCACAGAACGGGCGACTCTGCTGGGGATATTTTATAAGTGAGGTGTACCTTAGGATTAGACCACTCTTATGTTTTCAATTGTATGCTTTGTTTGCTTTTATATTGTGGGCTTGTTTTGGAGTTACATAGATCCTAACTCGGATCTGGGGAATACCCTTTTAGGTAGCATAAGCTGTGAGGGACCTGTCCGGCGTACACCGACACGGGTGAAGCAGTGGCTACGTTGGTGTGGCACCTTGGCCTGTACCGATATCCCTTGTGTTGCAACAAGGAGAATATGGGTCTTTTGAGTAGTCATTAAGCACCAACCGACCTTAGAACCCTAAATTGACCCAACTTGGCCATAGAACAGTAGCAATATGCTACACCCATTGAGGCTAAACTCTCGCGATGGTTCTGGCCGCAAGAAAAGATTGCGACGCTGGAGTTATGACCGATTGAGGGTAGTCAGTGATATTGGGATCCTCTAGAACCTGGTTACTTTTGATAGGACAGGTCTTAACCACCAACTTCAAGAGGGTAGTACCCCAAACTTCATGCTGGCCTAAACTCTAAGGGCTCTTTGTGTGACTTGTGTGCCTTCAAACTTGACTACTTGCATGTTCTTATTATCTGACACATGGGTTCCTTGCAGGTGTTGTTTACAGTCCTTAATCTGGACTCATAACAGGGTTTACTTACATCACTCCATGCATAGCATAAACATCATACCATTGCATACATCCTGCATAAAGACTAATCCATTTCAAGGATCTCAAAGGTTTATGATGCAGGTCATGATGAACCAAATGTCTAGCAAGGGGCAAAGGGGATTTATTTTCCTCTAGCCAGGTTGATGACTTGAGTAAGGAGATATGACCCACTTGATATGGTGAGCTTCGACTCTTGATGAAGGTTCCCCTAGCCAAGGTTGATAACTTGAGTCAGGGGCTATGACCCACTCGATATGGTGAGCCTTGACTCTTGAAGAAGGACTCTTAATAACATGAAGCTCCTTCAATCAAGCAACCGGATTCAAATTCTAACAAGTTTCTCTGTTTACCCCGCGAGATCCTTGAAAACATTGCATGCATATCATTGCATTACATATACTCTTTTCCACAGGTTGCTTAATCTTCTTCGCTGTTTATTTCAGCAGCCATCATGAATCCTGAATCATCTAATGAACAAGCTATCAAGGCCCTCCAGGCCCAGAACGCCCAGTTCCAGGAGCTGGTCATGAGCTTAGCCCAAGGACAACAGGAATTGAAGACTCTGCTTTTGAAAAAGAAGAAGAAAATGACTGTTTTGTTCAACCCTAGACGCAGATCTGGGAATACACTGCAGAATGAAGTTGTGCGGACTACTCCATCTGTTGGGGAAGGCAGTCACCAAGAGGGAAGGGTTCCTAGTCCCGTAGTCTCTAACACCGAGACGGATTTCAATGATGAACAGTACCCTCCTGCTGAGGACAGGTACCAACAGCTGGAGGATCGGTTAAATGCTATGGAGATTCAACGTGTGCCTGGGCTGGACTTTGGGGACCTAGGTTTATCTTCTGGGGTGGTGATCCCTCACAAGTTCAAGGCACCCGCCTTTGTAAAGTACGACGGGGCTTCCTGTCCTAAGCTGCACCTCCGTTCATACGCAAGGAAGATCCAGCCCTACACGGAAGACAAGAATCTATGGATCCATTTCTTCCAGGAGAGTCTTTCAGGGACTCAACTCGAATGGTTCTATCAGCTAGATGGAACCAATATTCGTAACTGGGAGGACTTGGCAACTGCTTTTTATAAGCAGTATCAGTATAATGCCGACCTCGCTCCTACGCGTACCCAACTCCAGGGTATGTCACTTGGGACGAGTGAAGGTTTTAAGGAGTATGTGCAAAGGTGGAGAGATCTGGCTGGAAGGGTGCAACCGCCTTTGACTGATCGTGAACTCGTTGACATGTTCTTGGGGACCCTGTCTGGTCCTTTCTTCAACCATATGATTGGGAATTCTTCTGCTGGGTTTACAGATTTGATCTTGACCGGGGAGAGGATTGAAGCTGGTATCAAGGCTGGAAAGATTCAAGAAGCTGCACCTGCTGATGCTCAGAAAAAGACTTACAGTGGGAAGAAGGAGTCCAATGCTGTGCATAGTAAAAAGGGTCGCCATGATCAACATGTAGGGGCAACCCAAATATCTAATCCTATGCCTGCTCAACAAAGACAGGGGCAACAACGTAAGGAGGTCGCACCCAAGAGACAGTTCACTAAGATCAACATGTCACTGGATCAAGCGCTACAGCAAATGTTGAAGGCAGGGCTGATTACCTTAAGGGCTCCTCTCCGGAATCCAAACACTTCTGCTCCTAACTATCATCCCAACGATAGGTGCGCATACCATTCTGATAGCCCGGGGCATACTACGGACAACTGTTGGCCTCTGAAGAACAAGATTCAAGACACGATTGATGCCAAAGAGATTCAGTTTGAAGCACCAGAGACTCCAAACATAATCACTGCTCCATTGCCCAATCATTGAAGGCATTTGTTTATTTGAATTTCCAAGTTGTATTTTTCTTTGCTTATACAAACAATTAATGTCATAACAAACTCTTTTATTTCATTAATACACTGCATATGTCTGTTTTTGAATTAATCCAATTATTTTCACTATATTCAAATTGCTTTCATATTTTTTGTGATGATCAACGCTCGGTTAATAATTCTAAGCCTCTTGAGGGAGGATGACGAAAACGATACCACGGTCTACAGTATGCTTTTGAACAGACCCCGCTGATGAGGTACAGGCATTGTTTCAATTCCTAAACACTGGAGTAATAAGGAAGATAATCCTTAGTCAACCCCTTTGAGCCAAAGAAGTTGGAGTTTCTCTTTTCGAAAATTAAAACCCTTAATCATAACCTGGGGCAGGGTAGTCTTCTCAGTTGATCCAGGTGCACAGTGAATAGCATCAAATGAGTCCTTCCAAAAAAAAAGACAGTGCTGGTTCCGAATAATCATAAAGGCAGACAGTCATTATCCCTCAAAATAAACGGCCATTAAGTCAAGACCTATGAAGGAGACTTACAAAACTGGGGCATCCCGCTGACTGTAATCACAAAAGAAACAGTTCAGGCAAAAAACAGGGATAACGAAATCAAAAAGAAAAGAGGACCTGCAAACCCTCAACAAAAAATGATGACTGCCTATTCAAAATAAAATGTCAACATCCGAACCATCATGGGAATATTAGGACAAAGACTCAAACAAGGTCTAACGCACGATCAGCTGAGTTTATGTTTGAAGAACATCACGAAGAGCGGGTGGGTAGAATACATTTTGAGCCTTATCCTTTGTTTCTTAAACCGTGAACCAGGCCACGTTATAACCCACAAAATTCCTAGCTGAAGAATGGGTTAGTTCGAAAGCATACTGTTACAAAGGTATCCTGACTCCTTAAGGCTCGCTGTAAAATCTTGAGTTGACATCATATTTCACAAAATTTGCTTGTTTTACTGAAAAAAAAAACACATTTTCAAAAAACTTCAAGACGGACATAAGCTCTGCATTTTTAATATAACATCGCTTGCATATGACTATTTGTTTGAACATCATAGAAGTTCGCACGACGAATGTCTAATGAACAAAAGCACCTCCAATCCAGGGGCACGACATGATCATTATCCATCATCTAGGGCAGTTAAGTCAAGATTCAGAGAATCTCTCAAATGCCAAATAACCAAGGGCAGATCTCCATCAACTGGGGCAGTGGACATGAATTCCAGCGACAAATCTGGTACGATCAAACATCTTCTGGTAGTAGGGCAACACAACACTACTGACGGTGACAACTCCCTGCATTCTGAGCACGGACATAGTCGAAAAAATACTACGCATAATCAAAGACCCGCTAGGTTGACACACCTAGGCAAAAATAAGGGCTTCCCGGCGAACCAAAAGGGTTCGGGCAAAAATAAGGGATGAAAATGAAAAATCTGTACACCCGACAAGTCGAAAACCTGAAAAGGCGGCTTGGGCAAAAATGGGTATCCCGGTGGACTGAAAACCCGAAAGGGCGGTCCAGGCAAAAGTTAGGGATCAAAGCGTACGACTATGTCCCAGTATCTCGTCACTTGCATACCAGAAGAAGAATTGTCAACCGGCAGTTATCAAGGCCTCCACAGGTGCCTTCTCCCGCAGAAGTTGGGGCAATAAGAATCGTCTAAGCGATCTAGATGCTCTATCCACTAAGGTACTGAGGTAGGTTCAGCTGAAGAATATAACCAGGATACCTTCACTCCCCGAGAGTAAGACAAGAGTCATCAATACTCTCCCCAAGCAGAGTTGATCTCCCATCAGCCCTAAAAAGGCACAACATCTCCAGCATGTCAGCAACACTCGCCCCAAGCAGAGTTAGGCTACTGTCAGCCCTAAGGAGGTTGGGTATCCCCAGAAGATCTCAATATTCTCCAGCGGAGTATACAGATGTTCCTAAGTAAGCATCCCCGGCAGTCTTAATATAAGATTGTTCCCTGGCGGAATCCAGACATTCCAGTGGAGCTACTTCTCAGTGTAGTCCAAAGTTTCCCCAGGAAATTTGAATCAATCTCCCCAGTAGATTCTGGAAGATTATCCCCAGTAGATTCTAGAAGCTTATCCCCTGCAGAGTACGAATGCGTCTCCACGGCTTTATTCAAAGGTTATTCCCCACCAGGGTATAACTGGGTTATCCTCAGCTAATTACCACGGAAAGATCGTCCTCGGCGAA
The DNA here is from genome assembly GCA_948472305.1 of Vicia faba. Classification (NCBI taxonomy): domain Eukaryota; kingdom Viridiplantae; phylum Streptophyta; class Magnoliopsida; order Fabales; family Fabaceae; genus Vicia; species Vicia faba. The sequence continues at coordinate 933,400,692 of OX451736.1, read as the reverse complement.
GTTCTTCCTACCCCCGACGAAGTACATCAATTCCCCAACAAAGCTCATCAATGGTATCCCCAGCGGAGTTATCATTAAACCTCAGCGAAGTGTCTTTTCCCACAGAGTAATTCCCCGCAGAGTAATCTCTCCAAAAAGTTTATTCCCCAACGGAGTCATCTTCTCTTACCGGTTTATTCTTGCAACCATCATCCTCAGCGGAAACGAAGAACGCTACTCTTCAACGTCAGCCCAGGATTCAACTTCCCGGCATCCGTCAAGGATTTATTTTCCTAGACGAAAATACATTCATAAACATATCACATTTCATACATCCTGCTTACATACACAATGCATGCACATACGCATCATATCATACAATCTCATTTTATGTTGAGAACATCATCGCTTGATCCATGTCATGCATTGCATATGACTGACCTTACCTTTCAGTAAGGATACAAGATCAGCTATGTCAAAGAAGACAGATACAGTCGAAAGAGACCAATCCAGTCAAAGAAGACAGATTCAGTCAAAAAAGACAAGTCCAGCTAAATCCCAAAGGTTTTTCTGATGCTCATCCAGTCAAAGAAGACAACCCGTCAGTATAGACACCCGTCATTGAAGACATCCCGTCATTGAAGACAACTCGTCATTGAAGACAACCCGTCATTATAGACACCCGTCATTATAGACACCCGTCATTGAAGACAACTCGTCATTATAGACACCCGTCATTGAAGACAACTCGTCATTGAAGACAACTCGTCATTGAAGACATCCCATCATTGAAGACAACCCGTCATTATAGACACCCGTCATTGAAGATAACTTGTCATTGAAGACAACTCGTCATTGAAGACATCCCGTCATTGAAGACAACTCGTCATTGAAGACAACTCGTCATTGAAGACATCCCGTCATTGAAGACAACCCGTCATTATAGACACCCGTCATTGAAGACAACTTGTCATTGAAGACAACTCGTCATTGAAGACATCTCGTCATTGAAGACATCCCGTCATTGAAGATAACTCGTCATTATAGACACCCGTCATTGAAGACAACTCGTCATTATAGACACCCGTCATTGAAGACAACTCGTCATTGAAGACAACTCGTCATTGAAGATATCCCGTCATTGAAGACAACCCGTCATTATAGACACCCGTCATTGAAGACAACTTGTCATTGAAGACAACTCGTCATTGAAGACATCCCGTCATTATAGACACCCGTCATTGAAGATAACTCGTCATTATAGACACCCGTCATTATAGACAACTCGTCATTGAAGACAACTCGTCATTGAAGACATCCCGTCATTATAGACACCCGTCATTGAAGACAACCTGTCATTTAAGACAACTCGTCATTGAAGACATCTCGTCATTGAAGACAACTCGTCATTGAAGACAACCCGTCAGTATAGACACCCGTCATTGAAGACACCTCGTCGTTGAAGACAACTCGTCATTGAAGACAACCAGTCAAAGAAGATAATCCATCATTATAGACACCCGTCATTGAAGACAACTCGTCATTATAGACACCCGTCATTATAGACAACTCGTCATTGAAGACAACTCGTCATTGAAGACATCCCGTCATTGAAGACAACCCGTCATTATAGACACCCGTCATTTAAGACAACTCGTCATTGAAGACAACCCGTCATTATAGACACCCGTCATTGAAGACAACTCGTCATTGAAGACAACTCGTCATTGAAGACAACTCGTCATTGAAGACAACTCGTCATTATAGACACCCGTCATGAAGACAACTCGTCATTGAAGACAACTCGTCATTTAAGACAACTCGTCATTGAAGACAACCCATCATTATAGACACTCGTCATTGAAGACAACTCGTCATTGAAGACAACCCGTCCATGAAGATAACCCGTCCAAAGAGACAACTCGCCAAGAAAGACAAAACCTCCTCTGGTTCGGTGAAATCCTAAAGATTTTTCTGAGATAACCTGTCAGTAGAGACAACCCATCAACCTTTTGAAGTTCCAGATTCGATTCCTGTATCTAGCCAGGGCATGTCTATGAGCGACTGATTGAAGATCAACCCCTGTAACAGGTAAGGTAATTATCTTTCTCAGGTACGCAAGTTCTCGCTAAGGAATCTCTTACGCGATCGACACCTAGATGGCATCTATAAGCCCATCCTCCCATTACAGTTCCAAATGGCATCTATAAGCCCATTCCCGACAAGGTTCTGTCACATCTCCAGATGGCATCTATAAGCCCATCCTCCCATTACAGTTCCAAATGGCATCTATAAGCCCATTCCCGACAAGGTTCTGTCACAGATCCATATGGCATCTATAAGCCCATCCTCCTATCCATCATCTCTCCAAATGGCATCTGTAAGCCCATTCCCGCCACCACTGCTGATACTCTACTATGTGAGTGCAAATTTCTGGGCACTCTAGTGTTCAATCATCTTCCACCTTCGGATCACGAAAGGCACACAAGCCAATCTACATCCTCAGGTCTAAGAAGATTGAACAGGGGCAACTGTTGTACCCCAAAAATTTCCCTCCCATATTCTTCAAAGTTTTGGCAAGCATCGTCTCAAGTCTACTCAAGGGTTGCACAGTCAAGCATCCTCCTAAGCCAGTCAAATTAGGGTTTTGGTTCTTGCAAGTTGAGGTTTTCAAGGGCTCAATCAAGTCCCATATGTTCATATACATTGTCAAGCACCTACATGTCAAGTTTCAAGGCTCACAAGGTCAAGTTGCACAGTCAAAAACCTTAATTGCTTCACAGTCAACTGTAGGGGCAAAATGGTTATTTGGCAGTCAAAATTCAAAAATTTTGGTCAACATATTATTTTGAAGCCACAATCATCATTTGATCAAGTCTTTATCATGATTCCACAAGCATGGCTCAAAAATCATCAAGATGCAAAAGTTTCTATTTTTGGACAGTTGAAAAGTCAACTGTAACTTGACCAAGGCATAACTTTTTCATGGTTCATCAGAAAAATCCCATCCAATGCTCATTTTTAAGGGGAGGACATTTCCTACAACTCATCTTCACATTCCAAGTCCAATAAATGCTCTCACAAAAAGTTATCAATTTCAACATTATAGGTCATTTTCAAAAGTCAACAAAAAGGCACTTTAAGTCAAAGACCATAACTTGAGATTGGTAAATCAAAATTCCATGGTACCAAAGGCATTGGTTAGAGGACTTCAAGACCTTTCCAAAATGTCCAAGAACATGTTCATATGATCAAAATTGAGCAAGATATGCATTGGAGAAGTTGGGAAATTTTTGTGAAAGGGCCAAAGTCAACTATCCTTGAAACTTCATTTTTGACAAAAAGGGCCCACTTTTTCCACTTGTTTCAGCTTTGCCATGCATCCCACGTGTCCCATAATTTATTTCAAGAATAAAAATTAATTTTTTCTATTTTTGTTTAATTTTATTTGATTTAATTCATTTTAAATCTTTAAAATTCAAATAAAAATCAAGAGAATTAATTAGGGGATATTTTGTGGTTTGAATAGCTTTGATACACCATAATCCATATACCAAATTCGTGCAAGACCTATTTCAAGCATAAAATTCAAATTTGGAGCAAAAATGGCAAGATGTTTAATGGTGGTCATGGCAAAATCAAAACTTCATTGCAAGGCTTAAAGGTCCATTATATTGATTGATTCTCATTGCTAGGCATATATGCAAGTCTCCCATACCTCAAGCACGACCTAGAACTCTCTCAAACGGCCAAAGCAATTTCAAAATTTCAAGAGAAAAGTCACAAACTAAAAACCATTTTCCAGCACAATTCAAGCTTTCCTTTTGACCAAAACACGTTCCTTACATCCCCAGGAATTGTTTGCAGCCAAGAACAAGCCAAATCACTTAAGAACTCGTGCCACACAAGTCACACGGTTTACATTCTTTCTCAAAATTACAATCATCCATTCATATGTTTTTAACACTTTTTGTTGATTGCATTGTGCTCACAGGGTCCATACGAAGCTTTCCATATAATTCAATTTGATTATGGTGCCTTAAAACACAAAATGCCATTGTTGAGTTCTAGGTTTTTCAGAGTTTGTAATTTGGGGTTTTTCACATAGTGTAAAATTAAGCCTCAAGACTTACATGGCCAAACCCAGCAGGATGAGACGAAGCTAAAGCACACCTCGCGCCTAATTTATATTTCACGAGCGTCTAATCGCTATTTTTTACATGCTTGCATTTTGTGGGGGTTTAAAACCCCCGCTATGTGTTTTATGTTTACAGGAAAGGTTGAAGACGAAGGCCGTGGCAACATGGGACTGGCCAGTTCAAATAAACGCGCGGATTTTTTTGATTTCCAGAATAACGTTGTTTTTCACATTTAATTTTCTTTATTTATTATGTGTACAAACTAACGCGCTTGGTGTAGTGGTTGGCCAGGTGCCTTGCAAGCTTTGGGGCCTAGGTTCGATCCCAGGTCCCCACATAATTTCATATTATTTTTCTTCCTATGCTTGTGTGCAGCGTCTCATCAAATAATCCACCATAGACTCACACATCCAACATGCCATGTGTCCTCAGACAGTCATCCAAAGGCCAGGAGAGGGAAGAATACCATGTTCCAAGTCAAACGCGCTCTGGACAATCAAGGAGAGTCAAACGTGGCTTCTTAATGGGCCAGAATTCAACACACCTCATATTCCCCCCCCCCCCCCCCCTTGGGTTTGCTTTTTTTTTCTTTTTTTTTTATATTTTTATTTGTCTTATTTTATTTTTCCCTTTTATTAACAATTAACCAATTAATATTTTCATAAAAAAATCAAAACAAAAGAACTAACATTATTATTATTATTATTAATTTTATTTTTGTAAATAAATATTAAATAATTGAATTAGCTTTAATTAGGCCATTTTAACTTTCTTTAAATAACTAAAATAATTTAGAATTAGGTTAACTTAGAATTTTAATTCTTTTATTTTATTTCATAAAAACATAAAAACACAAAAAATATTTTCTTTTAATAAATTAATTAATTAGTTTAATTATTAGTTATTAATTTCATTTAATCACAAAAAGACAAAAAAAACTTCAATTTCTTTTCTTAAAAGGGTCAAAACCCTTAGAACATTCCCGATTAATTTTTATTCGCGCGCATTTACTTTATTTTGATTATTATGTAATTTCTTTCAAGAATGTAATAGTAACTAGGTTTACTGCTTTCAATTTACTTTCCGCACTTTATCAAAACGGGTCTTTGTAATTTTGGCGATGTATAGACCCGCGCCTTGTAATAGCGTAGGATTTATCTTTCCGCAATTTACTTTCCGCACCCCTAACTGTTAAATGCATGAAAGAATGTATGGTAAATAAAATCAATCCGTAGCTCACAAATAACATGCAAAGACAAACATAACATGAAAACAACACACAAAGCACATGTCACCCCTAGGGTACGCCTCACTGGTTGCCTCGAACGTGGTCATCAAGTATAGGACGTCTTAGAGGTCGCCCTTTGTCTAAAGATCCAGTTGCCTCGAAACGGTTGCCTCGGATAAAAGGATCTAGGACATTAGGGTTACTTCTAAGATGTCCTACCATTGCTTCGGTGACTATATTGTCCCGATAATCGAATTGACCCGAACACCTCCAACGATGGTGCTACCTACCTCTCAATGGTGGGATAACACTATCTAAAGGACTCTTACACATCTTAATTCCTTAGAGTATGTAGATTCTCTTAAGTACTTGCTATTTTCAAAACAAACAAAAATACTTTTCACACCTACACTTTCAAAAGTTTTCAAACAAATTTTTCATACACTCTTGAGGACTGATACAAGAGTTACTTAGAAATTTTTCAAACGAAACTTTTTCAAAACCCACTCACACTTGAAAAGCAGACAATTTTTGAAAACATAAGAGTAAATACCTAAGAGCCCGTGGATAACCACGGATAGAAAGGGTGCTAATACTTTCCCTTTCTATAAATCTACCTCCCGAACCGAGAAACATTCTCAAAGAAGGAATTTTGCTGTGCTTTTGTCCTTTCCATATTGGAGAATATAAAAGACGGTGGCGACTCTTCTTACCGCGACATTTCACGAAACCAGCTAAAAACAGTCAGTTCTATTTCCACCGATCACAACCCTCTAGGCACGGAAGTCATTCTGTTACTCATTCAGACCCCAATTTCAAGATACAGTCCAAATACGCTCCAGACACGGTTGCCATTCTGTCACTTATTCAGATTCAACTTCAAGATACAGTCCAGATACGCTCCAGACACGGATGCTATTTTGTTACTCATTCAGACTTCAACATTCAGATACAGCTCAGATTCGCTCCAGACACGAATGCTATTAAATTGCTCATACAAATTCAGTCTCCAGATACTGTTCAGATACATTCCAGACGCGGACACCATTCTGATACTCATTCTTTTGACTTACAACTTGCAATTCAGCAAACATTCTTGGATTGCATCTATAAGCCCATCTCTAACAAGATTCTATCACATCTCTAAATGGCATCTTTAAGCCCATTCCCTCAACTACACTTTGTCGAGTGCAAATTTACGGGCACTCTAGTGTCCAATCATCTTTTACCTTTGAGTCACGAACGACAAAGCTCGCCAATCTAACTCTCCAGGTTCAAGAAGATTGAACAGGGACAGCTGTTGTACCCCAAAATTTTCCCTCTCATTTATCAAGATTTTCCTCACAAGACTTCTTGGACTCAAGACAAGATTAGGGTTTGGTCAGCTCAAGACATCACCTTGCACTGATAACCTAAAATTAGGGTTTGAGTTTGCACAAGGATTTTTGGACCATCAATGTTTCATGTGACTTTCATACATCATCTTGGACCCCTAAGATTGCTCATGTTAAGTTTCAAGCCTTGAATCACATTTTTGCTCAGTCAATTGGACAATTGACCTAAAAATCAGCTGTATTGGAAAAAAAGTCAACCATGGCCAATTTACAGTCAAACTTCATGATTTTTGATCCACAACAACATTTTAGACTCATATGTACCATTTGATCAAGTTAGTATCACAACTCCTCAAGAAATTTGATCAAATCATCAAAAGGGCAAAATGGTCAAAATTAGGGTTTTAACTAAGAAAGGGCAATTTCTGATTTTTACCCTAGTCAATGACCAATTGAGTTCAAGCAAGATTTCAAGGGTTCAATGGCATCATCTTGACCTAATCACATAGTTGAAAAGATCTCAAGTTCATAGGATTGAAAGATGAATTTTCCAGTCAACTGATCAAAAGTCAACTGTACACTGAAAAGTCAAACTTTGACTTTTTGGTCAAAATCAAGTGCCAAGGGTCATAATTCATCAAGATATGTCAAAATATGAAACTTGTTCACCAAGAAAACCAATTTTGAAAATTAGGGTTTTGAATTTGAAAATTTTCATAACTTAGAATTTTTCTAAGTATGGAAATTTTCTTATTTTTTCCCAAATTTCCACCACTTTTTCACCATGATGCAATTTGATTCAAAGAAAACTTACAACATTAAGGTTGTATTACTCCATGATATCTAAAACTTTTATTCACAAAGTTTTCCCAAAAGATGCATGGATCTCAAGTTATGAATTTGTGAACATAGGTCCATGAACTAAATAACTTAGTGAAATTTTGCCCTAATTTAGGCAGGTTTTTTACCCAACTTCATGGACATTTTCCACCTAATTCCAAGAGGTATCTCAAAATTAATTTCAAATATGGATTGTACTGCATGTTGCAAGCTTTCCAAAATATCCAAGAATTCTCCAAGATCATTTGTGGTTAGGGAGAATCGAAGAAGAGAAATTGGCATTTTATCACTTTTGATCAAGCCATTTTTACAAGGCATCAAGTTGCAAATCCATTCCATGCTGTTTGTACATTGCTTTACAGGTCCTAAAATCATTCTACACTCCATAATTAAATGCTAACTCAGAAGATAAAGGCTTTATTTTGGCTTTTGGAACATTGTACACGAGATAATTCCATTAATGGCATAAATGGCACATTGCTATTTTCATAAAGGCAAGCTTTTGCAACTTTATCATTCTTGAGCCTTGGAGCCGTCCCTTTGGTGAAGGCAACTTCCACAGATATCAAGCAATGTATACCAACTCTCTGCAGCTAGCAAGCCAGCCAGTACAAGCATGTTTAGTGTGGTCACTTCACTTTTCTTCAAAAGCAAGAAAAGTTGAAAATGTCCAAAGGCTTGCACATCTGATGAAGAGTGGACTTTGTATCCATTCTATAGATATTCACAAACTTGTCACAACTTAGGATACAAATTGATAGCATCCAAAACACCCTAAAACTCAGAAACTTCATTTTTCTGCCAAAACATCCAATTGCTGCAAAACTCTAGCCATTTCATTTTTGGCTAGTGCGTTCTTTGTTTCAACACTTCAAACACCTTCCATATATCCTACCAAAGCTATCAAAGCCCTTGTCCTGGTTCTGTGAGCTATGTTTCAGCCATTGCCATTTTCAAATTTGGAGGTTGCAGCTTGACTTCTACAGAGAGTTTTGGCCATCGACAAAGCAAGCTAGGTATTGGAATAGGTTGAAGGAACTTCAAGGAAGCTCACACGATCCTCAGGCCTCACTCAAAGTCCCTAAATTGTCATATCCAAATCCAGTTGAAGGAGGTATTTTTCAAATCCCCATCTCTCTATTTAGGCATCCTCAAGCCACGATTTGTGAAGAAAAAACGTAGTCCTTATCTTGGTGAAGTTGTACATATGCATACTTTTCATTTATATTAACTGTGCCATGAGAATTTGAAGCTCGAAGTTCATGAAATAATTAGGTCACGAATTAGGGCTGACAAAATTCTCCCTGATCTTTGAGAGTTAGATTACAAAGTTTATATCATTGGAATCGTGAGATAAAATGCTACATGTTTTGTGTTATAAGTTTTTGTTTTTATGCAAGCAATAGCAAGTTACAGGTTTGAACCATAAGCGCGCGAAGGAGAAGGAACCAAGGACAGGGACGAAGCTGATGTTCTGGGCCTTGGCGCATTGGGCCTGTTTGCTTTTGTTATTCACACCCCGCTGACCACTATTTGCACCCCCTGACTTTATTTGTTATATTTTTCATATTTTCTCATTATTTTTATATTTATTACTTGCATTTATTTTTTCTAATAATAAAAAATACCCAAAAATAATTTATTTATTTCCACACTTTTATTTTATTTTATTTATTATTTTTTTGGCATAAAAAATAGTTTATTAGGATAATATACTTTATTTTCTTAAATAAATTGTAAATACATTTAAAAATACCATACATTTTTATTTTATTATTTTTATACATAAAATATTTATTTTTATACATATTTTAAATTTTAATATTTGTACAGAATATTATTTATTATTTTCTTGTATAAAAAAGGGACTAAATAATAATAGGAAACATATTTTTTTCTTTTAATAAAAAATTAGGGTTTCACCCTTCCAAAAATAATAATATTTTTTCTCTTATTTTTAGGGCTTAAATAAATCATTTTTCTCATACAAAAAATCAAATACAAAACATTTTACATAAATACATTTTTATTGCATTTTAATATTTGTATATTTATTTAATGCACAATATTCAATTGGGTTGTAATAGTATTTTTAGGGTTTATTTTGTGCAATATCCCCATTCAAAAACTTGTATCCCCCCTCCCATAATAATTGTTGTAATAGCTTAGTTTACATTTACGCAATTTATCGCATTTATACCATGTTTAGTAAACTAGGGTTTGCATGACAAGACCAAAAATCAAACAAATAGACAAAACCTAATACAAGACAAATGCATGTAAAATGACACACATTGCACACAAGCACCCTTAGGGTTTCACCCACTTGGCTGCCTAAACAAAAATGGCCATGTTACGCATGCGAAGTATCTTGGCAAAGCAAAACAAAATAAGATCATAGTCCCTCAATGACGCTATTAAAAGGTTGCCTAAAACAAAATGATCTTGGTCCCTCAAACATGCTAAGATACTTGGCAACATTGCTATCATGGTCATATGATGACCCACGCCCGTCCTGTTTAACATCCAGAGATAGGGTTGTCTACCAAACCAATGGTAAATCAACAATGTCAAAGGAATAAAAATGCATAGGAAAGACATTTGAGTAGGTAGATAGCTTCTAAGTTACTTGCTACATTTCAAAACAATCCTTGCTATTTTCAAAAACAAGCACGCACATTTCAAAACATTTTCCAAACATCTTCCAAAACATTGAAACATTTTTCAAAAGACAAACATCTTTGTATACATTCTTACGAACGAGAATCATTACAAAGATTGCCTAAACGATGGTCTATTTTCAAAATACTTTCAAAACTACACAAAGCACCATTTCAAAACAATTTCAAAAGCAAAGCAAGTGATCTAAGCAAGTAACTAAGAGCCCATGGAAAACCATGGATGAAAAGGGTGCTAGCACCTTCCCTTTTCATAATCTACCCCCCGAACTCAAGAAAACATCTCAAAGGTCTTTCATGTGCTTTTTACCTTTCCTTTTGGATAAAATAAAAGTTGGTGGCGACTCTTGCTAACCGCGACATTTGCGACGAAACGCAAAACCTCAAGTCAGTTCTCCCACCGTATCACACGGTGGATATAATAATGAGCTACTTTACAAATATTGCACTGATCATGGTCTTATTTTTCGTTTCTCTTGTCCCCACACATCCTTGCAAAATGGTAAAGTGGAACACAAAATCAGAACCATTAATAATATGATATGCAATATTCTAGCTCATTCTTTTATTCCCACATCATTTTGTCATCACACTCTTCAAATGGAAACTTATCTTTTAAACATTCTTCCCCATAAAACACTTCTAAATCAATCACCAACACAACTTTTATATCATCGAGATCCCACCTACATACATCTATGAGTTTTCGGTTGTCTATGTTATCCTTTATTTCCATCCTCTAACACTCATAAGTTACAACCTTGCTTTACTCCATGTGTCTTTGTAGAGCTTACTCTTGTTAAACCCATAAAGTTTGTAAGAGTACTTGCAGAACTTGATAAATCAAAATGCATCACCCCATAAAAATACAAAACTAAGGTAACCATGTTTGCAACAAAATGCATATTGTTGAATGCTGCCAAAACTACATCAAAAACCAGCAAAATTAACAAAAACAACAACAAAAAGATAGAACAAACCAAGTTTTTCTATTGAATCTTTTTCTCATAAAAAATAAACATGGTAGCGCTGAATCCACCTTTCTTTCTATTCCATTGAGCAAGAAGCTTGAGTTTTTCAGTTTTCTCTTAATCTTCCTGTAAAAAAGCAAGCAATAAAAAAACAAAAAAAACTCAGAAATGTTGGTTTTTAAGTGAAAAGACCAAACATCTAAATTTGTTATCTTAATAGAATTTAAATGGGTCAGAGAAGGAGAAACAATGGTCATTCTTAACGAACCCGTCGGAGATGGAGAAATGGTGTTCGACAGCGAGAAGAGGATGACAACATGACAAGGGAAAGAGGAAATCTCTCAGAAACAAATGAGAGATCACGAATGACACCTGGATCAGATCGGAGGAAATCAGCCAGAATAAATGAAATATGAGAACAAAGGGAAAATGTGGAAAACTGAGAGAGACCGATTAATGTTTTGAAAAGCATTGAATTGATGGAGGGAACATTTTATCCCGGTAATAGGGGTGTCTTAAAATTTTGGAAAGATGAAATGCAAGTAGCATTTGTTCCGCCACTTGACTAAAAGAAGTGTTTTGATTGGCCAATTTGTTTGTATTAGTCAACTACGATTAAGGGAAAAACTTAGTATAAATAATATTTTCTTAGAAGGGTAAATTAGGGATATTGGTGGAATCTCTCGGTCTTAGTTAGGAAGTTGATTAATCGTTTAACTTCATATAATATATTTAAAAAGAAAATTATAATTAACAAATTTAAGATATGTTAAAATTTTATGAAAACATTTTTACAAAAATAATAATTTCTGATTTAATAATGTTTTAGTTGTAAACACTAGTGTAGTCTCTTCATTATTTAAATTTGTGTCATATACAGTTTTATCTTCTATTTTTACAAACAGAGTCTATCTTTGCTTGTATGGCATCTTAATTCACATCTTGTCATCACCATCATTGTTTTTACTAAATTTCTTCTCACTTATGAACTATGAATCAATTAGGACATGAACCTATTGTTGAAGTTGGTATTTGTGTTGTTGGTGTTTTTTTGAAGTTTCAGATTGCTTAAGTTTCCGGATTGTTGATTGTATAAATATGTGAAGGCAGTCTCTCCCTATGAGCTAACTTTTTGGGTTGAGATTCAAGTATATTTAATATGGTATAAAGTTGGGAATGTTTATTCTATTGAGTTTCCAAAAAGTTGGGAATGTGTTTGTTTTGATTTCATAATGATAAGTTTATTAAAGAAAAAATATTTATGTTGAATTTACAAATTGATCTAGGTTGTCTCTCACTTTTGTATGGATAAAAATCATGATTTAATTATATATGACGTTGATTGAATCTCTCCCTATTGTTTGATTCTCACTCCATCGATTCTAATAGAAGGATGAATATTGGTCGTTCCTTTTTCATGATATGGGTACCATATATATTCATTGAATATATCCCTAATAATCCTAAACAAATTATTCAAAAATTATTTACAATAAACCCTAATAATATCCTTTCTATATTTACATAGTTTAATACACCCCCATAGTCGAAATGGAGGTGGGTGAATGTTAAGACTATTTCTAAAGCCGTCAAAAAATCATAGTGGAAGGCCCTTCGTGAAGATATCGACAATTAGATAACGAGAGGTACCAATACAAGAAGCCCCTTCAGCATGATCTAGACACTACATTAGCCACTCCTCGGTATTCGACCTCTACACTTGATCTAGACAAGGTATGTTGATGTTTTATGGACCAATACAACAAGTTGCTACCAAGATACATACAATACCTAGAGGTGTATCTTTTTGTGTATGGACAACCAACCCAATCAGCATCTGTGTAAGATATGAGCTTGTTGATGGAGGAAGAATACAAGTGGAGGTCAAATTCAATAGTACCATGCATGTAATGTATGATCCATTATAAGGCAGACACGTGTTGTATTTTTGGATCATGCATATAGAGGCGCACATGTTGGACTTCATATGAAATATATGGCCTTGTAAATGTCAAGTATTGTAATGGACCTACAAGACTTTTATATTTTGTTAGATCGTGATAGATATTACATGAGGACCCGTTGAGTTTTGATTTGGTATCCATCAGTGTTGGGGTTAGATTGCATGAGGACATTCATGTATGTTCAATAATCTCTTTTACATATTTTTTCTGAAAGAAAAAAGCACCTCCTGAATGTCAAGTTACATATATGCCTAGAAAATAACTCAGAGGACCTAGGTCATTCATTGCAAATTTAGAACTCAGCTTGGACATAATGAAGGGTAATCTTTTTGGTTGGAAGGATGTTATATAAATATGTTGTCATTTGTAAGGCATGGTTCCCAAAAGATGATGGGATAGAGGCGTGGGATAGAAGGGTACATACCATGTTATTTATATTATTAATTTTTCTTTCTACTTTTCCATTTTGAGGGGAAGAATTGGGACATGAAAACCTAAATTACATGTGTAATACGGTGGGAGAATTGACTTTTTTAGCGTTTTATCGCAAATGTTGCAGTTAGCAAGAGTCACCATCGACTTTTCTTTTATCCAACAAGGAAAGGGTGAAAGGAACAGGAAAGACCTTTATAGATTTTGAGTTCAGGGGGTAAGTTATGAAAAGGGAAGGTGTTAGCACTCTTTTCATCCATAGTTATCTACGAACTCTTAATCGCTAACTCACTTTTGAAATTTACTTTGTGTGTGTGATTTGAAAATATTCTTGAAAAGCCAAAATACAGCTAACTTTGTAATGGTTCTTGTATCAGTCCTCAAGAACGCGTACAAAGTGTTTTGAAAATATTTGTTTGGAAAGTGTAGTGTGAAAATGTTTTTTAGAAAAGAGTTGTGAGCAAGCGATTAAAAGTTCTTACCCGTTCAAGATCGTTCTTATTCTTTTCCTTCTCCCTATATATTGGATGTTAAGGGACATGCGAAGGGTCATCGAATGGTTATTGAAGGCAACATATAGAGATACCTTAGAAATTTCGTATCAGAGAGACTAGATCATTTTTTGTAGGAAACATCAAAGGGTCATCGAGGGACTATGATCTTTATTCGAGGTTCTTTTGCTAAAGTATACATACTTTCGAGGGACATGACCAATGTTTTCCGAAGGCAACAAAGGGAATTACCCTAGAGGTGTATGTGTGCAAAGGTGATTCAACTCGGTTATATTATCTCGAGTTAAGGTTTTCTAACATTTGTTTTTGTCTTGCCATACAAGCCTATTACTACATAGTTATATAATATATATATATATATATATATATATATATATATATATATATATATATATATATATATATATATATATATATATATATATATATATATATATAGGCATAAAGTATAAGTGCGGAAAAGTAAAGTCCTACGCTATTACAGGGCCTTGGGGCAGTTATATGATAAATAAATTGTGCGGGAATTTAAAGTAGGTTACAAAAAAACCTGTGCGACCAATACAGTTGTTTCTAGGAATTTAAATGCAGAAGAAAAATAAACAAAAATGTAAGAAAGATCATCTTAAAGTCCTAAAAATCTAAAATATTGTAAATCAATTTTTGTGTATTTTTGGTTTGATTTTATAAGTTAATAACAAAAAAAAACCTAATGTCTAAATGTCACATTTTATTTTTTTTTCTATTTTGGGTTAATTTTAAGCATTTAGAAAATAATTAGTTATCTAATTCTAAATTAATTACAAAGGTTAATTAATTAAAAAAACAAAGTCTAATAAAATTAAATTAAAAATATTTCCAAAATTAGATTAATTAATAAAAACCCTAAGACTATTTTTTAAATATTTTTTATGGATTAAGACGATTAGTAGAAAATTAAATAAGAAAATAAGTAAAAATAATGGAAAGTGGAAAAGATTAGAAAACAAATAAAAGATGGTTGCAAGCGCCCATACTCAAACCCACACCCTCTCCTTTACCAAGCAAGAACATTACCACTGCGCCATGAAACAAACAGAATTTTATGCCCTAACAATGGCATCTCGTATTCCTCATGTTAAAACTTGCATGTAAGGCTTCAAACCTGTTCTAAACAATCATGCTAAGCGATTTAAATTGTTAGAATCAGTTAACAATGCATATAATTTGTAATACGAATAATAACAAATAATGCAAACCGAACATGGCATGTATGCAAGTTTAAGGTACAAATAGGCATGGAAAGTTACCTATTCTTACCTTGGAGATGTTCTGGAAGTGATTTGAGGTGGTGGTATGGACTGAATCAAACTGGTACTTGAGATTCAATGGTTCACTTTCCTTGAAAATTTGTGATTTTTGAGACTTTTCTTGAGGCGAATTTTTGTGCCATTGTAGCGTGAGGGCTTGAGTATTTATAGAGGAGGAGATTTAAGTCACCAAATAAGGAAAGAATCAAGTGATCATGATGTTATCAAAAATCAATGAAACATGTTTTCTACTTGCCATTTTTGAAGATTCTTGTCTCAAACATGTCTCTCACGGTTTTGACAAGCTTTTATGAGGTCTTGGGCCTTCTAGAAGATGTCCAAATGATCATAGTCCAACATTAATCCAACTATTTGTTATTTTTAATTTAATTTTTTTACATAAATTAAATAAGAATTTAATAAATATGACCATGTACCAATGGACTTAGAGGTCTTATATCATGTCATAAACATGTTTGATCCTCAAAATTTAGGCCCATTAGTCCAAAAATTCAAAATTGCTCAATTGAGGTTTCATGCATTTCTCAAAAATTGTCCTACTTGTGCCAACCATAACTCTCACAATTTTTGTCATATGAATGTGATCTTGGACTTTTTGGAAACCTCAAGTTGTCTCCTACAACTTTCATGTTGGTCACTTTTTCCATTTGAAGTATTTAACTTGATGTAAATAAACGTCTTTTTGTTGACTTTTAAAATGACCTGTAATGTTTTGATCCATGCCTCTCAAATGAAGCATTTTTGGCCTTGAGCTTAGAGGGACAAAGTTATAGAGAATTGAATTTTCTTCAAAATGGGCTTTGGTTGAGAAATTTCTGATGAAGCATGTGAAAGTTATGCTTGGTCAAAGTTTAGTTGACTTCTCCTTAAGAAAACCTTAATTAATAATTTTTTACTTTTGATGAATCTTGAGTTTTCTTGATGAATCATGATCAACCCTTGATTAAATGATGAATGTGACTTCAATATCTTGATGTTGACAAAAAATATTGAGTTTTGACTGTATGTTGACCATATTTTACTTTTTATTCAATATAGTTGATTTTCAATCATCTGAGCAATTGACTGAGCAAACTTGTGATGCAAAGCTTGAAACTTGACATGAGGGTACCTTGAAGCATATGAGAAATCATGGAATACACTCGAGGCATTAAAAGCTCAATTTTATTTGAGAAACACAAAACTCTAGTTGTAGGTCAATTGCTTAGAAGAGGGGCTTCTATGCTCAAACCCTTGAGTATTCTTGAGCAATTGAGAACCCTAGGAGCATGAGGAGGTGTCTTGAATAAATTGTCTTAAAAATGGGAGGGAAAATTTTGGATACAACAACATGTCATTGAGTTCACAAAATATTTGAAAGAGGGCATTGTCATATTCTTTACCATTATGACATTGAAAAAAATTTGATTTCTCGTTCAAATTAGGTTTTAATGTGAGCGCGAAATTGAAGAAAAATATAATGAATTTGAGATTTATTTTTTAATGGAAAATGCCATAGAAAATCTGTGAAATCATCTAAAAATAATACATAATAATGGTGTCATCCTAAACTAAGAACATTTGTTGTCCAAACATCATTTTGGACTATAAAAACATATTAAAGTATAAGATAAAGAATTAAAAAAAAGGAAATTTTATTTATTTCCCAAGTGGACAAGAGTGAAAAAATAAATTGTTCAGAAACTTATTACATGTAAGAAAATTATTACGGCGTAGAGAATTTAAGATATTTTCTCTAGGGTGTTCTAAACAGTTGTGTCATACTTCATTAGATAATGAGGGAAAGGTAGATAGTGGATGGGTTGTAGATTAAGGTCCAGTGGCAAGTGGGTAGAGGTTGTCGAAGTTGTTACATCTCATTAAATGTATTCTTGTCTGAAAATCCTTCACAAAGAAACCAAGGGGGTTAAATTCAACGGAAACATGTGAATTTTCTAACATGCATCACCATGAAGTCATACAAGTCAGACAAATTTGGTTTGGGCTTCACTTCCAAGTATCAGAAAGAGGTTCGACATGCTCGTGCTGGGAAACCACCTCTCCGTGTTAGCAACAATGAAGTTAATGCTCTTGGAGACTCTGATAGTGACGGTGATTGGGATGACTGGATCTACCCAACTACTGACGAAGGACTCAACAACTGGAAGACCAAAGACTTTATCTCAATCTCCTTCAGCCAGGAGTAATTGCCATTTCCTTTTTTTTTAATTTCTTTGAGAAATTTGTCTATAATTTTCTTTAAAACAATGACTTTAAACCATGTGCTTTACCCGGGGCACAATGGTCCATTTGTTAAGGGCTTGTCATTTTCATATATCATATGCTCATTTTAATGAAAAACATTGGACTACTTTGCATTCAAATTTTGTGCTCCTTGTCTTTCTTTACTTTACTGCATTTTCAAACAGCCATGTGACCTTACATGCACACACACATATGTAGATCCACATCCACTCTAGATCTCATGGGTCATGATTCTGATATTGCCATCTATGACTTTGAAAATCCAATCTATCAAGCCGAAGATGAAGATGAAGAAGACTGTGAGATACATGAGGAACTCACCAGACTCCTGATACAAGAGGAAAAGGCCATTCAACCGCATGAAGAACCAGTTGAAGTGATAAACTTAGGTACTGAGGCAGATAAGAAACAAGTCAAGGGCATATTGGTTCAGATGTTGCATGACTATGTTGAGGTGTTCACTTGGTCATACAAAGATATGTCGGGGATTGATACTAATGTCATAGTTCATCATCTGCCAATGAAGGAAGGTTATTCTCTGATCAAGCAAAAAGTTTGTCGCATGCGGCCAGATATGTCTGAGAAAATCAAGGTTGAGGTAATGAAACAGTTCAATGCGGGTTTCTTGGGAGTGACTTTGTATCTCCAATGGGTTGCAAATGTTGTCCCAGTACCGAAGAAAGACAGAAAGGTCTGTATATGCATAGACTACAAGGACTTAAATAGGGCAAGCCCCAAAGATGATTTCCCACTACCACATATTGATGTCTTGGTTGATAACACTGCTCAATATAAAGTATTCTCCTTCATGGATGGCTTCTCCGGGTACAACTAGACCAAAATGGCGCCTGAGGACATGGAGAAAACCACTTTTGTAACACAGTGGGGCACCTTCTGTTATAAGATCATGCCTTTTGGTTTGAAGAATGCAGGCGCAACTTATCAACGAGCTATGGTAGATTTGTTTCATGATATGATTCATCATGAGATAGAAGTCTATGTTGATGACATGATTGTAAGATCACAAACTGAGGAAGAACACCTAGATCATTTACACAAGTTATTTGAAAGGTTGAAGGAATAAAAATTGAGGATGAATCCCAACAAATGCACTTTCGGAGTAAGATCGGGAAAACTCCTAGGATTTGTCGTCAGCGGAAAAGGTATTGAAGTCGTTCCTGCAAAAGTTAAAGCAATACAAGAAATTCTAGTTCCTAGTACTAAGAATGAGGTCAGGGGTTTCTTAGGATGACTCAACTACATTTCCCGATTCATCTCTCACTTAACTACTACTTGTGAGCCAATCTTCAAGCTGTTGGAGAAAGATTGAGTAGTCAGATGGAATGATGACTGCCAAACAGCTTTTGACAAAATCAAGGAGTATTTACAAGAACCTCCAATCCTAATGCCTCCAGTTGAAGGAAGACCTCTGATCATGTACTTGACCGTGTTAGAGAATTCAATGGGTGTGTGTGTTGGGCCAACATGATGAGTCTGGTTGAAAAGAGCATGCAATATACCACCTTAGCAAAACATTTATTGACTGTGAAACAAGATATTTGCTGCTCGAGAAAACTTTATGCGCTTTGGCATGGGCTGCTTGCTGACTAAGATAATATATGTTGACTCATACTACTCTATTGATCTCTAAGATGGATCCCATCAAGTATATCTTCGAGAAACCAACTCTCTCCAGACGAATAGCCATATAGCAAATGATCTTGACTGCATATGACATCCAGTACACTATATAAAAAGCAATCAAAGGAAGCATACCGGTAAATCATTTGTCCCATCAAGCTATTGATGACTACCAATCTATGAACTTTGAATTCTCGGATGAGAATATCATGTTGATAACCGACTGTGAAAAGCCTGGACTGTATGAAGGACTTGAGAAAGGATCCCGATGGACTATGGTTTTTGATGGAGCTTCCAATGCATTGGGTAACGGAATTGGTGCTATGATCATCTCCCCGAAGGTTTCCATACACCTTTTACCGCCAGACTTTGCTTCGACTGTACAAACAACATGGCTGAGTATGAAGCGTGCATCTTAGGTCTTAAGGTTGCTATTGACCTAAAAATCAAATTCTTAAGCGTATATGGAGATTCAGCCCTAGTAATCAGTCAAGTTAAAGGAGAGTGGGATACTAAACATACAAATCTAATCCCTTACAAAGAACTTATGCTAACCTTGATCTCGTACTTTGAAGAGGTCAGTTTTGAACATATCCCAAAGGAAGAAAATCAGTTGGCAGATGCCTTAGCAACTATGTCATATATGTTTAAGGTCTATTGGGACAATGAAGCTTCCAGAGTTACTATCGAAAGGTTTGATGAACCGGCACACTATTGTGAGATTAAAATTGATGAGGAGAAACCTTGGTTACATGAAGTAAAAAGGTACCTTGAGGCACAAGAATATCCTGAGGGAGATTCAATCAACGACAAGAAATTCATGCGGAGGTTCTCAGCCAAGTTCTTCCTAAGAAATGGGATTTTGTACAAATACAACCATGATACTACTCTGCTCCTTTGTATGGACAAGAAAGAAGCAGAAAAGATTATAGAGGATATGCATGAAGGTATCTTCGGAACTCATTCTAGTGGACACACGATGGCTAAGAAGATTCTGAGGGCTGGTCACTATTGGTCGATTATGGAAACTGATTGTCACCACCACTCGAGGACTTGCCATAAGTTCCAGATCTATGCTGATAAGGTTCATGTGCCTCCAATACCTCTAAATATCATGATTTCTCCTTAGCCATTCGCAATGTGGGGCATTGACATGATCGGGGAAATCAAGCCCACCTCCTCTAATGGACATCGTTTCATCCTCGTCACCATTGAATACTTCACCAAATGGGTCGAAGCAACTTCATTTGCCTCAGTTACCAAGAATGTTGTAGCCCAATTCATCAAGCATAACCTCATGTGTTGATACTACATCACTGAAAGGATCATCACTGACAACGGTACCAACCTAAAAAATGCCATGATCACTGAACTCTGCACGTAGTTCAAGATCAAGCATCACAACTCTTCTCCATACATGCCTAAGATAAATGGCACAGTGGAAGCCTCCAACAAAAATATAAAGAAGATTATGCAAAATATGGTGGTGACCTATAAATACTGACATGAGATGATACCATTTTCTCTTCATGGATACCATACCTCAGCGCGAACATTAACTGGGGCAACCCAATTCTCTTTAGTTTATGGCATGGAAGTCGTCCTACCTGTCGAAGTTCAGATTCCTTATTTAAGAATTATGAAAGAAGCTGACTTAGGTGAAGACGAATGGATTCATACTAGATTGGATAAGTTGAATTTTATTGATGAAAAGAGACTGGTTGTTGTCTGTCATGGTCAAATGTATCAAAAGCGTATGATCAAGGCAGTTAACAAGAAGATCAAGCCTCGAGTATATCAGACTGACGACTTGGTAATAAAGCGCATCATTTTACCACAAGGTGATCCCAGGGGCAAATGGACTCCCACTTATGAAGGGCCGTTTATTGTCAAGAAAGTATTCTTTGGCGGTGCTATGATGCTAACCACTATGGACAGTGAAGATCTCTGGCACCCTGTAAACACGGACATAGTCAAAAAATATTACGCATAAAGAATAACTCGCTAGGTTGATATGCCTAGGAAAAAATAAGGGAATACCGGCGAACCAAAAGAGTTCCGGCAAAAATTAGGGATATATACAAAAGATTGTAAACCCGACAAGTCGAAAACCTGAAAGGGCGACTTGGGCAAAAAATGGTATCCTGGTGGACTGAAAATCCGAAAGGGAGGTCCAGGCAAAAGTTAGGGATTAAAGCGTACGACTATGTCCCGTTGTATCACTACAGCCAACTCTATTACCAAGGTCAAAAGTTCAAATGGTACAAGATCAGTTCAATCAACTTCTGACAATAAAGGATGAGATGTTCGAAGGCATTGGGGCAATAGCAGAGTTGGAACCCAATGAGATCACTTCCACACAGCCATTTATATTTTTTTCACTTTGTATTATTTTCATTTCACGACGACTTACTCTTACTAGGATTTCTATCTCTTTGTACAAAAAACGGCTGTTTATAGGCAAATTATCAATACAAATATACTTTGAATTGCAAACTTTTTTATTTTTTCTGTTTTGATTGCAAAAATGTGCAATCACTAAAATTGAATGAACATATGCATATGAGCATGATTAGCTATTCACAAATATACGCATAAGAACAGGAATAAATACTTACTCTAGGAGCCAGGATAACATTCATGCTATCCATAAATCCCCACAGAGTAAATTCATACACAATTTTCTTTCGGAGTTACATTCTGTACATCTTTTGGAAATTCTCTTCCCCAGCCGAGTTTGGCCTTCTAAAACTAAAAGAGAAAACCTTGTATAGATTTTCCCCAAAGGAATTTGTTTTCCCAGTAAACTCTCCAAAATATATTTCTCAATAGGTTTTACTTCCCCAATAGAATACAACCTCCCCAACTTAAGTCTATTCCTCATACTACTACACATCACTGATAGAACTCCTCTTCTCCAGTAGAGTTGATACTATCCCCATAAAGTTATTGTAAAACCTGGAATCTGACCAGAATACTAGTTAAATTTACTCTCCCCAAACAAATCGAAAGTTTAATCATCTCTTTTATCCCTAGTCAGGGTATATAAGAATTAAATTCCCCAGTAGAGAAACAAATGACTAAGGTTCCTGAACTCTACTCCCCAAGCAGAAATCAACATCCCCTACATAATTTCCTCAAACAGCAGACAGGAATCCCGAGCAGAAGTATTCAAGAGAAAATTGAAGATACACATACTCTTCATCCATAGCAATAGTCAGATATTTATTTTCCCAGACAAAGATACATTTCAACAACATTCATACATCATGACATATGCATACGAGACATATAGCATAATCTCATTTATTTTGAGAACATCATTAAACAATGTGTTGTACCCCAAAATTTGTCCTCCCATATTTCTCAAAACATTTCAAGAAAAATTCACAAGTCCAACCCGGCGCGTCATATTCAGGTATTCTTTCGCCAAGATATCTCTGATAACGTATTCTCAAATTCAGGTTCGGCTCAAGAGTCAATTCTTTAAAGAAGGTATCCGAATGTGTGAGTTTTCTCGAAGAAATATGGTGAAAAAGTGTGCTGAAAGTGCAGTTTTTACGCGCTAAAAAATTCATAACTTGAAGATCGTGGCTCGTTTTGAACCCGTTCCGGTGGCCAAAATTCCGTCTTGACATTATCTACGTTTTCATCTCTCATGGCTGGAAGCCAATTTCGATCAGAAGGTCTTCAAAAATGTGGATTTATCAAGTATTTTTGCACAGAAAATTTGTGACAGAAGTTTACTTGCGTCATGTTCAGAAAATCATAACTTGGTCGATTTTCATCGTATCGAGCTGGTTCCGGCGCCAAAATTTCACAAATTGAGTTGGCTACATTTTCACAGAAGGTATTGAGTTCAAACGGTATTCAAAAGGCCTTCGTTTTTTGCTCAGAGTGCGTGACACGCTGAAAATCCTGAATGCTGAATATTATTTCATCTGGGCCGAAACTTCGAAAATTCATAACTCGGTCAATTTTTATCGGATTGGACTCATATTTTTACACAAGGTTACTGACTCATAGATCTACAACTTTGCTTCAAAAGTCGAGACCAAATTATGCACCGATCAATACCAGTTTTTTATTGAAGAACGTGTCAGAGTCGACACTGAAGCCCAAAATAAGTTTGTCTGAGCTGAAACTTCAAAAATTCATAACTAATTCACCGTTTATCCGATTGAGTCGATTTTCGGACAGGAGTTAGTTCTCGATGTCGGCTATATTTTGTTTTCACATTTCAACTTCAAAAAATGCACTTAAGTCCCTGCGATTTAGCCTGGAAAGTGACGAATTCAAGTGAATATTGGAGGCCCAATTGCACATTCAAAGCCCATTTGCTTTACCCTAATTTTCATTATATAATCACCTTCTTTTCACACAAACAAGAGGAGAAGTGGAGGAGGAAAAGAGAGAAAAAACCTTTCCACAATACTGTTAGAATATCAAACTCTTTCAAGAACCCTAAAACCTTGAAATCCTTATTACAAATCCCTCTCTCACTACAAACAAGTCATCTCAGTTACAAACCAACATCTTATTACTTCTTCAGTAAGGGTAAGGCTGGCTTGATCTCCATGATCCAAAGGGCATAAAAGCATTCATGTCACTACCTTTCTAGTAAGGATTTAGACAGGATCCCATGCAGGTTCATTAAGGAACGTTGAGGCCAAGACACAAATAGCCAAAAGCCAAAAGCCAAATGGCCAAAACAGAACATTTTACACATGACACCAATACATGGCGAGACAGAAGATTAAGGAACGTTGAGGCCAAAACACAAATGGCCAAAAGCCAAAAGCCAAATGGCCAAAGTAGAACAACTTATGCATGATGAGACCAGAACACAAATGGCCAACAGCCAGAACACAAATGGTCAAACCACTCCAATTCACCTCTAAAAAGGGCCAGACACCCCTCATGGTTTGCATCATTTTTATTTTTTATTGGATTTTCCTTTTTCATTCTTTTAATTGTTTTAATTGTTTTCTTTAAATTCATGAATTAATTTTTATAATATAAAACCAGAAAATCAAAAACTAAGAATATGTTAATTAATTTACTTATTAAATATTTTTGTAAATAAATGTTAAATAATTAATTTAGTTAAATTAGGTTTTAAAACTTAAGTCTTTTTCTTAACAAATTAAAATATGTAGACATTAGGGTTTTTAACTTTTCATCATCTTTTTAATAAATGATTTTTTCTTATTATTATTGTTATTAATTATTAAACATTTTTGTAAATAAACATGTACATTAAATATTTAGTAAATTAGGTTAAACTTTAACATCTTCATTAATAATTAAAAAAACTTAGAATTAGAGTTTCTTTTAATTTTAATTTTCTTTATTTCATAAATACAAAAAAAACCAAAAAACATTTCTTTCCTTTTATTAAATAATTAATTAGCTTTTTAATTTCATTTAATTTCTTTTCAAGGGTTCAACGCCCTCGAACGTTCTATTTTTATTTCTTTCGCACATTTACTTTCTTTCAAATATTATGTAATTGCTCAAGCCATGTAACTCGGACATTTTATATTTCCCGCACTTTATTTCCTTATTTTCTGTCAAATCGGGTCCTGGATTTTAATTTGGCGATGTGGACCCGCGCCTTTGTAATAGTTTAGAACTTTTAATATCTGCATCTTTTTAACTGTTAATAAATGCATGCAAGAATGAATGACAAAAATAAAAACAAAAGCGTAGATCACCCATGACATGAATAAGACAAAAATAAATGAAAACGACACACGAATCACACACCACCCCTAGGGTACGCCTCACTGTTGCCTTGCCTCGAAAGGTGATCGTCGAGTAGAGGATGTCTTAGTAAGTCCTCATGATCCGGGAACCTGGCATGAGGGTAGCTTCTAAGGTGTCTTCCTATTACTCTGGTGATCACCATGTCCCGAACCTCGAATTGACCCGAACACCTCCAACGGTGGTGCTACCTACCTCTCAATGGTGGGATGGCACTACTTTAAAGGACATTTACACAGACGAATTCCTTAGGGTAGGTAGACAACTCTAAGATACTTGCTCTAATTTCAAAAACAATTCAAAAACTTTCCACACCAACACATTTTCAAAAAGTTTTCGAAAGCATTTTTTCAAACACTCTTGAGGACAGATACAAGAGTCGAACTGGAATTTTCAAAGAAACTTTTTTAAAATCCACATTGAAAAGCAAACAAACCATTTTTGAAAACACAAGTGAGCAAGTATCTAAGAGCCCATGGATAACCATGGATAGAAAGGGTGCTAACACCTTCCCTTTCTATAACCTACCTCCCGAACCGAGAGCAATCTCTATAAGGAATTTTTCTGTGCTTTTGTCCTTTCCATTTGGAGAAAATAAAAGACGGTGGCGACTCTTGCTTCCGCGACATTTCGCAAACCAGCGTTAAACAGTCAGTTCCAGATCCACCGATCACACAATGCATTTCATATATCATGACATTACATACAACTATCTCTCTACCTTTTCAGGAAAGATTAATCAACAGATGAATATCATCAACTATCTATATAATCAGACAAACTTCTCCAGAGACTAAAATATGACAAGTATTTCCATCGAAGACTTGCCCCAGGGAGTCATTCTGATGAATATCTCTCCGAGACAAAATCAAGCTTGGATTCCTTCTGGTACTTATTGAAGTACTAGTCGTCATAGATTCCTTCCTTGCCCATTTAAGTAGTAGTCTTCATAGATTCCTTCATTACTCGTTGAAGTAGTATTCGTCATAGATTCCTTCATTACCCGTTGAAGTAGTAGTCGTCATAGATTCCTTCATTACCTATTGAAGTAGTAGTCGTCATAAATTCCTTCATTACCCATTGAAGTAGCAGTCGTCATAGATTCCTTCATTACCCGTTGAAGTAGTAGTCGTTGAAAATTCCTTCATTACCCGTTGAAGTAATAGTTCTTATAGATTCCTTCATTACCTGTTGAAGTAGTAGTCGTCGCAGATTCCTTCTGTTGTACCCCAAAATTTGCCCTCGAATTTTACCACAAGAAATCTCAGCTTCAGGTATTTCCTGATTTTTTAGATTGGCTCAAGAGTCGGTCAAACGGACTTTTCTCGTCAGTCAGACAAAAAATTAGGGTTTTATTGACTTTCAGGGTCCTGGATGTTTCACACAAGTGGGGGTAGGGTTTTGGTTGATTTTGGCTCAATTTTGATCAGGCGAACGCACTTTGGCCTTTAATCAGGAATTAAGGTTTTTGTGGGCATATTCTCAGAAAGGGTAAAATTCCACAGCACTTTGCAAGTTATTCCGAGATTCGGTTTGAATTTGCATTGTTTTGATTTAATCAGTAAAAGAGACAGTTGGTTTGAATTCACGTTGGTTTGTTTGAGCCAGTCAAAAGAAATATGCAGTATTGGATTTACAGTGCTTGGTAAGAAATCAGTAAGAAAGGAATGCGTCTGATCAGTTATTGTGTTTGACTGTGCATTGCTTTGGATGATGGAGGCGCCAAGTTCATTTATTTTGATCAACGAAGAATCAATGTTTAATTGATTATTTATTATTCTAAGAATTAAATATCTGGAATTTAATTTTCATTTATTTTAATTTAAGGAACTATAAATAATAAGTAAATAATTGAAAAGGGATAAAAAGAAATAAATGGATCAATAGAATTTTTATTTCATATTTAAACATTTGTTACAATTATTATTTAGATACAAGTATGCATTTACGAAGTATTTAAAATAATAATAGTTTACAATGATTAAATTAAAATTAAAACTATCCTATTTTTCTAAACATTTTCTAAGTCCCTAATTCTTCATTCTTCACTTTGTTCCCCTCCATTCAATTATTCATCTGCAAAAAGAAAAGGAGAAAAGTCAGTGACTGATAAATAAATAAAGACAGATAAAATTCAGTCATCATTAAGGGCCACTGATGGGGATCAGTTAACCCTCTATGCAAATCACGGGATTGCTCCCGGTTCACAAAGAGGGACGAGTTTTATTTGCTAAAGTATGAATGCACAAAAGCCAAATTGCATAATTCAAAGTGTCAAACTGCATAATTCAAAGTGTCAAACTGCATAAATTCAAAGTCTCAAACTCCAAGTTCAAACCCAACTAAAAATCAAAGTACAACTTTCTGCCAAAAAAATATAAAGCATACTGTCACAAAGATATCAAGCTGGCCAAAGAAGATATGCAGAGAAAATGGGATATGCAAACAACTACACTTTCATCATTTCCCCATGTGACCCTTTCAGAAAAGTACAGAAAAAAGCATAGTTTAATATTTAACTGTACTGAGAGAGAGAAAAAGAAGAGATAAGGAGCAGGTTTTTAGGCTTTAGGCAGGCATAGATAGAAAGAAAACATATAAAACAAAAGATGAGCACAATGGATAAAGAGAGCCTGCTGAACCTGTCAAGCAGGACAGAACAAAATATGCCTTAAAGCATGACCTGATATCCTGTCAACAGAAGGGCCATACCATGATGCAAAAGACAGCAGAACTTTCACCAAAGTAAAAAGAAAGACATACAAACCAGGCCTAAGCATCAAACCATCAACCATAAAACAACAAAAACCAGTTCACTACAGGGGGGACTGCAAGCATAACCTGTAGCAAACGATACCAGCACATACCCCTATAAAACATTAAACCTGCCTAAAGCTTTGAAGCAAGCCTAACCTGAAGCATAATAAACCAGCTGAAGCAAGTCAAAAACTTCATAACCTGTCAACAAGTTCAGAATCCCCTACATCAAACATGATTAACCTGCTAAAGCCCAAAAAGATCTGCCTGTCATAAAACTCAACTTCACAAGCCAGAACCATACCAGCACATACCCTGTCAAACAAAAAACCTGAACAAAAGAACCTCCAAACACATAACCTGCATCAGCATAAACCTACATCAGCATAAACCTGTCAAGCCCTTAAACTCTAGGAGCCAAAAACCCTTAAACCTGCTATTTCACAAACCTTAAACATTCAAAGCCTAATCATCAAAAACCAGCATATACCAAAAAAAAGCCTTGTGCCTACCATCCCATTCAAAACCATTAGGCTACTCAATGTCAAAACACAGGTTCCTAAACCTTTCAAAGCCTAAAGGCTCCAAAGAAGTTTGAACCTGTCTGAGGCAACCAAACCCTCAAGGCCCTCAGAGCATCCATCATAGGGCGTTTTCTAATAAACACAAAGGCATATTCAACAGCATACACAAGCATTCAAGGTATACAAGCCCTCAGAACCCTAGATTCATCATGGGGCAGGAGAGAAACATGTCAAATTAGGCAACAGAAAAGCGTACAGAAGCATAGCTGAGAAGAAGAGGAAAAGTAATAGGCAACCAAGGCAACACAAGTCAGAAGAAGAAGAAAGTCAAAGGCAACCCAGGCATCCAATAAAGGCAACAACACAGGCAAGCCTCAGAAACTCCTCATCACAGGCATCAATCTCAGAAGGCCACTCAAAGCAAAGTACCAAGGCAACAAATATTCTAAAGCATATTCAAACATATTCAAAGGCAAGCCCAAGGCAACACAAGTCAGAAGAAGAGGAAAAGCAATAGGCAACACAAGAAGGCAAAGAAGATACACAGGCAAGCCTCAGTAAACACATCATTGGGCGTAAAACTATCAAGCTCAACAATCAAGAGGTAACCACATAAGCATACAAAGGCATAGCAAGAGAAGAAGAAGAAGAAAGAATACGCAAACCAGAGCTTTCAGTTCAAATCATCATAAAGCCTAAAAAAGGGGTAATACAGAAATACCAAGTATCATCCAAGCAAGCATCACGTTTCCTCCGCTCGTCAAGCCTCCTGGGCGCTTCCATTTTCCTCCTCCCCTCTGTCAAGGTAGTTTTAGTTTTCTCCTTTCCTTTCATACCTCACACAAGACAAGCAAAAACGCATTAAAACATAGAATCGGATTCAACAAATCAGAGAACCTTAACATGCAAATCTAAATGTTTAACGAATTTGAGACATGCCGTTACCTTGGTTCACCGTTGCCTAAGCGAAGGTGAGGGGGGGACGAGGTAGTGCTGGTGGCTGAGGTAAAAGGTTCACGCTGGGCACTCAGAAGCAAACGAGGAAGACGAAGATGAACGAAACCCCAAGATGAGCGCCGCTGTACACGAACCCTAAAGCTTTCCCCCAAATGAAAACACAAGCGAAACCCTAAAAATGTTTTGAGTCCAAACGTGGGCCTTGCCCGTTTCTGCATACCCAAAGCCCATTAACAGCTCTAACCCTTTCATATAAAACAAATTCCTTTTTTCAGTTAATTAATTAACCTACTCCTTTTTTATTAAGTTAAAACATTTAATGTTTTTAAACACCATATATTTTTTCTAAATACATTAATACTAAAAATGCCTAAAGATATATTTTTTCTAACATACATAATTCCATTCTTGTTACTTGATTAAAACACACTTTGTATATAAATTCTTTTTTAAAACAAATACATTTTCCTTTCTTAAGAAATTTTTGTACATAAATAATAAAATACATTTTTTACACCATGTAATTAAAATTGAAAACTTTTTGCCCTTTCTTTTAAATTAAAATATTTTTGTACATAACAAATGAAAAATACTTTTTTTTGTATACATAATTAAAACTTAGAAATGTTTTCTTTTCTTAAAACATCATTTTTTATACATAATTTAATTAGAACTTAAAACATTCAATTAAAACATTTTCTTTTGTGCATATTAAAAAATACAAGATCACTAATTAATTAAATGAACATTTAATTTTTTTTCTTTAAGTTAAACAATACTTAATACATGTTCCATTTCACATTCTAACCTGTAAATAATTTCACACTTACACAATACAAATACACAAAACATTCACAATGCCCCTATACACATTTGTTTACCTTATATTTGTATATTCGTCATTTACATTTGATCGCAAATTCGATTTGGTTGTAACTTATTGGATACTATAAGTCTCATCCCCATTTGTGAATATTGTACCCCCACTCCCGGATACTAATTTTGTAATAGCGTAGACTTTACATTTTCGCAATTTACCGCTTTCAATTATACCATGGTTAGACATAGGGTTTGCATGTACATAAAATCAAACGCTAGATAACCTAATACAAGACAAATACATGAAATCAATACACAATCACACTTGCACCCTCTAGGGTAATCCCACATGTTGCCTTCCAAAATGGGCCATGCTTGCACGTCGAGTATCTTTGGCAAAACAAATTCAAATGATCATAAGTCCCTCGATGACGCTTTCAAATGTTGCCTAAACGGAATGATCATAGTCCCTTCAAAGCAAATTGCCAAAGACGATTGGCACCATTGCATTCATGGTCCATACAATGACCCGCGCCCGTCCCGAACAAACTTCCTAAACGCAAGATTGTCCACCAAATTCAATGGTGGAACAAAATTGTTAAAAAGGGTTGAAAACATAGAGAAAACCTTTGAGTACAATAGGGTAGACAAAACTCTTAGTTAGTTGAGATCAACTTGCAAAAACACTTGCCTTCTTTTCAAAAACCACAATCCACAACACTTTCAAAAACAAACTCTCAAAAACATTTTGAAACATCTTTTCGAAAAGATACACGCCTTTGTAAAATATTCGAGTAAAGAATTGTTACAAGGTTAGCCTAAGACAAGGCATCTTCTTCAAAAACATTTTCAAAAACACTCACATACACACCATTTTTCAAGCAATCGAAAATCAAGGCAAGTGATCTAAAAAACCAAGTAACTAAGAGCCCATGGATAACCACGGATGAAAAGGGTGCTAATACCTTCCCTTTTCATAACCTACCCCCCGAACCCACGAAATATCTCAAAAGGTTTTTGCTGTGCTTTTTCAACCTTTCCTTTAGGATAAAATAAAAAGTCGGTGGCGACTCTTGCTCAACCGCACAAGTGCGAATACGAACGCAAAACCACAGTCAGTTCTCCCACCGTATCACAGAACTGGCGACTCTGCTGGGGATTGATTTAAAAGTGGGGTTACCTTAGGGTTTAGATCACCTTTACTTTCTTACTTTGATTGACTTGATTGATTTATCTTTTTGGGTCCTTGTTTGGGTTTGTTATAAATCCTCTACCCGGATTTGGGGCACCATTTTAGGTAAATAGCAAAAAACTGCGAGGGAACTGTGCGGGGTATACCGACATGGTTGAAGCAGTAAGCTATGTTAGTGTGACATATTTGTGAGTACCGGTAACCCTTGAGTAGTCAAGGAGAGTACGGGGCTGCTGTGTGATGTCGTGAAGCACTAACGAACTCTTAGAACCTTAATTGACCATCTTAGCCTTTTTAGGGGTAGTGAGATGACCGACTTTGGTGCAGTCCGAAGTTGGTAGATCCTCGATACTACACTCTTTTGAGGATTGTTTTCTTGGAATATTTTGGTCGCCAGTAAGTGGCTAAACCGAAACAATGAACACAGAAAAC
Organism: Vicia faba; assembly: GCA_948472305.1. Lineage (NCBI taxonomy): Eukaryota > Viridiplantae > Streptophyta > Magnoliopsida > Fabales > Fabaceae > Vicia > Vicia faba. Next base: position 933,368,976 of record OX451736.1, on the reverse strand, counting down.
AATCCAATGATATTGAGCTCCTTAGAACCCGGTTTCTATTTTAGGACAGGATGAGCCAACTAACTTCAAGAGGGTAGTACCTGAACCTCATGCAAGCCTAAACCTAAGGGCTGGTTTGCTTTGTGTGAATATGTTTGCCTGTATATACACTCACTTGCTTTTTGCATACATGTACATAACATCATGACATCATACCATAGCATTTTCAATAACCATTTCAAGGATCTCGAGGGTTCTTTTGATGCAGGGTCACGTTGAACCAGACGTATACCAAGGGGCAAGAGGTTTCTCCTCTAACCAATGCCAACCAAAGTTCAAGTACAACAACTTGAATCAGTGGCTATGACCCACTCGACATGGTGAGCTTGATTCTCGTGGAAGGACATTCACCGATACAAAGTTCTCCAGTCAAAGACCAAGTGCAACAACTTGAATTAGTGGCTATGACCCACTTGACATGGTGAGCTTGATTCTCGTGGAAGGACGTCCATCGGTGCAGAGATCTCCGATCCAAGAGCAGAGTTCAACCTCTAACATTTTCTTGTGTTTACCCCAAGAGATCCTTGAAAGCATGCATCCACATGTCATGCATTGCATTTTGACAATCTCTCCCTTTTCAGGTTTCCTTACTCTCCTGCTGTTTATTTCAGCAAGAGATGGCTCTAGAAAGGTCTGTCAAAGACATCCAAGACCAGACTGCTCAGCTGCAGGAGATGTTCCTGAACTTGTCTCTGGGGCAAGAAGAGATGAAAGCTCTCCTCACAAAAAGCTTGGAGAATTCCAACAATGCCAGGAGTGACCAGCTTGCGGAGCTGCAGTTTGATCTGACAACCCTGAGAACCCAAATGATGGGACAGTTGGTGGGCCAGATGGCTCTCATCCAAAACCTATCCCAAAGACAGGAGGAACTCGGAGTTCTTGTCCGCCAACTGCTTCCAAACAACCAACTGGGGCAAACATCTAAGGTTGAAGAGCAAGTCACCGCTCAACCTCCATCCACTCAAGAAGACAAGGGGAAAGCTCCTTTGATTGCTTCAGGGTCACAAGCCCATCAACAACCTCGCCAGCGTCAACGGGGTAATCGGCGTAAGCAAGAAACGTCGGGAAGACAGTTTACGGAGACTGAAATACCATCTTTCTTCATACTGAAGTGCCTGATGGAGGTCAACTTGCTTACCTTAAAGGACCCTCCTCAGAAGCCCAATACCTCCTCTCCTCACTATCATCCCGATGCATTTTGTGTTTACCACTCCTACAGCCCGGGACACGACACCAACGACTGTTGGGCCTTGAAGAACAAGATTCAAGATCTGATCGACATTGGGGTGCTGGAATTCATGCTAGACGGCGAGATGAAAATCTTCCGTTAAGGGGTTCTCCACTTGAAGTAACGAAGCTCAAGCTGAAAGACTTTTGCTTCTTTTTGAATTTTCAAAGTTGTAATTTCTTTTGCTGTCAAACAATTATCTGTTGATGTTAAACTCTATTTTCATTAATGCATTGCATATGTTTGTCTTGAATTCATCCATTCGTTTCACTACTCTTATGCTTTTCTTTATGATATTTGACTCTTGATAAAAAGTTGTAAGCCGTTAGAGGGAGGATGACGAAACAATACCGTGATCTTATACAGTATGCTTTTGAACAGACCTTGCTGATGATGTACAGGCATTTCTTTCAATTACCAAACACTGGAGTTATAAGGAAGTTAATCCCTAGTCAACCCCTTCGAGCCAAAGAAGTAAGAGTTTTTTGTTCTAAACAATCAAAACCTTTGATATAAACCTGGGGTAGGGTAGTATCTCAGTTAATTCAAGAAAAAAAAACGCGCGTTGAAGTCGCAAACTCTCAGTTCTTAATACAACGAGCGACGTCGAAAAAGAAAGCATTCCTTGGGAACCAAAAGACAAGGGTGTTTCCCTATCGCATAAACAGTCAATCTCTCAAAAGAGAAAAGCCCACCGAGCCAAAACCTATAAAGGAGGCTTAAGAAAACTGGGGCATCCCGCTGACTGTAATCTCAAAAAACGGGAACAGTCAGGCAAAAGTTAGGGATAACAAATCAAAATCAAAATAGTGAGGTCATTACAAAATCCTCAGCAACATGAAAAAATGTTGAAAAAGAAAAAAAGGAGATAATGACTGTCTCCCCGAATTCAACTGGTGAACCATCGCCCAAAAGTCGTTCCAAACTCAAAACAGAGTGTGACGCACAATTAACTGAGCTTAGGTTGGAGAACATCACGAAGAGCTGGTGGGTACAAATATACTTTGAGCCTTTATCCTTTGTTTCTTAAACCGTGAACCAGGCCACGTTACAACCCTTCAAAAGTCCTAATTGAAGCGTGGGTTAGTTCGAAAGCATACTGTTACAAAAGGTATCCTGACTCCTGTAGGGCTTTGCTCTAAATCTTGTGTTGATCTGTCTTATAAAAAGTTTTCTTCTAAAAACGCATTTTTCAAAACTTCGAGACAAACATAAACTTTGCATTATTTGAATATCACTGTCTGCATTTGACTTTTTGTTTGACAGCGAAGAAATTCATACAGCGAATGTTCAGAGGAACGAAAACTCTCTCAGTAAGTAAAATCACTTCAAGAGGATAACACTTCCATTACAAATCTCCTATCCGCAAGGGGCATGACATGCCACAATTCAATTAACCTGGGGCAGTCCAGTCAAGGTCCAACAGATCTTTCAAAGTTCAGTTAACCTGGGGCAGTCCAGTCAAGATTTCAAGAAATCTCTCAATATGCAGAGTAATCTGAGTCAAGACTTCCTCTCCACCACTTGGGGCATTCGAATGTCAAAAGTGTTCAACAAATCAACTATCACAATTCCAGATTCGATTCCTGTATCCAGCCAGGGCATATCTGTTGACCACATTTCCAGACTCGATTCCTGTATCTAGCCAGGGCACGTCTGAAGAGTTTGAAGATTCGATTCCTGTATCCAGACAGGGCATATCTATCAACTATCACCTTTCCAGATTCGATTCCTGTATCCAGCCAGGGCATGTCTGAAGAGTTCCAGATCAACACCTGTAACAAGCCAGGAAAACATCTGTGAACGACCGATTGTAGACCAACCCCTGTAACAAGCCAGGAAATTATCTACATCACCACTTGGGGCATTCGAATGTCAAAAGTGTTCAAAACCGATGCAGCTTTACACGAGCTCATCATCAGGAAACCCTACACTGGTTCCTCTTCAAGACTTCTGAAAACAGTTTATGGATTCTTTCCAACAACGGATGTTAATCTATCACTTGTTCAGATGCAACCTTTGAAAACAGTTTACGGACGCTTCCTAACAACGGATGCGGCTCTATTGCTTATTCAACTTCAAGATTTCTGAAAACAGTTTACGAGTTCTCCAAGTAAGGGATGTTAACCTATCGCTTGTTCAGTTTCTTCTCCAGACTTCTGAAAACAATCTATGGATTCTTCCCAACAACGGATGTTAATCTATCAACTTGTTCAGATGCAACCTTTGAAATTAGTTTACGGACGCTTCCCAACAACGGATGCTGCTCTATTGCTGATTCAACTTCAAGATTTCTGAAAATAGTTCACGGGTTCTCCAAGTAACGGATGTTAACCTATCACTTGTTCAGATTCTTCTTCAAGACTTCTGAAAACAGTTTATGGATTGTTCCCAACAACGGATGTTAATCTATCAGCTTGTTCAGATGCAACCTTTGAAAACAGTTTACGGACGCTTCCCAACAACGGACGCGGCTCTATGGCTGATTCAACTTCAAGATTTCTGAAAATAGTTCACGGGTTCTCCAAGTAACGGATGTTAACCTATCACTTGTTCATATTCTTCTTCAAGACTTCTGAAAACAGTTTATGGATTCTTCCCAACAATGGATGTTAATCTATCAGCTTGTTCAGATGCAACCTTTGAAAACAGTTTACGGACGCTTCCCAACAACGGACGCGGCTCTATGGCTGATTCAACTTCAAGATTTCTGAAAACAGTTCACGGGTTCTCCAAGTAAACGGATGTTAACCTATCACTTGTTCAGATTCTTCTTCAAGACTTCTGAAAACAGTTTATGGATTCTTCCCAACAACGGATGTTAATCTATCAGCTTGTTCAGATGCAACCTTTGAAAACAGTTTACGGACGCTTCCCAACAACGGACGCGGCTCTATGGCTGATTCAACTTCAATATTTCTGAAAACAGTTCACGGGTTCTCCAAGTAACGGATGTTAACCTATCACTTGTTCAGATTCTTCTCAAGACTTCTGAAAACAGTATATGGATTCTTCCCAACAACGGATGTTAATCTATCAGCTTGTTCAGATGCAACCTTTGAAAACAACTTATGGACGCTTCCCAACAACGGATGTTGCTCTATTGCTTATTCAATCTCAAGATTTCTGAAAACAGTTCACGGGTTCTCCAAGTAACAGATGTTAACCTATCGCTTGTTCAGATTCTTCTCAAGCTAACTCCACTCAGAGTCAAGCTTCATGATCCCCAGCAAAGCTAAAACTTCAAATTATCAATCCCCAGCGGAGCCAGACCATTGAACCTTCTCCCCACAGAGCTTCGGGAGGGCAAATATTGAGTTCCCCGGTGAAGTCGCCAGAGTTACTTCCCACCGAGCTGAAGATTCTCAATCTTACCTCCCCAGCATGAGTCTACTAGTTTGGAACTCCCCAGTAGAGATCATCAGGAATTCTCTTCCCCCAGCAGCAGCCAAGGATTTATTTTCCCGGCAACGGTCAAGATGCTTTTATCTTCGGCCATCTCAGATTCATTTATCCTCAGCAAGATAACTCATCAGCTTACATGCGCATTCATCACATTCATGTCATAAGCATCGATGTCACATACATTGCATTATGCATCATGACATTGCATACAACTAACCCTTTGTCTTTTTCAGGTAAGATCAATCGACAGACAAAGATCACCTCCCGAGATTCATCCAGAAATAGTTCAGATGTGACCCAGACACGGCGACATTCTGATACTTACTCCAGATCCATTCAGGCGCATCATCAGGAAACCCTACACCGGTTCCTCTTCAACTTCAAGACTTCTGAAAACAGTTTATGGATTCTTCCCAACAACGGATGTTAATCTACCAGCTTGCTCAGATGCAATTTTTGAAAACAGTTTATGGATTCTTCCCAACAACGGATGTTAATCTACCAGCTTGTTCAGATGCAATTTTTGAAAACAGTTTATGGATTCTTCCCAACAACGGATGTTAATCTACCAGCTTGTTCAGATGCAATTTTTGAAAACAGTTTACGGATTCTTCCCAACAACGGATGTTAATCTACCAACTTGTTCAGACTCTTCTCAACTTTTGAAAATAGTTTACGGACGCTTCCCAACAACGGATGTTGCTCTATTGCTTATTCAATCTCAAATAGTTTACGGATTCTCCAGACACGGATGTCAATCTATTGCTTATTCAGACCCCCAATTCAGAGATGTTCCAAAACATGGATGCCCTTCTGATACTTGTCCACTCACCGTTGACATACAGTTCAACATAACCAGATGGCATCTATAAGCCCATCCTCTTACCAGCAGTCACCAGATGGCATCTATAAGCCCATCCTCTTACCAGCAGTCACCAGATGGCATCTTTAAGCCCATCACCAAATGGCATCTGTAAGCCCATTCACCTCTACCATCACATCGCCGAGTGCAAATTTTCTGGGCACTTTAGTGTCCAATCTTCTTTACCTTCAAGTCGCGAAAGGCAAACTTGCCAATCTAACTCTCCAGGTCCAAGAAGATTGAACAGGAGCAACTGTTGTACCCCAAAATTTGCCCTCGCATTTTACCACAAGAAATCTCAGCTTCAGGCATTTCCTGATTTTTTAGATTGGCTCAAGAGTCAGTCAAACGGACTTTTCTCGTCAGTCAGACAAAAAATTAGGGTTTTATTGACTTTCAGGGTCCTGGATGTTTCACACAAGTGGGGGTAGGGTTTTGGTTGATTTTGGCTCAATTTTGATCAGGCGAACGCACTTTGGCATTTAATCAGGAATTAAGGTTTTTGTGGGCATATTCTCAGAAAGGGTAAAATTCCACAGCACTTTGCAAGTTATTCCGAGATTCGGTTTGAATTCGCATTGTTTTGATTTAATCAGTAAAAGAGACAGTTGGTTTGAATTCACGTTGGTTTGTTTGAGCCAATCAAAAGAAATATGCAGTATTGGATTTACAGTGCTTGGTAAGAAATCAGTAAGAAAGGAATGCGTCTGATCAGTTATTGTGTTTGACTGTGCATTGCTTTGGATGATGGAGGCGCCAAGTTCATTTATTTTGATCAACGAAGAATCAATGTTTAATTGATTATTTATTATTCTAAGAATTAAATATCTGGAATTTAATTTTCATTTATTTTAATTTAAGGAACTATAAATAATAAGTAAATAATTGAAAAGGGATAAAAAGAAATAAATGGATCAATAGAATTTTTATTTCATATTTAAACATTTGTTACAATTATTATTTAGATACAAGTATGCATTTACGAAGTATTTAAAATAATAATAGTTTACAATGATTAAATTGAAATTAAAACTATCCTATTTTTCTAAACATTTTCTAAGTCCCTAATTCTTCATTCTTCACTTTGTTCCCCTCCATTCAATTATTCATCTGCAAAAAGAAAAGGAGAAAAGTCAGTGACTGATAAATAAATAAAGACAGATAAAATTGCAGTCATCATTAAGGGCCACTGATGGGGATCAGTTAACCCTCTATGCAAATCACGGGATTGCTCCCGGTTCACAAAGAGGGACGAGTTTTATTTGCTAAAGTATGAATGCACAAAAGCCAAATTGCATAATTCAAAGTGTCAAACTGCATAATTCAAAGTGTCAAACTGCATAAATTCAAAGTCTCAAACTCCAAGTTCAAACCCAACTAAAAATCAAAGTACAACTTTCTGCCAAAAAAATATAAAGCATACTGTCACAAAGTATCAAGCTGGCCAAAGAAGATATGCAGAGAAAATGGGATATGCAAACAACTACACTTTCATCATTTCCCCATGTGACCCTTTCAGAAAAGTACAGAAAAAAGCATAGTTTAATATTTAACTGTACTGAGAGAGAGAAAAAGAAGAGATAAGGAGCAGGTTTTTAGGCTTTAGGCAGGCATAGATAGAAAGAAAACATATAAAACAAAAGATGAGCACAATGGATAAAGAGAGCCTGCTGAACCTGTCAAGTAGGACAGAACAAAATATGCCTAAAAGCATGACCTGATATCCTGTCAACAGAAGGGCCATACCATGATGCAAAAGACAGCAGAACTTTCACCAAAGTAAAAAGAAAGATATACAAACCAGGCCTAAGCATCAAACCATCAACCATAAAACAACAAAAACCAGTTCACTACAGGGGGACTACAAGCATAACCTGTAGCAAAGATACCAGCACATACCCCTGTAAAACATTAAACCTGCCTAAAGCTTTGAAGCAAGCCTAACCTGAAGCATAATAAACCAGCTGAAGCAAGTCAAAAACTTCATAACCTGTCAACAAGTTCAGAATCCCCTACATCAAACATGATTAACCTGCTAAAGCCCAAAAAGATCTGCCTATCATAAAACTCAACTTCACAAGCCAGAACCATACCAGCACATACCCTGTCAAACAAAAAACCTGAACAAAAGAACCTCCAAACACATAACCTGCATCAGCATAAACCTACATCAGCATAAACCTGTCAAGCCCTTAAACTCTAGGAGCCAAAAACCCTTAAACCTGCTATTTCACAAACCTTAAACATTCAAAGCCTAATCATCAAAAACCAGCATATACCAAAAAAAAGCCTTGTGCCTACCATCCCATTCAAAACCATTAGGCTACTCAATGTCAAAACACAGGTTCCTAAACCTTTCAAAGCCTAAAGGCTCCAAAGAAGTTTGAACCTGTCTGAGGCAACCAAACCCTCAAGGCCCTCAGAGCATCCATCATAGGGCGTTTTCTAATAAACACAAAGGCATATTCAACAGCATACACAAGCATTCAAGGTATACAAGCCCTCAGAACCCTAGATTCATCATGGGGCAGGAGAGAAACATGTCAAATTAGGCAACAGAAAAGCGTACAGAAGCATAGCTGAGAAGAAGAGGAAAAGCAATAGGCAACCAAGGCAACACAAGTCAGAAGAAGAAGAAAGTCAAAGGCAACCCAGGCATCCAATAAAGGTAACAACACAGACAAGCCTCAGAAACTCCTCATCACGGGCATCAATCTCAGAAGGCCACTCAAAGCAAAGTACCAAGGCAACAAATATTCTAAAGCATATTCAAACATATTCAAAGGCAAGCCCAAGGCAACACAAGTCAGAAGAAGAGGAAAAGCAATAGGAAACACAAGAAGGCAAAGAAGATACACAGGCAAGCCTCAGTAAACACATCATTGGGCGTAAAACTATCAAGCTCAACAATCAAGAGGCAACCACATAAGCATACAAAGGCATAGCAAGAGAAGAAGAAGAAGAAAGAATACGCAAACCAGAGCTTTCAGTTCAGATCATCATAAAGCCTAAAAAAGGGGTAATACAGAAATACCAAGTATCGTCCAAGCAAGCATCACGTTTCCTCCGCTCGTCAAGCCTCCTGAGCGCTTCCATTTTCCTCCTCCCCTCTGTCAAGGTAGTTTTCGTTTTCTCCTTTCCTTTCATACCTCACACAAGACAAGCAAAAACGCATTAAAACATAGAATCAGATTCAACAAATCAGAGAACCTTAACATGCAAATCTAAATGTTTAACGAATTTGAGACATGCCGTTACCTTGGTTCACCGTTGCCTAAGCGAACGTGAGGGGGAGGACGAGGTAGTGCTGGTGGCTGAGGCAAAAGGTTCACGCTGGGCACTCAGAAGCAAACGAGGAAGACGAAGATGAACGAAACCCCAAGATGAGCGCCGCTGTACACGAACCCTAAAGCTTTCCCCCAAATGAAAACACAAGCGAAACCCTAAAAATGTTTTGAGTCCAAACGTGGGCCTTGCCCGTTTCTGCATACCCAAAGCCCATTAACAGCTCTAACCCTTTCACATAAAACAAATTCCTTTTTTCAGTTAATTAATTAACCTACTCCTTTTTTATTAAGTTAAAACATTTAATGTTTTTAAACACCATATATTTTTTCTAAATACATTAATACTAAAAATGCCTAAAGATATATTTTTTCTAATATACATAATTCCATTCTTGTTACTTGATTAAAACACACTTTGTATATAAATTCTTTTTTAAAACAAATACATTTTCCTTTCTTAAGAAATTTTTGTACATAAATAATAAAATACATTTTTTACACCATGTAATTAAAATTGAAAACTTTTTGCCCTTTCTTTTAAATTAAAATATTTTTGTACATAACAAATGAAAAATACTTTTTTTTGTATACATAATTAAAACTTAGAAATGTTTTCTTTTCTTAAAACATCATTTTTTATACATAATTTAATTAGAACTTAAAACATTCAATTAAAACATTTTCTTTTGTGCATATTAAAAAATACAAGATCACTAATTAATTAAATGAACATTTAATTTTTTTTTTCTTTAAGTTAAACAATACTTAATACATGTTCCATTTCACATCCTAACCTGTAAATAATTTCACACTTACACAATACAAATACACAAAACATTCACAATGCCCCTATACACATTTGTTTACCTTATATTTGTATATTCGTCATTTACATTTGATCGCAAATTCGATTTGATTGTAACTTATTGGATACTATAAGTCTCATCCCCATTTGTGAATATTGTACCCCCACTCCCGGATACTAATTTTGTAATAGCGTAGACTTTACATTTTCGCAATTTACCGCTTTCAATTATACCATGGTTAGACCTAGGGTTTGCATGTACATAAAATCAAACGCTAGATAACCTAATACAAGACAAATACATGAAATCAATACACAATCACACTTGCACCCTCTAGGGTAATCCCACATGTTGCCTTCCAAAATGGGCCATGCTTGCACGTCGAGTATCTTTGGCAAAACAAATTCAAATGATCATAAGTCCCTCGATGACGCTTTCGAATGTTGCCTAAACGGAATGATCATAGTCCCTTCAAAGCAAATTGCCAAAGACGCTTGGCACCATTGCATTCATGGTCCATACGATGACCCGCGCCCGTCCCGAACAAACTTCCTAAACGCAAGATTGTCCACCAAATTCAATGGTGGAACAAAATTGTTAAAAAGGGTTGAAAACATAGAGAAAACCTTTGAGTACAATAGGGTAGACAAAACTCTTAGTTACTTGAGATCAACTTGCAAAAACACTTGCCTTCTTTTCAAAAACCACAATCCACAATACTTTCAAAAACAAACTCTCAAAAACATTTTGAAACATCTTTTCGAAAAGATACACGCCTTTGTAAAATATTCGAGTAAAGAATTGTTACAAGGTTATCCTAAGACAAGGCATCTTCTTCAAAAACATTTTCAAAAACACTCACATACACACCATTTTTCAAGCAATCGAAAATCAAGGCAAGTGATCTAAAAAACCAAGTAACTAAGAGCCCATGGATAACCACGGATGAAAAGGGTGCTAATACCTTCCCTTTTCATAACCTACCCCCCGAACCCACGAAATATCTCAAAAGGTTTTTGCTGTGCTTTTTCAACCTTTCCTTTAGGATAAAATAAAAAGTCGGTGGCGACTCTTGCTCAACCGCACAAGTGCGAATACGAACGCAAAACCACAGTCAGTTCTCCCACCGTATCACACCTTCATTACCCGTTAAAGTAGCAGTCGCCGCTGATTCTTTCATTACCCGTTGAAGTGTTAGTTGTCATAGATTCCTTCATTACCCGTTGAAGTAGTACTCGCTGTAGATTCCTTCATTACCTGTTGAAGTAGTAGTCGCTGTAGATTCCTTTGTTACCTGTTGAAGTAGTAGTCGTCATAGATTCCTTCATTACCTGTCGAAGTAGTGGTCGTCACAGATTCCTTCATTATCCATTGAAGTAGTAGTTGCATGTAGACTCTTTTCCGGAGACATCTCTTAAATATCAAATTAAGCACTAGACTTACCAACAATAACTCTAGATGGCATCTATAATCCCATCTCTGAAGATTCTGTCACCTTTGGATGGCATCAATGAGCCCATCTCTGATAACTCTTCATTACCTTTCCAAATGACATCTTTAAGCCCATTCCCGACACAATCAACCAACAACATTACTTCGTGCACCAGCGAGTGCAAATTTCTGGGCACTTTAGTGTTCAATCATCTTCCACCTTCGAGTTATGAATGACAAACTCACCAATCTAACTCTTCAGGTTAAGAAGATTGAACAGGGGCACTCTCGTTAATGAGTTTGGGGATAAATGTATCAATAGAAAATAAATGTATAAAAAGGAAAAACGAATAACTTATCAAGCATGCATATATACTACTTCTCACAGACTTAAACCTATCGACCTATTATACTAAACCTACAATATTCATCAATGCCATCACGTGTCACTCACAAACTAAGTCATTTCTAACCCAAATTGAGAGGCCAACTGCATCGCCTCAGTAGCAATCTCTCAACCACCTCAACAACACAGAAATCAACCGTGCTCGCTTGCATCGACGATCTATCAGAGTGACACAAACAATACAAAGGCATTAATCTCAGACACCCTAAGTGAATAACAATGCTAAATCTATCTCTAGAATTCAGACACTATTAGATAATCATCCTAGATAAGAATCTAAGCAGCATATGTCTATAACAACTCAAATCCCTAGCACAGAGCAAAAATCAAGGATAACAATCGACAAAGATTTATAAAGCAAGTTTTATATAATTCCAATGGCAACAAATATACACGAGTTCAAAGAAAATATGCACACATTACCCAACAAAAGAGAAATACAAAGAGAGGAGAAGAGATAAACCAAAAATCTTTCGGTTTATCAGCGTCAGTTGATGAGAAATCCACCTCCAATCATCCATAAGCAAAGCGCTAATGTTATTTTCTAAGCTAATCCTAACAAAATTGAAGGTTGATGGAGTTAGGAGCAAAAACTTCCCCAAAACCATCACCTAAAAATGAATTAAATCTATTTTTATAAAACTCATTTCAGCAGACCGCACTAAGCGGGCTGATCACGCTAAGTGGGCTGCACGATATTTACACACTAAACCAAAAAAAATCTTGCTAAGCAGCATGATCCCGCTAAGCGGCCTCATCTCACTAAGCAGCCTCATCAGTACATCTTCTGCCAAATCTATCAAAACACTCGCAGCGCACTACAACTTCCGCTTAGCGCGCCTGCCTGGACATAAGTTCCCAGAAATGGCCTTTTATTTCAAAAGCTCACATCTAGGGCCGTGCCTTCGACACCTTATTCCTTGATGCTTTAAATATGCAACAATACCTACAAAAAGACATTAAAACTATCAAATGTTACACAAGTGAATCCAAAACTAAATTATATACAAACTAAATGTATTTACAACAAAGTCGGGGTTATTCAATGAATATTAACAAAAAGCATCGATAAGTGCCACAAATTATATACACAAAATAACGACATTTTGGAACTTATCACATACCCTTTTTATTTCTTCTTTTCTTATGTTGTGAACAATGCTTGAGATATGACATGGAGAAGATGGTGATAGGAAGACCATGAAGAAGGCTTGGCAAGGTTGAGAAACTTCTAAGCTCAAGAAAAGAATCAAGACATTATGATGTAGCTTAGGAATATGAAACTTTGAATCCCTTTTGAAAATGGCAAAGAAGATGATGTAATTTGGAATTAGGCCATTGTAGCTTTTAGAAACAAAAACTTCTTTGTAATCCTTATGAAATGATTTGTAACATAACATTGAAACTATTTGTATTTTCTTGTAGTCTAATGATGTAATGAAGCTTGCCTTGAATTGGAAATGGTAAGTCTTATGAGAATTTATGGGAAAGCTTGCAACACATATCTTTATTTGTTGATAGCCTATAATTCCTCAAATTCAACAATCTTGTACCATGGATCTTTATTTGATGATAACTAATCTCAACACAAAAATAAGGCTTTGAGGCAAAGAATCATGGCATTAGAAAATTGGTAACAATGAATTGGAATTTAGAGTTTAAGAACATTATAAGTCAAAAAATGACCTAAAATGTTTCAATAAAATTCATGACCTTCTAAGCACAATTTGCTCTTGCTTCTTGAAGCAATCTTGTAGATAACACCATTTGTTATAAAATGAAAAAGAATCCTCCAAAAATGTTGAGAATTGAAAGAATTATTATCCTCGAAAGTTGGACGAAAGTCGTTTGAAAATAGGTCAAATTCCACAAAACGGCCTTTAATGTACTCAAACTTTTTATGGTCTTCTACACATAATCAACTCTCGACTTGTAAAGAGAAATTGGAGATGATGTCAAGGAGATTCATATGCTCAAAGAATCACTCAAAATACTGAATAATGAAGAATTTATGATTATCTGAACTCGAACTAGGTTGACTTTTGGTTGCACCAACTTGGAATCAACTCACAAACCTGGTCTTTATCCACAATCCAACGCATTCTTAAGAACATATGAACTTAAGATGATGAAATATGGATTAAACCATGCTCACGCGTGTATGAACTTGAGATTACTCATCGAATAAGGCATGAAAACAAACACATGAACCTATCTCAAAGAGTCTTGAGAATTAAACAACCAAACTCGCCTTAACCATGCTGACTGAGGATAGTGCGGCCTAAAATTATAGATCACAACTCTTAAAAATAGGCCCTTGAGACCCAATCTTTGGCTTGAACAAACCACAACCTTAATCAGAGAGACATCACCTGAATTTCTAGATCGAAAACCATGTCTTTTAAAAGAATCAAAAGAAACAAAATAAACAAGACATATTTTTGGATTTTGGTTAGAAGTCAGTAAAAATATAAAACACATATATACAAGATGCACAATTAGGGTGCTTGGTGATCCCTAAAGGACAAATTTAAAGATGAGAGAGAGAGAGAGAGAGAGAGAGAGAGAGAGAGAGTAAAAGAGAAAACCAACTCTAATATGTGATCTCAATACATTGGGATGATATGGGATGATGAGAGATCTTAGGAGCTAAAATTAGGGTATAATAATTGTCTCGCTCCAGTTTATCCCTGGATTGAACCTTGTCTCTGACAAATATATTTTTTTGGATCTCTATGGGTAATAAACCCTAGATTGAGAGTGAATTTATTTTGCACATTTGAAGGATTTCTATTTATTTAAATAATTTACCCTACAAGATTAATGACTTGCACTTCTTTTGAAGACCCCCGTGTGGAGATTTTGTCTCCTCAGTAGGGACTTGTTTGCAATTCCCCATGAAGTTAAGTTTATCTCCCAGCAACATTATTGCAATACTCTCAGAATTATTATCCGGTAACAAGTAGTGGTCTCTTTATTTGAGAAACTTGTGTGTCCATAGATTTCCTTTTGGACAGAAAATGATAGTTTTTTTTGAGTAATTTGTCAATTCCCAGAGAAGTTATCCCCAGATATCAAGGTTATTATTTACTTCAACGAATAGTTAATATCTTTGATGTGATGGGGATAGTTCATTGTGAAGATTTTGTTTACTCCAATGGATGGTTAATCTCTTGGATATGATGGAGATGGTTCGTTGTGAAAATCCAATACACGTGGTTACCTTTTGAAGAGCTTATTGCTACCCTTTTCAAGTGGAATACTTGATTAAAGAATAAGTTGAGACCTGTTCGTCATGGGGAAGCTTATTGTTATCATTTTCAAGTGGGAGACTTGATTAAAGAATAAGTTGAGACCTATTCATCATGGGGAAGCTTATTTTTATCATTTTCAAGTGGAAGACTTGATTAAAGAAGAAGCTGAGACCCGTTCATCGCGGGGAGGTTTATTGCTACCCTTTTCAGGTAGAAGACTTGATTAAAGAAGAAATAAAGACCCATTCTTCGTGGGGAGGTTTATTGCTACTGTGATACAGTGGCAGAACTGACTGTTATACTGGTTTTACATTTGTATTTGCAAATGTTGTGGTAAGCAAGAGTCGCCACCGAATTTTCTTTTATCCAACAAAGGAAAGGGTGAAAAGAATAGAAAAAGACCTTTCAGATTATTTCTGAGATGGGGGGTAGATTATGCAAATTGAAGGTGTTAGCACCCTTTCCATCTGTAGTTATCTACATGCTCTTAGATGCTTAGCTCATTTTTTGAAATACCTTGTGCTTTTGTGTGTTTTTGAAAACTATTTTGAAATTGCCTTAATGCGACAATTCGCTTTATGATAACTCCTGTATCAGTCCTCAAGAGTCTTGATAAAGCGTTTGAAAATGTTTTTGAAATTTGTTTTGTGTAAGTGAGAAAATTTTTTTTGAGCAAGCATCTAACATCTATCTACTTTTACTCAAAAGGGTCGTTATTTTCCTCTTTTCCTTTAGATAAGGCTATCCTACTATTAGTGAGTAGGTAGCCATAATCGTTTGGATGTATGAGGGACATTCGTGGGTCATCGTACAGTCATAAAGGCAACATATAGAGACGCTTTAGCAATTATGTTTAAGGGACTAGATCATTTACTGGAAGGCAACACTGTAGGGTCATCGAGGGACTATGATCTTTTGAGTTAAGGGTCTTTGCTAAAGCGTCCCTACTTTCGAGGGATATTACTGTTTTATTTTCCGTAGGCAACCAAAGTGGGAATACCCTAGAGGTGTATATGTGCAAATGTGTTATATTCAGTTATTTTTGTCTTTTATTATTAGGTTTTCTAACATTTGATTTTTATATTCTTGTCATGCAATCTTATTAGGCATACATCTAAGCAGTTAATATGTATAGGAATAAAATGCGGGAATTGTAAACCCTGCGCCATTACAAAGCTTCAGGGAGGGGAATTATAACATGTCCAAACTTTTGGGGAAAATAAAGAAAGTAGTAAAAATAAAGGAGTCTTAATTACAGACTATTACAACTAGGAAGCAAATACAATAATATGAAAATGCTAGAATAAAATATCGCCTGAATTGGAAAAGACGTCTAACACCCTATAGAATAAAAATCTTTTGTTTTTTTATTTATAAAAGAAAGCAAAACCTAAGTCTACTTAATTTTAATTTAAAGAAAAGGTTAAAATAATTTATTTATTTATTTAATTAAATTAACTTAATTAAAAAATACTAACCTAATATTTTTTTTGGGATTTTTATTTGATTGTTAATTTAAAAAAATGGAAACTATGAAAATAAATGAGTGACAAAAATGAAAATGCAAGAGGAAAGGTCCTTCGATCCAAAGAGAAGGTGTCTTTTGATCCAACGAAAGGTGGCTTTCGATCCAATGAAGGGTGATGGTTTTTCGATCCAGGGGGAAGATGCTTTTCAATCCTTATCTGCAAGACAAGCATTAGAAAGAGTAAAGATGCAGGACCTGGGTGTCGAACCCAGGTCCTTCGACCCCGTGTGCGTTGGTCTGTTCAGGCTTGATCTGTAGTACAAGCGTTAGGAAAAATAAATAAATACAGACCTGAGTGTCGAACCCAGGTCCTTAGTCCTGAATACAAATCGAACTATGTGTTAATATGTCATGCAACAATCAAAATTAACTTAAGATCGAAGGTTTATTACCAATGGGATGCTTTATTTTGGATGGAGATGGCTTGCAAAGTGTGCTTTAATTTTGGCAGCTTTGGTATATTTCTTGTAGTCTTTGTGTGGCTCGTATGGGGAAATGTGTGTGTACCTGGAGGCAAGGTTTTTGCCTGACTGATGCGTGTATAGGCCGAAAGCGTTTCTGTGGGTAGGTAGCTTGCAACTTCAATTGGTAATAAGTATTGTGTGTGATGCAGCGTCTCACTGGTAGTGTGAGTGTGGCAAGAGTGTTTCTTTCTTCTTTATGGTATTTTATCCCCCCTTTGCAATATGTCCTTAGGCCTGTATTTATAGGGATGTGATGTGCATGGTAATGGCAAAGGACAACCATTAACTAGGCTTTGAAGGCAAAATCAGACACATTAAAATAATGCCATTTTTGAGGGATTCCTACTCTTTTGGGTCTTGGGACGAACTTGGACATGTTTGGCTCTTTCAAATGCCCTCAAGCATTGCTCTTCGATTGGCCCTAAGTTTCCTCCTTCGAATGCCTCCAAGCCTCATCATGATGGCCTTTTCGATTGAGTCCCTATTTACCTTGTTCTTCGATTGGCTCTGACACTACCCAACTAGCCCAATCGAAAGATTTCATTATGGCCAGTCGAAGCTTACTATGGCATGAATGTGCTTGTGCACGTTGGTTTGAGCCTGGTAGCATGTTGGATTTTGGGCCAGCAAGCATCTTTGAATATTTATCTTTTGTTTTGACCAACTAGATCCATCCTTCGACCATACCCCTCTTCAGACAACAATATGTGTCCTTCGAATGGGCCCTTTGTGCATCCTTTGAATGGGCCAAATGCGTATCCTTCGATTGGACTATGTGTGTCCTTCGAAGGGATCACATGGGATTCTTTGATCGAAGGTCAGTTGAAAGGGGTCTTTTGCCTTGTAGATCAAAGGCAAGCTGATCGGCCTCTGCCTAGTGCGTTGAAGGCAAGTTGAAGGGAATGATACTTGTGGACCCAAAATTTGATCGAAGGATCTTTAGATGTCCAATCGAAGCTTGCCTGTAGGGGGTTACTGCTTTGTGAAATGAAGCAGACATGTAGGAAGTTCTTTCCTTGTGAAATAGAGGTAAGACTGAAGCAGCCAATGTGCATTCGAAGCCTTGCGATTTGAACTTGATAGAAGGATGGTGTGATACGGTGGGAGAACTAACTTGGTTGTTTTGCGTTTTATCGCAAATATTGCGGTTAGCAAGAGTCGCCACCGACTTTTCTTTTATCCAATAAGGAAAGGCTGAAAAGAATGGGAGAGACCTTTAGAGATGTTTTCTTGAGTTCGGAGGGTATATTATGAAAAGGGAAGGTATTATCATCCTTTTCATCCATGGTTTTCCATGGGCTCTTAGTTACTTGCTAGATCACTTGCTTTTGTTTGAAATTGTGCTTTGTGTTGTTTTTGAAAGTATTTTTTAAAAGAGGCCATTTGTTTAGGAAAACTTTGTAATGATTCTCGTTCGTAAGAATGTATACAAAGTGTTTGATCTTTTGAAAATGTTTTCAAGTTTGAAAAATGTTTTGAAAGTGTTGATGTTTGTTTTTAAAATAGCAAAGATGTTTTGGTTTTGAAATTGAGCGACTAACTAGGAACAATCTACCTACTCAAAAAGTCTTTCGTGTTCATTTCCTCTTTCCTTTGACATTGTTATCTTACCATTGATTTGGTAAGTAACCCTATTGTTGTACCCCAAAATTTTCCCTCTCATTTATCAAGACTTTTCTCACAAGACTTCTTGGACTCAAGACAGGATTAGGGTTTGGTCAGCTCAAGACACCTCATCTTGCACTGATAACCCAAAATTAAGGTTTGAGTTTGCACAAGGATTTTTGGACCATCAGTGCTTCATGTGACTTTCATACACCATTTTGGACCCTTAAGATTGCTCATGATAAGTTACAAGCCTTGAACCACATTTTTTATCAGTCAATTGGACAATTGACCTAAAAATCAGCTTTATTGGGGAAAAAGTCAACCATGGCCAATTTACAGTCAAACTTCATAATTTTAGATCCACATCAACATTCTAGACTCATATGTACCATTTGATCAATTTTGGATCACAACTCCTCAAGAAATTTGATCAAATCATCAAAAGGGCAAAATGGTCAAAATTAGGGTTTTGACTGAGAAAGGGCAATTTCTGATTTTTAACCTAGCCAATGACCAATTGAGTTCAAGCATGATTTCAAGTATTAAATGGCATCATCTTGACCTAATTACATAGTTCAAAAGATCTCAAGTTCATTGGATTGACAGATGAAATTTGCAGTAAACTGATCAAAAGTCAACTGTATACTGAAAAGTCAAACTTTGACTTTTTGGTCAAAATCAAGTACCAAGGGTCATAATTCATCAAGATATGTCAAAATATGAAACTTGTTCACCAAGAAAACCAAATTTGAAAATTAGGGTTTTAATTTGAAATTTTTCATAACTTAGAATTTTTCTAAGTATAAAAATTTTCTTATTTTTTCATAACTTTTCACCACTTTTTCACCATGATGAATTTTGATTCAAGAAAAGTTCCCAACATGAAAGTTGTAGTCCTCCATGAAATCTACAACTTTTCTTCACAAACTTTTCCATAAAGATGCTTGGATCTCAAGTTATAAATTTGTTAATACATGGTCATGAATTTCTTAACTTAGTGAAATTTTGCCCTAATTTAGGCAGGTTTTGGACCCAACTTCATGACAACTTTTCACCTAGTTCCAAGAGGTATATCAAAAGGCATTTCAAATATGTATTATATATCACATTGCAAGATTTCCAAAATTTCCAAGAACTCTCCAAGATAATTTTTGAGTAGGGAGAATCGAAGAGAGGAAGTTGGCATTTTCTCACTTTTTTGTCAAGCCATTTTCACATAGAATCAAGTTGCAAACCAAACCTATGCTGGTTATTTCTTTCTTTACAGGTCCTAAGCTTGCATATACTCCTTAATTAAATGCATACTCAGTTGACAAAGCCTTTATCCTTGCTTTTGAAACTTTACAAAAGTTGTAATTCCATTTTGGGCAAAAAGGCTTCATTGCCATTTTCATAAAGATGCACTTTTGCAACTTTGTCAACTTGGAGCATTGGACCTGTCCCCTTGATACAAGCAAAATACACATCTCTCAAGAAATTGGTACAAAATTATATCAACCCTAAAGAAAGCTGGTACAAGCATGTGGGATTGGTCTTGTCAACTTTACTTCAAGTACAAGAAAAGTTGCAAAAGGGCTAAGGCTTGCACAGCTAGTGGAGAGCTAACTTTGTATCACTTCTATATTAATATGCAAACATTGTACAAGACATTACACGCTTGGCTTGAACCTAGAACTCTCTCAAACTGAAAAACACTAAAAATCTACCTAAGCACACAGTTTCTGCAAAAGCTCAGCCAACTCTCATTTGGCTCGTGCGTTTTGTGTTTAACTGATTCAAACATCTTATACACTTGATACCTAGTCAATCCAAGCCATCACCCTAGTTCTGTAACCTCTGTTTCACCATTTTCCATTTTCAACTTGGAAGCTTGCAGTTGAACTTGGTCAGAGAGTTCCAGCCATCTTCAGAGCAAGATAAGGATTGGAATAGGTTCAGGGAAGCTCAAGGAAGCTCAAGCAATCATCAGGCCTCCATTAAAGTCCCTATATTGCCATACACGATTCCAGCTGAAGGAGGTATTTTCTTAAACTCTATCTCTTTATACAGGCAACCTAAAGCCACGATTTGTGAAGATAAAATGTAGTTCTCATCATAACGAAGCTGTACATATTATTACTTTGCATTTATATTACTTGTGCTAAGAGAATTTGAAGCTTAAAATCTCTGAAAAAATTAGGTCACGATTTAGGGATTCCAAAATTCTCTTTGATCTTTGATAGTTAGGTTACATAATTTATATGGTTGGAATCGTGAGCTCAAATGCCACATTTTTCATGTTATGAGTTTTCATTTTTATGCAAGCATGAGGAAGATACAGGTTGGTCTGGCAATGGTGCGAAGAAGGTGAACGAAGGACAGGGATGAAGTCTTTGGGATTTTTGTTGCGTGGCCTTTTTGTTTTTGCTAAACACCCCCCCTGACTTGCTATTGCACCCCCTGGCTAACTATTTTATATTTTTATATTTTTTTCATATTTTTATATTTAATACTTTTGTTTATTTTTCTGAATGATAAAAAATCCTAAAAAATAATTTCTTTATTTTTACACTTTTATTTTATTTTTTTTATTATTTTCTCACATAAAAAATTGATTTATTTTGATAGAATAGAATTTATTTTCTTAATAAGTTTGTAAATAATCAAATATACTTAATATTTTTATTATACATTTTTATATTCATAAATACTTATTTTTTGCACATATTAAATTTTTAGTATTTAGGCATAATATTATTTATTATTTTTTATACAAAAAATACACAAAATAATAATATAGAACATTATTTTCTTTGAATAAAAACAAGGGTTTAATCCCCTTCCAAAATTAAATATTATTTTTTTCCTTTTTTTTAGGTTTAAATTAAATATTTTTCTTACACAAAAACAAGTCATAAAACATTTTTTCTAACATAAACATTGCATTGCATTTTAAATATTTGTATTATATTTATTTAAACTCGCGCATATTCGATTTGGTTGTAATAATATATTTAGCTTTATATTTGTGCAAATCCCCATTCAAACTTGTATTCCCCCCTCCCATAAAATTATTGTAATAACTTAGTATATTTACATTACGCAATTTATCGCTTTATATACCATGATTAGTAATTAGGGTTTGCATGACAAGAACAAAAACAAAGCAAAATAGAAAACCCTAAATACAAGACAAAATCAAAAGCATGAAAGTGATACACTTTGCACACAAGCACCCTTAGGGTTTCTCCCACTTAGTTGCTTAAAATAAAATGGCCATGTTACACATGCGAAGTATCCTGGCAAAACAAAACAAATATAAGATCATAGTCCCTCGATGACGCTATTCAAAGGTTGCCTAAACAAAATGATCGTGGTCCCTCAAAAATGCTAAGATACTTGGCAACATTGCTATCATGGTTATACGATGACCCACGCCCGTCCCGTTTACATCCAAAGATAGGGTTGCTTACCAAATCAATGGTAAGTCAACAATGTCAAAGGAATAGAAAATGCACAAGAAAGACATTTGAGTAGGTAGATAGCCTCTAAGTTACTTGCTCCATTTCAAACAACAATCCTTGCTATTTTCAAAAACAAACACACACACACATTTCAAAACACCTTACAAAACATTGAAAACATTTTCAAAAGACAAACATCTTTGTATACATTCTTACGAACGAGAATCATTAAAAAGATTTCCTAAACAATGGCCTCTTTTACAAAATACTTTCAAAACTACACCAAACACCATTTCAAACAAAACAAAGCAAGTGATCTAAGCAAGTAACTAAGAGCCCATGGAAAACCATGGATGAAAAGGGTTCTAGCACCTTCCCTTTTCATAATCTACCCCCCGAACTCAAGAAAACATCTCAAAGGTCTTTCCCGTGCTTTTTCACCTTTCCTTTTGGATAAAAGAAAAATCGGTGGCGACTCTTGTTAACTGCGACATTTGCGATAAAACGCAAAACCTTCAAGTCAGTTCTCCCACCGTATCAAAGAATTGGCGACTCTGCTGGGGAGAATTATAAAAGTGGGGTTACCTTAGGGTTTAGATCACATTTATTTGCTTACCTTGTTTGACTTGTTTGCTTTACATTTTGGTTCCATTGTTTGGGTTTAAATCCTCCACCCGAATTTAGGAAATATTATAGGTAAATAGTAATACGTTGCGGAAACTGTGCGGGGTATACCGACACGGTCTAAGCAATAGCTATGTTAGTGTGACATATTTGTGGGTACCGGTAGCCTTTGAGTCAATCAAAGAGAATATGGGGCCGCTGAGTGATGTCATGAAGCACTAATGAACTTCTAGAACCCTTTACTTGACCAACTTGGCCTTTTAGGATGTAGTGAGATGACCGGCTTTGGTGCAGTCCGAAGTTGGTAGATACTCGATACTACACTCATTGAGGGTTGGTTTCTTGGGATATTTCGGTTGCCAGTAAAGAGGCTTGAACTGAAACAATGAACAAAGAAAACAATCCAGTGATATTGAGCTCCTTAGAACCCGGTTACTATTGCTAGGACAGGTTGAGCCAACTAAACTTCAAGAGGGTACTTACCTATGAAACCCCATGCAAGCCTAAACTAAGAACTTGTTTGATTTGCTTGTACATATATACTTGTGCATAACATCATGGACATCATGAGCATCATATGCATCCACTAACCATTTCAAGGATTTTGGAAATTCATCTTTGTTCTTGTTTTGTAGGATATGGATTCACTTCGCAGAAAAACTATCCAAGTCAACCTTGTAAGAATTCCTCCACAACTTAAGGAGCTAGCTTCAAGGATTCCTGGGAACTCTCCATTCACTGAGAGGCATGGTCGTCTACTCAACTTGGTCACCTCCAACACAGAGGAAGACATGATGAAGGTTCTCTTCCAGTTCTTTGACCTTTTGCATCATTGCTTCACATTTCCCGACTATCAACTTGTGCCCACTTTGGAAGAATTCTCTCAACTATTGAGGATTCCCATTCTCAATCAACTACCTTTCAACGGTACGGAAAGAGATCCAAAGCCAGAAGAGATTGCTCAAGTCCTGCACTTGCAACCATCTGATGTCACAACCGATTGGGAAACTAGAAGTGGTGTCAAAGGCTTCTTGGCAAAGTTCTTGTTTGAGAAGGCCCAAGACAGTTGGAATTCCTTGGACTTGCAAGCTTTTGAGGAGATTGTAGCTCTTCTTATCTATGGGATGGTCTTGTTTCCCAACCCCGACCAACTCATAGATGTGAGTGCTGTCAAAATCTTCATGTCACACAATCTGTTGCCTACGTTGCTTGGAGATATCTTACACTCTTTTCACACTCGTACAATGAGGAAAAGAGGAGTTCTTATGTGTTGCACTCCTCTCCTGGAAAGATGGTTTATTTATCATCTTCCCCAATCAGTCTTAAAGAATGAGCAAGGTTTGAGGTGGTCACAAAGGTTGATGACACTTAAACATTCAGATATTCACTGGTGTTCTCGATCCAAAGAGAATGTTATCATTGTTGACCGTTGTAGGGAATTCCCTAATGTCCCTCTAATTGGCATTAAGGGAGGCATCACCTACAACCCGTGCCTGGCTCTGAGACAGTTTTGTTATGCCCGAAGGGATGGCCCACATGATATGTTGATTCAAGGCTTGGTTTTCGACTACGACAACGACGATCAAGGTATTCGCCAGAGATTTATCCGAGCTTGGAGGATGCTAAACAAGGTGGATAGCAAGACTTTGGGACACAAGAATTCCATCCCTCTTGAGCCTTACCTCAAGTGGGTACGAACCCGCGCTCAAAGTCTTATGATGCCTTATCCTTCCATTCTCCCGGTGATTGTTGAGCCTGTCAAGGAGGGAGAAGTTCCTTACACTATCCTACATCCTGACATGCCCACATCTCTTGAAGACATACAAAGGGATTGGATACAGCTCAAAGGAGAGCGTGATACTTTTGAAGCCCAATTCTACGCAAGCGAGAAGAAGTTTTTGTAGCTCACAAGGCTACTTCATGAGGAGAGGACTCTAAATTCCTACATTGCGCCAAAGAGGATGCGCACTACTTTTTTATCTTAGAGCATTGTATTATTTTTCCCAAGCGGCATTGATGTACTCCAACTCTTTTTTATTAATATAACGTGTGTTTCTTTTTTGTTTAAACGAATTTGAATCTTTTAAAATCCTTGAAAACATTACATATGCACATAGCATTCATCATAATATAAACAGGTCTTTGCAACAAGTTTCCTCATCTCTCTACTGTTTATTTCAGTAAGATGGATCTCGAACAGACAGTCAAAGATCTTCAAACTCAAAACATGCAGTTTCAACAGTTACTCACAACCTTTGCCAAAGGGCAAGAGGAGCTGAAGACTCTGCTAGCAAAAGAGAAAAAGAAAATAGAGAAGAAACCAACTGGCATGGTAATCATGGGTAGAAGGTTTCAGGGACAGGCTAGAAGGACCTTAGATTTTCCAACAACATCTGATGAAGGAGAAAGAAAAGGGAAAGAAACAATAGTTCCATCTGAATCTGAAGAAAAGGAGGAAGAGGAGGATTATTCCAAGGAGCAGTATCCTCCAGTGGATGATAAATACCGACATCTGGAAGAGCGTCTAAATGCTATGGAAATACAGAAAGTACCAGGTCTAGACTTTGAGGAATTAGGGCTGGTGTCAGGAATTATGATTCCACCAAAGTTCAAAGTGCCGCTATTTGCTAAATATGATGGGGTGTCATGTCCCAAAATGCACCTCCGATCATACGTGAGGAAGATTCAGCCGCACTCCGCCGACAAAGACTTATGGGTCCATTTCTTTCAAGACAGCTTATCCAGAACCCAACTTGATTGGTTTTACCAATTAGAAAGGGCCGAAGTCCATAACTGGGAAGACCTTGCCGCTGCTTTCTATAAGCAATACCAGTACAACGCAGATTTGGCGCCAACCCGTACTCAACTTTAGAGTATGGCTATGGCTTCGAATGAGGGCTTCAAAGAATACGCTCAGAAATGGAGAGATTTAGCTGGAAGAGTACAACCTCCTCTATCTGAGAGGGAGTTGGCTGATATGTTCCTGGGTACCCTATCAGGTCCTTTCTTCAACCATATGATTGGGAGTTCATCTGCTGGGTTTACTGAGCTGATATTAACCGGAGAAAGAGTGGAAGCCGATATAAAAAGTGGGAAGATTCAAAAGGATGTGTCTGCTTCTGCTGCTATAAGAAAACCTTTCACTGGGAAGAAGGAAGTGTCTGCTGTTTATTCACAGAGGGGTCAAGGAAGAGTTGA
This sequence comes from Vicia faba, assembly GCA_948472305.1. Lineage (NCBI taxonomy): Eukaryota > Viridiplantae > Streptophyta > Magnoliopsida > Fabales > Fabaceae > Vicia > Vicia faba. The sequence goes on along the minus strand of OX451736.1, from coordinate 933,343,393 downwards.
ACGCCGACCAATGGTGGGGGCCGTTATGATCCCAAAACCTACATCTGATCAACCAAGAACTAATCAGCCAAGGGTGGAAAGGCCAGTTCGGAAATTCACCATGATTAATATGACTCCAACCCAGGTTCTACCACATCTTCTGAAATTGAATCTAGCAACTTTAAAGGAGGCCCCAAAGAATCCCAATACCGCGTCTCCTCACTACCATCCAAATTCCAGATGCGTATACCATTCTGAAAGTCCAGGGCACGACACTAACAACTGTTGGGCTCTGAAGAACAAAATTCAAGACCTGATAGATGCAAAAGAGGTTGAGTTTGACGCACCTGAAAAACCAAATGTCATTTCCACTCCGATGCCTAGGCATGGTCACAATACCAATGCTATAGAGGAAGATTTATTTGTTGCCGCAGTGGACGAACTGTTGACTCCGCTCCCGATCATTAAAATGAACTTGTTGAAAGCTGGGGTATTCCCAGGTTGTAAGGAAGACTGCCATCATTGCTTATCCTCATTAACCGTTTTCCCTTTGTTGAAGACATGTATCCAACGCCTGATTGATAACCAAGAAATTCTGTTCGAAAAAGCTCCTGTTCTACCTATTCCTGTTAAAGACGTTTCAATCATAACCATCTCCGCCAATCCTTCTAGGATCCCTAAAAGACCCGTTAAGATTACATCAGCTCCAAAGACTACTCCTCTAAAGATCACAATGCCCGGGCCAGTCCCGTATGAGTAAGATAAAACAATACCATGGAACTACGATGGAGAAATCTACTATCATGGTGTTAAACAAGATGAACTGACTGCCGAAGAAGAGAGCTCCGAAGAAGAAAACTCCGACGTTAGCAATATTGCCGGAACAAGCAAGATTACCCGCAGCGGTAGAATCTTCTCTCCAGAAATTGCCCCTCCAAAGGAAATTTTTGGACCCGTGGCTGCTCCAAAGGTTATCTCTATACCAATAATCACATCCACAAGTATTCATATCAATGAAGATGACACAACCCCTGCTGTTATCCCCACCAATACTTCTGCTGCTGATGTTCGGGGAAAAGGGATTCAAGAAGAGCCTGTCAGGACGAAGGCTCAACCATTGATTATCCCCGAAGCCTCCAAGAAGAAGATGGAACAAATCCTAAGAATAATAAAGAAGAGTGATTATGATATGGGTGAACAGTTGGGGCAAACCCCCTCGAAGATCTCCATGTTGGCTTTGTTGCTGTGTTCTGAGGCACATGCAAAAGCTCTGGTAAAGTTTCTAAAGACAGCACACGTGCCACAAGAAACATCCGCTGACTAATTCCAAGACTGTGTGGCTAGTTTGACAACTGATAATGGTTTAGGTTTCTCCGATGCAGATCTAACACCAAAAGGGAGAAAACACAATGAGGCATTGCATGTCTTTGTGGAGTGCAGAGGAACAACCCTAGCTCATGTATTGGTAGACACTGGTTCGTCTTTGAACGTTTTACCAAAGAAAGCTCTCGATAGATTGGATTGCAAAGGCATAACCCTGAAACTCAGTAACATAGTTGTGAGAGCCTTTGATGGTTCCAAAAGGATGGTCCACGAGGAGGTGGACATCCCGATAAAGGTGGGAACTCAGACTTTCAACTCAACTTTCTATGTGATGGACATCCGTCCCTCTTATTCTTGTCTGTTAGAACGGCCTTGGATCCATAATGCCGGTGCTGTCACTTCCACTTTGCATCAGATGCTGAAATACCCAGTCCAAGGAAAGATCATAATTGTCCATGGGAAAGAGGAATACATGATTAGTCATCTGAATCCTTCCTGATATATGGAATTGGATGGCGAGTTCATCGAAACTCCTTTTCAACATTTCGAAGAAGTCTCTCAAGAGGTAGCGGTAACCAAGGCACTATCCTCAGTTCCCATTGTCACAAGACCTCCGCTTCAGATGTCATCTCTAAAGGATGCAAATGCAATAATAGAGGAGGGTGGATGCACCATCTGGGGGAAGCTTCCGGGCATCCTGTATAAATCAGACAAGTTTGGCTTGGGGTTCACTTCAACTACTCAGAAGGCTGTACGCTGTGCCCGTGCTGGAGGGCCACCTGTGAAGATTAGCAACCAAGGGGTCAACACAGTGGAAGACAGTGAAGAAGATGGTAGCTTGGAAGATTGGATATTTCCTACTGTCAACGGAGGACTTCGCAACTGGGAAGCCAAAGACTTTATCCCAATAACTTTCATCTCTCAGTAATTTATCTTTTACATTTCTGTTGGACTTGTAATATTCACAAACAATTCGTACATTTTCAACCTTGTGTCTTACCCGAGGCACAATGGTCCATTTGTAAGGGTTTTTATTTCATCTTCATATGACATTCAATGAATCATGGACGTTTTTCACATACAAACTTTTGTGCTCATTGTCTTTCTTTTACATTTTATTTGTTTAAAGATGGCTATACCCTTACACACACCCACACTCACAAATGCAGGTACCCCTCCATTCCGGATCCCATGGGTAACGATACTGCTATAGCCTTCAGTGACTCTGAAGATCTGATCTACCAAGCCGAATACGAAGGTGAGGAAGATTGTGAGGTACCAGGGGAATTGGCCAGACTACTACAACAAGAGGAAAGAGCTATTCAGCCTCATGAGGAGCTGTTGGATACAATCAACTTGGCTACCGAGGAAGATAAAAAGGAAATCAAAGTGGGTGCCAACCTAGAGCCGAGTGTCAAGGAGCGTCTAATTCAGCTATTGCATGATCATGTTGAGATCTTTGTCTGGTCATACGAAGATATGCCGGGACTTGATACAGACATTGTGGTACACCGTCTACCCACAAGAGAAAACTGTCCACCAGTGAAACAAAAAGTCCGCCGCATGAGACCTGACATGTCAGAAAAGATCAAAGCAGAAGTTATGAAACAGTTCAATGCTGGATTTCTGGCTGTTACTTCCTATCCTCAATGGGTTGCCAACATTGTTCCTGTGCCTAAAAAGGACGGTAAAGTATGGATGTGCGTGGATTATAGAGATTTAAACAGGGCCAGCCCTAAAGATGATTTTCCGCTTCCCCACATTGACATCCTGGTTGACAATACGGCCCAGCACAAAGTATTTTCTTTCATGGACGGATTCTCAAGCTATAACCAGATCAAAATGGCACCTGAGGACATGGAGAAAACTACGCTTGTCACACAGTGGGGCACATTCTGCTACAAAGTGATGCCATTCGGACTGAAGAATGTCGGGGCAACCTATCAACGCGCCATGGTAGCTTTGTTTCATGATATGATACATCATGAGATAGATGTCTACATAGATGACATGATAGCCCGATCACAAACTGAAGAAGAACACCTTGATCACTTGCAAAAGATATTTGTAAGATTGAAGGAGTACAAACTAAGGTTAAACCTAACAAGTGCATATTCGGAGTCCGGTCCGGTAAACTCTTGGGTTTCATTGTCCACAACAAAGGCATCGAGGTTGATCCTGCCAAAGTCAAAGCGATACAAGAAATGCCTGTTCCTCGTACTGATAAGGAAGTCAGAGGGTTCTTGGGACGCCAGAACTATATTTCCAGATTCATTTCTCACCTAACATCTACTTGTGAACCAATCTTCAAGCTGTTGAAGAAAGATCAAGTAGTCAGATGGAATGATGAATGCCAGATTGCTTTTGACAAAATCAAAGAGTATTTACAAGAGCCTCCTGTCTTGATGATGCCAGTCGAGGGAAGACCACTAATCATGTATCTGACCGTTTTAGAGAACTCAATGGGGTGTGTATTGGGGCAGCATGACGAGTCTGTCCGAAAAGAGCACGCTATTTACTACCTGAGAAAAAAGTTTACCGACTGTGAAACCAGATATTCACTGCTCGAGAAAACTTGCTGCACTCTGGTATGGGATGCTCGCCGGCTAAGACAGTATATGTTGACTCACACCACTTTGCTGATATCTAAGATGGATCCAATAAAGTACATCTTTGAGAAGCCTGCTCTGTCTAGGAGGATAGCTAGATGGCAGATGATTCTAACAAAATATGACATACAATACACTACCCAAAAAGCTATAAAGGGCAGTGTGCTAGCTGATCATCTTGCTCATCAAGCTGTAGAAGATTATCAATCCATGAAGTTTGAATTCCCTGATGAAGACATCATGACATTAGACAACTGTGAAGAAATCAGACCATATGACGGACCTGAACAAGGATCCCGATGGACCCTGTTCTTTGATGGGGCATCCAATGCACTTGGTAATGGTATCGGCGCTGTACTCATATCTCCGGAAGGATGCCATATTCCTTTTACTTCCAGACTTTGCTTCAACTGTACGAACAACATGGAGAATACGAAGTATGCATCTTTGGTCTCAAGGATGCCAAAGACTTGGGAATCAAATCTTTAGTTGTGTTTGGAGATTCAGCTTTGGTCATCAGTCAGATCAAAGGAGAGTGGGACACTAAGCATCCCAACCTTATCCCTTACAAAGAACATGTTTTGACATTGTTACCACATTTCGAACAGATTACCTTCGAGCATTTCCCGCGAGAAGAAAATCAGCTAGCAGATGCTCTAGGCACAATGTCATCTATGTTTAAAGTTAGTTGGGATAACGAGGCTCCTCAGATCACCATTGAACGAATGGATGAACCAGCACACTGTCACGAGATTAATATTGAAGAAGTAGTGGACCAACCTTGGTTTCACGAAGTCAAAAGGTATCTCGAGGCTCAAGAATATCCAGAAGGAGCTACAATCAATGATAAAAAGTTCCTAAGGAGATTCTCTACTAAGTTCTTCCTAAGTAATGGCATCCAGTACAAACGTAATCATGATTCTATTCTGCTCCGTTGTGTGGACAAGATTGAAGCTGAAAAGATCATGGCCGAATTACATGAAGGTACCTTTGGAACTCACTCTAGTGGGAATATGATGGCGAAGAAAATCCTACGGGAAGGCTATTATTGGTCTACCATGGAAGCAGACTGCTATCAACACTCCCGGACCTGTCATAAGCGTCAAATCTATGCAGACAAGGTGCACGTGCCTCCGGTTCCTCTAAATGTCTTAACAGCTCCTTGGCCCTTTTCTATGCGGGGAATTGATATGATTGGGGAGATCAAGCCTACAACCTCCAATGGACACCGCTTCATTATAGTGGCCATTGATTATTTCACAAAGTGGGTCGAAGCAGTTTCCTTCGCCTCCATTACCAAGAATGTTGTTTCCCGCTTCATCAAGCAGAATCTCATTTTCCGATACGGTATCCTATAAAGGATCATCACTGATAATGGGACTAACCTTAACAATACTATGATCAGCGCCTTGTGCGAGAAATTCAAGATTCAACATCACAATTCATCCCCCTATCGGCCAAAGATGAATGGTGTCGTCGAAGCTGCTAATAAAAACATTAAAAAGATCATACAGAAAATGACAGTCACCTACAAAGACTGGCATGAGATGCTACTGTTTTCTCTCCATGGGTACCGTACCACGGCTCGCACGTCAACTGGGGTAACACCCTATTATTTGGTTTATGGCATGGAGGTTGTCTTGCCCATTAAGGTTCAGATCCCCTCTCTAAGAATCATGAAGGATGCATGTTCGAGTGAGGACGATTGGATCCAGACCCGACTTGATCAACTGAACTTAATTGATGAGAAAAGACTTACTGCTGTTTTCCATGGTCAGATGTATCAAAAACGGATGATCAAGGCTTTCAACAAGAAAGTCAGACGCCAAGAATATCAAGTTGGAGATCTAGTGATCAAGCGCGTCATCTTGCCACAAAGTGATCCCAGGGGAAAATGGACTCTTACCTACGAAGGACCATTTGTAATCAAAAACATCTTTTCCGATGGGGCAATGATCTTAACCACCATGGACGGCGACGACCTGCCACATCCTACGAACGCAGACATAGTCAAAAGATACTACGCATAAGAAACCCGCTAGGTTGACACACCTAGGCAAAACAAGGGCATCCCGACGAACCAAAAGGTTCGGGCAAAAGTTAGGGATAAAATATAAAAAATTTGTACACCCGGCAAGTTGAAAACCCGAAAGGGCGACTTGGGCAAAAAAGGGTTTCCCGGTGGATCGAAAACCCGAAAGGGCGGTTCAGGAAAAAGTTAGGGAATTAAAGCATATGACTATGTCTCGTCGGATCACTTTAAGGATAATCTCTTCACAGACAAACTCGGTGTTCTGATCAATTCAATCATCTTCGGACGAAGCAACAAATGGGCAAGATATTCGGAGATACGAAGGCTATAGCAGAACGGGAACCCCATGGGATTATTACACATAGCTATCTTTCTTTGTATAAATTTTTCTTATGACATCATCCTCTTACTAGGATGTCTGTCTCTTTTGTATAAAATACTTATTCAAAGTGATTACAAAGATATCTCTTTAAAGTGCAGAAAACCATTTGTCCTTTTCTTTTTACACTTGTGTTTTATTTGTAAAAACGTCCAATGATTCATTAATGAACATATGCATTTGAACATAATTACTGTTTACAAATAAACAAAATGAAAAAGAATAGTTACTGACAGGTTGAAAGAATAGGAAAACGTCTTTAGGCTATTCCATGAGAAATGCCTACAGCTTCGCTGAGGATTTCAACGATAAACTCCACTGGAGATAGGTTACCGTTGCTAGTGACATTAAATCTGTTGAGGATTGAATTCCTGCTTGTGAAGGGAAAGAACTTCGTTGGGGGATGATCTTTCAGTCGCGACTTGCTAGGGATAACCCTGTTAGACTCTTGTGGGGAGACTCTTCTGAATTTGGCTGGGGAAATTTATTTTGTACTTTGCAGGGGATAAGCTTCCAGAGTCTACTGGGGATGATGATTCAACTCCGTTGGGATAGCTTTTTTTCCCAGACCGTGCTGGGGAAATATTGACTTCACTGGGGGTATCTTGCATTCTGTCGGGGAACATTCTTATGCTTGCTGGAGAATATTCTTATACTCCGCTGGGGAATATTAAGACCTTCTGGGGATACCAAGCCTTTTTAGGGTTGATGGTAGACTAACTCTGCTTGGGGAGAGTATTACTGATTCGTCCATAGTTACAAGTCTCAGCTGAGAGAGCTATCATTATTGTCTTACTCTGCGGGGAGTGAAAGTATCTTAGCCATATTCTTCAGCTGAATATATACCTTGGTACCTGGTGGACAGAGCAACTTGTATAGTTCGGACAATTCTTATTTGCCCCTGTTTTTGCGGGAGAAGGTGCCTGCGGAGGCCCTGTGGATCGAGTATTATCCCCACCTATGAGGTGCTTGGTATCTTTCGGCCAAAATGACAAGTCTTATTCTGGTAGGCCAGTGACGAGATGACGAGACATAGTCGTACGCTTTGATCCCTAATTTTTTGCCTGGACCTCCCTTTCGGGTTTTCAATCCACCGGGATACCCTTTTTTGCCCACGCCGCCCTTTCGGGTTTTCGACTTGCCGGGTGTACAAATCTTCTTTTGTTTTCTTCCCTTACTTTTGCCCGGACCCTTTTGGTTCGCCGGGAAGCCCTTATTTTTTCCTAGGTGTGTCAACCTAGCAGGTCTTTGTTCATGCGCAGTATTTTTTTGACTATGTCCATGCTCTCAGAGTGTAGGGAGTTGTCACTGTCAGCAGCGTTGTGTTGTCATACTACCAGAAGATCTTCGTTTGATCATGCAAGATTCGTTGCTGGAATTCATGTCCAATGCCCCAATTGATTCAGATGGATATTTGCCCCTGGCTATTTGGCATTTTGAGAGATTCCTTGAATCTTGAGTTAACTGCCCCAGATGATGGACAATGATCATGTCTGCCCCTTGGTTGGAAGTGTTTCTTCCACTTGAGGTGACCCTTTTTATTGAAAAGGTTTTTGTTCACTAGATATTCGTCGTGCGAATTTCTCTACTGTTGAACAAATAGTCATATGCAAACAATGTTATTTTAAGAATGCAAAGCTTATGTTTGTTTTGAAGTTCTTTAAAAATGCAGTTTTCAATAAAACAAGCGAATTTTTTTTTTGTAAAATGTGATGTCAACTCAGGATTTACAGCAAGCCCTACAGGAGTCAGGATACCTTTTGTAACAGTATGCTTTAGAACTAACCCATGCTTCAGCTAGGACTTTTTAAGGGTTATAACGTGGCCTGGTTCACGGTTTAAGAAACAAAGGATAAAGGCTCAAATTTTATTTGTACCCACTTGTTCTTCGTGATGTTCTTCAATCCTAAACTCAGCTAATCGTGCATTAGATCTTGTTTGAGTCTTTGCTCTGACATACCAGTGATGGTTCAGATACTGACAGTTTATTTTGAACAGGCGGTCATTTTGTTGAGAGTTTGCAGGACCTCTTTCTTTTTGATTTTATTATCCCTGTCTTTTGCCTGAACTGTTTCTTTTGTAATTACGGTTAGCGGGATGCCCCAGTTTTGTAAGTCTCCTTCACAGGTTTTAACTTATTAGTCTCTTATTTTGAGAGATAATGACTGCCTGTCCTTACGATTATACGGAACCAACACCGTCTTTTTGTTTCGGAAGGACTTCTTTGATGCCATTCATTGTGCACCTGGATCAACTGAGAAAACTACCCTGCCCCAGGTTATAATTAAGGGTTTTAATTTGTGAAAAGAGAATCTCCAACTTCTTTGGCTCAAAGGGGTTGACTAAGGATTATCTTCCTTATAACTCCACTGTTTAGGATTTAAAACAATGCCTGTACCTCGTCAGCGGGGTCCGTTCAAAAGCATATTGTAGAGATTTCGATATCATTTTCGCCATCCTCCCTCTAAAGGCTTAGCATTTTTAATCGAGAGTTGATCATCACAAAAAATGAAAGCAATTTGAATATAGTGAATACGAATGGATTGATTCAAAACAGACATGCAATGCATTGATAAAGTAATAAAGTTTGACATGGATAAATGTTTGAACAATCAAAAGAAAATTACAACTTGAAAATTCTAATGAGCAAAAGTCTCTTAGTTCAAACTAGTCATTTCAGGTGGAGAACCCTCAGCGGAAGATTTTCATCTCGCTATCCGGCATGAATTCCAGCACTCTTCTGTCAATCAAGTCTTAGATCTTGTTTTTCAAAGCCCAACAGTCGTCAGTGTCATGTCCAGGACTGTAGGAGTGGTATACACAAAATGCGTCGGGGTGATAGCCAGGAGCAGAAGTATTAGGATTCCAGAGAGGATCCTTTAAAGGAATCAGATTGACCTCTAACAAGCGTTTCAGTATTAGAGATGATGGTATATCAGTCTCAGAGAAATGTCTTCCAGATGTATTTTGCTTACGCCGATTACCCCGTTGATGCTGGCGAGGTTGTTGCTGGGCTTGCGACCCTGAAGCAAGCTGGGGAGCTTTTCCCTTGTCTTCTTGTCTGAAAGGAGGTTGAATGATGACTTGATCTTCAACCCTAGTTGTTTGCCCCACTTGGTTATTTATAAGTAGTTTGTTGACGAGGACCCTGAGCTCTTCTTGTCTTTGAGCTAGGTCTTGAATGAGAGCCATATGGCCCACTAGCTGTCCCATCATCTGGATCTTCATTGTTGCCAACTCAATTTGTAGCCCTTCCAACTGATCATTCTTGATTCCGCCTGGATTCCCTAGGACCAAGCCCCTTTTGAGGAGAGCTTTTACTTCTTCCTGCCCTTGGGATAGGTTCAAGAACATTTCTTGAAGTTGAGCGTTTTGAGCCCGGAGATATTGGTTGTCTTGTTGGAGAGCCATTGCTGAAATAAACAACGAGAACATGAGAGACCTGTACTGGAAGACCTGTTATGCAATGATATGTATGATATATGTATGCAATGTTTTCAAGGACCTCGCGGGGTAAACAAGAAACTGTTAGAATTTGAATCTTGTAGCTTTGATTGAAGGAACTTCATGTTATTGAGAGTCCTTCTTCAAGAGTCAAGCTCACCATATCGAGTGGGACATAGCCCCTGACTCAAGTTATCATGTTTTGATTTCTAGACAACCTTGGCTAGAGGAAAATAAATCCCCTTTGCCCCTTGCTAGACATTTGATTTACCATAACCTGCATCGCAAACCCTTGAGATCCTTGAAATGGTTAAGGAAATGTTAAGGTATGATGTTATGATGTGTATGCTATGCGTTTAAGCAAAAGTGTGAAGTGATGTAAGTAAACCCTGCAATAAATCTAAATTATTGGATAAGGACTGTAAACAAAACCTGCAAGGAACTCATGTTATCAGATAACAAGAATGTGCAAGTAGTTCAAGTTTGAAGGCACACAAGTCACACAAACAGCCTTAAGTTTAGGCTGGCATGGAGTTTAGGTACTACCCTCTTTCAGTTCAGTTGGTTTAAACCTGTCCTAAAAATAGTAACCGGGTTCTAAAGGATCTCAATATCACTAACTACCCTCAATCGGTCATAATTCCAGTTTAGCAACCTTTTCTTGCGGCCGGAATCATCGCGAGAGTTTAGTCTCAATGAGTGTAGCATACTGCTACTATTATATGGCCAAGTTGGTAAATTTAAGGTTCTAAGGTCAGTTGGTGCTTAATGACCCCTTAGAAGACCCATATTCTCCTCGTTCCAACACAAGGGATATCGGTACAGACTAAAGTGCCACACCAACGTAGCTGCTGCTTCAACCGTGTCGGTCTATGCCGGACAGTTCCCTCACAGTTTATTGCTACTTACCTAAAGGGTACCCCTAGATCTGGGTTAGGATCTATAGAACTCTGATACAAACCCACAAAATGTAAATCATACAAAGCATACAATTGAAAACAACAGTGATCTAATCCTAAGGTACACCTCACTTATAGATGTCCCCAGCAGAGTCGCCAGTTCTGTGATACGGTGGAAAGAGAACTGACTGTTTTTGGAATACTGGTTCGCGTTTTGCGTTTGTTTTTGCAAAATGTCGCGGTAAGCAAGAGTCTCCACCGTCTTTTATTTTATCCAACAAGGAAAGGACAAAAGCACAAAAAAATTCCTTTTTGAGATGTTTCTCGGGTTCGGGAGGTAGATTATAGAAAGGGAAGGTGTTAGCACCCTTTCTATCCGTGGTTATCCACGGGCTCTTAGGTACTTGCTCATTGTGTTTTCAAAATTGCTTTTCTTTGTGTTTGTGGGTTTGAAAAAAAGTTTTTGTTTGAAAGGAGTGTAAGTGCGAAAAGTTTTGTTTTGTTTTTAAAAGGAGCAAATACTTAAGAACCATCTACCTACTCGAAAAAGGAATTAAACTGTGCTAGTGTCCTTTAGACAATGCTATCCCACTATTGAGGAGTAGGTAGCATCATCGTTGGAGTTTTCGGGTCAATTCGATTAAGGGACGTGTGGTCACTAAAGCAATGTTAGGACGCCTTAGCGGTAACCCTAATGTCTTAGATCATTTTTCCGAGGCAACCGTTTCGAGGCAACTATGATCTTTGGACAAGAGGGCAACCTCTAAAACTTCTTATACTCAATGACCACGTTCGAAGGCAACCAAGTGAGGTGTACCCTAAGAGTGCGCATGTGCGAGTGTGTCATTTTTCAGTTATTTTTATCTGTACATGTCATGGGTGAGCTATGTTGCTTTTAAGTTCATACATTCGATCTTGTCATGCATTCCCTATTTATCAAACATCTAACAGTTAATAGTTGCGGAATTTAAATTTGCAGAAATTAAATCTAAGCTATTACAAGGCGTCGGGTATTTACATCGCCAAAAACAAACCCTTTAATTTAAATTGCGAAAAGTAAAAATAAAGCGATAAATAAATAAAGTCCTAATTAAAAGCTATTACATACCGGACGCAATTACAATATTGGAAATATGGATCGCGTGCAAGGAAATTAAAATGGCGCATTTTTAGGGTTTTGACCCATTTTTTATTAGAGAAAGGATTTTTGCTTATTTTTTGAATTAAATGGGATTAAATTAAATGAACAATTAAATTAATTTAAATAATGAAAGTATTTATGGATTTTTTAGTTTTTAAGGAAATAAAATAAAATTGATTAAAAATATTAAAAACCTAATTCTACATTAGTTTTAATTTATTGCAAAAATATTAAATATTTAAACCTATTTAAAACTAAGTTAATTAATTAATATTTATTTACAAAATGAAATAATGAAATTAATAAAAATAATATTTTTGTGGTTTTGATTTTATTAAAAAAAAAATGTTAATTGGTTAATTTAAATAATAATAATAAATAAATAAAATAATTGAATAAAAAGAAATATAAAGGGAAAAGAAATAACCCATTGGGGAGGGTTTGGGCCCAGACTGGGGGGTTTGATTTGCAATTTGAGGCCCAAAACGTTCCAGTCTGCTTTAACTTTGGGCATCCCATGCGTGTGCGTTGACTGGAGAGTATGGTGGATATTCAACTTTGGCCATTGGATTTGATTTGCAGGCCAACCGGCGCTTGGAAATTGGTTGCACACGGTAGACCATACTTTGAGCATTGCGTGGGAATACCTGAAGAAAAAGGAAACAAATGTATTGGGGGACCTGGGATTCGAACCCAGGTCCCATGAGATAATTCACTAGCGTGCTTACCAATCCAACTAACCTGTTTATTTGTTATTGGAATAGATGAATAATATTATAAGGGAAAAACGCATAATATACTGGAAATAAAAAAAAGCGCTAAATTTATTTGAACGGGCCAATGAAGACACGCCTCGTCTTCGTCTTCTTCAAATAACCCTGTTCTTTTTCCTGCGGATTTTTATCCACAGCAAAATCCCTAGGTTCGTTCTAAAATTAACCCTAGGCTATAGAAATGCAATCCAAAGCCATGGTTAGCTTCGTCTCTCCTTCCTGAGTACAACCATGTCCATGGTTTGCCTTGATTTTTCCTGTATCAAAAATGCCTAAAAACAAGGAATAGAAACCCTAGGTTCGGGTATCACGTTAGAGGCCATGAAAACGAAATCAAATATTATAGAATGCTTGGAAATTGAATGGCAAGCATGATTATACAAAAAAATTGACAAAATGATGCAAGAAAATGGATTCACGATTCCATGTACAGGGCTATGTTCTTGAGTACTTACAGCGTGATTTAGGAGGTCTCAAGGCTTGGTTTTGATCGCTTTGGCTTCAATGAACGTCAGGCCAGGAAGCTACGTTGAGATTTTGCCTTGAATTGAGCTCTAAGTATGATTTCAGTTTCCACTTTTTCCAAGCTTTTTTCAATTTTGGTTTGGCCGTTTCTACAGCTCTTAGGTCGTGTTCTTGATGCCTTTGGCTTGTGTGTGTATATTAGAAGCAATTAGGTTAAAAACTTGGGCTTGAATCCATGGGAATTGATGAATCATGATTTGATATAATCTTCCATTAACAAAGCTTCCATATTGGTCTCAAATCAAATATTTTGTACATAACATGGCATGATTCGGATTTGATTTGGTCCATGATGATAATTGAAGCTTATATCAATCAAAAAGATTCTATTCCATCAATTTTTGGATTTTATTTGGATTAATATTGATTTAAAATGAATTAATTCAATAAAAATCAAATAAAATAGAAAAATAAATGAATGGCCATGAAATTGAAGATAGGACACGTGTGTGGTGTGAAAAAATCAAATCAAGTGGAAAAAAGTGGGCCCTTTTGTCAAAAATTGGAGTTTTGAGGATAGTTGACTTTTGGCACTTTTGGAAAAATACCCAACTTCAACCATGCATAACTTCTTCAATTTTGAACTTTTGGAAGTGTTTTTTGACTTTTTATAAACCTTGAGATGTCCTATAACCAACCCTTTTTGTCTAATCTTATTTTGATATTCCATTCTCAAGTTATAAGCTTTGGAAAAAAAGGTGTTTTGTTGACTTTCAAAAATGACCTATAATGTCCAAATTTGTAACTTTTTGTGAGAGCATTTCTTGATCTTGGGGTGTGAAGATGTATTATAGGAAATTGCATCCTCTTCAAAATGAGCTTTGGATGGGTCATTTCTCATAAAGTATGATAAAGTTATTCTTGGTCAAAGTTGAGTTAACTTTTCCTGCAAAACCCTAATTTAGCAACTTTTGAATCTTTGATGAATCTTGAGCAATCCTTGATGAATCATGATCAACCCTTGATCAAATGATGAATTATCCTTCCAAATGATAATGTTGACAAAAACTTCCTCTGCAATTGATTTTTGGACTTCTTGAGAATGTTGACAAAAACTTCCTCTGCAAAAACTTCCTTTTGCCCTAGCACAATCGATTTTTGGACTTCTTGAGCAATTGACTGACTAAACTTCCTCTGCAAGGATTGAAATTTGACATGGATGAACTTGAGAACATATTAGGACATTGGGGAGAATTTGAGGTCATTTGGATGTAAGGACCTTGATGCAACATAAAAACCCTAATTTTGAATTGACTGCCTTAGGAGGTGATTGAACTGTCCAACTCTCGAGCAATCTTGAGCAACTTTGGAGATTATTCTTGCAATGTTTTGATAAATATGGGAGGGTGTTGTACCCCAAAATTTTCCCTCCCATATTCTTCAAGTTTTGTCAAGAATCATCCTTAAATGGTTCAAGATTTCTCAAGGGTTGTACAGTCCAACTGCCTCCTAAGCCAGTCAAAATTAGGGTTTTGGTTCTTTCAAGGAATTTGAGGTTTTCAATGGCTCCATCAAGTCCCATAGGACTATATGCATTGTCAAGCATCTACATGTCAAGTCTCAAGACTCACAGTGTCAAATTGCACAGTCAAAAGCTCCATTTGCTTCACAATCAACTGCAGGGGTAAAATGGTCATTTTACAGTCAAAAGTCAAATTTTCTGGTCAACATCTTATTTTGAGCACACAATCATCATTTGATCAAGTCTTGATCATGATTCCACAAGAATGGCTCAAAAATCATCAAAGATGCAAAAGTTACTATTTTTGGAGAGCAGAAAAGTCAACTGTAACTTGACCAAGGCATAACTTTTTCATGGTTCATCAGAAAAATCCCATCCAATGCTCATTTTGAAGGGGATGACATTTCCAACAACTCATCTTCACATTCCAAGTCCAAGAAATGCTCTCACAAAAAGTTATCAATTTCTACATTATAGGTCAATTTTAAAAGTCAACAAAAATGCACTTTAAGTCAAAGACCATAACTTGAGACTGGTAAATCCAAATGACATGGGACCAAAGGCATTGGTTAGAGGACTTTAATACCTTTCCAAAATGTCCAAGAACATGTTCATATGATCAAAATTGAGCAAGATATGCATTGCAGAAGTTGGGAAATTTTTGTGAAATTGCAAAAGTCAACTATCCTTAAAACTTCAATTTTTGACAAAAGGGCCCACTTTCTTCCACTTGATTCAGCCTTGTCATGCCACACACGTGTCCCATGCTTAATTTCAAGATCAAACATTTATTTTTCTATTTTATTTAATTTTTATTGATTTAATTTTAAATCCATAATAATTCAAATAAAATCTAAAAATCAATGGAATAGTATCTTTTTGATTTGAACAGCTTTCATATACCATGTGCCAACTAACAAATTCGTGCTAAGCCTTTTTTGTGCATAAAATCTTAGATTTGCTTCAAATATGGAAAGGTTTTCAATGGTGGCAACCAAATCTCTAAACTTCAATACACCAAGATACAAGCCCAAATTTAAACCTAGACTGATTGCCTTATACATATACAAGAATCCTAAACCTAATTCACGACCTAGACATTGCTAAAACGGCCAAAGCAGAACTGAAAAATTGTTGGAAAAGTGAGAGATCAAGAACAGTATTGCAGGCGTTTTCAGACCAAAAGGAGCACGTAGCCTTCTTCCTTGTCGTTCACTGAAGCTAACACGACCATTACCACGTCCAAAGACCACCTACAAAGCGCTGTAAGTCATCACAAACTCGCCCCTGTACACGAAACCTAAGCTCTCTATTCTTGCACTTTTTCTCAAAAGCATTGGCATATTTGTGTTCCTTATTTGATTTCTAACCTAATGGCAATATTCAATTTCGTTTTTAGGCCTTGTATGATGATACCCGCGTCTAGGGTTTATTTGTGTTGTTTTTAGGCATTTTGTTTCAAGGTACAATTAGAACAAATCATGAGCATGGATGAACTCAAGAGACATGGACGATCATAACCATGGTTTTTGAATGAGTTTTTGAAGCCTAGGGACAATTCTAGGAATGACCTACGGAGTTTCCTGCGGATAGAAATCCGCAGGTAAAAAACCAGTGACCAAGGAAGAAGACGCTGACGCGTCTCCCTCTCATTCGTTCTTTTAAAAAATCGCGCGTTTATATTTTTTTTCAGGCATGTGTTTTTGTTTACCAATATAATAATTACGTGTTGTCTTAATAACAAATGATGCATGCAGCTCAGATGGCCAAGGCGCTTGTATATTGATCATTGGGACCTGGGTTCGAATCCCAGGTCCCCCCAAAATATTTGTTGGTTCTTTTCTTCATGTATTCCTATGCAGGCTATCCAAAGCGTCTCATCATGCACCTCACAAATCTGTGTGCCAAGTGGCCTTGTGCATCAATCCAGTGGTCATAAGATGATCCTCACCATACTCCTGGTCAACCCACACGTAGGCAAAGCAGAAAGTCAAACAAGCTTGTGTGCTTCTTGGGCCTCAGTTTTCTAATCCACCTCCTTGCTGGCCCATCACCCCCATGAGTTTGCCTCTTTATTTTCTTTTATATTTTTTATTTTACTTATCTAAATTTAATTCTTAATTAACTATTAACTAAATAATTATTTTTCCATAATAAATCCAGAAAACAGCAAAAATAATAATATTTTTATTGATTAAATTTAATTAGTTATTATTTTGTAAATAAATTCTTACAAATTAGTTTAATTAGGTTTAATTTTGACTTTTTTTCATAATAAATAAAATGAATTAGACTTAGGTTTTTTTTTCTTTTGACAATTTTAATTCTTTTGATTTTATTTTCATTAAGACCTAAAAAACATAAAAAACACTTTTTTCTTTTAATTAATTAATTAATTAGTTATTAGGTTTAATTTGAATTAATTGCAAAAAAGGGACCAAATTCAATTCTTTTCTCAAAAAGGGTCAAAACCCTAAGGACGTCCCGATTCAATTCTTTCGCGCGCATATTTATTTTTAATTACTATTTTGATTATATTTGTGTATCTGCTCTGAGAATGTAATAGTTAATTAGGGCTTTTATCGCTTTTCTTTATTTTCTCGCAATTTATTTTTCCAAAGGGTTATGTTTTTGGCGATGTAAATACCCGACGCCTTGTAATAGCGTAGATTTACTTTCCGCAATTTATTTTCCGCAAATTATTAACTGTTAACGATGCATGACAAGACTTGCATGAAAAATAAAATCAACCTGTCGCTCACAACGATGCATGTTCAAAGATAATATAAACTGAAACTGGACACACGTGCACATGCCACTCTTAGGGTATGCCTCACTTGGTTGCCTCGACGTGGACATTAAGTATAGGGTGTTTTAGAGGTCGCCCTCCTGTCTAAAGATCCAGTTGCCTTGAAACGGTTGCCTCAGATAAAAAAGGATCTAGGACATTAGGGTTACCGCTAAGGCGTCCTACTATTGCTTTGGTGACCACATGTCCCTATAATCGAATTGACCCGAATAACTCCAACGACGGTGCTACCTACTTCTCAATAGTGGGATAGTACTGTCTAAAGGATTCTTACACAGCTTAATTTCCTTAGAGTAGGAAGATTTCTCCTGGGTACTTGCTCTTTCAAAAAACAAAAACAAACTTTTTGCACCTACACTTTCAAACAGTTTTCAAACAAATACTTCATACACTCTTGAGGACAGATACAAGAGTTACATAGAAGTTTTCAAAACGAAACTTTTTCAAAACCCACAAACACTTGAAAAGCAAACAATTTTTGAAAACATAGTGAGCAAGTACATAAGAGCGCGTGGATAACCACAGATAGAAAGGGTGCTAACACCTTCCCTTTCTATAATCTACCTCCTGAACCGAGAAACATCTCGAAAAGGAATTTTGTTGTGCTTTTATCCTTTCCATGTTGGAGAACATAAAAGACGGTGGCGACTCTTGCTTACCGCGACATTTCACGAACCAGCATTTCAAACAGTCAGTTCTATTTCCACCGATCACAGAACTGGCGACTCTGCTGGGAAATTAATAAGTGAGGTATACCTTAGGATTAGATCACTCTATGTTTTCAATTGTATGCCTTGTTTGCTTTAATATTGTGGGCTTGCATCGGAGTTTCATAGATCCTAACCCGGATCTGAGGAATACCCTTTAGGTAGCAAAAAGATGTGAGGGACCTGTCCGGCGTAGACCAACACGGGTGAAGCAGTAGCTACGTTGGTGTGACACCTTGGTCTGTACCGATATCCCTTGTGTTGCAACGAGGAGAATATGGGTCTTCTGAGGAGTCATTAAGCACCAACCGACCTTAGAACCCTAAATTGACCCAACTTGGCCATAGAACAGTAGCAGTATGCTACACTCATTGAGACTAAACTCTCGCGATGGTTTCGGCCGCAAGAAAAGATTGCGAAGCTAGAGTTATGACCGATTGAGGGTAGTCAGTGATATTGAGATCCTCTAGAACCCGGTTACTATTTTCTAGGACAGGTCTCAACCAACTGAAACTAAAGAGGGTAGTACCTAAACTTCATGCCGGCCTGAAATCTAAGGGCTCTTCTGTGTGACTTGTGTGCTTTCAAACTTGAACTACTTGCACATACTCGTTACCTGATGTGATCGGTGGATCTGGAACTGACTGTTTAACGCTGGTTCGCAAAATGTCGCGGAAGCAAGAGTCGCCACCGTCTTTTATTTTCTCCAAATGGAAAGGACAAAAGCACAGAAAAATTCCTTATAGAGATTGCTCTCGGTTCGGGAGGTAGATTATAGAAAGGGAAGGTGTTAGCACCCTTTCTATCCATGGTTATCCATGGGCTCTTAGATACTTGCTCATTGTGTTTTCAAAAATGGTTTGTTTGCTTTTCAACTGTGGGTTTTAAAAAAAGTTTCTTTGAAAATTTCAGTTCGACTCTTGTATCGGTCCTCAAGAGTGTTTGAAAAATTGCTTTCGAAAGCTTTTTGAAAAGGTGTCGGTGTGAAAAGTATTTTTGATTTGTTTTGAAATTAGAGCAAGTATCTAGAGTCGTCGACCTACCCTAAGGAATTCGTCTGTGTAAATGTCCTTTAAAGTAGTGCCATCCCACCATTGAGAGGTAGGTAGCACCACCATTGGAGGTGTTCGGGTCAATTTGTTTGTTCGGGACATGGTGATCATCGGAGCAATAGGAAGATACCTTAGAAGCTACCCTCATGCCAGGTTCCCGGATCATGAGGACTTACTAAGACATCCTCTACTCGACGATCGCCTTTCGAGGGGCAAGGCAATAGTGAGGCGTACCCTAGGGGTGGTGTGTGATTTGTGTGTCGTTTTCAGATATTTTTGTCTTGTCATGCATTGGTGATCTACACTTTTGTTTCATTTTGACATTCATTCTTGCATGCAAATTTATTAACAGTTAAAAAGATGCGGAAATTAAAAGTTCCTACGCTATTACAAAGGCGCGGGTCCACATCGCCAAATTTAATCCAGAACCCGATTTGAAATAAAATAAAGTGCGAGAAATATAAATGTGTAATTTACATGGCTTTGGGAGGATTACATAAAAAGAGGAAATAAAATAAGCGCGCAAATTGGAATTACGATCGAATGCGAGGGCGTTGGACCCTTTTTTAATGAAATTAAATTACGATTAATAAATTAATTAAATTAAAATAAAAAGAAGAGAGTTTTTGGAGTTTTTTTGTATTTATGGATTTTTAATAAGAATTAATGGAATTTAAAACCTAATTCTAGTTATTTTTAATTTATTAAGAAAAGCATTAAAATTTGATCTAAAATTAACCTAATTAATTAATACAATTTTATTTAAAAATAAATAATTAATTATTAATAATGAGAAAAGAAAAGGATAAAAGTCTTTTAAAACCCTAATTCTACAAATTTTTAGTTTATGAAAAAATGTTAAAATTAACCCTAGAATTGAAAACTAAATTAATTAATGAGATTTATTTACAAAAATAATGTTTAAATAAAATATATTTTTATTTTTGTCCTTTCTGATTTTTTTTATTTTTATATTTTATGAAAATAAATTAATTTAAAGAATTAAATTAAAACTAATTAAAACAAATAAAATAGAAAAAATATGAAAAAGAATGAAAAAGCAAACCAATGGGGGGTTCTGTCCCCAAACTGGAGGTTACGTTGTAGCAATCAGGCCCAATGATTTGAGGCCTTTGGTTGACTTTTCAGCGCGCGTGTGGTACCTCTGACTCATGCCCATGGTACTCTTCCAATCAGGGTCTTTGGATTGAAGTTACAGGCCATGTGGCAAGCTAGGATATGGAGTGTATGGTGAACCCTGAGGCTCGAAACTGCATGAGATTAAATTGAAACAAAATATATGAATAAAGTGAGGGGACCTGGGAATCGAACCCAGGTCCCGTTGCTTACCAATTCACGTGCCTGCCAACTGATCCAAATACGCGCTTTGTTTATTATATGACAAATAATCAATATGAGATAAAACAAGGGTTAGTGGGATATTTTCGCGCGAATTTCAAATGCGCCACTCATTGGCCTACACATCACCATCTTCTCCAATTATTTGTTGTGCCTGAAACAAAAACAAACTGAATAGCAGGGGTTTTAAACCCCCACAATCTGAAGTGCCAAAAAATAGCGAATAGAAATTGGCTGTATATAAAAAAAGCGCGAGAGATGTTTTAGATTCAGTGGAACGTCACGAGTTCAATGGTATAATTCTTATGGTTCAATTTTCCCATATGGACGAAGCCCTCTTTTAAGGTTTCTGAAAACCTAGAAAGCTCCAATGGTGGATTCTCCTATAGTGCACGAAAACTCAATTGGAGGTCATGGTTAGATTCAGAATGGTTCAATTAGTATAAATCAATAAAGAAAATGCAATGAGGATGCTTAAAAATCGAAACACGAATATGCATAAAATTTGAAACATGACCACTTGATTCTACCGTTTCTTGATGTTAGAGTTGATGATTTTGATTCAGGAAGCTCCCTTGTGTCCTTGGCAAGCGATTGGAATAATTATTTGGTCTTGAAACCAACTCTAATGCAGTTTTCACTTTTCACTTTTTCCATAAAAATTGCAATGTTCTTCTTCAGCTTTGGGCGCAGCTTAGAGGTCTCTTGCACTAGGTCTAGCATCTGGCTTATGTATGGAGTGAATTAGGGTTGAGTTTTCAATCAAAAGATCAATGCAATCATGAATCAAATATTGGATTTAATGGCATATTTTTTTCAATCTTTTTCACATGTTTTTGATGTCAATCATAGCCAATCTTCCCCATTTGAGTTATGCACGAATCTTGAGCCTTTAATGAATGATTACCCTGCATAAAAAGATTCACATACATTTGTTTGGTATTTTTCCATATTTTATTTAATTTAAATGAATTAATTGTAATTAAAAATTCAAATAAATAAATAAAAATGATGAATAAATCCCCTTTGAGCCAAATGGTCGTGCATATGCTTTGGATGATGAATCCTGGAAGAAAATGTGGCCCATTAGCAATTTTAAGGCATTTGAAGCAAAGTTGACTTTTCAAAATACCCAAATATTTCCCAACTTCCACAAGGCATATCTTGCTCAATTTTTAAGCTTTGATCATGTTCTTGGACAATTTGGAAAGGTCTTGAAGTCCTCTAACCAATGCCCTTGGTACCATGTCATTTTGATTTACCAATCTCAAGTTATGGCCTTTGACTTAAAGTCTCTTTTTGTTGACTTTTGAAAATGACCTATAATGTTGAAATTGATAACTTTTTGTGAGAGCATTTCTTGGACTTGAAGTGTGAAGAGGAGTTATAGGAAATGTCTTTATCTTCAAAATGAGCTTTGGATGGGATTTTTCTGATAATCCATGTGGAAGTTATGCCTTGGTCAAGTTACAGTTGACTTTTTCACTTGTCCAAATGTGGAAACTTTTGCATCTTGAGACTTTTTGAGCCATGCTTTGAGAATCATGATCAAGAATTGATCAAATGATGTTTGTGGCTTCAAAATAATATGTTGACCAAAAATTTGGACTTTTGACTGTCAAATGACCATTTTGCCCCTGCAGTTGATTGTTGAGCAATTAGGGTTTTTGACTGTGCAATTTTGTGCTGTAAGTCTTGAAACTTGGCATGAGGATGCTTGACCATGTTTATAGGCATGTGGGACTTGATTGGACCCTTGGAAACTTCAATTTCTTTGTCAGAACCAAAACCCTAGTTTTTGACTGTCAGGAGGCCCTTGAACTGTGCAACCCTTGGGGAATTTTGAAGCATGCTTTTGGCAAATCTTGAAGAATATGGGAGGGCAAATTTTGGGGTACAACAGTTGCCCCTGTTCAATCTTCTTAGACCTGAGGATGCAGATTGGCTGACGTGCCTTTCGTAATCCGAAGGTGGAAGATGATTGAACACTAGAGTGCCCAGAAATTTGCGCTCACATAGTAGTGTGATGGCGGAATGGGCTTATAGATGCCATTTGG
Source organism: Vicia faba (assembly GCA_948472305.1). Lineage (NCBI taxonomy): Eukaryota > Viridiplantae > Streptophyta > Magnoliopsida > Fabales > Fabaceae > Vicia > Vicia faba. The sequence goes on along the minus strand of OX451736.1, from coordinate 933,320,843 downwards.
AGATTGATGGATAGGATGATGGGCTTATAGATGCCATGCTGAGAGATGATGGAAGGTGGATGGGCTTATAGATGCCATCTGGGTGTCTATCGCGTAAGAGATTCCTTAGCGAGAACTTGCGTACCTGCAAAAGAAAAGGATTACCTGACCCGTTACAGGAGCTGGTCTTCAGATTCTTTATATAGATGTGTCCTGACTGGTTACAGGAGCTGGATCTGGATCTTCAAAAGGTGATGAATGAACCAGGGATGGTTACTACCTCAACAGGAACGCTGAGAGAACCTTGGACGATTACTACCTCAACAGGAACGCTGAGAGAATCTGGGGATGATTACTACCTCAACAGGAACGCTGAGAGAACCTTGGACGATTACTACCTCAACAGGAACGCTGAGAGAACCTTGGACGATTACTACCTCAACAGTAACGCTGAGAGAACCTTGGACGATTACTACCTCAACAGGAACGCTGAGAGAATCTGGGGATGATTACTACCTCAACAGGAACGCTGAGAGAACCTTGGACGATTACTACCTCAACAGGAATGCTGAGAGAACCTTGGACGATTACTACCTCAACAGTAACGCTGAGAGAATCTTGGGTGTCTTAAACTGAGTCTTTATCAGGAAAATCTTTTAGGGGTCAATTTAACTGGACTAGAGAGGGCCTTTGACTGGATAAGAAACAGGAAAATCTTAGGGTCGATTTAACTGAACCGGTCTAGGTCTTGAAATCTTCAACTGGATAAGAAACAGGGAGATCTTAGGGTCGATCTGACTGAACCAGAGAAGGCCTTTGACTGGATAAGAAACAGAAAAATCTTAGGGGCGATTTAACTGAACCGGTCTAGGTCTTGAAATCTTCAACTGGTTAAGAAACAGGGAGATCTTAGGGTCGATCTGACTGAACCAGAGAAGGCCTTTGACTGGATAAGAAACAGAAAAATCTTAGGGGCGATTTAACTGAACCGGTCTAGGTCTTGAAATCTTCAACTGGATAAGAATCAGGGAGATCTTAGGGTCGATCTAACTGAACCAGAGAAGGCCTTTGACTGGATAAGAAACAGGAAAATCTTAGGGTCGATTTAACTGAACCGGTCAAGGTCTTGAAATATAGCTGAGAACTTAACTGGATCTTTCCTGAAAGGTAAAGGTCAGTCATATGCAATGCATGATATGGATCAAGTAATGATGTTCTCAACATAAATGAGATTTGTAAGATATGATGCGTGTATGCATGCTATAATGTATGAAGATGTGATGTTTATGAATGCATCTTTTCATCCGGGAAAGTAAATCCTTGACGGGTGTCGGGAAGTCGCTCCTGGACTGATGTTGAAGAATAGATCTTTGCTTCCGCTGGGGATGATAGTTGCAAGAATACCGGTAGGAGAAGATGAGTCCGTTGGGGAATAAACTTGGCGAATGGGTTACTCTGCGGGGAGAAAAGTACTCTAATGATCTTGCTGGGAAGCAACGCTCTGTGGGGAGAGAGGTATTTTGCTGGAATGTTGATGGTAACTTCGCTGGGGATACCATTGTTGTGTTGGAAGTGTTAATAGACTTCGTTGGGGATAAGAAGACTTCGTCGAGAACGATCTCTCCGTGGCTTTTGGCTGAGGATAACCCAGTTATACCCTGGTAGGGAAATAACTCTTTGAATAAAGCCGGGAGACGCGTTCGTGCCCTGCGAGGATAAGCTTCCAGAATCTACTGGGGATAAGCTTTCTGCTTGGGGAGATGGATTCCAACTTTTCCTGGGGAAACTGGATTGGACTCTCTTGGGGAAGTTTTGAGATGTATCGGGGAAGTGACTCCATTGAGTGTTTGGTATACCGCCGGGGAACAATCTTAGATCAAGACTGCCGGGGATGCTTGTTAGGAATGTTCGTATATTGCTGGGGAATGTTGAGATCTGCGGGAGGATACCCAACTTCTTTAAGGTTTGATTGTAACTTTGCTTGGGGAGAGTGAACTGACTTGCTGGCTCACTCTCTGGGGAATTAATATATCTGGTTATGTTCTTCATCCGAACCTACCTTGATACCTTGGAGGACAGAACAATTAGATCGCTTAGACAACTCTTTATTGCCCTTGTTTCTAATGTTTCCTGTAATTAATCCTTTGTTTTGTATGCAAATATTCATGAGTTAGAAAATTATTGTCAATGCATATATCACAAATTGAACCTTGGACGTTCTTCGCAAAACAAAACAGAAAAGGAAAAAACAAATGGCAATTTTAACTGAAAAGTGATTTTTGTATTGATTTTGAATTTGCCTGTAAATAGGCGTTTATGTACAGGAGGCTGACGTCCTAGTAAGAGAACGCCGCCGAACAAAAGAGTTTATATAAAATTTGTACAAGAGAAAATAAAACAGCTGTGTGAAATGAATGATCCACTTGGTTTCAACTCCGCTATTGCCTTTATATCTCCGAGAGTCTCATCACTTGATGACCTTAGTTGAAAATGAAGCTGACTGATCGATGCCGTCTGAACTTGATGTAGATACCGGATTCTGGATGCAAAGTGATCCAATGAGACATAGTATTACGCTTTATCCCTAAATTTTGCCTGGACCACCCTTTCGGGTTTTCAGTCCACCGGGATACCCATTTTTGCCCAAGCCGCCTTTTCAGGTTTTCGACTTGCCGGGTGTACATATTTTTTTCATTTCATCCCTTCATTTTGCCCGAACCCTTTTGGTTCGCCGGGAAGCCCTAATTTTTGCCTAGGTATGTCAACCTAGCGGGTCTTTTTCATGCGTAGTATCTTTTTACTATGTCTGCATTGGCGGGGTGAGGAAGGTCGTCACCATCCATGTTGGTTAGAATCATGGCTCCTCCTGAGAACACATGTTTAACCACAAATGGCCCTTCGTACGTAGGGGTCCATTTGCCCCTCGGATCACTCTGAGGAAGGATGATTCGCTTGATTACCAGATCCCCAACTTGATATTCCTGTGGTCTGACCTTTTTGTTAAATGCCCTGATCATCCGTTTCTGATACGTCTGACCATGACAGATAGCAGCAAGCCTCTTTTCATCAATAAGGTTTAATTGATCAAGTCGTGTCTGGATCCAATCATCTTCGTTCATATTTGCATCTTTCATTATCCGGAGAGAGGGTATTTGCACTTTGATCGGTAAGACTGCCTCCATACCGTAGACCAGGGAGAAAGGAGTTGCCCCGGTTGACGTCCTGGCTGAGGTACGGTACCCATGTAGAGCGAACGGTAACATCTCGTGCCAATCTTTATAAGTCACTGTCATCTTCTGCACGATTTTCTTGATATTTTTATTTTCTGCTTCTACAGCCCCATTCATCTTTGGTCTGTAAGGAGAAGAGTTGTGGTGCTGTATCTTAAACTGCTCGCAGAGCTCAGTGATCATCTTGTTATTGAGATTGGTACCGTTGTCTGTAATAATTCTTTCTGGGACGCCGTATCGACAGATCAGGTTATGCCGAATGAACCGTGCCACAACAGTCTTGGTTACCGTAGCGTAGGAAGCTGCTTCGACCCACTTCGTGAAGTAATCAATCGCTACCAGGATGAAGCGATGCCCGTTAGATTCCGTAGGTTTAATCTCACCGATCATGTCTATGCCCCACATTGCAAACGGCCAAGGCGCAGTCAGAACATTCAGAGGAACTGGAGGAACATGCACCTTGTCTGCATATATCTGGCATTTATGGCATGTCCGAGAATGTTGGTAGCAGTCTGCTTCCATTGTGGACCAGAAATACCCTGCCCGAAGGATTTTCTTCGCCATAGTGTGTCCACTGGAATGTGTTCCGAAGGTCCCTTCATGTAGCTCTTCCATGATCCTTTCTTCTTCAGTCTTATCCACACAACGCAGTAAGGTCGAATCATGGTTTCGCTTATACAGGATGCCGTTGCTAAGGAAGAACTTCGCTGCGAACCTTCTCAGAAACTTCTTATCATTGACAGATGCACCTTCAGGGTATTCCCGAGCTTCCAAATATCTCTTCACCTCATGGTACCAAGGCTTCTCAGTCACCAATTCAGCCTCGAGGTTACAACAGTATGCCGGTTCGTCCAGTTTCCAGATGATGATCCGGGGAGCCTCATTATCCCATTTGACCTTGAACATAGAAGACATTGTAGCTAACGCGTCCGCTAACTGATTCTCCTCTCTCGGGAAATGTTCAAAAGTTATCTCTGTGAAGTGGGGGATCAAGGTCAACACACATTCTCTGTAAGGAATAAGATTCAGATGTTTCATATCCCACTCTCCTTTGATCTGATTGATCACGAGAGCGGAATCTCCGAAGACACTCAGAAACTTGATCCTTAAGTCGATCGCAGCTTGGAGACCCATGATGCATGCCTCATACTCCGCCATGTTGTTGGTGCAATTGAAACATAGTCGGGCAGTGAGTGGAGTATGAGTGCCTTGAGGGGATATTATCACAGTGCCGATACTGTTACCCAAAGCATTGGAGGCTCCGTCAAAGTGCATAGACCATCGGGATCCTTCCTCAGGTCCTTCATCCGGTCCAGGTACTTCACAATCAGTCACAATCATGATGCTCTCGTCCGGAAACTCGAAGTTCATTGACTGATAGTCGTCTACTGCCTGATGTGCCAAGTGGTCTGCCAATACACTTCCCTTGATGGCTTTCTGGGTCGTGTACTGGATGTCGTATTCTGTCAAGATCATCTGCCATCTTGCTATTCTCCCAGACAGAGCAGGCTTTTCAAATATGTACTTTATAGGATCCATCTTTGAGATCAACAAGGTAGTGTGAGTCAGCATATACTGTCTCAGCCGGCGAGCAGCCCATACCAAAGCGCAGCAAGTTTTCTCAAGCAGTGAGTATCGGGTCTCACAGTCGGTAAACTTTTTGCTAAGGTAATAAATGGCATGCTCTTTTCGGCCAGACTCGTCATGCTGCCCCAACACACACCCCGTTGAATTGTCAAGTACTGTCAGGTATAATATCAGAGGTCTCCCTTCAACCGGTGGCATAAGGATGGGTGGTTCTTGGAGATACTCTTTGATTCTGTCAAATGCAGCCTGACATTCATCATTCCAACGTACTACCTGATCTTTCTTCAGCAGCTTGAAGATTGGCTCACAGGTAGCAGTCGGGTGCGAGATGAATCGAGCAATGTAATTCAGGCGTCCTAAAAAGCCCCTGACCTCTTTCTCCGTCTTAGGAACTGGCATCTCTTGAATAGCCTTGACCTTGGCAGGGTCCACTTGAATGTCCTTATCACTTACAACGAAGCCTAGCAGCTTCCCGGATCTAACCCCGAAGGTGCACTTGTTCGGGTTTAACCTCAGCTTGTACAATTTCAACCGGTCAAACAACTTCTGCAGATGATCAAGGTGTTCTTCCTCGGTCTGGGACCTTGCAATCATGTCGTCAACATACACTTCTATCTCATGATGGATCATGTCATGAAATAAAGCAACCATGGCACGTTGGTAGGTTTCCCCAGCATTTTTCAGTCCAAAAGGCATGACCTTGTAGCAGAAGGTGCCCCACTGAGTAACAAATGTAGTCTTTTCCATGTCTTTAGGGGCCATCTTGATCTGATTGTAACCTCAAAAACCATCCATGAAAGAGAACACCTTATGCTGAGCTGTATTATCAACAAGGACATCAATGTGAGGTAGAGGGAAGTCATCTTTGGGGCTGGCCCTGTTCAGATCCCTATAATCGACACACATTCTGACCTTTCCATCCTTCTTTGGTACTGGCACCACATTAGCAACCCACTGAGGGTAAGAAGTCACTACAAGGAACCCGACATCAAACTGTTTCATAACCTCGGCTTTGATCTTCTCATACATTTCTGGACGCATACGGCGGACCTTTTGCTTAACCGGAGGGCAGTCTTCCTTGGTAGGCAAGTGATGGACCACAATATCGGTATCCAACCCGGGCATGTCTTCGTAGGACCAGGCAAAGATCTCCATATAATCATGTAACATTTGAGTCAACCGTTGCTTCACGCTGAGCTCTAGGTTGGCACCAATCTTTACCTCCTTTCTGTCTGCCTCAGTACCTAGATTTATTGTTTCCACTGGCTCTTCGTGTGGTTGAATTGCCCTCTCTTCCTGGAGTAACAGTCTTGCAAGCTCGCCAGGCACTTCGCAATCATCTTCACCTTCGTCTTCGGCTAAGTTGATCGGATTTTCGAAGTCATATCTGGCAGTAGCAGAGTCGTTACCAGTGAGATCCAGAGTGGATTGAAACCTGTATGAGTGAGTGTGTGTAAATACAGGTGTTTTGTAATATATATAAAGAAAGGAAAGAAAGAAAAGGAGCATAAGATTTGAAATGCGAGAAAACGTCCAAGGTCTTTATTCATGATATATGAAATGACAATTTATATGCCCTCACAAATGAAGCCACGGTGCCCCGGGTAAGACACCGGGCCATAGAGTTTTAATTGTTTATTACAGATACCAAAAACAGAAGAATTCATTACTCAGTAACAAGAGAAACAAGTAGGTTGTCCTTTGCAATCCAATTGCTAGGTTCACTGTCGGTTGCCGGGTAAATCCAGCTGTCAAACTCAGCTTCATCCACTTCATCATCCTCCCCAATAGCATTCACTCCATGAGCAGGCAAGGGAGCTGTCACTACATTAGGCTTCTCCGATGCCTCAAATTGTACCTCCTTGGCGTCAATAAGGTCCTGCAGCTTGTTCCTTAAAGCCCAACAGTCATCAGTGGAATTCCCCGGGATATCAGAGTGATAAGCACAGCGGGCATTTGGATTGTATTTGGGAGAAGCCGTATTCACAACCTTTGGGGCCTCTCTGACAGTCACTAGATTGGTGGACAGCAACTGCGGCAAGATCTGCGATAGGGTCATACTCAAACAGGTAAACTCTCTCTGGGGTCTTTCAGCCCTTTGAGGATTGGTTTGCCGAGGAGCGGCAGCAGGCTTAGAAATCATCACCGCGTTGATAGATTGGCGGCGCTCAGGTTTCTCTTGTCTTCTAGACCCGTATACAGCACTGGCCTCCTTCTTAAAGGGCTTCTTCTTAGAGCTTGACGATGCACCCTTCTGAATTTTACCAGACTTCATCCCAGCCTCTATTCTCTCTCCAGTCAGGATAAGATCAGTAAACCCTGCAGACGAGTTACCGATAAGATGGTTGAAAAACGGCCCAGATAGGGTCCCCAAGAACATGTCTACCAACTCCCGGTCAGTTAACGGAGGCTGCACCCTACCAGCCAGGTCCCTCCACTTCTGTGCGTACTCTTTGAAACCTTCACTTGAACCTAGCGACATACCCTGGAGTTGGGTACGTGTAGGGGCAAGGTCGGCATTATATTGATACTGCTTATAAAAAGCAGTAGCCAACTCCTCCCAGTTACGAACCTTGGTCCCATCCAGCTGATAGAACCATTCGAGATGAGTCCCTGAAAGACTCTCCTGGAAGAAGTGGATCCACAAGTTCTTGTCCACTGAGTACGGTTGAATCTTCCGCACGTAAGACCTGAGGTGTAGCTTGGGACAAGACGCCCCGTCATACTTGGTAAAGGATGGTGCTTTGAACTTATGAGGAATGATCACACCAGTAGACAAACCCAAGTCTCCGAAATCCAGCCCAGGCACTTGTTGGATCTCCATAGCATTCAGTCTGTCTTCCAACTGCTTATACCGGTCTTCTGCAGGAGGATACTGTTCCTCATCAAAATCAGTCTCGTTGTCAGAGGCTACCGGACTAGGACCTTTTCCCCCTTGGGGACTGCTCTTGCCTATAGAAGAACCAGCCTCTTCATTCTGCAGAGTGTTGCCAAACCTCCGGCCCGAGTTAAAAGGAACAGTTCTCTTCTTCTTCTTCTTCTCCTTCTTCAGGAGCAGAGCCTTCAGCTCTTCTTGGCCCTGAGCCAAACCCATGATTAGTTCCTGAAATTGCGCATTCTGCGCCTGAAGAGCCTTGATGGACATCTCGGTTAATGATGAGTCAGGATTCATGATGCTGAAATAAACAGCGAAGAACGGTAAGCAACCTGAAAAGAAGAAAACCTGCTATGCACATGATGAATAATATGTGTTTATGCAATGCATGCAAGGGTTCGAAAGTTCAAATTTGTTGTAGACAAAAAGGAACACACGTTATCATTAAGGAAATAATTGTTCAGTACATCAAAGCCTCATGGGCACAGATTACAAAGCAAATAAATCCCAAAATACACTACGCATCCTCTTTGGAGCTATGTAGGTGTTGAGATTCCTCTCCTCATGCAATAGGCGGGTGAGCTCCAAGACCTTCTTTTCACTAGCATGTAGACTGGTCTCAAGAGAATTCCGTTCTTCCTTAAGCTGGATCCAGCTGTTCTGCATCTCTTCCCAGGATATGGACATATCAGGATGCTGAATGGTGTAGGACACTTCTCCTTCAAAGACTGGCTCTTTGATCACAGGGAGCATATGAGGATATGGCACCACTAACTTCTGGGAGCGGGCTCGTACCCACTTGAGATAAGGTTCCAACGGGATGGAGTTCCTGTGCCCCAGTGCCTTACTGTCTATCCTACTGTGCATCCTCCAAGCTCTGATGAATCTCTGGCGAAGTCCTTGTGCATCGTTGTCGAAGTCAAAAACTATGTCAGGAATTAACATGTCATGAGGGACATCCCTTCGAGCATAACCAAACTGTCTCCAAGCCAGGCACGGGTTGTAAGTAATACCTCCTCTGATTCTAAGTAAAGGGACATTAAGGTACTCCCCGCAATGATTAATGATAGTGACATCCTCTCTGGACCGAGGGCACCAATGTATATCTGCATGTGTAAGAGTCATCAACCGTTGTGACCATCTCAAACCCCGCTCGTTCTTCAAAACTGATTGTGGAAGGTGCGAAATAAACCACCTTCCCAAGAGAGGAGTGCAGCACATAAGGACACCTCTTTTTCTCATGGTTCGAGTGTAACATGAGTGAAGGATGTCCCCCAGCAACGTAGGTATAGGATTCCTGGACATGAAGATCTGGACAACACTGATATCTATAAGCTGATCTGGGTTAGGGAACAACACCAAACCATAGACAAGGAGGGCCACAACTTCTTCAAAAGCTTGTAAGTCAAGGGAGTTCCAACATTCATGGGCCTTTTCAAACAGAAACCTGGCTAAGAACCCTTTGATACCACTTCTAACTTCCCAATGTCCTTTGAGGTCAGATGATTGTAGGTGTAAGGCTTTAGCAATCTCTTCAAGTTTGGGTTCCTTTTCCGTACCGTTGTAGGGTAGCTGATCAAGGATAGGGATCTTCAGGAGCCGGGAGAACTCCTCCAATGTAGGTACCAGCTGATAGTCCAAGAAGGTGAAACAGTGATGCAGAGGGTCAAAGAACTGGAACATAACCTTTATCATATCTTCCTCAATGTTGGTATTGACCAAGCTGATGAGTCTTCCATGTCTCTCACTGAATGAAGAGCTCTCGGGAATCCTGGATATAAGTTCCTTAAGCTGAGGAGGGACCCTTACGAGGCTGATTTGAATTGTCTTTCTGCGAACAGTTTCCATGTCCTACAAAACAAGAACAAAGATGAAGATTCGAACCCCTGAAATGGTTAGTCAATGCATATGATGCTGGATGATGTCATGATGCTATGATTAAACACACCACAGATATTTACAAAGGCAAACATGTAAGGCACACAAGTCACACAAGACAAGTCCTTAGAGTTTAGGCCAGCATGGGGTCTGGGTATTACCCTCTTGAAGTTGGTGGGCTCAACCTGTCCTATTAGAAGTAACCGGGTTCTAAGGGTCCCAATATCACGAGACTGCTTTCATTGTTCATCGTTTCGATTTAGCCACTGAACTGGCGACCGAAATATTCCAGGAAAGCAACCCTCAATTGAGTGTAGTATCGAGTATCAACCAACCTCGGACTGCACCAAAGTCAGTTATCTCACTACCCTAAAGAGGCCAAGATAGTTCAATTAAGGTTCCTAAGGTCTGTTGATGCTTCACGACACCACGCGGAGGCCCCGTACTCTCCTTGACTGAACTCAAGGGTTACCGGTACACACCAAAGTGCCACATCAACGTAGCAGACTGTTTCAACCATGTCGGTATACCCCGCACAGTTCCCTCACAGCCTTGTTGCTACTTTCTAAGAAGGTATCCCCCAGATCCAGGTTAGGATCTATAGAACTCCCGAGACAGTCCCACAATAATAAAGCAAGCAAGTCAATACAATTGAAAACACAGTTATGAACTAACCCTAAGGTACACCTCACTTTATAATGATCCCCAGCAGAGTCGCCAGTTCTGTGATCGGTGGATCTGGAACTGACTGTTTAACGCTGGTTCGCGAAATGTCGCGAAAGCAAGAGTCACCACCGTCTTTTATTTTCTCCAAATGGAAAGGACAAAAGCACAGAAAAATTCCTTATAGAGATTGCTCTTGGTTCGGGAGGTAGATTATAGAAAGGGAAGGTGTTAGCACCCTTTCTATCCATGGTTATCCATGGGCTCTTAGATACTTGCTCATTGTGTTTTCAAAAATGGTTTGTTTGCTTTTCAACTGTGGGTTTTAAAAAAAGTTTCTTTGAAAATTTCAGTTCGACTCTTGTATCGGTCCTCAAGAGTGTTTGAAAAATTGCTTTCGAAAGCTTTTTGAAAAGGTGTCGGTGTGAAAAGTATTTTTGATTTGTTTTGAAATTAGAGCAAGTATCTAGAGTCGTCTACCTACCCTAAGGAATTCGTCTGTGTAAATGTCCTTTAAAGTAGTGCCATCCCACCATTGAGAGGTAGGTAGCCCACCATTGGAGGTGTTCGGGTCAATTCGTTTGTTCGGGACATGGTGATCACCGGAGCAATAGGAAGATACCTTAGAAGCTACCCTCATGCCAGGTTCCCGGATCATGAGGACTTACTAAGACATCCTCTACTCGACGATCGCCTTTCGAGGGGCAAGGCAACAGTGAGGCGTACCCTAGGGGTGGTGTGTGATTTGTGTGTCGTTTTCAGATATTTTTGTCTTGTCATGCATTGGTGATCTACACTTTTGTTTCATTTTGACATTCATTCTTGCATGCAAATTTATTAACAGTTAAAAAGATGCGGAAATTAAAAGTTCCTACGCTATTACAAAGGCGCGGGTCCACATCGCCAAATTTAATCCAGAACCCGATTTGAAATAAAATAAAGTGCGAGAAATATAAATGTCTAATTTACATGGCTTTGGGAGGATTACATAAAAAGAGGAAATAAAATAAGCGCGCGAATTGGAATTACGATCGAATGCGAGGGCGTTGGACCCTTTTTTAATGAAATTAAATTACGATTAATAAATTAATTAAATTAAAATAAAAAGAAGAGAGTTTTTGGAGTTTTTTTGTATTTATGGATTTTTAATAAGAATTAATGGAATTTAAAACCTAATTCTAGTTATTTTTAATTTATTAAGAAAAGCATTAAAATTTGATCTAAAATTAATCTAATTAATTAATATAATTTTATTTAAAAATAAATAATTAATTATTAATAATGAGAAAAGAAAAGGATAAAAGTCTTTTAAAACCCTAATTCTACAAATTTTTAGTTTATGAAAAAATGTTAAAATTAACCCTAGAATTGAAAACTAAATTAATTAATGAGATTTATTTACAAAAATAATGTTTAAATAAAATATATTTTTATTTTTGTCCTTTCTGATTTTTATATTTTATGAAAATAAATTAATTTAAAGAATTAAATTAAAACTAATTAAAACAAATAAAATAGAAAAAATATGAAAAAGAATGAAAAAGCAAACCAATGGGGGGGGTTCTGTCCCCAAACTGGAGGTTAGGTTGTAGCAATCAGGCCCAATGATTTGAGGCCTTTGGTTGACTTTTCAGCGCGCGTGTGGTACCTCTGACTCATGCCCATGGTACTCTTCCAATCAGGGCCTTTGGATTGAAGTTACAGGCCATGTGGCAAGCTAGGATATGGAGTGTATGGTGAACCCTGAGGCTCGAAACTGCATGAGATTAAATTGAAACAAAATATATGAATAAAGTGAGGGGACCTGGGAATCGAACCCAGGTCCCGTTGCTTACCAATTCACGTGCCTGCCAACTGATCCAACTACGCGCTTTGTTTATTATATGACAAATAATCAATATGAGATAAAACAAGGGTTAGTGGGATATTTTCGCGCGAATTTCAAATGCGCCACTCATTGGCCTACACATCACCATCTTCTCCAATTATTTGTTGTGCCTGAAACAAAAACAAACTGAATAGCGGGGGTTTTAAACCCCCACAATCTGAAGTGCCAAAAAATAGCGAATAGAAATTGGCTGTATATAAAAAAAGCGCGAGAGATGTTTTAGATTCAATGGAACGTCACGAGTTCAATGGTATAATTCTTATGGTTCAATTTTCCCATATGGACGAAGCCCTCTTTTAAGGTTTCTGAAAACCTAGAAAGCTCCAATGGTGGATTCTCCTATAGTGCACGAAAACTCAATTGGAGGTCATGGTTAGATTCAGAATGGTTCAATTAGTATAAATCAATAAAGAAAATGCAATGAGGATGCTTAAAAATCAAAACACGAATATGCATAAAATTTGAAACAGGACCACTTGATTCTACCGTTTCTTGATGTTAGAGTTGATGATTTTGATTCAGGAAGCTCCCTTGTGTCCTTGGCAAGCGATTGGAATAGTTATTTGGTCTTGAAACCAACTCTAATGCAGTTTTCAGTTTTCACTTTTTCCACAAAAATTGCAATGTTCTTCTTCAGCTTTGGGCGCAGCTTAGAGGTCTCTTGCACTAGGTCTAGCATCTGGCTTATGTATGGAGTGAATTAGGGTTGAGTTTTCAATCAAAAGATCAATGCAATCATGAATCAAATATTGGATTTAATGGCATATTTTTTTCAATCTTTTTCACATGTTTTTGATGTCAATCATAGCCAATCTTCCCCATTTGAGTTGTGCACGAATCTTGAGCCTTTAATGAATGATTACCCTGCATAAAAAGATTCACATACATTTGTTTGGTATTTTTCCATATTTTATTTAATTTAAATGAATTAATTGTAATTAAAAATTCAAATAAATAAATAAAAATGATGAATAAATCCCCTTTGGGCCAAATGGTCGTGCATATGCTTTGGATGATGAATCTTGGAAGAAAATGTGGCCCATTAGCAATTTTAAGGCATTTGAAACAAAGTTGACTTTTCAAAATACCCAAAAATTTCCCAACTTCCACAAGGCATATCTTGCTCAATTTTTAAGTTTTGATCATGTTCTTGGACAATTTGGAAAGGTCTTGAAGTCCTCTAACCAATGCCCTTGGTCCCATGTCATTTTGATTTACCAATCTCAAGTTATGGCCTTTGACTTAAAGTCTCTTTTTGTTGACTTTTGAAAATGACCTATAATGTTGAAATTGATAACTTTTTGTGAGAGCATTTCTTGGACTTGAAGTGTGAAGAGGAGTTATAGGAAATGTCTTTATCTTCAAAATGAGCTTTGGATGGGATTTTTTTGATAATCCATGTGGAAGTTATGCCTTGGTCAAGTTACAGTTGACTTTTTCAACTGTCCAAATGTGGAAACTTTTGCATCTTGAGACTTTTTGAGCCATGCTTTGAGAATCATGATCAAGAATTGATCAAATGATGTTTGTGGCTTCAAAATAAGATGTTGACCAAAAATTTGGACTTTTGACTGTCAAATGACCATTTTGCCCCTGCAGTTGACTGTTGAGCTATTAGGGTTTTTGACTGTGCAATTTTGTGCTGTAAGTCTTGAAACTTGGCATGAGGATGCTTGACCATGTTTATAGGCATGTGGGACTTGATTGGACCCTTGGAAACTTCAATTTCTTTGTCAGAACCAAAACCCTAGTTTTTGACTGTCAGGAGGCCCTTGAACTGTGCAACCCTTGGGGAATTTTGAAGCATGCTTTTGGCAAATCTTGAAGAATATGGGAGGGCAAATTTTGGGGTACAACACCTGACAACATGAGTTCCTTGCAGGTTTTGCTTACAGTCCTTAATCTGGGCTTATAACAGGGTTTACTTACATCACTCCACGCATACATAACATCATACCATCATACCATTTCATACATCCGGCATAAGGACTAACCCATTTCAAGGATCTCAAGGGTTTGTGATGCAGGTCATGATGAACCAAATGTCTAGCAAGGGGCAAAGGGGATTTATTTTCCTCTAGCCAAGGTTGTTTGGAGATCAAAACATGATGACTTGAGTCAGGGGCTATGACCCACTCGATATGGTGAGCTTTGACTCTTGAAGAAGGACTCTCAACAACAGGAAGTTCCTTCAATCAAGCTACAAAATTCAAATTCTAACAAGTTTCTTTGTTTACCCCACGAGATCCTTGAAAACATTGCATGCATACATACATATCATTGCATTACAGGTACCCTTTTGACAGGTCACTTACCTTATTCGCTGTTTATTTCAGCAATGGCTTTCCAACCAGACAACCAGGATCTCCATGCTCAAGAGACTCAGTTCGGGGAAATCTTCCTAAGCCTATCCAAGGGGCAGGAAGAGTTGAGAACACTCCTCATGGGGAATTTGGTCAAGAGCAGTCCTGAAGACGATAAGGACGAACGGCTGAAACATCTGCAGGCTGAGGTAGATGCAATGAAAACCCAGATGCTGGGGCAGATGGCTCTTATCCAAGGCTTAGCTCGGGAACAAGAAGAGTTGAGGACCATGATCCGCCAGCTTCATCAAGACAGATACAACAGTATGAAGCAGATAGTCCAGGCTGAGGGTCAAGTCATTAATCAACTTCTGAGAAGTCAAAGGTTTGGTTTGATGAAGAAGGGACCTCTCCAGGGTGCCACTACCTCACAGGTCCAACAACAACCGCACCCAGAGCAACAGGTCGATCAGAGCAAGCCAAATAAGCCTAGGAGGCAATTCACCAAGCTCAACGTGTCACCGTCTCAAGCTTTACAACGTCTGTTGAGACTGAATCTGGTAATGCTAAGGGACCCTCCTAAGAATCCCAACACTTCCTCTTCCAGGTATAACCCGAGTGTGAGATGTGCCTACCATTCTGACAGTCCTGGACATGACACCGATGACTGTTGGACTCTGAAGAACAAGATCCAGGACCTGATTGACGAAGGAACATTGGAATTCACCCAAGGTGGTCAGGCTGAGTTCTTCTACCATCCCTCCAAGGTTCATCATTTGAAGTGACAAGTCCTGAGACTAAGAAACTTTTGTTCATTCGAATGTTCAAGTTGTATTTTTCTTTGATTGTTCAAACATTTATTCATGTCAAACGTTGTTATTTCATTAATGCATCGCATATGTCTGTTTTGAATCAATCCATGCGTATTCACTATACTGCAAATTGCTTTCATATTTTTGTGATGTTCAAACTCTTGATCTAAAATTCTAAGCCTCTTGAGGGAGGATGACGAAAACGATACCATAATCTACAGTATGCTTTTGAACAGACCCCGCTGATGAGGTACAGGCATTGTTTCAAATCCTAAACAGTGGAGTTATAAGGAAGATAATCCCTAGTCAACCCCTTTGAGCCAAAGAAGTTGGAGTTTTTCTTTTCAAAAAAATTAAAACCCTTAATCATAATCTGGGGCAGGGTAGTTTTCTCAGTTGATCCAGGTGCACAATGAATGGCATCAAAGGAGTCCTTCCAAAACAAAAGACAGTGATGGTTCCGAATAATCATAAAGACAGGCAGTCATTATCTCTCAAAATAAAAGCCCAATAAGTCAAAACCTATGAAGGAGACTTACAAAACTGGGGCATCCCGCTGACTGTAATCACAAAAGAAACAATTCAGGCAACAAAAAAACAGGGATAATAAAAAAGAGGTCCTACAAACCCTCAACAAAACAACAAAGAGAAATGACTGCCTATTCAAAATAAACTATCAGTATCCGAACCATCACCGAAATATCAGAGCAAAGACTCAAACAAGGTCTAACGCACGATCAGCTGAGTTTAGGATTGAAGAACATCACGAAGAGCGGGTGGGTACAAATAAAATTTGAGCCTTTATCCTTTGTTTCTTAAACCGTGAACCAGGCCACGTTATAACCCTTAAAAGTCCTAGCTGAAGCATGGGTTAGTTCGAAAGCATACTGTCACAAAGGTATCCTGACTCCTTAAGGCTTGCTGTAAAATACTGAGTTGACATCACATTTTACAAAAAAATTCGCTTGTTGTATTGAAAACTGCATTTTCAAAAAAAAGACAGACATAAGCTTTGCATTTTTAATATAACATTGTTTGCATATGACTATTTGTTCGAACAGCAGAGAAATTCGCACGAAGAATATCCAGTGAACAAAAGCACCTCCAATCCAGGGGCAGCCATGAGCATTGTCCATCATCTGGGGCAGTCAAGTCAAGATTCAAGGAATCTCTCAAAATGCCAAAAGCCAGGGGAAAATCTCCGCCTGAGTCACTTGGGGCATTGGACATGAATTCCAGCAACGAATCTTGCATGATCAAACGAAGATCTTCTGGTGGTATGACAACACAATGCTATTGACAGTGACAACTTCCTGCACTCTGAGAACATGGACATAGTCGAAAAAATACTACGCATAACCAAAGACCCGCTAGGTTGACACACCTAGGCAAAAATAAGGGCTTCCCGACGAACCAAAAGGCTTTGGGCAAAAATAAGGGATGAAAATGAAAAAATCTGTACACCCGGCAAGTCGAAAACCTGAAAAGGCGGCTTGGGAAAAAATGGGTATCCCGGTGGACTGAAAACCCGAAAGGGCGGTCCAGGCAAAAATTAGGGATCAGAGCGTACGACTATGTCCCGTCATCTTTTCACTTTCCTACCAGAAGAAGATTTGTCAATCGACAGTTGTCAGGACCTCATAGGCCTTCTTCTCCCGCAGAAACTGGGGCAATACGAATTGTCCGAACCGTACAAGCGGCTCTGTCCACCAGGTACAAGGTAGGTTCAGCTGAAGAAGTAACCAAGATATCTTCACTCCCCGAGAGTAAGGCAAGACTCAGCAATACTCTCCCTAAACAGAGTTGGTCTCCCATCAGCCCTAAAAAGGCACAATATCTCCAGTAAGTCAACAATACTCTCCCTCCAAGCAGAGTTGGTCTACCATCAGTCCTGAAAAAGTTGGGTATCCCCAGAAGATCTTAATATTACCTAGCAGAATATACAGATATTCCCTAGCAAGTATCCCCGGAAGTCTTAATATTCCTCAACAGAAATATAAGATTGTTCCCCGGCGGAATACAAGGTACCCCCCGTGAAGCCATTCCCCAGTGCAGTCCAAAAGTTTCCCCAGGAGAGTTGAATCATCCTCCCCAGTAGATTCTGGAAGCTTATCCCCAGTAGATTCTAGAAGCTTATCCCCCGCAGAGTACAAATATCTCTCCCCGACCATGTTCAAAGGTTATTCCCACCAGGGTCTAACTGGGTTATCCTCAGCAAATTGCAACGGAAATATCGTCCTCAGCAAAGTTTTTCATATCCCCCAGCGGACTTCATCAAAATCCCTCAACAGAGCTTATCAATGGAATCCCCAGCGGAGTTCTCATTAACATCTCAGCGAAGTATCTCTTCCCCACAGAGTAATTCCCCGCAGAGTAATCTCTTCACCAGGTTTATCCCCAACCGAGTCATCTTCTCCTACCGGTTTATTCTTGCAATCATCTTCGTTCATCATCCCCAACGGAAACGAAGAACTCTACTCTTCAACATCAGCCCAGGATTCAACGAACTTCCCGGCATTCGTCAAGGATTTATTTTCCTAGACGAAAATACATTCATAAACATATCACATTGTCATACATCATGATACATGCATATACACATCATATCACACAATCTCATTTACTTTTGAGAACATCATGCATTTCATACATCATGACATTGCATACAACTAATGTTTTGCCTTTTCAGGAAAAAGTAAATCAAAAGATGATTACCATCTGCCTTTGCAGTTCCAGATGAACACCGGTAACAAGCCAGGAAAATTCTGTGGACGACTGATCGTAGGTTGATACCTGAAACCAGACAGGACAGTTATCTATTTGACAATCATGAAGCAACCCTACCCCAGTTCCTTCTCTTTAGGATGAAGTTTTACACGGACTCGTCATCAGGAAACCCTACACCGGTTCCTTTCTCAATTTCAGATAGATTTTTACACGGACTCATCGTGAAGAACCTACACCGGTTCCTTCTCAGTGCAGATGCAGTTTTACACAGACTCATCATCAAAGTAACCCTACACCGGTTCCTCTTCCCTTCTAAGACGAAGTCTTACACAGACCCGTCCTCAGGCAACCCTACACCGGTTCCTCCTTAATTCCAAGACGAAGTTTTACACGAACTTATCTCACAGTAACCTTACCCCGGTTCATCCTGAAGTTTTACATGAACTTATCTCACAGTAACCTTACCCAGGTTCATCCTGAAGTTTTACACGAACTTGTCTCACAGTAACCTTACCCCGGTTCATCCTGAAGTTTTACACGAACTTATCTCACAGTAACCTTACCCCGGTTCATCCTGAAGTTTTACGTGAACTTGTCTCACAGTAACCTTACCCCGGTTCATCCTGAAGTTTTACACGAACTTATCTCACAGTAACCTTACCCCGGTTCATCCTGAAGTTTTACATGAACTTATCTCATGGTAACCTTAACCCGGTTCATCCTGAAGTTTTACACAAACTTATCCCAAAGTAACCTTACCCCGGTTCATCCTCAAGTTTCACACGAACTTATCCCAAAGTAACCCTACACCGGTTCCTTCTCAACTTCAGATGTAGTTTTACATGGACTCATCATCAGGAAACCCTACACCGGTTTCTTCTCAACTTAAGATGAAGTTTTACACGGACTCCTTATCAGGAAACCCTACACCGGTTCCCTCTCTTCAAGATGCAGTTTTACACGGACTCGTCGTCAAGAAACCCTACACAGGTTCTCTCTTTCCAAATATGAAGTTTTACACGGACTCCTCATCAGGCAACCCTACACCGGTTCCCTCTCTTCAAGATGCAGTTTTACACGGACTCATCATCAGGCGACCATACACCGGCTCCTTCTCATTCCAAGATGAAGTTTCACACGAACTCATCGTCAAAGTAACCTTACTCAGGTTCCTCCAGAAGTCTTACACGGGCTTATCACAAAGTAACCTTACCCAGGTTCCTCCTTGCAAAGCAACCTTACACAGGTTTCCTTCCTTCCAAGATGCAGTTTTACACAGACTCATCATCAGTCAACCCTACACAGGTTTCCTTCCTTCCAAGATGTAGTTTTACACGGACTCATCATCAGTCAACCCTACACAGGTTTCCTTCCTTCCAAAATGCAGTTTTACACGGACTCATCGTCAGGCAACCCTACACCGGTTCCTTCTTTCAACCTACAAAGTTACAATTCTACAAACTACAGGTATGCAAGTTCTCGCTAAGGAATCTCTTACGCGATCGACACCCCTGGATGGCATCTTTAAGCCCATCTCCACAGCTATCCATTACATTTCCAAATGGCATCTATAAGCCCATTCCCGACAAGATTCTGTCATATCTCCAAATGGCATCTGTAAACCCATTTCCGACATCACATTGCTGATACTCCACTATGCGAGTGCAAATTTCTGGGCACTCTAGTGTTCAATCATCTTCCACCTTCGGATCACGAAAGGCACGCAAGCCAATCTACATCCTCAGGTTTAAGAAGATTGAACAGGGGCAACTGTTGTACCCCAAAATTTGCCCTCCCATATTCTTCAAGGTTTGTCAAGAATCATCCTCAAATGGTTTAAGATTTCTCAAGGGTTGTACAGTCCAACTGCCTCCTAAGCCAGTCAAAATTATGGTTTTGGTTCTTTCAAGGAATTTGAGGTTTTCAATGGCTCCATCAAGTCCCATAGGCCTATATGCATTGTCAAGCATCTACATGTCAAGTCTCAAGACTCACAATGTCAAATTGCACAGTCAAAAGCTCCATTTGCTTCACAATCAACTGCAGGGGTAAAATGGTCACTTTACAGTCAAAAGTCAAAATTTCTGGTCAACATCTTATTTTGAGCACACAATCATCATTTGATCAAGTCTTGATCATGATTCCACAAGAATGGCTCAAAAATCATCAAAGATGCAAAAGTTGCTATTTTTTGACAGTAGAAAAGTCAACTGTAACTTGACCAAGGCATAACCTTTTCATGGTTCATCAGAAAAATCCCATCCAATGCTCATTTTTAAGGGGATGACATTTCCTACAACTCATCTTCACATTCCAAGTCCAAGAAATGCTCTCACAAAAAGTTATCAATTTCTACATTATAGGTCAATTTCAAAAGTCAACAAAAATGCAATTTAAGTCAAAGACCATAACTTGAGATTGGTAAATCCAAATGACATGGGACCAAAGGCATTGGTTAGAGGACTTCAAGACCTTTCCAAAATGTCAAAGAACATGTTCATATGATCAAAATTGAGCAAGATATGCATTGGAGAAGTTGGGAAATTTTTGTGAAATTGCAAAAGTCAACTATCCTTAAAACTTCAATTTTTGACAAAAGGGCCCACTTTCTTCCACTTGATTCAGCCTTGTCATGCCACACACGTGTCCCATGCTTAATTTCAAGATCAAACATTTATTTTTCTATTTTATTTAATTTTTATTGATTTAATTTTAAATCCATAATAATTCAAATAAAATCTAAAAATCAATGGAATAGTATCTTTTTGATTTGAACAGCTTTCATATACCATGTGCCAACTAACAAATTCGTGCTAAGCCTTTTTTGTGCATAAAATCTTAGATTTGCTTCAAATATGGAAAGGTTTTCAATGGTGGTCAACCAAATCTCCAAACTTCAATACACCAAGATACAAGCCCAAATTTAAACCTAGACTGATTGCCTTATACATATACAAGAATCCTAAACCTAATTCACGACCTAGACATTGCTAAAACGGCCAAAGCAAAACTGAAAAATTATTGGAAAAGTGAGAGATCAAGAACAACATTGCAGGCGTTTTCAGACCAAAAGGAGCACGTAGCCTTCTTCCTTGCTGTTCACTGAAGCTAACGCGACCATTACCACGTCCAAAGACCACCTACAAAGCGCTGTAAGTCATCACAAACTCGCCCCTGTACACGAAACCTAAGCTCTCTATTCTTGCACTTTTTCTCAAAAGCATTGGCATATTTGTGTTCCTTATTTGATTTCTAACCTAATGGCAATATTCAATTTCGTTTTTAGGCCTTGTATGACGATACCCGCGTCTAGGGTTTATTTGTGTTGTTTTTAGGCATTTTGTTTCCAGGTACAATTAGAACAAATCATGAGCATGGATGAACTCAGGAGACATGGACGATCATAACCATGGTTTTGGAATGAGTTTTTGAAGCCTGGGGACAATTCTAGGAATGACCTAGGGAGTTTCCTGCGGATAGAAATCCGCAGGTAAAAAACCAGTGACCAAGGAAGAAGACGCTGACGCGTCTCCCTCTAATTCGTTCTTTTAAAAAATCGCGCGTTTATATTTTTTTTCAGGCATGTGTTTTTGTTTACCAATATAATAATTACGTGTTGTCTTAATAACAAATGATGCATGCAGCTCAGATGGCCAAGGCGCTTGTGTATTGATCATTGGGACCTGGGTTCGAATCCCAGGTCCCCAAAAAAATTTTGTTGGTTCTTTTCTTCATGTATTCCTATGCAGGCTATCCAAAGCGTCTCATCATGCACCTCACAAATCTGTGTGCCAAGTGGCCTTGTGCATCAATCCAGTGGTCATAAGATGATCCTCACCATACTCCTGGTCAACCCACACGTAGGCAAAGCAGAAAGTCAAACAGGCTTGTGTGCTTCTTGGGCCTCAGTTTGCTAATCCACCTCCTTGCTGGCCCATCACCCCCATGAGTTTGCCTCTTTAGTTTCTTTTATATTTTTTATTTTACTTATCTAAATTTAATTCTTAATTAACTATTAACTAAATAATTATTTTTCCATAATAAATCTAGAAAACAGCAAAAATAATAATATTTTTATTGATTAAATTTAATTAGTTATTATTTTGTAAATAAATTCTAACAAATTAATTTAATTAGGTTTAATTTTGACTTTTTTTCATAATAAATAAAATGAATTAGACTTAGGTTTTTTTTTCTTTTGACAATTTTAATTCTTTTGATTTTATTTTCATTAAGACCTAAAAAACATAAAAAACACTTTTTTCTTTTGATTAATTAATTAATTAGTTATTAGGTTTAATTTGAATTAATTGCAAAAAAGGGACCAAATTCAATTCTTTTCTCAAAAAGGATCAAAACCCTAAGGACGTCCCGATTCAATTCTTTCGCGCGCATATTTATTTTTAATTACTATTTTGATTATATTTGTGTATCTGCTCCGAGAATTTAATAGTTAATTAGGGCTTTTATCTCTTTTCTTTATTTTCTCGCAATTTATTTTTCCAAAGGGTTATGTTTTTGGCGATGTAAATACCCGACGCCTTGTAATAGCGTAGATTTACTTTCTGCAATTTATTTTCCGCAAATTATTAACTGTTAACGATGCATGACAAGACTTGTATGAAAAATAAAATCAACCCGTTGCTCACAATGATGCATGTTCAAAGATTATATAAACTGAAACTGGACACACGTGCACATGCCACTCTTAGGGTACGCCTCACTTGGTTGCCTCGACGTGGTCATCAAGTATAGGGTGTTTTAGAGGTCGCCCTCCTGTCTAAAGATCCAGTTGCCTCGAAACGGTTGCCTCGGATAAAAAAGGATCTAGGACATTAGGGTTACCGCTAAGGCGTCCTACTATTGCTTTGGTGACCACATGTCCCTATAATCGAATTGACCCGAATAACTCCAACGACGGTGCTACCTACTTCTCAATAGTGGGATAGTACTGTCTAAAGGATTCTTACACAGCTTAATTTCCTTAGAGTAGGAAGATTTCTCCTGGGTACTTACTCTTTCAAAAAACAAAAACAAACTTTTCGCACCTACACTTTCAAACAGTTTTCAAACAAATACTTCATACACTCTTGAGGACAGATACAAGAGTTACCTAGAAGTTTTCAAAACGAAACTTTTTCAAAACCCACGAACACTTGAAAAGCAAACAATTTTTGAAAACATAGTGAGCAAGTACCTAAGAGCCCGTGGATAACCACGGATAGAAAGGGTGCTAACACCTTCCCTTTCTATAATCTACCTCCTGAACCGAGAAACATCTCGAAAAGGAATTTTGCTGTGCTTTTGTCCTTTCTATGTTGGAGAACATAAAAGACGGTGGCGACTCTTGCTTACCGCGACATTTCACGAACCAGCATTTCAAACAGTCAGTTCTATTTCCACCGATCACAGAGGGCAAATTTTGGGGTACAATAATACTGAAGGTTGTCTGTAAGGTGATCCAATGGGACATAGTCATACACTTTCAATCCCTAACTTTTGCATGGACCTCCCTTTCGGGTTTTCAGTCCACCGGGATACCCTTTTTTTCCCAAGCCGCCCTTTCAGGTTTTCAGCTTGCCGGGTGTACATTTTTTTTTCTTTTGTATTTTATCCCTAATTTTTGCCTGAACCTTTTTGGTTCGTTGGGATGCCATAATTTTTGCCTAAGCCAATCGACCTAGCGGGTCTTTATTCACACTGTGATACGATGGGAGAAATGGCTTGAGTATTTTGCGTTTGATTGCAAATGTTGCGGTTAGCAAGAGTCGCCAACGACTTTTATTTTATCCAAAAGGAAAGGTGAAAAAGCACAGGAAAGACCTTTGAGATTATTTCTTGAGTTTAGGGGGTAGATTATGAAAAAGGAAGGTATTAGCACCCTTTTCATCCATGGTTTTCCATGGGCTTTTAGTTACTTGCTAGATCACTTGCTTTCGTTTGAAATTGTGCTTTGTGTGGTTTTTGAAAGTATTTTGTAAAGAGGCCATTGTTTAGGCAATCTTTGTAATGATTCTCATTCGTAAGAATGTATACAAAGATGTTAATCTTTTGAAAATGTTTTCAAGTTTGTAAAATGTTTTAAAAGTGTAGGTGCTTGTTTTAAAAATAGCAAGGATGTTTGTTTTGAAATTGAGTAAGTAATTAGGAGTATTCTACCTACTCAAAAGTCTTTCTTGTTCATTTTCTTTTCCTTTGACATTGTTATCTTACCATTGATTTGGTAAGCAATCCTATCTTTGGATATAAACGGGACGGGCGTGGGTCATCGTATAACCATGATTAGCAATGTTGCAAGGTATCTTAACATTCTCTTTTAGGGACTAAGATCATTTGAAAGGAAACTTAGATAGCGTCATCGAGGGACTTATGATCTTATATTTGCTTGTTTTTGCTAAGATACCTTACATGCATAATATGGCAATTTTGTATAAGGCAACCAAGTGGAATAACCCTAGGGGTGCTTGTGTGCAAATGTATTGTTTTCATGCTTGTTTTTGTCTTGAATTAGGGTTTTCTAAGTATTGGTTTTAGCCTTTCCATACAAACCCTAATTACTAGCATGTTATATATAAAAGCGATAAATTGCGGAATTTAAAGTTACTATGCTATTACAACATTTGTGGGGAGGGGTGTACAAATTGAATGGGGATTGTAAGAATTTTAAACCTAATTAATCTATTACAACCATATTGAATTGGTATCAATGTATAAGGAATTTAAATGGATACAATGTACAAAATGAATAAATGTACAAAAATGCAAAATGTGAAGTAAATGGATATTTGTTTGGATTTTTTAGAGAAAAGGGATTTTGTCTTAATATAATTAATTAAAAGATAAATAATTAATGAAAAGTAAACCCTAATTTGCTAAGAAAAGATTTTTAAGCAAAACCCTAAATCTATTAATTAAAATAAAAGAAATTAAGTTTTATAAGAAAAGTGGTTTTGGTATTTTTGTCTTGAAAATATTTATAGTATTATAAAATATTTTTAGTCTTTTTTTATATAAAAAATAAAACATTTTAATTGGTGTGAGAGGAAATAATAAAAAACATAGTATTTTAATTTAAATTTACAAGACTAGTTAATAAAAATAAATAAAGTATAGTTGAATAAAATATTTTTATGAGAAAAATAAAATAAACTAAGTTAAAATGAAAATCAAATTTTTTTGTATTTTTTAATATTAGGAAAAATAATTAAGAAATAAAAATGAAATAAATAAAAATAAAAAAAGGAAAAATAAATAAACTTGGGCCAGGGGTGCAAACAGCCTGTAGGGGGTTAGCTAGCAAAAATAAAAACAAGCCAGGCCCAAAGAGGCCCAGCGCCTGCCAAAAAGACAAATCAGAAAACAAAAAAATGTGAAAAATCCAAAAGGGTACCACTGGGGCTCGAACCCAGGTCCCAAAGGTTACAGGCGCGCGCTTCTACCACTGGGGGTGGCTATACATCCGTTAACATAGGCAAATCAATAAATATGTAAGGCAAAACGCACCCTGATGACTTCATCTTCAACCTCCATCCAGACCAACTGTAACTTGCTCATTTCTCATCAAAAATGAAAACTGTAAACATGAAACTTGTAGCAAATTTTCTCACGGTCTCAGAAATGTAAAGCATTAAAACTATAGATCAAAGATAAGCATGAATTTCAATGGCCCTAATCTGAACCCTAAAAATCACAGAAATTTCAGTTTCAAAATTCTCTAAGCTTAAGCAAAATTAATGGAAACTATGGACATGGTTAGCTTTAGGGCAATGATATCTACATGTTTTGTTCACAAATAAATCATTGATGATGCCTGTCTGAGGAGTTCAAAGTTGAGAAAACTTACCTCAAAACTAGAAATCGTGTTTTGAGTTTGAGCGTGTTTCAAGTGATGGTGATGATCAAGTTAGCTTTCTTGAGGTCCCAGGAAGCTAATACAATGATTAGCTTGAACAATGGATGGATGGAATGGTCTGGAGAAGTCAATGTGCAGAGCTAAGTTTTTGAAAATGGAGGATGGTGTTAATGGTGTTACAGTTCTATAACAGGGTGTAGGATCAACTCTATATGATGTTTAGAAACTTTAAAAATCAAAAGGCCAAGAAACGCACGAGTAGATTATGAGTTTCAAGTTTTTGGTCAGTTTGTGTAAAAAATGGAAGTGTGAAGTGTGATTCTGAATTCTAGGTTCTTTCAAGGCTTGAGCATTTTTTTGTGTTTGTGTCAAATGGGTTGTGTATGTATAAACAAAAGTGTTTGAGAGCTTTGGGCCATCAGAAGTACAAGTTCCTAGCTTTTGGCTAGGTTACTTGATTTTTAAGAAAAAAGGGAAACAAGTTTCAAGAAGAGGTACAAGCATGGGATGGGTGATTGTAAGTGTTTGAAACATTTCTCATAAGTTATAGGATTGGTTTGATCAGAAGAGAACAATTGCAAGGTTCAAGAACAAGTTTTGTACAAAAAGTCACTTTATCAAAATGACAATGTGACCTTTCTTCCAAAAATGGATATAAAGCATGTCCATGCATTGAATGCTTGAAGTGAGGCCTATAACAGCTGTGTAAACCATTAATTATGGAGTGCCTAACAAGTTTGAGTCCTGCAAAGTAGTGTTTATGCAGCATAGTTTGAATTTGAATTTTGTTCATCACTAAAATGACTTGTAATTAAAGTGATAAAACCCTAACTTCATCTCTTCGATTCTCCCTACTCAAGAATGATTTCAAGGAGTTCTTGGACATTTCAGAAAGCTTGTAATATGTTATACAACCCATATTTGAATTTCTTTTGAATATTTCCCTTGGAACTATATGAAAAAGTTCCATGAAGTTGGGTCAAAATCCTGACCAAATTAGGGCAAAATTTCACTAAGTGTTTAGTTTCATGACCACATATTCATAAAACTATAACTTGAGATCCATGAATTTTTGGAAGGAGTTGTGTAAAGAAAATTTGTATATTTCATGTAGATCTACAACTTTCATAATGGAAGTTTATCTTGAATCATCTTGCATCATGGTGAAAATTTTGCTCAAAGTTATGAAAAAACATGAAATTTCCAACAGTTAGAAAAATTTCTAAGTTTAGAAATTTTGACTTTTCAAAATGGAATCTTGAATTTTAGATTTCTTGATGAATAAGTTTCATATTTTGACATGTTTTGATGAATTATGATTTTTAGCACTTGAATTTGACCAAAAAGTCAAAGTTTGACTTTTTAGTATACAGTTGACTTTTAATCAGTTGACTGAAAAATTCATCTGTCAATCCAATGAACTTGCAATGTTTTGAACCATTTCATTAGGTCAAAATGATGCAATTGGACTCTTGAGATCATACCTTAAACCAATTGATCATTTTCTAGGTCAAAAATCAGAAATTGCCCTTTCCCAATTAAAACCCTAATTTTGACCATTTTGCCCTTTTGGAGATTTGATCAAATTTCTTGAGGAATTACGGTCCAAACTTGATCAAATGATACATATGAGTTTAAAATGTTGATGTGGATAAAAAATTATGAAGTTTTACTGTAAATTGACCATGGTTGACTTTTCCCCAATATAGCTGACTTTTAGGTCAACTGCTCAATTGACTGAGCAAAAGTGTGATCCAAGGTTTGAAACTTGACATGAGTAATCTTGGGGGTCCATAATGATCCATGAAAGTCACATTGGAAATTGAAAGTTCAAAAATACTTGTGCAAACTCAAACCCTAATTTTGGTCATCAGTGCTTAAGGAGGTGTCTTGAGCTGATCAAACGCTAGTGCAGTCTTGAGTTAAGGAGATCTTGTGAGCAAATTCTTGATAAGTGAGAGGGAAAATTTTGGGGTACAACACACACATAGTATCTTTTAACTATGTCCGCGTTTACAGGGTTCGTAAGGTCATCGCTATCCACATTAGTTAAGATCATTGCTCCACCAGAGAAAATGTTTTTGATCATAAATGGTCCTTCATATGTAGGAGTCCATTTCCCCATGGAATCACCTTGTGGTAGTATGATACGCTTGATTACCAAGTCACCAACCCGATATACCTAACGTCTTTCCTTCTTGTTAAAAGCTTTGATCATACGTTTTTGGTACATCTGACCATGACAGACAGCTGTAAGCCTCTTCTCATCAATCAAGTTCAACTGGTCAAGTCAAGTTTGAATCTATTCATCTTCATTAAACCCTGCATCTTTTACGATTCTCAGAGAAGGTATTTGGGCTTCAATTTGTAGGACAACTTCCATGCCGTATACCAAAGAGAAAGGAGTTGCCCCTGTTGATGTGCGCGTCGTGGTACGGTAACCATTGAGAGAAAATGGTAACATCTCATGCCAGTCCTTATAGGTCACTATCATTTTTTGTATGATCTTCTTGATGTTTTTATTAGCGGCTTCTACAATGCCATTCATCTTCGGCCGGTAAGGAGAAGAGTTATGATGCTGTATCTTGAACTGCACGCATAATGCGGTAATCATAGTATTATTTAGATTGGTACCATTATCTATGATGATTCTCTTCGAGATACCATACCGATAGATGAGATTCTGTCTGATGAATCGGGCCACAACATTCTTGGTAACAGAAGAGAATGAAGTTGCATCAACCCATCTTGTGAAGTAATCAATGGCAACCAAGATGAAGCGGTGTTCATTAGAAGCTGTGGGTTTGATCTCTCCAATCATGTCAATTCCCCACATTGCAAAGGGCCAAGGAGCAGTCATGAAGTTTAGGAGTACCGGAGGCACATGTACTTTTTTAGCATAGATCTGGCACTTGTGACAAGTTCGTGAATGTTGATAACAATTCGCTTCCATGGTGGACCAGTAGTATCCTTCCTGTAGGATCTTTTTAGACATCGTGTGTCCACTAGAATGAGTGCCAAAGGTACCTTCGTGTAAATCAGCCATGATCTTTTCTGCCTCACTCAGGTTTACGCAACGAAGCAAATTAGAGTCGTGGTTGCGTTTATAGAGGATTCTGTTACTGAGGAAGAATTTAGCAGAAAATCTTCTCAAGAACTTCTTATTATTGACTGAAGCTCCCTCCAGATACTCTTGGGCTTCGACATATCTCTTAATTTCATGGAACCAAGGCTTGTCCACTACTTCTTCAATATCAATCTCATGACAGTGAGCTGGTTCGTCCATCCTCTCAATGGTGATCTGAGGAGCTTCATTATCCCACCTGATTTTAAACATAGATGACATAGTGGCTAGCATGTTCGCTAGTTAATTTTCCTCTCGTGGAAAATGCTCAAAGGTAATTTCCTCAAAATGTGGGATTAATATCAACACACGTTCTTTGTAAGGGATGAGATTAGGATGCTTCGTGTCCCATTCTCCTTTGGTCTGACTGATGACTAAGGCTGAATATCCAAATACATTTAAGGACTTGATTCCCAAATCTATGGCAGCTTTGAGACCCATAATACACGCTTCATATTCCGCCATATTATTGGTACACTTGAAACAAAGCCTCGTAGTGAAGGGAGTATGACATCCTTCAGGGGATATGACCACAACGCCTATGCCATTGCTGAGTGCGTTGGAAGCTCTTTCAAAAACCAAGGTCCATTGGGATCCTTGTTCAGGTCCGTCATATGGTATGAGTTCTTCACAATTGTTTACCAACATGATGTCTTCATCTGGGAACTCGAATTTCATGGACTTATAGTCATCCATAGCTTGATGAGCAAGGTGATCGGCTAACACACTTCCCTTTATTGCTTTTTGGGTAGTGTATTAAATGTCGTATTCAGTCAAGATCATCTGCCATCTTGTTATTCTTCCAGAGAGGGCGGGCTTCTCGAATATGTATTTAATTGGATTAATTTTGGATATCAATAAGGTAGTATGGGTCAACATATACTGTCTTAGCCGGCGAGCAGCCCATGCCAGAGCGCAACAAGTTTTCTCGAGCAGTGAATATCTAGTTTCACAGTCGGTAAACTTTTTGCTCAGGTAGTATATTGCATGCTCTTTTCGGCCAGACTCGTCATGCTGCCCCAGCACACACCCCATTGAATTTTCCAAGACAGTTATATACATGATCAAAGGTCTTCCCTCGACTGGCGGCATCAAAACAGGAGGCTCTTGAAGGTACTCTTTGATCCTTTCGAAGGCAGCCTGACCGTCGTCGTTCCAATCCAACACTTGATCTTTCTTCAGTAATTTGAAGATTGGTTCACAAGTAGCGGTTAGGTGATAAATAAATCTGGAGATGTAGTTTAGCCGCCTAAGAATCCTCTGACTTCCTTCTCGGTGCGAGGAGCAGGCATTTCTTGTATTGCTTTTACCTTTGCAGGGTCCACTACGATACCTTTACCGCTGACAATGAAGCCTAGGAGTTTACCGGACCTCACTCCAAATATGCATTTACTCGGGTTCAACCTTAGTTTGTATTTCTTCAGTATTTCAAACAGTTTCTGAAAATGGTCAAGGTGTTCCTCTTCAGTTTGAGATCTGGCTATCATGTCATCCACGTAAACCTCTATCTCGTGATGGATCATATCATGAAACAGAGCTACCATGGAACGCTGATAAGTTGCCCCGACGTTCTTCAGCCCAAATGGCATAACTTTGTAACAGAACATGCCCCACTGTATGATGAAGGTCGTTTTCTCCATGTCCTCATGTGCCATTTTGATTTGATTGTACCAGGAGAAACCATCCATGAATGAGAATACTTTATGCTGTGCGGTGTTCTAAACCAAAATATCAATGCGGGGAAGCGGGAAATCATCCTTAGGGCTTGCCCTATTCAAGTCTCTATAACCCATACACATGCGTACTTTACTGTCCTTTTTAGGCACTGGAACAACATTGGCGATCCATTATGGATAAGAGGTGACGGCTAAGAATCCGGTGTTGAACTGCTTCATGACTTCAGTCTTGATCTTCTCTGACATTTCTGGCCGCATGCGACGAACTTTCTATTTTACCGAAGGGCAGTCTTCTTTTGTCGGCAGATGATAGACCACGATATCAGTGTCGAGTCCTGGCATGTCTTCGTATGACCAGGCAAAGACCTCAACATAGTCATGTAGTAACTGAGTTAAGCGCTTCTTGACACTAGGTTCCAGATTGGCACATACCTTGACTTCTTTCTTGTCTTCTTCAATACCTAAGTTAACTGTGTCAACCGAATCTTCGTGGGGCTGTATGGTCCTTTCTTCCTGTTGTAGTAACCTGGCTATTTCCCCTGGAACCTCATAATCTTCCTCACCTTCGTCTTCGGCTTGGTAGATCATATTTTCAAAGTCACAATAGGCCATAGCAGAATCGTTACCCATGGGATCCTGAGTGGATGTGGATCTGCATTTTGATATGTGAGTGTGTGTAAGAGCATAACTATCTTTAAAAAAATAAAAATGTAGAAAAAGAAGAATAAAGAGCGTAAAATTTGCATGCAAAAACTTCCATGATTTATTGATGACATATGAAAATGAAGTAACAACCCTCACAAATGGACCGTTGTGCCTCGGGTAAGACACAAGGTTTTAAAGTCTAAATTGTTTAATTATTACAAGTCCGACAAAAATTTAAAGACAAATCCTGTTGGATAAAAGTAATAGGGACAAACTCTTTGGCTTCCCAGTTGTTGATTCCTCCGCTGATAGTTGGAAAAATCCATTCTTCCAGGTCACAATTGTCATCACTATCTTCCACTATGTTGATTCCATGGTTGCGGATCCGCAAAGGTGGTCCCCCGACACGAGCACGACGAACAACTTTCTGGGCTCCTAAAGTAAAACCCAAACTAAATTTGTCAGATTTGTAGGGGATATCCGGAAGTTGGCCCCAAATGGTACACCCACCTTCTTCGACTACTGTCTTGGCATCTTTCAGAGAAGCCATCTTCAGTGGAGGTCTGGTAATCTTTGGGACTTTGGAAATAGTTTTGGTTGCCACAACTGTTTATGAGACCTCCTCTAAATGCTGACACAGAGTTTCAATGAACTCACCATCCATTTCCAAATACCTGAAGGAGTTTAGGTGACTGACCATATATTCCTCCTCTCCATGGACAATGATGATTTTTCCCTTGATTGGGTACTTCAATATCTGATGTAATGTAGAGGTGACGGCACCAGCACCATGAATCCAAGGTCGGCCCAATAAACAAGAATAGGAAGGGCGGATATCCATCACATAGAAAGTTGAATCAAAGGTCTGAGTTCCAACTTTGATGGGGATGCCCACCTCCCCGTGCACCATTCTCTTTGAACCATCGAAGGCCCTTACCACTATGTTGCTGGGTTTTAAGGTAAAACCTTCACAGCGTAGTCTATCCAGAGCCTTCTTAGGCAGCACATTCAATGATGAACTAGTATCTACCAGGACATGGGCCAAAGTAGTGCCCCTGCATTCGATAGAGACATGCAACGCATCATTATGTTTCCTCCCTCTAGGTGTCAGATCAGCATCAGAAAAGCCCAAACTATTATCAACTGTCAAAATAGCCACACAATCTTCGAATTGGTCAGTAAAGGTTTCCTATGACACATGGGCAGTTTTAAGAAATTTCACCAAAGCCTTTGCATGAGCTTCGGAGCACAACAGTAAAGCTAGCATAAAAATCTTTAAAGGGGTCTGCCCTAGCTGTTCGACTACATTGTAGTCACTTCTCTTTATAATTTTCAAAATTTCTTCCATCTCCTTCTTGGAAGCCTCTGGGATAGATACCGACTGCGCCTTCGTCCAGACAGGCTCAACCAAAATGTCTTTGCCCCGAGTCTCGGTCGACTTGGTGATAGGGGTGTCAGCAGGGGTAATCACAGGAACTGTAGTAGTAGTATCAACAGGAATAAAAGCAGGAATAATCACAGGACCAGTAACAGCTTTCGGAGAAGAAATCTCAGGGGAGAACACCCTTCCACTTCTGGTTATTTTGCTGGTTCCCACAATGTTGCCAATGTCGGGGTCAACCTTCTCAAAAACCGAGTCTTCATCAGCCAACCAATCTTGCTTGACGCCGTGGTAGTAGACGTCACCCCCATAGTTCCAGGGAACAGTTTTTTCTGAGGAGTATGGGATTGGCCCTGGCATAGTAATTATCAGTGGAGTCACCTTCGGAACAGATGTAATCCTAACGGGTCTTTTGCTGGAGACCCTGAGAGGATTGGCGAAAATGGTTATTATTGAAACATCCTTGTAAGAAATGGTTGAAATGGGAGTCTTTTCAAACAAAATCTCTTTGTCATCCATCAGGCGTAGGACACATGCCTTCAATAAATGACAACCAGTCGGTAGAGATAAACAGAGGTGGAAACCTTCTCCACAGCCTAGAAATAAACCGACCTTCAACAGGTTCCTCTTGACGGTCAGGAGAGGAGTAAAAAGTTCATCAATAATAGTAACAAACACATCATCTTCAACAGCATTAACACCACGGCCGTGCTTGGGCATATGAGAAGTAATAACATTTGGGATCTCAAGAGCATCAAATTCAATTTCCTCTACCTCGAGAAGATCTTGCACCTTGTTTTTCAAATCCATAAGTCGTTTGTATCATGACCTGGACTTTCTGAATGGTAAGGACAACGAGCATTTGGGTTATAACGGGGAGAGGCAGTGTTGGGATTCTTCGGAGCTTCCCGCAAGGTTACCAGATTAGATTTCAACGAATGTGGAAAGACTTGAGACATCGTCATATTTATCCGGGTAAACTGTCTTACCGGCCTTTCCATTCTAGATTGATTATTCCTTTGTTGAGTAGGTACAAGCTTAGAGGTCATGACAGACCCTACCGTTGGACAGTGTTTAGTTATGTCATGATTCCTATGGTCATATGCAACACTAACCTCCTTCTTTCTGGTAAAGGGTTTCTTCATCATGCTCGAGGATGCATCTCTTTGAATTTTTCCTTTTTTTATACCCGCTTCTACCCGTTCACCGATCATGATTAATTCGATAAACCCAGCCGAGGAGCTTCCGATCAGGTGTTTGAAGAATGGACCAGATAGCGTGCCTAAGAACATATCCACCAATTCTTTGTCAGATAGAGGGGGTTGGACCCTTCTCGTGAGATCCTGCCATTTTTGAGCATAGGTTTTGAAACCTTCACCTGTACCCATAGACGTGTCTTGCAACTGTGTCTGAGTTGGAGCTAAGTCAGCATTATACTTGTATTTCTTGTAAAAAGCAGTCGCCAAATCTTCCCAATTGCGGATGTTGGTCCCCTCCAACTGATAGAACCAATCCAATTGTGTCCCTGACAAGCTTTCTTGGAAGAAATGCACCCACAGATTCCTATCCGCAGTATGGGGTTGAATTTTCATGACGTATGATCTCAAATGCAGCTTACCTTGAATTTTTGTTGGATGACAACCCCTGAGACAAGTCCTAGCTCTTCAAAATCCAACCCGGGTACCTTCTGGATCTCCATAGCATTGAAGCGATTTTCCAACTATTTGTATTTGTCGTCAGCTGGAGGATACTGCTCTTCAGAGTAGTCAACCTCTTCTTCCTCTTCAGATTCTGGATGGTCAGTCACTTCCTTGTTTTTCCCTTCTTGATTATCCCTTTCACCCAATGATGTTGCGAAGTCTAGAGTCCATCTGGCTGGTCCTTTGAACCTTCTTCCCAGATTCAAAACACCAGTTGATTTCTTTGCTTTCTTCTTCTTTTCTTTGATCAGCATAGTTTTTAATTCCTCTTGTCCTTTTTCCAAAGTCAAGAACATTTGTTGAAACTGAGCGTTCTGCACCTGAAGATCTTTTACTGTCTGTTCAATATCCATCTCACTGAAATAAACAATAGAAAGATAAGGAGACCTGTTGTAAGAAACCTGTTTGTGTTATGATGAATGAAGATGCATATGCAAATGATTTCAAGTAAATTATAGATTTAGATTTGCTTTAGACAAAAAGGAACACATGTTATATTAATAAATCCAAGTTTGAGTACATCATGCCTCTTTGGACTTACAATGAAATAAATAAAATACAAAACTCCTAAGACAGAAAAGTTGAACGCATCCTCTTTGGTGCGATGTAGGCGTTCAGACTCCGCTCTTCATGAAGCTGCTTGGTGAGTTCCAGAACCTTCTTCTCACTGGCGTATAATCAGGCCTCAAAAGTGTCTCAATCTTCCTTTAGTTTAACCCAATCTCTTTGCAAGTCTTCGAGAGAGGTAGGCATGTTGGGATGAAGGACAGTGTACGGGTGTGATACAGTGGGAGAACTGACTTGGTTGTTTTGCGTTTGGTCGCAAATGTTGCGGTTAGCAAGAGTTGCCACCTAATTTTCTTTTATCCAAAAGAAAAGGTGAAAAAGCATAGGAAAGACCTTTGAGATTGTTTCTTGAGTTCGGGGGGTAGATTATGAAAAGGGAAGGTATTAACACCCTTTTCATCCATGGTTTTCCATGGGCTCTTAGTTACTTGCTAGATCACTTGCTTTTGTTTGAAAATATGCTTTGTGTGATTTTTGAAAGTATTTTGAAAAGGCGTCATCGTTTAGGCAAACTTTGTGATGATTCTCGTTCGTAAGAATGTGTACAAAGTGTTGATCTTTTGAAAATGTTTTCAAGTTTGAAAGTTGTTTTGAAAGTGTTCGTGTTTGTTTTAAAAATAGCAAGGATGTTTTTGATTTTGAAATTGAGCAAGCAACTAGGAATAATCTACCTACTCAAAAGTATTTCATGTTTATTTCTTCTTTCCTTTGACATTGTTATCTTACCATTGATTTTGGTAAGTAACCCTATCTTTGGATGTAGAAGGGACGAGTGTGGGATGTTTGTATAGTCATAGAAGGCAACCTATTGACGTTTTAGCAATGTCATTTAAGGACTAGATTGTTTACCGAAGGCAACATCGAGGGTCATCGAGGGACTACGATCTTTTATTGAGGGTCTTTTGCTAAAACTCCCATGTTCGAGGGACATGACTATTTTCTGATAGGCAACAAGTGAGATTACCCTAAGGGTGCATGTGTGAATAGTGCGTTTGATTGCATGCATTTTAGTCTTTGATTTTTGGGTTGTCTATTTATTGTTTTTATCTTGCCATACACACCTTAATTACAAACAATATATGAAAGCAATAAAAGTGCGGAAAATAAAGATCCTACACTATTACAATCATTAGGGGGATGGGGGTAAAAATTTATGAATGGGGGGTTGCAAGAAAATAAGTCCTAATTATCTATTACAACCATATTGAAATAATGTACAAGAATTGAAATAGACTTGTTTTTTTTTTGTTAAGAAAATCAATAAATTGGCTTAAGGAAATATTTTTATGTATTTTTTATATTAATAAAAAAAGGGTATTAATATTGAAAAATGATAAAAGGGAAAATAATGAGATAGGATTAGCATGTTGCTGCAAGAAAAACAACAAGGATCAGAAGTTCTGAAGCCAGGCGTGCTGTGACTCAGAAAGGAACGTCAGTGAGAATCAGAAGTTCTGGATTGATACACTCTGAGGTCCTGCAAGAAACATTAGAGGGAAAACACAGAATTTCTGGGTTGCCACGTGTTGAACTTTTGAGTGTTAAAACAGTGAGAAAGCCTAGAAGTTCTATGTGTGTTAGAACAGTAAGAAAACCAAGAAGTTATGTGTGTTAAAACAGTGAGTGAAAATCAGAAGCTCTGTGTGTTAAAACAGTTAGAAAATCATAGTAGTTCTGTGTGTTAAAACAGTGAAGAGAACTCAGAAGTTTTGTGTGCTTAAACATTGATAAAAATCCTAGAAATTCTGTGTGTTAAAATGGTGAGTGAAAAAACAGAAGTTATGTGTTACATTTCAACTCTTTCCTCATATTAATCAGCACGTCAACAATTTATTCAGTTCTTAACAAACAGCAAATTAGAAGGATAAAAGCACAACAGTTTATAGAAGTTCTAATCCTAATTCTGAGCCTAGCCTTAATCAAGAAGTTCTGATCCGTAGTCTTTTCTACTTATGCAATGATATGGACAACATTAATACTATGATATTTACATATTTAATGATGTTCTGAATGAAAAGATGCAAAGTCAGAAAGACTTACCTTGAACCTAGAGCATGTGCTTGGAACTTGAACTGCTGCCTTCAGATGTTCTGGAGTCAGTGTAGCGATAAAAAATGTAGCGGGGTAAATCGGAGATCGAGCTATTAATTAACTCGTCTCACAAAAGCAAGAGTCGCCACCACGCTTTATTATTTCCAAGGGAAAAGGGAAAAGAGCGAAATAAAACCCTAAAATATGCAATGTAAAATAATACTTTAAAAAACATGAAAATACAAGGCGTTTTGAAAAGAGGTCTAGAGTTCGGGGGTTGGTTATACAATGAGAAGGTATTAGTACCCAATGTATCTATAGTATTCTATAGGAACCTTTTGAAATATCTGTTTATTAAAAATGTTTGTTCGATTAAAAATAAATTGTTTGGCCAAAAATGGGTATGAACGAGTTTTCAAAGATACGACGACCTAACGTCAAAGTTTTGACTTAAAAAGTGTGAGTTTTGAAAAATTGAATATTTAGGAAAATTATCTTAAGTTTTTAACGAAATAATAAACGAAAACTGAATGAGGGTATTCGCACGATGTTTTTGATGACATGAAGTCGACAAAAATTAAACAATTCCCTTGGATTGAGACGGACGAAAGATAAACGGATTAACGATCGATTAATTAAAATTACAATTGAACAATTAACTAATGAAATTTAAATCATACTAGCATACATTTTAATGATTAAATAAATAATCAAAAGTACATGAAGATTAAATTACGAAATCATAGATTTTTAATAATTAAACACAACAAAAAATTAAATCATGAAACATGTATTTTTTGAATAATTAAATAAACAACAACACAAAATAAAAATAAGATATAAATAGTATGTTGACAAAAATTAAATAAAAGATGAATTTTAATTAAACCTTTTTATGTGTTTTTTATAATAATTAGATAATTGTACAGCAAAGTAAATTAATGTATATAATCAAGTATGTTTAAATAAAAGGGAAATATGGCCAAAAGAATAAAAGACAGAAAAATGACCCAACAAGGAATTGAACTCAAGTCCTTTAAATTGTTGTTAACACTCTTTGCCAATTGAGCTATGCTGTTATTGATTAATTAGCATGATTTATTTGAAATATAAAGAAACAATTAAAGTTGGAATTAGACCAAACTAGGCCCAATGGGCCACCGGGTCAAGAAAGGGACAAAACAAAATATAAACCTAATTATGCAAGGAGGCGCGGCGCTACTGTACTAGCATATGCTGGCACGAAACAAAATAATATTATGATTATTATATAGTTTTGGGAAGAGGGAAAGAGATGGATTAATATTATTATTATTATTTCCAATGAAAGCACAAAACAGTAAAGGTGAGTTTGTAAAAAAAACAACGTTATCTCTCCTCTCCCAAACGGATCCAAACCTCTTCCTCTCTCATTCTCTCACGCATATACTCTCTTTCTTCCTCTCTCTTCTACATCTTCTTTCTGTTTCTCTTCTTGCTTTATTTTCTTCAAATAATACTTAAAAAAATATTTAAAAAATGGTGGAGATAACCGACAATAGAGGTGGTTTCGGAGGTGGTCGGAGTTGTTTCGGTAAATTTTTTCGATGACCACAAATCTGAGAGTTTTGTTGTACTGATTCCGAATGGTGTTGGAATCGGCAGAGGGTTCTACGTCGAGAACGACGTAGAAATCAGGAGCGGGTAGGATGTTGAGAGAGTTAACTAACTCTGAGATTCCTTGTAACTGTGGAGGTCGTTTGGGGTATTTAAGGGCGGTTTTGGAGTTTTGGGTTTCTGCGAGAGATTTGAGTCGCGCCGGTTCGTGTTCTTCTGGGATTGTCGGTGTTGGTGCCATTGGAACATGGGTTTTGGATTTGGGGAAAAGGACGTGGATGGATTTTGGATGGCAGATTCTAAGGTTTTTTGGTTAAGTATTTGGTAACAGCAAATGTTTTTTTTATTGTGTAACAGCAAGTATTTTGAAAATTTGCAACAGCATAATGGTTTTGGATATTTGCAACAACATAATGGTTTTTTTTGGTATTTAAGAACAAATGGTTTTTTTTTTATTTTAAGATTTTTGTAACAGCAAAAGGATAACAAGCTTTTTTTTGGACAGCAACAGCAAAAAATGGTTTTTTTGGACTTTGCAACAGCAAAAAATGGTTTTATGGATTTTAAATTTTTGTAACAGCAAAATGGATAACAAATATTTTTGGACAGCAAAGATGTTTTGGACAGCAAAGGTGTTTTGGACAGCAAATTCTAAATAAGTCTTTGGGACAACAAGTTCTAAACAAATCTTTGAGACAACAAGTGATAAATAAGTCTTTGGGCCAACAAGCGATAAATCGGTATTACGCGACGGAAGAAGTAAGCTTTTTTTTACACTTGTTATTATTACCGATATTATGAATACTAACATGTTTAAATGCTAACAATCATGCAGCAACTCAACTCAAATACAGTACAACAAAGAAAAGAATGATAAGGAAAATATTGCATGGCAAAGAAAAAAATGGTACATCAAGTGATTCAAGCATGAATATATGCAGCAGTAGATAGAGAGGAGAAAAAGAATAATACCTATCGGAGCCTCTCCGATGGGGCTTCTAACAAAATGGTAAGTTTCCTTGAGTTTGCTATCTTTTCTCCTTGCTGGATTTTTTAGAACAACACCAATTTTCTGTTTTCACTCTTGCTGAAACTTTAGAACAACACTCTATTTTTCTGGTTTTTTCTTACTTGCTGAAACTTTAGAACAACACTCTATTTTTCTGGTTTTTCTTACTTGCTGAATTTTTTCACTTCATTTTATGTTGACAAAGGCTCTTATTTATAGTGGAGTATGTGGGATTTGAGGGGGGGGGGGGGGGAAACAGTAGAAATTTGAACTGTTTTGGCAAGCTGTTTCCATGCTTTGTTCCTACCATTCATTTTAGCCATTTTGATGCAAATTGCTGCTACTTCGATGCAGGTTGGAGCAGGTTTTGGCAGCACTTGGAGCTTCTGTATGTTGCTGTTTTTTTACTGTTTTGTAGCATTTACAACATCTCTCTTTGCTGTTTTTTTTCAGGCTGTTTGGAGCATTGTTGACCAATAAAAATACAACAAAAGTGGGCTTGAAGAGAGGTTGCAAACATGGACTGCATTAACAACTTTGCTGAATTTTTTTTATGTTGAAAATACATTTGTACACACTTGTAGCTTCTTGCAACCTTGTAATAAACTCCAATAAATTGTAACATGAATAAACATGCATTCTTCAATATATTTTCCATTCTTTGGTAGTTATGAATAATCTTGAATCTTCACATAAACATAAATCTTGATATATCTTGATAAAAATTCAAGATCTTCCATTTAAATTTGGGAAATAATTGAATAATACTTGGATGAATTGTTGAATGAAGAATAAATAATAATGCAAGTCTTGGACTTTAATCTTGCACTTTTGTAATAGAAGTCCAAATAAATCACATGGATTAATTTGTAATCAAATAAAATTCCTCATGTAATTAAATAGAATTCCTCACTAACTTCTTGAAATAATACTTCAATGTATTTAAATAACCATGATGTAGATCTTCCAAAATAATCACAAAAATAATCCTGAATAAATATTCCATGTGATAAATGAATATTCTTGGATGAGATCTCTTGATAGCTCCTCTTTAATTATCACTTGGATTCAAATAAAGAAAATTCCAAATATTCCAAATATTCTGAATAAATTCTTCTAGAACGGTTTTGAATTTAATTATCCCATTTCGGCGAAATTCAATCCCGTCGTGAGAGAATTTGCAGATGACTTTTGGTCCAAGAAATCAAAAATGACGGTATAACCTGTTTTTTCTTGTATTTTAGAACAATGTGAAACAGACATGAACCAAAGCCGGTAGAATTTTGACTGTTCTTCCTGAAAAATATTCGGAGAAAAATGGAGACCATTTGCTGGACAGAGTGTGGAAATAAACGCACAATTCTCTGAAATTCTTTGATGAACCAGTCTTTTGGAAATTAACGAACGACAACATTTCTGTTCTGAGACTCGAAATCCTGATCGACGTACAATGTCTGATGCTCTTCTTTCAGACCTATTTTCTGCACATGAAAACAAAACAACAAAACATACACTTCGTGCTTGATTAGTGGTTAGTCATTCATAAGATAAAATGCTCACAACACTCGGTAATCTCTACACAGTCAAAACTCGAAAGCGAAACATTCGAAACCTACCGTATTCTGTGACTTTGATGTGTATAAAAAAATGCAGATGAAGCAGGAATCTTAGGTCAAAAATTGGGGTATGACAGTCAGCAAGAGCAACAGAAAATAAAATTCCAAGTTCTTTGACTCAAAGGGAAGAACAAAGGTTTTGGTTTTCTGTTTGGGAATTCTGGATTTTTACGAAGGCTTCACAATTTTCTTTTCTCTCTTTTGACAATTCTCTCTCTCCAAAAGCCAGCCCCTTGAAAGTGTGATGGAGCAACTTATTTATAGGTGAATTTGTTATGATTTTGGGGGGGGGGGGGGGGGAAACAAATGGGATTTGAACACTTTTTGGCATCCGGTTCCATTGCTTTTTAATTACAGTTTTCGTAGGCTAGTTTGGTGTAATTATAGGATACAGGCGTGGACTGAATTAGCTGTTGGTTATAGGACTGTGCTGTAGCAGTGCAGCAAGTTGTAAAAATGAGGTTTTAGGATTTGGTGATGTTCTGACCGAAGCGTTGAACATAGCCTTCATATGCTAGGGCGCTGCCTTGTTCTTGAAGCAAGTATGATGGTTAGCAGCTTTTAGCGGTTCCTACGCTGGATTTGTAAGCATGAATTAAGGAAAATTACCCTTAGAGGAAAAAGCAAAATAGGGGCCTAGCATAACCTTGTACAAAAGTTTGTCTTTCAAGAATAGAAATGGTACTTCTTTCTCACACGTGGGGAAATCCTTTGGATAAAAACTCAAAAGTGGTTGTGAGCATTAAATGATGATGAGATTTATCAACCTAGAAATCCTGCGCTATGAGATTGTGCATCATAGCCTAAGTCTAGGTCAGAAGTTCAGCATCAGTGCAACTTAGAACCAATATCCAACTTCTGATCCTTGAATCCCTTTGCCCCAACATGTTCTGAGTGAGTTCTCAGACTTTCCAGAAATCTTGTGACATGCTTTGTAAGTCCTCTTTGAATTTCTCTTGCAACTTATGACTGAACGTATGTGAAAACTGGACCAGAAGTTGTAGACAACTTATGACTTGAAAAATCCTTAGAATTTACTAAGTGCCTAAGCTTCAGAGACGTGTCTTTGAAGACGTACAACTTGAAATCCCAACACTTCTAGAAGAAGTTCTATTTTGCAATGTTTTGGGTCTCATTGAGATCTAAAACTCTTATGTTAGAAGTTCTTCCAGAATCAGCATGCATTATGGTGATAATCTGGCCAGAAGTTCTGAGCTTGTCATATTTCTTAAACACTTAGAAAAATTCGAAGTATTTAGAATTTTGACTTTTTTAAAGTAATTTTGACTTTTGAATTCCTTGATGAAACAAACTTCATATTTCAACATGTCTTGATGAAATATGATCCTTGAAACTTGATTTTGATCCAAAAGTCAAAGTTTGACTTTTCATTATACAAATGACCATTTTGCCCTTGTGAATGACTTTCTTGAAAAAATTGTAATTCAAGGTTTGGAATTGGATGGAAGCAAACCTGAGGGTCCAGGGTGATCCTTTGAGAAATGAGAGGGAAAATTTTGGAGGACAACAACTTCCCCTGTTCAATCTTCTTACACCTGAAAAGTTAGATTGGTAAATCTGCCATTCGTGACTTGAAGGTGGAAGATGATTGAACACTAGAGTGCCCAGAAATTTGCACTCGATGATGTTATGATTGATTGTGTAGGGAATGGGCTTATAGATTCCATTTGGAGAAATGATGGATAGTTATTAGAGATGGGCTTATAGATGCCATCTAGAGTGATTATTGACAGAAATTAGCCTAAGTCTAAATTCTGACTTCAACTGGAGAAGAAATCAGAATAAATCTTAGAGCGATCTATCTGAACCAGAGGGAATGTCTACTAGAAATAATCAGGATAAATCATTGAGAGATTTAAAATGAACCAGCAGAGGCTTTGGGTCGTCCGTTTTTGATGGGCCTGTGTAGGGCTGCTTTAGGATGAGTTTATATAAAACTTCATCTGTGTAGGGTTGGTTGATGATGAGTCAGTGTAAAACTTCATCTTAGAAAGAGAAGGAACCTGTGTATGGTTGCTTCATGATGAGTCCGTGTAAAACTTCATCTTGGAAAGAGAAGGAACCTGTGTAGGGTTGCTTCATGATGAGTCAGTGTAAAACTTCATCTTGGAAAGAGAAGGAACATGTGTAGGGTTGCTTCATGATGAGTCCGTGTAAAACTTCATCTTGGAAAGAGAAGGAACCTGTGTAGGGTTGCTTCATGATTAGTCTGTGTAAAACTTTATCTTGGAAAGAGAAGGAACCTGTATAGGGTTTCTTCATGATGAGTCCGTGTAAAACTTCATCTTGGAAAGAGAAGGAACCTGTGTAGGGTTGCTTCATGATGAGTCGGTGTAAAAGTTCATCTTGGAAAGATAAAGAACCCGTGTAGGGTTACTTCATGATGAGTCCATGTAAAACTTCATATTGGAGAGAGAAGGAACCTGTGTAGGGTTGCTTCATGATGAGTCAGTGTAAAACTTCATCTTGGAAATGAGAAGGAACCTGTGTAGGATTGCTTCATGATGAGTCCGTATAAAACTTCATCTTGGAAAGAGAAGGAACCTGTGTAGGGTTGCTTTAGCTGGTCGTG
This sequence comes from Vicia faba, assembly GCA_948472305.1. Taxonomy (NCBI): domain Eukaryota; kingdom Viridiplantae; phylum Streptophyta; class Magnoliopsida; order Fabales; family Fabaceae; genus Vicia; species Vicia faba. The sequence continues at coordinate 933,277,111 of OX451736.1, read as the reverse complement.
TAGATAATTGCCCTGACTTGTTACAGGTGTTAATCTTTGACTTGAGAAAGAAAGATAGTTTTCCTGGCTTGTTACAGGTATTAATCTACAATCACTCATCCGCAGATAATTTTCCTTACTTGTTACATGTATTAATCTGGAACTTGAAAATGGTTGAGGGTAGCCATATGTTGTTTGACCTTTTCCTGAAAAAGGTAAAATGTTAGCTGTATGCAATGTCATGATGTATGTATGATGCAATGATGTTCTCAAAATAAATGAGATTGTGTCGTATGCATTTGTCGTGTATTTAATCAGGATGTATGCAATGTGAAATATTTATTGAAATGTATCTTTGTTTGGGAAAATAAATCCTTGACAAATGTTGGGGAGTCCTTAAATCCTGGACTACTGTTGAAGAGCAGGTGTGTCTTCAAACTTTGCTTAGAATATTCCCATCGGGGATTTCCTGTTTTGTTGAGGCGAACTCCATTGGGGAATGTTGAAAACTCTGTGGAGAGTGTTGATTCTTGCTTAGGGAAAAGAGATCAGGAGTCTCAGTTGTCCGTTTCTCTACTGGGGAGTCGAAGTTGAACTGATATCTGGTCGGTCCAGGTTTCACAGTAACTTGCTGGGGATTGTAGAGTAGTCTACTGGGAAGAGGAGTTGTGGTCCTTTAATTTGTAGTAGTCGGAGAGGCAAACTCAAGCTGGGAAATCCTGCCATTTGTTGGGGAAATAAATCTTGTTGCTTAGTCTATTGGAGAGGCAATGACTTCACTGGAGAAAATCCTCGAGGATTCTTGAGGTCGACTTAGCTGGGGAAAAGGTTTTCAGAGATCGAAACTCTGACTGGGAGTCATCCCATGAGAAGGATCTTGGGAAGATTTGTCACTGCCCCTTAGTAGCAAGTGTTTGTGGCACTTCCAGGAAATTTTTGACTGTATGTAACCCTTCGTTGATATTGGAATTCAATTCCCCAAGTAATAGAGATGGAGACCTGCCCCTGGTTATTCTGTACTTCTTGAGAGAATTCTAGGAATCTTTACTGGACTACCCCAGGTGTGCTGAATAGTGACATGTCATGCCCCCTTGTTGATAGAAGATTTGTCATTGGAAATGTCATCCCACTTGAAGTGATTTTGTTCACTGAGAGAGCTTTCGTTCACTGGATATTCGTTGTGTGAATTTCTCCGCTGTCAAACAAATAGCCATATGCAAACAACGATATTCAAATAAATGAAAAGTTTATGCTTGTCTTGAAGTTTTGAAAATGCGTTTTTAGCGAGTAAAGAAGTTTTGTAAGAAAATTCAAACTCAGGATTTAGGGTAAAGCCTTACAAGAGTCAGGATACCTTTTGTAACAGTATGCTTTCGAACTAACCCATGCTTCAATTAGGACTTTTGAAGGGTTGTAACGTGGCTTGGTTCACGATTTTAAGAAACAAAGGATAAAGGCTCAAAATGTATTTGTACCCACCCGCTCTTCATGATGTTCTTCAGTCCTAAACTCAGTTAATTGTACGTTTGAACTCCAATTGAGTCTGGAATGACATTTTGGTGATGGTTCAGACAAATTAAGTTTGTTGGAAGGCGGTCATTTCTTGCAACATTTTTCATGTTGTCGAGGATTTGTAGTGACCTCTTTCTTTTGATTTGTTATCCCTAATTTTTGCCTGACTGTTCTTGTTTTGAGATTACGATCAGCGGGATGCCCCCGTTTTTTCTTAAGTCTCCTTTGTAGGTTTTGACTTAGTGGGCTTTTTTCTTGATAGATGATGACTGCCTATATGATAGGGAACCATCATTGTCTTTTGATTTTGGAGAAATGTTTTTGATGTCATTCGTTGTATTACGAGATGAGAGTTTTCGGCTGAACGCACATTTGAATTAACTGAGAGACTACCCTGCCCCGACTTTTGATTAAAGGTTTCAATTTTTGTGAAAAAGAAAACTTCTACTTCTTTGGCTCAAAGGGGTTGACTAGGGATTATCTTCCTTATAACTCCAGTGTTTAGGATTTGAAAGAACGCCTGTACATCGTAAGCAAGGTCTTTCCAAAAACATACTTTATGAGATTATGGCATTGTTTTCGTTATCCTCCATCTAAAGGCTTGTATCTGAATGTCATAAAGAGAGTAAAAAGCATAGTTTAAATGAAATGAAAACGAATGAATCAATTCAAGATAAACATATGCAATGCATTAATGAAACAAAGTTTGACTTTAATATATAATTGTTTGAATAACAAAAGAAATTACAATTGAAAATTCAAAATGAACAAGATGCTCTCAATGATTCGGCATAGGAGCAGTGATCACATTTGGAGTCTCCGGAGGGTCAAACTCGATCTCCTTGGCGTCAATCAAATTCTGAATCTCGTACTTCAATACCTAACAAGCATTAGTATTATGCCCGAGACTGCTAGAATGATAAGCACATGTTGCATTAGGATTGTAGTTAGGAGAAGAAGTCTTGGGGTTTGGATGAGGTCCTATCAACGTAATCAGATTCATCTTCAACAAGTGTTGTAGCGCTTGAGTCAGCGGAATCTTGATGTTGGTAAACTGTCTTTTGGGCTCGTCTGGCCTTTGTTGATTTGTCCTTTGTTGTTGCTGGTGCAACGCAGAACTAGAGATCAGGACTGCCCCGCGTGTTGGTCATTACAACTATTTTGACCATACACAACATTGGACTCTTTCTTCCCATTATATGGCTTTTTCTAAGCACCGGAGGGTGTAGCTCCTTGGATCTTTCCGCTTTTGATGCCAGCTTCGACCCTTTCGCTAGTCAATATTATTTTGGTGAACCCAACTGAGGAGCTTCCGATTAGGTGATTGAAGAAAGGTCCGGTCAAAGTTCCCATGAAGATGTCAATCAGCTACCTATAAGTTAATGGGGGCTGCACCCTACCAGCTAGAACTCTCCATTTTTGGGCGTATCCTTTGAAGCTTTCATTGGAACCCATGGTCATGTTCTGCAATTGCACACGAGTTGGTGCAAGATCAGCATTGTACTGATACTTCTTGTAGAAAGCAGCGGCTAAATCCTCCCAGGTGTGGATGCGAGAACTCTCCAATTGATAGAAGCATTCAAGTTATGTCCCAACTAAGCTCTCTTGGAAGAAATGGATCAAAAGCTTCTGATCAGTTGTGTATGGCTGAATCTTGTGGACATAAGACTTTAGATGCCTCTTAGGACAAGATACTCCATCATACGAGGAAAAGGTAGGGATTTTGAAATTTGGTGGGATGACCACTCCAGAAACCAAGCCCATGTCTCCTAAATCCAAACCAGGCACAACTTGGATCCCTACAACTTTTAGTCTGTCTTCAAGCTGTTTGTATTTTCCATCCACTGGTGGATACCGTTCCTCATAAGAGTCATTATCATCAGTAGCTATGTTGGCTCTAATGCTTCTAGCTTCCTCTTCCTGACTGTCTTTAGAAAAAGCATCTTCTCTTTGAGTGAGTTGGGTATGACCCTTGGATCTTCTTCTCATGTTGAGGATGACATACTTTTCCTTCTTCTTTCTCTCTTTGGTAAAGAGTGTTTTAAGATCTTCATGCCCCTTGGCCAAGTTCATAAGCACTTGTTGTTACTGAGCATTTTGAACTTGGAGATCTTTCACTGTTTGTTCCATATCCATCTTACTGGAATAAACAGCAGAAAGATAAGGAGACCTGTATGGGAGAAACCTGTCATGATATGATGCATGATATGTGGATGCATGTTTTCAAGGATCTCGCGGGGTAAATGTTAATAGTCACTTACAACCTTGATTGGAGAACTTTGTGTCGGTGGATGTCCTTCCACGATAATTAATTTCATCATGCCAAGTGGGTTGTAGCCCTTGACTCAAGTTGTTGTGCTTGATCTTTGACGGCATTTGGTTAAAGGAAAATAAATCGTCTTGCCCCTTGATAGACGTCTGGTTCATCGTGACCCTGCATCATAGGCCCTTGAGATCCTTGAAACGGTTATTGAAAATGCTATGGCATGATTTTATGTACAAGTATGCAAATTAATCAAGTTTATATGCAAATAATCATATACATACAAAGCAGACAAGTCCTTAGGTTTAGGCTTGCATGGAGTTTGTAGGTAAGTACCCTCTTGAAGTTTAGTTGGCTCAACCTGTCCTAGTAATAGTAACCGGGTTCTAAGGAGTCTCAATATCACTGATCTTTCCCACAAACTTCGTCCTAATTGACAACTGACTTGCAACCAAACAAAGCTCGGGAGTCAAATCTCAATGAGTGTAGTATCGAGTATCAACCAACTTCGGACTGCACCAAAGTCGGTCATCTCACTACGTCCTAATGGCCAAGTTGGTCAAGTAAAGGTTCTAAAAGTCAGTTAGTGCTTCATGACATCACTCAGCGGCCCCGTATTCTCCTTGACTACTCAAGGGCTACCGATACCCACAAATATGTCACACTAATGTACCTATTGCTTAGACCATGTCGGTATACCCCATACAGTTTCCACAACGTATTGCTACTTACCTATAAGGTATCCCAAATCCGGGTAGAGGATTCAAACCCAAACAAATAACCAAAATGTAAAGCATACAAGTCAAACAAAGAAAGCAAGTAAAGGTGATCTATCCCTAAGGTAACCTCACTTTTAAGATTTCCCCAGCAGAGTCGCCAGTTCTGGGATACGATGGGAGAACTGACTTGGTTGTTTTGTGTTTGATCTCAAATGTTGCGGTTAGCAAGAGTCGCCACCGACTTTTCTTTTATCCAAAAAGAAAGGTGAAAAAGCACAGGAAAGACCTTTGAGATTGTTTCTTGAGTTCGAGGGGTAGATTATAAAAAGGGAAGGTATTAACACCCTTTTCATCCATGGTTTTCCATGGGCCCTTAGTTACTTGCTAGATCACTTGCTTTTGTTTGAAAATATGCTTTGTGTGGTTTTTGAAAGTATTTTGAAAAGGCGCCATCGTTTAGGAAAACTTTGTGATGATTCTCGTTCGTAAGAATGTGTACAGAGTGTTGATCTTTTGAAAATGTTTTCAAGTTTGAAAGGTGTTTTGAAAGTGTTGGTGTTTGTTTTGAAAATAGCAAGGATGTTTTTGGTTTTGAAATTGAGCCAGCAACTAGGAACAATCTACCTACTCAAAAGTCTTTCATGTTTATTTCCTCTTTCCTTTGACATTGTTATCTTACCATTGATTTTGGTAAGTAACCCTATCTTTGGATGTAGAAGGGACGAGTGTGGGATGTTTGTATAGTCATAGAAGGCAACCTATGGACGTTTTAGAAATGTCATTTAGGGACTAGATCGTTTACCAAAGGCAACGTCAAGGTTCATCAAGGGACTACGATCTTTTATCGAGGGTCTTTTGCTAAAACGCCCATGTTCGAGGGACATGACTATTTTCCGATAGGCAACAAGTGAGATTACCCTAAGGGTGCATGTGTGAATAGTGCGTTTGATTGCATGCATTTTAGTCTTTGATTTTTGGATTGTCTATTTGTTGTTTTTATCTTGCCATACACACCTTAATTACTAACAATATATGAAAGCAATAAAAGTGCGGAAAATAGAGATCCTACACTATTACAATCATTAGGGGGATGGGGGTAAAAATTTATGAATGGTGGGTTGCAAGAAAATAAGTCCTAATTATCTATTACAACCATATTGAAATAATGTACAAGAATTGAAATGGACTTGTTTTGTTTTTGTTAAGAAAATAAATAAATTGGCTTAAGGAAATATTTTTATGTCTTTTTTATATTAATAAAAAAAAGGTATTAATATTGAAAAATGATAAAAGGGAAAATAGTGAGATATGATTAGCATGCTGGTGCAAGCAAAACAATAAGGATCAGAAGTTCTGAAGCCAGACGCGTTGTGACTCAGAAAGGAACATCAGTGGGAATCAGAAGTTCTGGATTGATACACTCTGAGGTCCAGCGAGAAACGTTAGAGGGAAAACACAGAAGTTCTGGGTTGCTACGTGTTGAACTTTTGAGTGTTAAAACAGTGAGAAAGCCTAGAAGTTCTATGTGTGTTAGAACAGTAAGAAAACCTAGAAGTTCTATGTGTTAAAACTGTGAGTGAAAATCCGAAGTTCTGTGTGTTAAAACAGTGAGAAAATCATAGAAGTTTTGTGTGTTAAAACAGTGAAGAGAACTCAGAAGTTCTGTGTGCTTAAACAGTGAGAAAAATCCTAGAAATTCTGTGTGTTAAAATGGTGAGTGAAAAAACAGAAGTTCTGTGTTACTTTTCAACTCTTTCCTCATATTAATCAATACATCATCAATTTATTCAGTTCTTAACAAACAACAAATTAGAAGGATAAAAGCACAATAGTTTATAGAAGTTTTAATCCTAATTCTGAGCCTAGCCTTAATCAAGAAGTTCTGATCCATAGTCTCTTCTACTTATGCAATGATATGGACAACATCAATACTATAATATTTACATATTTAATGATGTTCTGAATGAAAATATGCAAAGTCAGAAAGACTTACCTTGAACCTGGAGCGTGTGCTTGGAACTTGAATTGCTGCTTTTAGATGTTCTAGAGTCAGCAAGACCAACGGAAAAGAAAATGCCAAGTTCTTTGACTCAAAGGGAAGAACAAAGGTTTTGGTTTTCTGTTTGGGAATTCTGGATTTTTACGAAGGTTTCACAGTTTTCTTTTCTCTCTTTTGACAATTCTCTCTCTCCAAAAGCCAACCCCTTAAAGTGTGATGGAGCAACTTATTTATAGGTGAATTTGTTGTGATTTTTGGGGGAAAACAAATGGGATTTGAACACTTTTTGGCATACTGTTCCATTGCTTTTTGATCATAGTTTTCGTAGGCTAGTTTGGTGTAATTATGGGATGCAGGCATGGACTGAATTAGCTGTTGGTTATAAGACTATGCTGTAGCAGTGCGGCATGTTGTAAAAATGAGGTTTTGGGATTTGGTGATGTTCTGACCGAAGCGTTGAACATAGCCTTCATATGCTAGGGCGCTGCCTTGTTCTTGAAGCAAGTATGATGGTTAGCAGCTTTTAGCCGTTCCTAAGCTGGATTTGTAAGCATGAATTAAGGAAAAGTACCCTCATAGGAAAAAGCAAAGTAGGGGCCTAGCATAACCTTGTACAAAACTTTGTCTTTCAAGAACAACAATGGTACTTCTTTCTAACACGTGGGGAAATCCTTTGGACAAAAACTCAAAAGTGGTTGTGAGCATTAAATGATGATGAGATTTATCAAACCAGAAATCCTGCACTATGAGATTGTGCATTATAGCCTAAGTCTGGGTCAGAAGTTCAGCATCAGCGCAACTTAGAACCAATATCCAACTTCTGATCCTTGAATCCCTTTGCCCCAACATGTTCTGAGCGAGTTATCATACTTTCCATAAAGCTTGTGACATGCTTTGTAAGTTCTCTTTGAATTGCTCTTGCAACTTCTGACTGAACCTACATGAAAACTGGACCAGAAGTTGTAGACAACTTTTGACTTGAAAAATGCTTAGAATTTACTAAGTGCCTAAGCTTCAGAGACGTGTCTTTGAAGACGTACAACTTGAAATCCCAACACTTCTAGAAGAAGTTCTATTCTGCAATGTTTTGGGTCTCATTGAGATCTAAAACTCTTGTTTTAGAAGTTCTTCCAGAATCAGCTTGCATTATGGTGATAATCTGGCCAGAAGTTCCGAGCTTGTCATATTTCTTAAACACTTAGAAAAATTCTAAGTATTTAGAATTTTGACTTTTCCAAAGTAATTTTGACTTTTAAATTCCTTGATGAAACAAACTTCATATTTCAACATGTCTTGATGAAATATGATCCTTGAAACTTGATTTTGATCCAAAAGTCAAAGTTTGACTTTTCAATATGCAAATGACCATTTTGCCCTTGTGAATGACTTTCTTGAAAAATTTGTAATTTAAGGTTTGGAATTGGATGGAAGCAAACCTGAGGGTCCAGGGTGATCCTTTGAGAAATGAGAGGGCAAATTTTGGGGTACAACAATGGGACATCTCCTTTAACAACATACTCTATGATAATATGGAGGATAGAGGGTTAAGGCATTACGAGACTCTGAGCACGAGCTCGCACCCACCTAAGGTAAGGCTCAAGGGGAATAGAGTTCTTGCGTCCCAATGTCTTACTATCCACTTTGTTTACCATCCTCTAAGCTCATATAAACCTCTGGTGGTAGCCTTGATCTTCGCTTTCGTAGTTGAACACCACACCTTGGATGAGCATCTCGTGAGGACTATCTTTTCGAGCATACCCAAACTGTCGTAAAGCTAAGCAAGGGTTGTAAGTAATACCTCCCCTAATACAAGCAGTGGGATGTTAGGAAATTCCCCACAACGGTCAATGATAAAAGTATCTTCCAAGGATCTCAAACACCAATGAATATCAGAATGGGTGAGGGACATCATCCTTTGAGACCATGTCAATCTTTGCTCGTTCTTAAATGTTGATCGAGGTAGGTGTGAAGTGAACCACTTGGCGAGTAGGGGAATACAACACAAGAGAGTATCTCTTTTCTTCATGGTGCGGGTATGGAAGCAATGTAAGATGTCTCCCAGCAAGGTAGGTGTTGTACCCCAAAATTTGCCCTCTCATTTCTCAAGGATTCCCTCACAAGATCTTCTATAACGTCAAGTTTGCAGCACTGATACATCAATTTAGGCTTGGAATTGGCACAAGGGAAAAATGGTCAATTGCATACTGGAAAGTCAAACTTTAACTTTTTGGTCAACATTACATTCCAAAGATCAAATTTCATCAAGAAATTCAAGAATATCAATCTTGATCATCAAGAAGTCAAGAAAGTCAAAAGTCAACTTGAAAAGTCAAGATTTCTAAGACTTAGAAATTTTCTAAGTGTTTTTATACATGATAACTTCATCACTTTATGCCATTCTTTCACCAAGATGCAAGACGGTTCAAGAGAAAATTTCAACATGAAAGTTGTAGATCTCCATGATATCTACAACATTGCTTTACACAACTTCTCCTAAATATGCTTGGATTTTAAGTTATAAATTCATGAAGTCATGACATTTTCATTTAACACTTAGAGAAATTTTCAACATATTTTGTTCAGGATTTTATCCCAACTTCTTGGCATTTTTTCACATAGTTACAAGATGATTTTGTCAAAATGGATAACATGAAAGTTATAGAGGGTGTTTCAAGCTTTCCAAAACATCTAAGAGCATGAATTTATCATACTTGAGCTAGGAGATTCAAGAGCCTGAAGTTGGGCATTAATTCTTGAATTGCAAACTATCTTTGTTGAAGAACACATAATCCAATTGGCATGATTTGCTGCATAACATTATGTTGCAGGCCAACTTGCTTGAAAATATCTACATAATTTAATGTTTACACAAGAGCTTGAGCTATTACCCATGTGTTTGAGCCATTGTCCAAAAGATCTTTCCATTTATGGCATAAAGGCACCATTGTTATTTTTGAAAAGCAAGCTTTTTGTACAAAGTTTGTCTTGAGCCCATACTTTGCTGGTTCCTGATTATACTTCACCACAAATCATGGGAAGTAGCTCCTAAATACCAACAACTTTGGTACTTCATCTTGGGACTGTGGAGTACTTGACTTAGTTTGATCTTTGTAATCCAACCAAACCATAACATGCTGTCTTGTAAACCTAATCAACTCATATGCACAAACCCCTTGCCTATAAATAGAAGAAGCATTTTCAAAAGAAAGAGGTTAGAAAAATAGAGAGAAAAGCCATAAGTTTTGTTGTAAACTAGTCATCAAGATCCCATACTCTCTAAAAAAAGCCATAACTGTCCAAAAAAGCTTCCACTCTTGAGTTTTGAAGTCAAAATATTTGAAACTCTCACACCTTGCAAGCTCTGTCCAAACATCTAAGCACCTCACATACATCACCTAGAAATTGTTCAAACTCAAGAACAAGCTTCTACAACACCTCTATTTTCTTTTCCAAGTTCAAGAATAGTCAAGACAACAACTCAAACTCAGAGTATAAGATCCAGCTCTAAGGTAAGTTTCTTGACTTTTGTTCTTCATTTCAAGCATCATTAGTAATTCATTTTTTGAAGACAAAGTGTAGTAACCATTATCCTTGAAGTTAACCTTTTGTTTATCTTCCATTATTTTCATTATGTGTTGAGAACTAACCCATATATGCAGCAAAACAATGTTGAAGTAAAAAAATGACAGTATGAGTCAACACATAGCCTTATGAGTCGATACATACTGCTTTACATGCCCAAAACAGAAGGAAAAACAATATATGAGTCGACACAAAACACGTATGAGTCGACACATACCATTATGTATCGACTCATACTGAGTTGATTTGGCAATACGGGGGCAAGGAAAGTTATGTGTCGATGCATGTGAGCTTGTGTCGACACATAATAGTTCAAAATGCAATTTTTCCTTCTTTTTACACTGTTTTTACATTTCCTGCATTGTTATTCAATATGGTTGTAATATTTAAGTTCCTATTTCATCCCTATTTTGTAAATCATACCCCCATCCCCTAAACGATGTAATAGCGTAAGACTTTATTTTCCACAATTTAACGCTTTCGAATACAAATGCTAGTAATTAGGGTTTTGTATGGAAAGACTAAAACCAATCAATAGAAAACCCTAATCAAAGACAAAAACAATGCATGTAAATCAATACACTTGCACACAAACACCCTTAGGGTAATCCCTCTTTTTTTCCTTTCGGAAAATAGTCATGTCCTTCGAATATAGGCGTTTTAGCAAAAACCCTCGATAAAAGATTGTAGTCCCTCGATGACCCTCAATGTTGCCTTCGGTAAACAATCTAGTCCCTAAACAACATTACTAAAACATCCCATAGGTTGCCTTCTATGACTATACAAACATCTCACGCCCGTCCCTTCACATCCAACGATGGGACTTCTTACCAAATCAACGGTAAGATAGCAACATCTAAAGGAGGAGGAAAATAACATTTAAGACCTTTCGAGTAGGTAGATTCGCTCCTAGTTGCTCGCTTGCTCACAACAAAAACATTTTATACACCAACACTTTCAAAACAACTTTCAAAACTTTAAAAAAATTTCAAAAGATCAACACTTTGTATACATTCTTACGAACAAGAATCATCACAAAGTTTGCCTAGACAAAGGCCTCTTTACAAAATACTTTCAAAAACCACACAAAGCATATTTTCAAACAAAAGCAAGTGATCTAGAAAGTAACTAAGAGCCCATGGAAAACCATGGATGAAAAGGGTGCTAATACCTTCCCTTTTTATAATCTACCCCCCAAACTCAAGAAATAATCTCAAAGGTCTTTCATGTGCTTTTTCACATTTCCTTTTGGATAAAAGAAAAGTCGGTGGCGACTCTTGCTAAACCGCAACATTTGTGATAAAACGCAAAACAACCAAGTCAGTTCTCCCACCGTACCATAGAACTGGCGACTCTGCTGGGGAGAAATTTTCAAAAGTGGAGTTAACTTAGGGCTATATCATATTTACTTGCTTTCATTGTTTGATTTGATTGCTTTACATTTTGGTTCTTTGTTTGGGTTTAAATCCTCTACCCGAATTTGGGATACCTTATAGGTAAGTAGAAATATGTTGTGGAATATGTGCAGGGTATACCGACATGGTCTAAGCAATAACTACGTTAGTGCGACATATTTGTGGGTACCGGTAGCCCTTGAGTAGTCAAGGAGAATACGGGGCCGCTGAGTGATGTCATAAAGCACTAACTGACTTTAGAACCTTTACTCGACAAACTTGGCCATTAGGACGTAGTAAGATGACCAACTTTGGTGCTGTCCGAAGTTGGTAGATACTCGATACTACACTCATTGAGGTTTGGTTTTTTGGGATATTTAGGTCGCCATTAGAGAGGCTTGCGCTGAAACAACGGCCAAGGAAACAAACCAGTGATATTGAGCTCCTTAGAACCCAGTTACTATTGCTAGGACAGGTTTGAGCCAACTAAACTTCAAGAGGGTACTTACCTATGAGACTCCATGCAAGCCTGAAACTAAGGATTTGTTTGCCTTGTTTGTATATATTTACTTATACATAACATCATAAACATCATAACATCATACTCATACTCACTAACCATTTCAAGGATTTTTGGGATTTATCTTTGTTCTGTTTTGTAGGACATGGATTCTATTCGCAGAAAAACCATTCAAGTCAATCTTGTAAGGATCCCTCCTCAACTTAAAGAGCTAGCATCAAGGATTCCTGAAAGTTCTCCATTTACCGAAAGACATGGTCGCCTACTAAACTTGGTTACCTCCAACACTGATGAAGACATGATGAAGGTGCTCTTCCAGTTCTTTGATCCTCTACACCATTGTTTCACATTTCCCGATTATCAACTTGTGCCAACTTTGGAAGAATTCTCCCAACTCTTGAGAATTCCCATTCTCAATCAACTACCCTTCAACGGTATGGAAAGAGATCCAAAACCTGAAGAGATTGCTCAAGCCCTACACTTGCAACAATCTAATGTCACAACTAATTGGGAAACAAGGAGTGGTGTCAAAGGTTTCTTAGCGAAGTTCTTGTTTGAGAAAGCTCAAGATTGTTGGAACTCCTTGGACTTACAAGATTTTGAGGAAATTGTGGCCCTTCTCATCTATGGGATAGTTTTGTTTCCAAATCCTGACCAACTCATAGATGTAAACACCGTCAAAATCTTCATGTCTCATAACCCAGTGCCTACTTTGTTAGGAGACATCCTACATTCTTTTCACTCTCGCACTTTGAGTAAGAGAGATATCCTCATGTGTTGCACTCCTCTCTTGGAAAGATGGTTTATTTCGCATCTTCCCCATTCTGTTTTGAAGAATGAGCAAGGTTCAAGATGGTCCCATAGGTTGATGACACTCAGACATTTAGATATTCATTGGTGTTCCCGCTCTTTGGAGAATGTTACTATCTTCGACCGTTGTGGAGAATTCCCTAATGTCCCTTTTCTTGGCATTAGAGGAGGTATCACTTACAACCCCTGCTGTGATATGGTGGGAGAACTGACTTGAGGGTTTTGCATTTTATCGTAAATGTTGCGATTTAGCAAGAGTCGCCACCGCCTTTTTTTATCCAAAAGGAAGGGTGAAAAAGAACAGGAAATACCTTTGAGATTGTTTCTTGAGTTCCGGGGGTAGATTATGAAAAGGGAAGGTGTTAGCACCCTTTTCATCCATGGTTTTCCACGGGCTCTTAGTTACTTGCTAGATCACTTGCTTTTTGTTTTGAAATTGCGCTTTGTGTGGTTTTGAAAGTATTTTATAAAAGAGGCCATTTATTTAGGCAATCTTTGTAATGATTCTCGTTCGTAAGAATGTATGCAAAGATGTTTGTCTTTTTGAAAATGTTTTCAATGTTTGTAAACTGTTTGGAAATGTGTGTGTTTGTTTTGAAAATAACAAGGATAGTTGTTTGGAAATAGAGCAAGTAACTAGAAGTAATCTACTTACTCAAATGTCTTTCTTGTTCATTTTCTATTCCTTTGACATTGTTGTCTTACCATTTATTTGGTAAGCAACCCTATCTTTTGATGTAAACGGGACGGGCATGGGTCATCGTATAACCATGATTAGCAATATTGCAAAGTATCTTAGCATTTTTGAGGGACCAAGATCATTCGTAAGGCAACATTTGTAGCGTCATCGAGGGACTATGATCTTGTATTTTGATGGTTTTTGCTAAGATACCTCACATGCGTAATATGGCCATTTATAAGGCAACCAAGTGGATTTTATCCTAGGGGTGCTTGTGTTCAAGTGTATTGATTTTCATGCTTGTTTATCTTGAATTAAGGTTTACTAATTGTTGATTTTAGTCTTGCCATACAAACCCTAATTACTAACATTTATATTAAAGCGATAAATTGCGGAAAGTAAAATTACTATGCTATTACATCGTTTAGGGGATGGGGTACAATTTACAAATGGGGATGGAATAGGAACTTAAATATTACAACCATATTGAATAATAATGAAGGAAATGTAAAAACATTGTAAAAAGAAGGAAAAAATGCATTTTGAACCATTATGTGTCGACACGAGCTCACATGCATCGACACATAACTTTCCTTGCCCTTGTATTGCCAAATCAACTCAGTATGAGTCGATACATAATGGTATGTGTCGACTCATACACTGCATGTGTCGACTCATACGTGCTTTGTGTCGACTCATACACTGTTTTTTCTTCTATTTTGGGCCTGTAAAGCAGTATGTATCGACTCATACAACTATGTGTCGACTCATATTGTCATTTTTTCTATTTCAACATTGTTTTGCTGCATACATGGGTTAGTTCTCAACATATAATGAAAAGAATGGAATATAAACAAAAGGTTAGCTTCAAGGACAATGGTTACTATACTTTGTCTCCAAAAAAGGAATTATTAATGATGCTTGAAATGAAGAACTAAAGTAAAAGAAACTTACCTTGGAGTTGGATCTTATATTTTGAGTTTGATTTGTTGTTTTGACTGTTCTTGAACTTTGGAAAAGAAAGCAGAGGTGTTTTAGAAGCTTGTTCTTGAGTTTGGACAATTTCTAGGTGATGTATGTGAGGTTCTTAAATGCTTGGATAAAGTTTGCAAAGTGTGAGTGTTCTGGATATTTGGATTTTAAAACTCAAGAGTGGAAGTTTTATGTACTTCTATGGCTTTTTGTGAATATGAGATTTTAAGGGTTTGTCAATAAAACTTCTGGATTTTTATCTCTATTTTTTCTAACCCCTTTGTCTTGTAAATGCTTCTTCTATTTATAGGCAGGAGGTTTATGCATATGAGCTGACTAAATTTGCAAGACAACATGTTATGGTTTGGTTAGATTACAAAAATCAAACTATGTCAAGTACTCCATAGTCCCAAGGTGAAGTACCAAAGTTGTTGGTATAAAGGAGCTACTTCCTATGATTTATGGTGGAGTATAATCACAACAAGCAAGGTATGGGCTCAAGACAAACTTTGTACAAAAAGTTTGCTTTTCAAGAATAGCAATGGTGCCTTTATGCCATAAATGGAAAGATGCAATGGACAATACTTGCACCACTTGGATAATGGTTCAATAAATTGTGTAAACATATTATTATGGATAGATCTACAAGTAAAGAGGCCTTCAAAGTGAAGATTATGCAGCCTAGGCTTGGATCTGAATTTTTGTTCATCATGAAATGGCTTGAAATCAAAGTGAGAAATTGCCAACTTCATCTCTTCGATTCTCTCTACTCAAAAATGATCTCAAGGAGTTCTTGGACATTTTGTAAAGCTTTCAATGTACTCTATAACTCATATTTGAAATGTATTTCAAGATTCATCTTGGAACTAGGTGAAAAATTTCCATGAATTTAGGTCAAAAACCTGCCTAAATTAGGGCAAAATTTCACTAAGTTATTTAGTTCATGAGCATGTATTCACAAAATTATATCTTGAGATCCAAACATATTTAGGGAAAAATGTGTGAAGAAAAGTTGTATATTTCATGGAGGTCTACAACTTTCATGTTGGGAACTTTCTTTGAATCATCTTGCATCATGGTGGAAATTTGGCTTAAAGTTGAGAAAAAATAAGAAATTTTCTATACTTAGAAAAATTTCTAAGTTAAGCAAATTTCAAATTTTAAAACCAAATCTTTAATCTTTGATTTCTTGATGAACAAGTTTCACATTTTGACATGTTTTGATGAATTATGATCCTTGGCACTTGATTTTGACCAAAAAGTCAAAGTTTGACTTTTCAGTATACAGTTGACTTTTGATCAGTTGACTGCAAATTTCATCTGTTTATCCAATGGATTTGCAATGTTTTGAACCATGCTATTAGCTCAATGTGATACAAATGAAACCTTGAAATCATGCTTCAAATCAATTGGTCATTTGCTAGGTCAAAAATCAGAAATTGCCCTTCCTCAGTCAAAACCCTAATTTTGACCATTTTGCCCTTTTGATGATTTGATCAAATTTCTTGAGGAATTGTGGTCCAAACTTGATCAAATGATACATATGAGTCTAAAATGTTGATGTGGATAAAAAATATGAAGGTTGACTGTAAATTGGCCATGGTTGACTTTTTTCCAAATACACTCATTTTTAGGTCAACTGTCCAATTGACTGATCAAACATGTAGTTCAAGGCCTGAAACTTGGCATGAGTAATCTTAGGGGTCCATAATGATGTTTGAAATTCATATGAAGCATTGATAGTCCAAAAATCCTTGTGCAAACTCAAACCCTAATTTTGGGTCATCAGTGTAAGATAAGATGTCTTGAGCTGATCAAACCCTAATGCAGTCTTGAGTCAAAGAGACCTTGTGGGGAAAATCTTGATAAATGAGAGGGAAATGTTGGGGTACAACAGCTTCCCCTGTTCAATCTTCTTAAACCTGAATATTTAGATTGGCGAGTTTTGCCATTCGTGACTCGAAGGTGGAAGATGATTGGACACTAGAGTGCCCAGAAATTTGTACTCGGTGATGTGATGGTTGAGGGAATGGGCTTAAAGATGCCATTTAGAGAGGTGATAGAAAGTTGTAGGAGATGGGCTTAAAGATGCCATCTAAGAGTGATTGTTGAATTGTAATTTGTAAGTTGAAAGAATGAGTATCAGAATTGCGTCAGTGTCTGGAGCGTGTCTGAACTGTATCTGGAAGGTTGTATCTTGGACAAGTATCAGAATGGAATCCGTGCCTGGAGTGTATCCATACTGTATCTAAAAGTTGAATCTGAATGAGTATCAGAATGAATCCGTGTTTGGAGCGTATCCGCACTGTATCTGAACTTGAAATCTGAATAAGTATCAGAATGGCATCCGTGTCTAGAGCGTATCTGAACTGTATCTGAACTTGAAATCTGAATGAGTATCGGAATGGCATCCGTGTCTGGAGCGTATCTGAACTGTATCTGAACTTGAAATCTGAATGAGTATCAGAATGACATCTGTGTCTGGAGCGTATCTGAACTGTATCTGAACTTGAAATCTGAATGAGTATCAGAATGGCATCCGTGTCTGGAGCGTATTTGAACTATATTTGAACTTGAAATCTGAATGAGTATCATAATGGAATCCGTGTCTGGAGCGTATCTGAACTGTATCTGAATTTGTAATGTTGTTAGTGGTAGCTGTTAATCTTATTCTGAAAAGGGTAAAATGTTAGTTGAAACACAAAATTATGTTGCATGAAATGTATGATGCAATGTAATTGCTTTATCAATGTTTATGATATATGGATGTAATGTATGCGCATGTAAGCTGATTTATTGTATTGATGTTTGATTGAGGAAAATAAATCCTTGAATGTTGCTGAGGATATGTTGAATTTTTATGTCTTGAAGTTGAAGTACTGACGAACTCTTGTTGAGAGAAGTAAATTCCATTGTAAGGGCAACACCATGTACTGCTTGTAAGATTTTATTTGGGAATCCTGAGAATTTAACAATTTCTACTTGGGATTAATAAATTGAAATTTGTTCCGCTGGAGATTTAAATGACATACTGTGGGGATTACTTATGGAATAGCCCAGAGACGTTTTCATGTCTTTTCAACCTATCAGTAATTGTCTTTCTCATTTTGTTTATTTGTAAACAGTAATTATGTTCAAATGCATATGTTCGTCAATGAATCATTGGACGTTTTTGAAAACAAAACACAAGAGTAAAGAAAAAGACAAATAGTTTTTGCACTTTCAAAGGGATATCTTTGTATTGACTTTGAGAAAGTATTTTTGTACAAAGGGGACAAACATTCTAGTAAGAGAATGCTGTCGAAAAACAAGAAAAATTTATACAGAGAAGGATAGCTACATGTAATAATCCCATGGGGTTCCCATTCTGCTATAGCCTTTGCATTCTCCGAGTATCTTGTCTATTTTCCTTGTCCGAAGATGATTGAATTGATCAGAAACTCTGAGTTTTGTTAGTGGAAGCCAAAGGTTGTCCGTCAAGTGATCCGACGGGACATAGCCATACGCTTTAATTCCCTAACTTTTGCCTGGACTGCCCTTTCGGGTTTTTAGTCCACAGGGAAACCCTTTTTTGCCCAAGTCGCCCTTTTTGGTTTTCAACTTGCCGGGTGTACATATTTTTTATTTTATCCCTAATTTTTGCCCGAACCATTTTGGTTCGTCGGGATGCCATTGTTTTGCCTAGGTGTGTCAACCTAGCGGGTCTCTTATGCGTAGTATCTTTTGACTATGTCCGTGTTCGCTGGGTGTGACAGCTCGTCGCCATCCATGGTGGTCAAGATCATTTCCCCACCGGAGAAAATGCTTTTGATTACAAATGGTCCTTCATAGGTAGGAGTCCATTTGCCCCTGGGATCACTTTGTGGTAAGATGATACATTTGATCACTAGATCCCCTACTTGATACACTTGGCGCCTGAATTTCTTGTTGAAAGCCTTGATCATCCGCTTTTGATACATCTGACCATGGCAAATAGCAGTAAATCTCTTTTCATCAATTAAGTTCAGTTGATCAAGTCGAGTTTGGATCCAATCGTCTTCATTCAAACCCGCATCCTTCATAATCCTCAGAGAAGGGATTTGGACCTCAATAGGAAAAACAACTTCCATGCCATATACCAAAGAATAGGGTGTTTCCCCAGTTGATGTGCGAGCCGTGGTGTGATACGGTGGCAGAACCAGAACTATTTTAGATGCTGGTTTGCGTTTTGCGTTTGTGTTTGCAAAATGTCGCGGTAAGCAAGAGTCTCCATCGACTTTTATTTTATCTAACAAGGAAAGGAAAAAAGCACAGAAAAATTCCTTTTTTGAGATTTTCTGAGTACGGGAGGTAGATTATAGAAAAGGGAAGGTATTAGCACCCTTTCTATCCGTGGTTTTCCACGGGCTCTTAGGTACTTGCTCATCATTTTCAAAATTTCTTGTGTGTGTTTGATTTGAAAAAGTTTTTGTTTGACTTTGATTTTACCCTTGCTTCTGTCTTCAAGAGTGTTACGAAGTGTTTTTGAAACTTTGTTTGAAAAGAATGTAAGTGTGAAAAGTTTGTTTGTTTTGAGCAAGTACCTACTAGCATCTACATACTCGAAAAAAGAATTGTTCTATGTTCATTTCCTTTAGACAATGCTATCCCACTATTAGTGAGTAGGTAGCATCGTCGTTGGAGTTTTAAGGGTCAATTCAAAAGGGACGCACGATCACTAAAGCAATGTTAGGACATCTTAGTAATAACGCTAATGTCTTAAGATCAATAATCGAGGCAACAATTCTGAGGCAACCTTTCCGATGCAACTTGGATCTTTAAGACAAAAGGGCGACCACTAAAATATCCTATACTTAATGACCGTTTACCGAAGGCAACCGAAGTGAGATTATACCCTAGGAGTGCGCATGTGCGAGTGATTCAATTTCAAGTTTATTATCTTTGCACATTTAGGGTTTGCTAACCTTTTAAAATTAATCATTCATTCTTGTCATGCAACCCTAATATCATACATCTAACAGTTAATATTTTGCGGGAATTAAAGTGCGGAAAGTAAATCTATGCTATTACAAGGCTTCGGGTATTAATTACATAGCCAAAAACAACCCGTAAAACAAAACGATAAATGAAAATAAAATCCCTAATTAATCTATTACAACTTATGAGCAATTACATCAATATGGTAAAAAATAAAGCGCGATGAATCGAGAACGAGAGAGAACTAGGGTTTTGACCCCGTCTAACCTAATCGGAAGAAACAATTATTTTTGTTGTTTTTCTAATTATTTAAGAAAAAAAGGTTTTTATTAAATACAAAATTAATTAGCAATTAAATTAATTAAAGAAAATGACTAAATTTAACCTATTTTTATATTTTGTTATTTTTTAAGAAAAAAAAATAGAATTAAGTTAGAAACAAGAACCCTAATTGTTCCAATATTTTTAATTTATTTACAAAATAATTTAAGTTACCTAAAATTAAATAACCTAATTCAATTAATTTTTGTATAAAAAATAAATATCCTAAATCTAATTTGGGTGAAAAATATTATTTTTGTGATTTTTTGAATAAAAGAAAATTAATTTGTGTTAGTAAATATAAATAAATAAATTAAATAAAGAAAAAGAAAAAGAAAAAGAAAGAAGAATTGGGCCTGTGAAAGTAATTTGGGAGTGTGCTGATAGCAAGTCTTGGGCCCAAAAGGAATTGATCCATGTTGACTTGCTGGATCCCATGCTTTGCTTTGACCAAGGCCTTTGGTACTCCTTCATCTGATGACCTTTAGATCTGGCCATCTGGACACTTGGCTGGTTGGATAATGATGGACCATGGTGGTCATCCCACCTTTGCACGCGTCTGATCACTGAAAGAAAAACAATATGAAATAATTGGGGGGACCTGGGATTCGAACCCAGGTCCTGTAACCTTTTCCAAATGCTCCAATGCCAACTGCGCTGAAAGCTTGCTTTGTATATAAAATAATAATAATTGATAATATACAATAATGGGAGTTAGTGGAGAGAGAAAAAATAAAACTGTGCCAGAATTCAAATAAGCGAATCAGATGGTGCCACGCCAGTCATCCCTAACCTCGCTCCGTTGGTAAAAGTCATAGACTTTTACCTACGGACATATGTCTGTAGCTACAACCCTGGCTTATTTCAAAACGTCCCATGGGCATGATCAATGAATTCTAAGGCTGTGGTTTGATTCGTCTTGGCCTGCTGAGCACGATGGTGCTCTTCTTGAGGGCTAATTTTACCTGTCCACAAAGATCCTAAATCGAAGCAAAAAACCCTAACAATGGTAAACTCTGATACAGTCCACAAAAACACAATTAAATGATATAGATAGCTTGGAAATGTTTCAAGGAGCAAGAATATATAATTATTTCATGATATAAGTACCAGAATCATGCAATTCGATTTCAAGAACAAGTCAAAGTCGTGGCCGACTTACAGTGGGTTTTGGCGCTGGAAAGTGCTTGTTTTTTATTGATACAGCCTCCTTGCAATCCCAGGAATCGAATGAGATGGCTAAGAGACCTTGAAAGTGCCTGGAAGTACAAAATCGAATCACCACTTTTATTTGATTTTTTCAAGTTTGGTTCTTGTTCTTGGAGGCAGCTCTGCACGAAAATTCTTGTTGTTAGGGTTCAATGATCTTTAGCATAAGTAGTGAATCACATTAGGTTAATTATTTTTGGCCAAGATATCAAGAATTCATGAATGGGATATTTGGTCTTTAAGCCATATGAAATCTTTCCATAACCATGTAAATCATGTCTTTTTTCCTTGATTCGAATTTGATTGATTAGGCCAGCTCATTTGGATTTGATTTTCATCAAAATTAGATCTTCAAAACAAATCTTGGTATTTTTATTATTTATTTGATTTAAAATGATTTTTATTAAATAAAAACCATAATAAAATAAATAAATGGAGAAAATAAGATGTGGTGGCTGCCTTGGGTCGTGGACCATGCTACCAACTCAAAACAAGTGCAAAAGATTGGGCCTATTTAGCAAAAATTGCATTTTTAGGCATAGTTGACTTTTGACAATTTTGCAAAAAGGGTCAACTTCACCAATGCATAACTTCCTCAATTGTGAATCTTTGAAGGTGTTCTTGGACTTTTTAGAAAGCTTGAGATGTCTCCTAAGCAACCCTTTTGGTATCATCTCAATTTGGTATTCCATGTTCATGTATGAAGCTTTGACAAAAAAGGTGTTTTTGTTGACTTTTCAAAGTGACCTATAATGTCCAAATTCATAACTTATTGTGAGTGCATATTTTGAAATTGGGAGCTGAAGATGAATTGTTGGGAATTGCATCCTCTTCAAAATGAGCTTTGGATGGGTCATTTCTCATAAAGTATGAGAAAGTTATGCTTGGTCAAAGTTGAGTTGACTTTTCCTACAAAACCCTAATTTAGCAACTTTTGGGTTTTGATGAATTGTGAGCAATCCTTGAGGAATCATGATCAACCCTTGATCAAATGATGAATAATACTTCAAAATGAGGACGTTTACCAAAAATCTTGAAGTTTGACTGTATGGAGGCCACAATTGACTTTTGCCCTAGCATAGTCGATTTTCAGGCCTTTGAGCAATTGACTGAGCAAACTTTCTCTGTAGGGCTTGAAACTTGACATGGATGATCTTGAGAACATATTAGGACAATGGTGAGCATTTGGGATCCCTTGGAATCAAGTATCTTGATGCAACATGAAACCCTAATTTGAGGTAGACTGCCTTAGGAAAGAGCTTGTCTGGTCAACCCTTGGGCTTCCTTGAGCAATTTGAAGACCCCACTTGAAATGTATTGAGAAATATGAGAGGGAAAATTTTGGGGTACAACAACTGCCTCTGTTCATTCTTCTTAAACCTGAGGATGTAGATTGGCTTGCCTGCCTTTCGTGATCTGAAGGTTGAAGATGATTGAACACTAGAGTGCCCAAGAAATTTGCACTCGCATGAAGTGGTACTTGTCTTGTGATGTCGGGAATGGGCTTATAGATGCCATTTGGAGATTAATTACGGAAGATGGGCTTAAAGATGCCATCAGAAGAAGTTTCGATCGCATAAGACATTCCTTAGCGAGAGCTTGTATACCTGTTGTTGAGGGGGATTCCGCTGGGGAATGTTGGTCTCTGTCTTGAGAAAAGTTGAATTTTAGGAGCTTCAGTCGTCCGTTATTCTACTGGGGAATCGTATCTTGGTCGAAGAGGTGAAAATGAACTACTATCTGGTTGTGTTCCAGGCTTCATAATGATAAGATCGACTGCTATCTGGTCGTAATCCAGGCTTTACAATGATTTACTGGGAAGATGAGATTAAACTTGCTATCCGGTCATAATCCAGGCTTTGCAATTTCTCAATTCTTATCTGGTCCTAATCCAGGCTTCAGAAGGAATTCAGTTGTTATCCAGTCGCATCCGGGCTTTAACTTGAATTTAGGGCACACTAATATTCGGTCGACTCCGGGCTTCTTAGTAATTGTCCAGGTAAAATTGCTATTTGGTCAAAATCCAAGCTTCGCAATGTCTTGTACCGCTATTTGGCCATAATCCAGGCTTCACGAAGTTTCATACCATTATCTGGTCAAATCTAGGCTTCATGGTGTCCTGTACTGCTATCTGGTCGAATCCAGGCTTCACAATACCTCACTTCTTATCTGGTCGAAATCCAGGATTCCGAAGAAATCAAGTGGTTATCCAGTCGCATCCGGGCTTCCATTTGATTTTAAGGCCTACTAATATCCGGTCGACTCCGTGCTTCATAGTAACTGGCCGGGTGAACTTCTATTTGGTCGAAATCCAAGCTTCAGTGTCCCTTACTGTTATCTGGTTGTAATCCAGGCTTCAGTGTCTTTTATCGCTATCTGGTCGTAATCCAGGCTTCACGATGTATCATACCGCTATCTGGTTGTAATCCAGGCTTCATGATGTCTTATACCATTATCCGGTCGAATCCAGGCTTCATGGCGTTCGGGGAAATCAAGATATTATCCGGGAGAATCTGGGCTTCATAACTTGTATTAAAGATATACCACTATCTGGTCGTAATCCAGGCTTTATGGCGTCTCGTACTGCTATCTGGTCATAATCCAGGCTTCACAGAAACTTGTTGAGCTATTATCTGGTCGTAATCCGGGCTTCACGGCTTGCTCGAGATTTAAACTATTATCCGGTCGAAAATTCGGGCTTCATAGCTTGCTTTTAAAAGATACCACTATCTGGTCGTAATCCAGGCTTCGCGATATTCTGATACTGTTATTCGGTCGTTCTCCGGGCTTCACAATATGATGGAGGAATCAAGATATTATCCTGTCGGATCCGGGCTTCATAGCTTGATCTTTATGAGAATTCGATTGTATCTTTTCCTGAAAGGTAAAGAGTTAGCCGTATGTAATGCCATGATGCATGACATGTATCGAGCAATGATATTCTCAAAATAAATGAGACTGTGTTGTATGATGCGTATATGCATATCGTGATGTATGGACGTGTAATGTTATTATGATGTTCTCTTAGTTGGGGAAAATAAATCCCAGACTGTTGTTGGAGAATATAAAGAGTTTCGCTCGTTGGGGATAACGACCGAAGATGATTTGAGAATGACTTGGCGGAAGAATAATTCTGCTGGAGAATAAACTGGTGAGAAAATGACTCTGTGGGGAAGAGATACTCTATCAGAAGGTCCGCTGATTCGGAGAAATAACCTCGGTTGTGGATGAATCACCGTTGCTGGTGATGATAACTCTGTCGGGGATAAAATTTTTGTTTGTGGAAGAAATAAACTCCACTGGGGATGGTCTTCCCTTGTTGGTGAAAGATGAACTTTGCTTGGGGAGAATCTTACCGACTCACTCGCGATTGCGAACCTCATCTGGGGAGAGCTAACACCACTGTCTTTTGGGTGTTTTTTACTCTGCGGGGAGTGTATGTATTTTTAGTCATATTCTCCATCTAGGTTTATCCCTGTACCTGGTGAATAGAGAAACTGTAAGGTTTGGACATTTATGTTTGCCCCTGTTCCTGTCATTACGAGTAATCGTCTTTTGTTTTGCATGTAAATATTTATGAGCAGCAATTATTGTCAAATGCATATATCAAAAATGAACTATTGGATGTTCTTGTAAAACAAAACAGAAAAAGAAAAACAATTTGAAATTTCTTTGTAAAAACGAATTGTATTGATTTTGAAGTTGGCCTGTAAATAGGCCTTTTTTGTACAAGAGGTTGACGTCCTAGTAAGGGAACGCCGCCGAATGACAGAATTTATACAATCTGTGAAAAAACAAAGAAACCCAGCTATGTGAACAATCCCACTGGGTTCTAACTCTGCTATCGTCTTTATATCTTCGAGCGTCTCATCACTTTGCTACTTAGTTGAAGGTAGATCAGATTGATTGGCGCCGTCCGAGCTTGATAGTCGATGCTGAAGTCTGGTTGCAAGATGATCCAATGAGACATAGTGTTACGCTTTAATCCTTAATTTTTTCCTGGACCTCCCTTTCGGGTTTTCAGTCCACCGGGATACCCTTTTTTGCCCAAGCCGCCTTTTCAGGTTTTCGACTTGCCGGGTGTACAGATTTTTTTCATTTTCATCCCTTACTTTTGCCCGAACCCTTTTGGTTCGCCGGGAAGCCCTTATTTTTGTCCAAACCCTTTTGGTTCACCGGGAATCCCTTATTTTTGCCTAGGCCAATCGACCTAGCGGGTCTTTGATTATGCGTAGTATTTTTTCACTATGTCTGCATTGACGGGGTTAGGAAGGTCGTCACCATCTATGGTGGTTAGAATCATGGCTCCTCCTAAGAAAATGTTCTTAATCACAAATGGCCCTTCGTACGTGGGGGTCCATTTGCCCCTGGGATCACCTTGCGGCAGTATGATGCGCTTGATTACTAGATCCCCGACTTGATACTCTTGTCGTCTAACTTTCTTGTTAAATGCCTTGATCATTCGTTTTTGATATGTCTGACCATGACAAATAGCAGTAAGCCTCTTCTCGTCGATTAAGTTCAGCTGGTCAAGCCGGGTTTGGATCCAATCGTCCTCACTCAAACCTGCATTTTTCATAATCCGAAGAGAGGGTATCTGAACTTTAATGGGTAGGACTGCCTCCATGCCATACACCAAAGAGTAGGGTGTTGCCCCTGTCAATGTCCGTGCTGAGGTACGGTATCCGTGAAGAGAGAATGGTAACATCTCATGCCAGTCTTTGTATGTCACCGTCATCTTCTACACAATCTTCTTGATGTTTCTATTAGCCGCTTCAACAGCCCCATTCATCTTCGGCCGGTAAGGAGAAGAGTTGTGATGCTGTATCTTGAATTGTTTGCAGAGCTCAGTGATCATCGTATTGTTGAGATTTGTACCATTGTCCGTAATGATCCTCTTTGGTACACCATATCGACAGATCAAATTATGTCGAATAAAATGCGCCACGACGTTCTTGGTTACTATAGCAAAGGAAGTTGCCTCAACCCACTTCGTGAAATAATCAATAGCTACCAGAATGAAACGATGCCCGTTAGACGCAGTAGGTCTAATCTCGCCAATCATATCGATGCCCCTCATTGAAAAAGGCCAAGGAGCTGTCAAGACGTTCAGAGGAACGAGAGGTATATGCACCTTATCAGCATAGACTTGGCACTTATGACAGGTCCGAGAATGCTGATAAAAATCGGCTTCCATTGTGGACCAATAATATCCTACCCGTAGTATTTTATTTTCCATGGTATGTCCACTGGAATGAGTTCCGAAAGTACCTTCATGTAACTCTTCCATAATCTTTTCTGCCTTGTTCTTGTCCTCCTCCGTACCCAAAGTCACTGATTCTACTGGCTCTTCATGAGGCTGTATGGCCCTCTCTTCCTATAGTAATAGTCTAGCAAGCTCTCCAGGTACCTCACAATCATCCTCACCTTCGTCCTCGGCTTGGTTGATCGGACTTTCAAAGTCATAACCGGCAGTAGCAGAGTCGTTATGAATGGGATCCAGAGTGGATGTGGATCTGCATTATTTTATGATATGTGAGTGTGTGTAATACAATAGCTGTTTTGATAAAGTGCGAGATAGAAAGAAAAAACAAGGAGCGCAAAATTTGTAATGCAAGAAAACGTCCAATGCTTTATTGATGATACATGAAAATGACAAATAATAAGCCCTCACAAACAAAAGCCAAAATGCCTCGGGTAAGGCACTGGGCCGTAAAGTTTCAAACTGTCTATTACAAATCTTAAAACAAAAGTCTATTACTGTGTAATAAAAGAAACGGGCACGAAGTCCTTCACCGTCCAGTTGTTCAAGCCACCGTTGGTAGTCGGGTAAATCCAGCTGTCGATATCTGACTCTTCTTCATCATCTTCAATTGCATTCACTCCTGGATTACTGATGCACAATGGAGGTCTTTCGATCCGTGCGCACTGAACAGCCCTTTGAGCCTCTGCAGTAAAGCCCAAACCAAACTTGTCAGTTTTGTGTGCGAAGTCAGGGAGTTGTCCCCAATTTGCACACCCACCTTGTGTTAGAACAAAGTTTGAATCTACTACCCTATATTTAAGTTTTGATGATAACAATGTGAAAAGATATAGTATTTATAAGTTTCATGTATGAACTATCTGCTGCCTAAAATTATTATGTTCTGACTTGCAGATACTCTGATTGATATAAGCAAGATCACATCTATTCAGCATCAGAACTTGATTTCAGACACCAGCATCAGAAGTTGCCATATCAGAATGTCAGAATCAGATGATTAACTCACGTACATGCTGAAGCCTGATGAACAAGACTGCGCTCAACACTCTGATAAAGAAACACAACAGTTCATCAGCAGCGAAGCAGAGTCAGAATGAGCCAAGCCAGAACTTGCATTAAGTAAGCAACGGTACTGTGCATTGAAAGCAAATTAATTCCAACGGCCTCATTCCAGACAAGATCTGCTCAATAAGGAAAGTTTGTTATTAGCATTGAATCAAGAATATTGCATCCAACGTTCATCATCTCAGTGCTATATAAACAAGACTTTGAAGATTGAAATGGCTAATGCTCTCCAAATCTCTACACGCACAAAAGCTAATCATAATCTTCTTTCTCTCAGTTTTTCTAAACCACACATTCTGATATTCTATCATTGTTTAGCAATCTAGTTTCTAAGCTTCAATTTGTGTATACATCACAGTTGTGATATAGTTTTGTAGAAAACATCCACACACTTAGTTTTATCTCTTTGTAAGAAAGTGTTACCTTGACAAACCGGGTTGTGGTTTGGATCAAGAAGGCTTTAGCAGTTGTTAAAGCAGTCTGTAATATTCAGTTGAATATAGTGGATTAAGACCTTGTTGGAGAGAGGCGAAATCACCTTGACGGGTGGACTGGAGTAGTTTGAGATCAAACGAACCAGGATAAAAATATCTTGTTCATTGCATTAGATTTCAGTTTTAAAATTCAACCCCCCCCCCCCTTCTTGTGTTTTTCACCACTTCAATTGGCATCAGAGCGCCTGGTTCTGAGCTAAAACACTTAACCGTGTCAGTACAAGATCCAGCGTCAGAAAAACACAATGGCAGGAAACAATTCTCACATCAGCAATGACAACAATGAGGACAGAGACAGATTCAGTGGCAAACCTCCAGTCTTTGATGGAGAAAACTTTGATTACTGGAAAGACAGAATTGAAAGCTTCTTTCTGGCACATGATGCTGATCTGTGGGATATGGTGACAGACGGATACACGCACCCTATGAATGCAAGTGGTCAGAAAATTGATAGAAAAACAATGTCTGATCAACAAAAGCGTGACTTCAAGAATCACCACAAGGCCAGAACCATCCTCCTCAGCGCCATCTCCTATACTGAGTATGAAAAGATCTCCAACAGAGACACAACAAAGAATATTTTTGACTCACTCAGAATGACGCATGAGGGCAACGTTCAGGTCAAAGAAACAAAAGCTCTGGCGCTCATTCAGAAGTATGAGGCGTTCAAAATGGAAGAATCTGAATCCATTGAAACCATGTTCTCTAGATTCCAGATTCTGGTAGCTGGTCTCAAAGTTCTGGACAAAGGATACTCTACTGCTGACCATGTCAAGAAAATCATCAGAAGTTTACCCAAGCAGTGGAGACCTATGGTTACAGCTCTGAAGCTAGCTAAAGATCTCAACAAAATCACTATGGAGGAACTTATCAGCTCCCTCAGAAGTCATGAGATAGAGCTAGAAGCTGATGAGCCTCAGAAGCAAGGTAAGCCTTTAGCATTAAAATCTAACAGAAAATTTGAGTCTAAAGTTTTGCAGGCAGTTGAAGAAACATCTGATGGATCCTCATCAGAAGAAGACGAACTCTCCCTTCTCTCCAGAAGAGTAAATCAACTGTGGAAGCAAAGACAAAGGAAGTTCAGGAATCCCAGAAGATCTGATCAGAACGAGTCTTCTTCCAGATACAGAAGGACAGATTCTTCCTCTGGATACAGAAGATCTGAAGGCTCCTCCAGTAGCAAAAAGCCAAACACCAAAGACATCATCTGCTATGAGTGCAATGAGCAAGGACACTATAAGAGTGACTGCCCAAAGCTTCAGAGGGAAAAGCCCAAAAAGAAGTTTGGAAGAGAGAAGAAGAAAAGTCTCATGGCTACATGGGATGACTCTGACTCGTCTGAAGCTGACTCAGAATCAGATGATGAAAGGGCAAACATAGCTCTCATGGCTAACATTTCAGAAGATAGTGAAGCTTCTGAATCAGACTCAGAATCAGACACCGAAGAGGTATTTCCTAACTTTGCTGTTAACTTTACAAAGGCTGAACTTGCTGAAAGCCTTAATGAGATTCTGGAACGTTATCAGCAAATTAGAGCTAAATTCAGAGACCTGAAAAGGAATCTTGAATCTGACTCTAATAAGACTGAGAGTCTCGAATTGGAAAATTCTGAGCTGAGAAATAAGATTTCAAAATTAGAAAACACTTTACAAAACTCTCAGAAGGAACCAATTTCTGAAACTCCCAGCAACGCTGATGAGATCATCAAGGAGTATGATCACAGTTTCCAGAAGTTCCTAGCTAAAAGCATAGATAGAAGCAGAATGGCTTCAATGATCTATGGAGTTAGCAGAAACGGCAGGAAAGGAATAGGATACCAAGGTAAGGTTCCTACACCAAAGAATGTCATGGACTTAACCATTAAACACACTCCTCTGAATTCACATTTTGTATATGGTCACACACATGGTATCAAATACACTAGCAGTAAGCACTCTGTGAAACCAAAATTCAACCAGAGTTTTGGTAAAACTAACAAATCAGGACCCAAGAAAATCTGGGTACCTAAGGATAAAATAATACATGTTGCAGATATCTTTAGCAGCAAGTCAGAAACACCAGTCATGGTACCTGGACTCTGGCTGCTCACGACACATGACGGGAAGAAGGCATATGTTCCAAAGCCTGGAACTTAAGCCTGGAGGCCACGTTGGATTTGGAGGCAATCAGAGGGGAAAGATAATTGGCTCTGGAACTGTAGGTAATGGAAATCTTCCCTCTATTAATAATGTTCTACTAGTAGATGGATTGATGCATAATCTGTTATCCATAAGTCAATTAAGTGATAACGGTTATGATATAATCTTTAATCAAAAATCATGTCTGTTAGTCAGAAAGATGGGACTATCCTGTTTAATGGTAAGAGGAAAAACAACATTTACAAAATCAAACTCTCTGAACTAAAGAGTCAGAATGTAAAATGTCTTCTGTCTGTTAACAACGAGCAGTGGATCTGGCACAGAAGATTGGGGCATGTTAGTATGAGAAGAATATCTCAGATTAACAAACTCAATCTGGTCAGAGGACTTCCTAATTTGAAGTTCAATTCAGATGCTCTGTGTGAAGCATGTCAGAAAGGCAAATTTGCAAAACCTTCTTTTAAATCCAAAAATGTTGTTTCTACCTCTAAGCCATTAGAACTTCTGCACATTGACTTATTTGGACCAGTTAAAACTGCTTCAATCAGTGGTAAGAAGTATGGGTTAGTAATCGTAGATGACTATAGCATATGGACATGGGTAAAGTTCTTAAGACACAAGGACGAGTCACACTCTGTGTTTGTTACCTTCTGTAACCAAGTTCAGAATGAAAAGGATCTTAGAATCGTTAAAGTCAGAAGTGATCATGGTGGAGAATTTGAAAACAAAGATTTTGAGTCATTCTTTAATGACAGAGGCATTCTGCATGATTTCTCTTGTCATAGAACTCCCCAACAAAATGGAGTTGTAGAACGAAAGAACAGAACATTGCAAGAAATGGCCAGAACCATGATCAATGAGACAAACGTTGCTAAGACCTTCTGGGCAGAGGCAATAAACACAGCGTGCTACATTCAAAATAGAATCTCAATAAGACCTATTCTGGAAAAGACTCCATATGAATTGTGGAAGAACAGAAATCCCAACATTTCATATTTTCATCCATTTGGATGTACTTGCTTTATATTAAATACAAAGAATTATTTGAACAAGTTTGACTCTAAAGCACAGAAGTGTATTATGTTAGGATACTCTGAACGCTCAAGAGGGTACAGAGTATACAATACAGAAACACAGATTGTGGAAGAATCAATTAGTGTTCGTTTTGATGATAAGCTTGACTCTGAAAAGTCAAAGCAGAATGAAGTTTTTGCAGGTATAGAAATTGAATTTGCAGGTTCTGAAGACAAGTCATCAGAAGCTCTCAACACAGACATTCCTTCAACGTCTGAAAGGAGCACTGCTAGCAATCCTACAACAGCTGCTGATCAACCTCAGAAGAGATTACCCAGAAGCAGCTTGGATCACCCAAAAGAGACTATCCTAGGAAGAAAGGAAGATCCAATCAGAACAAGAGCAAGCTTCAGAAACTCTGAAGAAACACTTATGGGACTTGTGTCTCTGATTGAACATTCTTCTATTGATGAAGCACTTCTGGATAATGACTGGATTCTGGCAATGCAAGAAGAGCTGAATCAATTCACCAGAAACGACGTATGGGATCTCGTTCCCAGACCAAAAGGATTCAACGTCATTGGAACAAGATGGGTGTTCAGAAACAAGCTAAATGAACAAGGTGAAGTCATCAGAAACAAGGCACGACTGGTTGCACAAGGTTATAGTCAGCAAGAGGGGATAGACTATACAGAAACCTTTGCCCCAGTCGCCAGGTTAGAATCTATCAGACTTTTAATTTCATTTGCTGTTAATAGAGGCATCACTCTGTATCAGATGGATGTCAAAAGTGCATTCTTAAATGGTTATATAGAAGAAGAAGTTTATGTACACCAACCCCCAGGTTTTGAAAATACAAAACATCCAGAACATGTTTTCAAACTAAAGAAGTCACTGTATGGTCTGAAACAAGCTCCCAGAGCTTGGTATGAAAGGCTAAGTAACTTTCTGCTAGAAAATGAATTCACCAGAGGGAAAGTGGACACTACTCTATTCTGTAAATCAGTTAAGAGTGACATCTTAGTCTGTCAAATTTATGTTGATGGTATTATTTTTGGTTCTACCAATCCTTCTCTTGGAAGAAAATTTGCTAAGTGTATGCAGGCAAAATTTGAGATGAGCCTCATGGGGGAACTGAAATTCTTTCTAGGAATTCAGATCAATCAAACTCCAGAAGGAACTTACATTCATCAGAGAAAATACATCAGAGATCTTCTGAAGAAATTTGACCTCTCAGAATGTAAGCCATCAAAGATTCCAATGCATCCCACGTGCATTCTGGAAAGAGAAGAGAAAATCTAGTGATTACAGCTTAGTAGGCTACTGTGATGCTGATTTTACTGGAGACAGAGTGGAACGTAAAAGTACTTCTGGAAGCTGCCAGTTTCTGGGAGAAAATCTGATCTCTTGGTCCAGCAAAAGGCAATCAACAATTGCTCTATCAACAGCAGAAGCTGAGTACATAGCAGCAGCAGGATGTAGCACACAAATGCTCTGGATGAAAAGTCAGCTTGAAGACTTCCAGATTTTTGAGAGTAACATTCTTATACTTTGTGATAATACTTCTGCTATTTTCTTAAGTAAGAATCCCATTTTACATTCTAGAGCTAAGCATATAGAAATAAAACATCACTTCATTAGGGACTATATTCAGAAAGGTATTTTGAACTTAAAATTTATAGATACAGACCATCAATGGGCTGATATCTTTACTAAACCCCTTTCAGAAGATAGGTTTAATTTCATTCTGAAACATCTCAGCATGAAAGTGTGTCCAGAGTGAAAATGTTTTAATTCCATATATTTACCTTCAGAATGTAATTGTTTTACTGTGAACTTCTGATCAATCTCCTTTCAGAAAGATAGAACATGCAGATTGTATCAGATGTAAGTCTAAAGATCTGAGAGTCTAAGCTCAAAGACAGACGTGCTGATCACTACATCAAACAAGTGTCATCCAATCATCAGCATATCTCTGAAGCAGAACGCGTGCACGCTTCTGAGAAGGCAAAGCGCTGATTGGGTGCATTGAGACACATGTCTGGTAACCGTTTTTAAGTATCTTTCTCAAATCCCCCAAAATCAGCAAGCATTTAATGAAAAGTAATCATGCTTTTAAAATGCAATCATGATTTTTCTCTCTCTTAAAAAAACGTTTATCTTTTCAAAATAGTTTTGAAAACTCTATTTAAGCACATTAATCTCTCATTCTCATTCTTTACGTTTTCTCACTGATACTCAAGCATCTTCTGCATATTTCTGTGTTCATCTCTTGCAAAACCTATTTTCCTCAGTTTATTCTCAAAACCCTTTTAGTGTGAACATGGCAACCTCCAGCAGTGCTTCTGCAGGTCCTCAGAAGAAAGCATCATCTGAGCAATATCAAGTGCCATTCAGAACTCTCCTTACTCCTGTGAAGAATCTTGAAGTGCTTTCTGAATTAATCATTGATTTTGGAAGCTTGAAGGAGAACGGTTTTGACCTAACTGAAGAAGTTAGGGCTCAGAAGTGGGAAAGGTATTTTGACAGGTTGGTTGGACCAATATTCCCAATGCTAGTCAAGGAATTCTGGATTCACGCCAAGGCTTCAACACATCTAGTCACCTCCTTTGTTATGGGGAAGAAGATTGTGATCACTGAGGATCACATTGCAAGGCTAATCGGTTACAGTGGCGGTGGCGTCCGTTGTGTGGACATGGCTGAAAGATGTGCTGATGTAGGTGTGATAGCTGCAAGGATTTTCACTCATGGGGTGCCCAGCAGCAAGATTAAAGATCTGAAGGATCATTACAGAGTGTGGGCTAAGATAATTCTGGGGTGCTTCAACCACAGGAAACCAACCAGTTCTCCTGATTACATAAATGTGGATCAGCAGTTTCTGATCTACTTTATTGATCAGAAGGTAAAGATCAATCTGGCTCACTTCCTGTTCAACCACCTCAGAACAAGTGTGAAGGAAACCAGGGAAGAAGAAAGAACCAAGAGGGATTGGATACCTTTTGGAAGGTTGATTTCAGATATTCTGACAGAGAATAGGCTGATTGAGCATCTGATAGAAGCTCAAGAGCTAAGCACTATTGAACCAACAGTTGGGAAACCTCTGAATGCAAAGAACTTGAAGAAGATGAAGCTGATAGAGAATATTCAGAAGGAACCCAGAGCTACTCTTATTGCTGATATCACCAGCAGAAGAGTGCCTCTGAGTGACTTTCCGTTATTTTCTGAAATTGAATCCAAACCAGAGGTGGTTCTCAGGTACTTGGATGCGTGCAAGGCAGATGGTTCAGATCCAAATCTGATTATCAAAGCTCTGCATCAACCTCAGCAAGAAGTGACTCTGAAGAAGACGAAGAAGAGGAAGGCACCATCAGAAGGATCATCCCAGCAGACACCCAGGAAAAGAGGTAATTCATCTGCTGCTTCTGTTTTAAATTCTTCTACTATTCCAGCATCTATTCCTCCTCAAACCTCTCATAGAATCTCAATCCCCATCCCTACCATTGATGAAACTGTATCAGAAGAGGACCCTTATGAGGCATTAAAACTCAGAAGACCCAGAACCAAACATCCCATACAACCAACAATCTCAACAACATCAGCAATTGACCAAGTGCTGTCTGACATTGATCAACACACCTCTGATCAACCAATCTCTGAACCACAAACTGTTCCTCCTCCACAACCAGAACAACAACAACCACTCTCATCAATTCTAGAAGAACCCCTTATCCCTGAACAATCAGAAATTCCAACAACTTCTCCTCAACCAGCAATTCCGTCTCCCTCTCCCCAACCAGAAATTAATCCACCATCACCTCAAACAGAGTTTCATCACTCTGAAACTCCTTCTCCTCAACCATCTGAACCTCATTCACCTCAACCATCACCTTTGGCAATCCAGCTGCCAGGTGGAACAACTATCACCTTAGCACAATTGCCATCCTCATCAGAATCTACACCACCAAATACTCCCAAAACACCACCCAGTCCAATCATAATCTCTGATTCTGATACTCCATCTCCAAAACAAACAGCTTCTCAGAAAACCTCCGAAAACCCCAGCAGGACTTTCATAGACTTAACCAGTCTTGACCGTCTTGCTGATCTGAAACACAAAATTGCCATCCCAAAACCAAAACAACCAGATGTTGGCTCTGGTATTATGAATTTTGAAACAGGTGTGCTGCAATGGATTGCTTCTTTGAAGCAAGTCTGTCCTGGAATGATTGACCCAGCTGCTTCTGATCAGCTCTGGTCACAATTCAGACTTTGGGTACGTGCTGAAGCCCTCAAGTTGCAGGATATCAACTATGAGCAGGCACAACAAAATTTCAGCAAGCTTCTGAATGAAGTTGGAAGTCAGCTTCTGAAAGAAGACGTGCTCCCTCTGGATAGTGAACCTTGGTCTGAGAAACAGCAAGCTGCAAAGGTGCAATCAGAAGAAGACAAGACCATTCTAGCTGAAGAAAGTCAAGCAGAAGATGTTGCTGAAAGCTCTCATAAGCTTCCTGCTTCTGATGCTTCTCAAGCTGCCTTGGACAGGCAGACTCTGGAAGAACTAAGGCTGAATGACATGCGTCTGCAGCAGCGGATGGATGAAAGCAATCAGAAGATGAAAGAGAGAATGGATGTGCAGGATAGCAAGATTGACACTGTTGTCAGCATGGTGTGCAAGCAGAATGAGACTGCTAAAAAGATCCAAGCCATGCTGGAGAACCTGTTCACACGCTTGCCTCCTCAACCTTAGTCTCTTTTTTCATTAATGTCCTTTTTCATGTTTTCCTTGATTTTCTGATGTACTGTTTGAATATGTTTTGTACTATTTTCTTGTTTTGATTCTGAACTCTCTTAATATGATTAGTTTTTCTGATCTTAATTGTTTTAGCACATCACCTACACTTTTTGATTGCTGACAAAAAGGGGGAGAACAAGAATGATATTTTAATCAATAACGGCTAACTAGACAGAAACTCTCAAACATTCTAACTCTATTACTTGAAAATGTTTTTTCTGTTTTGCTTAAAGTCTACAGGTACAAGGAACCTCCTGGACACTCTGAAGACTAGAAGCTCTGAAGCTCTGATCACTATGAAGTTCTGATCCGCTCTGATATTCTGATCCAAAGCAAAGCTCTGACAAGAAAAGCTCTGAAGCTCTACTCTGACATAAAGCTTCTGATAAGTCAAAGACTCTGATACTCTGATGTTCAAAGAAAGGCAAAAAGATCTGATCCTGAAGAACACGTGTAATCAAAGGGAAGTAATAAACTCAGGGGGAGTATCTCTCAACTCTGATATCTCTTTACTCCTTATCCTTTTACTTCTTACTCTGATACATATCTCAGATACCTTTTCACGTTATTTTCATTTAAAAATATCTAGTTTTTGTCATCATCAAAAAGGGGGAGATTGTTAGAACAAAGTTTGAATCTACTACCCTATATTTAAGTTTTGATGATAACAATGTGAAAAGATATAGTATTTATAAGTTTCATGTATGAACTATCTGCTGCCTAAAATTATTATGTTCTGACTTGCAGATACTCTGATTGATATAAGCAAGATCACATCTATTCAGCATCAGAACTTGATTTCAGACACCAGCATCAGAAGTTGCCATATCAGAATGTCATAATCAGATGATCAACTCACGTACATGCTGAAGCCTGATGAACAAGACTGCGCTCAACACTCTGATAAAGAAACACAACAGTTCATCAGCAGCAAAGCAGAGTCAGAATGAGCCAAGCCAGAACTTGCATTAAGTAAGCAACGGTACTGTGCATTGAAAGCAAATTAATTCCAACGGTCTCATTCCAGACAAGATCTGCTCAATAAGGAAAGTTTGTTATTAGCATTGAATCAAGAATATTGCATCCAACGTTCATCATCTCAGTGCTATATAAACAAGACTTTGAAGATTGAAATGGCTAATGCTCTCCAAATCTCTACACGCACAAAAGCTAATCATAATCTTCTTTCTCTCAGTTTTGCTAAACCACACATTCTGATATTCTATCATTGTTTAGCAATCTAGTTTCTAAGCTTCAATTTGTGTATACATCACAGTTGTGATACAGTTTTGTAGAAAACATCCACACACTTAGTTTTATCTCTTTGTAAGAAAGTGTTACCTTGACAAACCGGGTTGTGGTTTGGATCAAGAAGGCTTTAGCAGTTGTTAAAGCAGTCTGTAATATTCAGTTGAATATAGTGGATTAAGACCTCGTTGGAGAGAGGCGAAATCACCTTGACGGGTGGATTGGAGTAGTTTGAGATCAAACGAACCAGGATAAAAATATCTTGTTCATTGCATTAGATTTCAGTTTTACAATTCAACCCCCCCCCCCCCCTTCTTGTGTTTTTCACCACTTCACCTTGATTAATAACAGCCCTGATATCCTTGAGGGAAGCCATCTTCATTGGAGGTTTGTCAACAGCAACTTCAGTTGACGCTAAAGTCTGGGGAACCTCTTCAAAATTCTGACACGGGGTTTCGATGAACTCTCCATCCATCTCCACATTCCGGAAGGAGTTAAGATGACTCACCATGTACTCCTCTTCACCTTGTACTGTAACAATCTTCCCTTTTACTGGATATTTCAACATCTGATGGAGCGTAGAAGTCACTGCCCCAGCCTTATGAATCCAAGGGCGACCCAACAAGCAGGAATAAGATGGTCGGATATCCATCACATAGAAAGTAGAGGTGAAAGTCTGAGAACCAACTTTAAACATCCACCTCCCTGTGCACCATCCTTTTCGACCCATCGAAAGCCCTAACCACAATATTACTCAGCTTCAGAACCAAACCTTCATAGTCTAGACGGTCTAGTGCTTTCTTTGGGAAAAAATTTAATAAGGACCCAGTATCCACTAGTACATGGGCCAGAGTAGTGCCCCTGCACTTGATCGAGACGTGCAGAGCATCATTGTGATTTCTTCCTTTAGCGGTCAAATCCGCGTCTGAGAAACCCAACCCGTTGTCGGCAGTCAAACTATCTACACATTCCTTGAATTGATCAGCAGAAGTTTCCCACGGTACATGCGCAGTTTTGAGGAAAGCAATTAAAGCCTTTGCATGGGCTTCCGAGCACAATAACAAGGACAACATGGAGATCTTCGACGGGGTCTGCCCCAGCTGCTCGACTACGTTGTAGTCTCTCTTTTTGATAATCTTCAAAATTTCCTCTATCTCCTGCTTAGAGGTTTCTACAATGATCATCTTAGGCGCCTCCATCCGGGAAGGCTCACCTGTAACCTCTTTGCCCCGAGTGTCAGATGACTCGGCGACAGGGGTGATAACTGGAGTAAGAATTGGAACAGTAGCTGATGTACTAGCAGATGGAATGGCAACAGGCTTTTGAACAGTCGGAGGGGAAATCTCAGGATAGAAGAGTCTTCCACTTCTGGTGACCTTGCTATACCCGACAATATTGCTGACATCAGCATCATCCTCTTCAACCTTTAAGTCTTGCTTGACCCCATGATAATACACATCGGCCTCATAGTGCCACGGCACAGCCTTATCCGAAGTGTATGGGATAGGACCAGGAATAGTAATGATCAACAGAGCGATTCTCGGAACATATGTAATCCTAACAGGCTTTCTCGAGGAAGCCTTGGAAGGATTGGCGGAAATGGTAATGATGGCAACATCTTCAATTGGATTCAACGGAATCAAATTTTTCTCGAACAGGATCTCTTTGTTATCCATCAAGCGTTGAACACCTGATTTCAGCAAATAGCAACCAACAGGAAGGATGGAACATAGGTGGCAAACTTCGCCACAGCCCAGAAATAAACCGGCCAGTAATAGATTCTTCTTAACT
The DNA here is from genome assembly GCA_948472305.1 of Vicia faba. Classification (NCBI taxonomy): domain Eukaryota; kingdom Viridiplantae; phylum Streptophyta; class Magnoliopsida; order Fabales; family Fabaceae; genus Vicia; species Vicia faba. Next base: position 933,238,391 of record OX451736.1, on the reverse strand, counting down.
GTCATCAAAGGAGTAGAAACTCCTTCCACGGAGGTCACAAATAAATCAGTGTCATTATCAGAGACTACAGGACTAGGACCCTTTTCTTCCTCTTGATTCTCTCCTCCCCCAGATGAATGAGATAGATTAACTTCCTGTTGCAACCTATTCCCAAATTTGTGACCCATATTCAGCAGGACCACTTTCTTCTTCTTCTTCTTCTTCTTGTCCTTCAAGATGAGAGTCTTCAAATCATGTTGTCCTTTAGCCAAGTTCAAGAACATCTCCTGGAATTGAGCATTCTGTGCTTGAAGAGCTTTAATGGCTTGATCGGTAGGCATTTCAGAAGACATTTCATGCTGAAATAAATAGCGAAAAAGATGAGAAACCTGTAATGGTACCTGTAGTGAGGTGCATGGTAATGGAATGCGTATGAAATGATTTCAAAGACTTTGGGAGATTCAAATTTTTAAACCAAAATAAAACACACTTTATTAGATTAAACTTGTAACAATGTTTAACAATGCCTTTAAGGTGTTACAAAAGAAATAACTGAAAAGCAAATCTAAACTAGAAACAATAAAAGACATCAAAAATCCCATGGTCGTTTTCCCTTCATGCTGACATAATCATTGATTGTCCTTTCATTCTCAAGCTGCCTCGTGAGCTTCAAGATCTTCCTTTCCTGCTCATGATACTTCTCCCTGTAGGTATCCTTTTCCTCCTTCAACTGGATCCAAGATCTCTTCAGTTCCCCAAGATCAGTAGGCATATAGGGATAGAGGATTGTATAAGGAATACCTTCTTCATTAGTATGCTCTACAATCACCGGAAAAACAGCTTCATATGGCATCCCCAGCTTTTGAGCACGGGCTCGAACCCACTGGAGATAAGGTTGCATTGGGAGAGAAGTCTTCGGTCCTAGCTCATGTGGGTCAGACCTGTTCACCCTGCCCCAGGCTCGTATAAACCTTCGGCGATGCTTATTAACATCCCCCTTGTAGTCAAAGACAATATCTGTAAGAAGTAGCTCATGAGGACCGTCTCTCTGAGCGCGACCAAACTTTCGTAGAGCCAAGCAAGGACTGTAGGTTATTCCCCCTCTAATTCCAAGCAATGGGACATTAGGGTATTCCCCATATCGATCAATGACAGCTACTCTTTCCATGTCCTTAGAACTCCAAAGAATGTCGGTATAGGCAAGGGACATGATTCTGTAAGCCCAACCTAACCCGTCTTCATTCTTCAATACAGACTTGGGAAGGTGCGAAATAAACCACCTCGCCAGCAGCGGCGTGCAACACATGAGAGTCCCCCTTCTTTGCATAGTACGGGTATAAAGAGCATGTAAAATATCACCCATAAGAGTAGGCACTGGATTACGAGACAAGAAGATCTTGACCATATTCACATCTATGAAGGAATCTGGATTCGGGAAAAGAACCAAGCCATAGATGAGGAGAGCCAAGATGTCTTCAAATGCTTGAAAATCCAAGTTATCCTAGAACTGTTGAGCTTGATCAATCAGAAACTTAGCCAAGAAACCTTTAACCCCACTCTGTGTCTCCCAGTTAGATACTACATCATCCCTTTTTAGATGTAAGGCTGAAGCAATATCCTCAGGTCTAGGAACCTCCTCCAAACCTATGAAGGGTGTTTGCTCGAGAATGGATATACCCAGTAAGTCAGAAAACTCCTCCAAAGTAGGGACTAGCTGATAATCCGGGAAGGTGAAACAATGATGCAGCGGATCAAAGAACCGGAACGGCACGCTCATCATCTGCTCATCCAACTTTGAAGTGACCAAACTAAGGAGATGACCATGTATTCTAACAAATGAAGAAGTATCAGGAACTTTTGAGACTAACTCTCTGAGCTGAGCAGGGATTTGCACGAAGTTGACTCGAATGGTATTTCTGCGTACTGAGGCCATAATCTGCAAAACAGAACAAAGATGAATCCCCTCGGTCTTTGGAATGGTTAGTCTAATGAAATATGCATGCTATGTCATGATGCATGATGTCATGATAAAACACACAACAGGTATAGCAGGTAGCAAACATGGTAAAGGCAAACAAGTCACTCAAGAGCCCTTGAGTTTCAGGCTTCCATGGAGTCTAGGTACTACCCTCTTGAAGTTCAGTTGGTTCAACCTGTTCTAATAATAGTAACCGGGTTCTAGAGGTTCTCAATATCATTGACCATCCTCCATCGGTCATGATTTCAGCTAACGCAATCTTTTCTTGCAGCCAGAACTATCTCGAGAGTATGGTCTCAATGAGTGTAGTATTGAGTATCAACCAGTTCTCACCTCTATACCGAGGCCGGCTATCTCACTACTTCCTATGGCCAAGTTGGTTAATTATAGGTTCTAAGGTCAGTTGATGCTTAACGACCCATATAGCAGCCTCATATTCTCCTTGTTCCTCCACAAGGGATACCGGTACAAACTAATGTGCCACATCAACGTAGCTACTGCTTCAACCGTATCGGTCTACGCTGTACAGTTCCCTCACAGTTTATTGCTACTTACCTAATAGGTGCTCCCCAGATCCGAGTTAGGATCTATAGTAACTCCGATACAAAGCCCACAAAGATAAAGCAATCAAATCAAACAATAGAAGCAATATGATGAACTAATCCTAAGGTATACCCCACTTATTAACTCCCCAGCAGAGTCGCCAGTTCTATGATATGGTGGCAGAACCGAAACTGTTTTAGATGCTGGTTTGCGTTTTGCGTTTGTGTTTGCAAAATGTCATGGTAAGCAAGAGTCGCCACCGACTTTTATTTTATCCAACAAGGAAAGGAAAAAAGCACATAAAAATTCCTTTTTTGAGATTTTCTGAGTACGGGGGGTAGATTATAGAAAGGGAAGGTATTAGCACCCTTTCTATCCGTGGTTTTCCACGGGCTCTTAGGTACTTGCTCATCATTTTCAAAATTGCTTGTGTGTGTTTGATTTGAAAAAGTTTTTGTTTGACTTCGATTTAACCCTTACTTCTGTCTTCAAGAGTGTTACGAAGTGTTTTTGAAACTTTGTTTGAAAAGAGTGTAAGTGTGAAAAGTTTGTTTGTTTTGAGCAAGTACCTACTAGCATCTACCTACTCGAAAAAAGAATTGTTCTATGTTCGTTTCCTTTAGACAGCGTTATCCCACTATTAGTGAGTAGGTAGCATCGTCGTTGGAGTTTTAAGGGTCAATTCAAAAGGGACGCACGATCACTAAAGCAATGTTAGGACGTCTTAGTAATAACCCTAATGTCTTAAGATCAATAATCGAGGCAACAATTCTGAGGCAACCTTTCCGAGGCAACTTTGATCTTTGAGACAAAAGGGCGACCACTAAAATATCCTATACTTAATGACCGTTTACCGAAGGCAACCGAAGTGAGAGTATACCCTAGGAGTGTGCATGTACGAGTGATTCAATTTCAAGTTTATTATCTTTGCACATTTAGGGTTTGCTAACCGTTTTAAAATTAATCATACATTCTTGTCATGCAACCTTAATATCATACATCTAACAGTTAATATTTTGCGGGAATTAAAGTGCGGAAAGTAAATCTACGCTATTACAAGGCTTCGGGTATTAATTACATAGCGAAAAACAACCCGTAAAACAAAATGATAAATGAAAATAAAATCCCTAATTAATCTATTACAACTTGTGAGCAATTACATCAATATGGTAAAAAATAAAGCGCGGTGAATCGAGAACGAGAGAGAACTAGGGTTTTGACCCCGTCTAACCTAATCGGAAGAAACAATTATTTTTGTTGTTTTTTTAATTATTTAAGAAAAAAATAGAGTTTTTAAATTAAATACAAAATTAATTAGCAATTAAATTAATTAAAGAAAATGACTAAATTTAACCTATTTTGTTATTTTGTTATTTTTTAAGAAAAAAAAGAAAATAGAATTAAGTTAGAAACAAGAACCCTAATTGTTCTAATTGATTTTAATTTATTTACAAAATAATTTAAGTTACCTAAAATTAAATAACCTAATTCAATTAATTTTTGTATAAAAAATAAATATCCTAAATCTAATTTGGGTGAAAAATATTATTTTTGTGATTTTTTGAATAAAAGAAAATTAATTTGTGTTAGTAAATATAAATTAATTAATTAAATAAAGAAAAAGAAAAAGAAAAAGAAAGAAGAATTGGGCCTGTGAAAGTAATTTGGGAGTGTGCTGATAGCAAGTCTTGGGCCCAAAAGGAATTGATCCATGTTGACTTGCTGGATCCCATGCTTTGCTTTGACCAAGGCCTTTGGTGCTCCTTCATCTGATGGCCTTTAGATCTGGCCATCTAGACACTTGGATGGTTGGATAATGATGGACCATGGTGGTCATCCCACCTGTGCACGCGTCTGATCACTGAAAGAAAAACAATATGAAATAATTAGGGGGACCTGGGATTCGAACCCAGGTCTTGTAACCTTTTCCAAACGCTCCAATGCCAACTGCGCTGCAAGCTTGATTTGTATATAAAATAATAATAATTGATAATATACAATAATGGGAGTTAGTGGAGAGAGAAAAAATAAAATTGCGCCAGAATTCAAATAAGCGAATCAGATGGTGCCATGCCAGTCATCCTCAACCTTGCTCCGTTGGTAAAAGTCATAGACTTTTACCTACGGACATTTGTTTGTAGCTACAACTCTGGCTTATTTCAAAACCTCCCATGGGCATGATCAATGAATTCTAAGGCTGTGGTTTGATTCGTCTTGGCCTGCTGAGCACGATGGTGCTCTTCTTGAGGGCTGGTTTTACTTGTCCACAAAGATCCTAAATCGAAGCAAAAAACCCTAACAATGATAAACTCTGATATAGTCCACAAAAATACAATTAAATGATATAGATAGCTTGGAAATGTTTCAAGGAGCAATAATATATAATTATTGTGAAATCAAGCTTTCCAAGTGTTTTGATGAAGACAAACTAGCATGCAAAAATGAATGGATCAAGATAGAAGATTTATCTCAAGCAAAGATTCATTGATCAAGATCAACATTTCAAGACTTATGGCTTTAGGTATATGAAATTTTTGATCTTATTCTCTTAGTGCTCAAAACTATTTTTAATCATGCATTTACTTTATTAAAATAATATTTTGAGTAAATACTATGTGTTGTACCCCAAAATTTGCCCTCCCATTTCCTCAACATTTTCTCATCACAAGACCTTTGAAGATCAAGATCCAGTTAGGGTTTCCTCTGCTCAAGGCTTCTCCTTGCACTGTGGACTCAAATTAGGGTTTGTGTTTGCCTAAGGATGCTTTGACCTAAAATGCCTAAGATGACTTTCATGCTTCATGTTGGACTCCCAAGTTTACCCATGCCAAGTTTCAAGTCTTGATTCCAAGTTTTTCCCAGTCAATTGGACAGTTGACCTAGAAATCAGCTGTATTGGGGAAAAAGTCAACTGTGGCCAATTGACAGTCAAATCTCATGAAATTTGATCCACATCAACATTATGAACTCACATGGACCATTTGATCAAGTTTGAATCACAATTCCACAAGAAATTTGATCAGATCACCAAAAGGGCAAAATGGTCATTTTTAGGGTTTTGACTGCACAAAGGCAATTTTTGACTGTTTGACCTAGCCAATGGCAAACCAAGTTCACCTATGGACTCAAGGACTCAATGGAATTATCTTGACATGTTCATCAAGCTCAAAAGATTCCAAGTACACAAGATTGACAGTTGAATTTCCCAGTCAATTGATCAATTTTGACTGTATACTGAAAAGTCAAACTTTGACTTTTTGGTCAAAATCAGGAGTCAAGATTCATTTTTCATCAAAACATGCCAAATCATGAAACTTGTTCACCAAGAAATCACAAAATGCAAATTAGGGTTTGAAAATGGAATTTTTCATAACTTAGAATTTTTCTAAGTTATGAAAAACCCTAATTTTTTCCCAACTTTGCCCCATCTTTTCACCATGATCCATTTGGATTCAAACAAAAGTCAAAACATGAAAGTTGTAGCTTGTTGCATAATCTACAACTTTGAATCACAAAGTTTTCTCATTTGAAGCTTGTATCTCAAGTTATGATTTTTTGAATAAGGGCACTAAACCATCTTTTAACTTAGTGAAATTTGACCTATTTTGACAAGGTTTTCTACCCTACTTCAAGGCCACTTTTCATACCCTTCCAATTGGAATTTTGATTTGCATTTCAAAGATGGATTGTAGTACACATTCCAAGCTTTCCAAAATGTCCAAGAACTCATCAAACAACCTCATAACTTGAGAGATTCGAATTTCACAAGTTGGCAAAAATTCACTTTTTGTTCTTCATCAAAGCATGTTCATAAACTTGGCAAATTTGAATTCAGCATGCTTAAGCTACATTGCAGGCCTCTAATCCCATTTTCACTCAATAATTCAATGCATATCCTTTGTGCTCTAGCATTATCTTGCTCATTTGGACAATACACATAAAATCAAGCCTAAACTAGAAAAAGCATATTATCCATTCTTGTAAAGTGCTACTTTATGGCAACTTTGCAAATCTATGAGGTACAATGCAGATCTTTGAGGCAAAAAGGCATGGACATTTTCCACTGATCAAGACTCAAATGTGCAGCATAGATTGAGGCATGGTACTGGCCTAGAAACCAAGTTGACATTTGCTTGCTTCACATAGAAGTAACATCCATAACTTATGCTATCTCTCATACCAGCTTAGGGACAGAAGAACAAAGTTGTCAAACACATTACACATAACATATCCAAGCTAACACACGAGCTCTTGACCTCCAAAACACCCTCCATCTCAGAATCATCCTCAAACTGCACAAACAGGGGTGCCCCTGCAGTTTGAGTGCAATCTCTCAATCCCTTCAAGCATTTCTGTCCAAACCTGTTCCTCTACCTTCCTTACAACATATGCAAGCTATCCAGAAGCTAAGGCACGATCTGTAGTTGCTCTAACCACTTCCACCATTTTCACATCTTTGACTTGCAGGTGAAGTTCTATAGCTTGATACAAGAAGGTTCAAGACAAAGTGAGCATTGAAAAAGCATCCCTGGACCTCAAGGAAGCTTTTCCAATCATTACATTGCACTGAAAGTCTCTCATTCTCCACATAGAAGTTCAACTGCACAGGTAAAAGTTTGAATTCGTATCTCTCTTATTAGGCATCTTTAGTCTTAAGTTTGTGAAGAAACAAAGTCCTACTCATAGCCCTGAACATGTACATAGCTTTACTTTTCATTTCTTTTATCTGAGTGAAGAGAATTTGAGCTCTGAAAATGGTAGAAAAACTAGGTCAGGAAAGAGGGGGAGAGAAATTCTCCCTCATCTTAGAGAGATAGGACATGTTCTTTATATGGTTGAAACCGTCTCTTAATGCTCTACATTTTTTATGTTATGAGTTTTTGTTAAAAAGCCAGGAATCCAGAGATAAAAAACGCGTGTTTTAGCTTGAAGGAGGCTGTACAGAGGTTGAAGAAGGAGTGGTCTGGGCTGGGCCTGGATTTGTTTTCTTTTTGCACCCCATTTTCATGTTTACACCCCCCTGAGCCCATTTACTCATTTTTTGACATTTTTGACTTTTTCTTTTTTTGCTGACTTCATTTATTTTTTCTCATGCCATTAGAAAATTAAAAATATTTTTTTCATTATTTTTTGCATTTATTGCATATTTATTTGTTTATTTGTTTAGTTTGTACATAAATATATATATATTTGATTATTAGAATAAAATGTAAAAATAATATAAATACACTTTTTATTTTTATTTACTTTCTGAAAATATTTCACACAAAAAATACTCTTTTATTTATTTTATTAAAATATTAAATAAATATTTATTTTTTGTATAATACGTATCTAGGGTTTAATAATATATATATATGATTATTAATATATTTAAGACAAAAATATAAAAATATTTGATTTTTTCATTTTATTTAATATTTGATACAAAAAATACCTTTTTTCACAATACACTTCATTTTATTTTATTTTTTTATAAATAATGAATAAATAGTAGAATTAAATTAGATAATAATACCTTTTATTTAAAAATTAGGGTTTTTCACCCTAAGTTCAAAATACTAAAAAATAAATACATTTTTATTTTCTTTTTCCTTTTACATAAATAATATTTTCTCACACACATAGAAACGTTCTTTTTACATTTCACATATTTATTTAATTTACATTTAATTATGCATTGCAAAATATCCAATTGTTGTAATAATTTAGATTTAAATTCTTGTCAATATCCCCATTTGAACATTTGTACCCCCCTTCCCATATTTGGTCTTGTAATAGCTTAGTAATTTTAATTATGCGCTTTATCGCTTTCTAATGATAACATGTTAGAATTAGGGTTTGTATGCGAAAACGATAAAAAAATAGTTTGACCTAATATAAGATAAACAAGCATGAAAATGGACACACAAATCACACTTGCACCCCCTAGGGTATTCCACTTGTTGCCTTCAAATAAATGGGCCATATTGTATGTTGAACATCTTTGGGCAAAGCAAACAGTTTGAATGATCATAGTCCCTCGATAAAACTTTTCAAAACAAACAAAACAAATGATCAAGTCCCTTAGAGAAATTGCCCAAAGACATTTAACGTCGTTACAATTATGGTCTAAACGATGACCCGCGCCTGTCCCTTTCACATCCTAACACAAGGTTGCCCACCAAATACAATGGTGGTGCAAACTTGTTAAAAGGGTTAAAGTATAGCAATAATCTTTTGAGAAATTTAGGAGTAGATAACCTCTTAGTTACTTGAATCAACTTGCAAAACAAAACACTTGCCTAATTTCAAAAACCACACATCACTACACTTTCAAAACAACTTTCAAAAACAAATGAAAACTTTTTCAAAAGACATACATCTTTGTATACATCCCCACATGGATCATTACAAAGGTTGCCACCACATTGGCCTCTTTTCAAAAACATTTTCAAAACCCACACACTCAAGCACCATTTAAAACAATTGAAAACAAAAGGCAAGTGATCTAAGCAAAGTAACTAAGAGCCCATGGATAACCATGGATAGAAAGGGTGCTAATACCTTCCCTTTCTATAATCTACTCCCCGAACCCAAGAAAACATCTCAAAAGGTTTTTGCTGTGCTTTTTAACCTTTCCTTAGGATAAAATGAAAAGTCGGTGGCGACTCTTGCTAACCGCAACATTTGCGAATACAAACGCAAAACCTCAAGTCAGTTCTCCCACCGTATCACAGAACTGGCGACTCTGCTGGGGAAAACTTTTAAAGTGGAGTAACCTTAGGGTTTAGATCACCTTTGTTTTCAATTGATTGCTTTGTTTGCTTTTACATATTGTGGGCTTTGTATCGGAGTTTTATAGATCCTAACCCGGATCTGGGGAAACCCTTTTAGGTAGCAACAAGGCTGTGAGGGAACTGTGCGGGGTATACCGACATGGTTGAAGCAGTCTGCTACGTTGATGTGGCACTTTGGTGTGTACCGGTAACCCTTGAGTTCAGTCAAGGAGAGTACGGGGCCGCCGCGTGGTGTCATGAAGCATCAACTGACCTTAGGAACCTTAATTGAACCATCTTGGCCTTTTTAGGGTAGTGAGATAACTGACTTTGGTGCAGTCCGAGGTTGGTTGATACTCGATACTACACTCAATTGAGGTTTGCTTTCCTGGAATATTTTGGTCGCCAGTTCAGTGGCTAAATTGAAACGATGAACAATGAAAGCAATCCAGTGATATTGGGACCTTTAGAACCCGGTTACTTTTGATAAGACAGGTTGAGCCCACAAAACTTCAAGAGGGTAATACCCAGACCCCATGCAGGCCTAAACTCTAAGGGTTTGTGTGACTTGTATGCCTTACCATGTTTGCCTTTGTGAATGTTTATAGTGCATTTAATCATCACATCATTACATCATACAAACATCATGAGCATTGACTAACCGTTTCAAGGGTTTCGAATCTTCATCTTTGTTCTTGTTTTATAGGACATGGAAACTGCTCGCAGAAAGACAATTCAGATTAGCCTTGTAAAGATCCCTCCTCAGCTTAAGGAGCTTCTGTCCAGAATTCCCGAGAGTTCTTTATTCAGTGAGAGACATGGAAGACTCATCAACTTGGTTAACACCAACATTGAGGAGGACTTGATAAAGGTCCTGTTCCAATTCTTTGACCCTCTGCATCACTGTTTCACCTTCCCGGATTATCAGTTGGTGCCTACATTGGAAGAATTCTCCCGACTTCTGAAGGTCCCTATCCTCGATCAACTACCCTACAACGGTACGGAAGAGGAACCCAGGCTTGAAGAGATTGCTAAAGCCTTGCACCTACAGACATCCGACCTCAAAGGACATTGGGAAGTTAGAAGTGGTATCAAAGGGTTCTTAGCTAGGTTTCTGTTTGAAAAGGCCCAAGAATGTTGGAACTCTCTTGACCTACGAGCTTTTGAAGAAGTTGTAGCCCTCCTTGTCTATGGTTTGGTGTTGTTCCCTAACCCAGATCAGCTTATTGATATCAGTGCTGTCCAGATCTTTATGACCAGGAATCCTATACATACACTGTTGGGGGATATCCTTCACTCATGTTACACTCGAACCATGAGAAGAAGGGGTGTCCTTATGTGTTGCACTCCTCTCCTGGGAAGGTGGTTTATTTCGCATCTTCCGCAATCAGTTTTGAAGAACGAGCGGGGTTTGAGATGGTCACAACGATTAATGGCTCTCACGCATGCAGATATACATTGGTGTCCTAGGTCCCGGGAAGACGTCACTATCATTGATCGTTGTGGGGAGTACCCTAATGTTCCTTTATTTGGAATCAAAGGAGGTATAACCTACAACCCATGCCTGGCTTGGAGACAGTTTGGTTATGCTCGGAAGGATGGCCCTCATGACATGTTAATTCCTGACATAGTCTTCGACTTCGACAACGATACTCAAGGACTTCGTCAGAGATTTATCAGAGCTTGGAGGATGCCAAGTAGGATAGACAGCAAGACACTGGGGCACCGGAACTCCATCCCGTTGGAGCCTTACCTCAAGTGGGTACGAGCCCGCTCTCAGAAGTTAGTAATGCCTTACCCTCACATGCTACCTGTAATCAAAGAGCCAGTCTTGGAAGGAGAAGCATCCTACACCATTCAACATCCCGACATGCCCACCTCCTGGGAAGAGATGCAGAAGAGCTGGATCCAACTTAAGGAAGAGCGAATTCTCTTGAGACCAGTCTACATGCTAGTGAAAAGAAAGTCCTGGAGCTCACCCGCCTGCTGCACGAGGAAAGGAATCTCAACACCTACATCGCGCCAAAAAGGATGCGCAATGTCTTTTTACCTTAAGGAGTTATTTTGTAATATTTGGCCCATGACGCATTTATGTACTAACGAATTTCGCCTTATTAATATGATGTGCGTTCCTTTTTGTCTACAACAAAGTTTGAATGTTCTAAATCCTTGAATGCATTGCATACATACGCATTCCATTGCACCATATGCATAGCAGGTACCCTATTTCACAGGTTGCTTAATTTTCTTCGCTGTTTATGTGCACAGTCATCATGAATCCGGAATCATCCAGTGAGCAAGCAATCAAGGCCCTTCAGGCCCAAAGTGCACAGTTTCAAGAGATGGTCCTAAGCCTAGCCCAAGGTCAGCAAGAGTTGAAGACTCTACTCATGAAGAAAAAGAAGAAAAAGAGAACGGCGATGTTCAACACCGGACGCAGATTTGGGAACACACTCCACAATGAAGCCGATCCAACCACTTCTTCTGCTGAGAAAAATAGTCCCCAAGGGGGAGGAGCTCCTAGTCCCGCAGTCTCCGACAACGAGACGGACTATAACGAGGAACAATACCCACCTGCTGCTGACAGATACAAACAATTGGAGGACCGCTTGAGCGCTATGGAAATTCAGAACGTGCCGGGACTGGATTTCGGAGATTTGGGATTATCTTCTGGAGTAGTAATTCCACATAAGTTTAAGGCGCCTGCCTTCGCCAAGTATGATGGGGTCTCCTGCCCAAAGCTGCATCTGAGGTCGTATGTAAGGAAAATCCAACCTTACACGGCGGATAAGAACCTCTGGATTCACTTCTTCCAAGACAGCCTCTCGGGGTCACAACTTGAATGGTTCTACCAATTGGACGGAGCTAGCATCCGACACTGGGAAGATTTGGCGACTGCATTTTACAGACAATACCAATACAATTCTGATCTCGCTCCTACGCGTACCCAACTTCAGGGTATGTCTCTAGGGACGGGTGAAGGGTTCAAAGAGTACGCTCAAAAATGGAGAGATTTGGCTGGCAGGGTGCAGCCTCCATTAACTGATCGAGAGCTGGTTGATATGTTTCTAGGAACATTGTCTGGTCCGTTTTTCAATCATTTGGTTGGAAACTCCTCCGCTGGGTTCACAGATTTGATATTAACAGGAGAAAGAATTGAAGCTGGCATCAGGTCAGGCAAGATACAAAAGGCTGCCTCTACAAGTGCTGAGAAGAGGCCGTTTAAGAAAGAAGCAAGTGCCGTCTATGGCCCTAGAAGACAGGTCAAGCCCGAAAGTCGCCAAGCCGTCAACGCTTTGGTCATCTCTAAACCTGTTGCTGCTCCTCAGCAGTACAATCAACAGAGAAGTGAAAGGCCCAAGAGGCAGTATACCCGATTGAGTATGACATTATCTCAAATTTTACCCCAACTGTTATCCACCAACCTGGTGACCCTCAAAGAAGCTCCTAAGGTCGTCAACACTGCGTCCCCTAAATACAACCCGAATGCCCGGTGTGCTTATCATTCTGATAGTCCCGGGCACACTACTGATGATTGTTGGGCCTTGAGAAACAAAGTGCAAGATCTAATTGACGCGAAAGAAATTCAGTTTGAAGCGCCGGAAAGACCGAATGTTGTAACGGCTCCTATGCCCCAGCATAGGGTAAATGCCATTGAGGAAGAAGTGTACGCTGTTTCGGTAGATGAAGTTGTTACCCCTTTGAAGACTGTTAAGAAGAACCTACTGCGGGCCGGTTTATTTCCGGGTTGCGGCGAAGGTTGCCCATTCTGTGCTATTTCCCTATCTGATTGTCCCTTGCTAAGGTTAGGCATCCAAGGCCTAATGGATAGCAAGGAGATTCTATTCAAAAAGACTACTGTTCATTTGGTTCCGATGAAAGAAGTGTCCGTGATTACCATCTTCAAAAATCCAATCAAGGCTCCCCCAAAGAAGCCTATTCAAATCTTGACAGTTGCGCCTGTGATCATTACTGTTCCAGGACCCCTCTCCTACGTGTCTGATAAAGCTGTCCCCTGGCATTATGGGGCAGACGTATATGTAAATGGAATCAAGCAAGAATTTGATGCTAGTGCCAGTATCTGCGATATCACCGGTCCAGCTAAAGTCACCCGCAGTGGCAGGCTCTTCTCGCCTGACATTGCGCCGCCCGCTATTCGAAAACCCCTCCTCATAAAACCTGCAAGTTTACCAAGTCCTGTTGCTGATCAAATTGTGTCCCCTGCTGCCGAGTCATCAAATGCTCGGGGCAAAGGGATTGAAGAAGAGCCTGCCCGGATGGAGGCACCGATACCCGTGAATGCTGAGGCCTCCCGACAAGAAATGGAGGAGATTCTGAAAATAATAAAGAAAAGTGATTTTAATGTTGTCGAGCAGTTAGGGCATACACCCTCCAAGATCTCCCTGCTTTCCTTATTACTATGTTCCGAGGCCCATGCAAAAGCCTTGATCTCATTTCTCAAGACGGCCCATGTGCCGCAGGAGACGTCTGCAGTTCAGTTCACTGACTGCATAGCGAATCTGACGGCGGACAACGGCTTGGGCTTTTCAGATGCTGACCTAACCGCAAAAGGGAGGGACCACAATGATGCCCTGCATGTCTCTATTGAATGCAGGGGCACTACTCTGGCACATGTATTGGTGGACACTGGTTCTTCCTTGAACGTTCTTCCGAAAAAGGCTTTGGATCGTCTGGATTATGAGGGCCTGGAGTTGAAACCCAGCAATATCATCGTCAGGGCCTTTGACGGTTCCAAGAGGATGGTTCATGGAGAGGTTAACATCCCTATTCGTGTGGGCTCTCAAGTGTTTGACTCTACCTTTTACGTGATGGATATACGTCCATCGTATTCCTGTCTGTTGGGTCGACCTTGGATCCACAAAGCTGGGGCAGTGACCTCCACCTTGCACCAAAAGCTGAAGTATCCCGTCAGGGGGAAAATTGTCACTGTGCAAGGAGAAGAGGAGTATATGGTGAGCCATTTGAATTCCTTCAGGTACATCGAGATGGACGGAGAATTTATTGAAACTCCCTTCCAACATTTCGAGGAGGTACATCCAATTTCAGCAGCTGCAGAGACAATGGCCGAAGAGAATGATTCCTTGAAGATGGTTTCCCTAAGGGATGCCCGGGCTGTGGTTCAAAAAGGCAATGGTGCACACTGGGGTCAGCTTCCTGACTTCACTCAGAAGAACGACAAGTTTGGGCTAGGCTTCACTGCAGAGGCTCAGAAGGCAGTACGCAAAGAGAAGATTGGAAAGGCTCCGGTGTTTATTTCCAGCTCAAGGGTGAATGCTATCGAGGAGGATGTGGAGGAAGCTGAGTTTGATAATTGGATCTACCCGACTGCCAGCGACGGACCAAGCAACTGGACAGCAAAGGATTTTACCCCTATCACATTTGTCACGCAGTAATTGATTTCTTTTGATTTCCAAATTTGTAACAAACAATATGTTAAAACTCTGTTGGCTCGGTGTCCTGCCCGGGGCATCGTAGCTCCATTTGTGAGGGCTTTTTGTATGACATTTTCATATATCATTAATCAAAACATTGGACGTTTGTTGCATTTCAAATCTTGTGCTCTTTTTCTTTCTGTGTTATACATATTGCAAAACAGCTATATTTACACACACTCACTTATACAGGTTTCAATCCACTCTGGATCTCACTGGTAACAGCTCTGCTACCGCCAGTTATGACTTCGAAAATCCGATCAACTTGGCCGAAGACGAAGGTGAAGATGATTGCGAAGTGCCTGGTGAACTCGCAAGACTGCTACTACAGGAAGAGAGGGCTATTCAACCACATGAAGAGCCTGTGGAGACAATTAACTTGGGTACTGAGACAGATAGGAAAGAGGTCAAGATTGGTGCCAATCTAGAGCTCAGCGTGAAGCAACGATTGATCCAGATGCTACAAGACTACATGGAGATCTTTGCTTGGTCCTATGAAGATATGCCCGGTTTGGATGCCGACATTGTAGTTCACCATTTGCCGACCAAGGAAGATTGCCCTCCAGTAAAGCAGAAAGTTCGACGAATGCGTCCAGAGATGTCTGAGAAGATTAAAGCTGAGGTGATGAAACAGTTTGATGCGGGTTTCCTTGCAGTAACTTCTTACCCTCAGTGGGTTGCCAATGTTGTGCCAGTGCCGAAGAAGGACGGTAAAGTCAGAATGTGTGTCGACTACAGGGATCTGAACAGGGCCAGCCCCAAGGATGATTTCCCCCTACCTCACATCGATGTCCTTGTTGACAATACAGCTCAACACAAGGTGTTCTCCTTCATGGATGGCTTCTCAGGGTATAATCAGATCAAGATGGCTCCTGAAGATATGGAGAAGACTACATTTGTAACTCAGTGGGGGACCTTCTGTTATAAGGTCATGCCATTCGGATTGAAAAATGCTGGGGCAACCTATCAGCGTGCCATGGTTGCTTTATTTCATGATATGATCCATCATGAGATTGAAGTATACGTTGATGACATGATTGCAAGGTCTCAAACTGAGGAGGAGCACCTTGATCATCTGAGGAAGTTGTTTGACCGACTCAAGTTGTACAAGCTGAGATTGAATCCCAACAAATGCACCTTCGGGGTGAGGTCCGGAAAATTGCTAGGTTTCATTGTAAGTGATAAAGGTATCCAGGTGGACCCTGCCAAGGTTAAAGCTATTCAAGAGATGCCGACCCCAAAAACAGAGAAAGAAGTCAGAGGGTTCCTAGGACGACTGAATTACATCGCCCGATTCATCTCACATCTGACTACTACTTGTGAGCCAATCTTCAAATTACTGAAGAAAGATCAAGTGGTACGCTGGAATGATGAATGTCAGGCCGCCTTTGAAAGAATAAAGGAATATCTCCAAGAGCCACCCATTCTTATGCCACCGGTGGAAGGAAGACCTCTGATACTTTACTTGACAATGCTTGATAATTCAATGGGGTGTGTGCTGGGGCAGCATGACGAGTCTGGCCGAAAAGAGCACGCTATTTATTACTTGAGCAAAAAGTTTACCGACTGTGAGTCTCGTTACTCACTGCTTGAGAAAACTTGTTGCGCTCTTGTATGGGCTGCTCGCCGGCTGAGACAGTATATGCTGACTCACACTACCTTATTGATTTCAAAGATGGATCCCATCAAATACATATTTGAAAAGCCCGCTCTGTCTGGGAGAATAGCGAGATGGCAAATGATCTTAACAGAATATGATATCCAGTATACAACTCAGAAAGCAATTAAGGGAAGTGTACTGGCTGATCATTTGGCACACCAACCTGTGGACGATTATCAATCATTGAACTTTGATTTTCCGGACGAAGACATCATGGTGGTAACTGACTGTGAAGTACCTGGACCGGATGAAGGACCTGAGGAAGGATCCCGATGGTCTATGCATTTTGACGGAGCCTCCAATGCTTTGGGTAACGGCGTCGGCGCTGTAATCATATCTCCCAAGGGGACTCATACTCCACTCACCGCCCGATTATGTTTCAGCTGCACCAACAACATGGCAGAATATGAGGCATGTATCATGGGTTTACAAGCTGCGATCGATTTGAGGATCAAGTTTCTAAGTGTCTTCGGAGATTCCGCTCTCGTGATCAATCAGATCAAAGGCGAGTGGGATACGAAACACCCGAATCTCATTCCTTACAAGGAGTATGTGTCGACCTTGCTCCCTCACTTTGAAGAGATAACTTTTGAGCATTTCCCCAGAGAAGAGAATCAGCTAGCGGACGCACTAGCCACGATGTCTTCAATGTTCAAAGTTAAATGGGACAATGAGGCTCCCCAAATCATTATCTGGAAGTTGGATGAACCGGCATACTGCTGCGAGCTCGAGGCCGAGAAGGTGACTGAAAAACCCTGGTATCACGAGGTGAAGAGGTACTTGGGAGCTCAGGAATACCCTGAAGGTGCATCTGTCAACGACAAGAAGTTCATGAGGAGGTTTGCTGCAAAATTCTTCCTCAGCAACGGCGTTCTCTACAAACGGAATCATGATTCAACTCTGTTACGTTGTGTGGATAAGGCTGAAGCAGAGAAAATTATGATGGAACTGCACGAAGGTACATTTGGGACCCATTCCAGTGGACACACCATGGCTAAGAAAATCCTTCGAGCAGGATATTTCTGGTCCACAATGGAAGCCGATTGTTACCAGCACTCCCGGACTTGTCATAAATGCCAAATCTATGCTGACAAGGTGCATATCCCTCCAGTTCCTTTGAATGTCCTAACGGCACCCTGGCCTTTCGCAATGTGGGGCATCGATATGATCGGTGAGATCCGACCGACGGCATCCAATGGGCACCGCTTCATCTTGGTGGCAATCGATTACTTCACGAAATGGGTTGAGGCAGCTTCATATGCCACGGTAACCAAGAGCGTCGTGGCACGTTTCATCCGGCATAATCTGATCTGTCGGTACGGCGTCCCGGAAAGAATCATTACGGACAATGGTACCAATCTCAATAACAAAATGATCACTGAACTCTGTGAACAATTCAAGATACAGCACCACAATTCTTCCCCCTATCGGCCGAAGATGAATGGGGCTGTAGAGGCAGCCAATAAAAATATCAAGAAAATTGTGCAGAAGATGACAGTGACCTATAAAGATTGGCACGAAATGTTACCGTTCGCTCTTCATGGGTACCGCACCTCAGCAAGGACATCAACCGGGGCAACTCCTTTCTCCTTGGTCTACGGCATGGAGGCAGTCTTGCCGATTGAAATCCAGATACCCTCTCTTCGGATAATGAAGGATGCAGACTTGAATGAAGATGATTGGATCCAGACTCGACTTGATCAACTAAATCTGATTGACGAAAAGAGGCTCACTGCTATCTGTCACGGTCAAACGTATCAGAAACGGATGATCAGGGCATTTAACAAGAAAGTCAGACCGCAAGAGTATCAAGTTGGGGACCTGGTAATCAAACGCATCATCCTTCCTCAAAGTGATCCCCGGGGCAAATGGACCCCTACTTATGAAGGGCCATTTGTGGTTAAACGTGTGTTCTCAGGAGGAGCCATGATCCTAACCACCATGGATGGTGACGACCTTCCTCACCCCGCCAATGCAGACATAGTGAAAAAATACTACGCATAAATAAAAGACCCGCTAGGTTGACATACCTAGGCAAAAATAAGGGCTTCCCGGCGAACCAAAAGGGTTCGGGCAAAAATAAGGGATGAAATGAAAAATATGTACACCCGGCAAGTCGAAAACCTGAAAGGGCGGCTTGGGCAAAAATGGGTATCCCGGTGGACCGAAAACCCGAAAGGGCGGTCCAGGCAAAAGTTAGGGATAAAAGCGTAACACTATGTCTCATTGGATCACTTCGCGTCCGGAATTCGGTACCAACTATCTGGCTCCAGATTTCGGCGTTGACCAATCAGCTTCATCTTCAACTAAGCAGCAAAGCGATGAGACATTCGAAGACATAAAGGCAGTAGCAGAGTTGGAACCCAGTGGGATTGTTCACGTAGCTGTTTTGTTTTCTTTTTCAAATTGTAAATTCTATACTTTTGGCGATGTCCTCTTACTAGGATGTCAGCCTCTTGTACAAAAAAAAAAAAAACGCCTATTCACAGGCAAAGTTTAAATCAATACAAATTCACTTGTCCATATAAATTGCCATTGTTTTTCTTTTTCTGTTTTGTCTTGCGAAGAACGTCCAATGTTCATTTTTTGATATATGCATTTGACATTAAATTGCTGATTCATAAATGTTTGCATATGAAAAAAGAGATTAATTACAAGTGACATCAAAGACAGGGGCAATGTGGAGTTGTCTAATGCGGTCTAGTCCACCAAGGCACCAAGGTAGGTTCAACTGAAAATGTGGCCAAATCATCTTAGCTCCCCGCAGAGTAAAACAAAGTTCAGCAGCACTTTCCCCAAGCAGGAGTCGATCCCCCGTCGATCCTGAAAAAGGCACAACATTCCCCGGCAGGTCTTAAAGGCTCATCCCCAGTAGATTCTGCGAGTTTATCCCCGGCGAAGTACGAACGTCTCGCCCAAGTTTTATTTAGAGTTATTTCCTCACAAGGACTTATAACTGGGTTATCCTCAGCTAAAAGCCACGGAAGACCGTTCTCGGCAAAAGTTCCTTCAATCCCCAGCGAAGTCTATCTTTGGTATTCCCAAGCAGAGTTTATCTTGGGGGTTCCCCAGCGGAGTTTATCATCATTATCCTCAGCGGAATCCATCGTTAAAGTCCTCAGCAGGCCTCTCATCAGAGTTTCGGCCAAGTATCTCTTCCGCAAAGCAGCTTCCCGGCCATTCGTCAAGGATTTATTTTCCTAAGATGAAGTTACACTCATAAACATTTCACATTTTCATACATCTTGCTTACATACATGATGAAACACATACAACATCAAATGTTGAACATCATGACATCATGCATATCATACATCATGACATTGCATACAGCTTACGTCTTTGCCTTTTCAGGAAAAAGACAATCTCAAAAACGACTACCTTCAACTGTCACAATTCCAGATTCGATACCTGTATCTAGCCAGGGCACATCTGAGAGTGATCAGTTTCCAGACTCGATTCCTGTATCTAGCCAGGGCACGTCTGCAGAGTTCAAAGATTCGACTCCTGTATCCAGCCAGGGCACATCTATCAACTACAACAGCTCCAGATTCAATTCCTGTATCCAGCCAGGGCATATCTGTTGACCACATTTCCAGACTCGACTCCTGTATCTAGCCAGGGCACATCTGAAGAGTTCGAAGATTCGATTCCTGTATCCAGCCAGGGCACATCTATTTGACGACTATTCCCGGATTCGACTCCTGTATCCAGCCAGGGCACATCTGAGCAACCAATTGTAGATTCAATACCTGTATCTAGCCAGGACATATCTGCATAAGGAGACTAAAGATCAAACACCTGTAACAAGCCAGGAAAACATCTGTCTTTCTTAAATACACAAGTTCTCGCTAAGGAATCTCTTATGCGATCAACACTTCCAAATGGCATCTATAAGCCCATTCCCGACAAAGTTCTGTCACGTCTCCGGATGGCATCTATAAGCCCATCTCCCTATCAACCACCTTTCCAAATGGCATCTATAAGCCCATTCCCGACACCACATTGCTGATACTTCAACATGCGAGTGCAAATTTCCGGGCACTCTAGTGTCCAATCTCCTTTTACCCTCGAGTCACGAAAGGCAAACTTGCCAATCTAACTCTTCAAGTCCAAGGAGATTGAACAGGGGCAACTGTTGTACCCCAAAATTTGCCCTCCCATTTCCTCAACATTTTCTCATCACAAGACCTTTGAAGATCAAGATCCAGTTAGGGTTTCCTCTGCTCAAGGCTTCTCCTTGCACTGTGGACTCAAATTAGGGTTTGTGTTTGCCTAAGGATGCTTTGACCTAAAATGCCTAAGATGACTTTCATGCTTCATGTTGGACTCCCAAGTTTACCCATGCCAAGTTTCAAGTCTTGATTCCAAGTTTTTCCCAGTCAATTGGACAGTTGACCTAGAAATCAGCTGTATTGGGGAAAAAGTCAACTGTGGCCAATTGACAGTCAAATCTCATGAAATTTGATCCACATCAACATTATGAACTCACATGGACCATTTGATCAAGTTTGAATCACAATTCCACAAGAAATTTGATCAGATCACCAAAAGGGCAAAATGGTCATTTTTAGGGTTTTGACTGCACAAAGGCAATTTTTGACTGTTTGACCTAGCCAATGGCAAACCAAGTTCACCTATGGACTCAAGGACTCAATGGAATTATCTTGACATGTTCATCAAGCTCAAAAGATTCCAAGTACACAAGATTGACAGTTGAATTTCCCAGTCAATTGATCAATTTTGACTGTATACTGAAAAGTCAAACTTTGACTTTTTGGTCAAAATCAGGAGTCAAGATTCATTTTTCATCAAAACATGCCAAATCATGAAACTTGTTCACCAAGAAATCACAAAATGCAAATTAGGGTTTGAAAATGGAATTTTTCATAACTTAGAATTTTTCTAAGTTATGAAAAACCCTAATTTTTTCCCAACTTTGCCCCATCTTTTCTCCATGATCCATTTGGATTCAAACAAAAGTCAAAACATGAAAGTTGTAGCTTGTTGCATAATCTACAACTTTGATTCACAAAGTTTTCTCATTTGAAGCTTGTATCTCAAGTTATGATTTTTTGAATAAGGGCACTAAACCATCTTTTAACTTAGTGAAATTTGACCTATTTTGACAAGGTTTTCTACCCTACTTCAAGGCCACTTTTCATACCCTTCCAATTGGAATTTTGATTTGCATTTCAAATATGGATTGTAGTACACATTCCAAGCTTTCCAAAATGTCCAAGAACTCATCAAACAACCTCATAACTTGAGAGATTCGAATTTCACAAGTTGGCAAAAATTCACTTTTTGTTCTTCATCAAAGCATGTTCATAAACTTGGCAAATTTGAATTCAGCATGCTTAAGCTACATTGCAGGCCTCTAATCCCATTTTCACTCAATAATTCAATGCATATCCTTTGTGCTCTAGCATTATCTTGCTCATTTGGACAATACACATAAAATCAAGCCTAAACTAGAAAAAGCATATTATCCATTCTTGTAAAGTGCTACTTTATGGCAACTTTGCAAATCTATGAGGTACAATGCAGATCTTTGAGGCAAAAAGGCATGGACATTTCCCACTGATCAAGACTCAAATGTGCAGCATAGATTGAGGCATGGTACTGGCCTAGAAACCAAGTTGACATTTGCTTGCTTCACATAGAAGTAACATCCATAACTTATGCTATCTCTCATACCAGCTTAGGGACAGAAGAACAAAGTTGTCAAACACATTACACATAACATATCCAAGCTAACACACGAGCTCTTGACCTCCAAAACACCCTCCATCTCAGAATCATCCTCAAACTGCACAAACAGGGGTGCCCCTGCAGTTTGAGTGCAATCTCTCAATCCCTTCAAGCATTTCTGTCCAAACCTGTTCCTCTACCTTCCTTACAACATATGCAAGCTATCCAGAAGCTAAGGCACGATCTGTAGTTGCTCTAACCACTTCCACCATTTTCACATCTTTGACTTGCAGGTGAAGTTCTATAGCTTGATACAAGAAGGTTCAAGACAAAGTGAGCATTGAAAAAGCATCCCTGGACCTCAAGGAAGCTTTTCCAATCATTACATTGCACTGAAAGTCTCTCATTCTCCACATAGAAGTTCAACTGCACAGGTAAAAGTTTGAATTCGTATCTCTCTTATTAGGCATCTTTAGTCTTAAGTTTGTGAAGAAACAAAGTCCTACTCATAGCCCTGAACATGTACATAGCTTTACTTTTCATTTCTTTTATCTGAGTGAAGAGAATTTGAGCTCTGAAAATGGTAGAAAAACTAGGTCAGGAAAGAGGGGGAGAGAAATTCTCCCTCATCTTAGAGAGATAGGACATGTTCTTTATATGGTTGAAACCGTCTCTTAATGCTCTACATTTTTTATGTTATGAGTTTTTGCTAAAAAGCCAGGAATCCAGAGATAAAAAACGCGTGTTTTAGCTTGAAGGAGGCTGTACAGAGGTTGAAGAAGGAGTGGTCTGGGCTGGGCCTGGATTTGTTTTCTTTTTGCACCCCATTTTCATGTTTACACCCCCCTGAGCCCATTTACTCATTTTTTGACTTTTTTGACTTTTTCTTTTTTTGCTGACTTCATTTATTTTTTCTCATGCCATTAGAAAATTAAAAATATTTTTTTCATTATTTTTTGCATTTATTGCATATTTATTTGTTTATTTGTTTAGTTTGTACATAAATATATATATATTTGATTATTAGAATAAAATGTAAAAATAATATAAATACACTTTTTATTTTTATTTACTTTCTGAAAATATTTCACACAAAAAATACTCTTTTATTTATTTTATTAAAATATTAAATAAATATTTATTTTTTGTATAATACGTATCTAGGGTTTAATAATATATATATATATGATTATTAATATATTTAAGACAAAAATATAAAAATATTTGATTTTTTCATTTTATTTAATATTTGATACAAAAAATACCTTTTTTCACAATACACTTCATTTTATTTTATTTTTTTATAAATAATGAATAAATAGTAGAATTAAATTAGATAATAATACCTTTTATTTAAAAATTAGGGTTTTTCACCCTAAGTTCAAAATACTAAAAAATAAATACATTTTTATTTTCTTTTTCCTTTTACATAAATAATATTTTCTCACACACATAGAAACGTTCTTTTTACATTTCACATATTTATTTAATTTACATTTAATTATGCATTGCAAAATATCCAATTGTTGTAATAATTTAGATTTAAATTCTTGTCAATATCCCCATTTGAACATTTGTACCCCCCTTCCCATATTTGGTCTTGTAATAGCTTAGTAATTTTAATTATGCGCTTTATCGCTTTCTAATGATAACATGTTAGAATTAGGGTTTGTATGCGAAAACGATAAAAAAATAGTTTGACCTAATATAAGATAAACAAGCATGAAAATGGACACACAAATCACACTTGCACCCCCTAGGGTATTCCACTTGTTGCCTTCAAATAAATGGGCCATATTGTATGTTGAACATCTTTGGGCAAAGCAAACAGTTTGAATGATCATAGTCCCTCGATAAAACTTTTCAAAACAAACAAAACAAATGATCAAGTCCCTTAGAGAAATTGCCCAAAGACATTTAACGTCGTTACAATTATGGTCTAAACGATGACCCGCGCCTGTCCCTTTCACATCCTAACACAAGGTTGCCCACCAAATACAATGGTGGTGCAAACTTGTTAAAAGGGTTAAAGTATAGCAATAATCTTTTGAGAAATTTAGGAGTAGATAACCTCTTAGTTACTTGAATCAACTTGCAAAACAAAACACTTGCCTAATTTCAAAAACCACACATCACTACACTTTCAAAACAACTTTCAAAAACAAATGAAAACTTTTTCAAAAGACATACATCTTTGTATACATCCCCACATGGATCATTACAAAGGTTGCCACCACATTGGCCTCTTTTCAAAAACATTTTCAAAACCCACACACTCAAGCACCATTTAAAACAATTGAAAACAAAAGGCAAGTGATCTAAGCAAAGTAACTAAGAGCCCATGGATAACCATGGATAGAAAGGGTGCTAATACCTTCCCTTTCTATAATCTACTCCCCGAACCCAAGAAAACATCTCAAAAGGTTTTTGCTGTGCTTTTTAACCTTTCCTTAGGATA
This sequence comes from Vicia faba, assembly GCA_948472305.1. NCBI lineage: Eukaryota > Viridiplantae > Streptophyta > Magnoliopsida > Fabales > Fabaceae > Vicia > Vicia faba. The sequence continues at coordinate 933,213,868 of OX451736.1, read as the reverse complement.
AAATGAAAAGTCGGTGGCGACTCTTGCTAACCGCAACATTTGCGAATACAAACGCAAAACCTCAAGTCAGTTCTCCCACCGTATCATACTATGTATGATTGAAGAAGGATGTTTTAAATTGCTTAAAATATTTAAAAAATAATGATTTTTCAATTTTTGTACACAAGCAATCGATTGTCATGCTAGGACAATCGGTTGCATTCAAAAAACAAAAGTTTATGTTTTGACAACAATCGATTATCATCTAGCAGCAATCGATTGTCATGTGTTTTGTTTTCAAATTTTTGAACATTGGCCTATGAGCAACCGATTGCTCCTCAATGACAATCGGTTGTCATAGTTAAATTTTTCAAATTTTTAAACGTTGCTTTTATAACAATCTGTTGTTGCTTTAGTGCAACCGGTTGTTGTGCTTCAGATTTTGAAAATTTTCATTTTTCCAGCAACTTTTTGTAACACCTTTTCATGGCAATCTTTGTATCTTTTCAAATACTTTTTTCTAGTAAAAATGGTTTAAACATTGTTATGATTCATTGAAGAGGTATTACTACACTATAAATTATTTTTTGTTTTGAATTTTGAAACAACAACAATCACCAAAAAATAACAATCACTTTCTATTCTTTGAATCATACTCTCTATACTCAAGATTTATGTTCATCATTTTCATATGCATACTGAAAATTGTTCTTGAGCACTTAGAAGAGTATTCCATCTTAAATTTCATATTGAATAGAAAAGATCAATCAAGTGATTGACATTGCTCTTTCATCTTTCAAACTCTTATTCAAATCAAACAAACTATTGTATCCTTGTTTTCAGGATTGTTGCAAACAAGAAAGACACTTAGGGAGGATTGTTCTCTTTGTGGTCTTAGTGAAAATACAAGAGGATTTTTCTTGGTCCAAGAGGATTGTTCTTGGTTGTTTGGTAGTCTTTGTACAAATTACCAACTATAAGGAAATCTCTTTCATGTCGAAAGGGGACTGGAGTACTCTCGGACTGTGAGGGGAACCAGGATACATCTCTGTGTTCTTTACTTTTCGCATTTACTGCTTTCATCACTTATCAGAAAAAGAAAGAAAAGAAACTCGTGCAAAAATATTCATACAATTCAGAAAAAGTTTTAAAGAACCTAATTCACCCCCCCCCCCTCTTAGGCGCATCTGAACTTATAATTAGCATTAGAGCAGGTTATAGGTAACCTGTTCCTACTAGATCTAGAATGGCTTCCGCAAACAACAATTATGTGTTCAGGGACGGTGACAGTAGCAATAAGCCTCCTCTATTCTGTGGTGAATACTTTGATTTCTGGAAGATCCGTATGAAGGCTCATCTAGAAGCACAAGGAGAAGAAATATGGGATGCTGTCCAAAATGGCCCTTTTGTTCCGGTAACTGTAGTAAACGGTGTTGGCTCATCAAAGCCTAAAACTACATGGGATGATGATGATAAGAAAAAGGTCTTGTATGACAAAAAGGAAATAAACCTTCTTCAAAGCGCACTTAGTATGGATGAATTCTTCTGTGTCTCAGCATGCACAACAACAAAAGAAATTTGGGATACACTGGTTGAAACACATGAAGGAACAACTGAAGTTAAGAGATCGAGACTTAATATGTTAAGTCAAGAATATGAATTGTTCCGCATGCAACCCGGAGAATCCATTCTTGATTTACAAAAGAGATTTGTGCATCTAACAAATCATCTAAGGGTACTTGGCAAAACATTGACTAATGATGAATTGAACCTAAAAGTGCTCAGATCCTTGACTAGAGAATGGCAACCAAAGGTAAAGGCAATCTCAGAAAAGAAGAGTCTCGCTACTATGAAATCCGCAACCTTGTTTGGAAAACTTCAAGAACACGAGATAGAACTTGGTAGATTGGAAAAGCGTGAAAATCAAGAAAAGAAGTCTAAGAACATTGCCTTGAAGATTGACTCTAAGGAAGACGAAAAGAAAGATAATCATGATGAAGATGAAAACTTCAAGCTTCTCGTTAGAAGACTTGAAAAATTCTTTGGTAAAAATGACAAAGCCTTCTCGCACTCAAATAAGAAGAAACACTTCAAGAAGAAGGAAGGATCCTCATCAACACAAGAAGTTACTTGCTATGAATGTGGTAAACAAGGTCACATCAAACCGGATTGTCCAAAACTTTCAAAGAAAAGTGGCTACAAAGGCAAGAAGGAATAAAAAGATAAGAAAGCATATGTTGCATGGGAAGATGTTGAACTAAGTTTGTCATCCGACTCTGATAGCGACGAAAGTGCCAATCTTGCATTAATGGCCTCACACCACTCCGAAAGCGAAGATGATGAGGTTAGTAACGTATTCTCTTTTTGATAGTGATGCACAAGGTGCTATAAATGAACTGTTAAATGAATTCAAAATTTTGTACAAAACTATCTCATCACAAAAGAAACAAATTTCATCATTGGAAGAAAAATGTGGATCTATTGAAAAAGATCTCAAAGATGAAAAGCAAAAAGTTAGTGATGAAAAACAGAATTTTGTATGCACAAAGTGTGAATCTCTCTCTTTCCAAATTGTCAAATTGAAAAGGGTTCTTGAAATATATGAAAAAGGACAAATTGGATTAGAAGGTGTTCTTAGCCAACAAAGATACTCAAATGACAAAAGTGGTCTTGGATACTCAAAATTTTCAAAACCAAGTACCAACAAAACCATCTTTGTCAAGGCTAGCGATCAACCAACCAAAGAGAAAGAAATCACTCCCAAAATAGTTCATCACTATGCTAAAAAGAAAATACCCTCTAAGAAGAAATCTTATCCTTCTAGATATAAAAGTAAATTTGAACCTACTTGTTTTTATTGTGGTATACAAGGACACACACCTAATGCGTGTTATGTTAGAAACTTTGGTATGGCAAATGGGCATTATGTGTGGGTTAAGAAAGGAACTAATTATGAAGGACCCAAAACAACTTGGGTACCTAACAAAACCTAATCTTGTTTTGTAGGTAATCTTGACGGCCACTTCAAATCTATGGTATCTCGATAGTGGTTGTTCCAAGCATATGACGGGAGACATCGACAAATTTTCACATCTAACGCTTAAGGCCAAGGGTTATGTGACGTATGGAGATAACAACAAAGGAAAGATCCTTGGCATAGGAAAAGTTGGTGGTCCACCTTTCACATCAATTGAAGATGTTCTTTATGTCAAAGGACTAAAGCACAATCTTCTAAGTATTAGCCAACTATGTGACAAAGGCTTCAAGATCAAGTTCACTAAAGATGAATGTTTGATAGAAGATGAAGTCACACATGAGGCTAAACTTAAAGGTAAAAGAGTAAATAATATTTTTATGATTTCCATTAATGATTTGTCTTTGAAGGTTAAATGTCTAATGGCAAACAACAACGACTCATGGCTATGGCACAAGAGGATCGCTCATATTCATATGGAGCACCTAAACAAATTGATTAAGCATGACCTTGTTGTTGGACTGCCTAAGATAAAGTTCATCAAAGATAGAATTTGCGATGCATGTCAAAAGGGAAAGCAAACAAAATCAACTTTCAAATCCAAGAATGTGGTATCCACTACTAGGCCACTACAACTGCTTCATATGGACTTGTTTGGCCCTTCAAGAACAAGAAGCTTCGGAGGTAATGTATACGCTCTAGTTATTGTTGATGACTTTTCTAGATATACTTGGACACTCTTTTTAGTGCATAAAAATGATGCATTCAAGGCGTTCAAGAAATATGCAAAGAAAATTCAAAATGAGAAGTCACTATCTATTGCCTCCATAAGAAGCGACCATGGTGGAGAATTCCAGAATTCCTCCTTTGAAGATTTCTGTGAAGAACATGGAATATCACATAATTTCTCGGCACCAAGGACTCCTCAACAGAATGGAGTTGTAGAAAGGAAGAATAGGTCTCTTATTGAACTTGCAAGGACAATGCTTAGTGATTCAAACCTTCCAAAATATTTTTGGGCGAATGCTGTAAGCACGGCATGCTTTGTAAGCAATAGAGTTAATATTCGACCTATCTTGAAGAAGACTCCGTATGAACTCTTTCGAGGAAGGAACCCAAATATTTCATTCTTTCATGTCTTTGGCTGAAATTATTTTGTCCTTAACAACGACAAAGACAACCTTGGTAAGTTTGATGAAAAATCAGATGAAGGTATTTTTCTTGGATATTCCTTATCTAATAAAGCTTATCGTATCTACAATAAAAGAAATTTAACTATTGAGGAATCTATGCACGTATCATTTGATGAATCTAACCCCTCCGAGGAGGATACTATTGTTTTAAATGATGATGATGAGATTTTAGATATTCTTCAAGAAGATGCCTCCAAGATCAACAATGAGAATTAATTGGAACAACAAGAAGAACAAATTCCGGAAGAATCAAATGTCAATGATCTACCTAAGGAATGGATAACCCATAGAGATCACCCTATTGATAAAATCATCGGTGACATCAGTCAAGGTGTTTCAACAAGATTGAATCTCAAATATGCTTGATTGAACATGGCGTTCGTTTCTCAAATCGAACCTTCCAAAGTCGATGACGCATTAGGAGACGACCAATGGATGATTGCTATGCAAGAAGAATTAAATCAGTTCGAGAGAAATCAAGTTTGGGAACTTGTTCCTAGACCAAGTGACAAACACATCATAGGTACCAGATGGGTGTTCAAAAACAAACTTGATGAGAACGATATAATTCTTCGAAACAAAGCAAGATTGGTAGCCCAAGGATACAACCAAGAAGAGGGAATTGAATTTGAAGAAACTTTCGCTCCGGTTGCAAGGTTAGAAGCTATCCGTGTTTTACTTGCTTACGCTTGTTCATTGAATTTTCAGCTTTACCAAATGGACATCAAAAGCGCATTCTTAAATGGCTACATCGATTAAGAAGTCTATGTCAAACAACCCCCGGGCTTTGAAGACTTCAAGAATCCTTCACATGTCTTTAAGTTGAGAAAAGCTCTTTATGGCTTAAAACAAGCACCTAGAGCATGGTATGACAGACTCAGTACATTCTTATGCGAAAAAGGTTTCGAGAAAGGTAAAGTGGATAAGACCTTGTTCATAAAGAAGATCAAAGGTAACACTTTATTAGTACAAGTCTATGTCGATAATATTATATTTGGTTCAACTAACAAAGATTTGTGTGAAGAATTCTCGTTGATGATGCAAGGAGAATTTGAGATGTCTATGATGGGCAATATGAACTATTTCCTTGGATTGCAAATTAAGCAACTGAAAGATGGTATCTTCATCAATCAATCAAAATATTGCAAGGAACTTTTGAAAAAGTTTGATATGGATAATTGCAAATCAATGCACACGCCAATGGGCTCCGGTACTTATGTTGATCAAGATGAATCCGGTATTTCCATTGATATTACTAAATACCGAGGCATGATTGGCTCACTGTTATACTTGACGGCAAGTCGTCCTGACATCATGTTCAGTGTATGTCTGTGTGCATGATTTCAAGCAAACCCGAAGGAATCTTACCTTATGGAGGTAAAAAGAATCATGAAATATCTCAAAGGAACAACCAATGTCGGCCTATGGTACCCAAAAGGTAATATATGCAATTTAATTGGTTATTCTGACGCTGATTATGCAGGATGTAAAACAGATAGAAAAAGCACAAGTGGCACTTGTCACATTTTGGGAAATGCATTAGTCTCTTGGGCATGCAAGAAACAAGCTTGTGTGGCTCTTAGTACGACCGAGGTGGAATACATTGCAGCGGGTAGTTGCTGTGTGCAAATTCTATGGCTCAAGCAACAACTCCGTGACTACGGACTCGACCTTGGATGCATTCCACTCCGATGCGACAACACAAGTGCAATCAACATTACAAAAAATCCTGTGATGTATTCTAGAACAAAGCATATCGACATTCGACATCACTTTCTTCGTGATCATGTACTTCAAGGAGATGTCGAAGTCACCTTCGTGGATACGCATAATCAACTAGCAGATATCTTCACTAAACCGTTGGCAAGAGAACCATTCTTCAAGATCCGAAGAGAGCTAGGTATCTTGGACGAAAATGACATTATCTAATTAAGGTACATGGCTATGATCTTAATCTTAACTTTATGGTAATATATCATGATCCATGTTTTTATTACTAAATTTTTGATATATGACCATTAAATCCCCAAAAATTAAGTTTTTTTTTCACTTTTTCACTAATGACAATCGGTTGTTTATAAAAAAATTTAGTTTCTGTTTTCACAACAATCGGTTGTCACTCCACGACAACCGGTTGCTCTCTCAATTTTTTTGCCCCTGTTTGAATTTTTCAAAGGGTGCAATTGGTTGTCATCAAACAACAATCGATTGCACAGTTCAAGATTTTGAATTTTATTTATTTATTTTTAGTTACACTCTCTTTTATTCTTTCTCTTCCATTGCCATTACTATTATTTATTTTGTACCAGATTTTTACTCTCTTTTTAAATGTTTTAAGTGTTTGGTCAACAACTTTTTAATGCTTAGTCTTTTCCTATGACACAATTTTTTTGGATAGTCACACACTCAAGAATCTCTATGATACAAGTATTTATTGTCTTGACTAAACCATTGAATGCCTTACCTATCCATTGAATGCCTATCCATCTATAAAAGCCCAACCAAAACCTAAAAACTTCATATATCCTCTTTTGTCTCAAGAAACCCTAAAAACACCAAATACCCTTTCCCCTTCCAATTCTCTCATTCCTCACCATGTCAACATCAAAGAAAGGCAAGGGAAAAGCTTCTTCCTCATCTCAAGGTGATGATGTCTCAAAACTCATTCCATCAAGAATCCAAAGGGAAAGATTTGTGTCTCACTTTCAGAAGAAGACGGTTCTTCTACCAAGGTTTGGTAATCTTGACAACTTCTATTCTAAATGCTTCAGTTTTCCAGCATTATTTAGATCTCAAGGGATATACAAGTTGATTGGTGTTAATGGACCCATTTACCCCACTTTGGTTAGGATTTTCTACAGCAATCTAACCATTAGTAGAGGATGCATAATCTCAAATGTCAAAGGGGTTCCTATAGAACTCACAGTGCAAAATTTTGGTGAAGCTTTGGGTATTCCACATGATGGTGCTTTCATTAAACTTCTCTCAAATGCAAATCTTCCTAGCTACAACAAAAGAGAGTTGTTATGCCAAAGTTTTCAAACATTTCCAACGTTAACGATTGTCAGATGCAGATTCTGTATGCGATGAAGAATAGAATTCAAATCAATTGGTCTTATGTGATTCTACATCATTTGGCACTACATAATGAAAATGCTTCTGCTCTTCCTTATGGCTCCTGGCTTACCCTTGTGTTTGAGAAGTTCAATATTCCCTTGTCTAGTGAATACATGGTGCCTATGACTAACCCCAAACATGAAATCACTCTGAAGAAAGTATGTAATACCAAAACTGGCGTCAAATTTGATCCTATTAATAGAACCATCACATACATTCATACTTCTCCACAAAACCAACCTCCACAAGAACAACCACTTCAAAACCAACCTCCACAACCAATGGAAAACTCTTTCAATCAAGTTTTTTACTACCTTCAATACATGAACAACAACATGAATAATCAATTTGCTCATCTCTATGCCCATACAAATGTCCCTCCTTATGAAGTTCAACCCTATCATTACCCGTTCATTCAACCTCAAACCAATGAAGACAATGATGGTGAAGATCAAGATGATGAAGACTTTGTTGAAGGCATGGATGATTAGTTTTTAAGTTATTATATTTCTGAGTACTTTATGTTCTTATGTTTTATGTCGTTTTTCTAGTTTCGTTTAAGACACTTCATGTATTGTGATCCCTTTCGTTTTGTGCACTTTGTTTCTGTTATCTCTATGTATGCAAACTTTATTTATGCTATGTTGTTTCTATGTGCAAAATTTTTATGATCTTCTTTCCCATTCCTTTTTGCTAATGACAAAGGGGGAGAAGACTTTGTAGTTTCTTTTGTGTTTCTCTAACCCAAATTGCAGCAAGCAAGCAATCTTCAAAACCCTCATGCAATAGATCAAGGGGGAGTCTTTGACTTAGGGGGAGTTTTTAAACAACTTGATTAGAGAAAACCAAGATGCACTCTAAACTTCAAGCAATGGTTGTCATCATCAAAAATGGGGAGACTGTGAAATCAAGCTTTCCAAGTGTTTTGATGAAGACAAACTAGCATGCAAAAATGAATGGATCAAGATAGAAGATTTATCTCAAGCAAAGATTCATTGATCAAGATCAACATTTCAAGACTTATGGCTTTAGGTATATGAAATTTTTGATCTTATGCTCTTAGTGCTCAAAACTATTTTTAATCATGCATTTACTTTATTAAAATAATATTTTAAGTATATACTATGTATGATTGAAGAAGAATGTTTTAAATTGCTTAAAATATTTAAAAAATAATGATTTTTCAATTTTTGTACACAAGCAATCGATTGTCATGCTAGGACAATCGGTTGCAGTCAAAAAACAAAAGTTTCTGTTTTGACAACAATCGATTGTCATCTAGCACCAATCGATTGTCATGTGTTTTATTTTCAAATTTTTTGAACGTTGGCCTATGAGCAACCGATTGCTCCTCAATGACAATCGGTTGTCATAGTTACATTTTTCAAATTTTTAAACGTTGCTTTTACAGCAATCGGTTGTTGCTTTAGTGCAACCGGTTGTTGTGCTTCAGATTTTGAAAATTTTCATTTTTCCAGCAACTTTTTGTAACACCTTTTCATGGCAATCTTTGTATCTTTTCAAATACTTTTTTCTAGTAAAAATGGTTTAAACATTGCTATGTTTCATTGAAGAGGTATTACTACACTATAAATTATTTTTTGTTTTGAATTTTGAAACAACAACAATCACCAAAAAATAACAATTACTTTCTATTCTTTGAATCATACTCTCTATACTCAAGATTTTTGTTCATCATTTTCATATGCATACTGAAAATTGTTCTTGAGAACTTAGAAGAGTATTTCATCTTAAATTTCATATTGAATAGAAAAGATCAATCAAGTGATTGACATTGATCTTTCATCTTTCAAACTCTCATGCAAATCAAACAAACTATTGTATCCTTGTTTTCAGGATTGTTGGAAACAAGAAAGACACTTAGGGAGGATTGTTCTCTTTTTGGTCTTAGTGAAAATCCAAGAGGATTGTTCTTGGTTGTTTGGTAGTCTTTGTACAAATTACCAACTATAAGGAAATCTCTTTCATGTTGAAAGGGGACTGGAGTACTCTCGGACTGTGAGGGGAACCATGATACATCTCTGTGTTCTTTACTTTTCGCATTTACTGCTTTCATCACTTATCAGAAAAAGAAAGAAAAGAAACTCTTGCAAAAATATTCATACAATTCACAAAAAGTTTTAAAGAACCTAATTCACCCCCCCTCTTAGGCGCATCTGAACTTACAATTATTTCATGCTATAAGTTCCAGAATCATGCAATTCGATTTCAAGAACAAGTCAAAGTCGTGGCTGACTTACAGTGGGTTTTGGCGCTGGAAAGTGCTTGTTTTTTATTGATACAACCTCCTTGCAATCCCAGGAATCGAATGAGATGGCTAGGAGACCTTGAAAGTTCCTAGAAGTACAAAATCGAATCACCACTTTTCTTTGATTTTTTCAAGTTTGGTTCTTGTTCTTGGAGGTAGCTCTGCACGAAAATTCTTGTTGTTAGGGTTCAATGATCTTTAACATAAGTAGTGAATCACATTAGGTTAATTATTTTTGGCCAAGATCTCAAGAATTCATGAATGGGATATTTGGTCTTTAAGCCATATGAAATCTTTCCATAACCATGCAAATCATGACTTTTTGCCTTGATTCTAATTTTATTGATTAGGCCAGCTCATTTGGATTTGATTTTCATCAAAATCAGATCTTCAAAACAAATCTTGGTATTTTTTATTATTTATTTGATTTAAAATGATTTTTAATAAATAAAAACCATAATAAAATAAATAAATGGAGAAAATAAGATGTGGTGGCTGCCTTGGGTCGTGGACCATGCTACCAACTCAAAACAAATGCAAAAGATTGGGCCCATTTAGCAAAAATTGCATTTTTAGGCATAGTTGACTTTTGACAATTTTGTAAAAAGGGTCAACTTCACCAATGCATAACTTCCTCAATTTTGACTCTTTGAAGGTGTTAATTGACTTTTTAGAAATCTTGAGATATTCCATAAGCAACCCTTTTGGTCTCATCTCAATTTGGTATTCCATGTTCATGTATGAAGCTTTGACAAAAAAAGGTGTTTTTGTTGACTTTTCAAAGTGACCTATAATGTCCAAATTCATAACTTCTTTTGAGTGCATATTTTGAACTTGGGATCTGAAGATGAATTGTAGGGAATTTAATCCTATTCAAAATGAGCTTTGGATGTGTCATTTCTCATAAAGTATTAGAAAGTTATGCTTGGTCAAAGTTGAGTTGACTTTTCCTGCAAAACCCTAATTTAGCAACTTTTGGGTTTTGATGAATTGTGAGCAATCCTTGAGGAATAATGATAAACCTTGATAAAATGATGAATAATACTTCAAAATTAGGATGTTGACCAAAAATCTTGAAGTTTGACTATATGGAGGCCACAGTTGACTTTTGCCCTAGTAAAGTCGATTTTCAGGCCTTTGAGCAATTGACTGAGCAAACTTTCTTTGTAGGGCTTGAAACTTGACATGGATGATCTTGAGAAAATATTAGGACAATGGTGAGCATTTGGGATCCCTTGGACTCAAGTATCTTGATGCAACACGAAACCCTAATTTGAGGTAGACTGCCTTAGGAGAGAGCTTGTCTAGTCAACCCTAGGGCTTCCTTGAGCAATTTGAAGACCTCACTTGAAATGTATTGAGAAATATGAGAGGGAAATTTTTTGGGTACAACACGTGGTACGGTACCCGTGGAGAGTGAATGGTAACATCTCATGCCAGTCTTTGTACGTGACTGTCATCTTTTGTATGATCTTTTTAATGTTTTTATTTGCAGCTTCAATAGCACCATTTGTCTTTAGCCGGTAGGGAGAAGAATTATGATGCTTAATTTTGAATTTCTCGCACAAGGAGGTGACTATAGTGTTGTTAAGATGTATACCATTTTCAGTGATGATCCTTTCTGGGATACCGTACCGGCAAATAAGATTTTGCTTGATGAAGTGGGCAACAACATTCTTAGTGATGGAAGCAAAGGAAGCCGCTTCAACCCACTTGGTAAAATAGTCAATGGCCACAAGGATGAAGCGGTGTCCATTGGAGGCTGTAGGCTTGATCTCCCTAATCATATCAATTCCCCACATAGCAAAGGGCCAAGGAGCCGTCAAGACGTTCAGAGGAACTAGAGGTACGTGCACCTTGTCAGCATAAATTTGACACTTATGACAGGTCCGAGAGTGTTGATAGCAGTCTACTTCCATAGTAGACCAATAATAGCCTGCCCGTAGGATTTTCTTCGCCATCGTATATCCACTGGAGTGGGTGCCAAAAGTACCTTCATGTAATTCAGCCATGATCTTTTCAGCCTCAATCTTCTCCACACACCGGAGCAGAATGGAGTCATGATTGCATTTGTACAGGATGCCATTACTAAGGAAGAACTTAGCAGAGAATCTCCTTAAGAACTTCTTATCATTGATTGAAGCTCCTTCTGGATATTTTTGAGCCTCGAGATACCTCTTGACTTCATGAAACCAAGGCTGGTCCACTCACTCTTCAATATTAATCTCGTGACAGTGTGTTGGTTCGTCCATTCGTTCGATGGTGATCCAGGGAGCCTAATTATCCCAATTGAGTTTAAACATGGATCACACTATGGCTAGAGCATCTGCTAGCTGATTTTCTTCTCGCGGGAAATGCTCGAAGGTAATCTTCTCAAAATGTGGTAACAATGTCAAAACATGTTCTTTGTAAGGGATAAGGTTTGGGTGCTTAGTGTCCTATTCCCCTTTGATCTGACTGATGACCAAAGCTGAATCTCCAAACACATCTAAGGATTTGATTCCCAAGTTTATGGAAGCTCTGAGACCAAAGATGCACGCTTCGTATTCTGTCATGTTGTTCGTACAGTTGAAGCAAAGTCTGGCAATAAAAGGAGTATGACACCCTTCTAGAGATATGAGTACAACGCCGATACCATTACCAAGTGCATTGGATGCCCCATCAAAGAACAGAGTCCATCGGGATCCTTGTTCAGGTCCGTCATATGGTCTGATTTCTTCACAGTTGTCTAATGTCATGATGTCTTCATCTGGGAATTCAAACTTCATGGATTGATAATCTTCTACAGCTTGGTGAGCGAGATGGTCAGCTAGCACACTGCCCTTTATAGCTTTCTGGGTAGTGTACTGTATGTCGTATTCTGTTAGGATCATCTGCCATCTAGCTATCCTCCCAGACAGAGCAGGCTTTTCAAAGATGTATTTTATCGGATCCATCTTAGATATCAACAAGGTAGTATGAGTCAGCATATACTGTTTTAACCGGAGAGCAACCCATGCCAGAGCGCAGCAAGTTTTCTCGAGCAGTGAATATCTGGTTTCACAGTCGGTAAACATTTTGCTCAGGTAGTAAATAATGTGCTCTTTTCGGTCAGACTCGTCATGCTGCCCCAATACACACCCCATTGAGTTCTCTAAAACGGTCAGATACATGATCAGTGGTCTTCCCGCGACTGGTGGCATCAAAACAGGAGGCTCTTGTAAGTACTCTTTGATTTTGTCAAAAGCAACCTGGCATTCATCGTTCCATCTGACTACTTGATCTTTCTTCAATAGTTTGAAGATTGGCTCACAAGTAGCTGTTAGGTGAGAAATGAATTTGGCAATATAGTTCAGGCGCCCCAAGAATCCTCTGACTTCCTTCTCAGTACGGGGAGAAGGCATTTCTTGTATTGCTTTAACCTTGGCAGGATCAACCTCAATGCATTTGTTACTGACGACAAAACCTAAAAGTTTACCGGACCGTACTCCAAATGTGCACTTGTTTGGATTCAACCTTAACATGTACTCCTTCAATCTCTCAAACAACTTTTGCAAGTGATCAAGGTGCTCTTCTTCGGTTTGTGATCAGGCTATCATATCGTCTACGTAGACCTCTATTTTATGATGTATCATGTCATGAAACAAAGCTACCATGGTGCGCTGATAGTTTGCCCCAACATTCTTCAGTCCGAATGGCATCACTTTGTAGTAGAATGTGCCCCACTGTGTGACAAATGTAGTTTCCTCCATGTCCTCAGGTGCCATTTTGATTTGGTTATAACCTGAGAATCCGTCCATGAAGGAAAACACTTTGTGCTGGGCCGTATTGTCAACTAGGATATCTATGTGGGGGAGTGGAAAATCATCTTTAGGGCTGGCCTTATTCAAATCTCTATAGTCCATGCACATTCGTACTTTGCCATCCTTTTTAGGAACGAGAACAATGTTGGAAACCCATTGGGGATAGGAAGTAACAGCCAAGAATCCAGCATTGAATTGTTTCATGACTTCCTCTTTGATCTTCTTTGATAAATCAGGTCTCATGCGGCAGACTTTTTGTTTTACTGGTGGACAGTCTTCTCTTGTTGGTAGACGATGAACCATGATGTTCGTATCGAGTCCCGACATGTCTTCATATGACCAGGCAAAGATCTCAACATAGTCATGCAACAACTGAATCAGACGCTCCTTGACACTAGGCTCTAGATTGGCAACCACCTTGATTTCTTTTTTATCCTCCTCGGTACCCAAGTCGATTGTATCCATCGGTTCCTCATGAGGCTGAATATCTCTTTCCTCTTGTTGTAGTAGTCTGGCCAGTTCCCCTGGTACTTCACAATCTTCCTCACCTTCGTCTTCGGCTTGGTAGATTAGATCCTCAGAGTCATAAAAGGCCATAGCAGTATCATTACCCATGGGATCCGGAATGGAGGGGTACCTGCATTTGTGAGTGTGGGTGTGTGTAAGGGTATAACCATCCTTAAAAATAAAATGTAAAAGAAAAACAATGAGCACAAAAGTTTGTATGTGAAAAAAATGTCCATGATTCATTGAATGTCATATGAAGATGAAATAAAAGCCCTTACAAATGGACCATTGTGCCTCGGGCAAGACACAAGGTTTTAAATGTGCGAATTGTTTGAGAATATTACAAGTCCAACAGAAATGTAAAGATAAATTACTGAGGGATGAAAGTTATTGGGACAAAGTCTTTGGCTTCCCAATTGTGAAGTCCTCCGTTGACAGTAGGAAAGATCCAATCCTCCAAGCTGCAATCCTCTTCACCATCTTCTACCGCACTGACCTCCTGGTTGCTAATCTTCAAGGGTGGCCCTCCAGCACGAGCGTGATGCACAACCTTCTGAGCATTTGAAGTGAACCCTAGACCAAACTTGTCATATTTATACGGAATATCTGGAAGTTGCCCCAAGATGGTGCATCATCCTTCCTCTACTACTGCTTTTGCGTCCTTTAGAGATGACATCCGGAGCAGAGGTCTCGTAATCTTGGGAATCTGGGATACAGTATTGGTTACTGCTACCTCTTGGGGAACCTCTTCGAAATTTTGAAAAGGAGTTTCAATGAACTCGCTGTCCAACTCCACATACCAGAAGGAATTGAGGTGGCTAATCATATACTCTTCCTCTCCATGGACAATGATAATCTTTCCATGGAGTGGATATTTCAGCATCTGGTGCAGTGTAAAGGTGACAGCACCGGCATTATGGATCCACAGTCGTCCTAGCAGACAAGAGTAAGAGGGACGAATGTTTAACTACATCATAGTCACTCTTCTTTATTATTCTCAGGATCTCCTCCATTTCCTTCTTGGAGGTTTCGGGGATAGTTAATGGTTGAGCCTTCGTCCGGACAGGCACTTCTTGAATATTTTTCCTCGAGTTTCAGCAGCAGGAGTGTTGGTAGGAATGACAGCATGAGTTGTATCGTCTTTGTTAATAGGAGCACTTGCAGGTATAATTATTGGTACAGAAGTCACCTTTGGAGCAGCCACGGGTCCAAAAACTTCCTTTGGGGGGGAGGGGGGCAATTTCTGGAGAGAAGATTCTACCGCTTCGGGTAATCTTACTGGTTCCGGAAATATTGCTAATGTAGGAGTCTTCTTCTTCGGAGCTCATCTCTTCGGCGGCCAGCCCATCTTATTTGATGCCATGGTAATAAATGTCCCCACCGTAATTCCACGACACAATTTTGTCTGATTCATACGGGACTGGCCCAGGCATTGTGATTATAAGAGGAATAGTTTTTGGAATCGATGCAATCCTAACGGGTCTTTTGGGGACCCTGGAAGAATTGGCTGAGATGGTGATGATTGAAACGTCTTCAACAGGTGAAACAGTAGTACTTTCAAACAGAATCTCTTTGTTGTCTATCAAGCGTTGAATGCCTATTTTAAACAAAGGGCAAACAGTTGGTGAGGATAAGCAAATATGGCAGTCTTCATTACAACCCGGGAATACACCGGCTTTCAACAAGTTTATCTTAATGATTGCGAGTGGAGTCAAAAGTTAATCGATTATGGTAACAAACAAATATTCTTCAACAACATTAGTGTGGTGACCATGTCTAGGCATAGGAGCAGAAATGACGCTTGGCTTCTCTGGCGCATCAAACTCAATCTCTTTTGCCTCTATAAGGTCTTGAATCTTGTTTTTCAGGGCCCAACAATTGTTAGTGTCATGACCCAGACTTTCGGAATGATATGCGCATATGGCATTTGGGTGATAATGAGGGGACGCAGTGTTGGGGTTCTTTGGAGCTTCTTTTAAAGTTACCAAATTGGATTTCAGAAGGTGCGGTAAAACCTGGGATAGAGTCATATTGATTCTGGTGAATTTCCGGACTGGCCTTTCCACCCTCGGTTGATTACTTCTTGGTTGATCAGATGTAGGCTTTGGGATCATAACAGCTCCTACCATTGGTCGGCGTTCATCTCTCCCTTGGTTCCTTTGTGGATAAACAGCAGATACCTTCTTCTTCCCAGTGAAAGGCTTTCTCACAGCTGTAAAGGCAGATGAATCCTTCTGAATCTTTCCACTTTTTATGCTAGCTTCCATCCTCTCTCCGGTTAGTATTAATTTAGTAAATCCTACAGATGAGCTTCCAATCAGATGGTTGAAGAAAGGGCCTGATAGAGTGCCTAAACATATCCACCAACTCCCTTTTAGACAGAGGGGGTTGAACTCTTCCAGCTAGATCTCTCCACTTCTGCGTGTAATCCCTGAAACCCTCATTGGAAGCCATGGCCATACTCTGAAGTTGAGTACGGGTAGGCGCCAAATCTGCATTATATTGGTATTGCTTATAGAAAGCTGTGGCAAGATCTTCCCAGTTGTGGACGTTGGCCCTTTCCAATTGGTAAAACCAATTGAGTTTTGTTCCAGATAGGTTATCTTGGAAAAAATGCACCCACAGGTCTTTATCGGCGGAGTGCGGTTGGATCTTTCTCACATATGATCGGAGGTTCATCTTAGGACATGACACCCCATCATATTTTGAAAATAACAACACTTTGAAATTCGGTGGGATCACAATTCCCGACACTAGTCCCAATTCTTCGAAGTCTAGACCTGGCACCTTTTGTATTTCTATAGCGTTCAAACGCTCTTCAAGATGTCTGTACTTATCATCAGCTGGAGGATACTGTTCCTCAGAGTAGTCTTCCTCTTCTTCCTCCTCGGATAATGGGTCATTGTTCACTTCCTGGGTTTGATTATCCCCTTTGCCTGATGATGTCGCAAAGTCCAAAGTTTGTCTGGTTTGTCCTTTAAACCTTCTCCCCATGATTACAACACCGGTTGATTTCTTCACTTTCTTCTTCTTCTCTTTGGCCAACAGAGTCTTCAACTCCTCTTGTCCTTTGGCTAGGGTCATGAGTAGCTGTTGAAACTGCGTGTTTTGAACTTGAAGATCTTTGACTGTCTGTTCGAGATCCATCTTACTGAAATAAACAGTAGAGAGATGAGGAAACTCGTTTCAAAAGACCTATTTATGTTATGATGAATGATATGTGCATATGTAATGTTTTCAAGGATTTTAAAGATTCAAGTTTGTTTTAGACAAAAAGAAACACATGTTATATTAATAAGATAGAGTTTGAGTACATCAATGCCCCTTGGGCAAAATAATACAACACTCTAAGATAAAAAAGTAGTGCATATCCTCTTTGGTGCAATGTAGGAATTTAGAGTCTGCTCCTCATGAAGTATCCTAGTGAGTTCCAAAACCTTCTTCTCGCTTGCGTAGAATTGGGCTTCGAAAGTATCTCTCTCTCCTTTGAGCTGTATCTAATCCCTTTGTAGGTCTTCAAGAGATGTGGGAATGTCAGGATGTAGGATAGTGTATGGAATCTCTCCTTCCTTAACAGGCTCAATGATCACCGGGAGAATGGAAGGATAAGGCATCATAAGACTTTGAGCGCGGGTTCGTACCCACTTGAGGTAAGGCTCAAGAGGGATGGAATTCGTGTGTCCCAAAGTCTTGCTATCCACCTTGTTTAGCATCCTCCAAGCTCGGATGAATCTCTGGCGAAGACCTTGATTGTCGTTGTCATATTCGAATACCAAGCCTTGAATCAGCATCTCGTGCGGGCCACCCCTTCGGGCATAACAAAATTGTCTTAGAGCTAAGCATGGGTTGTAGGTGATGCCTCCCCTAATGCCAAGTAGAGGGACATTATGGAATTCCCCACAATGGTCAACAATGATAACATTCTCTTTGGATCGGGAGCACCAATGAATATCTGAATGTTTGAGCGTCATTAACCTTTGTGACCACCTTAATCCATGCTCATTCTTTAAGACTGATTAGGGAAGATGAGAAATAAACCATCTTGCCAGGAGAGGAGTGCAACACATAAGGACACCTCTTTTCCTCATTGTGCAAGTGTGAAAAGAGTGTAGGATATCCCCTAGCAATGTAGGCACCGGATTGCGTGATATGAAAATTTTGACGGCACTCAAATCTATGAGTTGGTCAGGATTGGGAAACAAAACCATCCCATAGATGAGGAGAGCCACAATTTCCTCAAAAGCTTGCAAGTCTAAGGAATTCCAACAGCTTTGGGCTTTCTCAAACAGAAACTTTGCTAAGAAGCCTTTGACACCACTTCTAGTTTCCCAATGAGTTGTGACATCAGATGAGTGCAAGTGCAGAGCTTGAGCAATCTCTTCTGGCTTTGGGTCTCTTTCCATACCATTTAAAGGTAGTTGATTGAGAATAGGAATCCTCAAGAGTTGAGAGAATTCTTCCAAAGTGGGCACAAGCTGATAGTCGGGAAATGTGAAGCAATGGTGCAAAGGATCAAAGAACTGGAAGAGCACCTTCATCATATCCTCATATGAGTTAGAGGTGACCAAGTTGAGTAGACGACCATGCCTCTCGGTGAATGGAGAGTTCTCAGGGATCCTTGAAGCTAACTCCTTGAGTTGCGGAGGAATTCTTACAAGGTTGACTAGGATAGTTTTCCTGCGAAGTGAATCCATATCCTACAAAACAAGAACAAAGATGAATCTCCAAAATCCTTGAAATGGTTAGTGGATGCATATGATGCTCATGATGTCCATGATGTTATGTACAAGTATGCATATCCAAGAAAAACAAACAAGTTCTTAGTTTAGGCTTGCATGGGGTTTTATAGGTAAGTACCCTCTTCAAGTTTAGTTGGCTTAAACATGTCCTAGTAATAGTAACCGGGTTCTAAGGAGCTCAATATCACTGGATTGTTTCCTTGGTCATTGTTCCAGCTCAAGCCTCTTTAATGGCGACCGAAATATCCCAAGAAACCAACCCTCAATGAGTGTAGTATCGAGTATCTACCAACTTCGGACTTCACCAAAGTCGGTCATCTCACTACATCCTAAAGGCCAAGTTGGTCAAGTAAAGGGTTCTAGAAGTTCATTAGTGCTTCATGACATCACTCAACGGCCCCGAATTCTCTTTGATTGACTCAAAGGCTACCGGTACCCACAAATATGTCACACTAACATAGCTATTTCTTAGACCATGTCAGTATACCCCGCACAGTTTCCACAATGTATTGCTATTTACCTATAATGTATCCCAAATCTGGGTAGAGGATTCAAACCCAAAAAAAGAACCATAATGTAAAGCATACAAGTCAAACAATGTAAGCAAATAAATGTGATCTAGACCTAAGGTAACCCTTCTTTATAAATATTCCCCAGCAGAGTCGCAAGTTCTGTGATACAGTGGGAGAACTGACTTGAGGGTTTTGCATTTTATCGCAAATGTTGCGGTTTAGCAAGAGTCGCCACCGACTTTTCTTTTATCCAAAAGGAAAGGTGAAAAAGCACAGGAAAGACCTTTGAGATTGTTTCTTGAGGTCGGGGGGTATATTATGAAAAGGGAAGGTGTTAGCACCCTTTTCATCCATGGTTTTCCATGGGCTCTTAGTTACTTGTTAGATCACTTGCTTTTTGTTTTGAAATTTCACTTTATGTGGTTTTGAAAGTATTTTGTAAAAGAGGTCATTTGTTTAGGCAATCTTTGTAATGATTCTCGTTCGTAAGAATGTATACAAAGATGTTTGTCTTTTTGAAAATGTTTTCTATGTTTGTAAAATGTTTGGAAATGTGTGTGTTTGTTTTGAAAATAGCAAGGATAGTTGTTTGGAAATAGAGCAAGTAACTAGAAGTAATCTACCTACTCAAATGTCTTTCTTGTTCATTTTCTATTCCTTTGACATTGTTGTCTTACCATTGATTTGGTAAGCAACCTTATCTTTGGATGTAAACGGGACGGGCGTGGGTCATCGTATAACCATGATTAGCAATATTGCAAAGTATCTTAGCATTTTTGAGGGACCAAGATCATTTGTAAGACAACATTTGTAGCGTCATCGAGGGACTATGATCTTGTATTTTGATGGTTTTTCTAACCCCTTTGTCTTGTAAATGCTTCTTCTATTTATAGGCAGGAGGTTTGTGCATATGAGCTGACTAAATTTGCAAGACAGCATGTTATGGTTTGGTTAGATTACAAAAATCAAACTATGTCAATTACTCCATAGTCCCAAGGTGAAGTACCAAAGTTGTTGGTATAGAGGAGCTACTTCCCATGATTTATGGTGGAGTATAATCACAACAATCAAGGTATGGGCTCAAGACAAACTTTGTACAAAAAGTTTGCTTTTCAAGAATAGCAATGGTGCCTTTATGCCATAAATGGAAAGATGCAATGGACAATACTTGCACCACTTGGATAATGG
Source organism: Vicia faba (assembly GCA_948472305.1). Classification (NCBI taxonomy): domain Eukaryota; kingdom Viridiplantae; phylum Streptophyta; class Magnoliopsida; order Fabales; family Fabaceae; genus Vicia; species Vicia faba. The sequence goes on along the minus strand of OX451736.1, from coordinate 933,193,608 downwards.
TTCAATCAATTGTGTAAACATATGATTATGGATATATCTACAAGTCAAGAGGCCTTCAAAGTGAAGATTATGCAGTGTAGGCTTGGATTTGAATTTTTGTTCATCATGAAATGGCTTGAAATCAAAGTGAGAAATTGCCAACTTCATCTCTTCGATTCTCTCTACTCAAAAATGATCTCAAGGAGTTCTTGGACATTTTGGAAAGCTTGCAATATGTTTTATAACTCATATTTGAAATGTATTTCAAGATTCCTCTTGGAACTAGGTGAAAAATTTCCATGAATTTAGGTCAAAAACCTGCCTAAATTAGGGCAAAATTTTACTAAGTTATTTAGTTCATGAGCATGTATTCACAAAATTATATCTTGAGATCCAAACATCTTTAGGGAAAATGTGTTAAGCAAAGTTGTAGATTTCATGGAGGTCTATAACTTTCATGTTGGGAACTTTCTTTGAATCATCTTGCATCATGGTGGAAATTTGGCTTAAAGTTGAGAAAAAATAAGAAATTTTCTATACTTAGAAAAATTTCTAAGTTAAGCAAATTTCAAATTTTAAAACCAAATCTTTAATCTTTGATTTCTTGATGAACAAGTTTCACATTTTGACATGTTTTGATGAATTATGATCCTTGGCACTTGATTTTGACCAAAAAGTCAAAGTTTGACTTTTCAGTATACAGTTGACTTTTGATCAGTTGACTATAAATTTCATCTGTCTATCCAATGGATTTGCAATGTTTTGAACCATGCTATTAGATCAATGTGATACAAATGAAACCTTGAAATCATGCTTCAAATCAATTGGTCATTTTCTAGGTCAAAAATCAGAAATTGCCCTTCCTCAGTCAAAACCCTAATTTTGACCATTTTGCCCTTTTGATGATTTGATCAAATTTCTTGAGGAATTATGGTCCAAACTTGATCAAATGATACATATGAGTCTAAAATGTTGATGTGGATAAAAAATATGAAGTTTGACTGTAAATTGGCCATGGTTGACTTTTTTCCAAATACAGCTGATTTTTAGGTCAACTGTCCAATTGACTGATCAAACATGTGGTTCAAGGCCTGAAACTTGTCATGAGTAATCTTAGGGGTCCATAATGATGTTTGAAAGTCATATGAATAATTGATATTCCAAAAATACTTGTGCAAACTCAAACCCTAATTTTGGGTCATTAGTGTAAGATGAGATGTCTTGAGCTGATCAAACCCTAATGCAGTCTTGAGTCAAAGAGACCTTGTGGGGAAAATCTTGATAAATGAGAGGGAAAATTTTGGGGTACAACACCTGCTTAGCCCTACGACAGTTTGGTTACGCCCGAACAGATGGTCCCCACGAGATGCTTATCAAAGGAGTGGTATTTTACTACGAGAATGACGATCAAGGTTACCGTCAGAGGTTTATCCGGGCCTGGAGGATGTTGAAAAAGGTGGATAGCAAGATGTTAGGACACAAGAACTCCATTCCCCTCGAGCCTTACCTTAAATGGGTGCGAGCTCGTGCTCAGAAACTTGTGATACCTTATCCTTACATCTTACCAGTCATCATGGAGCATGTGGTCGAAGGAGATGTTCCCTACACTATCCTCCATCCCGACATGCCTACCTCTCTCGAAGACTTGCAAAAGGTTTGGATTCAGCTTAAGGAAGAACGAGATGCTTTCGAAGCTCAATTCTATGGTAGTGAGAATAGGGTCTTGGAACTTACGAAGCAGCTACAAGAAGAGCAAAGTGTGAACTCTTATCTCGCGCCAAAGAGGATGCGTTCGGTATTTTTATCTTAGAAAGTTATTTTGTAAGCCCAAGAGGCATGATGTAATCTTTCTTGTTTTGTTTAATGAAAATTAACGTTTTTTCATTCTTTTGTCTATAAATTTCATTTATCCTTGAAATCATTTGCATATGCATATCCATGCATTATAACATGACAAGTTTTCGCATAACAGGTTTCCTTATCTCTCTGCTGTTTACTTCAGCAAGATGGATCTAGAGAAAACTGTGAAGGATCTCCAAGCCCAAAATTCTCAGTTTCATGAGAGTCTACTAACCCTAGCCAAGGGGAAGTAAGATATGATGGCTTTGTTGGCTGTTAAGAAGAAGCCAAAGAAGAAAGCTCTACTCAACATGGGTAGAAGGTTCAAGGAGACAATCCGTCAAATCCTAGTAGGAGGAGACTCATATGAGGAGGACGAGAACCAGATTGGTGAGGTCAAGAGTACTCATGCTGACTGTGCTAATGATAAAGTATCTGATGATGATTATTTCGATGAGCAATATCTACCCGTCGATATCAAATACAAGCAGTTAGAAGACAGATTGAAAACTGTTGAAATCCAAGCCTTCCCTGGTTTAGATTTTGATGATTTGGGTTTGATCTCTGGGGTAGTCATTCTCCACAAATTCAAAATACCAGTCTTTGCAAAATACGATGGAGTTTCTTGTCCAAAACTCCACCTAAAGTCTTATGTGCGCAAGATACATCCGCACACTGTTGATAAGAAGCTCTGGGTTCACTTTTTCCAAGAAAGCTTAGCTGTAACGCAACTTAAATGGTTTTATCAGTTAGATGGTTCTCGTATCAATACTTGGAAGGATTTAGCTACTACCTTCTACCATCAGTATCAGTACAACACCGACTTGGCGCCAACGAGGGTTCAATTACAATATATGACCATGGGAAAGAATGAAGGATTTAAGGAATATACACAAAAGTGGAGATACCTCGCCAGTAGGGTTCAACCACCCTTGACTAATCGAGAACACATTGACATGTTCATAGGAAATTTATCTGGTCCCTTCTTTAATTTGTTAGTTGGTTGCTCTTCTTCTGGTTTCACCGAATTGATCTTAATCGGTGAAAGAGTTGAAAGTGGAATAAAAAGTGGGAAGATCTTTGTGGCATCTACCTCCACTCCCAATCCTATCAAGAAACCTTTTGCTGCAAAGAAAGAAGTCAATGCTGTATACGGGGCAAGGGCCCATACCAAGAAGAATGATCACCCGTCTGTCAATGCTGTCTGAATCTCCAATCCAACTCCTACTCCAAGACCATCTGCAAATCATCAACATTTTGAAACTCCGAGAAGATAATTTACGAGGTTAGGCATGTCACTGTCTCAAGCCCTTCAACATTTGCTCAAGGCTAATTTAGTGACATTGCGCGATCCTCCCGCCAACCCTGATACCTCGTCACCAAAGTATAATCCAAACGCTAAGTGTGCTTACCATTCAAGCAGCCTCGGGCACGAGACTGGCCAGTGCTGGGCCTTGAAGAACAAAATCCAAGATTTGATTGACAACAAGACTATTAAGTTTGATCCTCCTCCGACGCTGAATGTAATTACCGCTCCAATGCTGAAGCATGACAAGAGTGTTAATGTTGTTGAGGATACAATTTTTATTGCCTCTATTGAAGAATTGATTACTCCGCTGAATATAATAAAAAACAATCTGTTGAAAGCTGGAATTTTCCATGGCTGCGTAAAGGACTGTGTGTGCTGTACAAGATAACTCGATGGATGTGAAGGGCTGAAGAAAGGCATACAACGCCTGATGGATAGGCACGAAATTCTATTTGAGAAGACCTCACTTGCCAAAAGTTTGACTAACAAATGTGAAGACCTCTCCATTATTACCATCTCAAACAAGCCTCTTAGGATCACCTCCAAAGGTCCTATTAGGATTTCAAATGAACCCACTATTCCTCCCTTAATAATTACCAGTCCCGGACCGATTCCCTACTCTTCAAATAAGGCGGTACCATGGAATTATGGTGTTGAAGTGTTATATCATGGGATTAAACAAGACGCTTGGATCTAAGAATAAAAATATGACAATGTTGATAACATAGCTGGTTCAAACAAAGTAACTAGAACTGGGAGAATATTTTCACCCAATATCTCACCATCAGTACTGCTGCCAAGCCAAGTACTGATACAAGAGGAAAGGAGATGGTTGTTGAGCCTGATGTGATTGAAGTACCCTTTAAGGACGTAGCTGATGAAGAACCCTCCGCTCGTGAGATGGACGAGATCTTGAAGATAACAAAAAGAAGCGACTTCAAAATTGTGGAACAATTGGGGCAAACCCCTTCTAAGATTTCAATGTTGTCATTGCTGCTTTGTTCCGATGCCCATTCTCAAAAGTTAATCAAGTTCCTAAAAAAGGCTCATGTCCCCCATGAGACAACAACAGACCAATTTGAGAATTGCGTGGCTAGCCTGACAGCTGATAATGGCTTGGGATTTTCAGATGCTGACTTAACACCTCTTGGGAAGAATCACAATAACACTTTACATGTTTCTGTCGAGTGCAAAGGGACTACCTTAGCACATGTGGTAGTCGACACTGGTTCTTCTCTGAATGTATTACCCAAGGGGGTGTTAGACCATCTTGACTCTGAAGATTTAGTCTTGAAGCCAAGTGATATCATTGTAAGGGCATTTGACGAATCAAAGAGGATTGTTCATGGGGAGGTAGATCTTCCAATCAAAGTAGGCTCCAAAATCTTCAAATCCACCTTCTATATTATGGATATTCGTCCTGCCTATTCTTGTATGTTAGGTCGCCTGTGGATCCATAAAGCTGGGGAAGTAACCTCAACTCTCCATCAGAAACTCAAATATCCAGTCAAGGGAAGAATAGTCACCGTCTGTGGAGAAGAAGAGTTTATGGTGAGCCACCTTAACTCTTTCAAGTACGTAGATATGGATGGAGAATTAATTGAGACCCCGTGTCAAGACTTTGAGGTTGTACCATCAATGGTTGCTGCTACCAAATGTTCTTCTGATGAATCTGAAGTTGTTAAAGTCATACCAAAGATGGTTTCAGTCAAGGATGCCCGTGTGACAATTGAAGAAGGAAACCGTGATACTTGGGGGAATCTCCTCGATATCCCATTTAAAACGGACAAGTTTGGTTTGGGCTTCACTGGAAAATCTCAGAAGGAAGTGAGGCGTGCTCATGCTGGAAAGCCACCTCTCCGCATTGGAAGCCATGAAGTCAAAGCCATGGGTGATTCTGATGAAGAAGCTGCATTTGAAGGTTGGGTGTATCCAACTACAACAGAGTTGAAGAATTGGCATACAAAGGACTTTGTGCCCATCTCCTTCATTGAGGAGTAATCTACTTGTTATTGATTTTCTTTTAATTCAAGAACATGTTGTTTGTAATATTTTAACAATGACTTTTCAGCCATATGCCTGGCCCAGGGAACTTTGGTCCATTTGTCAAGGGTTTTATTTATGTTCATCTAATCATATGATCATTCAGTATATTGGACTCTTTTGCATTCAAATATTTGTGTTCATTGTATTTCCTTTCTTTCAAATACTTTTTTTAAAAAATAGCCATGTATCTTACATGCACACACACACACACACACACACACACACACACACACACACACACACACACACACACACACACACACACACACACACACACACACACACACACTCTTGTAGATCCTCATCCACTCTGGATCTCATTGCCAATGACTCTATTATTACCGACTATGACTTCGAATGTCCAATTAACCAAGACAAAGACGAAGGCGAGGAAGATTGTGAAATATCGGGAGAACTAGCTAGACTTCTATTACAAGAGGAAAAAGCTATTCAACCGCATGAAGAGTCAGTTGAAGTTATCAACCTAGGTACTGAGTCAGATAAGAAGGAAATCAGGATCGGCGCTAATTTGGAGAGCAGTGTCAAGAGCAAGTTGGTTTAGATGTTGCATGATTATGTGGAAGTATTTGCTTGTTATTATGAAGATATGCCTGGGTTGGATACCTATATCGTAGTTTATTGTCTTCCGACAACAGAAGACTGCCCTCCTGTTAAACAAAAGGTTTGTCGCATGAGGCCTGATATAACTGAAAAGATCAAAGCTGAAGTGATGAAACAATTTGATGCAGGGTTCCTAGCTGTGACATCCTATCCCCAATGGGTTGCCAATATGGTTCCAGTTCCAAAGAAAGACGAGAAAGTTCGCATGTGCGTAGACTATAGGGATCTGAGTAGGGTAAACCCCAAGGATGACTTCCCTCTACCACACATTGATGTCTTAGTTGATAATACTGCTCAACATAAAGTCTTCTCTTTCATGGATGGATTCTCAGGCTATAATCAAATAAGCATGGCTCCCAAAGACATGGAGAAGACTACATTCATTATGCAATGGGGAACCTTCTGCTACAAGGTCATGCTGTTTGAATTAAAGAATGCAGGGGCAACATATCAAAGGGCTATGGTAGCTTTATTTCATGACATGATTCATCATGAGATAGAGGTATATGTGGACGATATGATTGCCAGATCACAAACTGAAGAGGAACATCTTGATCACCTGTACAAATTATTCGAGAGGCTGAAGAAGTACAAGTTGAGGTTAAACCCTAACAAGTGCATGTTTGGAGTACGATCTGGAAAACTTCTAGGTTTTGTTGTCAGTAATAAAGGCATTGAAGTTGATCCTGCCAAGGTAAAGGCCGTACAAGAAATGTCAATCCCTCATTCTGAAAAAGAAGTCTGAGGATTCTTGGGTCGTCTCTGTTGTACCCCAAAATTTTCCCTCCCATATTCTCCAAAATTTGTCAAGAATCATCTTCAAATTGCTCAAGTCTACTCAAGGATTACACAGTCCAAATACCTCCTAAGCCAGCTGAAATTAGGGTTTTGGTTCTTTCAAAGAATTTGAGGTTTTCAATGGTTCAATCAAGTCCCATAGGCCTATATACATTGTCAAGCATCTACATGTCAAGTCTCAAGATTCACAGTGTCAAATTCCACAGTCAAAAGCCCTCTTTGAACTACAGTCAACTGCAGGGGCAAAATGGTCATTTGACAGTCAAAAGTCAGAATTTTTGGTCAACATCTTATTTTGAGTCCATAATCATCATTTGATCAAGTCTTGATCATGATTCCACAAGCATGGCTCAAAAATCCTCAAAGATGCAAAAGTTACTATTTTTGGACAGCATAAAAGTCAACTGTATCTTGACCAAGGCACAACTTTTTCATGGTTCATCAGAAAAATCCCATCCAATGCTCATTTTGAAGGGGATGACATTTCATACAATCCATCTTCACACTCCAAGTCCAAGAAATGCTCTCACAAAAAGTTATCAATTTCTACATTATAGGTCAAATTCAAAAGTCAACAAAAGTGCACTTTAATTCAAAGACCATAACTTGAGATTGGTAAATCCAAATGACATGGGACCAAATTCATTGGTTAGAGGACTTCAATACCTTTCCAAAATGTCCAAGAACATGTTCATATGATCAAAATTGAGCAAGATATGCATTGGAGAAGTTGGGAAATTTTTGTGAATTTGCAAAAGTCAACTTTGCTCAAAACACTTTGTTTTTGCTAATGGGCCTCAAATTTCTTCTTGAAACTTTATCCAAGGCCTATGCACGACCCATCAAGCTTAAATTGATTTATTTTCTTATTTTTATTAATTAATTGGATTTTTAATTGATTTTAATTCATTTAATTAATTTAAAATGTAGGAAAATATCAAGATATGGTTTTTCAATCTTTTCATGAAGCAAATATGACCTACAAGAGCTGGAAAACTCGTGTGCACATCAAGGGAACAAGAATCTCCCAATTTAGAAACTTTCTTCAATCAAAAAGATTCAAAAATATTTGATTTTCAATCAAATATTGAATCATCATTCCATGGATCTTTTGTGCAAGATTGTAACCTAATTCCCTTCCATTATATATACAGAAGCCAACCCTAATGCCATGGACGAGAATTTGCTGCAGAAAAAAGCCATAGCCATTCAAGAAAATTCAAAGAAACTTGAAAATTGTTTTCAATCTTCCAGGCCAATTCGAAGCATTTTATTGTTTCTAATACATTGCAGTGGTTCCCAGGAACGTTGTGATCGGTGGAAATAGAACTGACTGTTTTTTTTAAGCTGGTTCGCGAAATGTCGCGGTAAGCAAGAGTCGCCACCGTATTTTATGTTCTCCAACATGGAAAGGACAAAAGCACAGCAAAATTCCTTTTCGAGAATGTTTCTCGGGTTCGGGAGGTAGATTTATAGAAAGGGAAGGTGTTAGCACCCTTTCTATCCGTGGTTATCCACGGGCTCTTAGGTACTTGCTCTTATGTTTTCAAAAATTTGTTTGCTTTTCAAGTGTGTGTGGGTTTTTGAAAAAAGTTTTGTTTGAAAGATTTCTAAGTAACTCTTGTATCTGTCCTCAAAAGTGTATGGAAAATTTGTTTGCAAACCTTTTGAAAGTGTCAGTGTGAAAAGTATTTTTGTTTGTTTTGGAAGAGAGCAAGTACCCATGAGATATACCTACTCTAAGGAATTAGGTTGTGTAAGAGTCCTTTAGACAGTACTATCCCACTATTGAGAAGTAGGTAGCACCGTCGTTGAAGGTATTCGGGTCAATTCGATTAAGGGACAGTGTGGTCACCGAAGCAATAGTAGGACACCTTAGAAGTAACCCTAATGTCCTAGATCCTTTTTCATCCGAGGCAACCGTTTCAAGGCAACTTGGATCTTTAGACAGGAGGGCGACCTCTAAAACACCCTATACTTGACGACCACGTTCGAAGGCAACCGAGTGAGGCGTACCCTAAGAGTGGCATGTGCATGTGTGTTGTTTTCAGTTTATGTTTATCTTTAATCATGCATTTGTAAGCTACGGATTAATTTTATTTGGCATACACTCTTGCAGGCATATTAACAGTTAGGAGTGCGGAAAATAAAATGCGGAAAGGTAAATCTACGCTATTATAAGGCGCGGATCTATACATCGTTGTGATCAGTGGATCTGGAACTGACTGTTTAACGCTGGTTCGCGAAATGTCGCGGAAGCAAGAGTCGCCACCGTCTTTTATTTTCTCCAAATGGAAAGGACAAAAGCACAGAAAAATTCCTTATAGAGATTGCTCTCGGTTCGGGAGGTAGATTATAGAAAGGGAAGGTGTTATCACCCTTTTTATCCATGGTTATCCATGGGCTCTTAGATACTTGCTCACTTGTGTTTTCAAAAAATGGTTTGTTTGCTTTTCAACTGTGGGTTTTTAAAAAGTTTCTTTGAAAATTTCAGTTCGACTCTTGTATCGGTCCTCAAGAGTGTTTGAAAAAAATGCTTTCGAAAGCTTTTTGAAAAGGTGTCGGTGTGAAAAGTATTTTTGATTTGTTTTGAAATTAGAGCAAGTATCTAGAGTCGTCTACCTACCTTAAGGAATTCGTCTGTGTAGATGTCCTTTAAAGTAGTGCCATCCCACCATTGAGAGGTAGGTAGCACCACCGTTGGAGGTGTTCGGGTCAATTCGAAGGTTCGGGACATGGTGATCACCGGAGCAATAGGAAGATACCTTAGAAGCTACCCTCATGCCAGGTTCCCGGATCATGAGGACTTACTAAGACATCCTCTACTCGACGATCACCTTTCGAGGGCAAGGCAACAGTGAGGCGTACCCTAGGGGTGGTGTGTGATTTGTGTGTCATGTTCATTTATTTTTGTCTTGTCATGTATGGGTGACCTACGCGTTATTTTTATTTTGTCATTCATTCTTGCATGCAATTATTAACAGTTAAAAAAAAGTGCGGAATTAAAAGTTCCTAAACTATTACAAAGGCGCGGGTCCACATCGCCAAATTAAATCCAGGACCCGATTTGACATAAAATAAAGTAAAGTGCGAGAAATGTAAATATCAAATATACACAGCTTTGGGAGAATTACATTAATATTTAGAAGAAGGAATAAGAATAAAACGCGCGAAGGGAATAAAAATCGGGAATGCGAGGGCGTTGGACCCTTTTTAATGAAATTAAATTATATTAACAAATTAATTAAATTAAAATGAAAAGAAATTTTTTTTTTTTTAGTTTTTGTATTTATGAATTTTTTAATGAGAACTAAATGAAATTAAGTAATTAACCCTAATTCTAGCTATTTTTAATTTATTAAGAAAATATGAAAATTAAACCTAAAATTAAACCTAATTAATTAATGCAATTTGATTTATAAAAATAAATAATTAATTATTAGTGAGGAGAAAATAAAAGAAAAAGTAATTAAAGTAATTAAAACCTAATTCTACAAATTTTAAGTTTATTGAAAAATGTCAAAATTAAGTTTAAGAATAAAACTAATTAATTTACAAAAATAAGTTTACATGAAATATGTTTTATTTTTATGACTTTCTGATTTTTATTATTTTTATGTTTTATGAAAATAAATTAATTTAAAGAATTAAAAAAAGAAATAATTGAAACAAATAAAATAAAAAAAGAAAAGAATTGCAAAACCTTAGGGGGTTCTGTCCCCAATTGGGAGGTATAATTTAGCAGTTTTGGCCCATCTTTGGAGGCCTTTTGTTGACTTTCCAGGGTAGCATGTGCGTGCATTGACTGAGGCCTAGGATATTCTTCAAATCTGGACCTTTGGATTGGGATCATGGGATGTGTCGCAAGCTGAGATTGTGGGCGTATGGTGGATGTTTGGAGGGAGTGCTGCATAGGAAGATGTAATGGAAAATAATATGAGAAAGGGAGGGGGACCTGGGATTCGAACCCAGGTCCTAGAGGTTACCAATCCCACGCCTGACCAGTGGAGCTGCTAATACGCGTTGTACATAGAATAACCAATAAATAATATAAGAGAAAAATGGTCAGTGGCCTAGAAACAATAAAAAAACGCGCGTTAATTCAAATTGCTCAATCAGATGATGCCACATAGTCTTCTTCTTCGTTGTCTTGCTTTTTCCTGAAACATAAAAAGAATTAGCGGGGGTTTTAAACCCCCCCAAAATGTGCCCTTTTCAAAAATAGCGAATAGCTCGTCTTGCTACATAAATTAGGCGCGATAGGGTAATTATATTCGTCCAAGCTTCCTGATTTCAACCATGGCACTGAGATGTCCTGATTTTACCATATACGTAAACGCCCAATTTCACAGTTTTGTAACCCTAATAATCGTCCATGGTGAAATCGCGTATGGGTGAGGAAAACTTAATTAAACAACAGGGTTAGCTTCAGAATGATAAGAGCAATACAAATCAAGCATTAGAATTGAAAATCATGGCGTAAATGATGAGATACGATTATACAAAAAAGACGACACAGTCTGACTTCTAGTTACCAATTCTTGATGTTAGAGTTGATGCTTTTGATTCAGAAACGTCCCTTGAGACCTTTGCAAGCTAATGGAATTAAAGTTTTGCCTTGAAACGTCTTAGAATCGAGTTTTCAGTTTTTGAATTTCTTGATAAAATTGCAAAGTTGTTTATGGTGTTTCTGCGCAGCTTCGAGATTCTAGCACTAGGGTTAGGTTTGCACTTGTATAAGGAATGAATTCAGTCAATAATCCAAGCCCATAGCCTTGTTTTTAATGGCTTTCAAGATTTGATTTTTTTTAATCTTTTTCAATATTTTTTCATGAAGAATCATACCAATTTGCACCAATTCTTTCCTCTTTTGATATGCACGAAATCCTTAGTGAATCATGAGTGATTGTACTGCATAAAAAGATTTGATCACATAGGTTTAGTATTTTTCCATATTTTATTTAATTTAAATGAATTAATTGTAATAAAAAATTCAAATAAATAAATAAAAATGATGAATAAATCCCCTTTGGGCCAAATGGTCGTGCACATGCTTTGGATGATCAATCTTGGAAGAAAATGTGGCCCATTAGCAATTTTAAGACATTTGAAGCAAAGTTGACTTTTCAAAATATCCAAAACTTTCCCAACTTCCATAAGGCATATCTTGCTCAATTTTTAAGCTTTGATCATGTTCTTGGACATTTTGGAAAGGTACTGAAGTCCTCTAACCAAAGCCTTTGGTCCCATGTCATTTTGATTTACCAATCTCAAGTTATGGCCTTTGACTTAAAGTCCCTTTTTGTTGACTTTTGAAAATGACCTATAATGTTGAAATTGATAACTTTTTGTGAGAGCATTTATTGGACTTAAAGTGTGAATAGGAGTTGTAGCAAACGTCTTTATCTTCAAAATGAGCTTTGGATGGAATTTTTCTGATAATCCATGTGGAAGTTATGCCTTGGTCAAGTTACAGTTGAGTTTTTCAACTGTCCAAATATGGAAACTTTTGCATCTTGAGACTTTTTGAGCCAAGCCTTGAGAATCATGATCAAGCATTGATCAAATGATGTTTGTGGATTCAAAATGAGATGTTGACCAAAAATTTGAACTTTTGACTGTCAAATGACCATTTTGCCCCTACAGTTGACTGTAGTGCAATTAGGGTTTTTGACTGTGCAATTTTGTGCTGTGAGTCTTGAAACTTGGTATGAGGATGCTTGACCATGTTTGTAGGCATGTGGGACTTGATTGGACCCTTGGAAACTTCATTTTCTTTGTCAGAACCAAAACCCTAGTTTTTGACTGTTAGGAGGCCCTTGAACTGTGCAACCCTTGGGGAGATTTTGAAGCTTTGACTTGGCAATTCTTGAAGAATATGGGAGGGAAAATTTTGGGGTACAACAATCGCCAAAAACATAACCCGTTTTGGAAAATAAATGAAAAAGTAAAGAAAGCGGTAAAGATCCTAATTACTATTACATCCCTTGAGCAGATACATGAATAATTAAAATAATAATGCGCGACAAGAAATAGAATCGGGACGTCCTTAGGGTTTTGACCCTTTTGAGGAATAAAGAAATTGTCCTTTGCATTTAATTAAATATTAACTCTAATTTACTAATTAATTATTTACAAGAAAAATGTTTTTTTGTGTTTTTTTATGTTTTATGGAAATAAAAGAAAAAGGAAATTAAAAGTCAAGAAAACCCTAATTCTAAATTATTTTACTTATTATAAAAAAATGTCAAAGTTAACCTAATTAACTAAATTAATTAATTTACATTTTATTTACAAAAATAATAATAATTAGTAAATAATAATAATAAGGAAATATGATTGAAAATTGTCAAACCCTAATTCTACATAATTTTATTTATTGAGAAAAAGGTTAAAATTGACCTATTAAACTAATTTATTTGCTAGTATTTTATTTACAAAAATAATGATTAGTGAATTTAATAAATAATAATAATATTTACAATTTTTATATTATCTGGACTTATTATGAAAAATTAGTTTATTAGTTAACAATAATAATAATAATAATGATAATTAGTAAAAAGAATTAAAAAGAGAAAGAAAATAAATAGAAAAGAAAAAAAATAGTGAACCAGGGGGGGTATGTTGGACCCAATGGAGGTGAAAGTTGGAAATTTAGGCCCAATAAGCCAAGCCTGTTGACTTTCTGGATTGCCTGCGCGTGCTTTGATTGAAGAACATGGTATTCCTCCTCCCATGGCCTTTGGATTGTTGATTGGGACACATGGCATGATGACGCCTGGAGGCATATGGTGGACATCATTGCAAAGCCTGCACATGAAGATGTTATGAAAAATAATATTGAGGTTTGGGTGGACCTGGGAATCGAACCCAGGTCCCAACGATTGCCAGACACGTCCCTTTCCACTAAGCCATTGTGCTGCATTTGTTATTATGATAGATAATGAAAATAATATATAAAAAAACTCAATTATGTTGGAAACCAAAAAAGCGCGCATTATATTTGAATGAACCAATAGCTGGCTTCCACGTCTTGTCTTCTTCACCTGGCCTGTAAAAAAATAAAGCAGATAGCGGGGGTTTTTAACCCCCACAAACTGCAAATGCAAAAAATAGCGATTAGCAGTACGTGTTATATAAATAGGGCGCGATGGTTGGGTTGAATTCGTCTGGCCTTGACGAATTCAACCATATGCGTTATGAGGTCCAATTTTGCTGTATGTGAAAAGCCCTAATCTGAGAGCTCTGAAACCCTAGGATTCAACAATGGTGGTTCACGCTTCAGGGCGCCATAATGCAATTCAATCACACTAATAGCTTCGTATGAGTCCTATAAACACAACACAATCAATAAAAGATGTTAAAAATGCATGAATCGATGGTTATGATTTTAAAAAAAAGTGGTAAACCGTATGACTGTGTAGAACGATTCTTTGAGTGTTAGGGCTTGTTCTTGATTGCAAATCGTCCCTGAATGTCCCAGCAAGGTATTGGAATCAAGAAAGGGCTTTGAATTGGCCTGGAAGGTTGAATTCAGTTTTCAACTTTTCTTCAATTTTTGGAATTTGGTTTATGGTGTTTGATAGCAGCTTGCACGTGTATGATTTTAGGTTAAGCTTCAGTATATGTAATGGAATGAATTAGGTTAAATCTTTGGGCAAAAGATCCATGGCATAATGTTTTGCATCCTTGATTTCCAATCAAATCTTTTCCAATTTTTTTGATTGATAAAACTTGCTTAAATTGGATGATTTTGTCTCCTTGATTGATACATGAAATCTTCAGCATGTGTTGATCATATTTGCTCCACAAAAGATTTGAAAATAATATCTTTTGAATTTTCCTACAATTAAATCAATTAAATGAATTATTAATCAATTAAAAATCCAAATAATTAATAAAAATAGGAAAATAATTCAAATTAATCTCAATGGGTCGTGCATAGGCCTTGGTCAATGTTTCAAGAAAGAATTTGAGGCCCATTAGCAAAAATGAAGTGTTTTTGGGCAAAGTTGACTTTTTGCAAATTCCCAAAAATTTCCCAACTTCTCCAATGCATATCTTGCTCAATTTTGATCCTATGAACATGTTCTTGGACATTTTGGAAAGGTCTTGAAGTCCTATAACCAATGCCTTTGGTCCCATGTCATTTTGATTTACCAATCTCAAGTTATGGTCTTTGACTTAAAATGCCTTTTTGTTGACTTTTGAAAGTGACCTATAATGTAGAAATTGATAACTTTTTGTGAGAGCATTTCTTGGACTTGGAATGTGAAGATGAGTTGTAGGAAATGTCATCCCCTTAAAAATGAGCATTGGATGGGATTTTTATGATGAACCATGAAAAAGTTATGCCTTGGTCAAGTTACAGTTGACTTTTCAGCTGTCTAAAAATAGAAACTTTTGCATCTTGATGATTTCTGAGCCATGCTTGTGGAATCATGATCAATACTTGATCAAATGATGATTGTGGCTTCAAAATAAGATGTTGACCAAAAATTCTGACTTTTGACTGCGAAATGACCATTTTGCCCCTGCAGTTGATTGTGAAGCAAATGAAGCTTTTGACTGTGCAATTTGATGATGTGAGTCTTGAAACTTGCCATGTAGATGCTTGAGGATATGTGTAGGCCTATGGGACTTGATTGGACCATTAAAAATCCCAAATTCATTGAAGGAACCAAAACCCTAATTTTGACTGGCTTAGGAGGCAGTTGGACTGTGCAATCCTTGAGCAATCTTGAACCATTTGAGATGATGCTTGTCAAAACTTGAAGAATATGGGAGGGAAAATTTGGGGGTACAACAAACGTGTAGGAATCAAAACCAAGTGCTAAAGCTCAAAGAATCCAAAGAAACAGTTTCACGGTTTGAACATATTTTCCAGAATCGCATCTCATTATTCATGTGCATTTGACATATTTTATTGGTTGTTTTGTGTTAATAGGGACCATACGAAGCTTTTGGCATAGGTTAATTGGATTAAAACGTCCTAAATCCAGAGATGCCATGAACAAATTCTAGGGTTTTCGAGTTCTGGAATTAGGGCTTTATAAACCAAGTAAAATTAGGATTCATGAGGCATATGGCTGAAATCGTTGAGACAAGACGAGTTTAAATCCACCCTCGCGAAATATTTATGTGCACCAGGATTCTATTCACTATTTTTCCTCATGCCAAATTGTGGGGGTTAAAAACCCTCGCTATCTATTTGTCTTTTTACAGTAACAAGGGAAGACGATGATGAGGTGGTGATGCGTGGTTGGCTACTTCAAAAGCACGTGCGCTTTATTTTTTTTACAACATATGCATTGACTTTTATATATTATATTCATTGATTATCATTATATCAAACGCAGGCAAGTGGCTCAGTGGATGGTGCGTTGGCTGTGTATCATTGGGACCTGGGTTCGATTCCCAGGTCCCCCAAAACGTTTGTTTCTATTTTTTCTTACATATTCACATGCAGACATTTAAAAGTGTTCCACCGTGTACGTTCCAATCCCACATGCCATGTGGCCACAAGCTTAGATCCAATGGCCAGGAGATGAAGAGCACCATGTTCCCTAGTCAATGCATGCCTGGACAAGTTAGAAAGTCAAACGTGGCTTGGCAACAAATGGGCCTGGAAATTGCTTCAACACCTCCATCTTGGCCCAGCACCCCCCTGGTTTCTTTATTCTTTTTCTTTTCTATTTTAATTTCTATTTCATTATTTTATTAATTATAATTAATATTATTATTATTTAAATAACTTAATTATTATTTTCATAATAAAATCAGAAATATAATTATTATTATTACTATTTAGTAATTTCACTATTAATTATTTTGTAAATAAATACTAACAAACCAATTTAGTTTAATTAGGTTTAAATTTTACATTTTATAATAAATAAAATAAATTTAGAATTAGGGTTTTACTAACTTTTGACTTGATTCCTTTTATTTTTATTTTCATTAAAACATAAAAAACCAAAAAAAAATACATTTTCTTTTAATTATTTAATTAATTAGTAAATTAGGTTTAATATTTAATTAAATGCAAAAAAGGGACCAAAATTCTTTCTTTTCTCAAAAAGGGTCAAAACCCTAAGGACGTCCCCGATTCATTTTCTTTCGCGCATTATTATTTTGATCATATTTATGTATCTGCTCCGAGGATGTAATAGCGTAATTAGGACTTGTATCGCTTTCTTTATTTTCTCGCATTTATTTTTCAAGGGTTATGTTTTTGGCGATGTAAATACCCGACGCCTTGTAATAGCGTAGATTTACTTTCCGCACAATTATTAACTGTTAATTATGCATGACAAGACTTGCCTGAGAATTAAAATCGACTCGTAGCTCACAATAACATGTGCAAAGATAATCTTAACTGAATCCTGACACACTCGCACATGCCACTCCTAGGGTACGCCTCACTTGGTTGCCTCGACGTGGTCATTGAGTATAGGGTGTTTTAGAGGTCGCCCTCCTGTCTAAAGATCCAAGTTGCCCCGAAACGGTTGCCTCGGATAAAAAGGATCTAGGACATTAGGGTTACCGCTAAGGCGTCCTACTATTGCTTTAGTGACCACACATGTCCCTATAATCGAATTGACCCGAATAACTCCAACGACGGTGCTACCTACTTCTCAATAGTGGGATAGTACTGTCTAAAGGACATTTACACAGCTTAATTTCCTTAGAGTAGGTAGATTTCTCCTGGGTACTTGCTCTTTCAAAAACAAAAACAACTTTTCGCACTTACATTTTTTGACAAAAGTTTTCAAACAAACACTTCATACGCTCTTGAGGACTGATACAAGAGTTACCTAGAAGTTTTCAAACTAAACTTTTTTTCAATACCCACAAACACAAGAAAAGCAAAACATTTTGAAAACATAGTGAGCAAGTACCTAAGAGCCCGTGGATAACCACGGATAGAAAGGGTGCTAACACCTTCCCTTTCTATAATCTACCTCCCGAAAAGGAATTTTGTTGTGCTTTTGTCCTTTCCTTGTTGGAGAACATAAAAGACGGTGGTGACTCTTGCTTACCACGACATTTCACGAACCAACATTAAAAACAGTCAGTTCTATTTCCACCGATCACAGAACTGGCGACTCTGCTGGGGAATATTAATAAGTGAGGTGTACCTTAGGATTAGATCATTCTATGTTTTCAATTGTATGCCTTGTTTGCTTTAATATTTGTGGGCTTGCATCAGAGTTTCATAGATCCTAACCCGGATCTGGGGAATACCCTTTAGGTAGCAATAAACTGTGAGGGACCTGTCCGGCGTAGACCGACACGGGTTAAGCAGTAGCTACATTGGTGTGACACCTTGGTCTGTACCGATATCCCTTGTGTTGGAACAAGGAGAATATGGGTCTTCTGAGGAGTCATTAAGCACCAACTGACCTTAGAACCTTAAATTGACCCAACTTGGCCATAGAACAGTAGCAGTATGCTACACTCATTGAGGCTAAACTCTCGCGATGGTTCCGGCCGCAAGAAAAGATTGCGAAGCTGGAGTTATGACCGATTGAGGGTAGTCAGTGATATTGAGATCCTCTAGAACCCGGTTACTATTTTCTAGAACAGGTCTTAACCAACTGAAACTGAAAGAGGGTAGTACCTAAACTTCATGCCAGCCTAAACTTAAGGCTATATGTGTGACTTGTGTGCCTTCAAACTTGAACTACTTGCACATTCTTGTTATCTGACAACATGAGTTCCTTGCAGGTTTTGTTTACAGTCCTTAATCTGGGCTTATAACAGGGTTTATTTACATCACTCAACGCATAGCATAACATCATACCATCATACCATTGCATACATCCTGCATAAGGACTAACCCATTTCAAGGATCTCAAGGGTTTGTGATGCAGGTCATGATGAACCAACTGTCTAGCAAGGGGCAAAGGGGATGTATTTTCCTCTAGCCAAGGTTGTTTGGAGATCAAAACAGGATAACTTGAGTCAGGGGCTATGACCCACTCGATATGGTGAGCCTTGACTCTTGGAGAAGGATTCTCAGCAACATGAAGTTCCTTCAATCAAGCTACCAAATTCAAATTCTAACAATTTCCTTGTTTACCTCGCGAGATCCTTGAAGACATTGCATACATACATATCATTGCATAACAGGTCACCCTTTATAGGTCACTTATCTTCTTCGCTGTTTATTTCAGCTATCGGCATGTCTACCGAACCTTCCACTGAACAAGCTATCAAGGCCCTCCAGGCCCAGAATGCCCAGTTCCAGGAGTTGGTTATGAGCCTAGCCCAGGGTCAACAGGACTTGAAAACTCTGATTCTGAAAGAGAGGAAGAAGAATAAGAGGAGGATTGTTTTGTTCAACACTAGACGCAGATTTGGGAATGGATTACAGAATGAGGTTGAGCTGACTACCTCATCTGTAGGCAAAGACAGCCCCCAAGAGAGAAGGGTTCCTAGTCCCGTGGTCTCCGACAATGAGACGGATTATGATGAAGAACAGTATCCTCCTGCTGAGGATAGATATAAACAATTGGAAGACCGCTTAAGTGCCATGGAGATACAGCATGTGCCCGGGTTGGACTTTGGAGACCTAGGCTTATCTTCTGGGGTAGTGATTCCCCATAAGTTCAAGGCGCCTGCTTTTGCAAAGTACGACGGAGCTTCCTGTCCTAAGCTGCACCTTCGGTCGTATGTAAGGAAGATCCAACCTTACACAACTGACAAGAATTTGTGGGTCCATTTCTTCCAGGATAGTCTTTCAGGGACTCAACTCGAATGGTTCTATCAGCTGGATGGAGCCAGTATTCATAACTGGGAGGACTTGGCTACTGCGTTTTATAAGCAGTATCAGTATAATTCCGACCTCGCTCCTACGCGTACCCAACTCCAGGGTATGTCACTAGGGACGGGTGAAGGATTTAAGGAGTACGCTCAAAAATGGAGAGACCTTGTTGGAAGGGTGCAACCACCTTTAACTGATCGTGAACTTGTCAATATGTTCTTGGGGACCCTGTCTGGTCCGTTCTTCAACCATTTGATTGGAAATTCTTCAGCCGGTTTTACAGACCTTATCTTGATTGGGGAAAGAATTGAAGCTGGCATCAAAAGCGGGAAAATTCAGGAAGCTACACCTTCCGATGCTCAGAAAAAGCTCCACAATGGAAAAAAAGAGTCCAATGTTGTGTCTGGTAAAAAGAGTCGTCATGATCAACATGTAGGGGCAACCCAGATCTCTAATCCTATGCCTGCTCAACAAGGACAGGGGCATCAACGTAAGGAGGTCGCCCCTAAAAGACAATTCACTAAGATCAACATGTCACTGGCTCAAGCGCTACAGCAAATGTTGAAGGCAGGGCTGATTACATTAAGGGCTCCTCTCCGGAATCCAAACACCTCCGCTCCTACCTATCATCCCAATGAAAGGTGCGCACACCACTCTGATAGTCCGTGGCATACTACGGACAACTGTTGGGCTCTGAAGAACAAGGTCCAAGACATGATCGATGCCAAAGAGATCCAGTTTGACCCTCCAGAGACTCCCAACATAATCACCGCTCCTATGCCGAATCATTGAAGGCTTTTGTTTTATTTGAATTTTCAAGTGTATTTTTCTTTGCTTATTCAAACAATTATTGTCATAGAAAACTCTTTTATTTCATTAATGCATCGCATATGTCTGTTTTGAATTAATCCATTCGTATTCACTATATTCAAATTGCTTTCATTTTTGTTGTGATGTTCGACTCTCGATTAAAAATTCTAAGCCTTTTGAGGGAGGATGACGAAAACGATACCACGATCTTTACAGTATGCTTTTGAACAGACCCCGCTGACGATGTACAGGCATTGTTTCAAATCCTAAACAGTGGAGTTATAAGGAAGATAATCCCTCGTCAACCCCTTTGAGCCAAAGAAGTTGGAGTTTTCCTTTTCACAAAAATTAAAACCCTCAATTATAACCTGGGGCAGGGTAGTTTTCTCAGTTAATCCAGGTCACAATGGACGACATCAAAGAAGTCCTTCCAAAACAAAAGACAGTGATGGTTCCCTATAATCGTAAGGACAAGCAGGCATTATTTCTCAAAATAAAAGCCCAATAAGTCAAAACCTATGAAGGAGACTTACAAAAACTGGGGCATCCCGCTGACTGTAATCACAAAAGAAACAATTCAGGCAAAAAACAGGGATAACGAAATCAAAAAGAAAGAGGTCCTACAAACCCTCAACAAAATATAATGATTGCCTATTCAAAAATAAACTATCAATATCCGAACCATCACCGGAATATCAGAGCAAAGACTCAAACAAGGTCTAATGCACGGTTAGCTGAGTTTAGGATCAAAGAACATCACGAAGAGCGGGTGGGTACAAATAAAATTTGAGCCTTTATCCTTTGTTTCTTAAACCGTGAGCCAGGCCACGTTATAACCCTTAAAAAGTCCTAACTGAAGCTTGGGTTAGTTCGAAAGCATACTGTTACAAAAGGTATCCTGACTCCTGTAGGGCTTGCTGTAAAATCCTGAGTTGACATCACATTTTACAAAAAAAATTCACTTGTTTTACTGAAACTGCATTTTCAAAATTCGAAACAGACATAAGCTTTGCATTCTTAAAATAACATTGTTTGCATATGACTATTTGTTCAAACAGCAGAGAAATTCGCACGAAGAATATCTAGCGAACAAAAGCACTTCCAATCAAGGGGCACGGCATGATCATTGTCCATCATCTGGGGCAGTCAAGTCAAGATCCAGGGAATCTCTCAAAATGCCAAATAGTCAGGGGCAAATCTCCGCTTAGTCACTTGGGGCATTGGACATGAATTCCAGCAACGAATCTTGCATGATCAAACGAAGATCTTC
This sequence comes from Vicia faba, assembly GCA_948472305.1. NCBI lineage: Eukaryota > Viridiplantae > Streptophyta > Magnoliopsida > Fabales > Fabaceae > Vicia > Vicia faba. The sequence continues at coordinate 933,172,164 of OX451736.1, read as the reverse complement.
TGGTAGTATGACAACACGGCACTACTGACAGTGACAACTTCCCTACATCCTGAGAGCATGGACATAGTCGAAAAAATACTACGCATAATCAAAGACCCGCTAGGTTGACACACCTAGGCAAAAATAAGGGCTTCCCAGCGAACCAAAAGGGTTCGGGCAAAAATAAGGGATGAAAATGAAAAATTTGTACACCCGGCAAGTCGAAAATCTGAAAAGGCGGCTTGGGCAAAAAAGGGTATCCCGGTGGACTGAAAACCCGAAAGGGTGGTCCAGGCAAAAGTTAGGGATCAAAAGCGTACGACTATGTCCCGTCATCTCGTCACTGGCCTACCAGAATGAGATTTGTCAATCGGCAGTTATCAAGCACCTCATAAGCCTTCTTCTCCCACAGAAGCTGGGGCAATAAGAATTCTCCGAACTGTACAAGCGGCTCTGTCCTCTAGGTATCAAAGTAGATTCAGCTGAAGAATATGACCAAGATACCTTCACTCCCCGAGAATAAGACGAGTTTCAGCAATACTCTCCCCAAGCAGAGTTGATCTCCCACCAGCCTTAAAAAGGCACAGTACAAGATCCCCAGCAAGTCAGCAATACTCTCTCCCCAAGCAGAGTTAGTCCACCATCAGTCCTGAACAGTTGGGTATCCCCAGTAGATCTTAATATTCCCCATCGGAGTATACAGATATTCCTTAGCAAGCATCCCCGGCAGTCTTAATACTCGTCAACGAAATATAAGATTGTTCCCTGGCGGAATACAGATACCCCCAGTGGAGTCATTTCCTCGAGAGTTTCCCCAGGAGAGTTGAATCATCCTCCCCAGTAGATTCTGGAAGCTTATCCCCTGCAGAGTACAAATGCGTCTCCCCAGCCTTGTTCAAAAGGTCATTCCCCACCAGGGTCTAACTGGGTTATCCTCAGCAAATTGCAACGGAAAGATCGTCCCCGGTGAAATTCTTTCTATCCCCCAGCGGAGTTCATCAAAATCCCCAACAAAGCATAACAACGGAATCCCCAGCGGAGTTATCATCAAAACCTCAGCGAAGCATCTCTCCCCACAAAGTATTCCCCGCAGAGTAATCTCCTCGCCAGGTTTATTCCCCAACGGAGTCATCTTCTCCTACCAGTTTATTCACACAATCATCTTCGTTCATCATCCCCAGTGGAAACGAAGAACTCTACTCTTCAACATCAGCCCAGGATTCAACGAACTTCCCGGCATTCGTCAAGGATTTATTTTCCCAGACGAAGATACATTCATAAACATCATATTGTCATACCTCATGATATATGCACATACGCATCATATCATAAATCTCATTTACTTTGATAACATCATTACACTATGCATACATCACGACATTGCATACAACTAGCTCTTTGCCTTTTCAGGAAAGATCAATCAACAGACAAAGATCATCATCCCTTCTAGAGATAGTTCAGATGTGACCCAGATATGGCGACATTCTGATACTTATTCCATATTTCCTTTCAGAGATAGCTTAGAGATGCTCCAGATCCGGATGCTATTCTATTGCTTATTCAGATTTCCTTCTAGAGATAGTTCAGATGTGACCCAGATATGGCGACATTCCGATACTTATTCAAGATGTCCTTTCAGAGATAGCTTAGAGATGCTCCAGATCCGGATGTTATTCTATTGCTTATTCATATTTCCTTCTAGAGATAGTTCAGATGTGACCCAGATATGGCGACATTCTGATACTTATTCCAGACTCCTTCTAGAGATAGTTCAGTTGCGACCCAGGCATGGTGACATTCTGATACTTATTCCAGATTGCCTTTCAGAGATAACTTAGAGATGCTCCAGATCCGGATGCTATTCTATTGCTTATTCAGATTTCCTTCTAGAGATAGTTCAGATGTGACCCAGATATGGCGACATTCCGATACTTATTCCAGATTTCCTTTCAGAGATAGCTTAGAGATGCTCCAGATCCGGATGCTATTCTATTGCTTATTCATATTTCCTTCTAGAGATAGTTCAGATGTGACCCAGATATGGCGACATTCCGATACTTATTCAAGATTTCCTTTCAGAGATAGCTTAGAGATGCTCCAGATCCGGATGCTATTCTATTGCTTATTCAGATTTCCTTCTAGAGATAGTTCAGATGTGACCCAGATATGGCGACATTCCGATACTTATTCCAGATTTCCTTTCAGAGATAGCTTAGAGATGCTCCAGATCCGGATGCTATTCTATTGCTTATTCAGATTTCCTTCTAGAGATAGTTCAGATGTGACCCAGATATGGCGACATTCCGATACTTATTCAAGATTTCCTTTCAGAGATAGCTTAGAGATGCTCCAGATCTGGATGCTATTCTATTGCTTATTCAGATTTCCTTCTAGAGATAGTTCAGATGTGACCCAGATATGGCGACATTCCGATACTTATTCCAGATTTCCTTTCAAAGATAGCTTAGAGATGCTCCAGATCCGGATGCTATTCTATTGCTTATTCAGATTTCCTTCTAGAGATAGTTCATATGTGACCCAGATATGGCGACATTCCGATACTTATTCAAGATTTCCTTTCAAGAGATAGCTTAGAGATGCTCCAGATCCGGATGTTATTCGATTGCTTATTCAGATTTCCTTGTAGAGATAGCTTAGAGATGCTCCAGATCCGGATGCTATTCGATTGCTTATTCAGATTTCCTTGCAGAGATAGCTTAGAGATGCTCCAGATCCGGATGCTATTCTATTGCTTATTCAGAGTTCCTTTCAGAGACAGCTTAGAGATGCTCTAGACACGGATGCTATTCTATTGTTTATTCCAGATTCATGCAAGAGACAGTCCAGATACGATCCAGATTCGGATGTCATTCTGTCACTCATTCAGATATAGTATGGATATACCCCAGACACGGCGGTCATTCTACTACTCATTCAAACGTCAGCAGTTAGATACAGGCTAGATATGCTCCAGACACGGAAGTCGTTCTATTTCTCATTTAGATTCAACTATCAATTTCAAGTGCAGATATACTCCAGACACGGAAGTCATTCTGTCATTTATCCAGATCCCAGTTACAGTACAGATATACTCCAAATACGGAAGTCATTCTGTCACTTATCCAGATCTCAAATAAAGTCCAGATACGATCCAAATTCGGATGTCATTCTGTCACTCCTTCAAATACGTTTCAGATACGCTCCAGATGCAGACGCAATTCTGACAATCACCCAACTCCAGCTTATGGATACAGTCCAGCAATCACTTTCAGATGGCATCTATAAGCCCATCTTTCTACCAACAGTCTCCAGATGGCATCTATAAGCCCATCCTCCTATCCATCATCTCTCCAAATGGCATCTGTAAGCCCATTCCCGACATCACATCGCTGATACTACACCATGTGAGTGCAAATTTCTGGGCACTTTAGTGTTCAATTATCTTCCACCTCCGGATCACGAAAGGCTCGAAAGCCAATCTATATCCTCAGGTTTAAGAAAATTGAACAGGGGCAACTGTTGTACCCTAAAATTTTCCCTCCCATATTCTCCAAAATTTGTCAAGAATCATCTTCAAATTGCTCAAGTCTACTCAAGGATTACACAGTCCAAATACCTCTTAAGCCAGCTGAAATTAGGGTTTTGGTTCTTTCAAAGAATTTGAGGTTTTCAATGGTTCAATCAAGTCCCATAGGCCTATATACATTGTCAAGCATCTACATGTCAAGTCTTAAGATTCACAGTGTCAAATTCCACAGTCAAAAGCCCTCTTTGAACTACAGTCAACTGCAGGGGCAAAATGGTCATTTGACAGTCAAAAGTCAGAATTTTTGGTCAACATATTATTTTGAGTCCATAATCATCATTTGATCAAGTCTTGATCATGATTCCACAAGCATGGCTCAAAAATCCTCAAAGATGCAAAAGTTACTATTTTTGGACAGCATAAAAGTCAACTGTATCTTGACCAAGGCACAACTTTTTCATGGTTCATCAGAAAAATCCCATCCAATGCTCATTTTGAAGGGGATGACATTTCATACAATCCATCTTCACACTCCAAGTCCAAGAAATGCTCTCACAAAAAGTTATCAATTTCTACATTATAGGTCAAATTCAAAAGTCAACAAAAGTGAACTTTAAGTCAAAGACCATAACTTGAGATTGGTAAATCCAAATGACATGGGACCAAAGTCATTGGTTAGAGGACTTCAATACCTTACCAAAATGTCCAAGAACATGTTCATATGATCAAAATTGAGCAAGATATGCATTGGAGAAGTTGGGAAATTTTTGTGAATTTGCAAAAGTCAACTTTGCTCAAAACACTTTGTTTTTGCTAATGGGCCTCAAATTTCTTCTTGAAACTTTATACAAGGCCTATGCACGACCCATCAAGCTTAAATTGATTTATTTTCTTATTTTTATTAATTAATTGGATTTTTAATTGATTTTAATTCATTTAATTAATTTAAAATGTAGGAAAATATCAAGATATGGTTTTTCAATCTTTTCATGAAGCAAATATGACCTACAAGAGCTGGCAAACTCGTGTGCACATCAAGGGGACAAGAATCTCCCAATTTAGCAACTTTCTTCAATCAAAAAGATTCAAAAATATTTGATTTTCAATCAAATATTGAATCATCATTCCATGGATCTTTTGTTCAAGATTGTAACCTAATTCCCTTCCATTATATATACAGAAGCCAACCCTAATGCCATGGACGAGAATTTGCTGCAGAAAAAAGCCATAGCCATTCAAGAAAATTCAAAGAAACTTGAAAATTGTTTTCAATCTTCCAGGCCAATTCGAAGCATTTTATTGTTTCTAATACATTGCAGGGGTTCCCAGGAACGTGTAGGAATCAAAACCAAGTGCTAAAGCTCAAAGAATCCAAAGAAACAGTTTCACGGTTTGAACATATTTTCCAGAATCGCATCTCATTATTCATGTGCATTTGACATATTTTATTGGTTGTTTTGTGTTAATAGGGACCATACGAAGCTTTTGGCATAGGTTAATTGGATTAAAACGTCCTAAATCCAGAGATGCCATGAACAAATTCTAGGGTTTTCGAGTTCTGGAATTAGGGCTTTGTAAACCAAGTAAAATTAGGATTCATGAGGCATATGGCTGAAGTCGTTGAGACAAGACGAGTTTAAATCCACCCTCGCGAAATATTTATGTGCACCAGGATTCTATTCGCTATTTTTCCTCATGCCAAATTGTGGGGGTTAAAAACCCCCGCTATCTATTTGTCTTTTTACAGGAACAAGGGAAGACGATGATGAGGTGGTGATGTGTGGTTGGCTACTTCAAAAGCATGCGCGCTTTATTTGTAATACAACATATGCATTGACTTTTATATATTATATTCATTGATTATCATTATATCAAACGCCGGCAAGTGGATGGTGCGTTGGCTGTGTATCATTGGGACCTGGGTTCGATTCCCAGGTCCCCCAAAACGTTTGTTTCTATTTTTTCTTACATATTCACATGCAGGCATTTAAAAGTGTTCCACCGTGTATGTTCCAATCCCACATGCCATGTGGCCACAAGCTTAGATCCAATGGCCAGGAGATGAAGAGCACCATGTTCCCTAGTCAATGCATGCCTGGACAAGTCAGAAAGTCAAACGTGGCTTGGCAACAAATGGGCCTGGAAATTGCTTCAACACCTCCATCTTGGCCCAGCACCCCCCTGGTTTCTTTATTCTTTTTCTTTTCTATTTTAATTTCTATTTCATTATTTTATTAATTATAATTAATATTATTATTATTTAAATAACTTAATTATTATTTTCATAATAAAATCAGAAATATAATTATTATTATTACTATTTAGTAATTTCACTATTAATTATTTTGTAAATAAATACTAACAAACCAATTTAGTTTAATTAGGTTTAAATTTTACATTTTATAATAAATAAAATAAATTTAGAATTAGGGTTTTACTAACTTTTGACTTGATTCCTTTTATTTTTATTTTCATTAAAACATAAAAAACCAAAAAAAAATACTTTTTCTTTTAATTATTTAATTAATTAGTAAATTAGGTTTAATATTTAATTAAATGCAAAAAATGGACCAAAATTCTTTCTTTTCTCAAAAAGGGTCAAAACCCTAAGGACGTCCCCGATTCATTTTCTTTCGCGCAATATTATTTTGATCATATTTATGTATCTGCTCCGAGGATGTAATAGCGTAATTAGGACTTGTATCGCTTTCTTTATTTTCTCGCATTTATTTTTCAAGGGTTATGTTTTTGGCGATGTAAATACCCGACGCCTTGTAATAGCGTAGATTTAATTTCCGCAATTTACTTTCCGCACATAAAAGACGGTGGCGACTCTTGCTTACCGCGACATTTCGCGAACCAGCATTAAAAACAGTCAGTTCTATTTCCACCGATCACAGTCTCAATTACATTGCTCGCTTCATATCACACTTGACTGCTACTTGTGAGCCAATCTTCAAACTCTTGAAGAAAGATCAGGTAGTCAAATGGAATGATGAGTGCCAGGTTGCCTTTGACAAAATCAAAGAATACCTACAAGAACCTCCTATTCTCATGCCTCCAATTGAAGGAAGACCCTTGATCATGTACTTGACAAAATTAGAGAACTCTATGGGGTGTGTTTTGGGCCAACATGACGAGTCTGGCCGAAAAGAGCATGCTATTTATTACCTGAGCAAAAAGTTTACCGACTGTGAAACCAGATATTCACTGCTTGAGAAAACTTGCTACGCTATGGCATGGGCTACTCGCCGACTAGACAGTATATTTTGACTCATACCACTCTATTGATTTCTAAGATGGACCCAATCAAGTACATCTTCAAGAAACCCGCCCTTTCTGGATGGATAGCCAGATGGCAAATGATCTTGACCGAGTACGATATTTAATACACTATGCAAAAGGCCATCAAAGGAAGCGTACGAGCTAATCATTTGGCCCATCAAGCTGTGGATGATCATCAGTCAATGAACTTCGACTTCCCTGATGAGAACATCATGCTGGTAACCGACTATGTGAAACCTGGACCATATGACGGACCTGAACAAGGATCCCGAAGGACTATGGTCTTCGACGGGGCTTCCAACGCCTTAGGTAACGAAATTGGTGTTGTGATCATCTCTCTTGAAGGTTGCCACACTCCTTTCACTGCCAGACTATGCTTTGATTGTATGAACAATATGGCCGAGTATGAAGCACGTATCTTAGGTCTGAAAGCTGCTATTGACTTGAGGGTCAAGCATTTGGATGTGTTCGGGGATTCCGCTTTAGTGATCAGCCAAGTAAAAGGATATTGGGACACTAAACACCCTAATCTTATCCCTTACAAGGAACTTGTGCTATCCCTGATTCCCTACTTTGAAGAGTCCACCTTTGAGCACTTCCCTAGGGAGGAAAGCCAGTTGGCTGACGCTTTGGAAACCATGTCTTCAATGTTCAAGGTCAGATGGGACAACGAAGCCCCTACGATTATAATTGAAAGATTCGAGGAACCTGCACATTACTGTGATCTTGACACTAACGTGGAAAATCCATGGTACCATGAGGTGATGAGATATCTTGAAGCACAAGAGTATCCCGAGGGAGCATCCATCAATGACAAAAAATTCTTACGATGATTTGCAGCCAAATTCTTCCTAAGTAACGGGATATTGTACAAGCGCAACCATGATTCAACTCTACTCCGATGTGTGGACAAGAAGGAGGTAGAGGAAATCACGAAAGACATGCACGATGGTCTCTTTGGTACTCACTCAAGTGGACATATGATGGCTAAGAAAATATTAAGAGCCAGTTACTATTGGTCAATAATGGAGACTGATTGCCATTAACATTCAAGAACTTGTCACAAATGCCAAATCTATGCTGACAAGGTCCATGTGCCTCCTATCTCTCTGAATGTCATGACCGCTCTGTGGCCATTTGCAATGTAGGGCATTGATATGATTGGAGAAATCAAGCTAACCGCTTCCAATGGACATCGTTTCATTCTTGTCGCTATCAACTTTTTCACCAAATGGGTCAAATCCGCTTCTTTTGCCTCAGTCACAAAGAACGTGGTAGCCAGATTCATTAGACACAACCTCATTTGCCGCTATGGAATCCCCGAAAGGATTATCACCGACAATGGGACTAACCTCAACAATGCTATGATTACTAAGCTTTGCACTCAGTTTAAGATCAAGCATCACAATTATTCTCCATATAGACTGAAAATGAATGGCGTAGTCGAAGCAGCCAACAAAAATATCAAGAAGATTGTGCAGAAAATGGTGGTAACCTATAAGGATTGGCATGAGATATTTCCGTTTGCTCTACATAGCTACCGCACTTCAGCTAGAGCATCAACTGGGGCAACTCCCTTTTCTCTAGTCTATGGCATGGAAGTTGTTTTGCTAGTGGAGGTTCAGATTCCCTTGCTGAGGATTATGAATGAAGCAGGCTTAAGCAAAGACGAGTGGATTCAAATGAGATTGGATCAGCTGAACTTGATCGACGAAAAACGATTAGCTGCTGTTTGTCATAGTCAGACGTACCAAAAATGTATGATCAAGGCTTTCAATAAAAAGATCAAGCCTCAGGTATATCAAGTTGGTGACTTGGTGATAAAACGCATCATTCTGCCACAAGGCGACCCCAGAGGAAAATGGACTCCCACCTATGAAGGGCCATTTGTTGTCAAGAGAGTGTTCTCTGGAGGTGCCATGCTGCTGACTACCATGGATGGTGAAGACTTACCACATCCTATAAACGCGGACATAGTTAAAAAATACTACGCATAAAGAACCCGCTAGGTTGACACACCTAGGAAAAATAGGGGCATCCTGGAAAACCAAAAGGTTTGGGAAAAAAATAGGGATATATGCAAAGGATTTGTACACCCGGTAAGTTGAAAACCCGAAAGGGTGACTTGGGCAAAAATGGGTATCCTGGTGGACTGAGAACCCGAAAGGGCGGTCCAGGCAAAAGTTAAGGATTAAAAGCGTATGACTATGTCTCGTGGAACCACTACAGTCAACTTTATCACCAAAGTCCAAGTTCAAACGGTCCAAGATCAATCCAATCAACTTCTGTCAACGGCAAGGGGCATTCAAAGACATTGGGGCAATAGTAGAGTTGGAAGGAGATGAGATCATTTCACATGGCTATTTGTTTTTGTTTTCAATTTTGTCTTCCTTTTCGACGATTTCCTCTTACTAGGATCTCCATCTCTCTGTACAAAAACGCCTATTCATGGGGAAAATATCAATACAAATATACTTTGAAGTGAAAATTTTCTGTCTTTGTTTTGAATGCAAATTTGTCCAATGACTAAAATTGAATAAACATATGCATATGAACATAATTAAAACTGTTTGGCACATATGACCTAAGCAGTAACAGGCACCTCTTCAAGGAATATGGAATATCCCCAGAGTTATTTCATTATCACCCTCCTCAACAAAAGTTACTCACAAAATCTCTTTGCATAGGATAATCTCCAACCAGAGTCTCAATCTCTTGATAGCTCTCTCTCCAGCTAAGTCGAATTTCACAAGTTGAAGCCTTGTGGATCTCTTCCTAAAAAGAACTCACCTCTTCAACAGGGTTTATTTCCTCAATAGGGTTTATTTCCCCAACATGTTTTATTCCCCCAACAACAATCGAGGAACCACAAAATTCCCCAACCGAGTACATCCTCCACAACCGAGTTTGTATTCCCCCGACATAGTCTATCTTCCCCATCTGAGCCTGTTATCCCCAGCTGAGTATATCCTCCCCAGTTGAGTGTATCCTCCCCAAGCTGAGTCTGTCCTACCCGATTGAGTCTACACTCTTCAGTTTGATTTTTCCTTTCAGATTATTGCAAATCATAGGGCAACAACCCCTGATCCCCAGTAAAGTCGTCAGCAAAGCCTTTACTATTTCCAAAAAGATACTATGAAGCCTGGACCTGACCAGATATTAGCACAATTTTCAAGTTATTACTGAAGCCTGGACCCGACCAGATAATAGTTTGATTTATTCAATTGCCGAAGCTTGGGCTCGACCAGATAGCAGTCTAATTCCTACAAAATCATTAGCAAAACTCCTCTTCTCTGGTAGAGTTTGCCACTATCCCTAGTAAATTACTGAAACCTGGACCCGACCAGATAACAATTTGAATGTCTGAAACCTGGACCCGACCAGATAACGGTTGATCTCAATTTCAAGTTACTAAAAGCCTAGACCCGGCCAGATAATAGTTTAACTCTTCAATATATAGAAGAACCTGGACTCAATCGGACCAAGGTTTAACTTCTTCTCCCCAGTAGAGTTTGCCCCTACCCCAACAAGTTGTTGTAAAGCCTGGATCCGACCAGATAACAATTACCCTCAAAGATTCATTGTGAAACCTGGAAACCGACCAGATAACAACTAAATCCCCAAACAATTTATTGTGAAACCTGGACCCGACCAGATAGTAATTGACCTCATCAACCTCAGAAATCTGCAAAGCCTGGACCCGACCAGATGACAGTTTTTCAAACAATTTATTTTGAAACTCGGAGCCCGACCAGATAACAATTAACTATGATCCTCAGAGAGACACTATGAAGCGTGGACTCGACCAGATAATAGTAAAACTTTCCCAAAACCATGAAACCTGGACCCGACCAGATAGTAGTTACCACTTCAAGTTACTGCGAAGCCTGGATCCGACCAGATAACAGTTAACTTCCGTATCCCCAGCAAGTTGTTGTGAAGCCTGGATCCGACATGATAACTATTCAATTTCAAGAAATTTTTTGCAAAGCCTTGAATCCGACCAGATAACAGTTAATTCGTCTCTTCCCCCAGTAAGTTACTGTGAAGCCTGGATCTGACCAAATAACAATTGACTACTTTATCCTCAGCAAATTGTGAAGCCTGGATCCGACCAGATCACAACTGACATTCAAGAGATATTACCCAACGAAAGCATCATTTCAATAAAGTTTGAAGATGTGCATATTCTTCATCCCCAAAGGCAATCAGGGATTCAACCCCCCAGAATTTCCACAGCAGCAGTCAGGGATTTATTTTTCCAGACAGAAACATATATCTCGCATTCATACATCATAGCATGTACATACAAAATGCATTTAGCATAATACCACATCTAGAAAGCATCCTGCATACATCTGCATTTTACTAACTCTTTTTCTCACAGGTAAAGCATCAAGTTTTAGTATAAATCAACAAGAGATTTGTGTTGATACTTCTTCCAGTGTTTATCAACATTCCTCCAAATGGCATCTATAAGCCCATTTACCATCCATCTTCGAGTGCAAATTTCTGGGCACTCTAGTGTTCAATCATCTTTCACCTTCAAGTCACGAATGGCGGATCTGCCAATCTAACTCTTCAAGTTTAAGAAGATTGAACAGGGGCAGCTGTTGCACCCCAAAATTTTCCCTCTCATTTCTCAAGGATTCTCTCACAATATCTTCTATGATGTCAAGTTTGCAGCATTGATACATCAATTTAGGCTTGGAATTGGCACAAGGGCAAAATGGTCAATTGCATACTGGAAAGTCAAACTTTGACTTTTTGGTCAACATTACATTCCAAAGATCAAATTTCATCAAGACATTCAAGAATATCAAGCTTGATCATCAAGAAGTCAAGAAAGTCAAAAGTCAACTTGAAAAGTCAAGATTTCCAAGACTTAGAAATTTTCTAAGTGTTTTTATACATGATAATTTCATCACTTCATGCCATTCTTTCACCAATATGCAAGACGGTTCAAGAGAAACTTTCAACATGAAAGTTGTAGATCTCCATGATATCTACAACATTGCTTTATACAACTTCTCCTAAATATGCTTGGATTATAAGTTATAAATTCATGAAGTCATGACATTTTCATTTAACACTTAGAGAAATTTTCAACAGATTTTGTTCAGGATTTTATCCCAACTTCTTGGCATTTTTTCACATAGTTACAAGATGATTTTGTCAAAATGGCCAACATGAAAGTTATAGAGGGTGTTTCAAGCTTTCCAAAACATCCAAGAGTATGAATTTATCATACTTGAGCTAGGAGATTCAAGAGCCTGAAGTTGGGCATTCATTCTTGAATTGCAAACCATCTTTGTTGAAGAACACATAATCCAATTGGCATGATTTGCTGCATAATCTTATGTTACAGGCCAACTTGCTTGCAAATATCTACATAATTTAATGTTTGTAGAATAGCTTGAGCTATTACCCAAGTGTTTGAGCCATTGTCCAAAAGATTTTTCCATTTATGGCATAAAGGCACCATTGTTATTCTTGAAAATCAAGATTTTTGTACAAAGTTTGTCTTGAGCCCATACCTTGTTGTTGTTGATTATACTTCACTATAAATCATGGGAAGTAGCTCCTCAATACCAGCAACTTTGGTACTTCATCTTGGGACTATGTAGTACTTGACTTAGTTTGATCTTTGTAATCCAACCAAACCATAACATGATGTCTTGTAAACCTAATCATCTCATATGCACAAACCCCTTGCCTATAAATAGAAGAAGCATTTGTAAGAGAAAGAGGTTAGAAAAAATAGAGAGAAAAGCCATAAGTTTTGTTGTGAACTAGTCATCAAGATACCATACTCTCCAAAAAAATCCATAACTGTCTAAAAAAGCTTCCACTCTTGAGTTTTGAAGTCCAAATATTTTAAACTCTCACACCTTGCAAGCTATCTCCAAACATCTAAGCACCTCACATACATCACCTAGAAATTGTTCAAACTCAAGAACAAGCTTCTACAACATCTCTATTTTCTTTTCCAAGTTCAAGAACAGTCAAGACAACAACTCAAACTCAGAGTATAAGAACCAGCTCCAAGGTAAGTTTCTTGACTTTAGTTCTTCATTTCAAGCATCATTAGTAATTCATTTTTTGAAGACAAAGTGTAGTAACCATTGTCCTTGAAGTTAACCTTTTGTTTATCTTCCATTCTTTTCATTATGTGTTGAGAACTAACCCATATATGCAGCAAAACAATGTTGAAGTAAAAAAAATGACAGTATGAGTCGACACATAGCCTTATGAGTCGATACATACTGCTTTACAGGCCCAAAACAGAAAGAAAAATAGTGTATGAGTCGACACAAAGCACGTATGAGTCGACACATGCAGTGTATGAGTCGACACATACCATTATGTATCGACTCATATTGAGTTGATTTGGCAATGCAGGGGCAAGGAAAGTTATGTGTCGATGCATGTGAGCTTGTGTCGACACATAATAGTTCAAAATGCAATTTTTCCTTCTTTTTACACTGTTTTTACATTTCCTTCATTGTTATTCAATATGGTTGTAATATTTAAGTTCCTATTTCATCCCTATTTTGTAAATCGTACCCCCATCCCCTAAACGATGTAATAGCGTAAGACTTTATTTTTCGCAATTTAACGCTTTCGAATACAAATGCTAGTGATTAGGGCTTTGTATGGAAATACTAAAACCAATCAATAGAAAACCCTAATCAAATACAAAAACAATGCATGTAAATCAATAAACTTTCACACAAACACCCTTAGGGTAATCCCGCTTTGTTGCCTTTCAGAAAATATTCATGTCTCTCGAATATGGCCGTTTTAGCAAAAACCCTCGATAAAAGATCGTAGTCCCTCGATGACCCTCAATGTTGCCTTCGGGAAACGATCTAGTCCCTAAACAACATTGCTAAAACATCCCATATGTTACCTTCTATGACTATATAAACGTCCCACTCCCGTCCCTTCACATCCAACGATGGGACTTCTTACCAAATCAATGGTAAGATAGCAATATCTAAAGGAGGAGGAAAAGAACATTTAAGACCTTTCGAATAGGTAGATTCTCTCCTAGTTACTCGCTTGCTCACAACAAAAACATTTTATACAACAATACTTTCAAAACACCTTTCAAAACTTGAAAACATTTTCAAAAAATCAACACTTTGTATACATTCTTACGAACGAGAATCATCACAAAGTTTGCCTAGACAAAGGCCTCTTTACAAAATACTTTCAAAAACCACACAAAGCACATTTCAAACAAAAGAAAGTGATCTAGTAAGTAACTAAGAGCCCGTGGAAAACCATGGATGAAAAGGGTGCTAATACCTTCCCTTTTAATAATCTACCCCCCGAACTCAAGAAATAATCTCAAAGGTCTTTCCTGTGCTTTTTCACCTTTCCTTTTGGATAAAAGAAAAGTCGGTGGCGACTCTCGCTAAACCGCAACATTTGCGATAAAACGCAAAACAACCAAGTTAGTTATCCCATCGTACCACAGTAGGTATAAGATTATGAGAGAGAAAGACTTTGATGGAATTAACATCTATGAATTGGTTAAAGTTGGGGAATAGAACCAAACCATAAATGAGAAGAGCCAAGACGTCTTCAAAAGCTTGAAAATCCATATCTTCCCAGAATGAACGAGCCTTCTCCAATAGAAACTTAGCTAGGAACCCTTGACCCCGCTTCTTGTCTCCCAATTTGCTATGATGTCGGCTCTCTTCAGATGCAAAGCTTCGGCAATGATCCCAGGTTTCAGAATCCCTTCTAGACCAATGAATGGTATTTGATCAAGCACGGGCACCCATAATAATAGAGAGAACTCTTCAAGTGTAGGTACCAACTGATAGTCAGGAAAAGTGAAGCAATGATGTATGGGATCAAAGAATTGTAAGAACACACATATCATCTCATCTTGGAAATTAGAGGTAACCAGACTGAGGAGTCGACCATATTTCCTGGTAAAAGGAGAATCTCCGGACACCCTTAATGCTAACTCTTGGAGCTGAGGATGTGCTTTTACAAAGCTGATTCAGATGGTGTTTGTTGTACCCCAAAATTTGCCCTCTCATTTTACTCAACACATTCCCATTGAGGTCCTCAACTTGCTCAGGGATGCCCAAGAGTTCACCAGACAAACTCTCTCCTAAGGAAATGTACCTCAAACTAGGGTTTCCATTTTCATCAGGGTGTGGGAACTACTTGTTGGTGTAAGCCCTAGAGGCCAATACTTTTGGTACTTGTATCGAATTATTTATTAATAATAAAAGGCATTTCTTTATTATGTTTGCTTTCCAAAATAATAAAGTCCCTAGAATGGTTTATTTGTTTAATGAAATGTTAAGTGTGACTTAATCATGAGATCCCATTAAACATAAGACACTATTCTTAAAGTATCCGTAGTCAAGCTTTAATGTGAAGTGGGATAGCATTAAAGCATTAAGATTATTATGAATATAGATTGATGATCACATCTCATGGATCATAGATAAGGAGTTATCAAGTCTTGACATAGGTATGAATATTAGGAGTAATATTTATACTGGATTGACCCGCTATGAGAATACTACATAGAATGTTATGCAAAGTGTTGTACCCCAAAATTTGCCCTCCCATATTCTTCAAAGATTTGCCAAGTCAAGCTTCAAAATTCCCCAAGGGTTGCACAGTGCAAGGGCCTCCTAAGCAGTCAAATTAGGGTTTGTGTTCTGATCAAGAAAATGAAGTTTCTAAAGGTCCAATCAAGTCCCACATGCCTACAAATATGGTCAAGCATCCTCATACCAAGTTTCAAGACCTTCAGCACAAAATTGCACAGTCAAAAACCCCAATTGCACTACAGTCAACTATAGGGGCAAAATGGTCATTTGACAGCCAAAAGTTCAAAATTTTGGTCAACATATCATTTTGAAGCCACAAACATCATTTGATCAATGCTTGATCATGATTCTCAAAGCTTGGCTCAAAAATCATCAAGATGCAAAAGTTTCCTTATTTGGACAATTGAAAAAGTCAACTGTAAATTGACCAAGGCATAACTTTCACATGGATTATCAGAAAAATTCCATCCAAATCTCATTTTGAAGAGAAATACATTTCCTACAACTCATCTTCATACTTCAAGTCCAAGAAATGCTCTCACAAAAAGTTATCAATTTCAACATTATAGGTCATTTTCAAAAGTCAACAAAAAGGGACTTTAAGTCAAAGGCCATAACTTGAGATTGGTATATCAAAAAGACATAGGACCAAAGGCATTGGTTAGAGGACTCAAAGACCTTTCCAAAATGTCCAAGAACATGAGAAAAGCTTAAAAATTGAGCAAGTTATGCCTTGTAGAAGTTGGGAAATTTGTGGATATTTTGAAAAGTCAACATTGATTCAAATGGCCTAAAATTGCTAATGGGCCCATGTTTCTTCCACAATTCATCACCCAAGGCATATGCACGACTACTTGGCCCAAAGGGAAGTCTTTATTCATTTTTTATTTATTTATTTGAATTTTTATTTATAATAATTCATTTAAATCAAATTAAATATATGAAAAATGCTTAACCTAATTTTTTCAATCTTTTTGTGCACATTATATCATCAATAATTCGTGCATATCCCAATATGGAAAGATTTGGATTGATTGGTATGATTGAGAACAAAAAACACATGAAAAAAGATTTGATTTTAATGGTGAAGAAATCAAATATTGAATCCTTTAATTCATGGATCTTTGGACAAATTCTTTGACCTAATTCATTACTACTTATACAAGGAACAAAAACCTAGTCCTAATGACCATTAAGCTGCGCAGAAGCCATTGATCAAACTTGAAACTTTTTCTAAAAAACTCAATTCTGAAAAACTAACTTGCAGGTGGTTTCAAGCCACGATTTCCATTCCATTAGCTTCCTTGAAGATTACTGAACGTGTTCCAATCAAAAACATCCATCAAAACTCAAAGAATCATTGTACAGAAACTGACTTTTCTTGCTTTTTTTTCACAGTCGTGCATCCCGATTCATGCGCATTTAGCTTTTTTTAATGTTGGATTCATGTTCCTTATGCTATTCTGAAGCTAACCCATGTATTTGATTGAATTATTATGCATTGTGTACAATTTCGCCATTGTCAATTTTTAGGGTTTTCAGGATTCCAAATTAGGGATTTCAAAACAAGGAAAAATTGGAGCATGTGAATTAGACCAGTCACTTCAGCATACTCAGGCGATCTTAAACCCACCCTCGCGCTCAATTTATGAGTGTCTGAGGGCTAATCGCTATTTTCCCTAAAGATGCCTAAGAGAACGCATGAAAAACCGTTGCCATGTTTTATTATGTTTCAGGAAAATAAAATCCCATGAAGAAGATGAATCCGTGGCAAGATGTGATAGGCTAGTTTGAAATTCGCGAGCAGAATCCACTAACGCCTTTGCTTTCTTTTATATTATTTGTTTATTATTATATATTAACATGCGTTGGTTGGATCAGATGGCAAGCGAAGTTGTTGGCAAAGCATATGACCTGGGTTCGAACCCCAGGTCTTCACTATCTCAATATTGTTTTTCAATTCACAATCACATGCAGGCATAATATTAAGGACCATCATATTCCTTCATCATCTATCCATCCACATGCCAGTTGCATCAAATCAAGGGTCCAGATCCAAGGCACATGGTAAGTCCCAGTCAACGCGCCACATGTTACTCAAAAAGTCCACCAGGCCTTGCTAAATGGGCCAGATTGCTAAAGGCCATACCTCCCAATGTGGGACTGAACCCCCTAGGGTTTGCTTTCTCTATTCTTTTCTTATATTTTTCTTTTCTTTATTTTAATTAATTTCATTTATTTCTTTGATTTATTTATTTTCATAAAACCACAAAATACTTAAAAGTCAGAAAAAAGAGAAAAAATAATAAATATTTTTGTTTCTAGTATTTTCATAAATAAATGCATGTAAATTAATTAGTTTTAAATTAGGGTTTTAATTTTAATACTTTTAACAAAATCTAAAAAAACATAGAATTAGGCTTAATTAATAATTTTTTCATCTTTTTATTTTTTCTTTCATAAATAGTTAAATATTTATTTTTATAGCTAAATTGCATGTAAAAATTAGGATTAATTTTAGGTTAAAATTCAATATTTTCTTAAATAAATTAAAAATAAAATAGAATTAGGGTTAGTATTTAATTTTAATTAATTCCTCTTTTATATTAAATCCTAAATACCAAAAAATACCAAAAACAACCAAAAACAAGTTCTTTCTTTCTTTAATTAATTAACTTCATCATTAATTTGATTTTTTGCAAAAGGGTCCAATGCCCTCGTTTCGATTTAATTAATGCGCATATTTACTTTATTTCTTCTTTCGTATAATATTTGTGTACCTCTCCCAAGGCCATGTAACCTTCCAATTTCTTGCACTTTAAATTCTTTTACTTTATTTATTTTCTGTCAAATCGGGTTCGAGAAACTTTTGGCGATGTGGACCTGCGCCTTTTGTAATAGCTTAGAATTTTCTTTTCCCGCAAATATTTTAAACTGTTAATCAAAGGCATGAAAGACTGTATGGACAAAATAAAAACAAGCGTAGAACACCAATAACATGACAAGATAAAATATCTGAATCTGACACACAAATCACACACCACCCCTAGGGTACGCCTCACTGTTGCCTTGCCTCGAAAGGTGATCGTCGAGTAGAGGATGTCTTAGTAAGTCCTCATGATCCGGGAACCTGGCATGAGGGTAGCTTCTAAGGTATCTTCCTATTGCTCTAGTGATCACCATGTCCCAAACCTCTAATTGACCCGAACACCTCCAACGGTGGTGCTACCTACCTCTCAATGGTGGGATGGCACTACTTTAAAGGACATTTACACAGACGAATTCCTTAGGGTAGGTAGACGACTCTAGATACTTGCTCTAATTTCAAAACAAATTCAAAAATACTTTTCACACCAACACATTTTCAAAAAGCTTTCGAAAGCATTTTTCAAACACTCTTGAGGACCGATACAAGAGTCGAACTGAAATTTTCAAAGAAACTTTTTAAAACCCACAGTTGAAAAGCAAACAAACCATTTTTGAAAACACAAGTGAGCAAGTATCTAAGAGCCCATGGATAACCATGGATAGAAAGGGTGCTAACACCTTCCCTTTCTATAACCTACCTCCCGAACCGAGAGCAATCTCTTTAAGGAATTTTTCTGTGCTTTTGTCCTTTCCATTTGGAGAAAATAAAAGACGGTGGCGACTCTTGCTTCCGCGACATTTCGCGAACCAGCATTAAACAGTCAGTTCCAGATCCACCGATCACACAAAGTGTCATAAGTTATTCTCATGATGATAATGGTGTATACCACCCTTCGACCTGAAACCACTATGGACCCTAGATGTAGAGTCAAGTACTTTATTGATGATCAAACGTCATCTGTAACTGGATGACTGTAAAGACGGTTGATGGGTACTTCACAAAGCATGCTAAGGGACATGAGTGACCTAGATGGAATTTGCTCATCCTGCATAACAGGATAAATGTCTAAGGGCCCAATATTGAACTGGACAAGGGTGACACAGTGTATGCCTTGTGTTCAATATAGACATGAGGGCAAAAGGGTAATTGTACAACACAAATATTATCACGGAAAAGATTTGGTCAGATCACATGACATTTTCGTGACTTGGGTAACAATGATGTGTTGCTAGATACCGCTCACTGTTTATTATATTTAAATGTGTGATTTAATATAATTGCCAACGTCGCAAAAACCTACAGGGTCACACACATAAGGACAGGTTGATGAGAGATAGAATAAATAAGGAACACCGTAAGGTACAGTGCACTTAAGTGTAATACGGAAAGTGGTAAGGTACCACGTGGATAAGTGATATATGGTACGTCATAAGGTATGATGTCCATAAGCTTAATTGGGCTTTTAGCTTATAGCCTTAATTGGGCTTTTAGCTTGTAGCCCACACGAGTGATTCTATAAATAGATCCCTTGTGATGAAGCAATTTCACTTGATGCAATTTCGTTTTTGATTCTCTCTCTCACTCAAAGTTTCCGTTCGTGATCAGCTAGCACTGTGACCGGAAGCAATCTGTTCGTGTGGACTGAGTAGAGGCGTTGTTCTTCATCAACGCTCGTGATCACAACATCAAAGGTCTGAATCGCCACAAGAGGTAAATGTTTCTATCACTGACCATGCTCATTCGTAAGAATCGCTAAAGGAAATTTTTATATTCCGCTGTGTTTTTGATCGAAATTTCCTACACTACAAAGGTCCCAAATTCCTTCCATGGTCCCAATATGTTCTCAAGATCATCCATGTCAAGTTTCATGCCTTGCACAAGAAGTTTTCTCAGTCAATTGCCCAGATGCCTGAAAATCAACTATACTAGGTCAAAAGTCAATTGTGGCCCACATATAGTCAAACTTCAAGATTTTTGGTCAACATCAACATTTTGAAGAGATATACATCATTTTATCAAGGTTTAATCATGATTCCTCAAGGAATGCCCCCAAATTCATCAAAACCCAAAAGTTGCTAAATTAGGGTTTTATAGGAAAAGTCAACCAAACTTTGACCAAGCATAACTTCTTCATACTTTATTAGAAATTTTCCATACAATGCTCATTTTTAAGAGGATGCAATTATCTACAACCCATATTCATCCCACTAGTTCAAAATATGCACTCATCAAAAGATATGAATCTCTACATTATAGGTCCTTTTGAAAAGTCAACAAAAACACATTTTGGGTCAAAGCTTCTTACATGAACATGGAAGACCCAATTGATATGAAACCAATAGGGTTGTTTAGGGGATATCCTAAGCTTTCTAAAAAGTCCAATAACACCTCTCTAGGGTTAAAATTGGAGGAGATATGCCTTGTCAAAGTTGGCCATTTTTGTAAAATTGTCAAAAGTCAAATGTACTCAAAAGTGCATTTTTTGTCAAATGGGCCTAACTTTTTATGCTTGCATCTTGCTTGTGACATGGTCCATGACCCAAATCAGCATCCACACATTTTTTTCTTTATTTATTTATTTATTTATTTTGATTTTTTATTATTTAAAAGTTAAATTAAATCAAAATAAATTGCAAAAAATATAAAAAGATTAGTTTTGATCTGATTTTTTGTAGGAATCAAATCCAATTAGGCTGGCATAGCATATCAAATCGTGCAAGGGATGATTGAAGCAAAAATTGGCATGATTATGCTTGTTTTGGAAAGATATGATACAAGAGAAAAATCAAATCAAATCTCCATGATTATCAAAGATACAAAGTGTTTTTGTTGCCCTAACTCGTTCCACTACATATACAGAACATAACCAAGCCAAGAAAACAAGGATTGCAGGTCGTGAGAGCATAAAACAAGTCTCAAAATTTTGCAAGAAAGTGGTGGGTCGGTTTCTACTCTAGGGGACGATTCAAGGCCATTCAAAGCTTCTAATCGATTCCTGGACATCTCCAGAATGTTCTCCAATCATTTTCCAGCCTCCACAAGCCCAGAAACACGTCTTACAGACCCAGGGTTTGCACATACCATCTTGAACTTGATTGTATAATTTACGCATGATTAATCACTTTTAAGCATAGAATTGTGTTTGTATCATCATTTGGGATGTTTTGGTTTAATTAATTTTGCGCTTTGATGCCTGTTTTCATAATTGCCATTGCTAGGGTTTGCTTCTCCATTTTAGAGTTTTTCTATACAAGTTAATTTGGCTCAAGAAAAGGGTATCGTGATGCTCGTGAGATCAAGACGAATTGATCTATGTACTCACAATTGATTTATCATGCTTGCTGTGAGTTTTGGAAGCTTACAGGGTTATAGTTACAGAATTTTTTCCGTAGGTAAAGGTATCACACCTAAAACGACGGACAGGGGAAGAAGATAGTGGCACAACCCCATTGGCCCGTTTGAATAAAACGCGCGTTTTTTTTTCTTTTTTCGTTTTATCCATTTTTCTTGATATATTATTGTTGTACCCCAAAATTTGCCCTCCCATATTCTTCAAGATTTGCAAAGAACATGCTTCAAAATCTCTCATGGGTTGCACAGTTCAAGGGCCTCCTAACAGTCAAAAACTAGGGTTTTGATTCTGGCAAAGAAATTGAAGTTTCCAAGGGCCCAATCAAGTCCCACATGCCTACAAACAGGTTCAAGCATCCTCATGCCAAGTTTCAAGACTCACAGCACAAAATTGCACAGTCAAATGCCCTAATTGCTCAACAGTCAACTGTAGGGGTAAAATGGTCATTTGACAGTCAAAAGTTCAAATTTTTGGTCAACATCTTATTTTGAAGACACAAACATCATTGGATCAATTCTTGATCATGATTCTCAAGGGATGGCTCAAAAAGTCTCAAGATGCAAAAGTTTCCATATTTGGACAGTTGAAAAAGTCAACTGTAACTTGACCAAGGCATAACTTCCACATGGTTTGTAGGTGTTTAGGTATTGGCTTGTATTTTTGGTGTATGTGTGAATGTCATGACTGATGTCATAACATTCTAGTTCAGGTTGTACTAACTCTTTAGGTACATATGCAGAAAAATATTGTAACTCAAATACTGATGTTCATAAGTGTGTATCTGAGCATGTTTGCAAAATGATCACATTTAGCTAATCAGTAAACAGGTTTTCTCAGATGTCATAACAGATGTTATGACATCCTGTTCTGAACTAGCAGGATTACAGGATTGGATAAGTCTGAGTTTTTTCAGGAAATAACTCAGTCCTTCCTAAACAGAATCCTGCGTTTTCTGAGGAATAACCTCACTCAATCCTAACCTGATCAACAAAGTACTGTGACCTGGACTTTAGGTCAAACGGAATCAACCCTAGGTTTTTGGAAACCCTAACTGAAGTTGCAGCTGCTATATATTCAACAGAGCTGCGGTTTTTGAAATCATCCCTGCTGATTAATTAGAAGATCGAGTTTGTAATCTGTATAGATTTGTTTAATTGTACTCCAAGCAATTATCATTGTGATAAGTGTCTTGGAATAGGTTTCAATTGTAAGGGTTGTGTAGCACTCAAAGCTTTGAAGCAAGAGTGTTTGAATGTTACTTGACTAAAGCTGTGAAGCAGAGTCAAGTTAGTTGTGTACATCACTCAAAGCTGTGAAGCACGAGTGATTGTGTTACTTGATTAAAAAGCTGTGAAGCATAATCAAGAGTGTGTTTTGAAGAGTGTCTTCATCAATTCTCAAGTCAAATTGGTTTATGTATCACTGCTGTGATTGAGGGGGAGTGAGTAGGAACTCAGGTTTAAGTTGTACTTAGATTAGAATTGCATTGGGTAGGTCTTAAGTGAAGGAGATAAACTGGTTGGTTTATTCCTGAATTAACATCTCTTATAGTGGATTCTCTCCCTGGCTTGGTAGCCCCCAGAGTAGGTGTTGTTGCACACTGAACTGGGTAAACAATTGACTGTGTTATTTACTGCTTTTGTAGTTACTGTCATATAGTAAGTCAGATACAGTGTCATAACATTGGACGTGACATTGAGTATCTGTAGCCAGAATTTTCAATTGGTATCAGAGCAGGCACCCTGCCTGTATTACTGGGTGAGATCTAGGGATATCACTTTCTGGCACTATGGACAAAGAAGGAGTTTTTGGAAACAGACCACCCATTCTGGATGGAACTAATTATGACTATTGGAAACCTCGTATGATTGCCTTCCTAAAATCTCTGGACAAAAAGGCTTGGAGAGCTGCTGACAAAGGATGGATTCATCCCACCATAACTGAAAGAGATGGGACAATCAGTCTGAAGCCTGAGGAAGATTGGAGTAAAGAAGAAGATGAGTTAGCTCTGGGAAATTCAAAAGCCTTAAATGCCTTGTTCAATGGAATTGATAGAAACATCTTCAGATTAGTACATCAATATGAACTGGCCAAGGAAGTTTGGGACACCCTCAAAACTACTCATGAGGGCACTTCCAAAGTAAAGATGTCAAGGCTTCAGATGTTGACCACTAAGTTTGAGAATCTAAAAATGATGGAAGATGAAACCATCCATGAATTTCACATGAACATCTTGGAGATTGCCAACACCTCAGGAGCACTGGGAGAAAAAATGTCAGAAGAAAAACTGGTGAGGAAGATTCTCAGATCCTTGCCTAAAAGATTTGCAATGAAGGTAACTGCCATAGAGGAAGCCCAGGACATTAGCAAGTTAAAAGTGGATGAACTTATTGGGTCTCTTCAGACTTTTGAGATGGGGATCACTGATAATGGTGACAAGAAGAACAAAAGCATAGCACTTGTAACCAACACTGATGTTGAACACAAGGAGGATGAAGAAGAAAACATATCAGAAGCCATTGCCATGCTTGGAAGACAGTTCAACAGGCTCATCAAAAGAATGGACCCAAAGTCAAGGTCAAATGTTCACAACATTCCTTCTGACATTGACAGTTCCAGCAGAAGACCAAGATCAGAAGATAAGGAAAACCAAGGCAGAGGAATTCAATGCCATGGATGTGAAGGATATGGACATATTCGAGCTGAATGTCCTACCTTTCTTAAGAAGCAAAAGAAAGGAATGACTGTTACCTGGTCTGACTATGATTCAGAAAGC
Source organism: Vicia faba (assembly GCA_948472305.1). Taxonomy (NCBI): domain Eukaryota; kingdom Viridiplantae; phylum Streptophyta; class Magnoliopsida; order Fabales; family Fabaceae; genus Vicia; species Vicia faba. The sequence goes on along the minus strand of OX451736.1, from coordinate 933,147,789 downwards.
AATTCTGAAGAAGAATCTGCCAAACTAGTTACTGCCCTAACTAGTGTTTGTCCTTCTGAAAGTGACACCAGTGATGAAGAAGTAACATTTGAAGAACTGGCTGATACCTACAAGAAATTGTGTATCAGAAGTGGTGAAGTCTGTGTGCAAAATGAGAAACAATCAAAACTCATTGTAAAGCTGGAGGCTGAAAAGAGAGCAAATCTTGAAACTATAAGTCATTTAGAAGGAGAAGTTCAACTGCTGAACTCACAACTGAATCAAATGACCAAATCAGTCAAGATGTTGACAAATGGGACAGACAAATTGGAAGAGATTCTTCAGGCTGGACAAAATATGGGAAATAAATCTGGCTTAGGGTTTGTGGAAACAAAGAAAGTTGTTACCAGGAAGCAAATGTCAAACCGAATGTCTCAACATTACTCTCCACATCAGGGACAGAGACACATGAAGAAGAGGTACCAAAGATGGAGATGTCATCATTGTGGGAAATATGGACACATAAAGCCCTTCTGCTACAGACTACATGGATATCCTAATCAGAAATCAGATGTCAAACCTAAGTCTAAAAGGGTACCACACGCTCCTCAATGGAAGAAAAAGGCTATTGCACTGATAGCACACACTTTCCCGAAGATCTCAACAAAGGAAGATTGGTACTTTGACAGTGGATGTTCCAGACACATGACTGGATTCAAAAATCTCCTCAATAATGTTATGCCTCACACCACCAGTTTTGTGACCTTTGGAGATGGTGCTAAAGGAGAAATCAAAGGAGTTGGTAATTTGGACTACCCTGGAGTTCCAAGTCTGAATAAGGTACTGCTGGTAAAAGGGTTGACTACTAATCTCATCAGCATCAGTCAATTATGTGATCTAGGATTCATGGTCAACTTCTCAAGATCTGAATGTCTAGTGTTTAATGATAAACTAGATATTGTAATGAGAGGAATAAAATCCAAAAATGACTGTTATGTGTGGCAGCCTGAGAACACTGATATCCACACTTTGAGTCAAATCATCAAAGAAGAAAAAGATATGAAACAGTGGCAGCATAAACTTGAAGGAATGAAAATGGAAGATGTCAGAAGAACTCCTAAACTACAGGCTGATAATATATGTGATGTGTCAAAGAACAAGTCTCATAAATTCTGTTCAAAAAAATTCTGGTCAACACAGATGCTACCTGAAGACAATGTTACACAAGATGTTGTGACATTGTGTTGTGATAATCTGAAAACATTCAACATTTCCTTAAACCCTATTGACTTTGGAGAGAAGAAATCATTTGAACTGAAACATAGGTTCTCTGAGCTTCAGCTAACTGATTCTTCTATCAAGGCGCTTGTTGGAAATCAACTTGAAAATTTGAAGGGCAGATTGGGTATTCACCAACATGAGAAATTATAGCAATTAGTTTTGCTGAAAACAAGGGTTGAAGGGATTAATTCTATTAAGTCTATATTTAGTGGGTTGATCATAGTCATTCACAATTCCTTCAAAAGCCTTCAGAAGTTGAAAAGACTCCCTTGTACTCCCTATCTCTCTCATTCTTGCAACCTGTTTTCTCCTCCCAATCAAAGAGCTTTCTCAAAGTGCTACTGCTACTCAACGTTAAACACAATGTCTCAGACATCATCTTCCACTATGGCGGCTTCGTCTCACTCATCATCATCGTCATCTGATCACGATTCTAGGGCAATCACGACATGCATAGAATCAGAAGTACTTGAGGTCACTCCTCTCAGGGAGATGGCAACTAATCCAGCCAAAATCAAGAAGCTCAGGACCAGACATGCAGGAAGAGCTCAAGCTGCAGTCTCTGGTAATTCTTCTCTTCCTTCATCTACTATACCTAATAAAGAAGGAACAGTGCAAGTACACCAAGCCATTGCTAGACTGGTTACTAGCATTCTGAGTGGCAACCAATCTGTACCGGGGATCTCTATTCCTCTGAATCAATCTGAGAGTCCAAATATGGAAGGTTCTGAAAATATAGATGTCACTGAGGATGTTGTGACACCAAAAGACAACATTCAGAATCCCTCTGAAAAGGCTGCTGATCCACCTATCATTGATGTGGATGAAGAGTACTCAGATAATGAACTGATTGCTAATGTAAACCCTAGCATTGCTAGGAGATTGATGAAGAGAAAAAGTAGTGAGACTGTTAAACCTAAGAAGTCCAAGGCTGAAGGGATGGCTGAAAAAATTCAGACTAAAGGGAAGAAGGCACAGGTGCTGACTGCTAGACAACCAATCTCCAAGAAAAGAAAAGAACCTGAAACTTCTGACTCTGATGATGAATCAGAATTTGAGATTGACATTGACAATGCTCCCATCAGAAGGAAGCTCCCTTCCAGCAAGATTGCTAGAGTGCCTGAAGTGCCAACTGACAACATCTCCTTTCATCATCCTGATAATGCAAACAGGTGGAAGTATGTTTGCTTGAAGAGAATAGCCTTGGAGAGAGAACTCAACAATGATGCTTTGGAGTGCAAAGACATCATGGAGCTGATCAGGAATGCTGGACTAATAAAGACTGTGATGAAGTTTGGCAAATGTTATGAAAATCTGGTTAAAGAGTTTGTAGTGAACCTATCTAATGATTGTGCTGATGGGAGGTCAGCTGACTTTGAGAGTGTGTTTGTTAGAGGAAGAAGGGTCAAGTTCTCTCCATCAGAAATCAACAAGTTTCTTGGAAGAACGAATAAGGACTGTCCTGATCTAGAGGCAACTGACAATGAAGTATGCTTGACCATCACTGCCAGGCAAGTAAAGTGCTGGCCATTGAAAGGGAAGTTGAATGCTAGTAAACTCAGCATGAAATTTGCCATCTTGCATAAAATAGGTGTAGCAAACTGGGTGCCTACAAATCACAAATCAACCATCTCCACAGGATTGGGGAGATTCATCTATGCTGTAGGAACCAAGACTGCCTTTGATTATGGAAGGTACATTTTTGAACAAACCTTGAAGCATGCTGGCAGTTATGCTGTCAAAGGACCAATTGCATTTCCCTCCCTCCTTTGTGGAATCATCCTTGCACAATATCCTGACATACTTGTAGCAAGAGATACAGTCTGCAAAAGAGCCCCTGCCCTTGGTCTGCACTACAAACTGTTTCAGGGATCCCATGCTCCAGACATTGTCATAACATCAGCTGAGACATCGTCTGCAAAGAGCCAGTCCAAAACATCTGATGTCATAGCTGTCTTAAAAGAAACTTGCAAAGATCTGGATGCTAGGAAAAGGACCCTAGAAGCACTAATTGCCAAGCTAGAAAAGGAAGAAGCTGAAGCAAGCATGAGGGAAGAAGATGAAGGACAGTCCAACAGTGAAGAAAGTGGCTCCTCTGAGTCTGATGACAGTACTTGAAGGATGATTGCTGCGTGGTGGTGTTGCTGGTGGAGTTTGGAAGTATGTCCTGCTGTTGTCTGCTGCTGTTGTCTGGTGTTCTGCTGCTGATCTCATTATTTTGTCTTGGATAACTGTATTACTTTATAAACATGTAATCTTTGGCCCATTTGTGGCTAAAGTGGGGGAGAATATTTGGTACTGCTTAATTAGTACTTAACACTATATTTTTCTGCTGTCATCATTTATTTCTGCTGCTATCTCTGATTGTTTAGGGACTTTAGCCAAAAATCTGCCAAAGGGGGAGTTTGTAGGTGTTTAGGTATTGGCTTGTATTTTTGGTGTATGTGTGAATGTCATGACTGATGTCATAACATTCTAGTTCAGGTTGTACTAACTCTTTAGGTACATATGCAGAAAAATATTGTAACTCAAATACTGATGTTCATAAGTGTGTATCTGAGCATGTTTGCAAAATGATCACATTTAGCTAATCAGTAAACAGGTTTTCTCAGATGTCATAACAGATGTTATGACATCCTGTTCTGAACTAGCAGGATTACAGGATTGGATAAGTCTGAGTTTTTTCAGGAAATAACTCAGTCCTTCCTAAACAGAATCATGCGTTTTCTGAGGAATAACCTCACTCAATCCTAACCTGATCAACAAAGTACTGTGACCTGGACTTTAGGTCAAACGGAATCAACCCTAGGTTTTTGGAAACCCTAACTGAAGTTGCAGCTGCTATATATTCAACAGAGCTGCGGTTTTTGAAATCATCCCTGCTGATTAATTAGAAGATCGAGTTTGTAATCTGTATAGATTTGTTTAATTGTACTCCAAGCAATTATCATTGTGATAAGTGTCTTGGAATAGGTTTCAATTGTAAGGGTTGTGTAGCACTCAAAGCTTTGAAGCAAGAGTGTTTGAATGTTACTTGACTAAAGCTGTGAAGCAGAGTCAAGTTAGTTGTGTACATCACTCAAAGCTGTGAAGCACGAGTGATTGTGTTACTTGATTAAAAAGCTGTGAAGCATAATCAAGAGTGTGTTTTGAAGAGTGTCTTCATCAATTCTCAAGTCAAATTGGTTTATGTATCACTGCTGTGATTGAGGGGGAGTGAGTAGGAACTCAGGTTTAAGTTGTACTTAGATTAGAATTGCATTGGGTAGGTCTTAAGTGAAGGAGATAAACTGGTTGGTTTATTCCTGAATTAACATCTCTTATAGTGGATTCTCTCCCTGGCTTGGTAGCCCCCAGAGTAGGTGTTGTTGCACACTGAACTGGGTAAACAATTGACTGTGTTATTTACTGCTTTTGTAGTTACTGTCATATAGTAAGTCAGATACAGTGTCATAACATTGGACGTGACATTGAGTATCTGTAGCCAGAATTTTCATGGTTCATCAGTAAAATTCCATCCAAAGCTCATTTTGAAGAGAAAGACATTTCCTACAACTCCTCTTCACACTTCAAGTCCAAGAAATGCTCTCACAAAAAGTTATCAATTTCAACATTATAGGTCATTTTCAAAAGTCAACAAAAAGGGACTTTAAGTCAAAGACCATAACTTGAGATTGGTAAAACAAAATGACATAGGACTAAAGGCATTGGTTAGAGGACTTCAGGAACTTTCCAAAATGTCCAAGAACATGATCAAAGTTTAAAAATTGAGCAAGATATGCCTTGTGGAAGTTGGGAAATTTTTGGGAATTTTGAAAAGTCAACTTTGCTTCAAATGCCTCAAAATTGCTAATGGGCCACATTTTCTTCCAAGAATCATTATCCAAAGGCTATGCACGACCATTTGACCCAAAGGGGATTTATTTCATCATTTTTTATTATTTATTTGAATTTTTATCACCATTAATTCATTTAATTAAATAAAATATGACAAAAATACTAAACAAATGTTTTTGAATCCTTTTATGCAGCATATGCCCTCATTATTTACTCAAGATCTCGTGCACATCAAAAAAGGAAAGATTTTGTGCAAATTGGCATGTTCTTCATGAGGAAAAGATTGGAAAAGATTCCATGGAAATCAAATATTTGATTCATCAATGCAAAGGTTTATGGACTCAAATTCTTACCCTAATTCATTCCCATACATAAACAGATCACAACCCTAATGCTAGAGACCTTGAAGCTGCGCTCAAAAGCAAATACACACTTTGTATTTTTGGCAAAAAAATTCAAAACTGAAAACTGCATTACAAGGTGATTCAAGACATACAAACGATTCAAAAAGCTTGCTGAGGCCTTCCTGGACCTAACTGAATCCTTTTCCAGTCCTCACGCATCAAGAAGTGGTAGAATAAAGTCAAAATTCCTCAAACTTTTTGCATAATCGTGTCTCATAATTCATGCCATATTTTTGATTTCTAATGCTTGATTTGTACTAGTTTAATCATTCTAAAGCTAACCATGCCATTCAATTGAGTTTTTAAGGCCAGTATGTGAATCTACCATGGGAGCTCGTTAGGGTTTCAAAGCTGTAAAATTGGGGTTTCTCTCGTCTGGTAAAATTGAGACACAAGACCTATACCACTGAAACCGGAAGCTCATGATGATTCAAAGCCACATGTTGCGCTCAATTTATGACCGACGGTGTTCTATTCGCTATTTTTTGGTGTTTCAGATTGTGGGGGTTTAAAACCCCCGCTATATATCTCATATTTGCAGGTAAAACGAAGCAACCATGAAGGAGACGCTGAGTTGTCTCAATGTGATAGGGCCATTCAAATTTCCAGCGCGTTTTTTCATTGGACATCACTAACCCTTATTTCTTATCATATTAATTCTTGTCCATTATAATTACAAAGTGGCTAAACAGCTCAGTTGGTGGAAAGCGTTGTTGGCAAGCCTTGGGACCTGGGTTCGATTCCCAGGTCCCCTCCCTTCTCAATATTATTTTTCTTTCTATGTTCCTACGCAGCGTGCCTTCCAGTGGTCCACCATGCATCCACTATCAAAGCTTGCCACATGGCCCAGGAGACGAATCTGAAGGTCAGGATGAGAGGTCCATCATACACCTCCGTTGACCATGCCACACGCGCGCTGAGAAAGTCAACCAAGGGCCTGAATATGGTGGGCCAAATTGCTCAATTTACCTCCAAAAGGGCCAACAAATCCCCCATGTTTGCATTTTTCTCCCTTTTTATTTTTTCTCTTATTTATTTTAATTACATTATTTGTTTTATTTTAATTCCTTAAATTAATTTTTTATAACATAAAAAAATACCAAAAAAAATCAGAAAGTCAAAATAAAAATATATTTTATTATTTAATTCACTAATGTTCATTTTGTAAATAAATTTAATAGTTTACTTAGTTTTAATTTTAGGTTTTGACTTTGACTTCTTTTCTTAAATAAATTAAAAAACATAGAAATTAGGGTTTCTAGCTTTTTATTCTTTTTTTTCAATAATTAAAATTTCTTCTTATTGTTATTAATAATTAATTGTTTTTTTTGTAAATAAATTGCCATGTAAATAATTAATGTAAATTAGGTCAAACTAAAAATATTTTTTAATAAATTAAAAACAATTTAGAACTAGGGTTAATTAACTTTTTTAATTCCGATTTAATTTTCTCATTAAACTCCATAAATACAAAAACTCCAAAAATAAATTCTTTCTTTTATTTAACTTAATTAATTTATTAATTGTAATGTAATTTCTTTAAAAGGGTCCAACGCCCTCGCTTTCGATTATAATTTCGTTTCGCGCGCTTATTTTATTTCTTTTTTTATAAATTTCATGTAATTACTCCAAAGCCTTGTAATAGATTAATTAGGATATTTATTTTTTCGCATTTTTATTTTATTCAAATCGGGTCTTGGATTAATTTGGCGATGTAGACCCGCGCCCTTTGTAATAGCGTAGGACTTTTAATTCCGCATCTTTTAACTGTTAATAATTTGCATGAAAGAATGAATGCCAAAAATAAAAACAAAGCGTAGATCGCCAATGCATGAACAAGACAAACATAATTGAAAATGGCACACAAATCACACACCACCCCTAGGGTACGTCTCACTGTTGCCTTGCCCCTCGAAAAGTGGTCGTCGAGTAGAGGATGTTTTAGTAAGTCCTCATGTCCATGAACATGGCATGAGGGTAGCTTCTAAGGTGTCTTCCTATTGCTCTGGTGACCACAATGTCCTGAACCCTCGAATTGACCCGAACACCTCCAACGGTGGTGCTACCTACCTCTCAATGGTGGGATGGCACTACTTTAAGGACATTTACACAGACGAATTCCTTAGGGTAGGTAGACGACTCGTAGATACTTGCTCTAATTTCAAAACAAAACAAAAACTTCTTTTCACACCGACACCTTTCAAAAAGCTTTCAAAAGTAACTTTTCAAACACTCTTGAGGACTGATACAAGAGTCGAACTGAAATTTTCCAAGAAACTTTTTCAAACCCACTCACCTTGAAAAGCAAACAAACAATTTTGAAAACACAAATGAGCAAGTATCTAAGAGCCCATGGATAACCATGGATAGAAAGGGTGCTAACACCTTCCCTTTCTATAAATCTACCTCCCGAACCGAGAGCGATCTCTATAAGGAATTTTTCTGTGCTTTTGTCCTTTCCATTTGGAGAAAATAAAAGACGGTGGCGACTCTTGCTTCTGCGACATTTCGCGAACCAGCGTTAAACAGTCAGTTCCAGATCCACCGATCACAGAACTGGCGACTCTGCTGGGGATATTTACTTAAAGTGAGGTGTACCTTAGGATAGTTCATAACTGTGTTTTCAATTGTATTGACTTGCTTGCTTTAAATTGTGGGTTGCATGGGAGTTACATAGATCCTAACCCGGATCTGGGGATACCCTGTTTAGGTAGCATAAGTTGTGAGGGACCTGTCCGGCATAGACCGACATGGGTGAAGTAGTGGCTACGTTGGTGTGGCACCTTGGTCTGTACCGATATCCCTTGTGTCGCAACAAGGAGAATATGGGTCTTCTGAGGAGTCATTAAGCACCAACAGACCTTAGAACCTTAAATGACACAACTTGGCCATTAGAACAGTAGCAGTATGCTACGCCCATTGAGGCTAAACTCTCGTGATGGTTCTGGCTGCAAGAAAAGATTGCGATGCTGGAGTTATGACCGATTGAGGGTAGTCAATGATATTGGGATCCTCTAAGAACCCGATTACTTTTGATAGGACAGGTATGAACCAACAAACTGAAAGAGGGTAATACCTAGACCTCATGCTGGCCTAAACTTTAAGGGCTTGCCTTGTGTGACTTGTGTGCCTTACATGTGTGCCTTTGTAAATATTTGTGGTGTGCTTTATCATAACATCATAACATCATGAGCATTGCATGCATCCTGCATAAGGACTGACCATTTCAAAGACAAGAGGGTTTCACCTTTGCTCTGTTTTGTAGGACATCATGATGCCTATGCGAAGGAATACTATTCGGTTCAACTTTGTTCACCCACCTGAGTTGCTTGAAGAGTTGGTTAGCAGAATTCCAAACACCACTTCCTTCATCCAGAGGCATGGTTCTCTTCTCAGTTTAGTCACTGCAAAGCGGGATCAACAGTTGATGAGTGTCCTGACCCAGTTCTATGACCCTCTGTACCAGTGTTTCACCTTTCAAGACTTCCAGCTGGTCCCTACCCTGGAAGAGTTCTCTGATTTGCTTGGCATCCCTATCTTGGATCAGACTCCTTACACTGGTTGGGAAAGGACCCTCATGCTTGAGGAGGTTGCTGCAGCTCTTCCTTTGACCCATCAAGAAGTAATGGACAACTGGGTGACTAGAAGCGGAGTTAAGGGTTTCTTGGCCAAGTTTCTGATTGGTAAAGCTAACAGTTTTTGGAACGACTTGGACTTTAGGGCATATGAAGACATCTTGGATCTCTTAATCTATGGGCTAGTCTTGTTTCCTAATCCTGACAACTTCATCAATATCACTGCCATAAGGATCTTTATGTCTCAGAACCCTGTGCCCACTCTCTTGGGTGACATCCTGCAACAACTTTATGCTCGTACTTCCCGAAGACGAGGAACCCTATGGTGTTGTATCCCTTTGTTGGTGAGGTGGTTTATTTCGCACCTCCCTAAGTTCGTGCTGAAGAACCAAGAAGGAAGAGGTTGGGCTCATAGGTTAATGTCTCTCACTGATAAGGACATCATTTGGACTTTCAGAGGTTTGGATGAGATAGCTGTTATTGATCGTTGCGGAGAATACCCTAATGTTCCGTTGATTGGTACTCAAGGAGGAATCTCTTACAATCCATGTCTAGCACTCCGTCAGTTTGGAAGAGCCAGAAGAGTAGGGCCTCATGAGATGTTGGTGCCTCACATCAGTTTTGAGTTTCAGGTGGATAGTGACGAGCTGCGTCGTAGGTTCATCAAGGCTTGGGACAGAGTTCATAAAGCTGATCCACAAGAGTTGGGGTCAAATACTTCTCTACCCATGGAAGCCTACTACAAATGAGTCTGCATCCTTGCTCAGAAGTTAGGTATGCCATACAAAGCTGTTAGACCCGTCATTCTTGAGTATCCTGACAAAGATGGGGCTCCTCCAACTGTCCTCCCTCCTCAGATACCTACTGATTATGAGACATTAAAGAGGTCTTGGTCGCAACTGCGAGAAGAACGGGATTCGTATCGGGAAAAGTTCAATGAGCAGGAATTAAAGATCCAGAAGCTGACAAAGCAATTGGAGAATGAGCGAGCTCTGAATGACTACATCCGTACTGAGAAGAGGAGACCATGGGATCAATAAGGAGCTCTGGATGTTCTTTTACAATTTTATTTCCCTTTTCAGTATTTCCCTTTTATGTAACGCCTAAGGGCAATCTGTTGAACAATTTAAGTTTCAAAGTTGAATCTAATGAAGTGTGTTCCTTTTTGTTTACAAAGTTGATTCCCGATTGTCTTTGAAAACATAAATCATACGCATTCCATTCATCATGTGCATAGCAGGTTTTCTTCTTTTCAGGTTGCTTACTGTTCTTCGCTGTTTATTTCAGCATCATGAACCCTGACTCATCATCAACCGAGATGTCTATCAAGGCTCTTCAGGCGCAGAATGCGCAATTTCAGGAGCTGATCATGGGTTTGGCTCAAGGCCAAGAAGAGCTGAAGGCTTTACTCCTGAAGAAGGAGAAGAAGAAGAAGAAGAGGACTGTTCTTTTCAACTCGGGCCGAAGGTTTGGCATCACTCTGTAGAATGAAGAGGCTGGTTCTTCTGTAGGCAAAGGCAGTCCCCAGGGGGGAAAGGCTTCAAGTCCAGTAGTCTCTGACAACGAGACTGACTTTAATGAGGAACAATATCCTCCTGCTGAAGACCGGTATAAGCAGTTGGAAGACATACTGAATGCAATGGAGATCCAACAAGTGCCTGGGCTGGATTTCGGAGACTTGGGCTTATCTACTGGTGTGATTATTCCTCACAAGTTTAAGGCACCATCTTTCACCAAGTATGACGGGGCGTCTTGTCCCAAGCTACACCTCAGATCTTACGTGCGGAAGATTCAACCCTACTCCGTGGACAAGAACTTGTGGATCCACTTCTTCCAGGAGAGTCTTTCAGGGACTCATCTCGAATGGTTCTATCAGCTGGATGGGACCAAGGTTCGTAACTGGGAGGAGTTGGCTACTGCTTTTTACAAGCAGTATCAATATAATGCCGACCTTGCTCCTACACGTACCCAACTCCAGGGTATGTCGCTAGGATCAAGCGAAGGTTTTAAAGAGTATGCACAGAAGTGGAGGGATCTGGCTGGTAGGGTGCAGCCTCCGTTAACTGACCGTGAGCTGGTGGATATGTTCTTGGGGACTCTATCTGGGCCATTTTTCAATCATCTTATCGGTGACTCGTCTGCAGGGTTTACTGATCTTATTCTAACTGGAGAGAGAATAGAGGCTGGAATGAAGTCCGGTAAAATTCAGAAGGGAGCATCGTCAAGTTCTGAGAAGAAGCCCTTTAAGAAGGAGGCCAGTGCTGTATATGGGCCTAGAAGGCAAGAGAAACCAGAGCGCCGCCAATCTGTCAACGCGGTGATGATTGCAAAGCCTGTTGCCGCTCCTCGGAAAACCAATCCACAAAGGGCTGAAAGACCCAGAAGAGAGTTTACCCGACTGAGTATGACTCTATCACAAATCTTGCCGCAGTTGCTATCCACCAACTTAGTGACTGTCAGAGAGGCCTCGAAGGTTGTGAATACTGCCTCTCCCAAGTACAATCCAAATGCCCGTTGTGCTTATCACTCCGATAGCCCGGGGCATTCCACTGATGATTGTTGGGCCTTAAGGAATAAGGTGCAAGACCTTATTGACGCAAAAGAGATACAATTTGAAGCGCCTGAGAGGCCAAATGTGGTGACTGCTCCTATGCCCCAGCATGGAGTAAATGCCATTGATGAAGATGTGTATGCCGTTTCTGTGAATGATGTAGCCACTCCCTTGATGACTGTTAAGAGGAACCTACTGCTGGCCGGTTTATTTCCGGGTTGTAGTGAAGGTTGCCTTTTCTGTGCTGTTTCCCTTTCTGGTTGTCCTTTGCTGAAGTTGGGCATCCAAAGCCTGATGGACAGCAAAGAGATTCTATTCAAGAAAACTGATGTTCAGTTTGTTCCGGTGGAAGAAGTATCTGTTGTTACAATCTTTAATAATCCGATCAAGGCTCTCCCAAGGAAGCCGGTTAAAATCATGACTGTCGCACCCATTGTGATTACTGTTCTTGGGCCTCTTCCCTATGAATCTGATAAGGCTGTCCCATGGCACTATGGGGCAGATATGTATGTACATGGAATAAAGCAAGAGTTCAACACTGCTACCAGCGTCAGCAATATCACTGGTCCAGCCAAAGTAACCCGCAGTGACGGGCTCGTCTCACCTGACATTGCGCCACCCGCTATTCGAAGACCCCTCACTATAACACCTACAAGTGTACCTGTTCCCATTTCTAATCAAGTTGTTTCCCCTGCTGCCGAGTCATCTAATGCTCGGGGCAAAGGGATTGAAGATGAGCCTGCCCGGATGGAGGCACCAAAATCTGTGAATGTTGAGGCCTCCCAACAAGAGATGGAGGAAATTCTGAAAATAATCAAGAAGAGTGACTTTAATGTTGTCGAGCAGCTGGGGCATACACCCTCCAAAATCTCTATGCTCTCCTTACTACTGTGCTCAGAGGCCCATGCTAAGGCCCTGATTTCATTTCTCAAGACGGCCCATGTGCCACAGGAGACATCTGCAGTCCAGTTTACTGATTGCGTAGCCAATCTGACAGCGGACAATGGTTTGGGTTTCTCGGATGCTGACCTTACTACTAAGGGAAAGGACCACAATGATGTCCTGCATGTCTCTATTGAATGCAGGGGCACTACCCTTGCGCACGTGTTGGTGGACACTGGTTCTTCCCTGAATGTGCTACCCAATAAGGCCTTAGACCGTTTGGATTGTGAGGGTCTGGAGCTGAAACCTAGCAACATCATCGTCAGAGCCTTTGACGGTTCTAAGAGGATGGTCCATGGAGAAGTAGACATTCCTATTCGTGTGGGTTCTCAAGTATTCGACTATACTTTCTATGTGATGGATATCCGTCCATCATATTCTTGTCTACTGGGTCGACCTTGGATCCACAAAGTTGGGGCAGTGACCTCTACCCTACATCAAAAGCTCAAGTACCCCGTCAGAGGGAAGATTGTCACTGTGCAGGGAGAGGAGGAGTATATGGTTAGTCACTTGAATTCCTTCCGATATATTGAGATGGACGGGGAGTTTATTGAAACCCCCTTTCAGCATTTTGAAGAGGTACCTCCAACATTGGCAGCGGCAGAAACAGTGGTTGAAGAAGATGTTCCTTTGAAGATGGCTTCCCTGAAGGATGCCCGGGCTGTAATCAAGAAAGGTGAATGTGCTAACTGGGGCAGGCTCCCTGATTTTACACCTAAAACTGACAAGTTTGGACTGGGTTTTACTGCAGAGGGTCAGAAGGCTGTGTGCAAGGCAAAGACCAGAAGACCTCCTGTGCTCATTACCAACCCAGGAGTGAATGCTATTGGGGATGAAGATGAGGTGGGGGAATCAAAGTTCGATAGCTGGATCTACCCGAAGATTGATGGTGGATTGACCAATTGGATTGTTAAAGATCATACTCCTGTTACTTTTGTTACGCAGTAATAAACTCCTTTGTTTTGTTATTTGTAATAAACAATGAATTAAAACTCTGGCCCGGTGTCTTACCCGGGGCACCGTGGCTTCATTTGTGAGGGTATATTAATTGTCATTTCATATATCATGAATAAAGATCTTGGACGTTTTCTCGCATTTCAAATCTTATGCTCCTTTTCTTTCTTTCCTTTCTTTATATATATTGCAAAACAGCTGTATTTACACACACTCACTCGTACAGGTTTCAATCCACTCTGGATCTCACTAGTAACGACTCTGCTACTGCCAGTTATGACTTCGAAAATCCGATCAACTTAGCCGAAGACGAAGGTGAAGATGATTGCGAAGTGCCTGGCGAGCTTGCAAGACTGTTACTCCAGGAAGAGAGGGCAATTCGACCACATGAAGAGCCAGTGGAAACAATAAATCTGGGTACCAAGACGGACATAAAGGAGGTAAAGATTGGTGCAAACCTAGAGCTCAGTGTGAAGCAACGGTTGACTCAGATGCTACATGATTATATGGAAATCTTTGCCTGGTCCTACGAAGACATGCCCGGGTTGGATACCGACATCGTGGTCCATCATTTTCCTACTAAGGAAGATTGCCCTCCGGTCAAGCAAAAGGTCCGCCGTATGCGTCCAGAGATGTCTGAGAAGGTCAAAGCCGAGGTTATGAAGCAATTTGATGCTGGGTTCCTTGCAGTGACTTCTTATCCTCAGTGGGTTGCTAATGTGGTGCCGGTACCTAAGAAAGATGGAAAGGTCAGAATGTGTGTCGACTACAGGGATCTGAACAGGGCCAGCCCCAAAGATGACTTCCCTCTACCTCACATTGATGTCCTGGTTGACAATACGGCTCAGCACAAAGTGTTCTCTTTCATGGATGGTTTTTCAGGGTATAATCAGATCAAGATGGCTCTGGAAGACATGGAAAAGACTACCTTTGTTACTCAGTGGGGCACCTTCTGCTACAAGGTCATGCCTTTTGGATTGAAGAGCGCTGGGGCAACCTACCAACGTGCCATGGTTGCTTTATTTCATGGCATGATCCATCATGAGATAGAAGTGTATGTTGACGACATGATCGCAAGGTCCCAGACTGAGGAAGAACACCTAGATCATCTGCAGAAATTGTTTGACCGACTGAAGTTGTACAAGCTGAGGTTGAACCCGAACAAGTGCACCTTCGGGGTAAGATCTGGAAAGTTGCTAGGCTTCGTTGTAAGTGATAAGGGCATTCAAGTGGACCCTGCCAAGGTCAAAGTTATTCAAGAGATGCCAGTTCCTAAGACAGAGAAGGAGGTCAGAGGCTTTTTAGGACGCCTGAATTACATTGCTCGATTCATCTCGCACTTAACTACTACTTGTGAACCAATCTTCAAGCTGCTGAAGAAAGATCAGGTAGTACGTTAGAATGATGAATGTCAGGCCGCTTTTGACAGAATCAAGGAGTATCTCCAAGAACCACCCATTCTTATGCCACCAGTTGAGGGGAGACCTCTGATACTATACCTGACAGTACTCGACAACTCAATGGGGTGTGTGTTGGGGCAGCATGACGAGTCTGGCTGAAAAGAGCATGCCATTTATTACCTTAGCAAAAAGTTTACCGACTGTGAGACCCGATACTCACTGCTTGAGAAAACTTGATGTGCTTTGGTATGGGCTGCTCGCCGGCTGAGACAGTACATGCTGACTCACACTACTTTGTTGATCTCAAAGATGGATCCTATAAAGTATATATTTGAAAAGCCTGCTCTGTCTGGGAGAATAGCAAGATGGCAGATGATCTTGACAGAATACGACATCCAGTACACGACTCAGAAAGCCATCAAAGGAAGTGTATTGGCAGACCACTTGGCACATCAGGCAGTAGACGACTATCAGTCAATGAACTTCAAGTTTCCAGACGAGATTATCATGATAGTGACTGATTGTGAAGTACTTGAACCGGATGAAGGACCTGAGGAAGGATCCCGATGGTCTATGCACTTTGACGGAGCTTCCAATGCTTTGGGTAACGGTATCGGCGCTGTAATCATATCCCTCCAAGGCACTCATACTCCACTCACTGCCCGGCTATGTTTCAACTGCACCAACAACATGGCGGAGTATGAGGCGTGCATCATGGGTCTCCAAGCTGCGATCGACTTAAGGATCAAGTTTCTGAGCGTCTTCGGAGATTCCGCTCTCGTGATCAATCAGATCAAAGGGGAGTGGGATATGAAACATCTGAATCTTATTCCTTACAGAGAATGTGTGTTGACATTGATCCCCCACTTCATAGAGATAACCTTTGAATATTTCCCAAGAGAGGAGAATCAGTTGGCGGACGCGTTAGCTACGATGTCTTCTATGTTCAAGGTCAAATGGGACAATGAGGCTCCCCGGATCATCATCTGGAAACTGGACGAACCGGAATACTGTTGTGATCTCGAGACTGAATTGGTGACTGAGAAGCCTTGGTACCATGAGGTGAAGAGATACTTGGAAGCTCAGGAATACCCTGAAGGTGCATCTGTCAACGATAAGAAGTTTCTGAGAAGGTTCGCAGTGAAGTTCTTCCTTAGCAACGACATCCTGTATAAGCGAAACCATGATTCAACCTTACTGCGGTGTGTGGATAAGACTGAAGCAGAAAGGATCATGGAAGAGCTACATGAAGGGACCTTCGGAACACATTCCAGTGGACACACTATGGCAAAGAAGATCCTTCGGGCAGGGTATTTCTGGTCCACAATGGAAGCCGACTGCTACCAACATTCTCGGACATGTCACAAATGCCAGATTTATGCGGACAAGGTGCATGTTCCTCCAGTTCCTCTGAATGTCCTGACTGCACCTTGGCCTTTTGCAATGTGGGGCATAGATATGATCGGCGAGATTAAACCTACAGCATCCAATGGGCATCGCTTCATCCTGGTAGCGATTGATTACTTCACGAAGTGGGTTGAAGCAGCTTCCTACGCTACGGTAACCAAGACTGTTGTGGCACGGTTCATTCGGCACAACCTGATCTGTCGATACGGCGTCCTAGAAAGAATCATTACAGACAACGGTACCAATCTTAATAACAAGATGATCACTGAGCTCTGCGAGCAGTTTAAGATACAGCACCACAACTCTTCTCCTTATCGACTGAAGATGAATGGGGCTGTAGAAGCAGCAAATAAAAATATCAAGAAAATCGTGCAGAAGATGACAGTGACTTATAAAGATTGGCACGAGATGTTACTGTTCGCTCTACACGGGTACCGTACCTCAGCCAGGACGTCAACCGGGGCAACTCCTTTCTCCTTGGTCTACGGTATGGAGGCAGTCTTACCGATCGAAGTACAA
Source organism: Vicia faba (assembly GCA_948472305.1). NCBI lineage: Eukaryota > Viridiplantae > Streptophyta > Magnoliopsida > Fabales > Fabaceae > Vicia > Vicia faba. The sequence continues at coordinate 933,130,940 of OX451736.1, read as the reverse complement.
ATACCCTCTCTCCGGATAATGAAGGATGCAGACCTGAGTGAAGATGATTGGATCCAGACACGACTTGATCAACTAAATCTGATTGACGAAAAGAGACTTGCTGCTATTTGTCATGGTCAGACGTATCAGAAATGGATGATCAGGGCATTTAACAAAAAGGTCAGACCACAAGAATATCAAGTTGGGGATCTGGTAATCAAGCGCATCATTCTTCCTCAGAGTGATCCAAGGGGCAAATGGACCCCTACGTACGAAGGGCCATTTGTGGTCAAACATGTGTTCTCAGGAGGAGCCATGATTCTAACCAACATAGATGGTGACGACCTTCCTCACCCCGCCAATGCAGACATAGTAAAAAGATACTACGCATAATAAAGACCCGCTAGGTTGACATACCTAGGCAAAAATTAGGGCTTCCCGGCGAACCAAAAGGGTTCGGGCAAAATGAAGGGATGAAATGAAAAAATCTGTACACCCGGCAAGTCGAAAACCTGAAAAGGCGGCTTGGGCAAAAATGGGTATCCCGGTGGACTGAAAACCCGAAAGGGCGGTCCAGGCAAAAGTTAGGGATAAAGCGTAATACTATGTCTCATTGGATCACTTTGCATCCAGAATCCAGTATCAACCTCAAGTTCAGACGGCATCGATCAATCAGCTTCATCTTCAGCTAGGTCATCAAGTGATGAGACGCTCGAAGATATAAAGGCGATAGCAGAGTTGGAACCCAGTGGGATCATTCATTTCACACAACTGTTTTATTTTCCTTTGTACAAATTTGTATAAACTCTTTTGTTCGGCGGCGTTCTCTTACTAGGACGTCAGCCTCTTGTACATAAACGCCTATTTTACAGGCAAATTCAAAAATCAATACAAAAATCACTTTTCAGTTAAAATTGCCAATTGTTTTTTCCTTTTCTGTTTTGTCTTGCGAAGAACGTCCAAGGTTCAATTTGTGATATATGCATTGACACTAATTGCTAACTCATAAATATTTGCATACGAAACAAAGGATCAATTACAGGTAACAGTAGAAACAGGGGCAATAAAGAGTTGTCTAAGCAATCTAATTGTTCTGTCCTCCAAGGTACCAAGGTAGGTTCAGCTGAAGAACACAACCAAGATGCCTTAATTCCCCAGAGAGTGCATCAGCAAGTCAATACACTCTCCCCAAGCAAAGTTATAGTCAACCTTAAGGAAGTTGGGTATCCTCCAGCAGATCTCAACATTCCCCAGCAATATACAGGCATTCTTAACAAGCATCCCCGGCAGTCTTAACCTAAAGATTGTTCCCCGGCGGTATATCAAACATTCAATGGAGTCACTTCCCCGATACAGTTCAAAACTTCCCCAGGAGAGTCCAATCCAGTTTCCCCAGGAAAATTGGAATCCATATCCCCAAGCAGTAAGCTTATCCCCAGTAGATTCTGGAAGCTTATCCCCGCAGAGCACGAACGCGTCCCTCGGCTGTATTCAGAAGTTATTTCCCTATCAGGATGTAACTGGGTTATCCTCAGCCAAAAGCCACGGAAAGATCATCCTCGACGCAATCTTCTTATACCAGCGGAGTCTATCAAAACTTCCAACACAGCAATGGTATCCCCAGCGAAGTTACCATCAACATCCCAGCAAAGTATCTCTCTCCCCACGGAGTATTGCTCCCCAGCAAGATCACCAGAGTACTTTTCTCCCCGCAGAGTAATCCATTCGCCAAGTTTATTCCCCAACGGAGTTATCTTCTCCTACCGGTATTCTTGCAACTATCATCCCCAGCAGAAGCAAAGATCTATTCTTCAACATCAGCCCAGGAGTGACTTCCCGGCACCCGTCAAGGATTTATTTTCCTAAGACGAAAAGATACATTCATAAACATCACATTGTTATACATCATTATAGCATGCATATACGCATCATATCTTACAAATCTCATTTATGTTGAGAACATCATCGCTTGATTCATATCATGCCTTGCATATGACTGACCTTTACCTCTCAGGAAAGATCCAGTTAAGTTCTCAGCTATATTTCAAGACTTTAGTCTGGTTCAGTTAAATCGACCCTAAGATTTTCCTGATTCTTATCCAGTCAAAGGCCTTCTCTGGTTCAGTCAGATCGACCCTAAGATCTCCCTGATTCTTACCCAATTAAAGATATTCCAAGACCTAGCCTGGTTCAGTTAAATCGACCCTAAGATTTTCCTGATTCTTATCCAGTCAAAGGCCTTCTCTGGTTCAGTCAGATCGACCCTAAGATCTCCCTGATTCTTATCCAGTTGAAGATTCCAAGACCTTGTCTGGTTCAGTTAAATCGACCCTAAGATTTTCCTGATTCTTATCCAGTCAAAGGCCTTCTCTGGTTCAGTCAGATCGACCCTAAGATCTCCTTGATTCTTATCCCAGTAGAAGACATCCAAGATTCTCTCAGCGTTCCTGTTGAGGTAGTAATCGCCCAAGGTTCTCTCAGCGTTCTTGTTGAGGTAGTAATCGTCCCCAGATTCTCTCAGCGTTCCTGTTGAGGTAGTAATCGTCCCTGGTTCATTCATAACCTTTTGAAGCTCCAGACCCAATTCCTGTAACTAGTCAGGGCACATCTATACAAAGAGTTTGAAGACCAGCTCCTGTAACAGGCCAGGTACTCATTTATCTTTTTCAGGTACGCAAGTTCTCGCTAAGGAATCTCTTATGCGATCGACATCCAGATGGCATCTATAAGCCCATCCACCTTCCATCATCTCTTAGAATGGCATCTATAAGCCCATCACCCTATCCATCAATCTCCAAATGGCATCCATAAACCCATTCCCACCATCACACTACTATGTGAGCGCAAATTTCTAGGCACTCTAGTGTTCAATCATCTTTCACCTTCGGATTACGAAAGGCACGTCAGCCAATCTGCATCCTCAGGTCTAAGAAGATTGAACAGGGGCAACTGTTGTACCCCAAAATTTGCCCTCCCATATTCTTCAAGATTTGCAAAGAACATGCTTCAAAATCTCTCAAGGGTTGCACAGTTCAAGGGCCTCCTAACAGTCAAAAACTAGGGTTTTGATTCTGGCAAAGAAATTGAAGTTTCCAAGGCCCAATCAAGTCCCACATGCCTACAAACAGGGTCAAGCATCCTCATGCCAAGTTTCAAGACTCACAGCACAAAATTGCACAATCAAATGCCTTAATTGCTCAGCAGTCAACTGTAGGGGTAAAATGGTCATTTGACAGTCAAAAGTTCAAATTTTTGGTCAACATCTTATTTTGAAGCCACAAACATCATTTGATCAATTCTTGATCATGATTCTCAAGGGATGGCTCAAAAAGTCTCAAGATGTAAAAGTTTCCATATTTGGACAGTTGAAAAAGTCAACTGTAACTTGACCAAGGCATAACTTCCACATGGTTCATCATAAAAATTCCATCCAAAGCTAATTTTTAAGAGAAAGACATTTCCTACAACTCCTCTTCACACTTCAAGTCCAATAAATGCTCTCACAAAAAGTTATCAATTTCAACATTATAGGTCATTTTCAAAAGTCAACAAAAAGGGACTTTAAGTCAAAGACCATAACTTGAGATTGGTAAACCAAAATGACATGGGACTAAAGGAATTGGTTAGAGGACTTCAAGACCTTTCCAAAATGTCCAAGAACATGATCAAAGCTTAAAAATTGAGCAAGATATGCCTAGTAGAAGTTAGGAAATTTTTGGGAATTTTGAAAAGTCAACTTTGCTTCAAATGCCTCAAAATTGCTAATGGGCCACATTTTCTTCCAAGAATCATTATCCAAAGGCTATGCACGACCATTTGACCCAAAGGGGATTTATTTCATCATTTTTTATTATTTATTTGAATTTTTATCACCATTAATTCATTTAATTAAATAAAATATGACAAAAATACTAAACAAATGTTTTTGAATCCTTTTATGCAGCATATGCCCTCATTATTTACTCAAGATCTCGTGCACATCAAAAAAGGAAAGATTTTGTGCAAATTGGCATGTTCTTCGTGAGGAAAAGATTGGAAAAGATTCCATGGAAATCAAATATTTGATTCATCAATGCAAAGGTTTATGGACTCAAATTCTTACCCTAATTCATTCCCATACATAAACAGAACACAACCCTAATGCTAGAGACCTTGAAGCTGCGCTCAAAAGCAAATACACACTTTGCATTTTTGGCAAAAAAATTCAAAACTGAAAACTGCATTACAAGGTGATTCAAGACATACAAACGATTCAAAAAGCTTGCTGAGGCCTTCCTGGACCTAACTGAATCCTTTTCCAGTCCCCACGCATCAAGAAGTGGTAGAATAAAGTCAAAATTCCTCAAACTTTTTGCATAATCGTGTCTCATAATTCATGCCATATTTTTGATTTCTAATGCTTGATTTGTACTAGTTTAATCATTCTAAAGCTAACCATGCCATTCAATTGAGTTTTTAAGGCCAGTATGTGAATCTACCATGGGAGCTCGTTAGGGTTTCAAAGCTGTAAAATTGGGGTTTCTCTCGTCTGGTAAAATTGAGACACAAGACCTATACCACTAAAACCGGAAGCTCATGACGATTCAAAGCCACATGTCGCGCTCAATTTATGACCGACGGTGTTCTATTCGCTATTTTTTGGTGTTTCAGATTGTGGGGGTTTAAAACCCCCGCTATCTATCTCATATTTGCAGGTAAAACGAAGCAACCATGAAGGAGACGCTGAGTTGTCTCAATGTGATAGGGCCATTCAAATTTCCAGCGCGTTTTTTCGTTGGACATCACTAACCCTTATTTCTTATCATATTAATTCTTGTCCATTATAATTACAAAGTGGCTAAACAGCTCAGTTGGTGGAAAGCGTTGTTGGCAAGCCTTGGGACCTGGGTTCGATTCCCAGGTCCCCTCCCTTCTCAATATTATTTTTCTTTCTATGTTGCTACGCAGCATGCCTTCCAGTGGTCCATCATGCATCCACTATCAAAGCTTGCCACATGGCCCAGGAGACGAATCTGGAGGTCAGGATGAGAGGTCCATCATACACCTCCGTTGACCATGCCACACGCGCGCTGAGAAAGTCAACCAAGGGCCTGAATATGGTGGGCCAAATTGCTCAATTTACCTCCAAAAGGGCCAACAAACCCCCCATGTTTGCATTTTTCTCCCTTTTTATTTTTTCTCTTATTTATTTTAATTACATTATTTGTTTTATTTTAATTCCTTAAATTAATTTTTTATAACATAAAAAAATACCAAAAAAAATCAGAAAGTCAAAATAAAAATATATTTTATTATTTAATTCACTAATGTTCATTTTGTAAATAAATTTAATAATTTACTTAGTTTTAATTTTAGGTTTTGACTTTGACTTCTTTTCTTAAATAAATTAAAAAACATAGAAATTAGGGTTTCTAGCTTTTTATTCTTTTTTTTCAATAATTAAAATTTCTTCTTATTGTTATTAATAATTAATTGTTTTTTTTTGTAAATAAATTGCCATGTAAATAATTAATGTAAATTAGGTCAAACTAAAAATATTTTTTAATAAATTAAAAACAATTTAGAACTAGGGTTAATTAACTTTTTTAATTCCGATTTAATTTTCTCATTAAACTCCATAAATACAAAAACTCCAAAAATAAATTCTTTCTTTTATTTAACTTAATTAATTTATTAATTGTAATGTAATTTCTTTAAAAGGGTCCAACGCCCTCGCTTTCGATTATAATTTCGTTTCGCGCGCTTATTTTATTTCTTTTTTTATAAATTTCATGTAATTACTCCAAAGCCTTGTAATAGATTAATTAGGATATTTATTTTTTCGCATTTTTATTTTATTCAAATCGGGTCTTGGATTAATTTGGCGATGTAGACCCGCGCCCTTTGTAATAGCGTAGGACTTTTAATTTCGCATCTTTTAACTGTTAATAATTTGCATGAAAGAATGAATGCCAAAAATAAAAACAAAGCGTAGATCGCCAATGCATGAACAAGACAAACATAATTGAAAATGGCACACAAATCACACACCACCCATAGGGTACGTCTCACTGTTGCCTTGCCCCTCGAAAAGTGGTCGTCGAGTAGAGGATGTTTTAGTAAGTCCTCATGTCCATGAACATGGCATGAGGGTAGCTTCTAAGGTGTCTTCCTATTGCTCTGGTGACCACAATGTCCCGAACCCTCGAATTGACCCGAACACCTCCAACGGTGGTGCTACCTACCTCTCAATGGTGGGATGGCACTACTTTAAGGACATTTACACAGACGAATTCCTTAGGGTAGGTAGATGACTCGTAGATACTTGCTCTAATTTCAAAACAAAACAAAAACTTCTTTTCACACCGACACCTTTCAAAAAGCTTTCAAAAGCAACTTTTCAAACACTCTTGAGGACTGATACAAGAGTCGAACTGAAATTTTCCAAGAAACTTTTTCAAACCCACTCACCTTGAAAAGCAAACAAACAATTTTGAAAACACAAATGAGCAAGTATCTAAGAGCCCATGGATAACCATGGATAGAAAGGGTGCTAACACCTTCCCTTTCTATAAATCTACCTCCTGAACCGAGAGCGATCTCTATAAGGAATTTTTCTGTGCTTTTGTCCTTTCCATTTGGAGAAAATAAAAGACGGTGGCGACTCTTGCTTCCGCGACATTTCGCGAACCAGCGTTAAACAGTCAGTTCCAGATCCACCGATCACAATTATGTATTGTTGTCATTATGTTGACAACTAATCCATGCAGTACATATGGCAAGGGCGCACATTTGAAAGTGAAAGGACCTGGGTTCGATCCCAGGTCCCAGCATTTTCTCTATTTTCTTAACATTTACATGTAGATCTTGTGCACAACCCCTTTCAGGCACCCACTATACACCCTGATCTCAACCATTGGATTCATCATCAATCCAGATCCAACGCCCAACGCTTAAGTCATACCATGGACCATCAGAAAGAGTATCACACTAGATCTAGCGTGTTGACTGGGCAGTCTGGGCTGAGCAAGGATGGGCCTAACAAATTAAGTGCTACACCCCCTGAATTGCTCAACAATACAGGCCCAATTTCTTTTCTTTTTTATTTTATTTCCTTTATTTTAATTATTTGATTAATTATTTCCTTTTACAAAAATAACACAAAAATCAGTTTTTTTATTAAATCAAAAATCACAAAAACATCAAAAATTATTTTTTTCATAAAATGTTCTATTTCTTTAATTAATTAGTTTAATTAAAATTAGGGCAATTTAATTCTTTTCATAATTAAAAATAATTAGAATTAGGGTTTAATTTTGTACATAACCTAATTAATTTTTTCTCAAAAGTAACCTAAATATTTTTTCAATTAGATTTTTTAGGTTTCCTAAATTATTCTCGCATTTAATTCGTCGCGCGCTTTTAATTTCCTTTTTTTATTTATTGTAACTACTCCGAGTTTATAATAGTAGTTAGGGTTTCAATTCTGGATCTTTATTTTCGGTCAAAATATTTATGTATCTGCAAAAGCCCTGTAATAGCTAAGACTTTAAACTTCCTGCATTTTATTTCCGCAAACTATAAACTGCTTAGATGAATGTTAATAGGATTGCATGGAAAGACAAACTGAAAATTAATACAGTAGAAAACCCTAATTGTGAAAAGATAAATTAACTGAAAAAATTCACTCGCACATGCTCACTCCTAGGGTTTACTTCACTCTGGTTGCCTTCGGTAAACGATCATGAAGTATAGGGTTTGTTAGTGGCCGTCCTCTAGCCCCAAAAGATCTAAAATGACCCATTCAAAAGTTGCCTCGAAAAAGATCTTTAAGGCTTTAGGATGATTACTAACAATTCCTAACATTGCTTTGTGATCGTATTTGTCCCTTCGAATGTCCCTTAAAACTCCAACGACGATGCTACCTATTTCTCAATAATGGGATAGCATTGTCTAAAAGGAAAACAAACAGACTTTCTTCGAGTAGGTAGAAAACTCTTAAGTACTAGCTCAAACAAACAAACTTTTTCACAAAAACACTTTTCAAACAAAGTTTTCAAAAACAGCTTCGTAACACTCTTGAGGAAAGAAACGAGGGTTAACACGAAGTAAAACAAAACTTTTCAAAACAAGCACATACAAGCAATTTGAAAAATGAGCAAGTACCTAAGAGCCCATGGAAAACCATGGATAGAAAGGGTGCTAACACCTTCTCTTTCTACAATCTACCCCCCGTACTCAGAAACATCTCGAAAAAGGTTTTTTTCTGTTCTTTTTCCTTTTTCCGATTGGATAAAATAAAAGTCGATGGCGAATTTTGCTTACCGCGACATTTTGCGAACAAAAAAACGCAAACCAGTATTAACAGTCGGTTCTGCCACTGTATCACAGAACTGGCGACTCTGCTGGGGATGAACTTATAAAGTGGGGTAAACCTTAGGATCTAGGTCATATTTAATTGCTTTCTCTTGATTGTCTTGCTTGCTTTATATTTATGGGAACTGTTTGAGTTATTTGATCCTACACCTGGATCGAGAAACACCTTTTAGGTAAGTAGCAATAAACTGTGAGGGAGTTGTGCTGGGGTATACCGACACGGTTGAAGCAGTAGCTACATTGATGTGGCACTTTGGTTGGTACCCGTAACCCTTAAGTCAATCACGGAGATGTACGGGGCTACCGCGCGGTGTCATAAAGCATCAACTGACCTTAGAACCTTTAATTGCACAACTTGGCCAGTAGGACATAGCGAGATAGCCGACTTTGGTGTATGCCCAAGGTCGACAGATACTCGATGCTACACTCATTGAGGTTTGAATTCTGATTTTTGTTTGATTATGAGTCAATCGTCGATTGAACAAGGCTTGGGGGAAAGATCGGTGATATTGAGATCCCTTTAGAACCCGGTTACATATTTATAGGACAGGTTGAACCAATCTAGCTTCAAGAGGGTATGACCTTAAAATTCAAGCAAGCCTAAACCTAAGGTTGTTTGCGTGACTTGTGTGCTTTCAACTTGAACTACTTGCAGAGTTTTATTACCTGACAACCTGAGTTCCTTGCAGGTTTTGTTTACAGTTATCATCCAATAACTTGGATTTCTTACAGGGTTTACTTGCTTATATCACTTTGCACCGTTTCTTAAAAGCATAGCATACACATCATAACATCATGCCTTAACATTTCCTTAACCATTTCAAGGATCTCGAGGGCCTGTGATGCATGTTATGATAAATCAGACGTCTAGCAAGGGGCAAGGGGATTGATTTTCCTCTAGCCAATGTCGTCAGAAGATCAAAACTCAATAACTTGAGTCAGGGGCTATGAACCACTTGATATGGTGAGCTTAAATCTCGTAGAAGGACTCTCAACGATACAAAGTTCTTCAATCAAAGCTGCAAAATTCAACTTCTGACATTTTCTTGTGTACCCCTCGAGATCCTTGAAAACATTGCATACATCTCATACACATCATTGCATAACAGGATTCATAACAGGTTTCTCATCTCCTCCGCTGTTTATTTCAGCAATGGCTCTTGAACAAACTGTGAAAGATCTTCAGACTTAGAACACGCAGTTCCAGCAAATGATTATGGCTCTGGCCAAAGGACATGAAGAGTTAAAGGCTCTTATTGTTAAGAAGAACACTAAGAAGACCAAGAGGACATCCAGTGTGGCACATATGAGCAGAAGGTTTAGAGGACCGCCAAGACGGGTTGTTGATTTAGCTTCTTCATCTAAAAAGGGAGAGAATCAAGAGGTGAAGCCAGAGAAGAGGACCCTAGTCCTAAAGAGTCTGACAATGGAACTGATTATAATGAGGAGCAGTACCCTCTGGCTGATGAAAAGTATAAGCAGTTAGAAGAGCGTATGAGTGCTATGGAAATCCAGAAGGTTCCTGGGCTGGATTTTGAAGAGTTAGGTCTGGTCTCCGGGGTTGTCATCCCCCCAAAATTCAAGGCACTGGTATTTGCTAAGTATGATGGGGTCTCTTGTCCTAAAATGCATCTCCGTTCCTATGTGAGGAAGATACAACCTCATACTACTAACAAAGACTTGTTGGTTCACTTCTTCCAAGACAGTCTGTCTGGAACACAACTGGATTGGTTATATCAGCTGGAAAGAGCCAATGTTCGTAACTGGGAAAACCTTGTTGCTGCATTTTATAAGCAATATCAGTATAATGCACTAAGGGTTCGAACGAGGGTTTCAAGGATTATGCTCAGAAGTGGAGAGATTTGGCTGGAAGAGTTCAACCTCCCTTGGCTGATAAGGAGCTCGTGGATATGTTTCTAGGAACTTTGACTGGGCCATTCTTCAACCATATGATTGGAAGTTCATCGACAGGTTTTATTGAATTGATCTTAACAGGAGAAAGAGTGTGTTGTACCCCAAAATTTGCCCTCGCATTTTTCTATAAGAAATCACAGCTTCGGGTTTTCCCTGACTTTTTCAAATTGGCGTAAGAATCAGTCAAACAGACTTTTTCTTATCAGTCTATCCAAATTAGGGTTTTCATGGACTCTGGAACAATTCAAACAGTTTGCTTAGGGTTTGGTTGATTTCGGCTCAGCGTTGATCAGGCAAACGCTTTCTTACCATTTGATTAGGATTTAGGGTTTTTGTGCGCAGATTCCTCAGAAAGATTAAATTCTACAGTGTTTTTCCAGTTATTCTGAGATGTGGACTGAAACATTTGGATTGAGTTTGCAGTGTTTGATTAAAATCAGTGAGAAGAAAAGATATTTGGGCAGTTGTTGTGTTTGACTGTACATTGATTTGGATTTGTGAAGCCCCAGGTTTATTAATTGATCGATGCTAAAGACCACAATGTTTATGGATTATTTATCATTCTGAGTTAAATGGTTGGAATTTATTTTCAATTATTATAATTTAAAGAATTATAAATAATAAATAAACAATTGGAAGTAATAAGAATTAATTGGATAAAAGGAATTTTTATTTCATCTTTAAATATTTGTTACAATTGTTATTTAAATACAAGTATTCGTTTACAAAGTATTTATAATAATAATAGTTACAATAATTAAAATTGAAATAAACTATCCTAAATTCCTAAGTCTTCAATTCTTCATCCTCCATTTATCGCTTTTCCTCTCCATTTGATTTTTTATCTGCAAAGAAAAGAAGAAAAAGTCAGAAGCAGATAAATAATTAAAAGCAGACAATTAATTTGGGCTCATCATTAAAGGCAACTGACTGGAATCAGTTAGCCCTCTCTGCAAATTACGGGATTTCTCCCGGTTCACAAAGAGGGATGAATATTGCTTGCTAAGCATGAATGCACAAAGTATTGAAATGCACAAATTCAAATTTTGTCAAACCAACTGCATAATTCAAAACCAACTGCATAGTTCAAAACCAACAGCATGTATAAAAGTTCAAATTGCCAAACAAAGTCCAATGTCAAACTGTCCAAAAGGCTATTCAAAAGGTTATTCAGATGCAGCACAAAGTATAGAAAAGAGATAAAGTATGCAGGTTAAGACCACATATGCAAGCAAGCTAGTCCTATTTCATCATTTTCCAGCCTGTATGCCTTTTCAGAAAAAGTAAACTTAACATTATTTAAATGTTTTAACTGTACTAGAGAGAGAAGGAAGAGAGAAAAGAAATTGGGCTTACAGTTTCTGGTTTTAGGCTTAAGGCAATATAAAAACAAACTGCAATGAAACAGTAGAGAGGGGGCAGAAAACACAAGTAAAAAACATAACTCAGAACAAAAGTCCCAAGCCTGAACTGTCAAGCTTGAGCTAACCCTTTTCAAAACCTGCCTAAACATCCAAACACATGGCCATGAACCAGAAAGCCATAGCCATGAACCAGAACATCAAACACTAAGCTGCCTTAAAAACCTGTCAACCCCTGCTTAAAACAAAAACCCTGTGGCCTAAAAGCTAAAACATGCAAGTTCACCAACAGCCATGCCAAGCTGAAGCATAAGCCTAACCAGAAAACCAGTTCACAAAGGCCAAAACCTACCTGAAACCAAGTCTATCAAACCTTCAGCATTAAAACAGCTTAAACCTGTCAAAAGGCCTCCCAAATCTGAACCCTCAAAAACCTGCATCAGCATTTAAGCCTTACTTGCAATAACCATCAGAAAACCTGTCCAAAAACCACAAACTGGCTAGCCTCAAAAAGACCAATTAACAAGAAATACAAGGCCTTGGTTCAAAACCTGTGAGAGCCTATCACACAGTCCAACAAGCCTTTGCCCTCACCTGTCAAGCTTTGTCAAGCATATTCACCAACCAACAGAATCAACAAGCATTCAAACAGGCAACCTAATAATCAAGGCCCTCAGAAAAGATTCATCACAGGGCAATAAAACAATATTCAAGCATACAAGGTAATAATCCAACAGAAGGAGCATTCGAAGGCAACATCATCAGAGGCAACATAGGCAATAGCAAGCACAACAGTATTCAAGCATCAGAGGCATCGAGGCAACAAAGAGAAAGAGGATAAAGAAGCATACAAAGTATACCCAGAAGTGCCACAAGCATACAGAAAGCGAGGCAAACAGAGAAGAAGAAAAATATTATACAAGGGTTTTCAAGTATCATCATCAAACCAACACAAAAAAAAGCAAAGAGTACAAAGTACCAGGAAGCAAAGTTTCATCAGCATCGTCACCTCGCTGTCCGGCCCTCCACGCGCCTCCTAATCCCCTCATCCTCCGTCCCCAAGAGGTAGTCTTCTCATACCCCTTGCATGCATTTCAAAATGGCAAACAAAATACTTAAATCAGAACTCAAATCAAAACATGAAATCAAAAGAAATAACGAAAACCCTAAACAAGATTGAAACGGGAAATCTACCTTTTAAACTGTTGCCTGGATGCTCCATGGAGGGAAGAGGAAGGATGGTGGCACCGGTGGCCATTGGGCGAAGGAAACTCAGAGGCGGAGGCGAACGAAAGAAGAAGACAAATGAAGAAACGAAGAACGGCGCCGCTCAAGTGTATTGCCAAACCCTAATCCAGAATAACACGAAGCACACTGAACCCTAAAAAACTTGTCTCAAGCTTTGGGCCTTGCCCCTTTCTGAAACACCTAAACCCTTTCTTTTGCCAAACGTACCCCTCCCTCATGTCCATTAATCCCTTTTTAGCCCATTTAACCCCTTTGCATTTCTTTCAAAAAAACTAATTCATATCTTTATTTACACCTTTTCCTAATTGACAAAGTTATTTTATTTTTTTAGCATGATTAAATCATATACAAAATTTCCTTTTGTACATAAAAAAAAATACTAACATAAAATGTATAAAAATTAGAATTATTTTAAAACACTTTTTTCTTTCATTAAAACTTGCTTTGATTTGTACATAAAAATATTCATTAAATACATTAATTTTTAATACATATAGCTAAACTTAAAACCTTTTCATTTCTCTTTTATTGAATTTTCTTTTCTTTAATGAATTAAAATACATAATTTTAATAAATAGAAAATGGAACTTAAAACATTTCCCTTTTTAGACTTTGTACATAAAATGATGTTGCATAATATAATTAAAAACTTAAAACATTTTCTTCTTTTTAATTAAATTTTCTCCTTTGTACATTAATACTAAAAAATACATAAAAGAATAGAATTTAAAAACATTTTCCTTTCTTTAATTAAATTTTCATACTTTGTACATAATTACATAATTTTTCCTTTAAAAGTTAATACTTTTCTTTCCTTAAAATTAAAGCTTTCGATTTGTACATACTTAACCAAAATACAAAACAAGAACATATGTTTAATGATTAAATACATTTCTTAACTTGTAAATAAATTACATATACATTTACACATACACTTACACATTTACAATACACACAAATATTGTTACCTCTTGCATTGCCTTTATGCTATACATTTGATACTTATTACATTTGATCGCAATTCGATTTGGTTGTAACTATTTAAGTCTCATCCCCATTTGTGTATATTTGTACCCCCACTCCTGGATACTATTTGTAATAGTTTAGGACTTTAAATTCCCGCAATTTATCGCTTTCAAATTATGCCATGGTTAGACCTAGGGTTTGCATGTACATAAAATCAAACGCTAGATAACCTAATACAAGACAAATACATGAAATCAATACACAATCACACTTGCACCCTCTAGGGTAATCCCACATGTTGCCTTCCAAAATGGGCCATGCTTGCACGTTGAGTTTCTTTAGCAAAAACAATTCAAAATGATCATAAGTCCCTCGATGACGCTTTCGAAAGTCGCCTATCAAAATGATCAAGTCCCTTCAAGCAAATTGCCAAAAACATTTGGCACCATTGCATTCATGGTCCATACGATGACCCGCGCCTGTCCCGTTAAACATCTTAAACGCAAGATTGTCCACCAAATACAATGGTGGAACAAAATTGTTAAAAAGGGGTTGAAAACATAGAGAAAACCTTTGAGTATAATAGGGGTAGACAAACTCTTAATTACTTGGATCAAAACTTGCAAAAACACTTGCCTCCTTTTCAAAAACCACACTTCACAAACACTTTCAAAACAAACTTCCAAAAACATTTTGAAACATCTTCTCGAAAAGATACACACCGTTGTATATACTCAAACACGAGTCATTACAATGGTTGCCGAAACAAAGGCATCTTCTTCAAAAACATTTTCAAAACACACACACACACACCACAATTTCAAAGCAATCGAAAATCAAGGCAAGTGATCTAAAACCAAGTAACTAAGAGCCCATGGATAACCATGGATGAAAAGGGTGCTAATACCTTCCCTTTTCATAATCTACCCCCCGAACCCACGAAACATATCAAAAGGTTTTTCCTGTGCTTTTTAACCTTTCCTTTAGGATAAAATAAAAAGTCGTTGGCGACTCTTGCTAAACCGAATAAGTGCGAATACAAACGCAAAACACCAAGTCAGTTCTCCCACCGTATCACAGAACTGGCGACTCTGCTGGGGATTTACTTAAAAGTGGGGTTACCTTAGGGTTTAGATCACCTTTGTTTTCAATTGCTTGCTTTGTTTGCTTTTATATTTGTGGGCTTTGCATCGGAGTTTCATAGATCCTAACCCGGATCTGGGGAATACCTTTTTTAGGTAGCATAAGCTGTGAGGGACCTGTCCGGGGTATACCGACATGGGTGAAGCAGTGGCTACGTTGGTGTGGCACCTTGGTCTGTACCGATATCCCTTGTGTTGAAACGGGGAGAATATGGGTCTTCTAAGGAGTCATTAAGCACCAACTGACCTTAGAACCCTAAATTGACCCAACTTGGCCATTAGAACAGTAGCAGTATGCTACACTCATTGAGGCTAAACTCTCGCGATGGTTCCGGCCGCAAGAAAAGATAGCGATGCTGGAGTTATGACCGATTGAGGGTAGTCAATGATATTGAGATCCTCTAGAACCCGATTACTTTTGATAGGACAGGTTTTAACCAACGAAACTGAAAGAGGGTAGTACCTGAACCTCATGCAAGCCTAAACCTAAGGACTTGTTTGCTTTGTGTGAATATGATTGCATGTATATACACCCACTTGCTTTTGCATACATGTACATAACATCATAACATCATACCATAGCATTTTCAATAAACCATTTCAAGGATCTCGAGGGTTCTTTTGATGCAGGGTTACGTTGAACCAGACGTCTACCATGGGCAAGAGGTTTCTCCTCTAAACAAATGCCAGTCAAAGATCAAGTACAACAACTTGAATCAGGGGCTATGACTCACTTGACATGGTGAGCTTGATTCTCGTGGAAAGACATCCACCCGTGCATAGTTCTGCCATCCAAGATCAAGTGCAACAACTTGAATTAGCGGCGATGACCCACTTGACATGGTGAGCTTGATTCTTGTGGAAAGACATCCACCAACGCACAGTTCTCCAATCAAAGATCAAGTGCAACAACTTGAATCAGGGGCTATGACCCACTTGACATGGTGAGCTTGATTCTCGTGGAAAGACATCCGCCGGTGCAAAGTTCTCTAATCAAAGATCGAAGTTCAACCTCTAACATTCTCTTGTGTTTACCCCAAGAGATCCTTGAAAGCATGCATCCGCATATCATGCATTGCATCTTGACGATTTTTTTTCTTTTCAGGTTTCCTTACTCCCCTACTGTTTATTTCAGTAGAGATGGCTCTGGAGCAGAATATCAAGGGCCTCCAAGCTCAAAATACTCAGCTTCAAGAGATGTTCCGGAACCTATCCAGGGGGCAGGAAGAGTTGAAAGTACTCCTCGCAAGGGACCTGGCCGAGAGAAATTCGGAAGACAATAAGGACCAACAGTTGGAGAAACTGCGAACTGAGGTTGAGGCAATGAGAACCCAGATGCTAGGGCAGATGGCTCTTATCCAAGGCCTAGCCCGAAGACAAGAGGAGTTGGGAACCATTGTCAATCAATTTCATCAAGACGGTCACAACTGTATGAGGAAAACACCCAGGATTAGAAATCAAGGCCTTGCTCAGCTTCCTATGAGACAAGAAACCGGTTTAAAAGAGAGAGGGCCTTCTCACTTTGCTTCCACATCACGAGCCCAACAACGGCCTCGTCAACATCAACCGGATAATCATCCAAAGGGGGAAAGACTTCAAAAGAAATTCACCCAAATCAACATGCCATTGTCACAAGCATTGCACCACATGTTGAAGATGAATCTGATTTCGGTGATAAACCCTCATCTGAATCCCAAAACTTTTTCTCCCAGCTACAATCCAGATGTCAGGTGTGCCTATCATTCTGATAGTCCTGGACATGATACAAACGATTGTTGGGCGTTGAAGTACAAAATCCAAAATCTGATCGACGAAGGGATGCTGGAGTTCACACAAGATGGCCAAACTGAATTCTTCTGTCAAGGGTTCTCCACCTGAACTGACAAAGCTCGAGCTGAAATACTTTTGCTCCTTTTTGAATTTTCAAAGTTGTAATTTCTTTTGTTTTCAAACAATTATCTTTTAATGTCAAACTCTGTTTCATTAATGCATTGCATATGTTTGTCTTGAATTCATACATTCGTTTTCACTACTCTTATGCTTTCTTTATGATATTTGACTCTTGATAAAAAGCTGCAAGCCTTTAGAGGGAGGATGACGAAACAATACCGTAATCTCATACAGTATGCTTTTGAACAAACCTTGCTGATGATGTACAAGCATTTCTTTCAATTCCCAAACACTGGAGTTATAAGGAAGATAATCCCTAGTTAACCCCTTCGAGCCAAAGAAGTAGGAGTTTTCTGTTCTAAACAATCAAAACCTTTGATATAAACCTGGGGCAGGGTAGTCTTTCAGTTAATTCAAAAAAAAAGGGTGCGCATTAAAGTCGCAAACTCTCAGTTCGTAACACAACGAACGACGTCAAAAAAGAAAAGCATTCCCTTGGAATCAAAAGACAGTGATGGTTCCTTACCTTATAGGCAATCATTATCTCTCAAAAGAAAAGCCCACTAAGTCAAAACCTGAAAAGGAGGCTTAAGAAAGCTGGGGCATCCCGCTGACTGTCATCTCAAAAACGGGAACAGTCAGGAAAAAGTTATGGATAACAAATCAAAATCAAAATAGTGAGGTCATTACAAATCCTCAACAACATGAAAAATGTTGAAAAAGAAAAAGGAGATGATGACTGTCTCCCAAAGTCAATTGGTGAACCATCACCCAAAAGTCGTTCCAAACTCAAAACAGAGTGCGACGCACAATTAACTGAGCTTAGGTGTGAAGAACATCACGAAGAGCGGGTGGGTACAAATATACTTTGAGCCTTTATCTTTTGTTTCTTAAACCGTGAACCAAGCCACGTTACAACCCTTTAAAAGTCCTAATTGAAGAATGGGTTAGTTCGAAAGCGTACTGTTTCAAAAGGTATCCTGACTCCTGTAAGGCTTTGCTCTAAATCTTGTGTTGACTTGTCTTATAAAAAGTTTTCTGCTAAAAAACGCATTTTGCAAAACTTCGAGACAAACATAAACTTTGCATTGCTTGAATATCACTGTCTGCATTTGGCTTTTTGTTTGACAGCAAAGAAATTCATACAGCGAATGTTCGGAGGAACGAAAACTCTCTCAGTGAGTTAAAATCACTTCGAAAGGACGACACTTCCAACGACAAATCTCATATCAACAAGGGGCATGACATGTCACCATCCAATTAACTTGGGGCAGTCCAGTCAAGGTTTCAACAGATCTTTCAAAGTTCAGTTAACCTGGGGCAGTCCAGTCAAGATATCAAGAAATCTCTCAATCTGCAGAGTAATCTGATTCAAGACTCCTTAATCATCACTTGGGGCATTCGAATGTCAAAAGTGTTCAACAATTCCCTCATCACCTCAGAAGATTGGTATACTCCCAATTTCTGACCCACAACGAAATCAAGATCCAGATATAGTTCAAGATGTGACCCAAGATTTGGCGACATTCTATAACTCATTCAGACTTGCATCCAGATATAGTTCAAGATGTGACCCAAGATTTGGCGACATTCTATAACTCATTCAGATTTGCTTCCAGATATAGTTCAAGATGTGACCCAGAGATGGCGACATTCTATAACTCATTCAGACTTCATTCCAGATATAGTTCAAGATGTGACCCAAGATTTGGCGACATTCTATAACTCATTCAGACTTCATTCCAGATATAGTTCAAGATGTGACCCAAGATTTGGCGACATTCTATAACTCATTCAGGTTTTCATTCAAGATATAGTTCAAGATGTGACCCAAGATTTGGCGACATTCTATAACTCATTCAGGTTTTCATTCAAGATATAGTTCAAGATGTGACCCTGATTTGGCGACATTCCATAACTTATTCAAGATTTCCTTCCAGAAATAGTTCAGATGTGACCCTGATTCGGCGACATTCCGTAACTTATTCAAGATTTCCTTCTAGATATAGTTCAAGATGTGACCTTGATTCGGCGACATTCCGTAACTTATTCAAGATTTCCTTCTAGATATAGTTCAAGATGTGACCCTGATTTGGCGACATTCCGTAACTTATTCAAGATTTCCTTCCAGAAATAGTTCAGATGTGACCCTGATTCGGCGACATTCCGTAACTTATTCAAGATTTCCTTCTAGATATAGTTAAAGATGTGACCCTGATTCGGCGACATTCCGTAACTTATTCAAGATTTCCTTCTAGATATAATTTAAGATGTGACCCTGATTTGGCGACATTCCGTAACTTATTCAAGATTTCCTTCCAGAAATAGTTCAGATGTGACCCTGATTCGGAGACATTCCGTAACTTATTCAAGATTTCCTTCTAGATATAGTTCACGATGTGACCCTGATTTGGCGACATTCTGTAACTTATTCAAGATTTCCTTCTAGATATAGTTCAAGATGTGACCCTGATTTGGCGATATTCCGTAACTTATTCAAGATTTCCTTCCAGAAATAGTTCAGATGTGACCCTGATTCGGCGACATTCCGTAACTTATTCAAGATTTCCTTCTAGATATAGTTCAAGATGTGACCCTGATTTGGCGACATTCCGTAACTTATTCAAGATTTCCTTCCAGAAATAGTTCAGATGTGACCCAGATTTGGCGACATTCCGATACTCATTCCAGATATGCTTCCAGAGATAGTTCAAGATGTGACCCAGAGATGGCGACATTCAGTAACTTATTCCAGACCAACACCTGCAGCAATCAGAAGATTCTTGCAATCCCCAGCCGGAGAACCTTCCAGAATCTAATTCCCCTCAGAGTCAAGTTTCAAAATCCCCAGCGGAGCTAAAACTTCCAACTACCAATCCTCAAGCAGAGTGAAGACTCTCATTCTCAGTTCCTCACCGAATATTCGAATATTCCCCAGTGAAGATCTCCTCAAGACAGGAAGTCCCCAGTAGTTTGGCATACAACCCAAGCTTCTGATTCCCCAACAATGGTCCCAAGACTTCTCATTTTCAACAATCAGAAGATTCTTGCCCTCCCCTGCAGCAGCCAAGGATTGGTTCTCCCCGGCAGCAGTCAAGATTCTTTTGTCTTCAGCCCTCCAGGATTCATCTATCCCCAGCAAGATAGCTCATCGGCTTACATGCACATTCATCACATTCATATCATATAACATGCATCGCATCACGCATCATAACATGGCATAAAAACTAACTCTTTACCTTTTCAGGAAAGAGCAGTTAACAGACAAAGACCATCATCTTCCCAGATTCACTCAGAGATAGTTCAGGTGTGACCCAGACATGGCGACATTCTGATACTTATTTCAGATTCATCCAGATGCAGTTTTACACGGACTCATCATCAGGAAACCTTACACCGGTTCCTTCTCCACTTCAAGACTTCTGAAAACAGTTTACGGATTCTTCCCAACAACGGATGTTAATATATCGCTTGTTCAGATGCAACTTTTGAAAACAGTTTACGGACGCTTCCCAACAACGGATGTTGCTCTATTGCTTATTCAACTTCAAGACTTCTGAAAACAGTTTACGGATTCTTCCCAACAACGGATGTTAATCTATTGCTTATTCAATCTCAACTCCTGAAAACAATTCACGGATTCTCCAAACACGGACGTCAATCTATTGCTTGTTCAGCTCCCTGGTTCAGAGATGTTCCAAAACAAGGACACCTTTCTGATACTCGTCCACTCACCAGTGACATACAGTTCAACGATCACCTTCAGATGGCATCTATAAGCCCATCCTCCTCCAACAATCACCTTCAGATGGCATCTTTAAGCCCATTCTCAGATGGCATCTCTAAGCCCATCCCCCGACAAGATTCTATCACATCCCTAGATGGCATCGTTAAGCCCGTCACCAAATGGCATCTGTAAGCCCATTCCCTCTACCATCACATTACCGAGTGCAAATTTTCTGGGCACTCTAGTGTCCAATCTCCTTTTACCCTCGAGTCGTGAAAGGCGAACTTTCCAATCTAACTCTTCGGGTCCAAGAAGATTGAACAGGGGCAACTGTTGTACCCCAAAATTTGCCCTCGCATTTTTCTATAAGAAATCACAGCTTCGGGTTTTCCCTGACTTTTTCAGATTGGCGTAAGAATCAGTCAAACAGACTTTTTCTTATCAGTCTATCCAAATTAGGGTTTTCATGGACTCTGGAACAATTCAAACAGTTTGCTTAGGGTTTGGTTGATTTCGGCTCAGCGTTGATCAGGCGAACGCTTCCTTGGCATTTGATTAGGATTTAGGGTTTTTGTGCGTAGATTTCTCAGAAAGATTAAATTCTACAGTGTTTTTCAAGTTATTCTGAGATGTGGACTGAAACATTTGGATTGAGTTTGCAGTGTTTGATTAAAATCAGTGAGAAGAAAAGATATTTGGGCAGTTGTTGTGTTTGACTGTGCATTGATTTGGATTTGTGAAGCGCCAGGTTTATTAAAGACCACAATGTTTATGGATTATTTATCATTCTGAGTTAAATGGTTGGAATTTATTTTCAATTATTATAATTTAAAGAATTATAAATAATAAACAAACAATTGGAAGTAATAAGAATTAATTGGATAAAAGGAATTTTTATTTCATCTTTAAATATTTGTTACAGTTGTTATTTAAATACAAGTATTCGTTTACAAAGTATTTATAATAATAATAGTTACAATAATTAAAATTGAAATAAACTATCCTAAATTCCTAAGTCTTCAATTCTTCATCCTCCATTTATCGCTTTTCCTCTCCATTTGATTTTTTATCTGCAAAGAAAAGAAGAAAAAGTCAGAAGCAGATAAATAATTAAAAGCAGACAATTAATTTGGGCTCATCATTAAAGGCAACTGACTGGAATCAGTTAGCCCTCTCTGCAAATCACGGGATTTCTCCCGGTTCACAAAGAGGGATGAATATTGCTTGCTAAGCATGAATGCACAAAGTATTGAAATGCACAAATTCAAATTTTGTCAAACCAACTGCATAATTCAAAACCAACTGCATAGTTCAAAACCAACAGCATGTATAAAAGTTCAAATTGCCAAACAAAGTCCAATGTCAAACTGTCCAAAAGGCTATTCAAAAGGCTATTCAGATGCAGCACAAAATATAGAAAAGAGATAAAGTATGCAGGTTAAGACCACATATGCAAGCAAGCTAGTCCTATTTCATCATTTTCCAGCCTGTATGCCTTTTCAGAAAAAATAAACTTAACATTATTTAAATTTTTTAACTGTACTAGAGAGACAAGGAAGAGAGAAAAGAAATTGGGCTTACAGTTTCTGGTTTTAGGCTTAAGGCAATATAAAAACAAACTGCAATGAAACAGTAGAGAGGGGGCAGAAAACACAAGTAAAAAACATAACTCAGAACAAAAGTCCCAAGCCTGAACTGTCAAGCTTGAGCTAACCCTTTTCAAAACCTGCCTAAACATCCAAACACATGGCCATGAACCAGAAAGCCATAGCCATGAACCAGAACATCAAACACTAAGCTGCCTTAAAAACCTGTCAACCCCTGCTTAAAACAAAAACCATGTGGCCTAAAAGCTAAAACCTGCAAGTTCACCAACAGCCATGCCAAGCTGAAGCATAAGCCTAACCAGAAAACCAGTTCACAAAGCCCAAAACCTACCTGAAACCAAGTCTATCAAACCTTCAGCATTAAAACAGCTTAAACCTGTC
Source organism: Vicia faba (assembly GCA_948472305.1). Lineage (NCBI taxonomy): Eukaryota > Viridiplantae > Streptophyta > Magnoliopsida > Fabales > Fabaceae > Vicia > Vicia faba. Next base: position 933,108,370 of record OX451736.1, on the reverse strand, counting down.
AAAAGGCCTCCCAAATCTGAACCCTCAAAAACCTGCATCAGCACTTAAGCCTTACTTGCAATAACCATCAGAAAACCTGTCCAAAAACCACAAACTGGCTAGCCTCAAAAAGACCAGTTGACAAGAAATACAAGGCCTTGGTTCAAAACCTGTGAGAGCCTATCACACAGTCCAATAAGCCTTTGCCCTCACCTGTCAAGCTTTGTCAAGCATATTCACCAACCAACAGAATCAACAAGCATTCAAACAGGCAACCTAATAATCAAGGCCCTTAGAAAAGATTCATCACAGGGCAATAAAACAATATTCAAGCATACAAGGTAATAATCCAACAGAAGGAGCATTCGAAGGCAACATCATCATAGGCAACATAGGCAATAGCAAGCACAACAGTATTCGAGCATCAGAGGCATCGAGGCAACAAAGAGAAAGAGGATAAAGAAGCATACAAAGTATACCCAGAAGTGCCACAAGCATACAGAAAGCGAGGCAAACAGAGAAGAAGAAAAATATTATACAAGGGTTTTCAAGTATCATCATCAAACCAACACAAAAAAAAGCAAAGAGTACAGAGTACCAGGAAGCAAAGCTTCATCAGCATCGTCACCTCGCCGTCCGGCCCTCCACGCGCCTCCTAATCCCCTCATCCTCCATCCCCAAGAGGTAGTCTTCTCATACCCTTTGCATGCATTTCAAAATGGCAAACAAAATACTTAAATCAGAACTCAAATCAAAACATGAAATCAAAAGAAATAACGAAAACCCTAAACAAGATTGAAACGGGAAATCTACCTTTTAAATTGTTGCCTGGATGCTCCATGGAGGGAAGAGGAAGGATGGTGGCACCGGTGGCCATTGGGCGAAGGAAACTCAAAGGCGGAGGCGAACGAAAGACGAAGACAAACAAAGAAACGAAGAACGGCGCCGCTCAAGTGTATTGCCAAACCCTAATCCAGAATAACACGAAGCACACTGAACCCTAAAAAACTTGTCTCAAGCTTTGGGCCTTGCCCCTTTCTGAAACGCCTAAACCCTTTCTTTTGCCAAACGTACCCCTCCCTCATGTCCATTAATCCCTTTTTAGCCCATTTAACCCCTTTGCATTTCTTTCAAAAAAACTAATTCATATCTTTATTTACACCTTTTCCTAATTGACAAAGTTATTTTATTTTTTTAGCATGATTAAATCATATACAAAATTTCCTTTTGTACATAAAAAAAAATACTAACATAAAATGTATAAAAATTAGAATTATTTTAAAACACTTTTTTCTTTCATTAAAACTTGCTTTGATTTGTACATAAAAATATTCATTAAATACATTAATTTTTAATACATATAGCTAAACTTAAAACCTTTTCATTTCTCTTTTATTGAATTTTCTTTTCTTTAATGAATTAATATACATAATTTTAATAAATAGAAAATGGAACTTAAAACATTTCCCTTTTTAGACTTTGTACATAAAATGATATTGCATAATATAATTAAAAACTTAAAACATTTTCTTCTTTTTAATTAAATTTTCTCCTTTGTACATTAATACTAAAAAATACATAAAAGAATAGAATTTAAAAACATTTTCCTTTCTTTAATTAAATTTTCTTACTTTGTACATAATTACATAATTTTTCCTTTAAAAGTCAATACTTTTCTTTCCTTAAAATTAAAGCTTTCGATTTGTACATACTTAACCAAAATACAAAACAAGAACATATGTTTAATGATTAAATACATTTCTTAACTTGTAAATAAATTACATATACATTTACACATACACTTACACATTTACAATACACACAAATATTGTTACCTCTTGCATTGCCTTTATGATATACATTTGATACTTATTACATTTGATCGCAATTCGATTTGGTTGTAACTATTTAAGTCTCATCCCCATTTGTGTATATTTGTACCCCCACTCCTGGATACTATTTGTAATAGTTTAGGACTTTAAATTCTCGCAATTTATCGCTTTCAAATTATGCCATGGTTAGACCTAGGGTTTGCATGTACATAAAATCAAACGCTAGATAACCTAATACAAGACAAATACATGAAATCAATACACAATCACACTTGCACCCTCTAGGGTAATCCCACATGTTGCCTTCCAAAATGGGCCATGCTTGCACGTCGAGTTTCTTTGGCAAAAACAATTCAAAATGATCATAAGTCCCTCGATGACGCTTTCGAAAGTCGCCTATCAAAATGATCAAGTCCCTTCAAGCAAATTGCCAAAGACACTTGGCACCATTGCATTCATGGTCCATACGATGACCCGCGCCTGTCCCGTTAAACATCTTAAACGCAAGATTGTCCACCAAATACAATGGTGGAACAAAATTGTTAAAAAGGGGTTGAAAACATAGAGAAAACCTTTGAGTACAATAGGGGTAGACAAACTCTTAATTACTTGGATCAAAACTTGCAAAAACACTTGCCTCCTTTTCAAAAACCACACTTCACAAACACTTTCAAAACAAACTTCCAAAAACATTTTGAAACATCTTCTCGAAAAGATACACACCGTTGTATATACTCAAACACGAGTCATTACAATGGTTGCCGAAACAAAGGCATCTTCTTCAAAAACATTTTCAAAACACACACACACACCATAATTTCAAAGCAATCGAAAATCAAGGCAAGTGATCTAAAACCAAGTAACTAAGAGCCCATGGATAACCATGGATGAAAAGGGTGTTAATACCTTCCCTTTTCATAATCTACCCCCCGAACCCACGAAACATCTCAAAAGGTTTTTCCTGTGCTTTTTAACCTTTCCTTTAGGATAAAATAAAAAGTCGGTGGCGACTCTTGCTAAACCGAACAAGTGCGAATACAAACGCAAAACACCAAGTCAGTTCTCCCACAGTATCACAGAGTGGAAGTTGGAATCCGAAGTTGAAAAATTCAGAAGGATGCCTCTTCTAGTGCTACAAAGAAGCCATTTGTAGGTAAAAAGGAAGTCGGTGCCATCTATAACCAAAAGAATCATAATCGAACCGAGCACCGTCCGGAGGTAGGGGCTGTTATGATTCCCAAACCTGCACCTGCTCAGCAAAGAAATAATCAACCAAGAGCAGAAAGGCCAACTAGACAGTTCACTCAGATCAACATGACACTGTCTCAAGTTTTACCTCATTTGCTGAAGTCCAATCTGGTTACTCTGAGGGAAGCTCCGAAGAATCCGAACACCACCTCTCCCTACTATAAGCCGAATTCTCACTGTGCTTACCATTCGGAAATTCCAAGCCATGATACCAACGACTGTTGGGTTTTGAAGAACAAAGTACAAGATCTGATTGATGCTAAGGAGATCGAATTCGACCCTCCTGAGACTCCCAACGTGATTACTGCTCCCCTGGCAAAACATGGCTAGGATTGAAAGCATTTTTGTTCATTTGAATTCTCAATTTGTATTTTCTTTGCTTATTCGAACAATTATTGTCATGTCAAAACTTTGTTATTTCATTAATGCATTATACATGTTTGTCTTGAATTAATCTGTTTTCACTATGCTTAAACTTCTCTATACTTCCTTTTTGTGATATTTGACTCTTGATTAAAAGCTATACGCCTTAGAGGTAGCATGACGAAAATGATACCACAATCTCTACAGTACGCTTTCAAATAGACCCCGTTGACGATGTACATGCGTTGTTTCAAATCCTCAATAGTGGAGTTATAAGGAAGATAATCCCTAGTCAACCCATTTGACCCAAAGAAGTAGGAGTTTTTCTTTTCACACAAATTAAAACCCTTAATCATAACCTCGGGAAGGGTAGTTTTCTCAGTTAATTCAGAGGCGCATTCAGTCGCAATCTTCCGCTTCATACACAATGAATGGCCTCGAAGATGTCCTTCCGAAAAAAAATACGGTGATGGTTCCGTAAATCGTCAAGACATGCAGTCATTATCTCTCGAAATAAAATCCCATTAAGTCAAAACCTATGAAGGAGACTTAAGAGAAAAATTGGGGCATCCCGCTGACTGTAATCATAAAAGAAACAGTTCAGGCAAAAGAAGGGATAATGAAAACCAAAAAAGAGGTTACTACAAATCCTCGACAAAAAGAAGATTACAAAAATGAATACATTTTCAAAACAAATGTTCAATTTCTGAATCATCACCAAGTATTAGAGCAAAGATTCCAGACTCAATTGGGATCTAAACGCGTAATTAACTGAGCATAGGACTGAAGAACATCACGAAGAACGGGTTGGGTACAAATGAAATTTGAGCCTTTATCCTTTGTTTCTTGAACCGTGAACTAGGCCACATTATAACCCTTAAAAGTCCTTGCTGAAGCATGGGTTAGTTTGAGAGCATATTGTTACAAAGGTATCCTGACTCCTGTAGGCTTTGTTACGAATCTTGAGTTTATATCACATTCTTGCAAATTTCATTTTACTACACAAAACACATTTTCAAAAAAATTTCAAGACAGGCACGAGTTTTGCATTCTTTAAATGACATTGTTTACATATGACTAGTTTCTTGACAGCAGAGAAATCCGCACAATGGATATTCAATGAATAGACATCCTCTCAATGGACAGAATCACCTCAGCAGGAAAGACACTTCCAATAACAGGTCTTCCATAAGCAAGGGGCATGACATGATGTCTAAACACACCTGGGGCAGTCTCTCCAAAAGTGCCAAATAACCAGGGGAAGATCTCCATCTGAATCGCTTGGGGCATTACACACGCATTCCAGCAATGAATCATGTGCCATCAAGAAAACATTTTTGACAGTACTACAACACAACATTATGGACATTGACAAATCTCTACATCCTGAAAGCATGGACATAGTCAGAAAATACCACACATGAAAAAAAGACCCGCTAGGTTAACACACCTAGGAAAAAATAAGGGAATCCTGGCGAACCAAAAGGGTTCGAGCAAAAGTTAGGGATATATATAAAAAAATTTGTACACCGGACAAGTCGAAAACCTGAAAAGGTGGCTTAGGCAAAAAGGTATCCTGGTGGACTGAAAACCCGAAAGGGCGGTCCAGGAAAAATTTAGGGATTTAAAATGTATGACTATGTCCCATTACCTGTCTATCAGTGGAAGACTTATACCTTGATCAGCATTCATCCAGAGCACCAACATTGAGAAACGGTTTAGATACGATCCAGATACGGATGTCATTCTGACACTTATCCAACACATGTTTCAAATACAGTTCAGATACGATCAAGAGACAGATATCATTCTGACACTCATTCGACACATGTTTCAAATACAGTTCAGATACGATCCAGAGACGGATGTCATTATGACACTCATTCAACACATGTTTCAAGTACAGTTCAGATACAATCCATAGACGAATGTTATCCTGACACTCATTAAATACATGTTCAAGTACAATCACGACATAGATCCATCCACAAAATCTCCGCATGTACTTTTTCAAGAATGGTACAAGGGGCAGAGACAGTTGGAAGCAAAGTCACTATCACATACAAGCCAGTGATACCTATATTTCCCAGAGCCGAGACAACTAAGGTCCAACCTCCGTATCCCCAAGCAAGAATTCCATCCCCATCAGGCTCTTTCAAAAAGCTAATGTCTGTATTCCCCAACCGAGCTTTATAACCATGAGCAGTTTATAAAGCCATCTCCCGAGCAGAGTTTATTTATTTGAAAGCAGAAGCTCAATCTCCAACAGAGCTCTTCTCTCTAGCAATGGAAGTTCACCCCCAGCTGAGTTTATTTCTCCAAATCCGCAGATCTTCCAACAAAGTATCTCTCTTCCCCACAGAGTCATTTCCCTACAGGACTATTATCAGATAGAGTCTCCTCCGGCAGAATATTCTCAAGCAGAATGGATGTAAATCCCCAGCTAATCATCTTCGATCACTATCCCCAGCGAAAATGAAGAACTCAACTCCTTATACTCTCCAGCAACAGTCTAGGATTTATTTTCCCCAGCTAGAGAATATCACAATAGCATTGCATATCCATACATCATGGCATGTGCATACATATTATACAGCACAATCTCATTTATTTTGAGAACATCATTACTCAATACATTTCATACATCATGACATTACATACGACTAACTCTTTACCTTTCAGGGAAAGATGCAATCAAGTTCTCACGAGTTATCTCTGGTTCAGTCAAACCGACACCAAGGTTTTTATTCCAGTTGAAGATATTCCAACACTTTTCAAGATTTTCTCTGGTTCAGTCAAACCGACACTAAGGTTTCTATTCTAGTTGAAGATGTTTTAAGACTTTCGTCTGGGTCAGCCGAATCGCCGCTAAGATTCCCCTGATTTCTATGCCAGTCAAAGTCAATCCGAGACCTCTTCCGGGTTCATTCAAATCGATACTAAGATTTCCCTCCCAGTTGAAGACAACTCGAGACCTTTCCATGGTTCAGTCAAACCGACACCAAGGTTTCTATTCCGGTTGAAGATATTCCAACAATTTTCAAGATTTTCTCTGGTTCAGTCAAACTGACACTAAGGTTTCTATTCTAGTTGAAGATGTTCTAAGACTTTCATCTGGGTCAGCCGAATCACCGCTAAGATTCCCCTGATTTCTATGCCAGTCAAAGTTAATCCGAGACCTCTCCCGGGTTCAGTCAAATCGATACTAAGATTTCTCTCCCAATTGAAGACAACTCGAGACCTTTCCCTGGTTCAGTCAAATCGATACTAAGATTTCTATTCCAGTTCAAAAGCTATGAAGCCTGGAAACTGACCAGATAATAGTCAACCAACAATAAATCATACTGTGAAGCCTGGAGCATGACCAGATAACAGTACAAAATACTATGAAGCCTGGAATCGACCAGATAGTGGTATATCTCAAATTCAAGCTATGAAGCCCGGAAATCGACCAGATAATATCTTAATTTCTCCAAATTACTGAAGCCTCAGACACGACCGGATAACAGTATAAAATACTATGAAGCCTAGAATCGACCAGATAGTGGTATATCTCAAATTCAAGCTATGAAGCCCAGAAATTGACCGGATAATATCTTAATTTCTCCAAATTACTAAAGCTTGGGACACGACCAGATAATGGTATAAGACACCGTGAACTCTGGAGCACGACCAGATAACGGTATGAGACACTATGAAGTCTGAAGCACAACCAGATAACGGTAAGAGAATCTGTGAAACCTGGAGCACGACCAGATAACAGTATGAGGTACTGCGAAGCTTGGAATTAGACCAGATAGCAGTTTACTCGACCAATTACTATGAATCCTGGAAACGACCGGATGTTAGTATGCCTTAAATTCAAGTTGAAATCTGGATGCGATTGGATAACCACTTAATTTCTTCTGAAGCCTGGAACACGACCAGATAAGAGTTTTTCAGATTGCAAAGCCTGGAGCACGACCAGATAGCAAGTTTAATCTCATCTCCCCAGTAAGTCACTATGAAACCTAGAGCACGAACAGATAGCAGTTAATCTTATTATCCTCAAAAAATCATTGTAAGGCCTGGAGCACGACCAGATAGCAGTTCAATTTCATCTCCTCGACTAAGAGATGATTCCCCAGTAGAGTAACAGACAACTGAAGCTCCTAAAATTCTATTTCTCCCCAAAGCGGACACCAACATTCCTCAGCAGATTCCTCCTCAATGATAGTGTTGTACCCCAAAATTTTCCCTCCCATATTCTTCAAGATTTGGCAAGATCAATCTCCAAAAGCTTCAAAATCTCTCAAGGGTTGCACAGTCCAATTGCCTCCTAACACAGTCAAAATTAGGGTTTTGGTTCTGGCAAAGAAATTGAGGTTTTCAAGGGTCCAATCAAGTCCCATATGCCTATATACATTGTCAAGCATCCATATGTCAAGTTTCAAGACTCACAGCATCAAAATGCACAGTCAAAAACCCTAATTGTTTCACAGTCAACTATAGGGGCAAAATGGTCATTTGACAGTCAAAAGTCAGAATTTTTGGTCAACATATTATTTTGAAGCCACAAACATCATTTGATCAATTCTTGATCATGATTCCACAAGCATGGCTCAAAAAGTCTCAAGATGCAAAAGTTTCTATTTTTGGACAGTTGAAAAGTCAACTGCAAATTGACCAAGGCATAACTTCCTCATGGTTTATCAGAAAAATCCCATCCAAAGCTCATTTTGAAGGGGATGACATTTCCTACAACTCATATTCACACTCCAAGTCCAAGAAATGCTCTCACAAAAAGTTATCAATTTCAACATTATAGGTCATTTTCAAAAGTCAACAAAAAGGCACTTTAAGTCAAAGACCATAACTTGAGATTGGTAAATCAAACTGACATGGGACAAAAGGCATTGGTTAGAGGACTTCAAGACCTTTCCAAAATGTCCAAGAACCTGTTCATAGCTTCAAAATTGAGCAAGATATGCATTGGAGAAGTTGGGAAATTTTTGGGAACTTTCAAAAGTCAACTTTGCCTAAAAAGCTTCAAATTTGCTAATGGGCCTCAAATTCTTCCTTGAATCATTACCCAAAGCCTATGCACGACCCATTGAGCTCAAAATAATTTATTTTCTTATTTTTAATTAATTAATTGAATTTATATTTATATTAATTCATTTAATTGATTTTAATTATAGGAAAATTAAAAAAGATATGTTTTGGATCTTTTGTGAAGCAAATCATATCAGGGCAAGCTGGCCAAGTCGTTTCTCATTCCAAAAAGGAAGATCTTCGATAATTGGCAAAGTTTTCATGGAAAAAGATTGAAAAATATACGGTGAAAATCAAAGATATGAAACATTAATTCATGGACTTTTGGGCCAAGGTTTTGACCTAATTTGCTTCACATACAAAGGCACAAGTGAACCCTAGGGCAGAGGAGACGTGAAAACTGCTCAGAGGCCATAACCAATTTGCAAAAAAAATCAAGAAAGTTGTGAAACTAAAACCATACTTGCAGTGCCTTTCCACGCCTAAAAAGAATCCCATCATCTTGCCTGAGTTACCAGGAAGCTATTGCAACCAAGAACAGGCTCTCATACTCAAAGAAACGGTAGAACAGAGTCATGTTTGTCACAAATATTTCCATAATCGAATTCTAATTTCTATGCATCATTCATGTGTCTTGATTATTGATTTATGCTACTAACATCTCCCTGAAGCTTTTGGTAACGTTTAATTGCGCTAAAACTACTTGTATCAAAATCTGCCATGAACAAACGTTAGGGTTTCTGAAGCTCCAAATTAGGGCTTTCTTGTTGAGGAAAAATTAAACCTTGAGACCTATGCAGTTGAATTCAGGAGCTCTATACGAATTGAACGGACACCTCGCGCTCAATTTATATTAACGCCTCTTCTATTCGCTATTTTTCGTGGATATGGTTAGTGGGGGTTTAAAACCCCCGCTACTTGTTTCATGTTGCAGGTACAAAAGATGAAGAAGACAATAGTTGTCCAAGCGTGATTGGAAGATTCAAATATCTGGCGTGTTTTTGTGTTTTATACCATTAACCTTTGTTTTTTTATATAATATTTATTTTCCATTATATGTACAAACGCGCGCAATAGCTCAATTGGCAAGGGACGTGGCTTGGTAAACGCTGGGACCTGGGTTCGAGTCCCAGGTCCCCCCACATAATTCATGATTTTTGTTATAACGTGTTCTAGTGCAGCTTCTGTTCAATATCCCATCATGCGCCCTCACGCCTGAGCCTGCCAAGTGGCTTCAAGATCCATCCAGTGACCAGAAGGGGAATTCCATGGTGTACCTCAGTCAGCCAACAAGCATGTGATTCCTGAAAGTCAACGTGACTTTGTCTTGATGGGCCAAAATTCCTCAAATCACACCTCTATATGGGCCAGACACCCCCCTTGGTTTGCATCCTTTTTTAATTTTATTTTCTTTTCTTTTCTAATTCTTTTTAATTGTTTTAATTGTTTTTTCACCATAAAATAATTTTCCATAATAAAAACAGAAAATTCAAAATACAAAAATATGTTTAATTATTTATTAATTCCTCACTAATTTATTTTTGTAAATAATAACTAACAATTAACTTTAGTTTAATTTAGGTTTATATTTTAATCCCTTTTCTTAATAAATAAAAAATACATAGAATTAGGTTTTTGGACATTTTTATCTTTTTCTTAATTAATTATTTTCATCATTATTATTACTATTATTTTGTAAATAACATGTAAATTGATTAATTAGTAAATTAGGTCAACTTTGACGTTTTATTAATAATTAAAATAATTTAGAACTAGGGTTTCATTAACTTTAATTTTAATTCTTTTCTTTATTTTCATAAATACCAAAAACATAAAAAACACGTTCTTTTCTTTAATTAAATAGTAATTTAGCTTTAACTTAATTTAATTTCTCAAAAGGGTCAAAACCCTCGGACGTCCTGATTTCAATTCTGTTCCGCGCATTATTTTTCTTATCGATCATTATGTAACTGCTTTCCGGATGTAATAGTAATTAGGTTTTTTTTACTTTCCGCATCTTTTATCAAAAACGGGTCTTTGTATTTTGGCGATGTATAGACCCGCGCCTTGTAATAGCGTAGCTTTTATATTTCCGCCTTTTAATTTTCCGCACTCTTAAATTCTAAATTGCATGAAAGAATGTATGGTAATTAAAAAACAACGTGTAGCTCACAATGCCATGATCAAGGATAACTGTTAAACTGAAAATAACACACAAATACACACACCACTTCTAGGGTACGCCTTACTCGTTGCCTTGCCTTCGAAACGTGGTCGTCGAGTATAAGACGTTTTAGCGGTCGCTCTGATGTCTAAGATCCAGTCGCCTCGAAACGGTTGCCTCAGATAAAAGGATCTAGGACATTAGGGTAGCTTCTAAGGTGTCTTACTGTTGCTTTGGTGACCACACTGTCCCTACAATCGAGTTGACCCGAACACCTCCAACGGTGGTGCTACCTACCTCTCAATGGTGGGATGGCACTACCTTAAGGACCCTTACACAGCCTAATTCCTTAGGGTAGGTAGATGACTCATGGGTACTTGCTCTCTAAAAACAAAACAAAACAATCTTTTCACACTGACACTTTCAAAAGTTTTCAAAACAAATTTTTCATACACTCTTGAGGACAGATACAAGAGTCACTTAGAAATCTTTCAAAAACGAAACTTTTTTCAAACCCACTCACATTTGAAAAACAAACATCTTTTGAAAACATAAGAGCAAGTACCTAAGAGCCCATGGATAACCATGGATAGAAAGGGTGCTAACACCTTCCCTTTCTATAAATCTACCTCCCGAACCGAGAAACATTCTCAATAAGGAATTTTGCTGTGCTTTTGTCCTTTCCATGTTGGAGAACATAAAAGACGGTGGCGACTCTTGCTTACCGCGACATTTCGCGAACCAGCTAAAAACAGTCAGTTCTATTTCCACCGATCACAGAACTGGCGACTCTGCTGGGGACATTATAAAAGTGAGGTGTACCTTAGGATTAGACCACTTATGTTTTCAATTGTATGTCTTGATTGCTTTTATATTTGTGGGCATTGCATCGGAGTTTCATAGATCCTAACCCGGATCTGGGGAATACCCTTTTAGGTAGCATAAGCTGTGAGGGACCTGTCCGGCGTAGACCGACACGGGTGAAGCAGTGGCTACGTTGGTGTGGCACCTTGGTCTGTACCGATATCCCTTGTGTTGCAACGAGGAGAATATGGGTCTTCTGAGGATTCATTAAGCACCAACCGACCTTAGAACCCTAATTTGACCCAACTTGGCCATAGAACAGTAGCAGTATGCTACACCCATTGAGGCTAAACTCTCGCGATGGTTCTGGCCGCAAGAAAAGATTGCGACGCTGGAGTTATGACCGATTGAGGGTAGTCAGTGATATTGGGATCCTCTAGAACCCGGTTACTTTTGATAGGACATGTCTGAACCAACGAAACTGAAAGAGGGTAGTACCCAAACTTCATGATGTCCTAAACTCTAAGGGTTGTCTTGTGTGACTTGTGTGCTTTCAAACTTGACTACTTGCATGCTTGTTATCTAACACATGAGTTTCTTGCAGGGTTTGTTTACAGTCCTTAACCTGGACTCATAACAGGGTCTACTTACATCACTCCATGCATAGAATAACATCATACCATTGCATGCATCCTACATAAGGATTAATCCATTTCAAGGATCTCAAGGGTCTGTGATGCAGGTCATGATGAACAAATGTCTAGCAAGGGGCAAAGGGGATTTATTTTCCTCTAGCCAGGTTGATGACTTGAGTCAGGGGCTATGACCCACTCGATATGGTGAGCTTTGACTCTTGAAGAAGGACTCTCAACAACATGAAGTTCCTTCAATCAAGCTACCAGATTCTAACAATTTTCTTGTTTACCCCGCGAGATCCTTGAAAACATTGCATGCATACATACATATCATTGCATAACAGGTACCCTTTTTCTACAGGTTGCTTACCTTCTTTGTTGTTTATTTCAGCAGTCTCATCATGAATCCTGAAACATCTACTGAGCAATCCATCCAAGCCCTCCAGGCCAATAATGCCCAGTTCCAGGAGTTGATTAAGAGTCTAGCCCAGGGCCAACAGGATTTGAAGACTCTGCTCTTGAAGAAGAAGAAGAAGAGGACGGTGTTGTTCAACCCGAGACGCAAATCTAGGAGTGGATCACTAAATGAAGTTGAGCAGACTACCCCATCTGTTGGAAAGGACAGTCCCCATGAGAGAGAGGTTCCTAGTCCAGTGGTCTCCGACAACGAGACGGAGTTCAACGATGAACAGTACCCTCCTGCTGAGGATAAATACAAACAGCTGGAGGATCGTCTGAGTGCTATGGAGATACAAAAAGTGCCCGGCCTGGACTTTGAAGATCTAGGTCTGTCTCCTGGGGTAGTGATCCTGCAAAAGTTCAAGGCACCTGCTTTTGCTAAATATGACGGGGCTTCCTGTCCTAAGCTGCACCTCAGGTCATACATGAGGAGGATCCATCCCTACACGGCTGACAAGAATTTGTGGATTCATTTCTTTTAGGATAGTCTGTCGGGGACTCAGCTCGAGTGGTTCTATCAACTGGATGGAGCCAACATCCGTAGCTGGGAGGACTTGGCCACTGCGTTTTACAAGCAATATCAGTACAATGCCGACCTTACTCCTACGCGCACTCAGCTTCAGGGAATGTCTATGGGTACAGGCGAAGGCTTTAAAGAATATGCTCAAAAATGGAGGGATCTTGCTGGAAGGGTACAGCCACCTCTAACTGACCGTGAGCTCGTCGACATGTTCTTGGGGACCCTGTCTGGTCCATTCTTCAACTATCTGATCGAGAATTCTGCTGCTGGGTTTACAGATCTGATCTTGACTGGGGAAAGAATAGAAGCATGCATCAAGTCGGGGAAAATACAGAACGGTGACTCCTCGAGCACTGAGAAGAAACCATCCAAGAGAGAATCGGGTGCTGTCTACGGTTTAAACGGGTAGAACAAATCTGAACACCGCCAAGCTGTCAACGCGATGGTCATTTCAAAACCGGCAGGTGCTCCTCAGCGTCACAATTAACAAAGGGAAGAGAGACCCAAAAGGCAGTTCACTCCCCTCGGCGTGACCTTGTCCCAGATATTGCCGCAGTTGCTGGAAACCAAGTTGGTAACTCTCATGGACCCTCCAAAGAACCCCAACATGACACCTTCAAGGTACAACCCCAATGCTCGATGCACTTACCATTCTGACAGCCCGGGGCATGCTACAGATGATTGTTGGACTTTGAGAAACAAGGTTCAGGATCTGATCGACGCAAAGGAAGTCCAGTTCGACTCTCTAGAGACTCCCAATGTGATCATTGCTCCCTTGCCAAGACATGGCTAGAATTGGAAATTTTTTGTTCATTCGAATGTTCAAGTTGTAGTTTTTTTTTCTTTGATTATTCAAACATTTATTCATGTTAAACTTTATTATTTCATTAATGCATTATACTTGTCTGTTTTGAAGTAATTATGTTTATTATGCTTAAAACTGCTTTTATTGATGCTCAACTCTCAATTAATAATTCTAAGTCTCTTGAGGGAGGATGACGAAAACGATACCACGACATTTACAGTATGCTTTTGAACAGACCCCGCTGATGAGGTACAGGCATTGTTTCAAATCCTAAACACTGGAGTTATAAGGAAGATAATCCCTCGTCAACCCCTTCGAGCCAAAGAAGTAGGAGTTTTTGTTTTCGAATTTTTTTTTTAAAACCCTTAATCATAACCTGGGGCAGGGTAGTTCTCTCAGTTGATCCAAGTGCGCAATGAATGACATCAAAGGAGTCCTTACAAAACAAAAGACAGTGATGGTTCCGAATAATCGTAAAGACAGGCAGTCGTTATCTCTCAAAATCAAAATCCCAATAAGTCAAAACCTATGAAGGAGACTTACAAAACTGGGGCATCCCGCTGACTGTAAATACAAAAAGAAACAGTTCAGGCAAAAAATAGGGATAATAAAATCAAAAAGAAAGAGGTCCTACAAACCCTCAACCAAAAAAGGAATGACTGCCTAGTCAAAATAAATTGTCCATATCCGAACCATCACAGGAATATCAGGACAAAGACTCAAACAAGGTCTAACGCATGATCAGCTGAGTTTAGGTTTGAAGAACAACGCGAAGAGTGGGTGGGTACAAATAATTTGAGCCTTTATCTTTGTTTCTTAAACTGTGAACCAGGCCATGCTACAACCCTTAAAAGTCCTAGCTGAAGCATGGGTTAGTTCGAAAGCATACTGTTACAAAAGGTATCCTGACTCCTTAAGGCTTGCGGTAAAATAACGAGTTGACATCACAGTTTACAAAAAAAAATTCACTGGTTTTACTAAAAAAATTGCATTTTTAAATCCTCAAGACAGACATAAGCTTTGCATTTTTAAAATAACATTGTTTGCACATGACCTTTTGTTCGAACAGCAAAGAAATTCGCACGAAGAACATCAGATGAACAAAAGCACTCCAATCAAGGGGCCTGGCATGATCATTGTCCATCATCTGGGGCAGTCCAGTCAAGATTCAAGGAATCTCTCAAAGATGCCAAATAGCCTGGGGCAGATCTCCATCTGAATCAACTGGGGCATTGGGCCTGAATTCCAGTGACACATCTGGTACGATCAAAGATCTTCTGGTGGTATGGCAACACAATGCTACCAACAGGGGCACCTCCCTGCACTCTGAGAGCGTGGACATAGTTGAAAAAATACTGCGCATAATCAAAGACCCGCTAGGTTGACACACCTAGGCAAAAATAAGGGCTTCCCGGCGAACCAAAAGGGTTCGGGCAAAAATAAGGGATGAAATGGAAAAATATGTATACCCGGCAAGTCGAAAACCTGAAAAGGCGGCTTGGGCAAAAAAGGGTATCCCGGTGGACTGAAAACCCGAAAGGGCGGTCCAGGAAAAAGTTAGGGATCAAAAGCGTACGACTATGTCCTGTCATCACTTGCCTACCAGAAGAAGATTTGTCAAACTGGCAGTCATCAAGCACCTCCACAGGTACCTTCTCCCACAGAAACTGGGGCAATAAGAATTGTCTAAGCAATTTGGTTGCTCTGTCCACCGAGGTACCAAGGTAAGTTCAGCTGCATAACACAACCAAGATACCTTCACTCCCCGCAGAGTACGAACGCATCTCCCCGGCTTTATTCAAAGTTATTCCCTTCAGAGCTTATAACTGGGTTATCCTCAGCTAATCGCCATGGAAAGATAGTCTTCAGCGAAGTTCTTCCTATCCCCAACGGAATTCCCCAACATAGCTCATCAATGGAATCCCCAGCGGAGTTATCATCAAACCTCGGCGAAGTATCTCTTCCCACAGAGTAATTCCCCGCAGAGTAATCCCTCCAACAAGTTTATTCCCCAACGGAGTCATCTTCTCCTACCGGTTTATTCTTTGTTCATCCTCTCCAGCGGAAACGAAGAACTCTATTCTTCAACGTCAGCCCAGGATTTAATTTCCCGGCATTCGTCAAGGATCTATTTTCCTAGACGAAGATACATTCATAAACATCACATTGTTATACATCATGATACATGCATATACGCATCATATCATACAATCTCATGTGTTGAAAAATATCATTGCTTGATCCATATCATGCATTGCATATGACTGACCTTTACCTTTCAGGAAGGATACAGTTAAATGATCAGCTATGTAGACAAATACAGTCAAAAGAGACCAATCCAGTCAAAGAATACAAATCTAGTTAAATCAATGCCTGAAGATTTTCCTGATACAACTCGTCGTTATAGACACTCGTCGTTATAGACACTCGTCGTTATAGACACTCGTCATTATAGACACTCGTCGTTATAGACACTCGTCGTTATAGACACTCGTCGTTATAGACACTCGTCGTTATAGACACTCGTCGTTATAGACACTCGTCGTTATAGACACTCGTCGTTATAGACACTCGTCGTTATAGACACTCGTCGTTATAGACACTCGTCGTTATAGACACTCGTCGTTATAGACACTCGTCGTTATATACACCCGTCGTTATAGACACTCGTCGTTAAAGACCACCCGTCCATGAAGATAACCTGTCAGTAGAGACAACTCACCAACCTTTCTGAATTCCAGACTCGATTCCTGTATCCTGCCAGGGCACGTCTGAAGAGTTTGAAGATCTGATTCCTGTATCTTGCCAGGGTGTATCTGTTGACGACTATTTTCTAGACTCGATTCCTGTATCCTGCCAGGGCACGTCTGAAGAGTTTGTAGATTCGATACTTGTATCCAGCCAGGGCAGGTCTGCATGAAGAGTTTGAAGATCAACCCCTGTAACAGGCCAGGTAATTATCTTTCTTTCTCAGGTACGCAAGTTCTCGCTAAGGAATCTCTTACGCGATCGATACCTAGATGGCATCTATAAGCCCATCCACATACCAACCGTCTCCAAATGGCATCTATAAGCCCATTCCCGACAAGGTTCTGTCACATTTCCAGATGGCATTTATAATCTCATCCTCCTATCCACACTCTCTCTAAATGGCATCTGTAAGCCCATTCCCTACATTACACTGCTAACACTATACTATGTGAGTGCAAATTTCTGGGCACTCTAGTGTTCAATCATCTTCCACCTTCGGATTACGAAAGGCACGCCAGCCAATCTACATCCTCAGGTCTAAGAAGATTGAACAGGGGCAACTGTTGTACCCCAAAATTTGCCCTCCCATATTCTTCAAGATTTGGCAAGATCAATCTCCAAAAGCTTCAAAATCTCTCAAGGGTTGCACAGTCCAATTGCCTCCTAACACAGTCAAAATTAGGGTTTTGGTTCTGGCAAAGAAATTGAGGTTTTCAAGGGTCCAATCAAGTCCCATATGCCTATATACATTGTCAAGCATCCATATGTCAAGTTTCAAGACTCACAGCATCAAAATGCACAGTCAAAAACCCTAATTGCTTCACAGTCAACTGCAGGGGCAAAATGGTCATTTGACAGTCAAAAGTCATAATTTTTGGTCAACATCTTATTTTGAAGCCACAAACATCATTTTATCAATTCTTGATCATGATTCCACAAGCATGGCTCAAAAAGTCTCAAGATGCAAAAGTTTCTATTTTTTGACAGCTGAAAAGTCAACTGCAAATTGACCAAGGCATAACTTCCTCATGGTTTATCATAAAAATCCCATCCAAAGCTCATTTTGAAGGGGATAACATTTCCTGCAACTCATCTTCACACTCCAAGTCCAAGAAATGCTCTCACAAAAAGTTATCAATTTCAACATTATAGGTCATTTTCAAAAGTCAACAAAAAGGCACTTTAAGTCAAAGACCATAACTTGAGATTGGTAAATCAAAATGACATGGGACCAAAGGAATTGGTTAAAGGACTTCAATACCTTTCCAAAATGTCCAAGAACATGTTCATAGCTTCAAAATTGAGCAAGATATGCATTGGAGAAGTTGGGAAATTTTTGGGAACTTTCAAAAGTCAACTTTACCTAAAAAGCTTCAAATTTGCTAATGGGCCTCAAATTCTTCCTTGAATCATTACCCAAAGCCTATGCACGACCCATTGAGCTCAAAATAATTTATTTTCTTATTTTTAATTAATTAATTGAATTTATATTTATATTAATTCATTTAATTGATTTTAATTATAGGAAAATTAAAAAAGATATGTTTTGGATCTTTTGTGAAGCAAATCATATCAGGGCAAGCTGGCCAAGTCGTTTCTCATTCAAAAAAGGAAGATCTTCCATAATTGGCAAAGTTTTCATGGAAAAAGATTGAAAAATATATGGTGAAAATCAAAGATATGAAACATTAATTCATGGACTTTTGGGCCAAGGTTTTGACCTAATTTGCTTCAGATACAAAGGCACAAGTGAACCCTAGGGCAGAGGAGACGTGAAAACTGCTCAGAGGCCATAACCAATTTGCAAAAAAAATCAAGAAAGTTGTGAAACTGAAACCATACTTGCAGTGCCTTTCCACGCCTAAAAAGAATCCCATCATCTTGCCTGAGTTACCAGGAAGCTATTGCAACCAAGAACAGGCTCTCATACTCAAAGAAACGGTAGAACAGAGTCACGTTTGTCACAAATATTTCCATTATCGAATTCTAATTTCTATGCATCATTCATGTGTCTTGATTATTGATTTATGCTACTAACATCTCCCTGAAGCTTTTGGTAACGTTCAATTGCGCTAAAACTGCTTGTATCAAAATCTGCCATGAACAAACGTTAGGGTTTCTGAAGCTCCAAATTAGGGCTTTCTTGTTGAGGAAAAATTAAACCTTGAGACCTATGCAGTTGAATTCAGGAGCTCCATACGAATTGAACGGCCACCTCGCGCTCAATTTATATTAACGCCTCTTCTATTCGCTATTTTTCGTGGCTATGGTTAGTGGGGGTTTAAAACCCCCGCTACTTGTTTCATGTTGCAGGTACAAAAGATGAAGAAGACAATAGTTGTCCAAGCGTGATTGGAAGATTCAAATATCTGGCGCGTTTTTGTGTTTTATACCATTAACCTTTGTTTTTTATATAATATTTATTTTCCATTATATGTACAAACGCGCGCAATAGCTCAGTTGGCAAGGGACGTGGCTTGGTAAACGCTGGGACCTGGGTTCAAGTCCCAGGTCCCCCCACATAATTCATGATTTTTGTTATAACGTGTTCTAGTGCAGCTTCTGTTCAATATCCCATCATGCGCCCTCACGCCTGAGCCTGCCAAGTGGCTTCAAGATCCATCCAGTGACCAGAAGGGGAATTCCATGGTGTACCTCAGTCAGCCAACAAGCATGTGATTTCTGAAAGTCAACGTGACTTTGTCTTGATGGGCCAAAATTCCTCAAATCACACCTCTATATGGGCCAGACACCCCCCTTGGTTTGCATCCTTTTTTAATTTTATTTTCTTTTCTTTTCTAATTCTTTTTAATTGTTTTAATTGTTTTTTCACCATAAAATAATTTTCCATAATAAAAACAGAAAATCAAAAATACAAAAATATGTTTAATTATTTATTAATTCCTCACTAATTTATATTTGTAAATAATAACTAACAATTAACTTTAGTTTAATTTAGGTTTATATTTTAATCCCTTTTCTTAATAAATAAAAAATACATAGAATTAGGTTTTTGGATATTTTTATCTTTTTCTTAATTAATTATTTTCATCATTATTATTACTATTATTTTGTAAATAACATGTAAATTGATTAATTAGTAAATTAGGTCAACTTTGACGTTTTATTAATAATTAAAATAATTTAGAACTAGGGTTTCATTAACTTTAATTTTAATTCTTTTCTTTATTTTCATAAATACCAAAAACATAAAAAACACGTTCTTTTCTTTAATTAAATAGTAATTTAGCTTTAACTTAATTTAATTTCTCAAAAGGGTCAAAACCCTCGGACGTCCTGATTTTAATTCTGTTCCGCGCATTATTTTTCTTATCGATCATTATGTAACTGCTTTCTGGATGTAATAGTAATTAGGTTTTTTTTACTTTCCGCATCTTTTATCAAAAACGGGTCTTTGTATTTTGGCGATGTATAGACCCGCGCCTTGTAATAGCGTAGCTTTTATATTTCCGCCTTTTAATTTTCCGCACTCTTAAATTCTAAATTGCATGAAAGAATGTATGGTAATTAAAAAACAACGCGTAGCTCACAATGCCATGATCAAGGATAACTGTTAAACTGAAAATAACACACAAATACACACACCACTTCTAGGGTACGCCTCACTCGTTGCCTTGCCTTCGAAATGTGGTCGTCGAGTATAGGACGTTTTAGCGGTCGCTCTGATGTCTAAGATCTAGTCGCCTCGAAACAGTTGCCTCGGATAAAAGGATCTAGGACATTAGGGTAGCTTCTAAGGTGTCTTACTGTTGCTTTGGTGACCACACTGTCCCTACAATCGAGTTGACCCGAACACCTCCAACGGTGGTGCTACCTACCTCTCAATGGTGGGATGGCACTACCTTAAGGACCCTTACACAGCCTAATTCCTTAGGGTAGGTAGATGACTCATGGGTACTTGCTCTCTAAAAAACAAAACAAAACAATCTTTTCACACTGACACTTTCAAAAGTTTTCAAAACAAATTTTTCATACACTCTTGAGGACAGATACAAGAGTCACTTAGAAATCTTTCAAAAACGAAACTTTTTTCAAACCCACTCACATTTGAAAAGCAAACATCTTTTGAAAACATAAGAGCAAGTACCTAAGAGCCCATGGATAACCATGGATAGAAAGGGTGCTAACACCTTCCCTTTCTATAAATCTACCTCCCGAACCGAGAAACATTCTCAATAAGGAATTTTGCTGTGCTTTTGTCCTTTCCATGTTGGAGAACATAAAAGACGGTGGCGACTCTTGCTTACCGCGACATTTCGCGAACCAGCTAAAAACAGTCAGTTCTATTTCCACCGATCACAGATAGGAATATGAATTCTCATCAAAGGAATATCTCGGGAAATCAACATCCTCTAGATGACATCTTTAAGCCCGTCTACGACGATTCTCCGTCAAATCTTCCAGATGGCATCTTTAAGCCCATCTCCGATTACCTTCTGTCATCTTCTCCAAATGGAATCTGTAAGCCCATTCCCGATACTACCTACACAGTCAAGCACCATCTCAAACAAGTGCAAATTTCTGGGCACTCTAGTGTTCAATCATCTTCCACCTTCAGATTACGAAAGGCAGACAACCAATCTACATCCTCAAGTTTAAGAATATTGAACAGGGGCAGCTGTTGTGACCCAAAATTTTCCCTCTCATTTTACTCAACACATGCCCATTGAGGTCCTCAACTTGCTCATGGATGCCCAAGAGTTGACCAGACAAACTCTCTCCTAAGGCAATGTACCTCAAACTAGGGTTTCCATTTTCATTAGGGTGTGGGAACTACAAAGGTCCCAAATTCCTTCCATGGTCCCAATATGTTCTCAAGATCATCCATGTCAAGTTTCATGCCTTGCACAAGAAGTTTGCTCAGTAAATTGCCCAGATGCCTGAAAATCAATTGTACTAGGTCAAAAGTAAATTGTGGAACACATACAGTCAAACTTCAATATTTTTGGTCAAAATAAACATTTTGAATAGATATCCATCATTTGATCAAGGGCTGATCATGATTCCTCAAGGAATGCCCCCAAATTATTCAAAACCCAAAAGTTGCTAAATTAGGGTTTCATGGGAAAAGTCAACCAAACTTTGACCAAGCATAACTTCTTCATACTTCATCATAAATTTTCCATCCAAGGATCATTTTGAATAGGATGCAATTCCCTACAACTAATCTTCATCCCACAAGTTCAAAATATGCACTCATCAAAAGATATGAATTTCTACATTATAGGTCCTTTTGAAAAGTCAACAAAAACACCTTTTGGGTCAAAGATTCTTACATGAACATGGAAGAACCAATTGATATGAAACCAAAAGGGTTGTTTAGGGTACATCCTAAGCTTTCTAAAAAGTCCAAGAACACCTCTCTAGGATTAAAATTGGAGTAGATATGCCTTGTAAAAGTTGACCATTTTTGCAAAATTTTCAAAAGTAAAATGTACTCAAAAGTGCATTTTTTGTCAAATGGGCCTAACTTTTTATGCTTGCATCTTGCTTGTGACATGGTCCACGACCCAAATCAGCATCCACACATTTTTTGCTTTATTTATTTATTTATTTTGATTTTTTATTATTTAAAAGTTAAATTAAATCAAATAAAGTGTAAAAAATATAAAAAGATTGGTTTTGATCTGATTTTTTTGTAGGAATCAAATCCAATTAGGCTGGCATAGCATATCAAATCGTGCAAGGGATTATTGAAGCAAAAATTGGCATGATTATGCTTGTTTTGGAAAGATATGATACAAGAGAAAAATCAAATCAAGTCGCATGATTATCAAAGATACAAAGTGTTTTTAGTTGCCCTAATTCGTTCCACTACATATACAGAACATAACCAAGCCAAGAAAAAAAGGATTGCAGGTCGTGATAGCACAAAACAAGTCTCAAAATTTTGCAAGAAAGTAGTGGGTTGGTTTCTACTCTAGAGGACGATTCAAGGCCATTCAAAGCTTCTAATCGATTCCTGGACATCTCCAGAATGTTCTCCAATCATTTTCAAGCCTCCACAAGCCCAGAAACACGACTTACAGACCCACGGTTTGCACATACCATCTTGAACTTGATTGTACAATTTGCGCATGATTAATCACTTTTAAGTATAACATTGTGTTTGTATCATCATTTGGGATGTTTTTGTTTAATTAATTTTGCGTTTTGATGCATGTATTCATAATTGCCATTGCTAGGGTTTGCTTTTCCGTTTTAGGGTTTTTATATACAGGTTTAATTGGCCCAAGAAAAGGGTACTGTGATGCTCGTGAGATCAAGACAGATTGATCTATGTACTCACAATTGATTTATCATGCTTGTTGTGAATTTTGGAAGCTTACAGGGTTATAGTTACAGAAGTTTGTCTGTAGGTAAAGGTATCACACCTAAAACGATGGACAGGGGAAGAAGAAGATATGTGGCACAACCTCATTGGCCTGTTTGAATAAAACGCGTGTTTTTATTTTTTTCCATTTTATCCATTTTGCTTTATATATTATGTATTGTTGTCATTATGTTGACAACTAATTCACGCAGTACAAATGGCAAGGGCGCGCGTTTGAAAGTGAAAGGACCTGGGTTCGATCCCAGGTCCCAACATTTTCTCTATTTTCTTAACATTTACATGTAGATCTTGTGCACAACCCTTTTCAGGCGCCCACTGTACACTCAACCATTGGATTCATCATCAATCCAGATCCAACGCCCAATGCTCAAGTCATACTATGGACCATCAGAAAGAGTATCACACTGGATCTAGCGCGTTGAATGGGCTGAGCAAGGAATGGGCCTAACAATTTCGGTGCTACACCCCCTGAATTGCTCAACAATACAGGCCCAATTTCTTTTATTTTTTATTTTATTTCCTTTATTTTAATTATTTGATTAATTATTTCCTTTTACAAAAATAACACAAAAGTCAGTTTTTTTTATTAAATCAAAAATCACAAAAACATCAAAAATTATTTTTTCATAAAATGTTCTATTTCTTTAATTAATTAGTTTAATTAAAATTAGGGCAATTTAATTCTTTTCATAATTAAAAATAATTAGAATTAGGGTTTAATTTTGTTCATAACCTAATTAATTTTTTCTCAAAAATAACCTAAATATTTTTTCAATTAGATTTTTTAGGTTTCCTAAATTATTCTTGCATTTAATTCGCCGCACGCTTTTAATTTCCTTTTTTTATTATTATTGTAACTGCTCCGAGTTTGTAATAGTAATTAGGGTTTCAGTTCCGCATCTTTATTTTAGGCCAAAATAATTATGTATCTGCAAAAGTCCTGTAATAGATAGGACTTTAAACTTCCCACATTTTATTTCCGTAAACTATAATCTGCTTAGATGAATGTTAATAGGATTGCATGGAAAGACAAACTGAAAATTAATACAGTAGAAAACCCTAATTATGCAAAGATAAATTAACTGAAAAAATTCACTCGCACATGCTCACTCCTAGGGTTTACTCCACTCCGGTTGCCTTCGGTAAACGATCATGAAATATAGGATT
This sequence comes from Vicia faba, assembly GCA_948472305.1. Classification (NCBI taxonomy): domain Eukaryota; kingdom Viridiplantae; phylum Streptophyta; class Magnoliopsida; order Fabales; family Fabaceae; genus Vicia; species Vicia faba. The sequence goes on along the minus strand of OX451736.1, from coordinate 933,084,254 downwards.
TTTTAGTGGTCGTCCTCTAGCCCCAAAAGATCTAAAATGACCCATTCGAAAGTTGCCTCGGAAAAGATCTTTAAGGCTTTAGGATGATTACTAACATTTCCTAACATTGCTTTTGTGATCGTAATTGTCCCTTCGAATGTCCCTTAAAACTCCAACGACGATGCTACCTATTTCTCAATAATGGGATAGCATTGTCTAAAAGGAAAACGAACAGAGTTTCTTCGAGTAGGTAGAAAACTCTTAAGTACTTGCTCAAACAAACAAACTTTTTCGCACAAACACTTTTCAAACAAAGTTTTCAAAAACAACTTCGTAACACTCTTGAGGACAGAAATAAGGGTTAACACGAAGTAAAACAAAACTTTTCAAAACAAGCACATACAAGCAATTTGAAAAATGAGCAAGTACCTAAGAGCCCATGGAAAACCATGGATGGAAAGGGTGCTAACACCTTCCCTTTCTATAATCTACCCCCCGTACTCATAAACATCTCGAAAAAGGTTTTTTATGTTCTTTTTCCTTTTCCTGATTAGATAAAATAAAAGTAGGTGGCGACTCTTGCTTACTGCGACATTTTGCGAACAAAAAATGCAAACCAGCATTAACAGTCGGTTCTGCCACCGTATCACAGTGTTCATTCGGACGGAGCTCATCGCCTACAAAGCAAAAAAATAAAGATAAATTCCAAAATGCTTGAAATGGTTAGTGAGAATGTTTATGATATTATGTACAAGTAAGCATATACACACAAGGAAAACAAGTCCTTATGTTTTAGGCTTGCATGGAGTCTTATAGGTAAGTACCCTCTTAATGTTTAGTTGGCTCAACCCGTCCTAGTAATAGTAACCGGGTTCTAAAGGATCTCAATATCAGCAAACTTTCTTTTAGGCATTGTCTCAGCATAATCAATCTTTTCTTGCAACCGAGATATCCCAAAAGTCCAATCTCAATGAGTGTAGTATCGAGTATCAACCAATTTTCAGCTTTCCACCGAAACCGGTTATCTCACTACGTCCTAATGGCCAAGTTGTTCAACTACGATTCTAAAGTCAGTTAGTGCTTCATGACGCCACTCAGCAGCCTCGTATTCTCCTCGATTCAACACAAGGGATACCGGTACCAACAAATGTGTCAAACTAATGTAGCAATTGCTTCAACCGTATCGGTCTATGCCATACAGTTTCCACAATCTATTGCTACTTACCTAAAAAGGTGTCCCAGATTCGGGTAGAGGATCAAAGCAAACCCAAACAAAGAACCATAATGTAAAGCAAACAAGTCAGACAATGAAAGCAAGTAAAGGTGATCTAGCCCTAAGGTAACCTCACTTTTAAGACACTCCCCAGCAGAGTCGCCAGTTCTGTAACACGGTGGGAGAACTGACTTGGGTGTTTTGCGTTTTACCACAATTGTGTGGATAGCAAGAGTCGCCACCGAATTTTCTTTTATCCAATAATGAAAGGTTGAAAAGAATAGGAAAGACCTTTCGAGATTTTTTCTTGAGTTCGGGGGGTAGGTTATGAAAAGGGAAGGTGTTAGCACCCTTTTCATCCGTAGTTATCTACGGGCTCTTAGTTGCTTGCTAGATCACTTGCTTTTGTTTGAAAATATGCTTGTGGTGTAGGTTTTTAAAGTATTTTGAAAAGAATGTCTTTGTAATGGTTCTCGTCTCTATAAGAACGCGTACAAAGTGTTTTGTCTTTTGAGAAATGTTTCAAAGTGAAGTGTTGGTGTAAAAAATGTTTTTGTTGTGAGCAAGCGAGCAACTAGGAGCATCCTACCTACTCAAAAGGTATTAAATGTTATTTTCCTCCTCCTTTAGATGTGGTTATCTTAACATTGATTTGGTAAGAAGCTTCATCGTTGGATGTGAAGGGACAGGCGCGGGTCAATCGTACAGTCATAGAAGGCAACTTGTGAGACGCTTTTAGCAATTTTTCGTAAGGGACTCATTTTATCGAAGGCAACATCGAGGGACATCAAGGGACTACGATCTTTTTTATTGAAGGGTCTTTTCTAAAGCATCCCATATTCGAGGGACATGACTGTTTTTTCCGAGGCAACAAGCGAGGTTACCCTAGAAGTGCGCGTGAGAAAGTGTGTTTGATTCGAGTTAAGTTGTTCTTTTATTAGGATTATCTAGCGATTTATTTTAAATCTTACCATACAGTATAAACAAAACAGTAAATTGCAGAAGTTAAAATTCTACGCTATTACAGAGCTTTCGGGAATGGGGTACAAGTTTAGGAATGGGGGAAAAGTAAATCCTAATTAAACTATTATATTAGTAGATACATAATTAGGAAAAACTAATGAGAAAATAATACATGAAGCGCTAAAAAGGGAAAGAAACAGAAAAATTGTTTTGGTGTTTGTTTGATGAAAAAAGTTTTGATAATTAACCTAAAACTGTTTTTTTGTTTAAAATTGGTTTGCTTGCTATATGAGTGTGGAGATAAGAAAATAATTTTTGAAAATGCAACGACCTAATGTCGAGGTTTTGGTTTAAAGAGGTGTATGTTTGAAAGTTGAGTTTTTTTAAAAATAAAATGAACATTGTTTTTAGTGATTTTTAAGAAAAAGATAATCTAAATTTCCTAAACATAAAAACTAACTAAATATAAAAAGAGAAAATGGGCCCAGAGGTTTAGAAAATAACTTATAGCCCAAAAACAAAAACCAAGGGCGTTGTGGGTGTATTAAATGGACTGGTAATGATGCTGAAGAGCAAAGGAAACAAGTTGGCCCGTATTGGATGACCCATTTGGAATCCACAAGCTGCCACTTTGAAGCAAAAACTCTAGATGAGTAGGCGCCGAATTCCTCTTAATATCAACTACCTTATTAAATTAAAAACACCTCATTAAAGTTAATTGATGCAAATTTCCCTTTCCAAAAAAAATCAAATCATGTTCTCTCATCTGCATTATTCATCATCCCAAAAGCAGAGCCAAAAGATCTCTCACGATGTCAGTACTCTCTTTCTCACTTTCTTCGATTCAACCTCATTTTCTCCATGAACATCGTCGCTCTCAGAGCTCAGTTTTCTTCTCAAACTCGATTGCCTCTCGAAGATTCTCTTTTTTTATTCGATTACAAACAAAACAATAACAACAATCACAAACCTAAGCCCAAAATCAACCCACCCTAACAAAATTGAAACAAAAAAAATCAAAGAGTTACATGACAACAACAAGAATTTACGTAAGCTGCTTCTTTGTTCCGCTTTTAAACTTCTTCTGTGTCTTTTATAGTTTTCTATGATTTGTTGTTTGTTCTTGTGAGTGAACGCGAGTGTTGCAGATGACAAGATACAACTATGTGTGCTACGGCCGTGAGTTATTGAGGGTGAGGAAGAGTTCGGTTGAGGATATTTGTGAGGAGTGAGTAAGGTAAGCTTTACGGTATGCTTGAGGTTTGCGTAGCTAGAAGTGAGTGATGATTGTGAGGTCCTTCTAGTGCAACTGTGATGTGTTGGTGGCTTTGGAGGAACTTTTGTAGATTTTTTACTGTGTTTCTTCTGAGCTTTCTCATGTTCTTCTTATTTCTTTCAAACTCCATCGGTGTTGCGGTATGATGTGACAAATATTATGGTAGGTTGGTTAACGTTACACAGTAGGTTTGTGAAGCTTGTTAGTAGAAGTTTTTGGAATGAATTTTTCTATGTAATTTCTGTCAGTGTCGTTATTTCGGTAAAAGGTTAAGCTATTGTTATTGTTGTTGCAGGTGCTGTAAGAGTTGGAGTTTCAAGAATATTGCGAAACAATGCGTTGGCAGGTTGAGGGAAGATCTAATCAGAAGGTATTGAAGTTGCTGGTTCTGAACAATTTCTGGGAAATTATTGGCTGGATCTTGATATTGCTTAGGGGAAGTTGTAGGTAAGATTGAAATTCAGAGCTTTTTTTTTTTGGAAATTAGCTAAATAGGGAGAATGGAAAATTGTTGTGGGTATCAATTGTTTGGGCTGAAGTTTTAAATCTTTTTCTGGTTTTTTCTTAACAAAAATTCCTCTCTCTTTCTTTATGTGGATTTTGTGCAGACAGGGGTTGAGATGTTTTCAAGGATGATCATGTTAGAATTTTCTATTGTGTTTTTTTTTATGTTTTAATAAATGACAGCAAAACAGAATTTCCATATAGAAGAATAAGTTGTAGCAACCTCATATGTTTAGTATAACAACAATTAGTGGAACAGAAGTGAAGAGAAAGAAAGAGAATAAGTTACCAGATTTGGAGTTCCGATTCTTATTAGGTAAGCTTTTGATGCTCATTCTTCTTTAATTTCCTCTTTTTCCTTCTGCCTTTGTATGTTGCTTCTGTATGGAGAGTTTATAATCTTGAGTTGAAGTTATGGATGGTTTTTTAGGGATGAAGGGCGTATGAAATAGTGGTCTTTATGAAAACAATGGCCTCTTTTCAGTTTAGTTTTCTCTTCTTTTTTTCATGCAGGGCTGCCCTGTTTTATATACAACAGTAGTGGGTTTAAGGGGGGAAAATTAATGAGTTTTTGAATGATTTTGGCTACTGTTTTATTGCTTTCTGGTGCAGATTTTATTTTGCTGATTTTTTTGTAACACTTGACTATTTATAGACAGGTTTGGACAGCAGTGGATCAGGTTTTTAGCAGGTTTCTTGGACTGTTACAAGCTGCTGTTTTTGGTATGTTGTTTTAGACAAAAGATACTACAAAAATTGGCTTGTTATGCATTGAAACAAGGCTGAAAAAATGGGTTGCTTTGCTGTTTTCTTGTACTGGTTTATAGGGTTGTAATGTGATATTTATGGGCCTTTAAACTCTTTTGCATTGCTGAAAATTTTGCTAATCACACACTTCTTTTCTTTTTCACTAGTTGATGAAGAAAACATGAAGATTGGAAGATGGAGCTTTGATAATGAAGGCATGGAGAATTTGAGAGACCCTGAAGATGAAGTCTTTAGGCATAGAAACTTGAAGAATTTCTTTTGTGATTGTAGCTTGAAACTTTATTGAATATAATTTGGGCATTGACTTGCACGATTTGTAAATGAAACAATAGTTACTTGGAGCTTTTGAAATTGTATATTTCTTATGCGTCTTGCAAATTGAATGAGAACCTTTGAATGATGTCGAACTTTTGTCAATTCGAAATCAAAAGACTTGAATTTGGAGTTTTGAACTTTGAATCATGAAGTGATTGAGATTCCCTAGAACCCATCTACTTACTTCTTTTAGGACAGGTTGAACCAATTAAACTTCAAGAGGGTACTTACCTATAAAACCCATGCAAGCCTAAACCTAAGGTCATTGTGTGATTTGTTTGTGATTAATTATTCATGACATCATGAACATCATAACATCATGCCATAGCATTCTCACTAACCATTTCAAGGATATATGAATTTATCTTTGTTCTATTTTGTAGGATATGGCTTCCACTCGTAGAAATACCATCTGGATCAGTTTTATAAAAGCGCCTCCTCGACTCCAAGAGTTAGCATCAAGGGTTCCTAAAGATTCTCCCTTCACCAAAAGATATGGTCGACTTCTCAGTTTGGCTACCTCAAGCTTTCAATAAGAAATGATGTGTGTGCTCTTTCAGTTCTTTGATTCTATACATCATTTCTTCACCTTTCTCGATTACCAATTGATGCCTACATTGGAAGAATTCTCTCAACTATTAGGAGTGTTTGTGCTTGATCAAATACCATTCACTGATTTGGAGGAAGCTCCAAAGTTTGAAGTTATTTCCAAGGCTTTTCATTTGAAGATATCCGACATTGTAGCTAATTGGGAAACAAGGAGTGGAGTCAAGGGTTTTCTAGTCAAGTTTCTGGTAGAGAAGGCTCGACTGTTCTGGGAAGATATGGATTTTCAGGCTTTTGAATATGTCTTGGCCCTTCTAGTCTATGGTTTGGTTTTATTCCCTAATCCAGACCAGCTTATAGACGTGAATGTTGTCAAGATTTTTCTTTCTTGTAACCCCGTGCCTACTCTTCTTGGAGATATTCTACATTGTTTTCACACTCGCACCATGAAGAAGAGAGGGACTCTTTTGTGTTGCATTCCGTTGATGTCTCGGTGATTTATTTCACACCTACCTCAATTAGTATTGAAGAATGAACAAGGCTTAACGTGGTCTCAAAGGGTGATGTCGCTCTCTCATTCAGATATATATTAGTGCCCCTGATCTCTAGAGGATGTTACCATTATTGATCGTTGTGGAGAGTTCCCTAATGTTCCACTCTTGGGCATTAGGGGAGGTATTACTTATAACTCTTCTTTTGCATTACGATAGTTTGGGTATGCCTGAAGAGATGGTCCCCATAATACGCTTGTCCAAGGTTTTCTATTTGACTATGAAAGCGATGTCCAAGGTTATCGTCAAAGGTTTGTATGAGCTTAGGGCATGGTAAACAAGGTTGATAGCAAGACTTTAGGGCATAAAAATTCCATCCCTCTTGAGTCTTACCTCAAATGGGTACGAACTCGTGCTCAAAGTCTCATGATGCCGTATCCAGCCATTCTACCTGTGATTATGGAACCAATTTCCGAAGGGGATGTTCCCTATACCATTCTCCATCCTGACATGTCTACCAACTTCAAGGAATTGCAGAGATTGTGAATTTAACTCAAGGGAGAACGAGACACCTTTGAAGCTCGATTTTATGAAAGCGAGAAGAAAGTGTTGGAGCTCACAAGGCAACTTCACGAGGAGCGAAGCCTGAATGCCTACGTTGCACCAAAGAGGATGCGTTCATGGGAGACTTGAGTCTTTTTGTTTTAGGAGTTTATTCTGTCATCTCTTTAAATACTTTTTGCTTTTTTCCATTGACAAGCATCATCTAAATTTGCTCAAGTCTACTCAAGGGTTGCACAGTCAACCACTCTCCTAAGCCAGTCAAATTAGGGTTTTGGTTCTCTCAAGGAATTTGAGGTTTTCAATGGCTCAATCAAGTCCAATATGCCTATATACATTGTCAAGCATCTCCATGTCAAGTTTCAAGGCTCACAGCAACAAATTGCACAGTCAAAAGCCCTAATTGCTTCACAATCAACTGTAGGGGTAAAATGGTCATTTGGCAGTCAAAAGTCAAAACAATTTGGTCAACATCTTATTTTGAATCCACAATCATCATTTGATCAAGTTTTGATCATGATTCCACAAGAATGGCTCAAAAATCATCAGGATGCAAAAGTTTCCATTTTTGGACAGTTGAAAAGTCAACTGTAACTTGACCAAGGCATAACTTTCTCATGTTTCATCAGGAAAATCCCATCCAATGCTCATTTTGAAGGGGATGAGATTTCCTACAACTAATCTTCACATTCCAAGTCCAAGAAATACTCTCACAAAAAGTTATCAATTTCAACATTATAGGTCATTTTCAAAAGTCAACAAAAAGGCATTTTAAGTCAAAGACCATAACTTGAGATTGGTAAATCAAAATGACATGGGACCAAAGGCATTGGTTAGAGGACTTCAAGACCTTTCCAAAATGTCCAAGAACATGTTCATATGATTAAAATTGAGCAAGATATGCATTGGAGAAGTTGGGAAATTTTTGTGAAATGGCAAAGTCAACTATCCTTGAAACTTCAATTTTTGACAAAAGGGCCCACTTTCTTCCACTTGATTCAGCCTTCTCATGCCACACACGTGTCCCATGATTAATTTCAAGATCAAACATTTATTTTTCTATTTTATTTAATTTTTATTGATTTAATTCATTTTAAATCCATAATAATTCAAATAAAATCTAAAAATCAATGGAATAGTGTCGTTTGGATTTGAATAGCTTCCATACATCATGTGCCAGCTCACAAACTCATGCTAGGGTTATTTTGTACACCAAGTCTTGGTTTTGCTTAAAAAAGGGAAAGTTTGTTAATGATAAAAAAACCTAAGACTAATTCTCTCATGTGCATGGATCAAGACCCAGCTAATGACCTAATCCCTTTCTCATATATACACACGGTCTAAACCTAATTGGGGACACGTGCAAAAGCTGTTACAGAGCCATAACCATTATTCAAAAATCAAGCAAAAAACTCAAAACTGAAATCAATCTTCCAGCACAAAAAAAAGCCCTTTATTAATTCCAATAGATTGCTGAGACTTGGAGGAGCATTTTGCAATCAGAAACAAGCTCTAAAGCTCAAGAACACGGCCAAACAGAAACACGGTTTGCTCATTATTTTCCATAATCGAAATTCAAGTTTTATGCATCCTTAACATGATATAATCATTGCTTTGCATTGCTAACATCATTCTGAAGCTAATGGGATAGATTAATTTGATTATGGTGCCCTGAAACGAAAACGGCCATTAAAGAAATCTAGGGTTTCGAAGCTTGGATTTTAGGGCTTTCATGACCAAGCAAAATTAGGACTAATGATGCCTATGGTTGGACTCAGAAGATCAAGACGAATTCATTGGACACCTCGCGCCCTATTTATATAATGCACAGGCCTAATCACTATTTTTAGCATTTGCATTTTGAGGGGATTAAAAACCCCCGCTATTTGACTCTGTTTTGCAGGTATAAATTAGGAAGACGATGATGTGTTATCATGCTATTGGACCATTCAAAAATAAGCGCGCGTTTTATTGACACAACATAATTGTTATTTTTTAATATATTATATTTGCTGCTTATCATACTAACAAAAGCGCGCGTTTGGCTTAGTGGAAGAGGACGTGTTTGGCAATCAATGGGACCTGGGTTCGATTCCCAGGTCCATCCAAATCTCAATATTATTTTGTCTAACACGTTCCTATGCAGCTTCACAATAATATTCCACCATGAACCTTCAGCGTTCCACATGCCAAGTGGCCATGATCATCAATCCAAGAGCCAAAAGGTGATGAACACTGTATTCTCCAGTCAACGAGTGCGCATCTGATCAGGAAAGTCAATAGGCTTGAATTGATATTGGGCCCAAATTTCCAGACAAACCTCCAGGATTGGATCAAACCCCCCTGGTTCATTTTTATTTATTTTCTTTTCCTTTTAATTCTTTTAATTATTATAATTATTATTAATTCATAAATTAAATATTTTTCATATAAAAATCAGAAACTAATATTGTAATTATTATTTATTATTTTCACCATTAGTAATTTATCTTGTAAATAAAATGTAAATTAATTTAATTAGTTAAATTAGATTAACTTTAACCTTTTTTATAATAAATAAAATAAACTTAGAATTAGGTTTCATTAACTTTTAATTTTAATTCCTTTTTCTTTTTATTTTCATTAAAAACACAAAAAAACATTTTTCTTGTAAATAATTAAGTAATTAATTAGTATTAGGTTTAATTTTAATTAATTGCAAAAAAGGACAAACCACAATTTCCTTATTTCTCAAAAGGGTCAATACCCTAAGGACGTCCCGATTCATTCTTTCGCGCATTATTCTTTATTTTAATTATATTATTGTAACTGTTTCCAAGGATGTAATAATTAATTAGGATTGACCGTTTTATTTACCTTTCCGTACTTATTTATCAAAACGGGTTTTTGTTTTTGGCGATATATAGACCCGCGCCTTGTAATAGCGTAGATTCATATTTTCGCAATTTATTTTCCGCACTCTTAACTGTTAAAAATGCATGAAAGACTTGTATGACAAATAAAAACAATCCGTAGCTCACAAATAACATGCAAAGACAATTTAACTAAAAAACAACACACATGCACATGCCACTCTTAGGGTACGCCTCACTTGGTTGCCTCGACGTGGTCATTGAGTATAGGGTGTTTTAGAGGTCGCCCTCCTGTCTAAAGATCAAAGTTGCCTCGAAACGGTTGCCTCGGATAAAAAGGATCTAGGGCATTAGGGTTACCGCTAAGGCGTCCTACTATTGCTTTGGTGATCACATTGTCCCGATAATCGAATTGACCTGAATACCTCCAACGATGGTGCTACCTACCTCTCAATGGTGGGATAGCACTACCTAAAGGACTCTTACACAGCCTAATTCCTTAGAGTAGGTAGATCTCATGGGTACTTGCTCTCTCAAACAAACAAAACAACTTTTCGCACTGACACTTTCAAAAGTTTTCAGACAAATTTTTCATACACTCTTGAGGACAGATACAAGAGTTACTTAGAAATTTTTCGAACGAAACTTTTTTTCAAAACCCACACACACTTGAAAAGCAAACAAATTTTTGAAAACATAAGAGCAAGTACCTAAGAGCCCGTGGATAACCACGGATAGAAAGGGTGCTAACACCTTCCCTTTCTATAAATCTACCTCCCGAATCGAGAGACATCTCAAAGAAGGAATTTTGCTGTGCTTTTGTCCTTTCCATGTTGGAGAACATAAAAGATGGTGGCGACTCTTGATCAACGCGACATTTCGCGAACCAACTTTAAACAGTCAGTTCTATTTCCACCGATCACAGAACTGGCAACTCTGCTGGGGAAATTAATAAGTGGGGTGTACCTTAGGAATAGTTCATCATCATGTTTTCAATTGCTTGCCTTGCTTGATTTAATATTGTGGGCCTGTCTTGGAGTTTCATAGATCCTAACCCGGATATGGGGGATACCTCTTAGAAAGTAGCAACAAACTGTGAGGGAACTGTGCGGGGTATACTGACATGGTTGAAGCAGTTTGCTACGTTGATGTGGCACTTTAGTGAGTACCGGTAACCCTTGAGTCAAGTCAAGGAGAGTACGGGGCCGACGCGTGGTGTCGTGAAGCATCAACTGACCTTAGGAACCTTACTTGACCATCCTGGCCTCTTTAGGGGTAGTGAGATGATCGACTTTGGTGCAGTCCGAAGTTGGTAGATACTCGATACTACACTCATTGAGGGTTGTTTTCTTGGAATATTTTGATCGCCAGTTCAGTGGCTAAATCAAAACAATGAACATGGAAAACAACCCTATGATATTGAGCTCCTTAGAACCCGGTTACTTTTGATAGGAAAGATTTTTGAGCCCACCAACTTCAAGAGGGTAGTACCCAAACTTCATGCTGGCCTGAACTCTAAGGGCGGTCTTGTGTGACTTGTGTGCCTTCATACTTGAACTACTTGCATACCTGTTATCTAACAACACGGGTTCCTTGCAGGCTTTGTCTACAGTCCTTAATCTGGGCTTATAACAGGGTTTACTTACATTACTCCACGCATATTATAGCATCATACCATCTTACCATTGTATACATCCTGTATAAGGACTAATCCATTTCAAGGATCTCAAGGGTTTGTGATGCAGGTCATGCTGAATCAAAAGTCTATCAAGGGGCAAAGGGGATTTATTTTCCTCTAGCCAAGGTTAATGACTTAAGTCAGGGGCTACGACCCACTGGATATGGTGAGCCTTGACTCTTGAAGAAGGACTCTCAACAACATGAAGTTCCTTCAATCAAGCTACCAGATTCTAACAATTCTTTCTTGTTTACCCCACGAGATCCTTGAAAACATTGCATGCATGCATACATATCATTGCATTACAGGCACCCCTTTTTACAGGTCACTTACCTTCTTCGCTATTTATTTCAGCAATCATCATGAACCCTGAATTACCTAATGAACAAGCTATCAAGGCCCTCCAGGCCCAGAACGCCCAGTTTCAAGAGCTGGTCATGAGCTTAGCACAGGGTCAACAGGATTTGAAGACTCTGCTCTTGAAGAAGAAGAAGAAGAAGAGGACTGTGTTGTTCAACCCTAGACGCAAGTCTGGGAATGGATCACAAAATGAGGCTGAGCTGACCACCCCATCTGCTGGGAAAGACAGTCCCCAAGAGAGAAGGGTTCCTAGTCTCGTGGTCTCTGACGACGAGACAGATTTCAATGATGAACAGTACCCTCCTGCTGAGGATAGGTACAAACAATTGGAAGACCGGTTAAGCGCCATGGAAATACAGAAGGTGCCCGACCTAGACTTCAAAGATCTAGGTTTGTCCTCTGGGGTGGTGATCCCTCACAAGTTTAAGGCACCTGCCTTTGTGAAGTACGATGGGGCTTCCTGTCCTAAGCTGCATCTCAGATCCTACGTAAGGAGGATCCAACCTTACACTGTTGACAAGAATCTATGGATCCATTTCTTTCAGGAAAGTCTTTCAGGGACTCAACTCGAATGGTTCTATCAGCTGGATGGAGCCAGTATTCGTAACTGGGAGGACTTGGCTACTGCATTCTACAAGTAGTATCAGTACAATTCCAACCTCGCTCCTACGCGTACCCAACTCCAGGGTATGTCACTTGGGACGGGTGAAGGATTCAAAGAATATGCGCAAAAGTGGAGAGACCTTGCTGGAAGGGTGCAACCACCTCTGACTGACCGGGAACTCGTTGACATGTTCTTGGGGACCCTGTCTGGGCCATTCTTCAACCATCTGATTGGGAATTCTTCTACTGGGTTTATAGATCTGATCTTGACTGGTGAAAGAATTGAAGCTGGTATCAAGGCTGGGAAGATCCAAGAAGCTGTACCTTCTGATACTCACAAGAAGCCTTACACGGGGAAGAAAGAGTCCAATGTTGCATACAGCCAGAAGAGTCGTCATGACCAACACGTAGGGGCAGTCATGATCTCCGGTTCTGCACCACGCCGACAATAGAAAAAGGGAAATCAGCAAAGGCCCGACGAGCCTAAAAGACAGTTCACCAATATCAATATGCCGTTGTCACAAGCATTACATCATATGTTGAAGATGAATCTGATTGCGGTGATCAACCCTCATGCAAATCCAAAGACTTCTTCTCCAAGCTACAACCCAGATGCGAGGTGCGCTTATCATTCTGGTAGCCCGGGGCACGACACTGAGGATTGTTGGGCGCTGAAATACAAGATCCAGAATAAGATTGACGCCAAAGAGATCGAATTCGAGCCTGCCGAGACTCCCAACGTGATCGCTGCTCCCTTGCCAAAACATGGCTAGGATTGAGAGACTCTTGTTTCATTTAAATTCTGATATTGTATTTTTCTATGTTTATTCAAACACTTATCATGTCAAACTCTATTATTTCATTAATGCATTACACGTGTCTGTTTTGAAGTAATTGTGTTCACTATATTTAAAATTGCTTTTATTTTTCTGGATGCTCAACTCTCGATTGATAATTCTAAGCCTCTTGAGGGAGGATGACGAAAACGATACCACGATATTTACAGTATGCTTTTGAACAGACCCCGCTGATGAGGTACAGGCATTGTTTCAATTCCTAAACACTGGAGTCATAAGGAAGATAATCCCTCGTCAACCCCTTCGAGCCAAAGAAGTTGGAGTTTTTTCTTTTCAAAAATTAAAACCCTTAATCATAACCTGGGGCAGGGTAGTTCTCTCAGTTGATCCAAGTGCATAACGAATGACATCAAAAGAAGTCCTCTTGAAACAAAAGACAGTGATGGTTCTGAATAATCATAAAGACAGGCAGTCATTACAAAAAAAAAAACTAAAGCCCAATAAGTCAAAACCTATGAAGGAGACTTACAAAACTGGGGCATCCCGCTGACTGTAATCATAAAAGAAACAGTTCAGGCAAAAAACAGGCATAACAAAATCAAAAAAGAAAGAGGTCCTACAAACCCTCAACCAAAAAAGGAATGACTGCCTATTCCAAATAAATTGTCAGTATCCGAACCATCACCGGAATGTCAGAGCAAAGACTCAAACAAGATCTAATGCACGATTAGCTGAGTTTAGGATCGAAGAACATCACGAAGAGCGGGTGGGTACAAATAAATTTTGAGCCTTTATCCTTTGTTTCTTAAACCGTGAACCAGGCCACGTTATAACCCTTAAAAGTCCTAGCTGAAGCATGGGTTAATTCGAAAGCATACTGTTGCAAAAGGTATCCTGACTCCTTAAGGCTCGTTGTAAAATCCTGAGTTGACATCACATTTTACAAAAATTCACTTGTTTTACTGAAAAATACATTGTCAAAAACTTCGAAACAGACATAAGTGTTGCATTCTTAATATAACATTGTTTGCGTATGACTATTTGTTCGAACAGCAGAGAAATTCGCACGACGAATGTCTAATGAACAAAAGCACTTCCAATTAAGGGGCATGGCATGATCGTTGTCCGTCATCTGGGGCAGTTAAGTCAAGATTCAGAGAATCTCTCAAATGCTAAACAGCCTGGGGCAAATCTCCGCCTGAGTCACTTGGGGCATTATACATGAATTCCAGTCATGAACCTTGCATGATCAGACATCTTCTAGTAGTACGGCGACACAACACTACTGACAGGAGCACCTCCCTACATCCTGAGAGCATGGACATAGTCGGGAAAGTACTACGCATAATCAAAGACCCGCTAGGTTGACACACCTAGGCAAAAATAAGGGCTTCCCGGCGAACCAAAAAGGTTCGGGCAAAAATAAGGGATGAAAATGAAAAAATCTGTACACCCGACAAGTCGAAAACCTGAAAAGGCGGCTTGGGCAAAAAAGGGTATCCCGATGGATTGAAAACCCGAAAGGGCGGTCCAGGCAAAAGTTAGGGATCAAAGCGTACGACTATATTCCGACATCTCGTCACTTGCCTACCAGAAGAAGAATTGTCAAACCAGCAGTCATCAAGCACCTCCACAGGTACCTTCTCCTGTAGAAACTAGGGCAATAAAGATTTGTCTGAACTGTACAAGCTGCTCTGTCCTCCAGATGCCAAAGTAAGTTCGGCTGAAGAACGTAACCAAGATACCTCCGCTCCCCACATAGTAAGACCAGAATCAGCAATACTCTCCTCAAACAGAGTTGGTCTCCCATCAGCCCCGAAAAGGCACAGTATCTCCAGCAAGTCAGCGATACTCTCCCCAAGCAGAGTTAGGCTACTATCAGCCTTAAGGAAGTTGGGTACCCCCGGAAGATCTCAATATTCCCCAGCGGAATATACAGATGTTCCTAAGCAAGCATCCTCGGCAGTCTTAGTATAAGATTGTTCCCCAGCGGAATACCAGGCACCCCAGCGGAGCCATTTCCCAGTATAGTCCAAAAGTTTCCCCAGAAGAATTGAATCAATCTCCCCAGTAGAGTCTGGACGCTCATCCCCAGTAGAGTCTGGAAGCTTGTCCCCTGCAGAATACGAACGTCTCTCCCCGACCATGTTCAAAGGTTATTCCCCACCAGAGCTTATAACTGGGTTATCCTCAGCTAATCACCACGGAAAGATCGTCCTCGGCGAAGTTCTTCCTATCCCCCAGCGCAGTTCGTCAAATCCTCAACAAAACATATCAACGGAATCCCCAGCGGAGTTCTCATCAAAACCTCAGCGAAGTATCTCTTCCCACAGAGTAATTCCCCGCAGAGTAATCTCTCCAACAAGTTTATTCCTCAACGGAGTCACCTTCTCCTACCGGTTTATTCTTGCAATCATCATCCCCAGCGGAAACGAATAATTCTACTCTTCAACATCAGCCCAGGATTCAACAAATTTCCCGGCATTTGTCAAGGATTTATTTTCCCAGACGAAAATACATCCATAAACATATCACATTTCATACCTCCTATTTACATACATGATAAAATGCATACGACACAATCTCGTTTCGAGAACATCATGACATCATGCATCTCATACACCATGACATTGCATACAGCTAACGCTTTGCCTTTTCAGAAAAAGGTCAATCAAAGGATGATTACCATCTACCTTTGCAGTCCCAGATCAACACCGGTAACAAGCCAGGAAAATTTTGTGGACGACTGATCGTGGGTTAATACCTGAAACCAGACAGGACAATTATCTACTTGATCATCATGAAGCAACCCTACACCGGTTCCTTTCTCAATTACAGATAGAGTTTCACACGGACTCATCATCAGGCAACCCTACACCGGTTCCTTCTCAAGTTTTAGACGAAGTCTTACATGGACTTATCCCAAGGTAACCTTACCCCGGTTCCTCAAGAAGTTTTACACGAACTTACCCTGCAGTAACCTTACCCCGGTTCCTCCAGAAGTCTTACACGGACTTACCTCAAGATAACCTTACCCCGGTTCCTCAAGAAGTTTTACACGAACTTACCCTGCAGTAACCTTACCCCGGTTCCTCCAGAAGTCTTACACGGACTTACCTCAAGATAACCTTACCTCGGTTCATCAAGAAGTTTTACACGAACTTACCCCGCAGTAACCTTACCCCGGTTCCTCCAGAAGTCTTACACGGACTTATCCCAAGGTAACCTTACCCCGGTTCCTCAAGAAGTTTTACACGAATTTATCCCGAAGTAAACCCTACACAGGTTTCCTTCTCAACTCAAGATGCAGTTTCACACGGGCTCATCATCAGTCAACCCTACACAGGTTTTCTTTCTTCTAGGATGAAGTTTTACACGGACTCATCATGAGGCGACCCTACACCGGTTCCCTTTCTCTCTCCAGACGCAGTTTTACACGGGCTCGTCATCAAAGTAACCCTACACAGGTTTCCTTCCCAAACTCCAGACGCAGTTTTACACAGACTCGTCATCAGTAAACGATACACAGGTTTCCTTCTCAAACTCCAGACGCAGTTTTACACGGACTCGTCATCAGTAAACCCTACACAGGTTTCCTTCCTTCAAAGATGCAGTTTCACACAGGCTCATCATCAGTCAACCCTACACAGGTTTCCTTCCTTCAAAGATGCAGTTTCACGCAGGCTCATCATCAGTCAACCCTACACAGGTTTCCTTCATTCCAAGATGCAGTTCTGCACGGACTCGTCGTCATTAAACCCTACACAGGTTTCCTCCTTAGCTCCAGATGCAGTTTCACACGGGCTCATCATCAAAGTAACCCCACACAGGTTTCTTCCCCATTTCAGATGCAGCTTCACACGGGCTCATCATCAGTCAACCCTACACAGGTTTCCGCCTTTCCAAGATGCAGTTTTACACGAGCTCATCATCAGGCGACCCTACACAGGTTCCCTCTTTCAACTTACAACTCAACAGACAATCTCCAAATAGCATCTATAAGCCCATTCCCGACAAGGTTCTGGTACACTTCCAGATGGCATCTTTAAGCCCATCCCCACAACTATCCATTACACTTCCGAATGGCATCTATAAGCCCATTCCCGACAAGATTTTGTCTCACCCCCAGACGGCATCTATAAGCCCATCCTCCTATCCATCACCTCGCCAAATGGCATCTGTAAGCCCGTTCCCAACATCATACTGCTGATACTCCACTATGCGAGTGCAAATTTCTGGGCACTCTAGTGTTCAATCATCTTCCACCTTTGGATCACGAAAGGCACGCAAGCTAATCTACATCCTCAGGTCTAAGAAGATTGAACAGGGGCAACTGTTATACCCCAAAATTTGCCCTCCCATATTCTTTAAAGTTTTGACAAGCATCATCTAAATTTGCTCAAGTCTACTCAAGGGTTGCACAGTCAACCACTCTCCTAAGCCAGTCAAATTAGGGTTTTGGTTCTCTCAAGGAATTTGAGGTTTTCAATGGCTCAATCAAGTCCAATATGCCTATATACATTGTCAAGCATCTCCATGTCAAGTTTCAAGGCTCACAGCATCAAATTGCACAGTCAAAAGCCCTAATTGCTTCACAATAAACTGTAGGGGTAAAATGGTCATTTGGCAGTCAAAAGTCAAAAAAATTTGGTCAACATCTTATTTTGAAGCCACAATCATCATTTGATCAAGTTTTGATCATGATTCCACAAGAATGGCTCAAAAATCATCAGGATGCAAAAGTTTCCATTTTTGGACAGCTGAAAAGTCAACTGTAACTTGACCAAGGCATAACTTTCTCATGGTTTATAAGAAAAATCCCATACAATGCTCATTTTGAAGGGGATGACATTTCCTACAACTCATATTCACATTCCAAGTCCAAGAAATGCTCTCACAAAAAGTTATCAATTTCAACATTATAGGTCATTTTCAAAAGTCAACAAAAAGGCATTTTAAGTCAAAGACCATAACTTGAGATTGGTAAATCAAAATGACATGGGACCAAAGGCATTGGTTATAGGACTTCAAGACCTTTCCAAAATGTCTAAGAACATGTTCATATGATCAAAATTGAGCAAGATATGCATTGGAGAAGTTGGGAAATTTTTGTGAAATGGCAAAGTCAACTATCCTTGAAACTTCAATTTTTGACAAAAGGGCCCACTTTCTTCCACTTGATTCAGCCTTGTCATGCCACACACGTGTCCCATGATTAATTTCAAGATGAAACATTTATTTTTCTATTTTATTTAATTTTTATTGATTTAATTCATTTTAAATCCATAATAATTCAAATAAAATCTAAAAATCAATGGAATAGTGTCATTTGGATTTGAATAGCTTCCATACATCATGTGCCAGCTCACAAACTCATGCTAGGGTTATGTTGTACACCAAGTCTTGGTTTTGCTTTAAAAAAGGGAAAGTTTGTTAATGATAAAAAAAACCTAAGACTAATTCTCTCATGTGCATGGATAAGAACCCAACTAATGACCTAATCCCTTTCTCATATATACACACAGTCTAAACCTAATTAGGGACACGTGCAAAAGCTGTTACAGAGCCATAACCATTATTCAAAAATCAAGCAAAAAACTCAAAAATGAAATCAATCTTCCAGCACAAAAAAAGCCCTTTATTAATTCCAATAGATTGCTGGGACTTGAAGGAGCATTTTGCAATCAGAAACAAGCTCTAAAGCTCAAGAACACGGCCAAATAGAAACACGATTTGCTCATTATTTTCCATAATCGAAATTCAAGTTTTATGCATCCTTAACATGATATAACCATTGCTTTGCATTGCTAACATCATTCTGAAGCTAATGGGATAGATTAATTTGATTATGGTGCCCTGAAACGAAAACGGCCATTAAAGAAATCTAGGGTTTCGAAGCTTGGATTTTAGGGCTTTCATGACCAAGAAAAATTAGGACTAATGATGTCTATGGTTGGACTCATAAGATCAAGACGAATTCATTGGACACCCCGCGCCCTATTTATATAATGCACAGGCCTAATCGCTATTTTTAGCATTTACATTTTGAGGGGGTTAAAAACCCCCGCTATTTGACTCTGTTTTGCAGGTATAAACGAGGAAGACGATGATGTGTTATCATGCTATTGGACCATTCAAAAATAAGCGCGCGTTTTATTGACACATCATAATTGTTATTTTTTAATATATTATATTTGCTGCTTATCATACTAACAAAAGCGCGTGTTTGGCTTAGTGGAAGAGGACGTGTTTGGCAATCAATGGGACCTGGGTTCGATTCCCAGGTCCACCCAAATCTCAATATTATTTTGTCTAACACGTTCCTATGCAGCTTCACAATAATGTTCCACGATGAACCTTCAGTGTTCCACATGCCAAGTGGCCATGATCATCAATCCAAGAGCCAAAAGGTGATGAACACTGTATTCTCCAGTCAACGAGTGCACATCTGATCAGGAAAGTCAATAGGCTTGAATTGATATTGGGCCCAAATTTCCAGACAAACCTCCAGGATTGGATCAAACCCCCCCTGGTTCATTTTTTTTATTTTATTTTCCTTTTAATTCTTTTAATTATTATAATTATTATTAATTCATAAATTAAATATTTTTCATATAAAAATCAGAAACTAATATTGTAATTATTATTTATTATTTTCACCATTAGTAATTTATCTTGTAAATAAAATGTAAATTAATTTAATTAGTTAAATTAGATTAACTTTAACCTTTTTTATAATAAATAAAATAAACTTAGAATTAGGTTTCATTAACTTTTAATTTTAATTCCTTTTTCTTTTTATTTTCATTAAAAACACAAAAAAAAACATTTTTCTTGTAAATAATTAAGTAATTAATTAGTATTAGGTTTAATTTTAATTAATTGCAAAAAAGGACAAACCACAATTTCCTTATTTCTCAAAAGGGTCAATACCCTAAGGACGTCCCGATTCATTCTTTCGCGCATTATTCTTTATTTTAATTATATTATTGTAACTGTTTCCAAGGATGTAATAATTAATTAGGATTGACCGTTTTATTTACCTTTCCGTACTTATTTATCAAAACGGGTTTTTGTTTTTGGCGATGTATAGACCCGCGCCTTGTAATAGCGTAGATTCATATTTCCGCAATTTATTTTCCGCACTCTTAACTGTTAAAAATGCATGAAAGACTTGTATGACAAATAAAAACAATTCGTAGCTCATAAATAACATGCAAAGACAATTTAACTGAAAAACAACACACATACACATGCCACTCTTAGGGTACGCCTCACTTGGTTGCCTCGACGTGGTCATTGAGTATAGGGTGTTTTAGAGGTCGCCCTCCTGTCTAAAGATCAAAGTTGCCTCGAAACTGTTGCCTCGGATAAAAAGGATCTAGGACATTAGGGTTACCGCTAAGGCGTCCTACTATTGCTTTGGTGATCACATTGTCCCGATAATCGAATTGACCCGAATACCTCCAACGATGGTGCTACCTACCTCTCAATGGTGGGATAGCACTACCTAAAAGAATCTTACACAGCCTAATTCCTTAGAGTAGGTAGATCTCATGGGTACTTGCTCTCTCAAACAAACAAAACAACTTTTCGCACAGACACTTTCAAAAGTTTTCAGACAAATTTTTCATACACTCTTGAGGACAGATACAAGAGTTACTTAGAAATTTTTCGAACGAAACTTTTTTTCAAAAACCCACACACACTTGAAAAGCAAATAAATTTTTGAAAACATAAGAGCAAGTACCTAAGAGCCCGTGGATAACCACGGATAGAAAGGGTGCTAACACCTTCCCTTTCTATAAATCTACCTCCCGAACCGAGAGACATCTCAAAGAAGGAATTTTGCTGTGCTTTTGTGCTTTCCATGTTGGAGAACATAAAAGACGATGGCGACTCTTGCTTACTGCGACATTTCACGAACCAGCTTTAAACAGTCAGTTCTATTTCCACCGATCACACATGGCATCCGCATAACATGCATCATACCATAAGCAGGTTTTCTGACACAGGTTTCCTCATCTTTCTACTGTTTATTTCAGTATAAGATGGATCTCGAGCAAACCGTTAAGGACTGCAGACTCAACATACTCAGTTCCAAAAAACTCTTCTCAACTTGGCAAAAGGCCAACAAGAAATCATGACGCTTATCGTCACGAAGAAGAAGACCAAGAAGACAATTGTGATCAACATGGGGAAGAGGTTCAAAGGCCCCGCCTGACAAGTTCAAATTGAAGAGGACCCCTCCTCCGAGGATGATAATCAATATGCTATAAGCACCCATGCTAGGGTTGGGAATAACCAAATTTCCTAGGATGATAATTATTCGAATGAGTAATACCCGCACGCCGACGAGAAAAATAAGAAGCTAGAAGACAGATTAAAAGCTATAGAGATCCAAGCAGTGCTTAGCTTGGAATTTGGAGACTTGGGTTCGGTTCCTGGGGTGGTCATTCCACACAAATTTAAGATCCCTATCTTTGCCAAGTGTGATGGTGTCTCATGTCCGAAGCTTCATCTTAGATCATACATCCGCAAGATCCAACCGCATACCGCCGATAGGAAACTATGGGTGCACTTTTTTCCAAGAGAGTCTATCTGGAACGTAGTTGGAGTGGTTTTACCAATTGGAAGGGACAAATATCCATACATGGGAGGATCTGGCTGCTGCCTTTTACCTTCAATACCAATATAATGTTGATTTGGCACCGGCCTGGGTGAAATTGCAAAGTATGAACATGGGTTCAAATGATGGCTTCAAAGAGTACGCCCAAAAGTGAAGAGACATGGCTGGCAGGGTGCAGCCACCTTTAACTGATAGAGAATTGGTAGACATGTTTATGGGAACATTTACTGGTCCATTTTTCAATTTGCTGATTGGGAGTTCATCATTCGGATTTAGTGAATTGATCTTAACTGGCGAGAGGGTGGAAAGTGGAATTAAAAGTGGGAAGATACTTATGGCATCCACCACTAATGCTATGAAAAAGCCATTTATTGGTAAAAAAGACGCTAATGCCGTGTATGGATCAAGAAGTCGTGTTGAGAATGACCATCATCATTCAGTGGGGGAAGTATTGATTTCCAATCCAACTCCAACTTAACGACCGCATCAACAAAACAATCAACAAAGGCCAGACATCTCGAGTGGTAGGGTTTTGAATAACACCACTGCTAACTCCAAGTGGATTGTAAAGACTGTGGTGGCTAAGATGACATGTGTGATACGGTGGGAGAACTGACTTGAGATGTTTTGCATTTGATTGCAAATGTTGCGGTTTAGCAAGAGTCGCCACCGACTTTTCTTTTATCCAAAAGTAAAGGTGAAAAAGCACAGGAAAGACCTTTGATATTATTTCTTGAGTTCAGGGGTAGATTATGAAAAGGGAAGGTATTAACACCCTTTTCATCCACGAGCTCTTAGTTACTTCTAGATCACTTGCTTTTGTCTGAAATTGTGCTTTATGTGGTTTTGAAAGTATTTTTGAAAAGAGGCCATTGTTTAGGAAAACTTTTGTAATGATTCTCGTTCGTAAGAATGTATATAAAGGTGTTGATCTTTTGAAAATGTTTTCAATTTTGAAAGTGTTGGTGTTTGTTTTAAAAATAACAAGGATGTTTTTATTTTGAAATGGAGCAAGTAACTAGGAACATTCTACCTACTCAAAAGTATTTCATGTTCATTTCCTTTTTCCTTTGACATTGTTATCTTGCCATTGATTTGGTAAGTAACCATATCTTTGGATGTAAATGGGACGGGCGTGGGTCATTGTATAACCATGATTAGCAATGTTGCAAAGTATCTTAGCATTTTTATTTATGGACTAAGATCATTTTTGAAAGGCAACTTTTGATAGCGTCATCGAGGGACTATGATCTTGTATTTTGCTTGTTTTTGCTAAGATACCTCACATGCGTAATATGGTCATTTTTGTAAGGCAACCAAGTGGATTTACCCTAGGGGTGCTTGTGTGCAAGTGTATTGATTTCATGCTTTGCTTTTGTCTTGATTAGGGTTTGCTACTTTGTTGGTTTTAGTCGTTCCATACAAAACCCTAATTACTAGCAATTTGTATATAAAGCATTAAATTACGGAAAATAAAAACACTAAGCTATTACAAAGCTTTAGGGGATGGGGGTATAATTTTATGAATGGGGATTGCAATAAATTAAAGTCCTAATTATCTATTACAACCATATTGAAATAATGTACGGGAATTGAAATGGACTTGTTTTGTTTTTTTTTTGTTTTTTGTTGAGAAATTAAATTTATTTAAAGAAAATATTTTGATCTTTTTTTATTCTAAAAGAAATAAAATAAAACATGTGAACATTTTTGGTGTTTTTGGTTATTAAAAGCAAAAAATAAGATAAACAAGAAAATGGAGTCAGAATCAGCACATTGTTGAAACGAGGAGGAACAGAAGCTCTGATTCTGATACGTTGCAAGAGTGAAAATGTTAGTAGGCAAGCAGAAGGTCAAAAGTTCTGGGAATGAGTACACAAAGTTATGAGGTTTCTGGGAACAAAGGAAGATCTAGAAGTTCTGATTATTGAAGGGGTTCATAGGCTATGGTGTAGTTGGGAACCTGGAAGTTCTTATATTACTGGCAAGTCAGAAGTTCTGGCCATTTGAGAAAGTGAGAAGGCAATGCTGTTGGGTAAGGGTGTTTAGAAGTTATGATTTAGGAATATTGTTTGTCAAATAAATGGGTGAAAAATAAACCTAAGAAAGAGATGCTTTTGGGACTAGAACCCAGGACCCTTAGTACTAATGTCTTATACACACACCTTCTACCACTTAGGTGGTTGTACATCTGGTATTAGAAGAAAAAGCATGAACATATAACATAAAGTAAGTTCTGATGATGAGCTTCACCTCTTTCTCCATGCTAATCAGAACCTCTACAACTTAGTCATTTTTCAACAGAACAGAAAACGCAAACACATCAATTATGGCAGGTTTCCATCATGGTTTCAGAAGCACAAAAAATATCAAGACTATAAATCAGAAACAGACATGTATCTGCTAATACTAATTTCCTTAGGAAATTCTGAACTGATATTCTCCCTATTTAGGCAGAAAAATACATGAAACTTCATAATATATACAGCATCAGAATCAAGATGTCTACATTGTGTTTTTGGACATGCAAGCCTAACAATGCTTAAGTGATATGATAAGGGTTAGCAGAAGCTTACCTTGTCGCTGAAAAATGTTCTGGGGGTTGGGGCCTGGTTCTGACTGCTTATAATATTCTGATCAACTTCCTCACGTATTCAGCAGGCTGGAACAACCTTTGGCTTGGTTTATGAATGGTGAATGGATGATTTGGTCAAGAAACACTTGAGAGAAGTTGGAGTTTGAATACAAGAATAAAAAACTAGCAGGTTTTGTGTTTGTGTTTACAGTTTAGGATTTCTGGAAATTTTAGCAAGGTTTCAAAGATTTTCTCTTTCAATTTTTCTCACTGGGCCCCTTCATAGTTGCAAATAAAGTTCAATTTATAGGCAAGAACCTTGCAGCTTGGAGAAGTCAAAAGTACCAACATCATGTTAGCGTGTTAGCTTGTTCTTGAAGCAAGATAAATAAATATGGTGGTTAGCAGCTTTTAGTCGTGCCTAAGCTGGATTTGTAAGCATGAATTAAGGAAAAGTACCCTCAGAGGCAAAAGCAAAGCATGGGCCTGGCATAAACTTGTACAAAAGTTTGCTTTTCAAGGACTGCAATGGTACTTTTATCTCACACGTGGGGAAATCCTTTGGATAAAAGCTCAAAAGTGGTTGTAAGCATTAAATGATGATGATATTTATCAAACCAGAAATCCTAAGCTATGAGATTGTGCATCATAGCTTAGATCTGGGCCAGAAGTTCAGCATCAGCACAACTTAGAATAAACATTTAACTTCGGATCTTGGAATCTCTCTGCTCCAACATGTTCTGAAGGAGTTCTCAGACTTTTCTGAAAGCTTGTAACACGCTTTGTAGATTTTCTTTGAATTACTTTTGCAAACTCTGGATGAACCTTCGTGAAAACTGGTCTAGAAGTTCTAACCAAAATCTGTCTTGAAAATGTCCAGAATTTGCTGAGTGCTTCAGTTTCATGGACGTGTCTATGAACATTTATAAGTTGAAATTCCACCATTTCCAGGAGAAGTTTTGTTCTGCAATATTTTAGGTTTTATTGAGATCTAAAACTCTTGTGTTAGAGATTCTTCCAGAATCAGCTTGCATCATGGTGATAATCTGATCAGAAGTTCTGAGCTTGTCATATTTCTTAAACACTTAGAAAAATTCTAAGTATTTTAGAATTTTGACTTTTAAATTCCTTGATGAAACAAACTTCATATTTCAACATGTCTTGATTAAATATAATTCTTGAAACCTGATTTTGATCAAAAGTCAAAGTTTGACTTTTCAGTATGCAAATGACCATTTTGCCCTTGTGTCAATTCTAAGCCTAAATTGATGTATCAGTGCTGCAAACTTTACGTCATAGAAGATCTTGTGAGAGAATCCTTGAGAAATGAGAGGGCAAATTTTGGGGTACAACAGCTGCCCCTGTGCAATCTTCTTAAACCTGAAGAGTTAGATTGGCGGATCTGCCATTCGTGACTTGAAGGTGAAAGATGATTGAACACTAGAGTGCCCAGAAATTTGCACTCGAAGATGAATTGTGAATGGACTTATAGATTCCATTTGTAGGAATATTGATAAATACTGGAAGAAGTATCAGCATAAATCTCTTGTTGATTTATACTAAAACTTGATGCTTTACCTGTGAGAAAAAGAGTTAGTAAAATGCAGATGTATGCATGATGTTTTCTAGATGTGGTATTATGCTAAATGCATTTTGTATGTACATGTTATGATATATGAATGTGAGATGTATGTTTTTGTCCCGGAAAATAAATCCCTGATTGTCGCTGAGGAAATTCTGTGGGGGTTGAATCCCCGATTGCCGTTGGAGACGAAGAATATGCATATCTTCAAACTTTGTTGAATGGATGCTTTCGCTGGGGAATATCTCTTGAATGTCAGTTGTTATCTGGTCGGATCCAGGTTTCACAATTTGCTGAGGATGAAGTAGTCAACTGCTATCTGGTCGGATCTAGGCTTCACGATAACTTACTAGGGGAAGAGACGAATTAACTATTATCTGGTCAGATTCCAGGCTTTGCAGAAAATTTCTTGAAATTGAATAGTTATTTGGTCGGATCCAGGCTTCACAACAACTTGTTGGGGATATAGAAGTTAACTGTTATATGGTCAGATCCAGGCTTCGCAATAACTTGAAGTGATAACTACTATCTGGTCGGGTCCATGTTTCATGGTTTTTAGAAAGTTGTACTATTATCTGGTCGAGTCCAGGCTTCATAATGTCTCTCTGGGGATCATAGTTAATTATTATCTGGTCAGGCTACAAGTTTCACAATAAATTGTTTGAAAAACTGTCAGCTGGTCGGGTCCAGGCTTTGCAGATTTCTGAGGTTGATAAGGTCAATTGCTATCTAGTCGGGTCCAGGTTTCACAATAAACTATTTGGGGATTTAGTTGTTATCTGGTCGGTTTCCAGGTTTCATAATGAATCTCTGAGGGTAATTGCTATCTGGTCGGATCCAGGCTTCACAACAACTTATTGGGGTAGAGGCAAACTCTATTGGGGATAAGAAGTTAAACCTTGGTCCGATTGAGTCCAGGTTCTTCTATATTTTAAAGAGTTAAACTATTATCCGGTTGGGTCCAGGCTTTTAGTAACTTGAAATTGAGATTAACTGCTAACTGGTCGGGTCCAGGTTTCAGACACTCAAACTGTTATCTGGTTGGGTCCGGGTTTCAGCAATCTACTAGGGATAGTGGCAAACTCTACTAGAGAAGAGGAGTTTTTCTAATGATTTTATAGGAATTAAACTGCTATCTGGTCGGGCCCAGGATTCAATAGTTGAAGAAGTCAAGCTATTATCTGGTCGGGTCCAGGCTTCAGTAATAACTTGAAACTTGTACTAATATCTGGTCGGGCCCAGGCTTCATAGTATATTTTTGGAAATAGTAAAGGCTTTGCTGACAGCTTTACTGGGGATCAGGGGTTGTGGCCCTATGATTTTCAATAATCTGAAAGAAAATTCAAACTGGAAAGTGTGGACTTAGCCGGGGAGGACAGACTCAGCTCGGGGAGGATACACTCAACTGGGGAGGATACACTCAGTTGGGGAGGTTACACTCAACTGGGGAGTATATACACAGCTGGGGATAACGGGCTCAATTGGGGAGGATGGACTATGCCGGGGGAATACAGACTCGGTTGGGGAGGATGTACTCGGTTGGAGAATTTTATGGTTCCTTGATTGTTGTATGTTGGGGAAATTTGAAATCGGCTGAGGAGTTATGCTATCTTGTCATTTGTTGGGGAAATAAACCCTGTTAAGGAGGTGAGTTTATTTTAGGAAGAGATCCACGAGGCTTCAACTTGTAACATTCGACTAAACTGGAGAGAGAGCTGCCAAGAGATTGAGACTTTGTTTGGGGATTATCCTATACAAAGAGACTCTGTGAGTAACTTTGTTGAGGAGGAAGTTAATGAAAAAACTCTGTGGGGGTATTCCAATATTCATTAAAGAGGTGCATGTTATTGCTTAGGTCAAATGTGCCAAACAGTTTTAATTATGTTCATATATGTGATCGGTGGAAATAGAACTGACTGTTTTTTAAGCTGGTTTCGCGAAATGTCGCGGTAAGCAAGAGTCGCCACCGTCTTTTATTTTCTCCAACAAGGAAAGGACAAAAGCACAGCAAAATTCCTTTTCGAGATGTTTCTCGGTTCGGGAGGTAGATTATAGAAAGGGAAGGTGTTAGCACCCTTTCTATCCGTGGTTATCCACGGGCTCTTAGGTACTTGCTCACTATGTTTTCAAAAATTGTTCGCTTTTCAAGTGTTTGTGGGTTTTGAAAAAAGTTTAGTTTGAAAGACTTCTAGGTAACTCTTGTATCTGTCCTCAAGAGTGTATGAAGTGTTTGTTTGAAAACTTTTTGAAAGTGTAAGTGCGAAAAGTTGTTTTTGTTTGTTTGAAAAAAAAGCAAGTACCCATGAGATCTACCTACTCTAAGGAATTAGGCTGTGTAAGAGTCCTTTAGATAATGTTATCCCACCATTGAGAGGTAAATAGCACCATCGTTGGAGTTATTCGGGTCAATTCGATTGTAAGGGACAATGTGGTCACCAAAGCAATAGTAGGACACCTTAGCGGTAACCCTAATGTCCTAGATCCTTTTTATCCGAGGCAACCGTTTCGAGGCAACTGGATCTTTAGACAGGAGGGCGACCTCTAAAACACCCTATACTCAATGACCACCTCGAGGCAACCAAGTGAGGCGTACCCTAAGAGTGGCATGTGCAAGTGTGTTAGGTTTCATGTTAAGTTATCTTTGCACATGTTATGGTGAGCTACGGGTTGATTTTAATTTCAGAGATAAGTCTTGTCATGCATAGCCTAATTAGCATACATCTAACAGTTAATAGTTGTGGAATTTAAATTGCGGAAATTAAATCTAAACTATTACAAGGCGTCGGGTATTTACATCACCAAAAACAAACCCTTTAATTTAAATTGCGGAAAGTAAAATAAAGCAATAAATAAATAAAGTCCTAATTAAAGTTATTACATTCCGGAAGCAAGTACAATAATATGGAAAAATGGATCGCGTGCGGGAAATTAAATTGGATGCGAGTTTTTTGGGTTTTGACCCTTTTTTGAAACAAAGTGATTTTTTTGGTTATTTTTGAATTAAATGGAATTAAATTAAATGAACAATTAAATTAAATTAAATAATGAACATATTTTTTGGATTTTTGAGTTTTTAAAGAAATAAAATAAATTGAATTAATGCTAATAAAAACCTAATATTCTAAATTGATTTTAAATATTGCAAAAAATATTAAAAGTTAAATCTAATTAAAGCTAAATTGATTAAATTAATTTATTTATAAAAATAAAAGTGATGAAGTTAATTTTAATAAATAAAATATTTTTTGTATTTTTGATTTTATTAGAAAAAAATGTTAATTGGTTAGTGATTAATAAAAAGAATAACGATTAATTAATTAAAGGAACATAATACAAATAGAGAGAGTTTAGGAGTATACGAGCCTGATTGGAGGGGTGAAACAACTATTAGCGTCATGTGTAAACTGTTTTGTTTTGGCCATTTATGTTTTGGATTTTGGCCATTTGTGTTCTGGCTTTTGACCATTTGTATTCTGGCCTCAACGTTCCTTAACCTTCTCAGGATGTCTGTCTCGCCATGTATTAGTGTCATGTGTAAACTGTTCTGTTTTGGCCATTTGGCTTTTGGCTTTTGGCCTCAATGTTCCTTAATGAACTTGTATGGGATCCTGTCTAAATCTGCAGTGTTGAATCTCATGAACACATTAAATAAATTACTATATATCATAAAATACAAATAAAGCCAATATATGAAGAAATTTAATGTTTAGGTCAATATGGCATGTATGAATGATTATACCCTTTTGATCATTGAGATCAAATCAACCTTACCCTTACTGGAAAAGTAGTGGCATGAATGCTTTTATGCCCTTTTGATCATGGAGATCAAGTCAGTCTTACCCTTACTGAAGAAGTAGTGAGATGTTAGTTTGTAACTGAGATGGCTTGTTTGTAGTGAGAGAGGGATTTGTAATAAGGATTTCAAGGTTTTAAGGTTCTTGAAACAATTTGATATTCTGACAGTGTTGTGGCAAGGTTTTTTTTTCCCTCCTGGTTTGTGTGAAAAGAATGTGATTATATAATGGAAATTAGGGTAAAGAAAATGGGCTTTGAATGTGCAATTGGGCCTCCAATGTTCACTTGAGTTCGTCACTTTCCAGGCTAAATCGTAGGGACTTAAGTGCAATTTTTGAAGTTGAAATGTGAAAACAAAATGTAGCCTACATCGAGAACTAACTCTTTTCCGAAAATCGGCTCAATCGAATAAACGGTGAATTAGTTATGAATTTTTGAAGTTTCAGCTCAGACAAACTTATTTTGGACTCCAGTGTCGACTCTGACACGCTCTTCAATAAAAAACTGGTATTAATCGGAGCATAATCCCGTCTCGACTTTAGAAGCAAAGTTGTAGATCTATGAGTCGGTGACCTTGTGTAAAAATATGAGCCCAATCCGATAAAAATTGACCGAGTTATGAATTTTCGAAGTTTCGGCCCAGATGAAATAATATTCAGCATTTAGGATTTTCGGCGTGTCATGCACTCTGAGCAAAAAATGAAGGCCTTTTGAATACCGTTTGAACTTAATACCTTCTGTGTAAATATAGCCAACTCAATTTGTGAAATTTTGGCGCCAGAACCAGCTCGATACGATGAAAATCGACCAAGTTATGATTTTCTGAACATGACGCAAATAAACTTCTGTCACAAATTTTCTGTACGAAAATACTTGATAAATCCACATTTTTGAAGACTTTCTGATTGAAATTGGCTTCCAGCCGTGAGAGATGAAAACATAGATAATGTCAAGACGGAATTTTGGCCACCGGAACGGGTTCAAAACGAGCCACGATCTTCAAGTTATGAATTTTTTAGCGCGTAAAAACTGCACTTTCAGCACACTTTTTCACCATATTTCTTCGAGAAAACTCACACATTCGGATACCTTCTTTAAAGAATTGACTCTTGAGCCGAACCTGAATTTGAGAATACGTTATCAGAGATATCTTGGCGAAAGAACACCTGAATATGACGCGCCGGGTTGGACTTGTGAATTTTTCTTGAAATGTTTTGAGAAATATGGGAGGGCAAATTTTGGGGTACAACAGTTGCCCCTGTTCAATCTTCTTAAACCTGAGGATGTAGATTGGCTTGCGTGCCTTTCATGATCCGAAGGTGGAAGATGATTGAACACTAAAGTGCTCAGAAATTTGCACTCGCATGGTGTAGTATCAGCAAAGGTGATGTCGGGAATGGGCTTACAGATGGCATTTGGAGATATGATGGATAGGAGGATGGGCTTTATAGATGTCATCTGGAGATGTGACCGAACTTTGTCGGGAATGGGCTTATAGATGCCATTTGGAAATGTAATGGATAGTTGTGGAGATGGGCTTAAAGATGTCATCCGGGGTGTTGATCGCGTAAGAGATTCCTTAGCGAGAACTTGCGTACTTGAGAAAGAAAGATAGTTCCCTGGCCTGTTACAGGTATTGATCTTCACACTCTTCATGCAGATATGCCCTAGCTAGATACAGGTATCGAATCTACAATCAATCGCTCACAAATATGCCCTGGCTAGATACAGGTATCGAATCTGGAACTTCAAAAGGTTGGTAGAGATAGCTTTCCTGGCTGGATACAGGCGTAGACCTCTAATCAGTCGCTCACAGACGTGCCCTGGCTAGGTATAGGTATCGAGTCTGGAACTTCAAAAGGTTGCTTACAGACGTGCCCTGGCTGGATACAGGTATCGAATCTGGAAATGATCGCTCGCAGACGTGCCCTGGCTAGATACAGGAATCGAATCTGGAACTTCAAAAGGTTGCTTACAGACGTGCCCTGGCTGGATACAGGTATCGAATCTACAAACAATCGCTCACAGACGTGCCCTGGCTAGATACAGGGATCGAATCTGGAACTTCAAAAGGTTGCTTACAGACGTGCCCTGGCTAGATACAGGTATCGAATCTGGAACTTCAAAAGGTTGCTTACAGACGTGCCCTGGCTAGATACAGGTATCGAATCTACAAACAATCGCTCACAGATATGCCCTGGCTAGATACAGGAATCGAATCCAGAATTAGTCGTCTACAGATATGCCCTGGCTGGATACAGGAATCGAATCTTCAAACTCTTCAGATATGCCCTGGCTAGATACAGGAATCGAATCTAGAATTAGTCGTCTACAGATGTGCCCTGGCTGGATACAGGAATCGAATCTTCAAACTCTTCAGATATGCCCTGGCTAGATACAGGAATCAAATCCGAAATTAGTCGTCTACAGATATGCCCTGGCTGGATACAGGAATCGAATCTTCAAACTCTTCAGATATGCCCTGGCTAGATACAGGAATCGAATCTGAAATTAGTCGTCTACTGATGTGCCCTGGCTGGATACAGGAATCGAATCTTCAAACTCTTCAGATATGCCCTGGCTAGATACAGGAATCGAATCTGGAATTAGTTGTCTACAGATATGCCCTGGCTGGATACGGGAATCGAATCTTCAAACTCTTCAGATATGCCCTGGCTAGATACAGGAATCGAATCTGGAATTAGTCGTCTACAGATATGCCCTGGCTGGATACAGGAATTGAATCTTCAAACTCTTCAGATATACCCTGGCTAGATACAGGAATCGAATCTGGAATTAGTCGTCTACAGATATGCCCTGGCTGGATACAGGAATCGAATCTTCAAACTCTTCAGATATGCCCTGGCTAGATACAGGAATCGAATCTTCAAACTCTTCATATATGCCCTGGCTAGATACAGGAATCGAATCTGGAATTAGTCGTCTACAGATATGCCCTGGCTGGATACAGGAATCGAATCTTCAAACTCTTCAGATATGCCCTGGCTAGATACAGGAATCGAATCTGGAATTAGTCATCTACAGATATGCCCTGGCTAGATACATGTATCGAATCTGGAATTGCGACAGTTGATAGTAATCATCTTTGTATTGACCTTTTTCCTGAAAAGGCGAAACATCAGTTGTATGCAATGTCATGAGGTATGAAATGCATGATGTTCTCAAAAATAAATGAGATTGTATGATGTGATGCGTATATGCATGTATCAGGATGTATGAAAATGTGATGTTTGTGTATGCATTTTTGTCTAGGAAAATAAATCCTTGATGAATGCCGGGAGTTAAATCCAGGGCTGATGTTGAAGAGAGTTCTTCGCTTCTGCTGGGGATGATGATTGCAGGAATAAACCGGTAGGAGAAGATGTCTTTGTTGGGGAATAAGCTTGATGGAGAGATTACTCTGCGGGATTTGCTCTGTGGGAAGAGATACTTCGCTGAGGTTTTGATGATAACTCCGCTGGGGATACCGTTGAGAAGTTGTGTTGGGGAATTTAATGAACTCCGCTGGGGGATAGGAAGAACTTCGCCAAGGGCGATCTTTCCGTGGTAATTAGCTGAGGATAACCCGGTTATAAGCTTTGGTGGGGAATAGCCTTTCAATAAAGCTGGGGAGACACATGTACGCTGCAGGTGATAAGCTTCCAGAATGTACTGGGGATAAGCTTCCAGAATCTACTGAGGAGGATGATTCAACTCTCCTGGGGAAACTTTCGAACTGCACTGGGGAATGGCTCCACTGGGGTGTCTGGTATTCCGCCGGGGAACAATCTTGGATTAAGACTGTCGGGGATGCTTGATGAGAAATATCTGTATACTCTGCTGGAGAATATTGAGATTTTCTGGGGATACCCAACTTCTTTGGGGCTGACAGGAGCCTAACTCTGCTTTGGGGAGAGTGTTGATGACTTGCTAGGGGAACTGTGCCCTTTGAGGACTTATGGGAGACCAACTCTGCTTGGGGAGAGTATGGCTGAAACTTGTCTTACTCAGCGGGGAGTGAAGGTATCCTGGTCATGTTCTTCAGCTGAACTTCCCTTGGTACCTGGAGGACAGAGTAACTAGATCGCTTAGACAATTCTTTATTGCCCCTGTTTCTAATGTCACCTTTAATTAGCCCTTTGTTTCGTACGCAAGTTTTTATGAGTTAGCAATTAATGTCAAATGCATATATCAAAAATGAACATTGGACGTTCTTTGCAAAACAAAACAGAAAAAAGGAAAAAACAATTGGCAATTTGTCTGAAAAATGGATTTGTATTGATTTTGAGATTTGCCTGAAAATAGGCGTTTATGTACAAGAGACTGACGTCCTAGTAAGAGAATGCCGCCGATCAACATAGAGTTTATACAATTTTGAAAAGAAAACAAAACAGCTATGTGAAAAATAATCCCATTGGGTTCCAATTCTGCTATCGCCTTTATGTCTTCAAGCGTCTTATCACTTTGCTGCCCAGTTGAAGATGAAGCTGATTGATTGATGTCGTCTGAACCTGATAATTGATACTGGATTCTGGATGCAAGGTGATTCAATGAGACATAGTATTACGCTTTAATCCCTAACTTTTGCGTGGGCCGCCCTTTCGGGTTTTCAGTCCACCGGGATACCCATTTTTTCCCAAGCCGCCTTTTCAGGTTTTCGCCTTGCTGGGTGTACAGATTTTTTTCATTTCATCCTTTATTTTTGCCCGAACCTTTTTTGATTCGCCGGGAAGCCCTTATTTTTTCCTAGGTGTGTCAACCTAGCGGGTCTTTAGTCATGCGTAGTATCTTTTTACTATGTCTGTATTGGCGGGGTGAGGAAGATCGTCACCATCCATGGTAGTTAGAATCATAGCCCCTCCTGAGAAGATATGTTTAACCACAAATGGCCCTTCGTACGTGGGAGTCCATTTGCCCCTGGGATCACTTTGAGGAAGAATGATGCGCTTGATTACCAGGTCTCCGACTTGATACTCTTGTGGTCTGACTTTCTTGTTAAACGCCCTGATCATCCGTTTTTGGTACGTTTGACCGTGACAAATAGCAGTAAGTCTCTTTTCGTCAATTAGGTTTAATTGATCAAGCCGGGTCTGGATCCAGTCATCTTCGCTCAAACCTGCATCCTTCATTATCCGGAGAGAGGGTATCTGGACTTCAATAGGCAAGACTGCCTCCATGCCATAGACCAAGGAAAAGGGAGTTGCCCCTGTTGACGTCCGTGCTGAGGTACGGTACCCATGAAGAGCAAACGGTAACATCTCGTGCCAATCCTTGTAGGTCATTTTCATCTTCTACACAATCTTCTTGATATTCTTATTCGTCGCTTCTACAGCCCCATTCATCTTCGGCCGGTAAGGAGAAGAGTTGTGGTGTTGTATCTTGAATTGCTCGCAGAGCTCAGTGACCATCTTGTTGTTAAGATTGGTACCATTGTCCGTAATGATTCTCTCAGGTACGCCATATCGACAGATCAGGTTATGCCGAATGAACCGTGCCACGACGTTCTTGGTTACGGTAGCGTAGGAAGCTGCTTCAGCCCACTTTGTGAAGTAATCAATTGCTACCAAGATGAAGCGATGCCCGTTGGATGTCGTAGGTCTGATTTCACCTATCATATCAATGCCCCACATTGCAAAAGGCCAAGGTGTTGTCAAGACGTTCAGGGGAACTGGAGGGACGTGCACCTTATCTGCATAGATCTGGCATTTGTGACATGTCCGAGAATGTTGGTAACAGTCAGCTTCCATTGTGGACCAGTAATATCCTGCCCGAAGGATTTTCTTTGCCATGGTATGCCCATTGGAATGTGTTCCGAAGGTACCCTTATGTAGCTCTACCATGATCCTTTCTGCTTCAGTCTTACCCACACAACGCAGTAAGGTTGAATCATGGTTTCGTTTGTACAGAATGTCATTGCTGAGGAAGAACTTTGCAGCGAATCTTCTCAGGAACTTTTTGTCATTAACAGATGCACCCTCGGGGTATTCTTGAGCTTCCAAGTACCTCTTCACTTCATAATACCAAGGTTTTTCTGTTACTTCTTCCGTCTCAAGATCACAACAATATGCAGGTTCATCCAGTTTCCAAATAATGATCCGGGGTGCCTCGTTGTCCCATTTGACTTTGAACATAGAAGACATCGTAGCTAGCGCGTCCGTCAACTGATTCTCCTCTCTTGGGAAGTGTTCAAAAGTTATCTCTTCGAAATGGGGGATCAATGTCAACACATACTCCTTGTAGGGAATAAGATTTGGGTGTTTCGTATCCCACTTACCTTTGATCTGACTGATCACGAGAGAGGAATCTCCGAAGACACTCAGAAACTTGATCCTTAGGTCAATTGCATCTTGAAGACCCATAATGCATGCCTCATACTCCGCCATGTTGTTGGTGCAGTTGAAACATAGCCGGGCAGTGAGTGGAGTATGAGTGCCTTTTGGGGATATGATCACAGCGCCAATACCGTTATCCAAAGCGTTTGAGGCTCCGTCAAAGTGCATAGACCATTGGGATCCTTCCTCAGGTCCTTCATCCGGTCCAAGTACTTCACAATCCGTCACTACCATGATATTCTCGTCTGGAAATTCGAAGTTCATAGATTGGTAGTCGTCCACTGCCTGGTGTGCCAAATGGTCGGCCAATACACTTCCCTTGATTGCTTTCTGATTCGTGTACTGGATGTCATATTCCGTCAAGATCATCTGCCATCTTGCTATTCTTCCGGACAAGGCGGGCTTTTCGAATATGTACTTGATTGGATCCATTTTTGAGATCAACAGAGTAGTGTGAGTCAGCATATACTGTCTCAGCCGGCAAGCAGCCCATACCAAAGCGCAACAAGTTTTCTCGAGCAGTGAGTATCGGGTCTCACAGTCGGTAAACTTTTTGCTAAGGTAATAAATAGCATGCTCTTTTCGGCCAGACTCGTCATGTTTCCCCAGCACACACCCCATTGAGTTGTCAAGTACTGTCAAGTATAAGATTAGAGGTCTCCCTTCAACTGATGGCATAAGAATGGGTGGCTCTTGGAGATACTCTTTGATTCTCTCGAAAGCAGCCTGACATTCATCATTCCAACGTACTACCTGATCTTTCTTCAGCAGCTT
Organism: Vicia faba; assembly: GCA_948472305.1. Classification (NCBI taxonomy): domain Eukaryota; kingdom Viridiplantae; phylum Streptophyta; class Magnoliopsida; order Fabales; family Fabaceae; genus Vicia; species Vicia faba. The sequence goes on along the minus strand of OX451736.1, from coordinate 933,047,661 downwards.
GAAGAGTGGTTCACAAGTAGCAGTTAGGTGCAAGATGAATCGGGAAATGTAGTTCAGCCGTCCTAGAAAGCCTCTGACTTCTTTTTCAGTCTTGGGAACGGGCATCTCTTGTATGGCTTTCACCTTGGCAGGGTCCACTTGAATACCTTTGTCGCTTACGACGAAGCCTAGCAATTTTCCAAATCTCACCCCCAAAGGTGCACTTGTTCGGGTTCAACCTCAGCTTGTACAACTTCAGACGGTCAAACAGCTTCTGTAGATGGTCAAGGTGTTCCTCCTCAATTTGGGACCTTGCAATCATATCGTCGACATACACTTCGATCTCATGATGGATCATATCATGAAACAAAGCAACCATGGCACGTTGGTAGGTTGCCCCAGCGTTTTTCAACCCAAATGGCATGACCTTGTAGCAGAAGGTGCCCCAATGAGTAACAAAAGTGGTCTTCTCCATGTCTTCAGGAGCCATCTTGATCTGATTATAACCGGAGAACCCGTCCATGAAGGAGAATACCTTGTGCTGAGCAGTGTTATCAACCAGAACGTCGATGTGAGGCAGAGGGAAGTCATCCTTGGGGCTCGCCCTATTCAAATCCCTGTAATCAACACACATTCAGACCTTACCATCTTTCTTCGGTACTGGAACCACGTTGGCAACCCACTGAGGGTAAGAAGTTACTGCTAGAAATCCGGCGTCAAATTGTTTCATAACCTCAGCTTTAATTTTCTCAGACATCTCTGGACGCATACGGCGGATCTTCTGTTTCACCGGAGGGCATTCTTCCTTGGTAGGCAGGTGATGAACCACGATGTCGGTATCCAACCCAGGCATGTCTTCATAGGACCAGGCGAAGATTTCCATGTAGTCATGCAGCATCTGAGTCAACCGTTGTTTCACACTAGACTCCAGATTGGAACCAATCTTGACTTCCTTTCTGTCTGTCTCAGTACCCAGATTTACCGTTTCCACTGGCTCTTCATGTGGCTGAATGGCCCTCTCTTCCTGGAGTAACAATCTTGCAAGCTCACCAGGCACTTCACAATCATCCTCACCTTCGTCTTCGGCTAAGTTGATCGGATTTTCAAAGTCATAACTGGCAGTAGCAGATTCGTTACCAGTGAGATCTAGAGTGGATTGGAACCTGTATAGGTGAGTGTGTGTAAATATAGCTGTTTTGCAATATATAAAGAAAGAAAGGGAGCGCAAGATTTGAAATGCGAAAAATGTCTAATGCTTTTATTCATGATATATGAAAGTGACAAATAACAAGCCCTCACAAATGAAACCACGGTGCCCCGGGTAAGACACCGGGTCATAAAGTTTCAAATTATTGTTTGTTACAAATCCAAAACAAAAGAGTTCATTACTGAGTGACAAAAGTAATAGGTGTAAAGTCTTTTGCAGTCCAGTTGCTTGGTCCACCGTTGGTCGTCGGGTAGATCCAGCTGTCGAATTCAGATTCCTCTATGTCGTCTTCAATAGCACTCACTCCCGGGTTGGTGATGAACATAGGAGATCTTCCAATCCTTGCCTTACGCACAACCTTCTGAGCTTCTGCAGTGAAACCCAAACCAAACTTGTCAGTCTTCGGAGTGAAATCAGGAAGTAGGCCCCAGTTTGCACATTCACCCTTCTCAACCATAGCCGGGGCATCCTTTAAGGAAGCCATCTTCAAAGGAGAATTTTCTTCAGTCACAGTCTCTGCTGACGCCAGTGTCTGAGGCACCTCTTCAAAGTGTTGAAAGGGGGTCTTAATGAATTCCCCATCCATTTCTATGTACCTGAACGAGTTGAGATGGCTGACCATATATTCTTCCTCCCCCTGAACTGTCACAATCTTCCCCTTGACTGGGTACTTCAGCTTATGATGCAATGTGGAGGTCATAGCTCCAGCTTTGTGGATCCAAGGACGACCCAGCAAACAAGAATAGGATGGTCGGATGTCCATCACAAAGAAAGTAGAATCAAAGACTTGAGAACCCACCCTGATTGGAATGTCAACTTCACCATGTACCATCCTCTTCGACCCGTCAAAGGCCCGGACAACAATGTTACTAGGCTTGAGTTCTAAACCCTTACAATCCAACCTGTCTAGGGCCTTCTTAAGTAGTACGTTCAGCGAAGAACCAGTATCAACCAACACATGGGCAAGAGTAGTGCCCCTGCATTCAATGGAGACATGCAGGGCATCATTGTGGTTCTTCCCCTTAGCAGTCAGATCAGCGTCGGAAAAACCCAAACCATTATCAGTTGTTAGGTTGGCCACACAATCGGTAAATTGATCGGCAGACGTTTCTTGTGGCACATGGGCCGTCTTCAGGAAGGAAATCAGGGCCTTGGCATGGGCCTCTGAACACAACAACAGTGATAGCATAGAGATCTTAGAGGGGGTGTGCCCCAGCTGCTCAATCACATTGAAATCACTCTTCTTGATAATCTTAAGGATCTCTTCCATCTCTTGCTTGGAAGCTTCAACATTAACAGTCTTCGGTGCCTCCACCTGGGCAGGCACATCAGTAGCAATCCCTTTGCCCCGAGCGTCAGATGACTCGGCAGCAGGGGTATACACTTAATCAGGAGGGGAAACCGGCACACTGGCAGGTGGGATAACAAGAGGTCTCTGGATAGCTGGAGGTGCAATATCTGGTGAGAACAGCCTACCACTTCGAGTGACTTTGGCAGGCCCGGTAATGTTACTGATGCCGGTAGCAGTATCAAACTCTTGCTTTACCCCGAGCACATAAACATCTGTCCCATAGTTCCACGGGACAGCTTTGTCAGATTTATAGGGGAGGGGCCCGGAACAGTGATGGTTATAGGAGAAATCTTGTGAACATGCATAACTTGGACAGGCTTCCTCGGGGGAGCCTTGGTAGGATTGTTGAAGATGGTGACAACAGACACTTCTTCAGTAGGGATAATAGGAACAACAATTTTCTTAAACAAGATCTCTTTGCTACCCATCAGGTTTTGGACGCCTGACTTCAGCAAAGGACAACCAGCAGGTGAAACAGCACATAGAAGGCAACCTTTACTACATCCCGGAAATAAACCGGCTAGCAACAGGTTCCTTTTGACAGTCAGCAACGGGGTAACAATATCTTCCACAGAGGCCACATACAGGTCTTCTTCCACAGCATTCACTCCATGCTGAGGCATGGGAGCAGTCACAACATTGGGCCTTTCGGGCGCCTCGAACTGTATTTCTTTAGCATCCATAAAGTCTTGAACCTTATTCTTCAAAGCCCAACAATCATCAGTGTTATGCCCCGGGCTATCAGAGTGGTAAGCATAGCGGGCGTTGGGATTGAATTTCGGGGATGTGGTGTTCACAACCCTCGGAGCTTCCTTGACAGTTACCAGATTGGTTGACAGCAGTTGCGGCAATATCTGAGACAGGGTCATGCTGAGCCGAGTATACTGTCTTTTGGGTCTCTCACCCCTTGGTTGGTTGTATTGCTGAGGAGCAGCAGCAGACTTTGAAATTACCACTGTGTTGATAGTTTGGCGGCGTTCCGATTTGTTTTGTCTCCTGGGACCATAAACAGCACTAGCTTCCTTCTTGAAGGGCTTCTTTTCAGAGCTCGAGGAGGCACCTTTCTGTATCTTCCCCGACTTGATACCAGCTTCTATCCTCTCCCCGGTCAGAATGAGGTCTGTAAACCCAGCAGAGGAATTACCAATCAGGTGATTAAAGAATGGACCAGACAGGGTCCCCAAGAACATGTCCACGAGTTCATGGTCAGTCAACGGTGGTTGCACCCTGCTAGCCAGGTCTCTCCACTTTTGCGCGTACTCCTTAAAACCTTCACCCGTCCCAAGTGACATACCCTGGAGTTGGGTACGCGTGGGAGCGAGGTCGGAATTGTACTGATACTGCTTAAAAAACGCAGTAGCCAAGTCCTCCCAGTTTCGAATACTGGTTCCATCCAGCTGATAGAACCACTCGAGTTGAGCCCCTGAAAGGCTATCCTGGAAGAAATGGATCCATAGGTTCTTGTCTGCAGTGTAAGGTTGGATCTTCCTTACATATGATCTGATATGCAGCTTAGGACAGGAAGCCCCGTCGTACTTCGCAAAGGCAGGTGCCTTGAACTTGTGAGGGATCACCACCCCAGAAGATAAGCCTAGGTCACCAAAGTTCAACCCGGGCACACGTTGAATCTCCATAGCATTTAATCGGTCCTCCAGCTGTTTGTACCTGTCCTCAGTAGGGGGGTACTGTTCATCATTGAAATTTGTCTCGTCGTCGGAGGCCACGGGACTAGGAACCCTTCTCTCCTGGGGACTGCCTTCCCCAACAGATGGAGTAGCCTGATCAGTCTCATTTTGTAGTGTATTCCCAAACCTCCGTCCATTGCTGAACAAGACGGTCCTCCTCTTCTTCTTCTTCTTCTTCTTTTCCTTCAAGAGCAGAGTCTTCAACTCCTGTTGACCCTGGGCTAAGCTCATGACCAGCTCTTGAAACTGGGTGTTCTGGGCCTGGAGGGCCTTGATAGCTTGTTCAGTAGTAGGCTCAGCAGACATGATGAAGTGCTGAAATAAACAGCGACGAAGATTAAGCAACCTGTAGAAAAAGGCCTGTTATGCACATGATGCATGAAATGCGTATGATTTATGTTTTCAAAGACAATTGGGGTTCAACTTTGTAAACAAAAAGGAAACACGCTTTATTAGATTCAACTTTGGAATTTGAATTGTTCAACAAATTTCCCCTTAGGCGTTACAAGAATGAAAAAAGCTGAAAAGGAAATAAAAGCTGCAAAAGAAACATCCAAGGTCCATCAATGCTCCCATGGCCTCCTCTTCTCAGTACGGACATAGTCATTCAGGATCCGCTCGCTCTCCAACTGCTTAGTCAGCTTCTGGATTTTCTGTTCTTGCTCATTGAACCTTTCCCGATAAGAATCCCGTTCTTCTTGCAGTTGTGCCCAAGACCTCTTTAGTGTATCAACATCAGTGGGTATCTGAGGAGGGAGTACAGTTGGAGGAACCCCGTCTCTATCAGGAACTTCAAGAATGACAGGCCTGACAGCTTCGTATGGCATACCTATCTTCTAAGCACGGATGCGGACCCATCTGTAGTAGGGTTCCATTGGTAGAGAAGTTTTTGGTCCCAACTCATGTGGGTCAGCTTTATGAATTCTGTCCCAAGCCTTGATGAATCAACGACGCAGCTCGTCACTGTCTACCTGAAACTCAAAACTGATGTGAGGTACCAACATCTCATTAGGCCCTGCTCTTCTGGCTCTTCCAAACTGACGGAGAGCTAAACATGGATTATAAGAGATTCCTCCCTGGGTACCGATCAATGGAACATTAGGATATTCTTCGCAACGATCAATCACAGCTACCCTATCCAAACCTCTGAGAGTCCAAATGATGTCATTATCAGTGAGAGACATTAACCTATGAGCCCAACCTCTTCCTTCTTGGTTCTTCAGCACGAACTTAGGGAGGTGTGAAATAAACCACCTCACTAACAAAGGAGCACAACACCATAGAGTTCCCCGTCTTCGGGCGGTACGAGCATAGAGTTGTTGCAGGATGTCACCCAAGAGAGTGGGCACAGGGTTCCGAGACATGAAAATCCTTATGGCATTGACATTAACAAAGTCATCAGGATTTGGAAACAGCACCAGACCATAGATTAAGAGAGCCAGAATGTCTTCATACGCCCTGAAGTCTAAGTCATTCCAGAAACTGTTAGCTTTACCAATCAGAAATTTAGCCAAAAAGCCCTTAACTCCGCTTCTAGTCACCCAGTTATCCATTACCTCCTTGTTGGTCAGAGGAAGGGCTGCTGCAATCTCCTCAAACCTAAGAGTCTTTTCCCAACCAGTGAAGGGAGTCTGATCCAAAATAGGGACACCAAGCAAATCAGAGAATTCTTCCAGGGTAGGGACCAGCTGGAAGTCTTGAAAGGTGAAGCAACGATACAAGGGATCATAAAATTGGGTCAGGACACTCATCAGTTGTTGGTCCCACTTTGAAGTGACTAAACCGAGAAGAGAACCATGCCTCTGGATGAAGGAAGTAGTATTTGGAATCCTATCAACCAAATCTTTAAGCAACTCAGGTGGGTGAACAAAGTTGAGTCGGATAGTATTCCTTCGCACATGCATCATGATGTCCTACAAAACAGTAGCAAAGATGAAACCCTCTTGTCTTTGAAATGGGTCAGTCCTTATGCAGGATGCATGCAATGTTATGATGGTATGATGTTATGATAAAGCACACCACAAATATTCACAAAGGCAAACATGATAAGGCACACAAGTCACACCATACAGCCCTTAGAGTTTAGGCCAGCATGAAGTTCAGGTACTACCCTCTTTCATTTTCGTTGGTTAAGACCTGTCCTATCAAAAGTAACCGGGTTCTAGAGGACCCCAATATCACTGACTACCCTCAATCGGTCATAACTCCAGCATCGCAATCTTTTCTTGCGGCCAGAACCATCGCGAGAGTTTAGCCTCAATGGGTGTAACATACTGCTACTGTTCTATGGCCAAGTTGGGTCAAATTAGGGTTCTAAGGTCGGTTGGTGCTTAATGACTCCTCAGAAGACCCATATTCTCCTCGTTGCAACACAAGGGATATCGGTACAGACCAAGGTGCCACACCAATGTAGCCACTGCTTCACCCGTGTCGGTCTACGCCGGACAGGTCCCTCACAGCTTATGCTACCTAAAAGGGTATCCCCAGATCCGGGTTAGGATCTATGAAACTCCGATGCAATGCCCACAAAAATTAAAGCAATCAAAGCATACAATTGAAAACATAAGAGTGGTCTAATCCTAAGGTACACCTCACTTTATAATTATCCCCAGCAGAGTCGCCAGTTCTGTGATTGGTGGAAATAGAACTGACTGTTTTTTAAGCTGGTTTCGCGAAATGTCGCGGTAAGCAAGAGTTGCCACCGTCTTTTTTTTTCTCCAACAAGGAAAGGACAAAAGCACAGCAAAATTCCTTTTCGAGATGTTTCTCGGTTCGGGAGGTAGATTATAGAAAGGGAAGGTGTTAGCACCCTTTCTATCTGTGGTTATCCACGGGCTCTTAGGTACTTGCTCACTATGTTTTCAAAAATTGTTCGCTTTTCAAGTGTTTGTGGGTTTTGAAAAAAGTTTAGTTTGAAAGACTTCTAGGTAACTCTTGTATCTGTCCTCAAGAGTGTATGAAGTGTTTGTTTGAAAACTTTTTGAAAGTGTAAGTGCGAAAAGTTGTTTTTGTTTGTTTGAAAAAAAAGCAAGTACCCATGAGATCTACCTACTCTAAGGAATTAGGCTGTGTAAGAGTCCTTTAGATAGTGCTATCCCACCATTGAGAGGTAAGTAGCACCATCGTTGGAGTTATTCGGGTCAATTCGATTGTAAGGGACAATATGGTCACCAAAGCAATAGTAGGACACCTTAGCGGTAACCCTAATGTCCTAGATCCTTTTTATCCGAGGCAACTGTTTCGAGGCAACTGGATCTTTAGACAGGAGGGCGACCTCTAAAACACCCTATACTCAATGACCACCTCGAGGCAACCAAGTGAGGCGTACCCTAAGAGTGGCATGTGCGAGTGTGTCAGGTTTCATGTTAAGTTATCTTTGCACATGTTATGGTGAGCTACGGGTTGATTTTAATTTCAGAGATAAGTCTTGTCATGCATAGCCTAATTAGCATACATCTAACAGTTAATAGTTGCGGAATTTAAATTGCGGAAATTAAATCTAAACTATTACAAGGCGTCGGGTATTTACATCGCCAAAAACAAACCCTTTAATTTAAATTGCAGAAAGTAAAATAAAGCAATAAATAAATAAAGTCCTAATTAAAGTTATTACATTCCGGAAGCAAGTACAATAATATGGAAAAATGGATCGCGTGCGGGAAATTAAATTGGATGCGAGTTTTTTGGGTTTTAACCCTTTTTTGAAAGAAAGTGATTTTTTTGGTTATTTTTGAATTAAATGGAATTAAATTAAATGAACAATTAAATTAAATTAAATAATGAACATATTTTTTGTATTTTTGAGTTTTTGAAGAAATAAAATAAATTGAATTAATGCTAATAAAAACCTAATATTCTAAATTGATTTTAAATATTGCAAAAAATATTAAAAGTTAAATCTAATTAAAGCTAAATTGATTAAATTAATTTATTTATAAAAATAAAAGTGATGAAGTTAATTTTAATAAATAAAATATTTTTTGTGTTTTTGATTTTATTAGGAAAAAATGTTAATTGGTTAGTGATTAATAAAAAGAATAACGATTAATTAATTAAAGGAACATAATACAAATAGAGAGAGAGAGAGAGAGAGTTTAGGAGTATACGAGCCTGATTGGAGGGGTGAAACAACTATTAGCGTCATGTGTAAACTGTTTTGTTTTGGCCATTTATGTTTTGGCTTTTAGCCATTTGTGTTCTGGCTTTTGACCATTTGTGTTCTGGCCTCAACGTTCCTTAACCTTCTCAGGATGTCTGTCTCGCCATGTATTGGTGTCATGTGTAAACTGTTCTATTTTGGCCATTTGGCTTTTGGCTTTTGGCCATTTGCGTTTTGGCCTCAACGTTCCTTAATGAACCTGCATGGGATCCTGTCTAAATCTGCAGTGTTGAATCTCATGAACACATTAAATAAATTACTATATATCATAAAATACAAATAAAGCCAATATATGAAGAAATTTAATGTTTAGGTCAATATGGCATGTGTGATACGGTGGGAGAACTGACTTGAGGTTTTGCGTTTGTTTTCGCAAATGTTTCGGTTGAGCAAGAGTCGCCACCGACTTTTTATTTTATCCTAAGGAAAGGTTAAAAAGCACAGCAAAAACCTTTGAGATGTTTTCTTGGGTTCGGGGAGTAGATTATAGAAAGGGAAGGTATTAGCACCCTTTCTATCCATGGTTATCCATGGGCTCTTAGTTACTTGCTTAGATCAACTTGCCTTGATTTTCAATTATTTGAAATGGTGCTTTGTGTGTGGGTTTGAAAATGTTTGAAAAGAGGCCATTTGTTGTGGCAACCTTTGTAGTGATCCATGTTGGGATGTATACAAAGGTGTATATCTTTTGAAAAGTTTTCAATGTTTTTTTTTAAAGTTGTTTTGAAAGTGTGTTGTGATGTGGTTTTGAAAAGTAGGCAAGTGTTTTTGCAAGTTTTGATTCAAGTAACTAAGAGCTGTCTACCCCTAAATTTCTCAAAGATTTTCTCTATGTTTTAACCCTTTTAACAATTTTGTTCCACCATTGTATTTGGTGGACAATCTTGTATTAGGATGTGAACGGGACGGGCGCGGGTCATCGTTTAGACCATAATTGCAACAGGGCCAAGTGTCTTTGGCAATTTTCCTTTAAGGGACTTGATCATTCTTTAGGCAACTTTCGAAAGCGTCATCGAGGGACTATGATCATTTGATATTGTTTTTGTTTTGTCAAAGACACCTAACATGCAACATGGCCCATTATGGAAGGCAACAAGTGGAGTAACCCTAAGGGGTGCAAGTGTGATTGGTGTTGTTCATTTTCATGCTTGGTTATCTTTGAATTAGGTCAAACTATTTTTGGTTGATTTTTGCATACAAAGCCCTAAGTCTATCATGGCATATTTAGAAAGCTTTTAAATGCGAAAAATAAAATCCTAAATTATTATAACACAATTATGGGATGGGGGGTACAAATGTTCAAATGGGGATATATAGCAAGAAAAATTAAATCTAAACTATTACATCCAAATTGAATTATACAAATTATTTAATATACAATAATTAAATAAAATAAAATAAAATATGCAAGATGCAAAAAATGATTTGCATATATATGTAAAAAGGTATTTTTTATGTGACAAATAAACAAAAATAAAAATGAATAATTTTGGATATTTTTACATTTTAGGGCAAACCCTAATTTTGCTAAATAAAAGGTATTAATTATTTATATGTGCAATATTTATTAATTATGTGCAAAAAAAATAAATAAAAAGAAAGTATATTGTAAAAAGGTATTTTTGAGGTTAAATATTAATAAAAATAAAAATGTATTATTTTTGTATTTTTTCTTAAATATTCTAATAAATATAGATAAGTATTTATATTATTTACTAAATATATTAAATATGTACAAAAATAAAATATTTATTATTTACAAAAAATATATTTTTTATAAAATGTTTTCAACAGATAAAATAAAATAAAGTCAGAAAATAAAATGTATTTTGTATTTATTTTGGTATTTTAAATAAGAGTATATTTATGTTTATTTACATATAAAACTAAATGAAACAAAATAAATATCAAATAAAATGCAAAAAATGTGAGAAAAATATTTTTAATATTTTTTATGCTTTGACAAAAATAAACAAGTCAGAAACAAAAATCAAAAGTCAAAGATAATGAAAATAAAACACAATGGGCCAAGGGGGTGCATGTGTAAAAAGATGGTGCAAATAGAAAAAAGAAACAAGCCCAGCCCAAAGCAAGCTTGTCTTCAACCTCCAGACAGTTTCAAATGAAAAAACGCGCGCTTCCTTCCATCCTTGTTATCTCTTGATTCCTTGACTTTTAACAAAAACTTACAACACAAACATTATAGAGCAACATGTCACGAGTTCATACATATAAAAAACTTGATCTAACTCTCAGAAATGAGAGAGAATTTCTTCTCCCCCAATTTCTGACCTAAGTTTTTGTCAATGTTCAGGTCTTAAATTCTCTCAGCATATGCAATATAAATGGAAAGTGAGAATATGGGTGGCTTCAGGGACATGAGCATGACACTTTTCATTCATAAACCTAAACCTAACTCTTCCTAGATTGAGAGATAGAAGTCCATGAACTTACCTGTTCAGCTTGGATCGTGTATGACAATGGAGGCACTTTCAAGGCAATGTGAGGACTTGTACAACTTGCTTGAAGTTCAGGGATGCTTCTCCAATGCTTGGTGTGCGTTGAATCTTGTTGAATCACTCCATGGAAGTCAACCTGCAAGAGAGAAAAATGAAAATGGCAAACTATGCTATGGCTGTTACAGTTCCAGTTCAATGCTTGGAATAGTTTGTATGGATGTTATGGAAGGTGTATGAAGTGGTTTGGATGAAAATGCACGATGGAAATGAGCAGTGCCACTCAAACTGCAGGGATGCCCTGTTTTGTGCAGCAAAATGGTGTTTTGATGTTTAGGGAGGTATTGAAGGTAGTTGGCTCGTGTTTCAGGTCAGTTAGGGAGTATGGAATGTGTGGAGAAAGTTTGCTTAAGCTTGTCTTGACAGGAATGTGAGTTGTGTTCAGTTATGCAAGTTTCTTCTTTTCTAAGTCAAAAATGCCAAGTTCTGTTACAGGCTCCTCTAGGCCCCTCAAATATGCTGCAAAGTTTGCTCTAGATCAGTGGGATATGTTCCTGAACTTGTGCCTCAAAGATCTGCATTGTACTTCATAGATTGTAATCTTGACATAAAGTGCCACTTTACAAAAATGGATAACTTGCTTTTTCTAATTAAGGCTTAATTCTTCATGTAATGACCAAATGCATAGAATAATATCTTGGCACAATGGTTTAGCATTTAATTTTTGAGTGTAAATGAGATTAGAGGCCTGTAATATAGCTTGCACATGCTGAGTTTGAAAATGCACAAGTTATGAACATGCCCTTGGCCATGAATCAAAGTGACTTTTGCCCATATTGACAAATTCGATTCTCCCTAACCACAAGTGTGTTTGAGAAGTTCTTTGACATTTTGGAAAGCTTGGGATATGTACTACAATCCATCTTTATAATGCAAGTTGAAATTGCAAGTGGAAGCATGTGAAAAGTGGCCATGAAGTTAGGCAAAAATCCTGCCTAAAATAGGTCAAAATATTTCTAAGTTAAGAATGTTTTGCACCCTTGTTCCAAAAATCATAACTTGAGCTACAAGCTTCTTTTGAGGAAACTTTGTGATTCAAAGTTGTAGATTTTGCAATGGACTATAACTTTCATGTTTTGAGTTTTGTTTGAATCCAAATGCATCTTGATGAAAAAATGGGACAAAGTTAGGAAAAAATAAGGAAGTTTCATAACTTAGAAAAATTCTAAGTTATGAAATTTCTTCATTTCAAACCCTAATTTGTGATTTTTGATTTCTTGATGAACAAGTTTCATAATTTGACATGTCTTTATGAAAAATGAATCTTGGCACTTGATTTTGACCAAAAAGTCAAAGTTTGACTTTTCAGTATACAGTCAAATTTGGCTCAGTTGACTGGAAAATTCATCTGTCAATCTTGTGCATTTGGGATCTTTTGAACTTGTTGAACATGTCAAGACAAAGCCATTGAGATCTTGAGTCCATATGTGAGCTTGGTTTGCCATTGGTTAGGTCAAACAGTCAAAAATTGCCTTTGTGCAGTCAAAACCCTAAAAATGACCATTTTGCCCTTTTGGTGATCTGATCAAATTTCTTGTGAAATTGTGATTCAAACTTGATCAAATGGTCCATATGAGTTCATAATGTTGATGTGGGCCAAAAATCATGAGGTTTGATTGTCAATTGACCACAATTGACTTTTTCCCCAATACAGCTGATTTCTAGGTCAACTGTCCAATTGACTGGGCAAAGATTGGAATCAAGGCTTGAAACTTGGTATGGATAAACTTGTGAGTCCAACATGAAACATGAAAGTCATTTTGGGCACTTTAGGTCAAAACATCTTTGTGTAAACTCAAACCCTAATTTGGGTCAACAATGCAAGAAGGAGTCTTGAGCAGAGCAAACCCTAACTTGATCTTGAGCTCCAAGGGTGTTGTGATGAGAAAATGTTGAGGAAATGGGAGGGAAAATTTTGGGGTACAACAGTTGCCCCTGTTCAATCTTCTTGAACCTGAAGAGTTAGATTGGCAAGTTTGCCTTTCGCGACTCGAAGGTAAAAGGAGATTGGACACTAAAGTGCCCAGAAATTTGCACTCGCATAGTGGAGTATTGGCAATGTGATGTCGGGAATGGGCTTATAGATGCCATTTGGAGAGATGGTGGATAGGAGGATGGGCTTATAGATGCCATCTGGGGGTGTGACAGAACCTTGTCGGGAATGGGCTTATAGATGCCATTTGGAAGTGTTGATCGCGTAAGGGATTCCTTAGCGAGGACTTGCGTACTTTGAGAAAGAAAGATGGTTTCCTGGCTTGCTACAAGTGTTGATCTTCAGTATCTTCATGCAGATATTCCCTGGCTAGATACAGGTATCGAATCTACAATCAAACGCTCACAGATATGCCCTGGCTAGATTCAAGAATCGAATCCGGAACTTCAAAAGGTCGCTTACAGACGTGCCCTGGCTGGATACAGGTATCGAATCTGGAAATTGAAAAGGTCGCTTACAGACGTGCCCTGGATGGATACATGTATCGAATCTATAAACTTTTCATTCACAGATATGCCCTGGCTAGATACAGGTGTCGAATCTGGAAATTGTCGTCCACAGATGTGCCCTGGCTGGATACAGGAATCGGATCTGGAATTGGTCGTCTACAGATATGCCCTGGCTGGATACAGGAATCGGATCTGGAAACTCTTCATACAGATATGCCCTGGCTGGATACAGGTATCGAATCTACAATCAATCACTCACAGATATGCCCTGGCTGGATACAGGAATCTAATCTGGAATTTGTTGTCTACAGATATGCCCTGGCTGGATACAGGTATCAAATCTGGAATTGTTGTCTACAGATATGCCCTGGCTGGATACAGGTATCGAATCTCTAAACTCTTCATGCAGATATGCCCTGGCTGGATACAGGTATCAAATCTACAATTGTTATTCACAGATATGCCCTGGCTAGATACAGGTATCGAATCTGGAATTGCGATAGTTGATAGTAATCATTTTTGGATTGAACTTTTTCCTGAAAAGGAAAAACATTAGTTGTATGCAATGTCATGATGTCATGATGCTCAAAATGAGACAGTGTTGTATGCACTTTATCATGTATGTAAGCAGGATGTATGAAATGTGAAATGTCTATGAATGTATTTTTGTCTCGGAAAATAAATCCTTGACGAGTGTCGGGGACTTGTTGAATCCTGGGCTTGATGTTGAAGAGTAGAGTTCTTCGTTTCCGCTAGGGATGTTGATTTGCAAGAATAGACCGGTAGGAGAAGATGACTCCGTTGGGGAATAAACTTGTTGGAGAGATTAATCTGCGGGGAATTACTCTGTGGGAGGTTTTGATGAGAGCTCCGCTGGGGATTTCAACGATAAACTCCACTGGGGATTTCAACGATAAACTCCGCTGGGGATCAGCGATAAACTCCGCTGGGGATTTCAATGATAAACTCCGCTGGGGATTTCAACGATAAACTCCGCTGGGGATTGGCAGAACTTTGCCGAGGACGATCTTTCCGTGGTAATCAGCTGAGGATAACCCAGTTACAAGCTCTGGTGGGAAATAACCTTTGAATAAAGTCGGGGAGAGACGTACGTACTCTGCAGGTGATAAGCTTCCAGAATCTACTGGGGAAGACGATTCATCTTTCCTGGGGAAACTTTGGACTGCACTGGGGAATGGTTCCACTGGGGTGCCTGGTATTCCGCCAGGGAACAATCTTACATTAAGACTGTCGGGGATGCTTGTTGAGGAAAGTCTATACTCCGCTGGGGAATGTTGAGATCTTCTGGGGATCACCCAACTTCCTTAAGGCTGATAGTAGACTAACTCTGCTTGGGAGAGTGTCGCTGACTTGCTGGAGATATTATACCTCGTTGGGACTGATGGGAGACCAACTCTTCCTAGGGAGAGTATTGCTGAATTTTGTCTTACTCTGTGGGGAGTTGAGGTATCCTGGTTACGTTCTTCAGTCGAACCTACCTTGGCACCTTGGTGGACAGAGCAACTAGATTGCTTAGACAATTCTTTATTGCCCCTGTTTCTGATGTCACCTGTAATCAGTCCTTTGTTTCGTATGCAAATATTTATGAGTTAGCAATTAATGTCAAATGCATATATCAAAAATGAACATTGGACGTTCCTTTTAAAACAAAACAGAAAAAGGAAAAACGATGGGTAATTTGTCTGAAAAATTGAACTTGTATTGATTTTGAATTTTGCCTGTAAATAGGCGTTTATGTACAAGAGGCTGACGTCCTAGTAAGAGAACGCCGTCGAGCAAAATAGAGTTTATACAATTTTGTGAAAAGGAAACAAAACAGCTATGTGAAAAATAATCCCACTGGGTTCCAACTCTGCTATCGCCTTTATGTCTTCGAGCGTCTCATCGTTCTGCTGCTTAGTTGAAGATGAAGCTGATTGATTGGCGCCGTCTGAGCCCGATAGTTGATGCCGAATTCTGGATGCAAGGTGATCCAATGAGACATAGTGTTACGTTTTATCCCTAACTTTTGCCTGGACCGCCCTTTCGGGTTTTCAGTCCACCGGGATACCCATTTTTGCCCAAGCCGCCTTTTCAGGTTTTCGACTTGCCGGGTGTACAAATTTTTTCATTTCATCCCTTATTTTTGCCCGAACCCTTTTGGTTCGCCGGGAAGCCCTTATTTTTGCCTAGGTGTGTCAACCTAGCGGGTCTTTAATTCATGCGTAGTATCTTTTTACTATGTCTGCATTGGCGGGGTGAGGAAGGTCATCACCATCCATGGTGGTTAGAATCATAGCTCCTCCTGAGAAGATATGTTTAACCACAAACGGCCCTTCGTACGTAGGGGTCCATTTTCCCCTGGGATCACTTTGAGGAAGGATGATGCGCTTGATTACCAGATCTCCGACTTGA
Organism: Vicia faba; assembly: GCA_948472305.1. Taxonomy (NCBI): domain Eukaryota; kingdom Viridiplantae; phylum Streptophyta; class Magnoliopsida; order Fabales; family Fabaceae; genus Vicia; species Vicia faba. Next base: position 933,031,907 of record OX451736.1, on the reverse strand, counting down.
TACTTTTGTCGTCTGACCTTCTTGTTAAATGCCCTAATCATCCGTTTTTGGTACGTTTGACTGTGACAAATAGCAGCAAGTCTCTTTTCGTCAATTAGGTTTAATTGATCAAGCCGAGTCTGGATCCAGTCGTCTTCGCTCAAATCTGCATCCTTCATTATCCGGAGAGAGGGTATCTGGACTTCAATAGGCAAGACTGCCTCCATGCCATAGACCAAGGAAAAGGGAGTTGCCCCCGTTGACGTCCGTGCTGAGGTACGGTACCCATGAAGAGAAAACGGTAACATTTCATGCCAATCTTTGTAGGTCACCGTCATCTTCTGCACAATCTTCTTGATGTTCTTATTCGCCGCTTCTACAGCCCCATTCATCTTCGGCCGGTAGGGAGAAGAATTGTGTTGCTGTATCTTGAATTGCTCGCAGAGCTCAGTGATCATCTTGTTGTTAAGATTGGTACCATTATCCGTAATGATCCTTTCAGGTACACCGTATCGACAGATCAGGTTGTGCCGAATGAATCGTGCCACGACGTTCTTGGTTACGGTAGCATAGGAAGCTGCCTCGACCCATTTCGTGAAGTAATCAATCGCTACCAAGATGAAGCGATGCCCGTTGGATGTCGTAGGTCGGATCTCGCCGATCATATCAATGCCCCACATTGCAAAAGGCCAAGGTGCTGTCAAGATGTTCAGAGGTACCGGAGGAATGTGCACCTTATCAGCATAGATCTGGCATTTGTGACACGTCCGAGAATGTTGGTAACAGTCGGCTTCCATTGTGGACCAGAAATATCCTGCCCGAAGGATTTTCTTTGCCATGGTATGTCCACTGGAATGTGTTCCGAAAGTACCTTCATGTAGCTCTGCCATGATCCTTTCTGCTTCAGTCTTATCCATACAACGCAGTAAGGTTGAATCATGGTTTCGCTTGTAGAGAATTCCATTGCTGAGGAAGAACTTTGCTGCGAACCTTCTCAGGAACTTCTTGTCGTTAACAGATGCGCCTTTAGGGTATTCTTGAGCTTCAAGGTACCTCTTCACTTCATGATACCATGGTTTTTCTGTTACCTCTTCAGCCTCAAGATCATAGCAATATGCAGGTTCGTCCAATTTCCAGATAATGATCCGGGGAGCCTCGTTGTCCCATTTGACTTTGAACATAGAAGACATCGTAGCCAACGCATCCGCTAACTGATTCTCCTCTCTTGGGAAGTGTTCAAAAGTTATCTCCTCAAAGTGGGGAAGCAACGTCAGCACATACTCCTTATAAGGAATAAGATTTGGGTGTTTCGTATCCCACTCGCCTTTGATCTGATTGATCACGAGAGCGGAATCTCCGAAGACACTCAGGAACTTGATCCTTAAGTCAATTGCAGCTTGAAGACCCATGATACATGCCTCATATTCTGCCATGTTGTTGGTGCAGTTGAAACATAGTCGGGCGATGAGTGGAGTATGAGTGCCTTTAGGGGATATGATCACAGCGCCGATACCATTACCCAAAGCGTTTGAGGCTCCGTCAAAGTGCATAGACCATCAAGATCCTTCCTCAGGTCCTTCATTCGGTCCAGGTACTTCACAATCAGTTACTACCATGATATCCTCGTCTGGAAATTCAAAGTTCATCGACTGGTAATCGTCCACTGCCTGATGTGCCAAATGGTCTGCCAATACACTTCCCTTGATTGCTTTTTGAGTCGTGTATTGGATGTCATACTCCATCAAGATCATTTGCCATCTTGCTATTCTTTCGGACAAGGCGGGCTTTTCGAATATGTACTTGATTGGATCCATTTTTGAAATCAACAGAGTAGTGTGAGTCAACATATACTGTCTCAGCCGGCGAGCAGCCTATACCAAAGCGCAGCAAGTTTTCTCGAGCAGTGAGTACCGAGTCTCACAGTCGGTGAACTTTTTGCTAAGGTAATAAATAGCGTGCTCTTTTCGGCCAGACTCGTCATGCTGCCCCAGCACATACCCCATTGAGCTGTCCAGTACTGTCAAGTATAAGATTAGAGGTCTCCCTTCAACCGGCGGCATAAGAATGGGTGGTTCTTGGAGATACTCTTTGATCTTTTCGAAAGCGTCCTGACATTCATCGTTCCAACACACTACTTGATCTTTCTTCAGCAGTTTGAAGATTGGTTCACAGGTAGAAGTTAAATGTGAGATGAATCGGGTAATATAGTTCAAACGTCCTAGAAAGCCTCTGACTTCTTTCTCTGTCTTGGGAGTTGGCATCTCTTGTATGGCTTTCCCTTTGGCAGGGTCCACTTGAATGCCTTTGTCGCTTACGATGAAGCCTAGCAATTTTCCAGATCTCACCCCAAAGGTGCACTTGTTTGGGTTCAACCTCAGCTTGTACAACCTCAGACGGTCAAACAGCTTCCGTAGATGGTCAAGGTGTTCCTCCTCAGTTTGGGACCTTGCAATCATATCATCGACATATACTTCGATCTCATGGTGGATCATGTCATGAAATAAAGCAACCATGGCACGTTGGTAGATTGCTCCAACATTTTTCAACCCAAAAGGCATGACCTTGTAGCAAAAGGTGCCCCACTGAGTAATAAAAGTGGTATTCTCCATGTCTTCAGGAGCCATCTTGATCTAGTTATAACCGGAGAAACCGTCCATGAAGGAGAATACTTTATGCTGAGCAGTGTTGTCAACCAGAACGTCGATATGAGGCAGAGGGAAATCATCCTTAGGGCTTGCCCTGTTCAAATCCCTGTAATCAACACACATTCGGACCTTTCCATCCTTCTTCGGCACTGGAACCACGTTGGCAACCCACTGAGGGTAAGAAGTCACTGCTAGAAACCCGGCATCAAATTGTTTCATAACCTCAGCTTTCATTTTCTCGGACATTTCTGGGCGCATGCGGCGGACCTTCTGTTTTACCGGAGGACAATCTTCCTTGGTAGGCAGGTGATGAACCACAATGTCGGTATCCAACCCAGGCATGTCTTCGTAAGACCAGGCAAAGATTTCCATATAGTCATGTAGCATCTGAATCAACCGTTATTTCACACTGAATTCTAAATTGGCACCAATCTTGACTTCCTTTTTGTCTGTCTCAGTACCCAGATTTATCGTTTCCACTGGCTCTTCATGTGGCTGAATGGCCCTCTCTTCCTGGAGTAGCAGTCTTGCAAGCTCACCAGGCACTTCGCAATCATCTTCACCTTCGTCTTCGGCTAAGTTGATCGGATTTTCGAAGTCATAACTGGCAGTAGCAGAGTCGTTACCAGTGAGATCCAGAGTGGATTGGAACCTGTATGGGTGAGTGTGTGTAAATATAGCTATTTTGCAATGTATAATAAAGAAAGAAAAGGAGCGCAAGATTTTGAAATGCAACAAACGTCCAATGTTTTTTATTGATGATATATGAAAATGACAATCAAAAGCCCTCACAAATGAAGCCACGGCGCCCCGGGTAGGACACCGAGCCATAAAAGTTTCAACATATTGTTTGTTACAAATTCAAAACAAAAGAGTTCATTACTGAGTGACAAAATTAATAGGTGTGAAGTCTTTGGAAGTCCAGTTGCTTGGTCCATTGTCGGTTGTTGGGTAGATCCAACTGTCGAATTCAGATTCCTCCACGTCGTCTTCAATGGCATTCACTCCCGGGTTGGTGATGAACACAGGAGGTCTTCCAATCCTTGCCCTACGAACAGCCCTCTGAGCTTCTGCAGTGAAGCCCAAACCAAACTTGTCAGTCTTCGGAGTAAAGTCAGGAAGTCGGCCCCAGTTTGCACACTTACCCTTCTCAATAACAGCCTGGGCATCCTTCAAGGAAGCCATCTTCAAAGGAGGGTCTTCAATCACAGTTTCAACTGACGCCAGTGTCTGGGGCACCTCTTCAAAGTGTTGAAAGGGGGTCTCAATGAATTCCCCATCCATTTCTATGTACCGGAACGAGTTGAGGTGGCTGACCATATATTCTTCTTCCCCCTGAACTATAACGATCTTCCCCCTGACTGGGTATTTAAGCTTCTGATGTAGTGTGGAGGTCACAGATCCAGCCTTGTGGATCCATGGACGACCCAACAAACAAGAATAGGATGGACGAATGTCCATCACATAGAAAGTAGAATCAAAAACTTGAGAACCAACCCTGATTGGAATGTCAACTTCGCCATGTACCATCCTCTTCGACCCGTCAAAGGCTCGGACAACAATGTTACTAGGCTTGAGCTCCAAACCCTCACAATCCAGCCTGTCTAGGGCCTTCTTGGGTAATACATTCAATGAAGAACCGGTGTCTACCAACACATGGGCAAGAGTAGTGCCCCTGCATTCAATGGAGACATGCAAGGCATCGTTATGGTTCTTTCCTTTAGCAGTCAGATCGGCGTTAGAGAAGCCCAATCCATTATCGGCAGTCAAGTTGGCCACACAATCGGTAAATTGATCGGCAGACGTTTCTTGTGGCACATGGGCCGTCTTCAGGAAGGAAATCAGGGCCTTGGCATGGGCCTCTGAACACAACAACAGTGATAGCATAGAAATTTTTTATGGGGTGTGCCCCAACTGCTCAACTACATTGAAATCACTTTTCTTGATAATCTTGAGGATCTCTTCCATCTCTTGCTGGGAAGCTTCAACATTGGTTGTCTTTGGTGCCTCCGTCAGGGCAGGCAAATCAGTAGCAATCCCTTTGCCCCGAGCGTCAGATGACTCGGCAACAGGGATAGAAACAGGAACTTGATTAGGAAGGGAAGCAGGCACACTTGCAGGTGTGATGACAAGAGGTTTCTGAATTGTTGGTGGCGCAATATCTGGTGAGAACAGCCTACCACTGCGAGTAACTTTGGCGGGCCCGGTGATGTTACTGATGCCGGTACTAGTATCAAACTCTTGCTTAACTCCGAGCACATAAACATCTGCCCCATAGTGCCATGGGACAACTTTATCGAACGTATAGGGGAGGGGCCCCGGAACAGTGATGATGATAGGAGCAATTTTCTGAGTGGATATGATTTTGACAGGCTTCTTTGAGAGAGCCTTAGGGGGTTTGTTGAAAATAGTAACAATAGAAACTTCTTCAGCAGGAATAGGAGGAACGACCATCTTCTCGAACAAGATTTCTTTACTATCCATCAGGCTTTGGATACCTGATTTCAGCAAAGGACAACCAGCAGGTAAAACAGCACACAAAAGGCAACCTTTACCATATCCCGGAAATAAACCGGCTAGCAACAGGTTCCTTTTGACGGTCAATAAAGGAGTAACAATCTCTTCCACGGAGGCTATATATCGGTCTTCTTCCACAGCATTCACTCCATGCAGTGGCATGGGAGCAGTCACAACATTGGGCCTTTCGGGCGCCTCAAACTGTATTTCCTTAGCATCAATAAGGTCCTGAACCTTATTCCTCAGAGCCCAACAATCGTCTGTAGTATGCCCCGGGCTATCAGAGTGATAAGCGCAACAGGCGTTGGGGTTGTATTTTGGATAAGCTGTGTTCACCACCTTCGGAGCTTCTTTAACAGTTACCAGATTGGTTGATAGTAGTTGCGGCAAAATCTGAGACAGGGTCATGCTGAGTCGAGTGTACTGCCTTTTGGGTCTCTCACCCCTTGGTTGGTTGTATTGTTGAGGAGCAGCAACAGGCTTTGAAATTACCACCGCATTGACAGCTTGGCGGCGTTCCGGTTTAACTTGTCTTCTTGGACCATAAACAGCACTGGCTTCCTTCTTGAAGGGCTTCTTTTCAGTACTTGCGGAGGCACCTTTATGTATCTTCCCCGACTTGATACCAGCTTCTATTCTCTCACCAGTCAAGATCAAATCTGTAAACCCAGCAGAAGAATTACCAATCAGATGGTTGAAGAACGGACCAGACAGGGTCCCTAGGAACATGTCCACAAGTTCACGGTCAGTCAGCGGTGGCTGCACCCTGCCAGCCAGGTCTCTCCACTTTTGCGCATACTCCTTGAATCCTTCGCCCGTCCCCAGTGACATACCCTGGAGTTGGGTACGCGTGGGAGCGAGATCAGAATTGTACTGGTACTGCTTATAAAATGTGGTAGCCAAGTCCTCCCAGTTTCGGATACTAGTTCCATCCAGCTGATAGAACCATTCGAGTTGGGACCTCGAAAGGCTATCTTGGAAGAAATGAATCCATAGGTTCCTGTCTGCAGTGTAAGGTTGGATCTTCCTTACATATGATCTGAGATGCAGCTTAGGACAGGAAGCCCCGTCGTACTTTCCAAAGGCAGGTGCCTTGAACTTGTGTGGGATCACCACCCCAGAAGATAAACCTAGATCTCCAAAATCTAGCCCCGGCACATTTTGAATCTCCATGGCACTTAAACGGTCCTCCAGTTGCTTGTACCTGTCTTCAGCAGGAGGGTACTGTTCATCATTGTAATTTGTCTCGTTGTCGGAGACTGCAGGACTAGGAGCCCTTCCCCCTTGGGGACTGTCTTTATCTGCAGAGGAAGTAGCCTGATCAGCCTCATTTTGCAGTGTATTCCCAAACCTCCGTCCAGTGTTGAACAGCGCGGTCCTCTTCTTCTTCTTCTTCAAGAGCAGAGCCTTCATCTCCCGTTGACCTTGGGCTAAGCTTATGACCAGCTCTTGAAACTGGGCGTTCTGGGCCTGGAGGGCCTTGATAGCTTGTTCATTGGATGATTCAGGATTCATGATGACTGTTCAAATAAACAGCGAAGAAGATTAAGCAACCTGTAGAAAAAGGGTACCTGTTATGCATATGATGCAATGAGATGCGTATGTTTTATGTTTTCAAAGACAATCGGGATTCAACTTTGTAGACAAAAGGAAACACACTTCATTAGATTCAAACTTTAAATCATTCAACAACTTGCCCTTAGGCATTACAAGAATGAAAAATACTGAAAAGGAAATAAAAACTGTAAAAAGAAACATCCAAAGCCCATCAGTGCTCCCATGGCCTCCTCTTCTCAGTACGGATATAGTCATTCAGGATCCGCTCTTCCTCCAATTGCTTAGTCAGCTTCTGGATCTTTTGTTCCTGTTCGTTGAACTTTTCCCGATAAAAATCCCGTTCTTCTTGTAGCTGCGCCCAAGATCTCTTTAGTGTATCAACATCAGTGGGTATCTGAGGAGGGAAGACAGTTGGAGGAACCCCATCTTCATCAGGAAATTCAAGAATGATAGGCCTGACCGCTTCGTATGGCATACCTAACCTTTGAGCATGGATGCGGACCCATCTGCAATAGGGTTCCATTGGTAGAGAAGTCTTCGATCCTAACTCAAGTGGGTCAGCTTTGTGAATTCTGTCCCAAGCCCGGATGAATCTACGACGCAGCTCGTCACTGTCTACCTGAAACTCAAAACTGATGTGTGGCACCAACATCTCATGAGGCCCTGCCCTTCTGGCTCTTCCAAACTGACGGAGAGCTAAACATGGATTATAAGAGATTCCTCCCTGGGTACCGATCAATGGAATATTAGGATATTCTCCGCAACGATCAATAATGGCTACTTCATCCAAACCTCTGAGAGTCCAAATGATGTCATTATCAGTGAGAGACATTAACCTATGAGCCCAACCCTTTCCTTTTTCATTCTTCAGCACGAACTTAGGAAGGTGCGAAATAAACCACCTCACTAACAAAGGAGCACAACACCATGGAGTTCCCCGTCTTCGGGCAGTACGAGCATAGAGCTGTTGCAGGATATCACCCAAGAGAGTGGGTACAGGGTTCCGAGAGATGAAGATCCTTATGGCATATGTAGGTGTTTAGTTATTGGCATGCATTTTTGGTAAAACCAGGTGTGTGAATGTCATGAATGATGTCATAACATTCTAGTTTATTAGGTACTGATTTATTAGGTACCTTTGTAGAAAAATAATGGCATACAGAGGCTGCTGTTTATGAGTGTGTATCTGAGCATTTTGCAAAATGATCACATTTACCAAAATCAGTAAACAGGAATTCTGATGTCATAACAAATGTTAAGACATCCTGTTCTGATTTAGCAGTTATGCAGTTTGGTTAATTCTGAGATTTTTCAGGAAGATGACTCATTCTTTCCAGAACAGAATCTCTCGTGGACTTTGGGTTAACCTAGCTCAACCCTAACCTGGTTGATAAAGTCTTGTGACCAAGTCTTAAGGTCAAACGGAATTAACCCTAGCTTTTTGTGGAAACCCTAACTGAAGCAACAGCTGCTATATATTCAACAGGGTTGCTGTTTGGAATTTATCCCTTTTGACAGAAGATCATTTAGGAGCTGTATAGTTTTAACTATTGTAATCCAAGAAAGTATCATTGTGATAAGTGACTTGGAATAGGTTTTAATTGTAAGGGTTTTGTATCACTCAAAGCTTTGAAGCAAGAGTGTTTTGTGTCTCTTGACTAAAGCTTTGAAGCAAAGTCAAGTTAGGTTTATGTGTCACTCAAAGCTGTGAAGAAAGAGTGTTTGTGTTGCTTGATCAAAAAGCTGTGAAGCATAATCAAGTGTATGTTCTGAAGAGTGTCTTCATTATTTCATTAGTCAATTGTTTTAAGTATCACTGCTGTGATTAAGGGGGAGTGAGTAGGAACTCAGGTTTAAGTTGTACTTAGATTGAAGTTGCATTGGGTAGGTCTTAAGTGAAGGAGATAAACTGGTTGGTTTATTCCTGAATTAATATCTCTTATAGTGGATTTCCTCCCTGGCTTGGTAGCCCCCAGAGTAGGTGTTGTTGCACACTGAACTGGGTAAACAATTGACTGTGTTCTTTACTGTTTTTGTATTTACTGTCTTATGGAAAGTCAGATACGGTGTCACAACATTGAACGTGACATTGAGTATCTGCAGCCAAAATTTCAATTAGCATCAGAGCAGGCACCCTGCCTGTATTACTGGGTGAGATCTAGGGATATCACTTTCTGGCACTATGGATAAAGAAGGAGTTTTTGGAAACAGACCACCCATTCTGGATGGATCAAATTATGACTACTGGAAACCTCGTATGATTGCCTTCTTAAAATCACTGGACAAAAAGGCCTGGAGAGCTGCTGACAAAGGATGGAACCATCCCACCATAACTGAGAAAGATTGGACAATCAGTCTGAAGCCTGAGGAAGATTGGAGTAAAGAAGAAGATGAGTTAGCCCTGGGTAATTCCAAAGCTTTAAATGCCTTGTTCAATGGAATTGATAGAAACATATTCAGACTAGTACATCAATATGAACTGGCCAAGGAAGTTTGGGACACTCTCAAAACTACCCATGAGGGCACTTCCAAAGTAAAAATGTCAAGGCTTCAGATGCTGACTACCAAGTTTGAGAACCTAAAAATGATGGAAGATGAAACCATTCATGAGTTTCACATGAACATCTTGGAGATTGCCAACACCTCAGGATCATTGGGAGAAAAGATGTCAGAAGAAAAACTGGTGAGAAAGATTCTCAGATCCTTGCCTAAAAGATTTGCAATGAAGGTAACTGCTATAGAAGAAGCCCGGGATATCAGCAAGCAGAAAGTGGATGAACTCATTGGGTCTCTTCAGACTTTTGAGATGGGGATCACTGAAAATGTTGACAAGAAGAACAAGAGCATAGCACTTGTATCCAACACTGAAGGTGAAAACAAGGAGGATGAAGAAGAAAATATTTCAGAAGCTATAGCCATTCTTGGAAGACAATTCAACAAACTCATCAAAAGAATAGATCCAAAGTCAAGGTCTAATGTTCATAACATCCCCTCTGACATTGACAGTTCCAGCAGAAGACCAAGGTCAGAAGAGAAGGGAAATCAAGGCAGAGGAATTCAATGCCATGGTTGTGAAGGATATGGACATATTCGAGCTGAATGTCCTACCTTTCTTAAGAAACAAAAGAAAGGAATGATTGTTACCTGGTCTGACTGTGATTCAGAAAGTAATTCTGAAGAAGAATTTGCCAAACTAGTTACTGCACTAACTGGTGTTTGTTCCTCTGAAAGTGACACTAGTGATGAGGAAGTGACATTTGAAGAACTGGCTGATACTTACAAGAAATTATGTATCAGAAGTGTTGAAGTTTGTGTGCAAAATGAGAAACAATCAAAACTCATCATAAAGTTGGAGGCTGAAAAAAGGGCAGACCTTGAAACTATAAGTCATCTAGAAGGGGAAGTTCAAATGTTGAACTCAAAACTAAACCAAATGACCAAATCTGTCAAGATGCTGACAAATGGAACAGACAAATTGGAAGAAATCCTTCAGGTTAGACAAACTGTGGGAAACAAGTTTGGTCTAGGATTTGTGGCAGCAAAGAAATCTGGTGCAGACAAGAAGATCAGGTCTAATAAACAAATGTCAAAGCAGATGTCTCAACATAACTCTCAACATCAGGAACAGAGACATATGAAGAAAAGGTACCAAAGATGGAGATGTCATCATTGTGGGAGGTATGGCCACATAAAGCCTTTCTGCTTCAAATTGCATGGATACCCTAATCAGAACTCAGGTGTCAAACCTAAGACTAAAAAGGTACCACACACTCCTCAATGGAAGAAAAAGGCTATTGCCCTGATAGCCCACACTTCCCTGAGAGTCTCTGCAAAGGAAGACTGGTACTTTGACAGTGGGTGTTCTAAGCACATGACTGGAATCAATAACCTCCTCAATAATGTGAAACCTCACACCACTAGTTTTGTGACCTTTGGAGATGGTGCTAAAGGTAAAATCAAAGGAGTTGGTAATTTGGACTGCCCTGGAGTTCCAAGTCTGAATGAAGTACTACTGGTAAAAGGCCTGACTGCTAATCTCATTAGTATCAGTCAATTGTGTGATCTAGGATTCAAGGTCAATTTCTCAAAATCTGAATGTCTTGTAATTAATGAAAAACAAGAAGTTGTAATGAAAGGAGTCAGATCTAAAAACAATTGTTACTTGTGGGAGCCTAAGAACACAAATTTCTCCACTGTGTGTTCCATTGCCAAAGAAGAAAAAGAGGTGAAACTGTGGCACTAGAAACTTGGCCATCTTCATCTAAGAGGAATGAAAAGGATTATCTCCATGGAGGCAGTCAGAGGGATTCCAAGACTGCAAATTGATGAAGGGAGAGTTTGTGGTGAATGTCAGGTTGGTAAGCAGACTAGGATGTCACATCCAAAGTCAAGATATCTGACCACCTCTAAGGTTCTAGAACTTCTTCATATGGATCTGATGGGACCAATGCAGGTGGAGAGTCTTGGTGGAAAAAGATATGCATATGTTGTTGTGGATGATTTTTCCAGATTCACCTGGATTAACTTCATTAGGGAAAAATCTGATGTATTTGAAGTTTTTAAAGAACTGTGCAAAAGAATTCAAAGAGAAAAAGAAGGGTGTATTGTCAGAATCAGAAGTGATCATGGCAAGGAATTTGAAAACAGCAAGTTTGATGAATTTTGTTCCTCAGAAGGAATTAGTCATGAATTTTCTTCTCCAATAACTCCTCAGCAAAATGGAGTTGTGGAAAGGAAAAACAGGACCATACAGGAATCTGCCAGAGCAATGATACATGCCAAAAGACTTCCTATGTATTTTTGGGCTGAAGCTATGAATACAGCCTGCTATGTCCATAACAGGGTCACCTTGAGAAAGGGAACCTCATCCACCATATATGAACTCTGGAAAGGAAGAAAACCAACTGTGAAGTACTTCCATGTGTTTGGTAGCAAATGCTATATTCTGGCATATCGTGAACAAAGAAGAAAACTGGACCCTAAAAGTGATGAAGGCATATTTCTAGGATACTCCTCAAACAGCAGAGCTTATAGGGTATTCAATTCCAAGACCAAAGCCATGATGGAATCAATAAATGTCATAATTGATGATTATCATGAGGAAACAGATGTCCCTTGTAATGTTGAGACATTCTTTGAGTCTTCAACTCAACAGAATGATCTACCCAACACCACCACAGCAGAATCTGAATCAAAGGAAGCTAGCAAGATCCCTTCCATCAGAATTCAGAAGGATCATCCAAAAGAGCTCATCATAGGAGATCCCAACAGTGGAGTCATTACAAGATCTATAGAAATCATCTCAAACTCTTGCTTTGTGTCTAAAATTGAACCAAGAAATGTCAAGGAAGCTTTAACTGATGAATACTGGATTGGAGCAATGCAAGATGAATTGAACCAATTCAAACAACATGAAGTTTGGGAGCTAGTTCCTAGACCTGAAGGAACTAACATCATTGGCACAAAATGAATTTTCAAGAACAAATCAGATGTTGAAGGAGTTGTCACCAGGAATAAGGCAAGACTTGTTGCTCAAGGATACACTCAGGTTGAAGGGGTTGATTTTGATGAAACCTTTGCACCTGTAGCTAGGCTGGAATCAATCAGACTCCTATTGTCAATTGCTTGTCTTCTGAAGTTCAAGTTATTTCATATGGATGTGAAAAGTGCCTTTCTAAATGGGTACTTGAATGAGGAAGCTTGTGTGGAATAGCCTAAAGGCTTTGTGGATCCAAACCACCCTGATCATGTCTACAAATTGAGAAAAGCTCTTTATGGCCTGAAACAAGCTCCTAGAGCATGGTATGACAGGTTAACAAAATTTCTCTCAGACAAAGGATACATAAAAGGAGGCTTGGACAAAACCCTCTTTGTCAAAACTGAAGGAGGGAAGTTGATGGTAGCCCAAATATATGTTGATGACATAGTGTTTGGAGGAATGTCAGAACATATGGTTAAACACTTTGCTGACCAGATGCAGGCTGAATTCAAAATGAGTCTCATGGGAGAACTGACTTATTTTCTTGGACTGCAAGTCTCACAGATGGAGGACTCAATCTTTTTATCTCAAAGTAAGTATGCAAAGAACATTGTAAAGAAGTTTGGTATGGAGAATTCCAGTCACAAAAGGACTCCTGCACCTACTCATTTAAAGCTTTCCAAAGATTCAAGTGGGGTTAAGGTGGATCAAAGTCTGTACAGAAGCATGATAGGAAGTTTGCTGTACTTAACAGCCAGCAGACCTGACATTGCTTTTGCAGTTGGAGTTTGTGCAAGATACCAAGCTGATCCTAAAGTCAGTCATATCAACCAAGTGAAGAGAATTTTGAAGTATGTGAGTGGAACTTACAACTATGGTTTGCTATATTCTCATAGATGTGAACCAACTCTGACTGGTTATTGTGATGCTGATTGGGCTGGTAGTGCTGATGATAGAAAAAGCACCTCTGGAGGATGTTTCTTCTTGGGAAATAATCTGGTTTCCTGGTTCAGCAAGAAACAGAATTGTGTGTCTCTCTCTACTGCTGAAGCTGAATACATTGCAGCTGGTAGTAGTTGTTCTCAAATGATCTGGATGAAACAGATGCTTACTGAGTATAATGTCACACAAGATGTTATGACATTGTACTGTGACAATCTGAGTACAATCAACATTTCCAAGAATCCCATTCAGCATAGTAGGACCAAACATATTGATATAAGACATCACTTTATCAGAGACCTTGTAGAAGAGAAGACAATTAAACCGGAACATGTTGCCACTGAGCTACAGCTGGCTGACATTTTTACCAAGGCACTTGATGCAAATCAATTTGAAAACTTGAGGGGTAAGTTGGGCATTTGCCAACATGAGGAATTGTAGCAATTAATTTTGCTTAAAACAAGGGTTGAAGGAGTTATGCTTGTTAAGTCTGTTTTGATTGGGTTAAACTTATGTTTTCCCATTTACTTCAAAAATTTTAAGAAGTTGAATAGACACTCATTTTCCTCCTTCCCCTCTCGTCTCCGCATCAAAACCCAGTCTCTTAATCAGAATTTTCTCTCCAGTTGCTATTGGTCTTCTAAGACTATCAAAATGTCTCAAACATCATCATTATCCAATACAACTATTTCATCCTCTTCCTCTGATCAAGATTCTAGGGCAATCTCATCTTGCCTGGATCCTGAAGTCCTGGAGATTGCTCCTCTTAGAGAAGTGGAAACTAACCCCACTAAGGTCAAAGAGCTGAGAACAAGGCATGCAGGAAGGTCCCAAGCTACTGCCTCTGGTAATCCCTCTCATCCTTCTTCTTCTGTTTCCTCTGAAATTGCAAATAGGGAAGGGTCAGCCTATGCACGTCAAGCAATAGCTAAAATTGTTACAAGAATTCTGAATGAGAACCACTTAGTTCCTGGCATTTCTGTTCCTTTAAATCAAGAAAGTTCAAATGCTGAAACAAATCCATATGTCTCTAAGGATGTTGAGACCTCAGACAAAGATAAGGATGCTGAAGCCCCAGTTGTTGACATGGACAAAGAGAAGAATGCTGATATTGCTCACAAGAAAAGGAAGAAGCCCGAACCTTCTGAGTCTGATGGCAGTGCTTAAAGTTCAGAGGAGTTGGCAAACTTGCTGCTAGTTCCAGTTGATGCAAGTGTTTTGGTTGTTTTTTCTTTTGCTATCTTTATTTGGGATGACTGTATAAGTACTTGTCTCTTTGGCCTATTTGTGGCTAAAGAGGGGGAGATATATCTTGGTAGACATTATTAGACTTTATTTTTCTGCAGTCATATTTATTCTGCTGCTATCTATTCTCTGATTGCTTAGGGGCTTTAGCCAAAAATCTGCCAAAGGGGGAGTTTGTAGGTGTTTAGTTATTGGCATGCATTTTTGGTAAAACCAGGTGTGTGAATGTCATGACTGATGTCATAACATTCTAGTTTATTAGGTATTGATTTATTAGGTACCTTTGCAGAAAAATAATGGCATACAGAGGCTGATGTTTATGAGTGTGTATCTGAGCATTTTGCAAAATGATCACATTTACCAAAATCAGTAAATAGGAATTCTGATGTCATAACAAATGTTAAGACATCCTGTTCTGATTTAGCAGTTATGCAGTTTGGTTAATTCTGAGATTTTTCAGGAAGATGACTCATTCTTTCCAGAACAGAATCTCTCGTGGACTTTGGGTTAACCTAGCTCAACCCTAACCTGGTTGATAAAGTCTTGTGACCAAGTCTTAAGGTCAAACGGAATTAACCATAGCTTTTTGTGGAAACCCTAACTGAAGCAACAGCTGCTATATATTCAACAGGGCTGCTGTTTGGAATTTATCCCTTTTGACAAAAGATCATTTAGGAGCTGTATAGTTTTAACTATTGTAATCCAAGCAAGTATCATTGTGATAAGTGACTTGGAATAGGTTTTAATTGTAAGGGTTTTGTATCACTCAAAGCTTTGAAGCAAGAGTGTTTTGTGTCTCTTGACTAAAGCTTTGAAGCAAAGTCAAGTTAGGTTTATGTATCACTCAAAGCTGTGAAGCAAGAGTGTTTGTGTTGCTTGATCAAAAAGTTGTGAAGCATAATCAAGTGTATGTTCTGAAGAGTGTCTTCATTATTTCATTAGTCAATTGTTTTAAGTATCACTGTTGTGATTGAGGGGGAGTGAGTAGGAACTCAGGTTTAAGTTGTACTTAGATTGAAGTTGCATTGGATAGGTCTTAAGTGAAGGAGATAAACTGGTTGGTTTATTCCTGAATTAATATCTCTTATAGTGGATTTCCTCCCTGGCTTGGTAGCCCCCAGAGTAGGTGTTGTTGCACACTGAACTGGGTAAACAATTGACTGTGTTCTTTACTGTTTTTGTATTTACTGTCTTATAGAAAGTCAGATACGGTGTCACAACATTGAACGTGACATTGAGTATCTGCAGCAAGAATTTCAGCATAGATATTAACAAAGGTATCAGGATTTGGAAACAATACCAGACCATAGATTAAAAGAGCCAGAATATCTTCGTACGCCTTGAAGTCTAAGTCATTCCAGAAACTATTAGCTTTGCCAACCAGAAACTTAACCAAAAAGCCCTTAACTCCACTTCTAGTTTCCCAGTTAGCCATTACCTCTTCTTTGGTCAAGGGAAGGGCTGCAGCAATCTCTTCAGGCCTAAGAGTCTTCTCCCAACCAGTGAATGGAGTCTGCCCCAAAACAGGGATACCAAGCAAATCAGAGAATTCTTCCAGGGTAGGGACCAGCTGGAAGTCTTGAAAGGTGAAGCAATGATACAGAGGATCATAAAACTGGGTCAGGACACTCATCAGTTGTTGGTCCCACTTTGAAGTGACTAACCCAAGGAGAGAACCATGCCTCTTGATGAAGGAAGTAGTGTTTGGAATCCTACCAACCAAATCCTTGAGCAAAGCAGGTGGTTGAACAAAGTTGAGCCGAATAGTATTTCTACGCATGGGCATCATGATGTCCTACAAAACAGAGCAGAGATGAAAACCTCTTGTCTTTGAAATGGGTCAGTCCTTATGCAGGATGCATGCAATGGTATGATGGTATGATGTTATGATAAAGAACACCACAAGTATTCACAAAGGCAAGCATGATAAGGCACACAAGTCACACAAGACAACCCTTAGGGTTTAGGCCAGCATGAAGTTTAGGTATTACCCTCTTTTAGTTTCGTTGGTTAAAACCTGCCCTATCAAAAGTAACTGGGTTCTAGAGGATCTCAATATCATTGACTACCCTCAATCGGTCATAACTCCAGCATCGCAATCTTTTCTTGCAGCCAGAACCATTGCGAGAGTTTAGCCTCAATGAGTGTAGCATACTGCTACTGTTCTATGGCCAAGTTGGGTCAATTTAGGGTTCTAAGGTCGGTTGGTGCTTAATGACTCCTTAGAAGACCCATATTCTCCCCGTTGCAACACAAGGGATATAGGTACAGACCAAGGTGCCACACCAACGTAGCCACTGCTTCACCCATGTCGGTCTACGCCGGACAGGTCCCTCACAGCTTATGCTACCTAAAAAGGGTATTCCCCAGATCCGGTTAGGACCCATGAAACTCCGATGCAAAGCCCACAAATATAAAAGCAAACAAAGCAAGAAATTGAAAACAAGGTGATATAAGCCCTAAGGTTACTCCACTTTAAGAGTTATCCCCAGCAGAGTCGCCAGTTCTGTGATACGGTGGGAGAACTGACTTGAGGTTTTGCGTTTGTTTTCGCAAATGTTTCGGTTGAGCAAGAGTCGCCACCGACTTTTTATTTTATCCTAAGGAAAGGTTAAAAAGCACAACAAAAACCTTTGAGATGTTTTCTTGGGTTCGGGGAGTAGATTATAGAAAGGGAAGGTATTAGCACCCTTTCTATCCATGGTTATCCATGGGCTCTTAGTTACTTGCTTAGATCAACTTTCCTTGATTTTCAATTGTTTGAAATGGTGCTTTGTGTGTGGGTTTGAAAATGTTTGAAAAGAGGCCATTTGTTGTGGCAACCTTTGTAGTGATCCATGTTGGGATGTATACAAAGGTGTATATCTTTTGAAAAGTTTTCAATGTTTTTTTTAAAGTTGTTTTGAAAGTGTGTTGTGATGTGGTTTTGAAAAGTAGGCAAGTGTTTTTGCAAGTTTTGATTCAAGTAACTAAGAGCTGTCTACCCCTAAATTTCTCAAAGATTTTCTCTATGTTTTAACCCTTTTAACAATTTTGTTTCACCATTATATTTGGTGGACAATCTTGTATTAGGATGTGAACGGGACGGGTGCGGGTCATCGTTTAGACCATAATTGCAACAGGGCCAAGTGTCTTTGGCAATTTTCCTTTAAGGGACTTGATCATTCTTTAGGCAACTTTCGAAAGCGTCATCGAGGGACTATGATCATTTGATATTGTTTTTGTTTTGCCAAAGACACCTAACGTGCAACATGGCCCATTATGGAAGGCAACAAGTGGAGTAACCCTAAGGGGTGCAAGTGTGATTGGTGTTGTTCATTTTCATGCTTGGTTATCTTTGAATTAGGTCAAACTATTTTTGGTTGATTTTTGCATACAAAGCCCTAAGTCTATCATGGCATATTTAGAAAGCTTTTAAATGCGAAAAATAAAATCCTAAATTATTACAACACAATTATGGGATGGGGGGTACAAATGTTCAAATGGGGATATATAGCAAGAAAAATTAAATCTAAACTATTACATCCAAATTGAATTATACAAATTATTTAATATACAATAATAAAATAAAATAAAATAAAACATGCAAGATGGAAAAAATGATTTGCATATATATGTAAAAAGGTATTTTTTATGTGACAAATAAACAAAAATAAAAATGAATAATTTTGGATATTTTTACATTTTAGGGCAAACCCTAATTTTGCTAAATAAAAGGTATTAATTATTTATATGTGCAATATTTATTAATTATGTGCAAAAAAAATAAATAAAAAGAAAGTATATTGTAAAAAGGTATTTTTGAGGTTAAATATTAATAAAAATAAAAATGTATTATTTTTGTATTTTTTCTTAAATATTCTAATAAATATAGATAAGTATTTATATTATTTACTAAATATATTAAATATGTACAAAAATAAAATATTTATTATTTACAAAAAAATATATTTTTTATAAAATGTTTTCAACAGATAAAATAAAATAAAGTCAGAAAATAAAATGTATTTTGTATTTATTTTGGTATTTTAAATAAGAGTATATTTATGTTTATTTACATATAAAACTAAATGAAACAAAATAAATATCAAATAAAATGCAAAAAATGTGAGAAAAATATTTTTAATATTTTTTATGCTTTGACAAAAATAAACAAGTCAGAAACAAAAATCAAAAGTCAAAGATAATGAAAATAAAACACAATGGGCCAAGGGGGTGCATGTGTAAAAAGATGGTGCAAATAGAAAAAAGAAACAAGCCCAGCCCAAAACAAGCTTGTCTTCAACCTCCAGACAGTTTCAAATGAAAAAACGCGCGCTTCCTTCCATCCATGTTATCTCTTGATTCCTTGACTTTTAACAAAAACTTACAACACAAACATTATAGAGCAACATGTCACGAGTTCATACATATAAAAAACTTGATCTAACTCTCAGAAATGAGAGAGAATTTCTTCTCCCCCAATTTCTGACCTAAGTTTTTGTCAATGTTCAAGTCTTAAATTCTCTCAGCATATGCAATATAAATGGAAAGTGAGAATATGGGTGGCTTCAGGGACATGAGCATGACACTTTTCATTCATAAACCTAAACCTAACTCTTCCTAGATTGAGAGATAGAAGTCCATGAACTTACCTGTTCAGCTTGGATCGTGTATGACAATGGAGGCACTTTCAAGGCAATGTGAGGACTTGTACAGCTTGCTTGAAGTTCAGGGATGCTTCTCCAATGCTTGGTGTGCTTTGAATCTTGCTGAATCACTCCATGGAAGTCAACCTGCAAGAGAGAAAAATGAAAATGGCAAACTAAGCTATGGCTATTACAGTTCCAGTTCAATGCTTGGAATAGTTTGTATAGATGTTATGGAAGGTGTATGAAGTGGTTTGGATGAAATCGCACGATGGAAATGAGTTGTGCCACTCAAACTGCAAGGATGCCCTGTTTTGTGCAGCAAAATGGTGTTTTGATGTTTAGGGAGGTATTGAAGGTAGTTGGCTCGTGTTTCAGGTCAATTAGGGAGTATGGAATGTGTGGAGAAAGTTTGCTTAAGCTTGTCTTGACAGGAATGTGAGTTGTGTTTAGTTATGCAAGTTTCTTCTTTTCTAAGTCAAAAATGCCAAGTCCTGTTACAGGCTCCTCTAGGCCCCTCAAATATGTTGCAAAGTTTGCTCTAGATCAGTGGGATATGTTCCTGAACTTGTGCCTCAAAGATCTGCATTGTACTTCATAGATTGTAATCTTGACATAAAGTGCCACTTTACAAAAATGGATAACTTGTTTTTTCTAATTAAGGCTTAATTCTTCATGTAATGACCAAATGCATAGAATAATATCTTGGCACAATGGTTTAGCATTTAATTTTTGAGTGTAAATGATATTAGAGGCCTGTAATGTAGCTTGCACATGCTGAGTTTGAAAATGCACAAGTTATGAACATGCCATTGGCCATGAATCAAAGTGACTTTTGCCCATATTGACAAATTCGATTCTCCCTAACCACAAGTGTGTTTGAGAATTACTTGGACATTTTGGAAATCTTGGGGTGTGTACTACAATCCATCTTTGTAATGTAAGTTGAAATTCCAAGTGGAAGCATGTGAAAAGTGGCCATGAAGTTAGGCAAAAATCCTGCCTAAAATAGGTCAAAATATTTCTAAGTTAAGAATGTTTTGCACCCTTGTTCCAAAAATCATAACTTGAGCTACAAGCTTCTTTTGAGGAAACTTTGTGAATCAAAGTTGTAGATTTTGCAATGGACTATAACTTTCATGTTTTGAGTTTTGTTTGAATCCAAATGCATCTTGATGAAAAAATGGGTCAAAGTTAGGAAAAAATAAGGAAGTTTCATAACTTAGAAAAATTCTAAGTTATGAAATTTCTTCATTTCAAACCCTAATTTGTGATTTTTGATTTCTTGATGAACAAGTTTCATAATTTGACATGTCTTGATGAAAAATGTATCTTGGCACTTGATTTTGACCAAAAAGTCAAAGTTTGACTTTTCAGTATACAGTCAAATTTGGCTCAGTTGACTGGAAAATTCATCTGTCAATCTTGTGCATTTGGGATCTTTTGAACTTGTTGAACATGTCAAGACAAAGCCATTGAGATCTTGAGTCCGTATGTGAGCTTGGTTTGCCATTGGTTAGGTCAAACAGTCAAAAATTGCCTTTGTGCAGTCAAAACCCTAAAAATGACCATTTTGCCCTTTTGGTGATCTGATCAAATTTCTTGTGGAATTGTGATTCAAACTTGATCAAATGGTCCATATGAGTTCATAATGTTGATGTGGGCCAAAAATCATGAGGTTTGACTGTCAATTGACCTCAGTTGACTTTTTCCCCTATACAGCTGATTTCTAGGTCAACTGTCCAATTGACTGGGCAAAGATTGGAATCAAGGCTTGAAACTGAAGAAGTGAAAAACACAAGAAAGGGGGTTGAATTGTAAAAACTGGAAATCAATTGCAATCAACACGATATTTTTATCCTGGTTCGTTTGATCTCAAACTACTCCAGTCCACCCGTCAAGGTGATTTCGCCTCTCTCCAACGAGGTCTTAATCCATTATATTCAACTGAAGATTACAATCTGCTTTAACAACTGCTAAATCCTTCTTGAAGCAAACCATAAACCGGTTTCTCAAGGAATCACTTTCTTACAAAGAATTGAAATCTAGGTGTGTGAATGTTTTCTACAAAACTGTTTATCACAACTGTGATACTACACAAATTAAGCTTAAGATAACTGGATTGCTAAAATAATTGAGTACGGAATTTGATAGCTTTTAGAAAACTGAGAGTGAGGAAGATGATGAATAGCTTTTTGGCGTGTAGATTATTGTAGAGCATTAGCCAATTCAATCTTCATTGACTTGTTTATATAGCATTGGAAATAGTGTACGTTGGAGCAATAATTCTGATTCAATGCCAATAACATTCTTTCCTTATTAAGCAGATCTTGTCTGGAATGATGCCGTTGGTAATAACTCATCTTGAATGCACAGTACCGTTGCCACTTAAGCGTGTTCTGGCTTTGGCTCATTCTGACGCTGCTTAGGTGCTGATGAACTGTTGTTGTCTTTATCAGAGATCAGAGTGTTGAGCGCAGATCTGTTCATCAAGCTTCAGCATAAGCGAGAGTTGTTCTTCTGATTCTGGTATCTGATATAGCATCTTTTGATGTTGATGTTGATATCCAATTTTCTGATGCTGATGAGGATGATCTCATGCTGATACCTGTTAGAGTTTCTGTAAAACAGAGTGTAATTTTTAGATAGCATATGTGTCTTACACGAATCATACAATTAATGTATCTTAGCATTTTGTTATCATCAAAACTTAAACTTAGGGTAGTAGATTCAAACTTTGTTCTAACAATCTCCCCCTTTTTGATGATGACAAAAACTAGATATTTTTAATTGAAGATTAGCGTGAAAAGTATCAGAGGTAACTAAATAAGAAGTTGTATCAAAATTAAATAGGAAGTTATCAAAGATAAGGGATAAAGAGATATCAGAGTTGGGATCGGAGATACTCCCCCTGAATTTATTACTTCCCTTTTTAATTCCGAGAGTCTTCAGGATCAGATCTTTATTGAATTTTTTTGAACATCAGAGTATCAGAGCTTTGACTATCAGAACTTCAGATCAGAATATCAGAGCAGCTTTAGTGTATCAAAGATGATTAACTTCTTGTACCTGTAAGCTTATGCAAAAACAGAAAACATTCAAGAATATCAGAGTGTTAGAATGTTTGAGACTCTTTGTCTCAGTAATCCGTTATTGAAAATATCATTCTCTTTCTCCCCCTTTTTGTCAGCAATCAAAAAGTGTAAGTAATATAAGCTAAAACGATCAGAGCAGAAAAACTTGTTATATTAAAATTCAGAGCCAGACAAAACAGTACAGATGATATGCAAAGAAAACAATGAAAATATCATGAATGAAAAACTAAGGTTGGGTTGGAAAGCGTGTGAACAGAGTCTCCAACATTGTCTTAATCTGATCAGCAGTTTCTTGTTGCTTGTGCACCATGCTGACTACTATATCTATCTTGTTGTCTTGCACGTCCATCCTTTCCTTCATCTTCTGATCAGTTTCATCCATTCTTTGCTGCAGACGAATATCATTCTGCTTCAGATCTTCCAGAGTCTGCCTGTCCAAGGCAGCTTGAGAAACATCAGAAGCAGGAAGCTTCTGAGAGCTTTCTGCAACATCTTCAGCTTGACTGACCTCTTCAGCTTGAGTTATCTGATCTTCTTCTGGCTGCACTTTTGAAGCTGGACGCTTCTCAGACTATGGCTCACTATCCAGAAGGAGCACGTCTTCCTGTGGCAGCTGACTTTCAACTTCCTTCAGCAGCTTGCTGAAGTTCTGTTGTGCCTGCTCATAATTGATGTCTTGTAATTTGAGGGCTTCATCACGTACCCATATTCTGAATCGTGTCCAGAGTTGGTCTGAGGCAGCAGGATCAATCATTCCAGGGCAAACTTGCTTCAGAGAAGCAATCCACTGCTGCAAACCTGTTTCAAAATTCACAATGCCAGAGCCAACATCTGGCTGTTTTGGTTTGGGGATGGCTATTTTGTTTTTGAGATCAGCAAGACGGTCAAGAATTGTTAAATCTATGAAGGTCCTGCTGTGGTTTTCTGTAGTTTGTTTGGGAGATGGAGTGGGAGAATCAGAAATAATAATTGGACTGTTTGGAGTATGTGGAGGGGTATTTTCTGGAGAGGATGACAGCTGGGCCATGGTTACAGTTGTTCCACATGGCAGCTGAATTGCCAAGGGTTGTGGCTCAAAGGATTGAGGAGAATGAGGTTCAGGTGATGGAGTTTCAGAGTGATGAAACTGAGGTTGTGGAGGTGATGGTTGAGGTGATGGTGGATGAATTTCTTGTTGAGGAGAGGGAGGAGGAATTGCTGGTTGTGGAGAAGGAGGAGGAATTTCTGGTTGTTCAGGAATTTGTGGTTATTCTGGTATGGGTGAGAGAGGTTGTTCTGGTTGGGGAGAGTGGGCAATCTCTAGTTGAGTGTTTGGATTGTTTGAGAGGTGAGCAGAAACATGTTCATCAATATCAGACAGAACTTTGTCAAGTTCTGATTCTGTTGATGGTGTGGGTTTTGGATTTTTGGTGCGGGGTCTCCTGAGAGTCAGTGACTCAGAAGGGTCATCTTCTGGTTCGGTTTCATCAATAGTTGGTATGGGGATTGGAATTTCATGTGAAGCTGGGGTTGGAATTGATGTTGGAATAGCAGAAGAATTTAAAACAGAAGCAGCAGATAAATTACCTCTTTTCTTAGGAGTCTGCTGGGATGGTCCTTCTGAAGTGGCCTTTCTTTTCTTCATCTTCTTCAGAGAAACTTCTGGTTGTTGTTGATGCAGATCTTTAATATTCAGTTTGGGATATGTACCATCAGCCTTGCAAGCGTCCAAGTATCTGAGAACCACAGCTGGTTTTGATTCAATCTCATAGAATATTGGAAAGTCGTTCAGTGGGACTCTTCTACTGGTGATGTCAGCAAGAGGAGTAATGCTGGGCTCCTTTCTGATATTCTCTATCAGCTTCATTTTCTTCAGATTCTTGGCGTTCAGAGGCTTGCCAACAGTAGGTTCAATGTAACTTAATTCCTGAGCTTCTGTGAGGTGCTCTATCAGCCTATTCTCAGTCAGAATATCTGATATTAACCTGCCAAAGGGTATCCAATCCCTTTTTGTCCTTTCTTCTTCCCTTGTCTCCTTGACGCTAGTCCTGAGGTGATTAAACAGAAGATGAGCCAAGTTAATTTTTACCTTCTGATTAATAAAATAGATCAGAAACTGCTGATCTATATTTATATAATCAGGAGAACTTGTTGGCTTCCTGTGATTAAAGCACCCCAGAATAATCTTCACCCATATTCTGTGTTGATCCTTTAAGTCTCTGATTTTGCTGCTGGGCACCCCAAGGGTGAAAATCTGTTCTGCAATGACAGCAATATCAGAGCATCTTTCAGCCATATCGATACAACGGACACCACCGCCACTGTATCCACCAATCTTGCTATGTGATCCTCAGAGATCACAATCTTCTTTCCCATTATGAAGGAGGTAACAAGATGTGTTGATGCAGACACATGAATCCAGAACTCCTTGACCAAGACTGGGAACATTGGTCCAACCAACCTATCAAAATATCTCTCCCATCCTTGTGCCCTAACTTCTTCTGTCAAGTCAAATCCATTTTCTTTCAGACTGGAGAAGTCAACAATCAGTTCAGACAGCACTTCCAAATTCTTCACTGGTGTAAGGAGTATTCTGAAAGGAATCTTGTATTGTTCAGAAGAAGCCTTATTCTGAGAACCTGCAGAGACATTGCTGGAGGTTGCCATGTTAACACTTAGGGTTTTTCTGAGAAAACTGAAAAATGGGTTTCTTTTGAGAGAGATGAACACACAAGGAAAATGCAGAAAATATTTGTGAGATTGAAAGAAACGGTAAAAGATTAATGTGAGATGTTAATGAGTTTAAATAGATTTCAAAATACTTTTTGAAAGTGTAAACGGTTTCAAGAAAGAGAAATAATCCATGATTACGTTTTAAAAACATGATTACTTTCATTTAATGCTTGCTGATTTTGGGGGATTTGAGAAAGATACTTGAAACGGTTACCAGACATGTGTCTCAATGCACCCAATCAGCGTTTTGCCTTCTCAGAAGCGTGCACGCGTTCTGCTTCATAGATTTGCTGATGATTGGATGACATCTGTTTGATTTAGTGAACAGCACGCCTATTCTTTAGCTGAAACGCTCAGATCTTTAAGAATAGAATCTGATACAATCTGCATGTCTATCATTCTGAAGGAAATTGATCAGAAGTTCACAGTAAAAAGAAAACACATTCTGAAGGATAATATATGGAATTAAAACATTTTCACTCTGGGCAGATTTTCATGCTGAGATGTTTCAGAATGAAATTGAACCTATCTTCAGAAAGGGGTTTAGTGAAGATATCAGCCCATTGATGGTCTGTATCAATAAATTTTAAGTTCAAAATTCCTTTCTGAATATAGTCCCTAATGAAATGGTGTTTTATTTCTATATGCTTAGCCCTAGAATGTAAAATGGGATTCTTACTTAAGCAAATAGCAGAAGTATTGTCACAGAGTATAGGGATGTTACTCTCAAAAATTTGGAAGTCTTCAAGCTGACTTTTCATCCAGAACATTTGTGTGCTACACCCTGCTGCTGCTATGTACTCAGCTTCTGCTGTTGATAGCGCAATTGTGGATTGCCTTTTGCTGGACTAAGAGATCAGATTTTCTCCCAGAAACTGGCAGCTTCCAGAAGTACTTTTACGCTCTACTCTGTCTCCAGCAAAGTCAGCATCGCAGTAGCCTACTAAGCTGTAATCACTAGATTTTCTATAAAATAAACCCAGATTAGTAGTACCTTTCAGATACTTGAAAATTCGCTTAACAGCTGTTAAGTGAGATTCTCTAGGATCTGACTGGAATCTAGCACAAATACAAACGCTGAATAAGATATCAGGCCTTGAAGCCGTCAGATAAAGGAGAGAACCAATCATACCACTGTAGACCTTTTGTTCTACCTTTTTGCTTACCTCTTCTCTTTCCAGAATGCACGTGGGATGCATTGGAATCTTTGATGGCTTACATTCTGAGAGGTCAAATTTCTTCAGAAGATCTCTGACATATTTGCTCTGATGAATGTAAGTTCCCTCTGGAGTTTGATTGATCTGAATTCCTAGAAATAATTTCAGTTCCCCCATGAGGCTCATCTCAAATTCTGCCTGCATACACTTAGCAAATTTTCTTCCAAGAGAAGGATTAGTAGATCCAAAAATAATATCATCAACGTAAATTTGACAGACTAAGATGTCATTCTTAACTGACTTACAGAATAAGGTAGTGTCCACCTTCCCTCTGGTGAATTCATTTTCTAACAGAAAGTTACTTAGTCTTTCATACCAAGCTCTGGGAGCTTGTTTCAGACCATATAGTGACTTCTTTAGTTTGAAAACATGTTCTAGATGTTTTGTATTTTCAAAACCAGGGGGTTGGTGCACATAAACCTCTTCTTCTATATAACCATTTAAGAATGCACTCTTGACATCCATCTGATACAGAGTGATGCCTCTATTAACAGCAAATGAAATTAAAAGTCTGATAGATTCTAACCTGGCGACTGGGGCAAAGGTTTCTGTATAGTCTATCCCCTCTTGCTGACTATAACCTTGTGCTACCAGTCGTGCTTTGTTTCTGATGACTTCACCTTGTTCATTTAGCTTGTTTCTGAACACCCATGTTGTTCCAATGACGTTGAATCCTTTTGGTCTGGGAACAAGATCCCATACGTCATTTCTGGTGAATTGATTCAGCTCTTCTTGCATTGCTAGAATCCAGTCGTTATCCAGAAGTGCTTCATCAATAGAAGAAGGTTCAATCAGAGACACAAGTCCCATGAGGGTTTCTTCAGAGTTTCTGAAGCTTGCTCTTGTTCTGATTGGATCTTCCTTTCTTCCTAAGATAGTTTCTTCTGGGTGATCCAAGCTGCTTCTGGGTAATCTCTTCTGAGGTTGATCAGCAGCTGTTGTAGGATTGCTAGCAGTGCTCCTTTCAGATGTTGAAGGAGTGTCTTTGTTGAGAGCTTCTGATGACTTGTCTTCAGAACCTGTAAATTCAATTTCCATACCTGCAAAAACTTCATTTTGCTTTGACTTTTCAGAGTCAAGCTTATCATCAAAACGAACACTGATTGATTCTTCCACAGTCTGTGTTTCTGTATTGTATACTCTGTACCCTCTTGAGCGTTCAGAGTATCCTAACATAATACACTTCTGTGCTTTAGAGTCAAACTTGTTCAAATAATTTTTTGTATTTAACATAAAACAAGTACATCCAAATGGATGAAAATATGAAATGTTGGGCTTTCTGTTCTTCCACAATTCATATGGAGTCTTTTCCAGAATAGGTCT
Source organism: Vicia faba (assembly GCA_948472305.1). NCBI lineage: Eukaryota > Viridiplantae > Streptophyta > Magnoliopsida > Fabales > Fabaceae > Vicia > Vicia faba. Next base: position 933,004,568 of record OX451736.1, on the reverse strand, counting down.
TATTGAGATTCTATTCTGAATGTAGCACGCTGTGTTTATTGCCTCTTCCCAGAAGATCTTAGCAACGTTTGTCTCATTGATCATGGTTCTGGCCATTTCTTGCAATGTTCTGTTCTTTCGTTCTACAACTCCATTTTGTTGGGGAGTTCTAGGACAAGAGAAATCATGCAGAATGTCTCTGTCATTAAAGAATGACTCAAAATCTTTGTTTTCAAATTCTCCACCATGATCACTTCTGACTTTAACGATTCTAAGATCCTTTTCATTTTGAACTTGGTTACAGAAGGTAACAAACACAGAGTGTGACTCGTCATTGTGTCTTAAGAACTTTACCCATGTCCATCTACTATAGTCATCTACGATTACTAACCCATACTTCTTGCCACTGACTGAAGCAGTTTTAACTGGTCCAAATAAGTCAATGTGCAGAAGTTCTAATGGCTTAGAGGTAGAAACAACATTTTTAGATTTGAAAGAAGGTTTTGCAAACTTGCCTTTCTGACATGCTTCACACAGAGCATCTGAATTGAACTTCAAATTAGGAAGTCCTCTGACCAGATTGAGTTTGTTAATCTGAGATATTCTTCTCATACTAACATGCCCCAATCTTCTGTGCCAGATCCACTGCTCGTTGTTAACAGACAGAAGACACTTTACATTCTGACTTTTCAGTTCAGAAAGTTTGATTTTATAGATGTTGTTTTTCCTTTTTCCATTAAACAGGATAGTCCCATCTTTCTGACTAACAGCTTTACATGATTTTTGATTAAAGATTATATCATAACCGTTATCACTTAATTGACTTATGGATAACAGATTATGCATTAATCCATCTACTAGCAGAACATTATTTATAGAGGGAAGATTTCCATTACCTACAGTTCCAGAGCCAATTATCTTTCCCCTCTGATTGCCTCCAAAGTCAACGTGGCCTCCAGGCTTAAGTTCCAGGCTTTGGAACATATGCCTTCTTCCCGTCATGTGTCGCGAGCAGCCAGAGTCCAGGTACCATGACTGGTGTTTCTGATTTGCTGCTAAAGATATCTGCAACATGTATTATTTTATCCTTAGGTACCCAGATTTTCTTGGGTCCTGATTTGTTAGATTTACCAAAACTCTGGTTAAATTTTGGTTTCACGGAATACTTACTGCTAGTATATTTAATATCATGTGTGTGACCATACACAAAATGTGAGTTCAGAGGAGTGTGTTTAATGGTTAAATCCATGACATTCTTTGGTGTAGGAACCTTACCTTGGTATCTTATTCCCTTCCTCCCGTTTCTGCTAACTCCATAGATCATTGAAGCCATTTTGCTTCTATCTATGCTTTTAGCAAGGAACTTCTGGAAAATGTGATCATACTCCTTGATGATCTCATCAGCGCTGCTGGGAGTTTCAGAAATTGGTTCCTTCTGAGAGTTTTGTAAAACATTTTCTAATTTTGAAATTTTGTTTTTCAACTCAGAATTTTCCAATCTAAGACTCTCAGTCTTATCAGAGTCAGATTCAAGATTCCTTTTCAGGTTTCTGAATTTAACCCTAATCTGCTGGTACCTTTCCAGAATTTCGTTAAGGCTTTCAGCAAGTTCAACCTTAGTAAAATTAATTGCAAAGTCAGGAAATACCTCTTCAGTATCTGATTCCGAGTCTGATTCAGAAGCTTCACTGTCTTCTGAAATGTTGGCCATGAGAGCTATGTTTGCTCTCTCATCATCTGATTCTGAGTCAGCTTCAGACGAGTCAGAGTCATCCCATGTGGCCATGAGACTTTTCTTATTTTCTCTCAAACTTCTTTTTGGGCTTTTCCCTCTGAAGCTTTGGGCAGTCACTCTTGTAGTGTCCTGGCTCATTGCACTCATAGCAGATGATGTCCTTGGTGTTTGGCTTTCTGCTTCCTGAGGAGCCTTCAGATCTTCTGTATCCAGAGGAAGAATCTGTCCTTCTGTATCTGGAAGATGACTCATTCTGATCAGATCTTCTAGGATTCCTGAACTTCCTTTGCCTCTGCTTCCACAGTTGGTTCACTCTTCTGGAGAGGAGAGAAAGTTCGTCTTCTTCTGATGAGGATCCATCAGATGTTTCTTCAACTTCCTGCAAAACTGTAGACTCAGATTTTTTGTTAGATTTTAATGCTAAAGGCTTACCTTGCTTCTGAGGTTCGTCAGCTTCTAGCTCTATCTCATGACTTCTGAGGGAGCTGATAAGTTCCTCCAGAGAAATTTTGTTGAGATCTTTTGCTAGCTTCAGCGCTGTAACCATTGGTCTCCACTGCTTTGGTAAGCTTCTGATGATCTTCTTGACATGATCAGCAGTAGAGTATCCTTTGTCCAGAACCTTGAGACCAGCCACCAGAATTTGGAATCTTGAGAACATTGTTTCAATGGATTCTGTTTCTTCCATTTTAAATGCCTCATACTTCTGAATGAGCGCAAGAGCTTTAGTTTCTTTGACCTGAACGTTGCCTTCATGCGTCATTCTGAGTGAGTCAAACATGTCCTTTGATGTGTCTCTGTTGGAGATCTTTTCATATTCAGCATAAGAGATCGCGCTGAGAAGTATGGTTCTGGCCTTGTGGTGATTTTTGAAGTCACGCTTCTGTTGGTCAGACACTGCTTTCCTGTCAATCTTCTGACCACTTGCATTCACCGGGTGCGTGTATCCATTTGTCACCATGTCCCACAGATCAGCATCATGTGCCAGAAAGAAGCTTTCTATTCTGTCTTTCCAGTAATCAAAGTTCTCTCCATCAAAGACTGGAGGTTTGCCGCTGAATCTGTCTCTGTCTTCATGGTTGTCATTGCTGATGTGTTGATAGTTTACTGCCATTGCGTTTTTCTGACGCTGGATCTTGTACTGACACAGTTAAATGTTTTAGCTCAGAACCAGGCGCTCTGATGCCAATTGAAGAAGTGAAAAACACAAGAAGGGGGGTTGAATTGTAAAAACTGGAAATCAATTGCAATCAACACGATATTTTTATCCTGGTTCGTTTGATCTCAAACTACTCCAGTCCACCCGTCAAGGTGATTTCGCCTCTCTCCAACGAGGTCTTAATCCACTATATTCAACTGAATATTACAATCTGCTTTAACAACTGCTAAAGCCTTCTTGAAGCAAACCACAAACCGGTTTCTCAAGGAATCACTTTCTTACAAAGAATTGAAATCTAGGTATGTGAATGTTTTCTACAAAACTGTTTATCACAACTGTGATACTACACAAGTTAAGCTTAAGATAACTGGATTGCTAAAATAATTGAGTAAGGAATTTGATAGCTTTTAGCAAACTGGGAGTGAGAAAGGTGATGAATAGCTTTTTGGCGTGTAGATTATTGTAGAGCATTAGCCAATTCAATCTTCATTGACTTTTTTATATAGCATTGGAAATAGTGTACGTTGGAGCAATAATTCTGATTCAATGCCAATAACATTCTTTCCTTATTAAGCAGATCTTGTCTGGAATGATGCCGTTGGTAATAACTCATCTTGAATGTACAGTACCGTTGCCACTTAAGCGTGTTCTGGCTTTGGCTCATTCTGACGCTGCTTAGGTGCTGATGAACTGTTGTTGTCTTTATCAGAGATCAGAGTGTTGAGCGCAGATCTGTTCATCAAGCTTCAGCATAAGCGAGAGTTGTTCTTCTGATTCTGGTATCTGATATAGCATCTTCTGATGCTGATGTTGATATCCAATTTTCTGATGCTGATGAGGATGATCTCATGCTGATACCTGTCAGAGTTTCTGTAAAACAGAGTGTAATTTTTAGATAGCATATGTGTCTTACATGAATCATACAATTAATGTATCTTAGCATTTTGTTATCATCAAAACTTAAACTTAGGGTAGTAGATTCAAACTTTGTTCTAACAGAAACTTGGTATGGATAAACTTGTGAGTCCAACATGAAACATGAAAGTCATTTTGGGCACTTTAGGTCAAAACATCTTTGTGCAAACTCAAACCCTAATTTGGGTCAACAGTGCAAGGAGGAGTCTTGAGCAGAGCAAACCCTAACTTGATCTTGAGCTCCAAGGGTCTTGTGATGAGAAAATGTTGAGGAAATGGGAGGGCAAATTTTGGGGTACAACAGCATGTATGAATGATTATACCCTTTTGATCATGGAGATCAAATCAACCTTACCCTTACTGGAAAAGTAGTGACATGAATGCTTTTATGCCCTTTTGATCATGGAGATCAAGCCAGCCTTACCCTTACTGAAGAAGTAGTGAGATGTTGGTTTGTAACTGAGATGGCTTGTTTGTAGTGAGAGAGGGATTTGTAATAAGGATTTCAAGGTTTTAAGGTTCTTGAAAGAATTTGATATTCTGACAGTGTTGTGGCAAGGTTTTTTTTCCTCCTAGTTTGTGTGAAAAGAATGTGATTATATAATGGAAATTAGGGTAAAGAAAATGGGCTTTGAATGTGCAATTGGGCCTCCAATGTTCACTTGAGTTCGTCACTTTCCAGGCTAAATAGCGGGGACTTAAGTGCAATTTTTGAAGTTGAAATGTGAAAACAAAATGTAGCCGACACCGAGAACTAACTCCTGTCCGAAAATCGGCTCAATCGGATAAACGGTGAATTAGTTATGAATTTTTGAAGTTTCAGCTCAGACAAACTTATTTTGGGCTCTAGTGTTGACTCTGACACGCTCTTCAATAAAAAACTGGTATTGATCGGAGCATAATCTGGTCTCGACTTTTGAAGCAAAGTTGTAGATCTATGAGTCAGTGACCTTGTGTAAAAATATGAGCCCAATTCGATAAAAATTGACCGAGTTATGAATTTTCGAAGTTTCGGCCCAGATGAAATAATATTCAGCATTCAGGATTTTCGGCGTGTCACGCACTCTGAGCAAAAAATGAAAGCCTTTTGAATACCGTTTGAACTCAATACCTTCTGTGAAAATGTAGCCAACTCAATTTGTGAAATTTTGGCGCCAGAACCAGCTCGATACGATGAAAATCGACCAAGTTATGATTTTCTGAACATGACGCAAATAAACTTCTGTCACAAATTTTCTGTACGAAAATACTTGATAAATCCACATTTTTGAAGACTTTCTGATTGAAATTGGCTTCCAGCCGTGAGAGATGAAAACGTAGATAATGTCAAGACGGAATTTTGGCCACCGGAACGGGTTCAAAACGAGCCACGATCTTCAAGTTATGAATTTTTTAGCGCGTAAAAACTGCACTTTCAACACACTTTTTCACCATATTTCTTCGAGAAAACTCACACATTCGGATACCTTCTTTAAAGAATTGACTCTTGAGCCAAACCTGGATTTGAGAATACGTTATCAGAGATATCTTGGCGAAAGAACACCTGAATATGACGCGCCGGGTTGGACTTGTGAATTTTTCTTGAAATGTTTTGAGAAATACGGGAGGACAAATTTTGGGGTACAACAATATACATATGTTCATTCAATTTTAGTCATTGGATAAATTTGCATTCAAAACAAAGACATAAATTTTGCACTTCAAAGTATATATGTATTGATATTTTACCCATGAGTAGGCGTTTTTGTACATAGAGACGGAGATCCTAGTAAGATGAAATCGTCGGAAGGAAAACAAAATTGAAAATAAAAACAAATAGCCATGTGAAATAATCTCATTGCCTTCCAACTCTACTATTGCCCCAATGTCTTCGAATGTCCCTTGTTGTTGATAGAAGTTGATTAGATTGATCTTGGACCGTTTGAACTTGGACCTTGGTGATAAAATTGACTATGGTGATTCCATGGGACATAGTCATACGCTTTTAATCCTTAATTTTTGCCTGGACCGCCCTTTCGGGTTTTCAGCCCACCAGGATACCCTTTTTTGCCCAAGTCGCCCTTTCAGGTTTTCAACTTGGCGGGTATACAAATCCTTTGCATATATCCCTAATTTTTACCCAAACCTTTGGTTTGCCAGGATGCCCTTATTTTGCCTAGGTGTGTCAACCTAGCGGGTCTTTTATGCGTAGTATTTTTTAACTATGTCCGCGTTTATAGGATGTGAGAAATCTTCACCATCCATGGTAGTCATCATCATGGCACCGCCAGAGAAAACTCTCTTGACAACAAATGGCCCTTCATGGGTGGGAGTCCATTTGCCTCTCGGGTTGCCTTGTGGTATAATGATGTGTTTTATCACCAAATCACCAACTTGATATACTCGGGGCTTGATCTTTTTGTTGAAAGCCTTGATCATTCGTTTTTGGTACGTCTGACCATGACAAACAGCAGCCAATCGTTTTTCGTCGATCAAGTTCAGTTGATCCAATATCGTTTGAATCCACTCGTCTTTGCCTAGGCATGCTTCATTCATAATCCTCAGCGAGGGAATATGAACTTCCACTGGCAAAATAGCTTCCATGCCATAGACTAGAGAAAAAGGAGTTGCCCTAGTTGATGTTCTATCTGAAGTGCGGTAGCCATGTAGAGCAAACAACAACATCGCATGCCAATCCTTAAAGGTTACCACCATTTTCTGCATAATCTTTTTGATATTTTTGTTGGCCGCTTAGACCGTGCCATTCATTTTCGGTCTATATGGAGAAGAATTATGATGCTTGATTTTAAACTGAATGTAAAGCTCAGTAATCATAGCATTGTTGAGGTTAGTCCCATTGTCTGTGATAATCCTTTCAGGGATACCATAACGACAAATGAGGTTGTATCTGATAAATCTGGCTACCACATTCTTTGTGACTGAGGCAAAAAAGCGGCTTCGACCCACTTGGTGAAATAATCAATAGCGACCAAAATGAAGTGATGTCCATTAGAATCAGTTGGCTTGATTTCTCTAATCATATCAATGCCCCATATTACAAGTGGCCACGGAGCGGTCATGACATTCAGAGGGATATGAGGCACATGATCTGTCAGCATAGATTTGGCATTTGTGACAAGTCCTTGAATGTTGATGGCAATCAGTCTCCATTGTTGACCAATAGTAGCCAACTATCAAGATTTTATTAGCCACCGTATGTCCACTTGAATGAGTACCAAAGAGTCTATTGTGCATGTCTTCCATTATTTCCTTTGCCTCCTTCTTGTCCACGCATCGGAGTAGAGTTGAATCATGGTTGCGCTTGTACAATATTCTGTTGCTTAGGAAGAATTTGGCTGCAAATCTTCGTAAGAACTTTTTGTCATTGATAGATGCTCCCTCTGGATACTCTTGTGCTTCAAGGTATCTCATCACCTTATGGTACCAAGGCTTTTCCGCATCAGTGTCAAGCTCACAGCAATGTGCAGGTTCGTCGAATCTTTCAATTGTAATCATAGGGGCTTCGTTGTCCCATCTGACCTTGAACATTGAAGACATGGTTGCCAAAGCGTCAACCAACTGGTTCTTCTCCCTAGGGAAGTGCTCAAAGGTGATCTCTTCGAAGTATGGAATCAGGGATAGCACAAGTTCCTTGTAAGGGATAAGATTAGGGTGTTTAGTGTCCCAATCTCCTTTTACTTGGCTGATCACTAGGGCGGAATCCCCAAACACATCCAAATGCTTGATCCTCAATTCAATAGCAGCTTTCAGACCTAAGATGCATGCTTCATACTCGGCCATATTGTTCGTACAATTGAAGCATAGTCTGGCAGTGAAAGGAGTGTGGCAACCTTCAGGAGAGATGATCACAACACCAATTCCGTTACCTAAGGCGTTGGAAGCCCCATCGAAGACCATAATCCATCGAGATCCTTGTTCAGGTCCATCATATGGTCCAGGTTTCACACAGCCGGTTACCAGCATGATGTTCTCATCAGGGAAGTCGAAGTTCATTGACTGATAATCATCCACAGCTTGATGGGCCAAATGATCAGCTAGCATGCTTCCTTTGATGGCCTTTTGCATAGTATATTAAATATCATACTCAGTCAAGATCATTTTCCATATGGCTATCCGACCGGAAAGGCCAGGTTTCTCGAAAATGTACTTGATTGGACCCATTTTAGAAATCAACATCGTGGTATGAGTCAACATATATTGTCTTAGCCAGCGAGCAGCCCATGCCAGAGCGTAGCAAGTTTTCTCGAGCAGTGAATACCTGGTTTCACAGTCGGTAAACTTTTTGCTCAGCTAATAAATAGCATGCTCTTTTCGGCCAGACTCGTCATGTTGGCCCAAAAGACACCCCATAGAATTCTCTAGTACTGTCAAGTACATGATCAAGGGTCTTCCTTCAACCGGAGGCATGAGAATATGAGGCTCTTGTAGATATTCTTTGATTTTGTCGAAGGAAGCTTGGCATTCATCGTTCCATCTGACTACCTGATCTTTCTTCAAGAGCTTGAAGATTGGCTCACAAGTAACAGTCAAGTGAGATATGAAACGGGAAATGTAATTGAGACGGCCCAAGAATCCTCTGACTTCTTTTTCTGAATGAGGGACTGGCATTTCTTGGATGGCCTTTACCTTGGCAGATCAACTTTAATGCCTTTATTTCTGACAATAAAACCTAGAAGCTTTCCAGGTCGTACTCCAAACATGCACTTGTTATGGTTTAACCTCAGCTTGTATTTCTTCAGTCTCCTGAATAATTTGTACAGGTGATCGAGATGTTCTTCTTTGGTTTGTGATATGGCAATCATATCATCCACATATACCTCTATCTCATGATGAATCATGTCATGAATAAAGCTACCATAGCCCTTTGATATGTTGCCCCTGCATTTTTTAATCCGAATGGCATGACCTTGTAGCAGAAGGTGTCCCATTGTGTAACGAAAGCAGTCTTCTCCATGTCTTTGGGAGCCATCCTTATTTGATTGTAACCTGAGAAGCCATCCATGAAAGAGAAGACTTTATACTGAGCAGTATTATCAACTAAGACGTCAATGTGTGGTAGAGGGAAGTCATCTTTGGGGCTTTCCCTATTCAAATCCCTATAGTCTACGCACATGCGAACTTTTCTGTCCTTCTTTGGCACTGGCACCATATTCGCAACCCATTGAGGATAGGATGTCACAGCTAGGAACCCTGTATCAAATTGTTTCATCATTTCAGCTTTGATCTTTTCAGACATATCGGGCCTCATGCGATGAACCTTTTGTTTAACAGGAGGGCAGTTTTCTCTTGTCAGCATACGATGAACTACGATGTCGGTATCCATCCCAGGCATATCTTCATAATACCAAGCAAACACTTCCACATAATCATGCAACAACTGAACCAACCTGCTCTTGACACTGCTTTCCAAATTAGTGTTGATCCTGATTTCCTTCTTATCTGACTCAATACCCAGGTTGATAACTTCAACTGACTCTTCGTGCGGTTGAATAACTTTTTCCTCTTGTAATAGAAGTCTGGCTAGTTCTTCTGGTATGTCACAATCTTCCTCGCTTTTGTCTTCGGCTTGGTTGATAGGACATTCAAATTCGTAATCGGTAATAGTAGAGTCATTGGCAATAGGATCCAGAGTGGATATGGACCTGTAAGGGTGTGTGTGTGTGTGCATGTAAGATACATGGCTATTTTTTGAAAAATGTATAAGAAAGGAAAGACAATGAACACAAATATTTGAATGCAAAAGAGTCCAATGTACCGAATGATCATATGATTAGATGAACATAAGTAAAACCCTTGACAAATGGACCAAAGTGCCCCGGGCCAGGCATATGGCTGAAAAGTCATTGTTAAAATATTACAGACAACATGTTCTCGAATTGAAAGAAAAGCAATAACAAGTAGATTACTCCTCAATGAAGGAGATGGGCATAAAGTCCTTTGTATGCCAATTCTTCAGCTTCGTTGTAGTTGGATACACCCAAGCTTCAAATGCGGCTTCTTCATCAGAATCACCCATGGCGTTGACTTCATGGCTTCCAATGCGGAGAGGTGGCTTTCCAGCACAAGCACGTCTCACCTCATTCTGAGCTTTGACGGTGAAGCCCAAACCAAACTTGTCTGCTTTAAATGGGATATTGAGGAGTTTCCCCCAAGTATCGCGGCTTCCTTCTTTAATTGCCGCACATGCTTCTTTGACTGAAACCATCTTTGGTATGGCCTTAACAGCTTTAGACTCATCAGAAGAACATTTGGTAGTAACAATCATAGGTGGCATGACTTCAAAGGCTTGACATGGGGTTTCAATGAATTCTCCATCCATCTCTACGTATTTGAACGAGTTAAGGTGGCTTACCATAAACTCTTCTTCTCCATAGACGGTGACTATTCTTCCCTTGACCGGATATTTGAGTTTCTGATGGATAGTTGAGGTTACTGCGCCAGCTTTATGGATCCACAGGCGACCTAATAGACAAGAATAGGCAGGTCGAATATCCATAATATAGAAGGTGGAGTTGAAGATTTGGGAGCCCACTTTGATTGGAAGATCTACCTCCCCATGGACAGTCCTCTTTGATCCATCAAACGCCCTTACAATGATATCACTTGGCTTCAAGACTAAATCTTCACAGTCAAGACGGTCTAACGCCCCCTTGGGTAATACATTCATAGAAGAACCAGTGTCGACTAGCACATGTGCTAAGGTAGTCCCCTTGCACTCGACAGAAACATGTAAAGCTTTATTGTGATTCTTCCCAAGGGGTGTTAAGTCAGCATCTGAAAATCCCAAGCCATTATCAGCTGTCAGGCTAGCCACGCAATTCTCAAATTGGTCCGTTGTTGTCTCATGGGGGACATTAGCCTTTTTTAGGAACTTATTTAACGTCTGAGCATGGGCATCAGAACAAAGTAGCAATGAAAACATTGAAATCTTAGAAGGGGTTTGCACCAACTGTTCCACAATCTTGAAGTCACTTCTTTTTATCATCTTCAAGAACTCGTCCATCTCACGAGCGGAGGGTTCTCCATCAGCAACATCCTTGGAGGGTATTTCAGTTACAACCGGCTCAACAACCTTTTCCTTCCCCCTTGTATCGGTATTTGGCTTGGCAGTAGTAATGCGGATGGGTGTCCTTGTAACAACTAGTGGTGAGATATTGGGTGAAAATATTCTCCCAGTTCTAGTTACTTTGCTTGAACCAACTATGTTATTGACATCGTCATCTTTTCCTTCTTCGATCCATGCATCTTGTTTAATCCCATGATAGAACACTTTAACACCATAATTCCATGGTACCGCCTTATTTGAAGAGTAGGGAATCGGTCCGGGACTGGTAATTATTAAGTGAGAAATAGTGGGTTTATTTGAAATCCTAATAGGACCTTTGGACGTGATCCTAAGAGGCTTGTTTGAGATGGTAATAATGGAGAGGTCCTCACATTTGTTAGTCAAACTTTTGGCAAGTGGGGTCTTCTCGAATAGAATTTCGTGGCTATCCATCAGGCGTTGTATGCCTTTCTTCAGCCTTTCACATCCATTGAGTTGTTTGTACAGCACACACAGTCCTTTACGCAGCCAAGGAAAATCCTGACTTTCAACAGATTAATTTTTATTATATTCAGCAGAGTAGTCAATTCTTCAATAGAGGCAACACAAATTGTATCTTCAACAACATTAACACTCTTGTCATGCTTTGGCATTGGAGCGGTAATTACATTCGTCGTCGGAGGAGGATCAAACTCAATAGTCTTGTTGTCAATTAAATCCTGGATTCTGTTCTTCAAGGCCCAGCACTGGTCAGTCTTGGGCCCGGGGCTTCTTGAATGGTAAGCACACTTAACGTTCGGATTATACTTTGATGACGAGGTATCAGGGTTGGCGGGAGGATCGCACAATGTCATTAAATTAACCTTGAGCAAATGTTGTAAGGCTTGAGACAATGACATGCCTAACCTCGTAAATTGACTTCTTGGAGTTTCAAAATGTTGATGGTTTACAGATGGTCTTGGAGTAGGAGTCGGATTGGAGATTCAGACAGTATTGACAAACGGGCAATCATTCTTCTTGGTACGGGCCCTTTCCTTGTACACAACATTGACTTCCTTCTTTGCAGCAAAAGGTTTCTTGATAGGATTGGGAGTGGAGGTAGATGCCACAGAGATCTTCCCACTTTTGATGCCACTTTCAACTCTTTCACCAGCTAAGATTAATTCGGTGAAACCAGAAGAAGAGCAACCAACCAACATATTAAAGAAGGGACCAGATAAAATGCCCATGAACATGTCAATGTGCTCCCTATCAGTCAAGGGAGGTTGGACCCTACTAGTAAGGTCTCTCCATTTTTGCGCATATTCCTTAAATCCTTCATTCTTTCCCATGGTCATATCTTGCAACTAAACCCTCGTTGGCGCCAAGTCGGTGTTGTACTGATACTGATGGTAGAAGGCAGTAGCTAGATCCTCCCAAGTATTGATACGAGAACCATCTAACTGATAAAACCATTCAAGTTGCGTTCCAGCTAAGCTTTCTTGGAAAAAATGAACCCAGAGCTTCTTATCAGTAGTGTGCGGCTGTATCTTGCGCACATAAGATTTCAAATGGAGTTTTGGACAAGAAACCCCATCATATTTTGCAAAGACTGGTATTTTGAATTTGTGGGGGATGACTACCCCAAAGATTAAACCCAAATCATCAAAATCTAATTCGGGGACGGCTTGGATTTCAACAGCTTTCAATTTGTCTTCTAACTGCTTGTATTTGATATCGGCGGGTGGATACTGCTCATCGAAATAATCATCATCCGATACTCGATCATTAGCACAGTCAGCCTGAGTACTCTTGACCTCACTGATCTGGTTCTCGTCCTCTTCAGATGAGTCTCCTCCTACTGTGATTTGACAGACTGTCTCTTTGAACCTTCTACCCATGTTGAGTAGAGCTTTCTTCTTTGGCTTCTTCTTAACGGCCAGCAAAGCCATCATATCTTGCTACCCCTTGGCTAGGGCTAGCAGAGCCTCCTGAAACTGAGAATGCTAGGCTTGGAGATCCTTCACAGTTTTCTCTAGATCCATCTTGCTGAAATAAACAGCAGAGAGATAAGGAAACCTGTTATGCGAAAACCTGTCATGTTATGATGCATGAATATGTATATACAAATGATTTCAAGGATTAATGAGATTTAAATTTGTATAGACAAAATAATAAACGTTAATTTTCATTAGACAAAACAAAAGAGATTACATCCTGCCTCTTGGGCTTACAAAATAACATTCTAAGATAAAAAGACTGAACGCATCCTCTTCGGTGCGAGATAGGCGTTCACACTTTGCTCTTCTTGTAGCTGCTTCGTAAGCTCCAAGACCCTCTTCTCACTAGCATAGAAATGAGCTTCAAAAGTATCTCGTTCTTCCTTAAGCCGAATCCAACCCTTTTGCAAGTCTTCGAGAGAGGTAGGCATGTCGGGATGGATGACAGTGTAGGGAACCTCTCCTTCGACCACAGGCTTCACGATGACTGGTAAGATGTAAGGATAAGGCATCACAAGTTTCTGAGCACGAGCTTGCACCCATTTAAGGTAAGGCTCGAGGGGAATGGAGTTCTCGTGTCCTAACATCTTACTATCCACCTTGTTCAACATCCTCCAGGCTCGGATAAACCTCTGACGGTAACCTTGATTGTCATTCTCGTGGTCAAATACCACTCCTTAGATAAGCATCTCGTGGGGGCCATCCCTTCGAGCGTAACCAAACTGTCATAGGGTTAAGCATGGGTTGTAAGTGATACATCCTCTAATTCTAAACAAATGGACATTAGGTAATTCTCCATAACGGTCGACGATAGTAACATTCTCCAAAGAGCGGGAACACCAATGAATATCTGAATGTATGAGCATCATCAACCTATGGGACCATCTTGAACCTTGCTTGTTCTTTAGTACAAATTAGAGAAGATACGAAATAAACCATCTTTCCAAAAGAGGAGTACAACACATAAGGATACCTCTTTTCCTCATAGTGCAAGTTTGAAATGAATCTAGGATGTCCCCTAGCAAAGTAGGCACCGGGTTACGAGACATGAAAATTTTGATGGCGTTCACATTTATGAATTGGTCAGAATTTGGAAACAAAACCATCCCATAGACGAGGAGAGCCACAATTTCCTCAAAAGCTTGCAAATCCAAAGAGTTCCAACAATTTTGGGCTTTCTCAAACAAGAACTTTGCTAGGAGACCCTTGACACCACTCCTTGTTTCCCAATTAGTCGTGATATCAGATGATTGCAAGTGTAGAGCTTGAGCAATATCTTCTGGATTTGGATCTCTTTCCGTACCGTTGAAAGGTAGTTGATTGAGAATTGGAATTCTCAAGAGTTTGGAGAATTCTTCTAAAGTTGGCACAAGTTGATAATCAGGAAATGTGAAACAATGGTGTAAATGATCAAAGAACTGAAAGAGCACTTTCATCATGTCTTCATCAGTGTGGAGGTGACCAAGTTTAGTAGGCGACCATGTCTTTCAGTAAATGGGGAATTTTCAGGAATCCTTGATGCTAACTCTTTGAGTTGAGGGGGAATTCTTACGAGATTGACTTGAATGGTTTTCCTGCGAATATAATCCATGTCCTACAAAACAAAACAAAGATAAATCCCAAAAATCCTTGAAATGGTTAGTGAGTATGAGTATGATGTTATGATGTTTATGATGTTATGTACAAGTGAATATACATAAACAAAGCAAACAAGTCCTTAGGTTTATGCTTACATGGAGTCTCATAGGTAAGTATCCTCTTAAAGTTTAGTTGGCTTAAACATGTCCTATTAATAGTAACCGGGTTCTAAGGGAGCTCAATATCACTGGTTTGTTTTCTCAGGCATTATTTCAGTGTAAGCCTCTTTAATGGTGACATAAATATCCCAAAAAACCAAACCTCAATGAGTGTAGTATCGAGTATCTACCAACTTCGGACTGCACCAAAGCCAGTCATCTCACTACGTCCTAAAGGCCAAGTTGGTCAAGTAAAGATTCTAAAAGTTCATTAGTGCTTCATGATATCACTCAACGGCCCCGTATTGTCCTTGACTACTCAAGGGCTACCGATACCCACAAATATGTCACACTAACATAGCTATTGCTTAGACCATGTCGGTGTACCCCGCACAGTTTCCACAATGTATTGCTACTTACCTATAAGGTATCCCAAATCCGGGTGGAGGATTCAAACCCAAACAAAGAAACATAATGTAAAGCATACAAGTCAAACAAAGAAAGAAAGTAAATGTGATCTAATCCTAAGGTAACCTCACTTTTAGAATTCTCCCCAGCAGAGTTGCCAGTTCTATGATACGGTGGGAGAACTGACTTAAGATGTTTTGCGTTTGATCGCAAATGTTGCGGTTTAGCAAGAGTCGCCACCAACTTTTCTTTTATCCAAAAGGAAAGGTGAAAAAGCACAGGAAAGACCTTTGAGATTATTTCTTGAGTTCGGGGGGGGGGGGGGGGGGTAGATCATGAAAAGGGAAGGTATTAGTACCATTTTCATCCATGGTTTTCTATGGGCTCTTAGTTACTTGCTAGATCACTTGCTTTTGTTTGAAATTGTGCTTTATGTGGTTTTGAAAGTATTTTTGAAAAGAGGCCATTGTTTAGGTAAAATTTTGTAATGATTCTCGTTCGTAAGAATTTATACAAAGGTGTTGATCTTTTGAAAATGTTTTCAAGTTTGAAAGATGTTTTGAAAGTGTTGGTGTTTGTTTTGAAAATAGCAAGGATGTTTTTGTTTTGAAATAGAGCAAGTAACTAGGAACATTCTACCTACTCAAAAGTCTTTCATGTTCAATTCCTTTTTCCTTTGACATTGTTATCTTACCATTGATTTGGTAAGTAACCCTATCTTTGGATGTAAACGGGATGGGCGTGGGTCATTGTATAACCATGATTAGCAATGTTGCAAAGTATCTTAGCATTTTCCTTTAGGGACTAAGGTCATTTTTGAAAGGCAACTTTTGATAGCGTCATCGAGGGACTATGATCTTGTATTTTGCTTATTTTTGCTAAGATACCTCACATGCGTAATATGGTCATTTTTGTAAGGCAACCAAGTGGATTTACCCTAGGGGTGCTTGTGTGCAAGTGTATTGATTTCATGCTTTGTTTTTGTCTTGATTAGGGTTTGCTATTTTGTTGGTTTTAGTCTTTCCATACAAAACCCTAATTACTAGCAATTTGTATATAAAGTATTAAATTGAGAAAAATAAAAATACTAAGCTATTGCAAAGCTTTAGGGGATGGGGGTACAATTTTATGAATGGAGATTGCAATAAATTAAAGTCCTAATTATCTATTACAACCATATTGAAATAATGTACAGGAATTGAAATGGAATTTTTTTTTTGTTGAGAAATTAAATTTATTTAAAGAAAATATTTTGATATTTTTTTTATTCTAAAAGAAATAAAATAAAACATGTGAATATTTTTGGTGTTTTTGGTTATTAAAAGCAAAAAATAAGATAAACAAGAAAATGGAGTCAGAATCAACACATTGCTGAAACGAGGAGGAACAAAAGTTCTGATTCTGATACGCTGCAAGAGAGAAAATGTTAGTAGGCAAGCAAAAGGTCAGAAGTTCTGGGCATGAGTACACCAAGTTCTGAGTTTACTGGGAACAAAGGAAGATCTAGAAGTTCTGATTATTGAAGGGGTTCATAGGTTATGGTGTAGTTGGGTACCTAGAAGTTCTTATATTACTGGCAAGTTAGAAGTTCTGGCCATTTGAGAAAGTGAGATGGAAATGTTGTTGGGTAAGGGTGTTTAGAAGTTCTGATTTAGGAATATTGTTTGCAAGATAAATGGGTGAAAATAAAACCTAAAAAAGAGATGCTTCTGGGACTAGAACCCAGGACCCTTAGTACTAATGTCTTATACACACACCTTCTACCACTGGGGTGGTTGTACATCCGATATTATAAGCAAACCCATGAACATATAACATAAAGTAAGTTCTAATGACGAGCTTCACCTCTTTCTCCATGCTAATCAGAACCTCTGCAACTTAGTCATTTTTCAACAGAACAGAAAACGCAAACACAATAATTATGGCAGGTTTCCATCATGGTTTCAGAAGCACAAAAAATATCAAGACTATAAATCAGAAACAAACATGTATCTGCTAATACTAATTTCCTTAGGAAATTCTGAACTGATATTCTCCCTATTTAGGCAGAAAAATATATGAAACTTCAGAATATATACAACATCAGAATCAAGATGTCTACATTGTGTTTTTTGACATGCAAGCCTAACCATGCTTAAGTGATATGATAAGGGTTAGCAGAAGCTTACCTTGTCGCTGAAAAATGTTCTGGGGGCTAGGGCCTGGTTCTGACTGCTTATAATATTCTGATTAAATTCCTCACGTATTCAGTAGGCTGGAACACCATTTGGCTTGGTTTATGAATGGTGAATGGATGATTTGGTCAAGAAACACTTGAGAGAAGTTGGAGTTTGAATACAAGAATAAAAAACTAGCAGGTTTTGTGTTTGTGTTTGCAGTTTAGGATTTCTGGAAATTTTAGCAAGGTTTCAAAGTTTTCTCTTTCAACTTTTCTCACCGGGCCCCCTCATAGTTGCAAATGAAGTTCAATTAATAGGCAAGAACTTTGCAGCTTGGAGAAGTCAAAAGTACCAACATCATGTTAGCGTGTTGGCTTGTTCTTGAAGCAAGATGAATAAATATGGTGGTTAGCAGCTTTTAGCCGTGCCTAAGCTGAATTTGTAAGCATGAATTAAGGAAAAGTACCCTCAGAGGCAAAAGCAAAGCATGGGCCCAGCATAAACTTGTACAAAAGTTTGCTTTTCAAGGACTGTAATGGTACTTTTATCTCACACGTGGGGAAATCCTTTGGATAAAAGATCAAAAGTGGTTGTAAGCATTAAATGATGATGAGATTTATCAAACCAGAAATCCTGCGCTATGGGATTGTGCATCATAGCTTAGATCTGGGCCAGAAGTTCAACATCAGCGCAACTTAGAATAAATATCTAACTTCTGATCTTGGAATCTCTCTGCTCCAACATGTTCTGAAGGAGTTCTTAGACTTTTCTGAAAGCTTGTAACACGCTTTGTAGATTTTATTTGAATTACTTTTGCAAACTCTGGCTGAACCTTCATGAAAACTGGCCTAGAAGTTCTAACCAAAATCTGTCTTGAAAATGTCCAGAATTTGCTGAGTGCTTCAGTTTCATGAACGTGTCTTTGAACATTTATAACTTGAAATTCCAGCATTTCTAGGAGAAGTTCTATTCTGCAATATTTTAAGTTTTATTGAGATCTAAAACTCTTATGTTAGAGATTCTTCCAGAATCAACTTGCATCATGGTGACAATCTGATCAGAAGTTATGAGCTTGTCATATTTCTTAAACACTTAGAAAAATTCTAAGTATTTTAGAATTTTGACTTTTGAATTCCTTGATGAAACAAACTTCATATTTCAACACGTCTTGATTAAATATGATTCTTGAAACCTGATTTTGATCAAAAGTCAAAGTTTGACTTCTCAGTGTGCAAATGACCATTTTGCTCTTGTGCCAATTCCAATCCTAAATTGATGTATCAGTGCTGCAAAGTTGACGTCATAAAAGATCTTGTGAGAGAATCCTTAAAAAATGAGAGGGAAAATTTTGGGTTACAACATCATCATATGATGGAATCAAGCTTCGTGATATTGTCTCTAATATTAGGAATACTTACTCTATAGGCATAAGTATGAGCAGGCATGCAAGGCTTAGCAAATTGCAAAAGCTTTGGTTGAAGGTGATGCAACAAAGCAAAACACACTGTTGTGGAGGTATTCTGCAGAATTAAGGAGGATTAACATTGGGAACACCTACAAAATTAATGTCATAAGAGTTGGTCCAACAATATAACCCATATTTGGCTGCTTTTATTTTTGCTTTGATGGAATCAAGAAAGGATTCACTACTGCGTGCAGACCATTCATTGGTGTAGATGGTTGTCACCTAAAGACAAAATATGGAGGCACCCTACCTGTTGCTATTGGAAGGGACCATAACGACCAATATTATTCGTTGGATTTAGGTGTATGTGAGGTTGAGACAAAGGAGTCATGGAGGTGGTTCCTGACTTTCCTTTTGGAAGACATTGGATAAGAAAAAAAAATGGATATTCATTTCAGACTAGTAAGAAGTATCTCTCAGATCTTTTTTTTTTTAAATTCATCCGTGATACATGCAATTATGTTTTGATTTGGACCCTGAAATATAAATATTTTTATGGAAATCAACCCTGAACATGTCACCTTATTTTGAATCATGTCACTTATACTATTGTTTGTTTTGATTTCAAGGGCTTAAATCCTGTGTTTGAAGAGATGTTTAAGAGGGTGGAGCATAGGCTTTGTCTTAGGCATTTATATGCCAATTTCAAAAAGAAGTTTGGTGGTGGCACACATATGAGAGATTTGATGATGGTTGCAGCAAAGACCACATATATACAAGCATGTGAAGCAAATATGAAAGAGTTAAAGGCGTTTAATTCTAAAGCTTGGGAGTGGTCGATCAAAATACCTCCAAAAATTTAGTTATTTATTTTTTCTGATAAATATAAATAAATAAATATATAGTGGGGTTTATCAGCACATCTCAAATCGAGTCTCCCCCATTTCTCTCTCGACTTTCAGAAACAATGGATTTACTCACAACCTCTCCTTCTCGCTCACTCTCACACCTTCCCACCCTTTTCCCAAAACAGCCCATTTCTTCCTTCAACCCTAAAACACCGTTTTCCCAATTTCGCACAACCCCAGTCAGTTGCGTCCTCACAACCTCATCGCCAAAACCCTCAAACTTCGAATCCCATCTTCAAAAACCCACTATCACCTTTCAACTATCTTCCCCTCAAACGCCCGAAAGGGCCATGCGAGGCGCCGAATCGGATACTATGGGCTTGTTGTTGAGGGAGAGGATTGTGTTCTTGGGAAATGAAATTGATGACTTTGTTGCTGATGCTATTATGAGTCAGTTGTTGCTCTTGGATGCGCAGGATCCTACTAGAGATATTAAGCTTTTTATCAATTCTCCTGGTGGTTCTCTAAGGTTAGATACATAAAGTTTTTTTTTTATTGTTTATGTAGGTTTTGAATGCTCACAATATATTTCTTGGAATTGGACAAGGGTTTATGAGAATTGTTGCAATTGTATCTCAGAAGGTGTATTTAGAAGATAAGATTTTAGGGTTGGAAATGTAATAGTAAAAAAGGGACCTTTATTAATAAGAATATGAAAAAAGAAGGATAAATGTCACCTATTTTGGGGGCGGATTGGTTTGATTTTTGTGATAAATTTATGCTTCTTTTGGTAACGTTTTGCTAACCAAGATACTGAATTGGTTATACTGTGATGTTTATTCTGCTTGTTGAAGCTTTGAATGAAGAGATACGAAACATAGAAAGTCTCCTTTAATGAGTTGTGTTTGTTCAAGCTTGTGTTCTGTGTTTAATTTGGGATTATTTTTGTGTCTGTGTCGTAATGATTCAGAGGTTACTTTGGTGTGTGTTAACTGTTCGCTGAAGTGGTGTTAGTGATGGAAATTTGAAATCCTCTTGTTTACCTGCCAGCATTTTATGATATTATATTTGTACAATTCTATGTTGGAAATAGCCACGCAATTGTGTGCAATAGCGGATTGTGGAATGGCAACTACATCTGGTGCAGCGCGTTTTAGTAGCTGTCCTCCTTCAACAATTGAAGTGTCAGCACTCAGCAGCCGCTAGTGGTGACAAAATAGCCTTTTTTGTGGCCGCGTTTCCGTTCGAACTTGATTTTGTCATTTTGATTACATTTAAAACTTGATTTTAATGGGAAATGAAAAAGTTTGTTATAATTATCAAGGATGGTTGTCTTTTAATTGTGTATTTTTCTATTTGAGTATTTATATATCTTGATTCTTGTTAGAATTTATGTTTACTTTGTATATTGTTTTCTAGTCTTCGCAATAGCGGCTATCCCTCTGTCCTCTATACCGCCATAGTTGTTTACTTTTGGGGTTTGGCGCTACGCGCCACTATCTGGAATAACAACAGACACAATGTTGGTAACATTTTTCCTCTAGTTTTATTTTGGAAGTGTTAATACTTTTCTTCTGAAGAATTTTTTTTTTTTTAGTTTCCAGTTTTTCCTTTTGCAGTATTCTGCAGGAGGATATCTTACCCTCTTACTAAGAGCTTTTATCTTTTTTCATTGTTTTCCTCTTCCATCCAAAGACACTCTAGCATAAATGAATAGTATAGCACCAAAAGCTTGTCACTTGATTATTTTTAAAATAATGGCACATTGACTTACGTTATATGAGAGTGGATATATATTTTTATCAGATTGTGTTCAATATAGTACCAAACCGTAGGCAGCCATCTGTTTGCTCCTTTGATTTGAAACACACATGCTTAAAGAAAGAGCCTTGCTTGTATGTGACATGTACTAGGCACTTGATTCTTGCAACACTTCTATGAAAACTGATAAAGCACTCAGAGAAACAAAAAGATGTTGTATTTATTAAGATAGATGCTAGCAACACACTCTTTCCAAAACACCATCTATTGTTAGATGAATTTCATGTGGGTCTGATCTAAATAGAGTGAGTTAGAGTTTCAAATGAACCTCACCGAATAGTAGTGTATTGGAAAGGATAGTCTACAATATATGTGTTTTATTAAATATATGATTATAGATGCAATCATTACAGTGAAAATTTAGGCATCCTCCATTATAGAGATTATAGAATATATTTTTAGGTGGTTTGAGTGTGTATGGAGCAGATGTGTAGAAGCGCTGGTACGTAGAATAGATAAGACTGGCCTAATAGTATGTTCCATGGTGTAATGGAAGGATGGGTTAAAAGTTAGAGGTAGAGGGAGATAAAGAGAAAAAATAGGAAAACCATTCAGAGAGATTTTAAGGTAAATAGTCTATTGTAGGAAATCCATTTTGTGAGTATTCAGAGCCAATTTTTTAGAAAAATTAATCAAGAATCAATATTAAATTGGGATGTCGAGACTCATTGCCATGTTAAAATGTTTTATGACTTGTTGTTTTTATGTTGGCTTTTTGTACAAATCTGGTGATAGTCTAGACTTGTTCTTCTCATTTGTTACATAAGACTGGCTTTCAAGCGCGCATGTACCTGTGCACACATACATCTATGTGATCCTATAATTATGGAATCAAACCAAATATCCTTATCTCTATTGTTGATATTTGTAAATATATAATGTTAAGAATATTTGTACGTAGAATAGTCTCACATCGATCATATCATATAATATAATTAGTTGTAATCTCTCTATATATAATAAAGTTTCCGTAGTGCTTTCAAAACACACGGTTTAACCTAAATGTCTCTTAGTCTCTCCTAATTGAATATGGTATCAGAGCTTCATCTAAAGATCCATTGGGCCACCCACCATTTAATTCCACGCTTTAGACGCAACTCCTGGGCGTGAGATGGGGTGTTAAGAGTCCCACATCGAATAATATATGGCATGAACTTGTGTTTATAAGTGTGAGAAATCCTCACCTTACAAGCCGGTTTTGTAGAGACAATTGGCGTCGGATGTGAGTCTTAAGGCCTTTATTACCTTTCAGTGTCATCTCAGACATGCTCAGCTAAATATTCTCCACTCACAATCCGTGCTCAATTAGGTCATCCTAGTCTTTCCAAATTACAGAAGTTGGTGTCAAGTTTATCGAAAATATCTAATTTACATTGTGAGTCGTGTAAGTTAGGGAAACACAATCGTAGTCAATTTCCCAATTGAGTCAATAAACGAGCTTCGTCCCCTTTTGTTTTAGTTCACTCCGATGTTTGGGGTCCCTCACGTACTATCTCTACTCTTGAGTCTAGGTATTTTGTCACCTTTATTGATGATTTTTCACGTTGCACGTGGTTATTTGTAATGAAAAATAGATCAAAATTATTTTCTATTTTTGAAAATTTTTATAAAAAAATAAAAATTGAGTTTGGTGTGTCTATTCGTACCTTAAGAAGTGATGATGCTCGTGAATATTTATCCCAATAATTTCAAACTTTTATGTCCAGTAATGGTATTCTCCACCAAACATCTTGCCCTCATACACCTCAACAAAACGGGGTAGCCGAACGCAAAAATCGGCATCTTGTAGAAACCACTTGGACCCTACTTCTCCATGGTAATGTTCCACTTCGGTTTTGGGGAGACGCTGTGCTAACGGCATGTTACCTTATAAATCGCATGCCATCATCTGTCCTTAACAATAAAATTCCTCATTCAATCCTTTTTCCCCATTATCCCCTTCACCCAATTCCTCCCCGAGTCTTCGGTTCTGCATGTTTTGTACACAATCTCTCTCCTGGTCTTGATAAACTATCAGCTCGATCATTAAAGTGTGTTTTTCTTGGTTATCATCAATCCCAAAAAGGTTATCGTTGCTATTCACATACTCTACAACGATACCTGATGTCGGCCGATGTCACATTCTTCGAGTCTGTTCCATATTTCGAGTCTAGCCAAGTAACTCCGAAACTCCTTCGGGAGAGTACTCCGACACCTCTTCCGGAAGTCCCATATGTCATTATCCCCCATCATTCTAGGAAATCTGACCCACTAGATAACCCTACGGTTGACCCCCCGACTTCTCGTCTACTTCAAACATATCAGCGTCGTCAACCAACGTCTGTCGTACTTGTTCCCGAGGTCGTACCTGTCCTCGAGGTCGTACCTGTCCTTGAGGTCGTACATGTCCCTGAGGTCATTGCAGACTCTCCTCCGACGCTCTCGCCATCACCGGATCCGATCCTGCAACCTGAGTCCGATCTTCCGATCGCCCTTCGAAAAGGTATACATCAAACACGAAACCATTCTCCACATTATATTGATTTATGTTATCATCGTCTTTCCCTTTTGCAGTATACTTGTTTGTCTTCTCTGTCTTCTGTTTCTATTCCTAACACTTTAGGTGAAGCATTATCTCACCGTGAGTGGAGGGAAGCAATGATTGATGAAATGTGTGCTCTTCAAAAGAGTGGTACATGGGAACTGGTTCCTCTATCCCTTGGGAAATCTTTAGTAGGTTGTCGTTGGCTTTATACAATGAAAGTTGGTCCAGAGGTAAGATTGATCGATTTAAAGCTCGCTTGATAGTCAAAGGATACACTCAAATTTTTGGGTTGGATTATAGTGATATTTTCTCGCCTGTAGCCAAGATGGCATCACTTAGACTTCTTCTAGCCATTGTAGCCATTCGACATTGACTTCTTCATCAACTTGACATCAAAATGTATTTTTACATAGTGATCTTGAAGAGAAAGTATATATGGAGCAACCACCTGGGTTTGTTGCCCAGGGGGAGTCATCGAATATGGTTTGTAGGCTACACAAGTCTCTTTGTGGTCTTAAGCATTCTTCGAGAGCTTGGTTTGGCAGATTCAACACTGTAGTACAACAATTTGGTATGGTCCGTAGTGAAGCTGACCATTCTGTCTTTTATCGTCACTCAGTCCAAGGGTGTATTTATCTTATTGTGTATGTAGATGATATTGTCATAACTGGTAGTGATGAGCCGGGAATACACCAATTGAAACAACATCTTTCGAATCAATTTCATACAAAAGATCTTGGTAAACTCCGGTATTTCTTGGGTATTGAGGTAGCCCAATCTAGAGATGGTTTGGTGATTTCTCAGCAGAAATATGCTATGGATATTTTGGAAGAAACAAGTTTGTTGAACGTTAAACCAGCTGATACTCCTATGGATCCAAATGTCAAACTACTATCCAATCAGAGGGAGCCTTTATCAGATTCGTGAAGGTATGAGAGATTGGTTGGAAAGTTGAATTATCTCACAGTCACTCGTCTAGACATTTCTTTTGCAGTCAGTGTAGTAAGCCAATTATTAAATTCCCCTTGTCAGGAACACATGGATGTTGTTATCCGGATTCTGAGATACATCAAATGTGCTTCAGGAAAAGGTTTAGTATATGAAGATAAAGGACATACTTAGATAGTTGGATACTCTGATGCTGATTAGGCAGGGTCACCAATTGATAGACGATTCACCTCTGGGTATTGTGTACTTGTTGGAGGAAATCTTATATCCTGGAAAAGTAAGAAACAAAATGTAGTTGCAAGATCAAGCGCCGAGGCAGTAAAGGGCCATGACAATGGCAACATGTGAACTCATTTGGTTAAAACAGTTGCTCAAAGAACTTCAAATTGAAGAAGTAAGACCAATGACACTTGTATGTGATAATCAAGCTGCATTGCACATTGCTTCAAATCCAGTCTTCCATGAGAGGATCAAACATATTGAGATAGACTGTCACTCTGTCAGAGAGAAGATTGAATCTGGCGACATTGTCACAAGCTTTGTCAACTCTAATGATCAATTGACAAATGTGCTTACAAAATCTCTGCAAAGTCCCGTAACTAATTATATATGTGGCAAGCTTGGTGCATTTGACTTATATGCACCAAACTTGAGGGGGAGTGTTGATATTTGTAAATATAGTGTTTAAGAATATTTGTATGTAGAATAATCCCACATCGATTATATCATATAATTAGTTGTAATCTCTCTATATATAATAAGTCTCTGTAGTGGTTTCAAAACATACGGCTTAACCTAAATGTCTCTTAGCCTCTCCTATTTCAATACCTATAAATATAAAAGCTAATAATATGGATGTTAAATTTGATTACAATCAATAATCATATCTCACTGGCCACTTGGCAATGTACTCTTATATTTCTCCATTCTAGTACAGAGAACTAAGGCCATATCAGAAGAGCCATATGTCTGTTCAATTTCGTTAATTTCATGTAGAGCTAGTGTGCCTATTCTTTTGGACTGCATTATTGATCCTACATCGATATAGTTTATGTTATTTTCGAGTTGTTTAAGTTAGGATCACCATAGTTGTCTTGTATGCTGTCAGGCACCTAGAAAAAATAAATGGAAGTCTGTTGTGATTTTCTTGGAGTCATGTTTTGTCTGATTGAAGGGCTTCCTTTTGTTAACTTGTTAATAATAATTGATTTTTGTTTTTCATTACAAGTGTTTTTTCTGTTTAATTCCTTACATCATTCTTCATATCTGACTTATTTTGCATGCTGTTATTTATTTAGTGCTACAATGGCTATCTATGACGCGGTACAGCTTGTGAGGGCTGATGTATCCACAATTGCAATGGGCATTGCAGCATCAACAGCCTCCATTATCCTCGGTGGTGGCACCAAAGGTAAGCGTCTAGCTATGCCAAATACGCGAATCATGATTACTCAACCACTCGGAGGTGCTAGCGGAAAAGCTATAGATGTAGATATTCAAGCTAAAGAAATCATGATCAACAAGAATAACGTGTGCAGAATTATATCATCCTTCACTGGTCGCTCAATTGAACAAGTTCTGGAAGATATTGAAAGGGATAGATATTTGTCTCCAATTGAGGCAGTTGAATATGGAATTATTGACGGGGTAATTGATGGAGACAAGATTATTCCTCTTTTTCCAGTGCCAGAAAAAGTGGAACCAATCACACTAGACATCGATGTTCCGGATTTCCTAATCCCAAATATCCCTGATGATGAGATATACTAGCTTTATATACAAATGTGATGTTGTAACAAAATGAAAGTTTCAGGATTATTGTTTGTAGGATGCTGCGACAATATTTGTCTTTCAACTATGATTCAGTTATGGAGAAATTTGTTTGATTATTGTTATTCTTGTTGTTCCTTTATTCTGTCTTAACTATTACAAAGGTTGATTTTTAGAACATTCATAACAGTTAGACAATTCAGACCTCGACTTATCTGAGTAGAGTCCGGTAGAGAGGGGTGTTGGAATCCTCGGTAGGATTCATATTTTAAACACCTCGAATCCGACTGTATTATTGGAAATGCTCTTTAAAAATAGAGTTTTCACTTCTTGAAAAGATAAGTTTGAAAACCTTAAACATAAACTTTGACTAAAATTGTTGAAAACAGTGATTATAAAAGAGATGAAACCAAGTAAAAGATAGATTGCAACATCTACTATAAAACATGAAAAGGAAACAAATTTTCAAAATAATATAACATTGTAAACATAAAATGTCAACCAATAATATGATATAGACACTGTTGTGTAGGTCAACCTTTGTCACCATGGAAACAGAATGCTGCCGACTCATCAAAGGAGCCTGTGATTGATTACTTACTAATTAGTGATTAATTAAATACTAATTAATTTTGAAACTCAACTATCACTGTGACAAAAGCTAAAAAGAGTAGCCTTGTCTTTTTTGATGAAAATTTAGGTTAACTATTGCCGGATAAACCGAATATTCTTGTGAATGATAGTGTCATTTCACAGTTTTGACTCTCACATTCAAAAGTCTAAACCAAAACTATTATTTTTTATAAAAGAAAATATTAACAGTCAAAGTCTATCAATTTCTTCTACTAATTATGCCTGCAATGATGAACATGTAAATTCAAAAAACCATCTACAACTATAAATTATCAATCACTTATTTTTTTTTTAAAAAGTTTCTTATAAATTTTTCAGAGAAACTAAAAGAAAAATAATCAAAAAATTTAATTTTGATCCATGCAAAAAACCATTATACAGAGATGTGACGTGCAATATTTGTTTAGCTTTTGGTTCAACAAGAAGCCAATCCACAAACTTAAAATCTTTTCTGCTTATTTTAAAACTAGCTTATTGCAATTGCTATCAAAGGATCACTAGACATAAACAAATTCATGGACGTGAGGTGAACAAACGTTGCTGAAATATGCTTAGCAAACAATGAAAGCACCATCTCAACAGCTTCCTATTTTAAAACAAAAAACAACCAATCAATGTTCCTCAACATCATTATCCAACTACATCATCTTCATTTCTTTAATATCCAAAGGTGACCAAATTGTCATTAAAATAATCAAAATTCTTCTCTTTGCTTGATTCAAAAGCTACCAACTTTTCTCAATTCTAAACCTGCCCATCAAATTTTCCACACACGGTTTCTAACCTTTCAACACTACATTTTACTACCACATTCTTTTCTCTTTCATTCTACACAAGAGACAAATCAATGGTACATCGAATCTTTCTAGTATTTTTTTCACTCTTAGATGCCACTTCTCTATTATACTTATTTATTAACTCTAATGACAGAAAAATCAGAAAAAATATTTACTACTAACATGTTCCTTCAACTGTTGCATGTTAATTATTTCTATATGTTATGTTTTCGTAATAAAACAGTTCATAAATTTAGCTGAAAATTCTTTTAGGTGAGCCGAAAATCTTGAGTTGAAAACTGGTTCAAGAAGCTTTCTGGTGTTGGTTGAAATGGAAGGGAGAGGATTTTCTGGTTTATACAAGAATTCAAGTGAAGAGTTGTTCTTGAAGACAGTGATGGAGAGTCCTATTGGTATGCCAGTACCTACCATGGATATGTTAGGATTTAAGACGATTTCTCAAAGCTTTCGAGCCGATAGTGAGGAGCTTTTCAAACGCTGGCTAACAAATGAAGAGGTAGGTTAAGGTTTCTACATGACATATGATCAGACAATTCTCTTGACATTTCTGATTACAATTTCTCTCAATGATGTTTCTTTGTTTCCTATATTAGGGATACAATTCAACGAGCATGGGACTTAACAGTCGATTATCGAAGAGGTGAGTATATGTCGATGAAATATGAACTTTTTCTTAACTGAAAATTTTAGTAATTTACTGAAATATTACATATTCTGGCGATTTTTTCGTGATGATTTTATGTTTTTTTCTGATGCATAAGTCCTGATTTGTGACCTCATTGTAATATGTAACTGCAGAATCTCCACTGAACTAGTTAATGCGTCTAATCAGCAACGTGTTGGTGTTGCTTTGGATGGAAGAAACAATGATAAATCATGCTTACAAAATAGCTTTTTGGCAAATGATGTTTCGGGGGATTTCAATTTTCCAATCAGAGATCCTGTTGATAGAGAATTGCAATCTAGTAACTTGTTTCTGGCCAAGGTATGTTAATATCAAACTCTTGTGGTTGAAGCCTTGGTTCGATAAATATTCGTAGTCATTAGATATTTCATTATCAATGCAGGCCTGGTTTCTTACCGATCAACGAATGACAAGAAGCCGGTCTTCTGAATTGCGGTATCCTTTTCGCGCCTATTATATGTTTTAGTTTATCCGTTTAAGTTGTTTATCCAAACACGGCTTAATTTGTTAGGCTTTTTTTGCAGGCGAAGGTATACCGAAATGCAAAATACTCAAGCACCACAAGGACTGGATTCAATGTTCATGGCTCCTAAGCATGACGCTAACATTATAAAAGAAGAACTTGCACATTTCAATGGTTTTGATTACCTTTCAATGTGTGAAATACCGAGTCAAAA
This sequence comes from Vicia faba, assembly GCA_948472305.1. Taxonomy (NCBI): domain Eukaryota; kingdom Viridiplantae; phylum Streptophyta; class Magnoliopsida; order Fabales; family Fabaceae; genus Vicia; species Vicia faba. Next base: position 932,975,345 of record OX451736.1, on the reverse strand, counting down.
GGGCTCATTCTTGTCTCCATCCAACTCATCTTCATCTACCTTCAACACACAACAATTGGTTGATGTAGATAAAGTTTCATCTTGTGTAAGTATGCTAAAAGGCACGTTACAACGCAAGAGACTCGAATGCCAAGTCGAGAAAGATGCTGCAGAAGATGGCTTAAACGAAATTTTTGGTATTCGAGAACCTCTTTTCCAATCTGGTTTTAATGAAGGACAAGAAAATTGGAATCATCACAAGCTAGTAAATGTTCAAGGAGATTTTACCGATCAAGGAGTCATTGAAACACTTGAAGGAGCCGCAAACTTCGTCTTAGAGGGTTTTGCGAATCAAACGAACCAAATACACGGTGGAACGGCTTCTGGAGAACCTTCGCAAAGTGAATCTTCTGCTGCTGCACCAGTAATCTCATCTGGTTTAGATGCTTGTGAAGGTCCTAGCAATTCAAGTCAAACTCTTTGTGATAGCTCATGGAAACAAGTGGGAGAAAGCACTCAAAATAGAGCCAAAGGTATAAAACTAATACGCGATTATTGAATTGTATTAGTCTACCTAAATCATCGTTCATCGAATATTTTGAATCTTGCATCGCGTTCATTAAGGAATAGTTAACATTTTTTGGAAATGCAGGTGTTAGAGAACAGATAATGGATAATCTGAAAGATGACAGAAAGGTATACATAACCTATTCTTGTGATAACATTATTGTTTATAACTATCGATTTACCTAGAAATTTCAACTATTTTAAAACTCTTTCGGGATTAATCTGGCTAAATTGTGCAGAGGAAAAGACTAGAGAGATATGCATCTGTAACATCGGCTGTTTCAGGTAGCCATTTATTCATTGAACAAGTTTTGGTTCATAAATCTTCACTACACTACCTTTGTTCCTCTTTAACCAAATGATTATGCAGATGACAAAGTGGACACGACAAAAAAGCGAAGGGTAGAGCGATCAAGAAAGTACGTAAAATAATCTCTATAAACAGATTGAGAGAGTCTCTTCGTATCCAATTTTATATTTGATGCATGTTTCTAATTTAAGAACCATGTAATGCAGAATGGCTGAGGCAAAGGAAAGAAATTTGACACCAACAATTCCCTCAGATATGCAAGCTGTCATGAAGCGATGCGAAAACCTTGAGAAGGAAGTTCGATCGCTAAAGCTTAACTTGTCCTTCATGAATAGGTAATCGGTATAAGTTCCTACTAAGATAAATAGTAATGCTCTTTCACCTGTTAAATTTTTGAGTGCGAAATGAACTTACAATATGATATTTCAGGAAGGATTCTGAACAAACAAAGCAGATAGAGGATCTTCAGAAGCAGAATGAAGAGTTAGCAGATGAAAAAGAGCGCCTACTCGAAGAGATTGAAAGACTTTTAGCAGAAACTGGAAAGATTTAATGTTTTGTTGTTTTCTTATTATGTCTTTAGCTTCTTCAAAAACAATGCAGTGCTAAGACAAGATTAAAATCTTGCCACAGTTAACTTGTGGGTGAAAAGCTTAGGTAAAAGTAAAACATTGATCAATTAGCAAAACATAAATGCATGGAATCTGAGTTATTAGTGTGACATTGTATATCTGGTCAAATATGTCTGTTATTCAAAATTTGAGGAGCATGAACAATGGATTGGAGCCAAATAAATGAATATGATAAACTTAAACACGGTCCAGTTTACTTACCAACCTCAATATGCTATTGGAAAAATTGTCCAAATGCTAGTAGATATTAGACTTATTATTCTTAAGCATATCATCTGAGGTACTGCATGGAAATGAATCCTTAGATGAATATGTTTTATGCTGACGACATTTTAATTTCAATGCAATTACTATAAATTTTTTATACAAAATATGACAAATTATTGGGGGATTAAACTTAGAATCACACCATGAAATTATGGGAAAGAGTGATTGAACGGAGACTAAAAAAAGAGACATAAATTACTTAGAATCAATTTGGTTTTAAGACTGAGAGATCGATCATGAAAGCGATCTATCTACTATGGTGTGTGATGGAATACTACTGGATGGACCAACAAGACTTACACTTAATTTTCATTGACTAGAAGAATACATACTGCCTAGAGAGATTTTGTAGAAAGTCTTAAAGAAAAGAAAAGATTAAGATCGCCTATATTTCAAGCTATCCAAGATACGTATAAATGAGATTTCGACTAGTATGCAGATACATGGTAGAGAGACAAACAATTTCTTCATTACAATAGAATTGCATCAAGGTTTAACCCTAAACACCTATCTTTTTGCTTTAGATTTGGATGTACTCACAAAATACATCCAAGAGCTAGCACTGAGATGTAAGTTTTTTTTGTAGATAATATAGTCTTACTTGACTAGCCAAAAAATAATTTAAATGAGAGATTAGAGACGAAGTTTAGAAACGCATGACTTCCGCCTAAACACGAGTAAGACCGGATCATTCCACAAATCACAATGTTTAAATATATTAGATCAGTAATACAATTGAATTGGATAGAAAAATAGTCATCGATAAAACATTATAGCAGAATTTAATCTATGTAGTCAACCTCATTTAACGGGATAAACCTCTGTTGTATAAGTTTGTTATATTCAAATTATTTGTTGTCTAACAAAAATAACCAACTTTTCTTACATCAATAAATCAGGTATATTATTTGTTCATTCAAATGATCTTTTACTATTTTCTGTTTCCATTAAAGTTTTAATGCTTCACAATTACTAAAACATCTGAGAAACTGAATTGTTTAATAAAAAGGGAATTTTGTTACACAGAAGTTGCTAAGTGCTCAAGTAAACATGAGTTTAATCAGACTCTGATTGGAGCACACATTTCCACAAAAAAAATCATTCAATCAATCCAAATGCCACCACAATGGCTTTTACAACATTTTCAACTTAAGTGTGTTTGTGACTCAAAGTCATTTGCAACAGAAACTTGAGAGGGTATATTTGATGTAAGACAACTTTGTAGACCACTATGTTACTGAACATACTAACTATTTCAACTGAGAACTTTATTTATTTTTTCAGAAGTATTAACAGGAACTGAATCTATTTAATTAAACTATCACATCTGTAATTCCGCTCGAACTATACACGACTTTCTTTTTGGTGCAGATGGGACAAGAATGCCATCCGCCCTAATTATAATATTACATGGGATTCAATCAATTCGCCAAAATAAGCGCTAGAATCTTGGGAATCTGAAAATATCCGTCAGACCAAGCCTCTTCCCATATTCAATAGCTAACCAAGCCACAAAAGATAAGTACGCAATAAGGAAACAGACGCGCCTGATGAGAACAGCAGTTACACGCCAAGAAAGTAACCATGCTGCAAACGGCAGATGTAATGAAGATAGAAGTTGTTTGAGGAACATAATAAAGGTTATGGAGATCAAAGCTGTTGAGAATCCAGATATTACACCAGCTATTATTTCCCACCTCCAAAAAAGTGCCCTCCTTCTCTTATCTGAAAACCAATAATTTACCGTCTCCATGGCCCTGGTACAAGATGCATGCATAATTTAAATAATAGGATGATTAAAATAATATTGAATTATTCCCAAAATAAACATACATAGATCTATATGCACAATGACAGAATGTTAATTCTAAACAATGTTCTTCTACTTACAAGCATTAAATTATGAATTCTCACACTACAATACCCTTTTAGTTAAGTTATCTAATCGTGATATCACAGCAAATATGCAACCAAATATTTAGTTTGGGAAGATAGTGTAAAGTACTCACTGCGTAGAATATTGTACAATCTTCTCAATAGTAGACTGCTCGTCGGCACGGCAACCAAAGAGATTGTCTTGATATAAATGCACTTTTGAAATGCCAGATGTGTACCAGCAATCATAAGTCTCGTTTATCTAATATAACAAAAGAGAGAGAAAAATAAAAATGACATAACAATTAAAGGAAGAAGAGAAAATAAAAATGACATAACAATGCCAAAGACCTCTGGCGAACTGGTAAGTCGTAAGAGTTAACTTTTACTGTATCTGACATCACTGCGATGTTTGTACATAATAAATGAGGCTCTGCATGATAAGTTAATAACATTGTTCAAGTTATGGGGTTTTAGAAAAAGAGCAAAGAGAATTTTAAAGACTTCGAATTCTGAATATGTTTGATATGATTGATGATTATGATTTGATATAAAAAAGGCCAAGCTCAAACCCTTAAGTAAAAAGCTAGGGATAGACTCCAATTAGGACAAAAACCAGCGTCAAACCACAGTTGAGACAAAACCAGAACCAAACTATAACTGAGGCAAAACAGCAATAATTATAAAACAATCGTCAAACCGCAACTGATACAAAATTAGTTCTGAACCGTCTAGGAGACAACTGTGCCAAACTGCAACTAAGGAAAAATCAGTGTTTTCAAATGAACACGTTCAAGAGTAGATTGAATAAAATAAACATGGACAGATATGGGTAGATCGCGTGGAAGTGTCACCTAAACAATAAACAGTGGTGAAACAAAAGTCAAATGAGAGGTCCACAAGATGAATCTGGTCTCAATAGAACCATCAAGCGACAGCACATAGAGCTCGACCAGCAACATTACGAATGTGGTGTGTGCACTGAGAAGAACACAAACTTGAGGGTCGGGATTGATTGTTATAAAAGGATTTTGCATACAAATATAATAGAGTCTCAATCATAATAAAACTTGGCAACGGAATAGTGATAGAAAACATTGTTGAGGATGGTACCACTTTAATACCATGTTGAAATTGGTTTTAGATAAAGAAAAAAGGGAATATTAAGTTAAGACAATATTAAGTTATAAAAAACTGTCTTAGCTACTTATAACCATAAACCACAAATTGAAAGCCCCACCTTAAATTTGTACTGCGTCAACCATGCAGCACCAAAGTTAGGCCTGCAATAAAGAGGAAGGGCTTCACTCGGAGCCTCAGCAAACGCAACTTGTCTCTGACCTGAAAAGTGATCTTGGTATTCCACCTGAAACAATATTAACATAAACTATTTACAACAACACAACAGAATTACCTAGATATGGTTATCATAACCTATAAAGGATAGACCATATATAAGCTAATTGCTTCAATGGGCACAATTAATTGGTTGTGAGCATATTTTATGTATAGATTGATGTGTTACTTAAATAAGATGAGAAAACAGTGCATGAGTCTGAATTAAAAGGAACAAGCATGCAAAGCAAGAAAGATCACATTGGATGTTATTCTGTGATAATAACTAACAGCTAAACAGTCAAGTTTTTTTGTTTGGACAGAGGTGTGTAAAAGGATTAATACTATCACTATGCTACAAGTTCAGACACTGATAGAGGGCATAAAACTCCTTTCATAGATTACTGTTATTAATGTCTCATGACATTATAGCTCAGAAATATCATTCTACTTCTCTCAAATTGTTCTACAACCACTTTTGTTTGGAATAAGCTATTCAGAATTATTGACGAATGTTGGATGTGTCCTTTGACTCCGGAGCAGGGAAGGAAAAGTATAAGACAGTGAGTAATTTTAGTAGTTCTCTGGTATATTCAGATGGAGGACAATGCTTGTTTTTTCGAGGGGTTTTTTCTGTCCTTGCCAGATGATCTGACTATGGTTTCTTTAAGACAATCTCCCTCACAATGAACTTTTTGTTGGGCTTATTTTACTTTTAGTACATTGTTAAGAAGAAATCTGATCTTCCCTCTTACTCGTGCCTTGTTTTTCCTCTAGCAAATAATATATATTTTTCTTTTACATAAGAATAAACAATACCTAAATTGGCAACAAGTTATAATAACCTTGAATACTGAAGCCCAATAGTAATCATAACGGCAGCGAAATTTGCTTCTTTCAAAATGACGAAAAACATCCTTTGCTTTATAATCTAACAATCCGAGTTCACAAACCTTAGATGATCTAATATCAACACCTGTAAGAAAAATAATAGCAGGCAATTTAGATTGAATTAGAAAGAAAAAAACTCCAATTCTTCTCAAAACTTAACTTCAAACTAAATGAGTACTAATAATCAAATGAGTGAAAAGATATAAACCGCACCAATCATTAGCTCATAAAAGATATGAATGTCATGAATAAGTTACTTACTTTTCTCCCAAATTAATGATCAAACAATACATGAACACATTCCTTTTCTCACAAATTAAAAAACACCACCAATCATTGGCTCATAAAAGATATAAATATCATGAATAAGTTATTTACTTTTCTCCCAAATTAATGATCAAACAATACATACATGAACACGTTCCTTTTCTCACAAATTAAAAAACACCGCCACATTTTATACCTCATTAAATACTCAAAATAGGTTCCCAACTAGTGAAAACTCTGATTCTTTTCATATATATATTGATTTCATTTCGATTCTAAAATCTAAACGGACTCCTCTAAACTGAGCAATTCACTTTACAAGCTCATGTAAGCAATTTCAATAGCCAATGAATTACTAATTCAACCACATAACCAAGTGGTTGGGCTCAAGTGGCTAATGAGCTTAACCTAACGAGGAATAGTTCGAGAAAACTCGAGTTCAAATCACAGGTGAACAGCTCTTGTCCAGACTTCACTTACCTCCCACTTCAACTCCGGATTTCCAGACACCCTTCCCCTGAGAACCGAGGGGTTAACACCAAAAATCAACCACATTCGTGCTTATTATACACAAGGGTTGATTCATTCATGATCTATTGAGATTACTTACTTAACTGAATCTAAAATTAATCACTAGTGAGCTAAATCCAAACTTCTAATTGTTACTTTCAACTAAAAGTAGGTTAAATTCAAATTCAATTGCTTAACTAATTTCAACAAGAACAAAACTAAGCTTGAAAGCTGACAGAGAAACACGTGATGGAAGAAGAATAGAAAACTAACCAGTGGAGACGATTTTGCAGTGTGAAGGGAGAGATATGGGGTTAGGGACAGAGAAATCGGCGAGGATGAGAAGCAGTAAACTCAACAGAAAGGGAACAGAGAACAAGAAAACGAAGGGTAATAGAATTGCGATGAACCATCGCAGTATAACGAAAGCGGTGATGCTGCGGTTCTTCTTAGGAGGGTTTGGTTTATCGGATTGGGAGTGAGAATCCATGGAGGGTGTGTCGGTTAGGGTTTAGGAGTAGATGGGATATGCGTGGTGTTGACGCCGGTCACCGGAATCCGGTGATCGGAGTGATGTTGAAAATGGGGAATAAAGTGTAGAGATATTTGTGTGTGCTGTCATAGGAAAAGGAAGGTGATTCCCTGCGGTAAGAAATAAGATGGTTCACAATATTATAATTTTTTAAACGTTGGATCTAGATCGGACTATATCTCTATTTTAATTTTTTTTTTTGTTATTTTAAAAATTGAATTTGGTTCGTTATAACGAAACATACTACACTTCATAGTAGAAAACATACTAGGGTTAATGCTTTGTTAAATCTATTTCATTCTAGCATTCGAATAGTTGGTGCAGATGTTTGATATAGTGGTGCGAGTGCGAGGAGGATTTGAAAGATTAACATTTCAAAAATAAAGTCAATTTCAAATAAAGGATTAGAGTGATTTATGGGTTGAAAATCATATTGTTTTACTATTCAAAAGGGGGGTATTTATGTAGTGGACAAAATGAGATTTTTCACGCGTTAGGCTTGCTTTGTTGTTATGCATGGAAAATCTTCCACATAGTTGGGCCGATACACTTAATTGTGATTATGTGTTGAAAAGTGGAAAAGGCCTAGAGATAAATAATCTTATCATTGAGACGTTTTGTATGTTTCTTCACGCCTACTATATTTATAGGTTAGGCGTGACGTTTTCTCCTAAGGTGTTCGAATGCACTTAATTGTGGTTACATTTTTGAGGTATTATCTAAATGGTTGATTTTTAGTCTTCCGTTTACTTTCATTATGCAGTGTTGATTTGTTTCACTATATAAGGGTTGCTTTGACTTTTCAAACAATTTTACGTTCGCTCTCGTAATTGAGCGTAGTGTTATTGTGACTCATTTCTTCTTCATCTTCAACGCTCTAGTGACTCCTTTTTTAGCTATCTCCCTCTCTTGTTAGGGCCTTCGCATTATTAGCTTTTCACGCTTTAAATAGTTTATTCGCTTCATCTTCTTATTCAAGTACTTTTCTATAGCCTTTTCCCTTTCATTTGTTGTCTTACCCCCTTTTAGCATTTATCATGGCTAACTTAGGAGATGCACCTGAGAATATGAACAAAGCTGATGTGGAGAGATTCTTCAGTATCAGCAATTTATGAAAATCTTGACATTCTAGATGCTGAACCTTTAGAAATCAATGGCCTCAACCTCAATTTTAATGTATTGAGTGATAGTTTTAGGTCTGAAGGAGGTTCTGTTGAAAGCGTGGACGGTCCTCTTAGTTCTTATAAAAGGGATGGATATGGGGCTCCCGTAATCCAGTTTATATGGAAGTGGTTTCCCACCTTGCATCCTTTCTTCAATCTACAACAAATTAGACACAACTATAATGACATGAGATGAGCGAAAAGCCTTCTTTTATGTTGAATCGTTTAGGGCGGCTTATGATCGGGATCCCAGTGGTATATGGATCATCTCACCTTTAGGAATAACTATATAGTTTATGACTAACATTATATTTTACATGACATCTAGGAAGAAATTGTAAGGGGAGGACATACAGATTTGGTGTCGTCGCCAGATGTTGGGCTCTACCATTGGGTAGATTCTAGGTTGGTGGGCACAATTTATGTTTTTGACAATGCAACGAAGGTGCGGAAGGCTCAGATAAGAGTGGACTCTTCTTTTGATTGGCATGTTTCCCACATTGATATTGGCAAGAGGATTTGCATATCTTTTGATAGGTGTTATGTCACCTTCTATAACTTTCTCTTCACCCAACAGAGACTCATGTTACCCTTTAGTGGGTTTAAAGAGGGGTTGTTGAATCATGTGGATATTGCTTCTTCTCATATTCACTCGTCCACTCGAGCCTTTTCCATGGTGTTTTAGTACTGGCGTGAGTACCAGAAAAAGGTGTCGTCCCTTAATCTTTTCTTAAATTTATTATATGTATCCTCTTACATTAAGGGATATTGTCTGCAGGCAGGGAATGCTTTCATTCTACCAATAAACTAAGATGTTTGGCGTTTACATGTACATTCGAAAGAGTTTGAAGGATCATTTCATTATGATGACTCCAATTACTTTTAAGGCGACTTTATTTTCTGTAAAGTTCCTGATGGGGGTCTCGACCCTGCTGGTGCTTTTGCCTCATTGTCTTCTAAATGAAGGGGGATTAGTAAATACTAGACCTAGAGCCATTTCAACAGGAGTCACTTAGATATGTCGGTCATGGTGACAAATTATCCCTATAAGATGAGTCAGCGAAAGAGAACCTGGTGACCTTCTGGGAAAACTTGGGTTTTAAGGATGGCAAAGGTCTTGGAGAATTGATGCTTACTAAGCAGTAAAGGTGGCTCATCAGTACCTAGGTCGTCCTGGATGTTGTCGTTATTGTTCACCATACTCCTCTGACTCTTCTAGTCCCCACATCAATGGAGGCAGGGACATATTTACATCTTACAACTACCACTGACAACGAACCTTTCACCGTTGCTGAGACTTTGCATGTCTCTCAGGTGTAGTCGGCTCTGCCCGATCAAGGCAAAAGACAGAGAAGGAGATTAAATGAATGCCAACCTTCTGCACTTGGTGAAAAGAATAAATGGGGATGAGACGAGAATCATGCTAAAGATGGGGACGAGAAAAAGGTCTAAATTTTTTGGCTCCAACACTATCGGGATTTCTCTCAAAGTTTCCAAGGTGGTTCCTCCCAAGTTTCCAACTGCTATTCCTCATCGAGTGCCTCTCAGAGGCACACATATGTTTCACTGAGAAGAATGTCACTTGCATCCAAGGCCTTTCTGATATTGAGAAGATGAAGTTGATGGCCGAGACTACCTACCACATGTTTCATGGTGCTTATCTGATTACCCTTGAAATTGTTGGCGGGGGAGAAACACTTTCCCTAGGCAACTTACCAAGGTGAAATATCAGTGGAAGAGCAAGTGTCTACCAACTAATTGTGAGTGGACTGCTCTCTCGAAAAAAGTGTCAAAGATTCTAGAGGAGTTGGAGAACTCTCGAAAGGAAGCAGAGGATTGGGAAAAGGAGACTAAGAAGATGGCTGGCCTTAAAAATGAGGTGGAAGCTCATGAGCTCTATTTGACTTTGCGGCTAGGATCACCACCCTACGGGGGATATTGGTCGATAAAGGAAAATCCTTGAATGAGGAAAAATCCTTTGAAAATGAGTTGACTTCCCAAGTCATTGTCGCTAGGGAGGTCTTCGAAGAAGAAAGAGAATCTCGTATGGAGCATGTCAATAATCTAGAATAAGAGCATGATGACGCCTTCAATGATAGCATATAAGAGCTATTGACACTTTCTGGAGGGCCACCAACCAAATAAAGATCCTTTGTCCGAAAATTTAAATTCCTCACTGCAAATCCTTTTGTCTTTATTAGGGGTCTGTACACCCAAATCTGAAGAAATACCTACATCTAATAAAGAATCTATCTTTATTTAGTTCACCAGCTACAACTGCAGCTTCTTTTCATCACTTAAAGAATGCTGAGTGTCTTAGTTACCTCCAATTAGTACTATAAAAGTTTGGGAATGGATGTTCGTTTTCAGACTTATGTTCCTTCAAATTTATTTTAGTTACTTACCTTTTGTGCATTAATTATATATATTTTTATTTTAAAAAAATCTCAGTTCCCACGGTTTATCCTTTGGATATATAGCCTTGAAAGATTGGGGTTAATCATCATTTCGAAGAGGAAATTCAAAGTGTATTGGATGAAACATACAGGTAATAATACTTTTGAGATACATGCTCCTATTAAAGTAAAATACAATGTCAATAGCTAGAGAAGTATGGAAAAACTTATGTATATGTGATAAAAGTATTGAGATAGTAAACGTCTGTTTACTCAATCTTCAGATTGGATCTCTTTTTGCACCTGTTGTATTGACATCACGAGAGATATATGAGCAGGAAATTGAATCTGGTCATCCAAATAAGGATGTCAAAGCTACGTGTTTGAAGAATGTTGATCTCGAAAAAATCCTGGGAGAAATTGAGCGTGGTCGTGGAATATATGTTTTTCCTTCAAAGTTTGCTCATCCACGGTCTGATCTATACTTTTGGAATAAGTGGCATGGATTTGAGGTTCAACATGGAAAAGAGGATAAATTTAGAGAAATGCTTCGAATTAAACAGAGTGTGTCTGCAAGCTACATCCAGGTTCTTTTTCAAGTTTCTATTTTTACTTTCTTCAACTCTATCTTGATTTTTGTTGTTGTATTTAATCTAATATAAGTTCTATTGTTTTTACAGACCCATTTTATACTGCCTGATTATCTGACAAAGAAGGATCAAATCGTGAATCTAGATGAAGCCAAAGACAAACTTAAAGTGGTTGGGATCGTTGAAGATGAAATGGATGCTTTAGAATGGTAATTAGCTCCATCCGCTCATAAAATAGTGACAAAAGAGAAAAAAGTTGGGTTTGTAAGTGTTGGAGTGGAGTCACAACAGTTTGATGGAGGGATGAAATATAATGCAAACCATGAGGGAATTAAGTTAACAGAAGAAAACAACTCCGACGAGGAAGATCAAAATAATATTGTGCAAAAAGATGTCCCTGTTAAATTGTAATTCGATTGTGTCGAAATAGTGTGTGTGTCGAAGGGAGGTTGCCCAGTTGGAGAGCTTGTGGATCGAAGCAAGCTATACACAGATTTGATTGGTTTTAGATTTAGATAAATTTGATTTAGACCTAAAATAGATAGATTTGATTTAGTACCAAAATAGGTATTTTGGGATTTTATAGTTTTGGCCTTTGGCTTAGGGAGCAAGCTAACCTAAATCTATAAATAGAGGGAGTAACCTTAATTTTGTAATTAAGTCAATTAATTGTAATCACAAAATTTGCAGTTGGAAGTGATTAATAAAGTTTTCCACAGTTTGTGGGCAGAGAGAAACTCTGAAGAAAATAATTGTCTTCTTTCTTTTCTTTTCTTTTCTTTTCTCATAATTCATTGTCATTGTATGGTGATATCAGTCTTGTTCATCAAGATTGGTAGAAATTCATCATAGATATTTGGTGGATTTCCAACATCTGGTATCAAGAGCTTGATTAATCGATTCAAGGGAAGTATCGATCAAGAATGATTGAGTAAGAAGAAGAATTCACGATGGCGAGTTATGGGAATACAAATTATACAACAACTCTACCAATTCTGAAAGTAGACAACTATGAGAATTGGTGCAAACAGATGAAAGTTTTATTCAGGTGTCAAGGTCTTTGGGATCTTGTAAAGGATGGATTGGAAGCTGTGACACGGTGGCAGAACCGACTATTTTACTGATTTTCCGTTTGTATTCACAAATGTTGCGGTAAGCAAGAGTCGCCACCGACTTTTCTTTTATCCAACAAAGGAAAGGGCGAAAAGAACATAAAAATACCTTCGAGATTTATTTCTGAGTTAGGGGGGTAGATTATAAAAAGGGAAGGTGTTAGTACCCTTTCCATCCGTAATTTTCTACGGGCTCTTAGATGCTTAGCTCATTTTGAAATACTTTGTGTTTTGTGTGTTTTTGAAAAGTATTTTTTGAAATGCCAATAGTAAGTAGATTTTCTTTATGATAACTCTTGTATCAGTCCTCAAGAGTGTTGATAAAGCGTTTTGAAAAGGTTTTTGAAAGTTGTTTTGTGTAAGTGTAAAAAATTTGTTTGAGCAAGCATCTAACAGTTATCTACTTTACTCGAAAGGATTGTTCTTTTCCTCTTTTCCTTTAGACAGTGCTATCCTACTATTAGTGAGTAGGTAGCCCTAGTCGTTGGATGTTTGAGGGACATTCGAAGGGAAGTTTATAGTCACAAAGGCAACTGGGCAAGAAACCTTAGTAACTACCCTAGGGTTTTAAGATCATTTTTACCGAGGCAACATCGAGAGGGTCATCGAGGGACATATGATCTTTAAATAGGAGGATATCCACTAAGATCTCTCACGTTTCGAGAGTTGTGACTGTTTTTCTGAAGGCAACCAAAGTAGGGATACCCTGGAGGTGTGTATGTGAGAGTATGTTGTACTCAGTTATTTTTATCTTATGTTAGGTTTGCTAGCGTTTTGATTATTAAGCTCTTATCATGCAATCCTATTACCATACATATAAACAATTAATGTATGTACAGGAAATATAAAGTACAAAAATTAAATCCTATGCTATTACATGGCTTTAGGGAGGGGGATTAATTACATATCCAAAATTTAGGGGAGAAATAAAGAAAGCAATAAAAGAGTCCTAGTTAATTCTATTACATCCCATAAGCAGATACATTAATGATAAAAATAACAATGCTAAAATAATAAACGCGCGCGAATTGAAAGGACATCTAAATCCTAAGAAATGAAATCTTTTTTTTGTTTGTTTTTTACCTATGGAAAGAAATTTAATTTAAAAATCCAAAGTCTATTTATTTTTTAAATTAAGAAAAGGGTTAAAATAATTAATCAATTAATTTACAAAATTTTAATTGATAAAATACTAACCTAATATTTTTCTGTGATTTTTTTATCTGATTTTATAATGCTATAAAAACAGAACAATTAAAAGCGACAAAAAAATGGGCCAGGATAGTAAAGGTAATAGGCGGTGTAAATTGGATTTTTGTTTCGCCCAAATAAAACTAAGCCCAGGCCACATTGGGATCATGTGCTATTGGCCATTGAGGGTACATCATGAGGTGGTACTCCTGGGGCATTGGATTTGATTTCCTTGTCATCCATTGGTTGGAGCTTGAAGGCGCATGAGAAATATTTGAAACACAGCACACTGGATCTGCAAGATAATTGTTAAAAAAACATAATACATGACCTGGATATCGAACCCAGACCCTTTCGACTGTACACATTCCCCTTTACCATCTGAGCTGTTCATTCATTCGTTGATACAAATAAAACCATGACATTAGATTAGTAAAACAAATCAGATAGATATATATATATATATATATATATATATATATATATATATATATATATATATATATATATATATATATATATATATATATATATATATATATATATATATATATATATATATATATATATATATATATATATATATATATATATATATATATATATATATATATATATATATATATATATATATATATATATATATATATATATATATATATATATATATATATATATATATATATATATATATATATATATATATATATATATATATATATATATATATATATATATATATATATATATATTAAAATCAACACATACGCGCTGCACAAGCCATAAGGAAAGAGGCACCTGGATTTTGAGATTCGAATGACTTAGTTTCAAATCCCTAATAATGGTGTCTTGTTACCTTGGTATTCATTTTCACATGTAACAACGTTAACAATCACAAACATCATTCATAGCATGTATATACAATCAATATGGATTTAAATTACATATTGAAGGAGTTTGAGATCGAGGGCTTGTTACCAACAGAGGGAATGAGCGGAATGCTTACTTTGGATTGAGGAGACCTGAAAAGATTGCTTCGATTCTAGAAACTTTATGAAGGTTTGGAGAATTTTGGGTGGTTTTCTGGGGCAGCTTCTTGTGTATAGGCAATGCGTGTGTCCTTTTTGCTTGCGCTTTAGCTCTGTATTTATAGGGGCACAGTGGTGAATAACAATGTCAATAATCAGCCATTAACCATGGCTTTGAAGGCAGAATTGAAAGTCTTTAAGAAGTTTCCATTTTTGATGATTTTCTACTATTTTGGGTTTTGAGTGAACCTGGACAGGTTTCACATCTTGACCCTTTCAAACGATCTCAAACCTTATTCTTCGATTGACTCTGAGTTCCAATTCGAATGGCTCAAGGCTTCAATTCGATTTGCTCACAGTTTTCATCCCCATGGCTTCTTCGATTGAGTCCATATGCATTAGTTGTTTGACCTGGAAAATTCTCACATTCAAACAGCCTAGTTGAACTCCATTCTTATTCCTTTCGATTTCATTTTCTTGAGGTTTCATTTTGTTCACCTCCTTCAAACACAGTTTTGACTGTTGTAATTGTGTCGAAGGTTTGTGCTTCTCACCTACTTCGAATCACAATTTTGGCTATGGTGACTGTGTCAAAGGTTTGTGCTGCTCGCCTTCTTCGAATCATAGTTTTGACTGTTGTGACTGTGTCGAAGGTTTGTGCTGCTCACCTACTTCAAATCACAGTTTTGGCTGTGGTGATTGTGTCGAAGGTTTGTGCTGCTCACCTCCTTCAAATCACAGTTTCGACTCTACTCCCACCTTTTTGCTTTCGTTCACAAGGCCATCTTTACTGATTATTATTTCACCCTCGATTGGTGAATACAACTTGTATGCACCAATCAAAGGGTAACCTATGAGCATCAGAACTTCTCTTCAAACATCCAACACCTCTTTAGGTACATGCCAGAAGTTCTGAGGTGACTTATACTTGGTTGATTCATCTCAAATTGTCCTTCGATCATGCCATGCTTGAAGATGGCATGTCCTTCGAATCATGAGCCTTCCACATGTTTTCTTTGGATAAAATAAAAGCCTTTCAATTCCAAAATATTCTTCTTTTCAAAGTTCACATTCAAATAATGTTCCAATCGAAAGGTCCTTCCTTGTAGTGCTTCGAATAACTTATATTTCCCTGATGCGAAAACAAAACCCTTTGATGACTTTACTAGCTCTTCCAATTGAAAACTTCAGAAAAATCCTCCTCACGCTTTCTTTCGAGCTAGCCTTCCTTGGATGTTAGCACTTCGTTGGGCATCAAAATAGGTTGCATACTATTATCGAAGCTGCTTCGACCCAGCAACTCTTAGGCACATTTCCAGCTTTTGACCTACACCTTGTCATTTGTACTTTTTCTTTCTTTCAGCCACGCCATTATGCTGAGGCATATAGGGGCCATGGGAATCAATTGAAGCTTTTGCTAACCAAAATTCTTTGTGACAAATGAAACCTTAGATGGAAGTCCATTGTTTATAAGGAGAATTTGTCTAGTCAATTCTTGGTCAACCTTAAGCAATTGAGGACTTTAATCAGCATGCCTAAAAATGGGAGGGCAAATTTTTGGGTACAACAGAAGCGCTTGGAGAAAACACTTCAAAAGAAGAAAATAAGAAACACACAAAATCTGAGCTGAGTTATAAAACACTCTTTATAATTCATCAATGTCCGAGTCCTGAAAATTTTGAAAAAGTGAGTGATTCAAAATCTGCAAAAGAAGCTTGGGAGGTTCTTGAGAAGTCTTTTGGTGGTGCAGAAAAGGTGAAAGAAGTGAGGTTACAAACTCACAAGAGAACGTATAAATTGCTTCAGATGGAAGATAGTGAGAGCATATCTAATTTCTTCACTAGGGTTACAAAACTAGTGAATCAAATCAAGGTATATGGAGAAACATTAACAACAAGAGTTGTTGTTTCGAAGATATTGAGATCTTTGCTCCTAAGTTTGACCACGTGGTTATGGCTATATAAGAGGGGAAAGAATTATCAAAATTGACAAAGGAAGAGCTTCAAGGGACGCTTGAATCTCATGAACAAAGAATGACTGAAAGAGCTGCAGGCAAGTAGAAGAGTGATGCGGCTTTGCAGGCACATTCAGAAAAAGAAACCAAAGGCAAAGTAAAGTGGTTCGACAGAGGTAGAGACAGATACAAAAAATCGACTGATAGAGGAAACCAGAACGAAGGAAACGTGTCTAATTAGAGAAGACCATACCAAGGCAAACAAAGGGGTGGTATTGCAAATAGAGGAAGAATTGGTGGTCGAAAACCTGACAAGAGTCACATTTAATGTTACAATTGTCAGAAGTATGGTCACTATTCGAGTGATTGTCCAGAAAAGATAAAGAATCAAGAAAGTGATGCAAAGTTCGCAAAACATGAAGAAGAAGAAGAAGAAGAAGAGATGATGTTGATGGTCACAACAAGAGATGAAGATAGATTCAAGGACCAATGGCACTTGGATTCAGGGTGATCATCACATATGTCTAGAAGGAAAGACTTGTTTGTCACCATAAAGCCCTCAATGAAAAATATGGTAAAATTCGCAAATGACAATACCCTAGCAGCTAAAGGTATTAGTGATGTTATGATTATGATGAAAGATGGAAAGAGGTCAGTAATTTACAATGTGTTGTACATACCAGGCATGAAGAGCAATTTGCTCAGTATATGGCAGTTGGTCGAAAAGAATTATAAAGTGTCGATCGAAGATAAGATGATGAGAGTCGTCGATGCAAATGGAAGATTAATCTTGAAGGCTCATATGTCTTAGAATAGAACCTTCAAGATCAAACTAAATATGATGGAGCACAAGTGCCTTTCGACTGCAGCTACCAGAGATGAATGGATATGGCATTATCGACTAGGCCATCTCAACTTCAGAGTCATCAGAGATTTGAAGATAAGAAATATGGTTTCAGGATTTCTAGAAATCGACATTCCAAACGAGGTATGTCAGGAATGTATGCAGGCGAAGCAACACAAGAATAACTTCAGCAAGAATGTAGGAAGCAAGTCAAAGGTTATTCTTGAAGTCATATACTCTGATGTATGTGGACCCATCCAGGTGGATTCGATGGGAGGTAACAAATACTTTGTTGCATTCATAGATGATTTTAGTTAAAAGTTGTGGACTTACCTGATCAAGAAGAAAAGTGAAGTGATCGGGGTATTTGCCAAGTTTAAGTCTATGGTCGAAAAACAAAGTGGTTGAAAACTCAAAGTTTTTAGAACTGATGGTGGTGGTGAGTATATGTCAAAAGACTTCGACAAGTTATGTGAAAAGGAAGAGATTATGCATGAGGTGGTGCCACCCTATACTCCATAGCATAATGGAACTACATAAAGGAAGAATCGAACCATTATGAATATGGTGAGAAGTATGTCGAAAGGCAAGAATTTACCTAAAGAGTTTTGGGGTGAAGCTGTGTCGACTGCAACATACATTTTGAACAAATGTCCTACGAAGAAGCTAGAAGGAATTACTCCAGAAGATGTTGGTCTAGTGTGAAGCATAATGTGATACGGTGGGAAGAACTGACTGTTTTTTGGAATGCTGGTTTGCATTTTGTGTTTGTTATTCGCAAAATGTCGCGGTAAGCAAGAGTCGCCACCGACTTTTATTTTATCCAACAAGGAAAGGAAAAAAGAACAGAAAAATTCCTTTTTTGAGATATTTCTCGGGTTCGGGAGATAGATTATAGAAAGGGAAGGTATTAGCACCCTTTCTATCCGTGGTTATCCACGGGCTCTTAGGTACTTGCTCATCATTTTTCAAAATTGTTTTCTTTGTGCTTGTGGGTTTTGGAAAGTTTTTGTTTTAAACTTCGATTTAACTCTGGCTTCTGTCCTCAAGAGTGTAATGAAGTGTTTTTGAAAACTTTGTTCGAAAAGGAGTGTAAGTGTGAAAAAGTTTTGTTTTGAAAGAGCAAGTATCTAAGAACTATCTACCTACTCGAAAAAGGAATATTTCTATGCTAATTTTATTTAGACAATGCTATCCCACTATTAGTGAGTAGGTAGCACCGTCGTTGGAATTTGAGGGTCAATTCGAATGCGGGATATACGGTCATTAAAACAATGTTAGGACGCCTTAGCGGTAACCCTAATGTCTTAGATCATTTGTTTGAGGCAACCATTTCGAGGCGACTGTGATCTTTTAGACAAGAGGGCAACCTCTAAAATAACCTATACTCAATGACCGTGTACAAAGGCAACCAAGTGGGGTGTACCCTAAGAGTGCGCATGTGCGAGTGTGTCGTTTTCAGTTTATTTTTATCTTTGCACATGTTAAGGGTGATCTAATTTGATTTTAAGATTAACATTCAGTCTTATCATGCAAACCCTATTATCAAACATCTAGCAGTTATAATTTGCAGAAATTAAAATGCGGAATTTAAATTACAAGGCGTCGGGTATTTACATCGCCAAAGACAAACCCTTTGAAAAATAAAATAAAGCGGTAAAAATAATTAAATGTCTTATTTAACTATTACAATCTGTAAGCAGATACATAGTTGAATAAAAATAAATAAAGCGCGGGGGAAATTAAATCGAGTGCGAAATTTAGGGTTTTGACCCTTTTGAAAGAAAATTGTTTTTTTGTGTTTTTATTTTAAGAAAAGAAATTAATTCCTAAATTAAATAACTAAATTAAATTAATAAGTTAATTAAATAAATAAAAAATAAATTATTTTTGGAGTTTTTGATTATTTAAGAAAGAAATTAAAAATAATTAAATTAGTGGTTAATACCTAATTAAATCTAATTAATTATTTATTTGCAAAATAGGTTAAAGTTTACTAGAATTAAAAACCTAATTAATTAATTAGTGTTTATTAATAAAAATGAATTCTAAAATTTTATTGGATAAAAATATTTTTTGATGACTTTTTGATAAAAAGGAAAAAAATGATTGGTTAGTAATTAATTGAAATTAAATAAACTAACTAAATTAAAAAGAAAATATAAAGACAAAGAGAGAATTGGGCCTGATTTTGGGTGGTGTGGAAAGTAATTCCTTGGCCCATTAGAAGCTGGCTAGTTTGACTTTTTGGATCTGGTGTGGGCGCATTGACTTGCTCTTTGGTGGACCTCCAACGTGGATCATCAGATCTGGCCCTTTGCCATCTGGTGCTTGGATTGATGAGGGCGCATGGTGGATTGCAGATGAGCGTGTGTACTGGAACACCTGAAAAATAATAATATTGAGAAAGAGGGGGGGCCTGGGATTCGAACCCAGGTCCTGAAGGAGAATGCACTAAACGCTTGCCACCATGCCATGTTGCTTTGCTTGTTATACTAAGACAAATTAATGATAATATAATAAAACAAAATTCCATGGTCAGAAAAAAATAAAAAGGCGCGCAATATTTGAATCAACCAATGGACGGATGACACGAATTCATCCCTGTCCTCCAAAACACTGTAAATTTACCTGCGGATTTGAATCCGCAGCTAAAAGCGCAGCCTTGTTCTAAAATCCTCTCCAGGCCATGAAAACAATTTTTAAGGACATGGTCGTGTTCGTCTCATCCTCCTGGATACAACCATGTTCATTATGTGAACCAATTGCACCTGAAACGAAAATGCCCAAAAACATGAACCAAACCCTAACAATGGTGGTTCTCCATATAAGCCAGATAAATGCAATTGAACATTATGAAAAGCTTGCAAATGTTCTTGTGATCACAAATATACAATTATTTCACTCAATGGATTCCAGAATCATGCGAATCGAAAACAAGAATAGGGCGGTTTTATGAAAGACCTACAGTGCGTATAAGGGCCTGAGAATGCCTGGTTTTGATTGGGATAGCTTGTGTGCGTTTCCAGGAATCGATTGGGACCAATATCAAGCTCTGAAAATGCCTCTAGGGTTGATTTCGATCTCCCACTTTTTTGTGATTTTTTCAGTTTTTGTTCTGCTTCTTCCAATGCCCTCTCACCCTAATTTTCGTGTGCTTAGCTTCCTTATGTATTGTGCATTGCATTAGGTTAAAGAACTTGGTCCAAATCCTGCCCTATCAATGCTCATGAATTTGATTTGATCCTCCCATTAAAACCTTCCAAATTTGATTTGATTTGGATATTTTTGTGCATACAAGCCTTGATTTGAATTTGATTGAAATGGTAGCTGTGATCAAAGCCTAAAACAACCAGAAAATCATGAGTTATCAATGCCTTGGATTTTATATGATTTTATTTGATTTAAAATGAATAAATTCAACTAAAAATCAAATTAAATAATAAAAATGAGATATGGGCACATGGCTGAAGCTAGGGCACATGGGAAATAATGCAAACTCAAATCAAGTGAAAAAGAATGGGCCCATTTGGCAAAATTTGAAGTTTTGGGGATAGTTGACTTTTGGCAATTTTGCAAAAAAGTCAAACTTCAACAATGCATAACTTCTTCAATTTTGAACTTTTGGAAGTGTTCTTGGACTTTTTAGAAAGCTTGATATGTCCTCTAACCAACCCTTTTTGTATCATCTCATTTTGATATTCCATGCTCAATTTATAAGCTTTGGAAAAAAAGGTATTTTTGTTGACTTTCAAAAATGACCTATAATGTCCAAATTCATAACTTCTTGTGAGTTCACTTTTTGATCTTGGAATATGAAGATGCGTTGTAGGAAATTGCATCCCATTCAAAATGAGATTTGTATGGGTCATTTCTCATAAAGTATGAGAAAGTTATGCTTGGTCAAAGTTAAGTTGACTTTTCCTGTAAAACCCTAATTTAGCAACTTTTGAATCTTGATGAATTTTGAGAAATCCTTGATGAATCATGATCAACCCTTGATCAAATGATGAAATATCCTTCAAAATGAGAATGTTGACAAAAAATATTGAATTTTGACTGTATTTGGGTCACAGTTGACTTTTGCCCTAGTACAATCGATTTTTGGACCCTTGAGCAATTGATTGAGCAAACTTCCTCTGCAAGGCTTGAAACTTGTCATGGATGATCTTGAGAACATATTATGACATTGGGGAGCACTTTAGGTCATTTGGTCTCAAATATCTTGATGCAACACAAAACCCTAATTTGGAGTAGACTGCCTTAGGAGAGAGCTTGTCTGACCAATTCTTGAGCAACCTTGAGCAACTTGGAGACCTTTCTTGCAATATTTTTGAGAAATATGGGAGGGAAAATTTTGGGGTACAACACATAGCTTGAGTCATCTGAAGGTATTTGGATCTATTGCACATAAACATATGCAAGTTGAGAAGAAAACTTGATGATGAGTTGAGTCAAATGATTCTAGTTGGATATCATTCAACATGAGGTTACAAGTTGTTCAACCCAGTGAATAAGAAGATTGTGATCAGCAGGGACGTGATCATAGATGAGCTTAAAGAATGGGATCAGACTGAAAATGTCAAAAAATATTCAGTGGGAATCCTACTTGAAGAACCAGAAACTCAAGTCAAAAGAGAAGTTCGACAAGAGGAACCAACAATTATAGATCAACCAAGTACAAGCAGACCTTAAAGATTAAGACGCATGCCTGCAAGATTGCAAGATTGTGTGATTACATCAGATGATGTGATAAATAATAAAGGTAAGTTGGTACATTATACTTTCTATGCAGATGTTGAACCTGTCAATGCAGTTGAAGCATTGAAGGATTCAAAGTGGGTGAAAGTAATGAATGAAGAAGTGAAGTCTATCGAAGACAACAACACTTGGTCATTTGTCGAATTTCCTCAAGGCAATAAGGAAATTGATGTCAAGTGGGTATACAAAGTGAAAATGAATTCCAAAGGGGAATTAACTCGACAAAAGGCAAGGCTTATTGCGAAAGGATTTCTACAAAAAGAAGGAATATACTTCGATGAAGTTTTTACACTTGTTGCTAGGATCGAAACAATCAGGTTGGTTGTTGGTCTAGCAGAAATAAACATATGGCACATATGTCATATAGACGTGAAATGTGCATTCCTGAATGGATCCTTAGATGAAGAAATTTATGCTAAACAACCGATTGTATTTGTGAAACATGACGAAGAGAGAAAGGTGTACAGGTTGCATAAATCCCTGTATGGAATGAAACAAGCTCCAAGAGCTTAGAATAAGAAAATTGATAGTTTCCTAAGGGAGAAGGAATTTATGAAGTGCACAACTGAACATGGAGTATATGTAAGAAGAAGCAAGAGTGAATTGCTTATACTATGTGTGATACGGTGGGAGAACTGACTATGGTTTTGCGTTTGTTTTCGCAAATGTTTCGGTTGAGCAAGAGTCGCCACCGACTTTTTATTTTATCCTAAGGAAAGGTTAAAAAGCACAGCAAAAACCTTTGAGATGTTTTCTTGGGTTCGGGGAGTAGATTATAGAAAGGGAAGGTATTAGCACCCTTTCTATCCATGGTTATCCATGGGCTCTTAGTTACTTGCTTAGATCAACTTGCCTTAATTTTCAATTGTTTGAAATGGTGCTTTGTGTGTGTGGGTTTGAAAATGTTTTGAAAAGAAGCCAATGTGGTGGCAACCTTTGTAATGATCCATGTTGGGATGTATACAAAGGTGTATGTCTTTTGAAAAGGTTTTCATTTGTTTTTGAAAGTTTGTTTTGAAAGTGTTGTGAGGTGTGGTTTAAAAATAGGCAAGTGTTTTGTTTTGCAAGTTTGATTCAAGTAACTAAGAGGTTATCTACTCCTAAATTTCTCAAAGATTTCTCCTATGTTTTTAACCCTTTTAACAATTTTGTTCCACCATTGCATTTGGTGGACAATCTTGTGTTAGGATGTGAAAGGGACGGGCGCGGGTCATCGTTTAGACCATAATTGCAATGGTGCCAATTATCTTTGGGCAATCTTTCCTTTGAGGGACTTGATCATTTTTAGGCAACTTTCGAAAGCGTCATCGAGGGACTATGATCATTTGATTGTTTTTGTTTTGCCCAAAGAGACCTAACATGCAATATGGCCCATTTATTGAAGGCAACAAGTGGAATACCCTAGGGGTGCAAGGGTGATTAGTGTTGTCCATTTTCATGCTTGTTTATCTTGAAATTAGGTCAAACTATTTTTGGTTGATTGATTTGCATACAAACCCTAATTCTAACATGGCATAATTAGAAAGCATTAAAGTGCGAAAAATAAAGTTCCTAAGTTATTACAACACAATATGGGAACGGGGGTACAAATGTTCAAATGGAGGGTATTTTGACAAGGAATTTAAACCTAGACTATTACATCAATATTGAATTATTTACAAGATATTTAATTGCACAAATTAAATAGAAATAAAATAAACATGCAAGATGCAAAAAAGGCTTTTTATATGTATGAAAAAGGTATTTTTTATGTGTCAAATAAACAAAATAAAAAGTATCAATTTTTTTGGATTTTTTATGTATTTAGGGCAAAACCCTAATTTATTAAATAAAAGTATTAATTATTTAATATGTATGATATTTATTATTTATGTACAAAAAATAAAATAAAAATGAAGTATATTTGCAAAAAGGTATTTTTTAATATTAAATATTAATAAAAATAAAAAATGTGTATATTTTGTATTTTTTTTCTAAATATGCTAATAAATATGTATGTATTTATATTATATGATAAATATATTATATATATACAAAATAATAATATTTAATATATATAAAAAAAAGTATATTTTATATAAAATATTTTCAGAAGATAAAATAAAATAAAAATGGAAAATAAAATGTTTTGCATTATTTTTAGTATTTTTGAATAAAAGTGTATCTATTTATTTATTTATGCACAAATACTCATTCAAACAAATAAATGCCTAATAAATATAAAAATGGTATGAAAAATATTTTTTATGTTTTTAATATTATAAGAAAAAATAAATAAGTCAGAACAAAAAAGAAAAGATCAAAAAATCATAAAAATAAGCATAATGGGCTTAGGGGGTGTCAAAGTAAAAATGATGTGTAAACAAAAATGACAAATCAAGCCCAGCCCAAGTGGAGCTTCTTCAACCTCCAGCATTTCTGTTTGAACAAAAACACGCGCCTCTTTGCTTCCATTACATGAACCTGATTCTTTGACTTTTAATGAAAACTCACAACACAAAAAATGTCAAGCATCCTCTCACGAGTCCATACATATAAAGAACATGATCTAACTCTCAGAAATGAGAGAGAATTTCTTCTCCCCCAATTCCTAACCTAATTTTTATTCCAAGTTCAGACATTAAATTCTCACAGCACACATAATATAAATGAAATCTAATTACATGAGCATGTTCAGGGCTATGAATGTGACATATTTTCTTCACAAACCTAAAGCTAACAATGCCTGGATAGAGAGATACGAGTTCATGAACTTACCTGTTCAGTTGGAGTTGTATCTGGTGATGGAGGTACTTTCAGTGCAAGGTGATGATTGGTACAACTTCCTTGATGTCCAGGGATGCTATTCCAAGCTTTACTTTGTCTTGAAACCAAGTGAATCGTGCTATGGAACTTCAAATGAAAAACAAGAAAATGAAAATGGTGATGTTGCTTGGGAGTGTTACAGGTCGTGTTTGAGGTTTGGAATAGCTTCAAGGGATGTTGTGGGATGTGTTTGAGGTGATCTTAGCAAGAATGCATGGAAGGATTGAGCTATGGAACCCAATCTGCAGCAGGTGCTCTGTTTGGGCAGTTTGAGGGTGATTCTGTGAATGGGAAGGTGTTGGAGATGGTTGGCTCGTGTTCTAGCTCAGAATGGATGTTTAGAATATGTTTGACAAGTTTGCTTAAGGCTTGGTTTACAGGAATGATAGTTGTTGTAAGTTATGGCAAGTTTCTTCAACTTTAAGCAACCAATGTCCACTTGAGTTTTTAGACAGGTAGAGGCCCCCCTAATATGCTGCAAACCTTGGACTTGATCAGTGTAATTATCCCATAAACTTGTGCCAAGGAGATTTGAACTGTACTTGCTTGGATTTGCATTTGACATAAAGTCCTACTTTTCAAGAATGGCTAATTTGCTTTTTCTATTTATGGCTTAGTTTTGTATACAATGCTTGAACACACAAAATAAGGTCTTGGCACAATGAGTTAGCATTAAATTATTGAGTGCAAATGGGATATAGGACCTGTAATCAAGGAAAGCATGCTGAATTCAAAATGGCACAAATGTATGAACATGTAAATTGGCCAAATCAAAAGTGAGTTTTTCCCAACTTGCCAAATTCGATTCTCCCTAACTATGAGGTTGTTTGATGAGTTCTTGGACATTTTGGAAAGCTTAGATTGTTTACTACAATCCATCTTTGAAATGAAAATTGAAATTCCAAGTGGAAGTATGTGAAAAATGGTCTTGAAGTTAGGTAAAAACCTTGCCTAAAATAGGTCAAATTTTCTCTAAGTTAAGAATGGTTTGGTACCCTTGTTCCAAAAATTGTAACTTGAGCTACAAGCTTCTTTTAGGAAAACTTTGTGAAACAAAGTTGTAGATTTTGCAATAGGATACAACTTTAATGTTTTTACTTTTGCTTGAATCCAAATGAATCTTGGTGAGAAAGTGGGGCAAAGTTAGGAAAAAATTAGGGTTTTTCATAACTTAGAAAAATTCTAAGTTATGAAAAATCTTCATTTCAAACCCTAATTTGCAATTCTTGATTTCTTGATGAACAAGTTTCATGATTTGGCATGTTTTGATGAAAAATGAATCTTGACACTTGATTTTGACCAAAAAGTCAAAGTTTGACTTTTCAGTATACAGTCAAAATTGATCAATGGACTGGGAAATTCAACTGTCAATCTTGTGTATTTGGGATCTTTTGAACTTGTTGAGCATGTCAAGACAATTCCATGGGATCCTTGAGTCCATATGTGAGTTTGATTTGCCATTGGCTAGGTCAAACAGTCAAAAATTGCCTTTGTGCAGTCAAAACCCTAAAAATGACCATTTTGCCCTTTTGGTGATCTGATCAAATTTCTTGTGGAATTGTGATCCAAACTTGATCAAATGGTCCATGTGAGTTAATAATGTTGATGTGGGTCAATTTTCATGAGATTTGACTGTCAATTGGCCACAGTTGACTTTTTCCCCAATACAGCTGATTTCTAGGTCAACTGTCCAATTGACTGGGCAAAATTTGGAATCAAGACTTGAAACTTGGTATGGATAAACTTAGGAGTCCAACATGAAGCATGAAAGTCATCTTAGGCATTTTAGGTCAAAATATCTTTGTGCAAACACAAACCCTAATTTGGGTCAACAGTGCTAGGAGAAGTCTTGCAGAGGAAACCCTAACTGGATCTTGAGCTCCAAGGGTCTTGTGATGAGAAAATGTTGAGGAAATGGGAGGGAAAATTTTGGGGTACAACAGTTGCCCCTGTTCAATCTTCTTGAACCTGAAGAGTTAGATTGGCAAGTTTGCTTTCGTGACTCGAGGGTAAAAGGAGATTGGACACTAGAGTGCCCGGAAATTTGCACTCGCATGTTGGAGTATCAGCAATGTGATGTTGGGAATGGGCTTATAGATGCCATTTGGAGAGATGGTGGATAAGGAGATGGGCTTACAGATGCCATCTAAAGGCGTGACAGAACCTTGTCGGGAATGGGCTTATAGATGCCATTTGGAAGTGTTGATCGCATAAGAGATTCCTTAGCGATAACTTGTGGTTTTGAGAAAGACAAATGTTTTCCTGGCTTGTTACAGGTGTTTGATCTTCAATCTTTTCATGCAGACATGCCCTGGCTAGATACAGGCGTCGAATCTACAATCGGTTGCTCACAGATATGCCCTGGCTGGATACAGGAATCGAATCTGGAAATAGTCGTCAACAGATATGCCCTGGCTGGATACAGGAATCGAATCTTCAAACTCTTCAGACGTGCCATGGCTAGATACAGGAATCGAGTCTGGAAATAGTCGTCAACAGATATGCCCTGGCTGGATACAGGAATCGAATCTTCAAACTCTTCAGACGTGCCCTGGCTAGATACAGGAATCAAGTCTGGAAATAGTCGTCAACAGATATGCCCTGGCTGGATACAGGAATCGAATCTTCAAACTCTTCAGACGTGCCCTGGCTAGATACAGGAATCGAGTCTGGAAATAGTTGTCAACAGATATGCCCTGGCTGGATACAGGAATCGAATATGGAAATAGTCGTCAACAGATATGCCCTGGCTGGATACAGGAACCGAATCTGGAATTGTGGTAGTTGAAGGTAGTTGTCTTTTTCCTGAAAAGGCAAAACATCAGTTGTATGCAATGTCATGATGTATGACATGCATGGTGTCATGACGTTCAAAATGAGATAGTGTCGTATGCACTTTATCATGTATGTAAGCAAGATGTATGAAATGCGAAATGTTTATGAATGTATTTTTGTCTAGGAAAATAAATCCTTGACGACCGGCCGGGGAATTAAATCCTGGGCTGACGTTGAAGAGTAGAGTTCTTCGCTTCCGCTAGGGATGATGGTTGCAAAAATACACCGGTAGGAGAAGATGACTCCGTTGAGGAATAAGCTTGTTGGAGA
This sequence comes from Vicia faba, assembly GCA_948472305.1. NCBI lineage: Eukaryota > Viridiplantae > Streptophyta > Magnoliopsida > Fabales > Fabaceae > Vicia > Vicia faba. Next base: position 932,947,231 of record OX451736.1, on the reverse strand, counting down.
GATTACTCTGAGGGGAAATACTCTGCGGAAAGAGATACTTTGTTGAAGTTTGACGAGAGCTTTACTGAAGATTTCAATGATGGACTCCGCTGGGGATAACAATGATAAACCCTCAGGGGATGACAATGATAAACTCCGCTGGGGATTGCGTTGATAAGTTATGTTGGGGAACTTTGATGAACTCCGCTGGGGATAGGAAGAACTTCGACGAGGGCGATCTTCCGTGGCAATTAGCTGAGGATAACCCAGTTATAAGCCCTTGTGAGGAATAACTTTGAATAAAACTCGGGAGAGACGTTCGTACTCAGCAGGGGATAAGCTTCCAGAATCTACTGGGGATAAGCTTCAAGACTTGATGGGGATAAGAATTCCACTTTCCTGGGGAAACCTTCAGACTGTACTGGAAAATGATTCCATTGGAGTGTCCGTATTCCGCCGGGGAACAATCTTAGATCAAGACCGCCGGGGATAAGAATTTTACTTTCCTGGGGAAACTTTTCAGACTGTACTGGAAAATGATTCCATTGGAGTGTCCGTATTCCGCCGGGGAACAATCTTAGATCAAGACCGCCGGGGATGCTTGCTGATGAATGCCTTTACTCCGCTGGGGAATATTGCTATCTTGTCTTAATCTATGGGGAGTTGAGATAATTTGATCACATTCTTCAGTTGAACCTACCTTGGTACTTCGGCGGACAAAGCCACCAGACTGCATCAGACAACTCTATATTGCCCCTGTTTCTGATGTCACCTGTAATTAGTCTTTTGTTTCATATGCAAGTATTTATGAATTAGCAATTTAATGTCAAATGCATATATCAAAAATGAACATTGGATGTTCTTCGCAAGACAAAACAGAAAAAGGAAAAACAATTGGCAATTTGTTTGGAAAACTGAATCTGTATTGATTTTGAAATTTGCCTGTAAATAGGCATTTTTTGTACAAGAGGTTGACGTCCTAGTAAGAGAACGCCGCCGAATAACACAAAGTTTATACAATTTTGAAAAGGAAACAAAACAGCTATGTGCATAATATTCCCACTGGGTTCTAACTCTGCTATCGCCTTTATGTCTTCAAGCGTCTCATCACTTTGCTGCTTAGTTGAAGATGAAGCTGATTGATCGATGCCGAAGTCTGAGCCAAATAATTGATGCTGGATTCTGGACGCAAGGTGATCCAATGAGACATAGTGTTACGCTTTATCCCTAACTTTTGCCTGGACCGCCCTTTCGGGTTTTCAGTCCACTGGGATACCCATTTTTGCCCAAGCCGCCTTTTCAGGTTTTCGACTTGCCGGGTGTACAGATTTTTTTCATTTCATCCCTTATTTTTGCCCGAACCCTTTTGGTTCGCCGGGAAGCCCTTATTTTTGCCTAGGTATGTCAACCTAGCGGGTCTTTTATTCATGCGTAGTATCTTTTTACTATGTCTGCATTGGCGGGGTGAGGAAGGTCGTCACCATCCATGGTGGTTAGAATCATGGCTCCTCCTGAGAACACATGTTTAACCACAACGGCCCTTCGTACGTAGGGGTCCATTTTCCCCGGGGATCACTTTGAGGAAGGATGATGCGTTTGATTACCAGGTCCCCAACTTGATACTCTTGTGGTCTGACTTTCTTGTTAAATGTCCTGATCATTCGTTTTTGATACGTCTGACCATGACAGATAGCAGTGAGTCTCTTTTCGTCAATCAGGTTTAGTTGATCAAATCGAGTCTGGATCCAGTCATCTTCGTTCAAGTCTGCATCCTTCATTATTCGGAGAGAGGGTATCTGGACTTCAATCGGCAAGACTGCCTCCATGCCATAGACCAAGGAAAAGGGTGTTGCCCCAGTTGACGTCCTTGCTGAGGTACGGTACCCATGAAGAGCAAATGGTAACATCTCGTGCCAATCTTTGTAGGTCACTGTCATCTTCTGCACAATCTTCTTGATATTCTTATTAGCTGCTTCTACAGCCCCATTCATTTTCGGTCGGTAAGGAGAAGAGTTATGGTGCTGTATCTTGAATTGCTCACAGAGCTCAGTGATCATCTTGTTGTTGAGATTGGTACCATTGTCCGTAATGATTCTTTCCGGGATGCCGTACCGACAGATCAGGTTATGCCGAATGAAACATGCAACGACGCTCTTGGTTACCGTGGCGTAGGAAGCTGCCTCAACCCACTTCGTGAAGTAATCAATCGCTACCAAGATGAAGCGATGCCCGTTGGATGCCGTTGGTCGGATCTCACCGATCATATCGATGCCCCACATTGCAAAAGGCCAAGGTGCCGTCAGGACATTCAGAGGAACCGAAGGGATGTGCACTTTGTCCGCATAGATCTGGAATTTGTGACAAGTTCGAGAATGTTGGTAACCGTCGGCTTCCATTGTGGACCAGAAATATCCTGCCCGAAGGATTTTCTTTGCCATGGTATGTCCACTGGAATGCGTTCCGAATGTACCTTCATGCAGTTCTACCATGATCTTCTCTGCTTCAGTTTTATCCACACAACGCAGTAGAGTTGAATCATGATTTCTTTTGTAGAGAATGTCGTTGCTGAGGAAGAATTTTGCCGCAAACCTTCTCATGAACTTCTTGTCATTGACAGATGCACCTTCAGGGTATTCCTGAGCTTCCAAGTATCTCTTCACCTCATGATACCAGGGTTTTTCAGTCACCTTTTCGGCCTCAAGATCGCAGCAGTATGCGGGTTCGTCCAACTTCCAGATAATGATCCGGGGAGCTTCATTGTCCCATTTGACTTTGAACATTGAAGACATCGTAGCTAGTGCATCCGCTAGCTGATTCTCCTCTCTTGGGAAGTGTTCAAAAGTTATCTCTTCAAAGTGGGGAAGCAAAGTCAACACATACTCCTTGTAAGGAATAAGATTTGGGTGTTTCGTATCCCACTCGCCTTTGATTTGATTGATCACGAGAGCGGAATCTCCGAAGACACTCAGAAATTTGATCCTTAAGTCGATTGCAGCTTGAAGACCCATGATACATGCCTCATATTCTGCCATGTTGTTGGTGCAGTTGAAACACAGTCGGGCAGTGAGTGGAGTATGAGTTCCTTTGGGGGATATGATCACAGCGCCGATGCCATTACCCAAAGCGTTCGAGGCTCCATCAAAATGCATAGACCATCGGGATCCTTCCTCAGGTCCTTCATCCGGTCCAGGTACTTCACAGTCAGTTACTACCATGATATCTTCGTCCGGAAATTCAAAGTTCAATGATTGGTAATCGTCCACAGGTTGGTGTGCCAAATGATTTGCCAATACACTTCCCTTGATTGCTTTTTGAGTTGTGTACTGGATATCATATTCTGTCAAGATCATTTTCCATCTTGCTATTCTTCCAGACAGAGCAGGCTTTTCGAATATGTACTTGATGGGATCCATCTTTGAAATCAACAGAGTGGTGTGAGTCAGCATATACTGTCTCAATCGGCGAGCAGCCCATACCAGAGCGCAGCAAGTTTTCTCGAGCAGTGAGTAACGAGACTCACAGTCGGTAAACTTTTTGCTCAGGTAATAAATAGCGTGCTCTTTTCGGCCAGACTCGTCATGCTTCCCCAGCACACACCCCATTGAGTTGTCAAGTACTGTCAAGTATAGTATCAGAGGTCTCCCTTCCACTGGTGGCATAAGAATGGGTGGCTCTTGGAGATACTCTTTTATCTTTTCGAAAGCAGCCTGACATTCATCGTTCCAACATACTACTTGATCTTTCTTCAGCAATTTGAAGATTGGCTCACAAGTAGCAGTTAGATGTGAGATGAATCGGGCAATGTAATTCAGTCGTCCCAGAAAGCCTCTGACTTCTTTCTCTGTCTTGGGAGTTGGCATCTCTTGTATGGCTTTCACCTTGGCAGGGTCCACCTGAATACCTTTATCGCTTACAATGAAACCTAGCAATTTTCTGGACCTCACCCTAAAGGTGCATTTGTTGGGATTCAACCTCAGCTTGTATAACTTCAATCGGTCAAACAGCTTTCGCAGATGGTTAAGGTGTTCCTCCTCAGTTTGAGACCTTGCAATCATGTCGTCAACATATACCTCAATCTCATGATGGATCATATCATGAAATAAAGTAACCATGGCGCGTTGGTAGGTTGCCCCAACATTTTTCAACCCGAATGGCATGACCTTGTAGCAGAAGGTGCCCCACTGAGTCACAAAGGTAGTCTTTTCCATATCTTCCGGAGCCATCTTGATCTGATTATACCCTGAAAAACCATCCATGAAGGAAAACACCTTGTGTTGAGCAGTATTGTCAACAAGAACGTCGATGTGAGGTAGGGGAAATCATCTTTGGGGCTGGCCCTGTTTAGATCCCTGTAATCGACACACATTCTGACCTTACCGTCCTTCTTCGGTACCGGCACCACGTTGGCAACCCACTGAGGGTAAGAAGTCACTGCTAGAAACCCGGCATCGAATTGCTTCATAACCTCAGCTTTTATCTTTTCGGACATCTCTGGACGCATACAGCGGACCTTTTGCTTTACCGGAGGGCAGTCTTCCTTGGTAGGCAGATGATGGACCATAATGTCGGCATCCAAACCGGGCATGTCTTCGTAGGACCAAGCAAATATCTCCATGTAATCATGCAGCATCTGGATCAATCGTTGCTTCACGCTGAGCTCTAGATTGGCACCAATCTTAACTTCTTTTCTATCTACCTCAGTACCCAGGTTCACTGTTTCCACGGGCTCTTCATGCGGCTGAATGGCCCTCTCCTCCTGGAGTAGCAGTCTTGCGAGTTCACCAGGCACTTCGCAATCATTTTCACCTTTGTCTTCGGCCAAGTTGATCGGATTCTCGAAGTCATAACTGGCAGTAGCAGAGCTGTTACCAGTGAGATCCAGAGTGGATTGAAACCTGTATAAGTGAGTGTGTGTAAATATAGCTGTTTTGCAATATATAACACAGAAAGAAAAAGAGCACAAGATTTGAAATGCAACAAACGTCCAATGTTTTGATTAATGATATATGGAAATGTCATACAAAAAGCCCTCACAAATAGAGCTACGATGCCCCGGGTAGGACACCGAGCCAATAAAAGTTTCAACATATTTATTTGTTACAAATTGAAAATCAAAAGAGTTAATTACTGCGTGACAAATGTAATAGGTGTAAAATCCTTCGTCGTCTAGTTGCTTGGTCCGTTGTTGGTGGTTGGATAGATCCAACTGTCAAATTCTGCTTCCTCTACGTCCTCCTCGATAGCATTCACCCTTGGATTGGTGATGAACACCGGAGCCTTTCTGATCCTTTCCTTGCGAACAGCCCTCTGAGCCTCTGCAGTGAAGCCCAGTCCAAACTTGTCGGTCTTTTGAGTGAAGTCAGGAAGCTGACCCCAGTTTGCACATTTTCCTTTCTCAATCACTGCCTGGGCATCCTTCAGGGAAGCCATCTTCAACGGAAAGTCTTCTTCCATCACCGTCTCAGCCGACGCCAACGTTGGAGGTACCTCCTCAAAATGCTGAAAGGGGGTTTCAATAAACTCCCCGTCCATCTCGATATACCGGAATGAATTCAAGTGACTAACCATGTATTCCTCCTCACCCTGCACAGTAACAATCTTCCCTTTGACAGGGTATTTGAGCTTTTGGTGTAGAGTGGATGTTACTGCCCCAGCCTTGTGAATCCAGGGTCGACCCAACAAGCAAGAATAAGATGGACGAATATCCATTACATAGAACGTTGAGTCGAAGACTTGGGAACCCACACGAATAGGAATATCTACCTCACCGTGCACCATCCTCTTAGAACCGTCGAAGGCTCTAACAATGATGTTACTAGGTTTCAATTCCAGGCCCTCACAATCCAAGCGATCCAAGGCCTTCTTGGGCAAAACATTCAGAGAAGAACCGGTATCCACCAACACGTGTGCGAGAGTAGTGCCCCTTCATTCTATGGAAACATGCAGGGCATCATTGTGATTTTTCCCTTTGGCGGTAAGGTCAGCATCCGAGAACCCCAAACCATTGTCAGCTGTCAAATTAGCCACACAGTCAGTGAACTGATCTGCAGAGGTCTCTTGCGGCACATGGGCCGTTGTCAGAAATGAAATCAGGGCCTTTGCGTGGGCCTCTGAGCACAGCAGCAATGATAGCATAGAGATTTTGGAGGGGGTATGCCCCAACTGTTCAACAACATTGAAGTCACTCTTTTTAATGATTTTAAGAATTTCCTCCATCTCTTGTTGGGAGGCTTCAACAGCAGTCTTTTTTGGTGCCTCCGTCCTGGCAGGAAAATCGGTAGCAACTTCTTTGCCCCGAGCATCAGAGGACTCGGCGGCAGTAGTAGACACAGGAACTTGATTTGGAACATGCACACTTGCGGGTGTGATGATAAGAGGTTTTTGGATAACTGGCGGTGCAATGTCAGGCGAGAAGAGCCTGCCACTGCGAGTAATCTTGGCGGGACCAGTGATGTTACTGATACTGGTACTGGTGTTGAACTCCTGCTTCACTCCAAGCACATACACGTCTGCCCCATAGTGCCATGGGACAGCCTTGTTAGATTCATAGGGGAGAGGCCCCGGAACAGTAATAGTAATGGGTGCAACAGTCATAATTTGGACTGGCTTCCTTGGGGGAGCCTTGGTAGGATTGTTGAAAATTGTGACGATAGATACTTCTTCAGCGGAAACAGACGGAACAGCAGTTTTCTTGAACGGAAATTCCTTGCTATCCATCAGGCCTTGGATGCCTGACTTCAGCAGCGGACAACCGGTAGGGATAACAGCACACAGGAGGCAACCTTTGCTACAGCCCGGAAATAAACCGGCTAGTAGTAAGTTCCTCTTAACAGTCAAAAGAGGGGTAGCAACATCATTCACCGAAACAGCATACAAATCTTCCTCAATGGCATTTACTCTATGCTGGGGCATATGAGCAGTTACAACATTTGGCCTCTCAGGCGCCTCAAACTGAATTTCCTTCGCATCGATAAGGTCTTGCACCTTGTTTCTCAGGGCCCAGTAATCATCAGTAGTATGCCCGGGGCTATCAGAATGATAAGCACAACGGGCATTTGGGTTATACTTAGGAGATGCAGTATTCACGACCTTCAGAGCCTCTTTGATGGTCACCAGGTTGGTTGATAACAGTTGCGGTAAGATCTGTGACAAGGTCATACTCAGCCGAGTATACTGCCTCTTGGGCCTTTCACCTATTTGTTGATTGTACTGCTGAGGAGCAGCAACAGGTTTTGAAATGACCAAGGCATTGACGGCTTGGCGGCTCTCTAGCTTGACTTGTCTTCTAGGACCATAGACGGCACTTGCTTCTTTCTTGAAAGGCCTCTTCTCAGTACTTGCGGAGGCAGGTTTTTGTATTTTTCCTGACCTGATGCCGACTTCTATCCTTTCACCCGTCAGAATCAAATCCGTAAACCCAGTTGAGGAATTTCCAACCAGATGATTGAAAAATGGACCAGACAAGGTCCCTAGAAACATATCAACCAGCTCACGATCAGTCAATGGAGGCTGCACCCTGCCAGCCAAATCTCTCCATTTTTGTGCATATTCTTTGAACCCTTCGCCCGTTCCTAGAGACATACCCTGAAGTTGGGTACGCGTAGGAGCGAGGTCAGAATTGTATTGATATTGTCTATAAAATGCGGTCGCCAAATCTTCCCAATGTCGGATACTAGTTCCATCTAGTTGGTAGAACCACTCAAGTTGTGACCCCGAAAGGCTATCTTGGAAGAAGTGGATCCAAAGATTTTTGTCTGCCGTGTAAGGTTGGATCTTCCTTACGTACGACCTTAGATGCAGCTTTGGACAGGAGGCCCCGTCATATTTGGCAAAGGCAGGTGCCTTAAACTTGTGTAGGATTACTACCCCAGAAGATAAGCCCAAATCTCCGAAATCCAGCCCCGGCACATTCTGAATCTCCATGGCGCTCAAGCGGTCCTCTAATTGCTTGTATCGGTCAGCAGCAGGTGGGTATTGTTCGTCATTGTAGTCCGTCTCGTTGTCAGAGACTGCAGGACTAGGAGCTCCTCCCCCTTGGGGTCTGTCTTTCTCTGCAGAGGAAGTAGTTGGATCAGCCTCGTTATGGAGTGTGTTCCCAAACCTGCGTCCAGTGTTGAATAACGCAGTCCTCTTCTTCTTCTTCTTCTTCTTTAGGAGCAGAGCCTTCAACTCTTGCTGACCTTGGGCCAGGCTTAGGACCATCTCTTGAAACTGGGCACTTTGGGCCTGAAGGGCCTTGATTGCTTGCTCACTGGATGAATCTGGATTCATGATGACTGTTCAAAATAAACAGCGAAGAGGATTAAGCAACCTGTAGAAAAAGGGGGTACCTGTTATGCACATGATGCATGAGATGCTATCTATGCAATGCATTCAAGGGTTTTATAAATTCACAATTGTTGCAGACAAAAAGAACGCACGTCATATTAATAAGAAGCAATTTGTTAGTACATAAATGCCCCATGGGCCAAATATTACAAAAAACAACTTCTCAAGGTAAAAAGATGTTGCGCATCCTCTTTGGCGCATTGTAGGTGTTAAGGGCCTCTTGCTCATGGAGTCGGCGGGTGAGCTCTAAAACCTTCTTCTCGCTGGCGTAGAAGCTGGCTTCAAAAGTGTTCCATTCCTCATTGAGTTGGATCCAACTCTTCTGCATCTCCTCCCACGATGTAGGCATGTCAGGATGCAGGATGGTGTAGGGAACCTCTCCTTCCTTGATGGGCTCTTTAATCACAGGGAGAACATGAGGATAAGGCATCATTAGACTCTGGGCTCGGGCTCGTACCCACTTGAGATAAGGCTCAAGAGGGATGGAGTTCTTGTGTCCCAGTGTCTTCGTATAACCTTGTTGGGCCTCCCCCAAGCTCTGATGAATCTTTGGCGAAGTCCTTGCGCATCGTTGTTGAAGTCAAAAACTAGGTCAGGAATCAACATGTCGTGAGGGCCATCTCTTCGTGCATATCCAAATTGCCTCAAAGCTAGGCAAGGGTTGTAGTTGATACCTTCTCTGATTCCAAGTAAAGGAACATTAGGAAACTCTCCACAATGATCGACGATGATGACATTTTCTCTGGACCGAGAACACCAATGTACATCAGAGTGAGTAAGAGTCATCAATCGTTGGGACCACCTTGAGCCTTGGTCATTCTTCAGGACAGATTGTGGAAGGTGCGAAATAAACCACCTTGCAAGGAGAGGAGTACAGCACATGAGAACACCCTTCTTTCTCATTGTTCGTGTGTAAAATGAGTGAAGAATGTCCCCAAGCAATGTTGGTATTGGATTTCTGGATAAGAAGATTTTGACGGCGTTGACATCTATCAATTGGTCAGAATTTGGGAATAGGACCAACCCATAGATAAGGAGTGCCATAATCTCTTCAAAGGATTGTAGGTCCAATGAATTCCAACATTCTTGTGCCTTCTCGAACAAGAATTTTGCTAAGAAGCCTTTGACGCCACTTCTAGTTTCCCAATGCCCCTTGATGTCAGAAGGCTATAGATGTAATGCTCGAGCAACATCTTCAGGCTTTGGTTCCTTTTCCGTACCGTTGAAAGGTAGTTGATTAATGATAGGAATTCTCAAGAGTTGAGAAAATTCCTCCAAAGTGGGTACCAACTGGTAGTCAGGGAAAGTGAAACAGTGGTGAAGAGGGTCAAAGAACTGGAATAGCACTTTCATCATGTCTTCTTCAATGTTGGTGTTGACTAAGCTGAGCAGTCTACCATGTCTTTCACTGAAGGATGAGCTTTCCGGAATTCTTGAGGTGAGTTCCTTGAGTTGAGGAGAGATTCTCACAAGGTTGACTTGGATGGTTTTTCTGCGAGGAATTTCCATGACCTACAAAACAAGAACAAAGATGAAGATCTAAACCCTTGAAATGGTTAGTGAATGCATATGATGCTTTATGATGTTTATGATGTATGCACAAACATATGTACAAGCAAATCACACCAAACCCTAGTTTCAGGCTTGCATGGGGTTTCATAGGTAAGTACCCTCTTGAGTGTAGTTGGCTTAAAAACCTGTCCTATAAAAAGTAACCGGGTTCTAAGGAGCTCAATATCACTGGATTGTTTTCATCGTTCATTATTTTGGTTTAGCCACTTAACTAGCGACCAAAATATTCCAAGAAAACAACCCTCAATGAGTGTAGTATCGAGTATCTACCAACTTCGGACTGCACCAAAGCCGGTCATCTCACTACCCCTAATGTAAGGCCAAGATGGTCAAGTAAGGTTCTAGGTCATTAGTGCTTAGTGACATCACTCAGCGGCCCCGTACTCTCCTTGATTGAACTCAAGGGTTACCGGTACTCACAAATATGTCGCACTAATATAGCTATTGCTTCGACCGTGTCGGTATACCCCGCACAGTTTCCACAATGTATTGCTATCTATGAATGTTTCCCAAAAATCCGGGTGTAGGATTGTAAACCCAAGCAAGAGAGCCAAGATATAAAGAAATCAATTCAAACAATTAGTCATGCAAGAGGGTGATTTAAGCCCTAAGGTTACTCCACTTTTAAACATTCCCCAGCAGAGTCGCCAGTTCTGTGATACGGTGGGAGAACTGACTATGGTTTTGCGTTTGTTTTCGCAAATGTTTCGGTTGAGCAAGAGTCCCCACCGACTTTTTATTTTATCCTAAGGAAAGGTTAAAAAGCACAGCAAAAACCTTTGAGATGTTTTATTGGGTTCGGGGAGTAAATTATAGAAAGGGAAGGTATTAGCACCCTTTCTATCCATGGTTATCCATGGGCTCTTAGTTACTTGCTTAGATCAACTTGCCTTAATTTTCAATTGTTTGAAATGGTGCTTTGTGTGTGTGGGTTTGAAAATGTTTTGAAAAGAAGCCAATGTGGTGGCAACCTTTGTAATGATCCATGTTGGGATGTATACAAAGGTGTATGTCTTTTGAAAAGGTTTTCATTTGTTTTTGAAAGTTTGTTTTGAAAGTGTTGTGAGGTGTGGTTTAAAAATAGGCAAGTGTTTTGTTTTGCAAGTTTGATTCAAGTAACTAAGAGGTTATCTACTCCTAAATTTCTCAAAGATTTCTCCTATGTTTTTAACCCTTTTAACAATTTTGTTCCACCATTGCATTTGGTGGACAATCTTGTGTTAGGATGTGAAAGGGACGGGCGCGGGTCATCGTTTAGACCATAATTGCAATGGTGCCAAGTATCTTTGGGCAATCTTTCCTTTGAGGGACTTGATCATTTTTAGGCAACTTTCGAAAGCGTCATCGAGGGACTATGATCATTTGATTGTTTTTGTTTTGCCCAAAGAGACCTAACATGCAATATGGCCCATTTATTGAAGGCAACAAGTGGAATACCCTAGGGGTGCAAGGGTGATTAGTGTTGTCCATTTTCATGCTTGCTTATCTTAAAATTAGGTCAAACTATTTTTGGTTGATTGATTTGCATACAAACCCTAATTCTAACATGGCATAATTAGAAAGCATTAAAGTGCGAAAAATAAAGTTCCTAAGTTATTACAACACAATATGGGAAGGGGGGGTACAAATGTTCAAATGGGGGGTATTTTGACAAGGAATTGAAACCTAGACTATTACATCAATATTGAATTATTTACAAGATATTTAATTGCACAAATTAAATAGAAATAAAATAAATATGCAAGATGCAAAAAAGGCTTTTTATATGTATGAAAAAGGTATTTTTTATGTGTCAAATAAACAAAATAAAAAGTATCAATTTTTTTGGATTTTTTATGTATTTAGGGCAAAACCCTAATTTATTAAATAAAAGTATTAATTATTTAATATGTACGATATTTATTATTTATGTACAAAAAATAAAATAAAAATGAAGTATATTTGCAAAAAGGTATTTTTTAATGTTAAATATTAATAAAAATAAAAAATGTGTATATTTTGTATTTTTTTCTAAATATGCTAATAAATATGTATGTATTTATATTATATGATAAATATATTATATATATACAAAATAATAATATTTAATATTTATAAAAAAAAGTATATTTTATATAAAATATTTTCAGAAGATAAAATAAAATAAAAATGGAAAATAAAATGTTTTGCATTATTTTTAGTATTTTTGAATAAAAGTGTATCTATTTATTTATTTATGCACAAATACTCATTCAAACAAATAAATGCCTAATAAATATAAAAATGGTATGAAAAATATTTTTTATGTTTTTAATATTATAAGAAAAAATAAATAAGTCAGAACAAAAAAGAAAAGATAAAAAAATCATAAAAATAAGCATAATGGGCTTAGGGGGTGTCAAAGTAAAAATGGTGAGTAAACAGAAATGACAAATCAAGCCCAGCCCAAGTGGAGCTTCTTCAACCTCCAACATTTCTGTTTGAACAAAAACACGCGCCTCTTTGCTTCCATTACAAGAACCCGATTCTTTGACTTTTAATGAAAACTCACAACACAAAAAATGTCAAGCATCCTCTCACGAGTCCATACATATAAAGAACATGATCTAACTCTCAGAAATGAGAGAGAATTTCTTCTCCCCCAATTCCTAACCTAATTTTTATTCCAAGTTCAGACATTAAATTCTCACAACACACATAATATAAATGAAATCTAATTACATGGGCATGTTCAGGGCTATGAATGTGACATATTTTCTTCACAAACCTAAAGCTAACAATGCCTGGATAGAGAGATACGAGTTCATGAACTTACCTGTTCAGTTGGAGTTGTATCTGGTGATGGAGGTACTTTCAGTGCAAGGTGATGATTGGTACAACTTCCTTGATGTCCAGGGATGCTATTCCAAGCTTTACTTTGTCTTGAAACCAAGTGAATCGTGCTATGGAACTTCAACTGCAAAACAAGAAAATGAAAATGGTGATGTTGCTTGGGAGTGTTACAGGTCGTGTTTTAGGTTTGGAATAGCTTCAAGGGATGTTGTGGGATGTGTTTGAGGTGATCTTAGCAAGAATGCATGGAAGGATTGAGCTATGGAACCCAATCTGCAGCAGGTGCTCTGTTTGGGCAGTTTGAGGGTGATTCTGTGAATGGGAAGGTGTTGGAGATGGTTGGCTCGTGTTCTAGCTCAGAATGGATGTTTAGAATATGTTTGACAAGTTTGCTTAAGGCTTGGTTTACAGGAATGATAGTTGTTGTAAGTTATGGCAAGTTTCTTCAACTTTAAGCAACCAATGTCCACTTGAGTTTTTAGACAGGTAGAGGCCCCCCTAATATGCTGCAAACCTTGGCCTTGATCAGTGTAATTAGCCCATAAACTTGTGCCAAGGAGATTTGAACTGTACTTGCTTGGATTTGCATTTGACATAAAGTCCTACTTTTCAAGAATGGCTAATTTGCTTTTTCTATTTATGGCTTAGTTTTGTATACAATGCTTGAACACACAAAATAAGGTCTTGGCACAATGAGTTAGCATTAAATTATTGAGTGCAAATGGGATATAGGACCTGTAATCAAGGAAAGCATGCTGAATTCAAAATGGCACAAATGTATGAACATGTAAATTGGCCAAATCAAAAGTGAGTTTTTCCCAACTTGCCAAATTCGATTCTCCCTAACCATGAGGTTGTTTGATGAGTTCTTGGACATTTTGGAAAGCTTGTAATGTGTAATACAATCCATCTTTGAAATGAAAATTGAAATTCCAAGTGGAAGTATGTGAAAAATGGTCTTGAAGTTAGGTAAAAACCTTGCCTAAAATAGGTCAAATTTTCTCTAAGTTAAGAATGGTTTGGTACCCTTGTTCCAAAAATTGTAACTTGAGCTACAAGCTTATTTTGGGAAAACTTTGTGAATCAAAGTTGTAGATTTTGCAATAGGCTACAACTTTCATGTTTTGACTTTTGCTTGAATCCAAATGAATCTTGGTGAGAAAGTGGGGCAAAGTTAGGAAAAAATTAGGGTTTTTCATAACTTAGAAAAATTCTAAGTTATGAAAAATCTTCATTTCAAACCCTAATTTGCAATTCTTGATTTCTTGATGAACAAGTTTCATGATTTGGCATGTTTTGATGAAAAATGAATCTTGACACTTGATTTTGACCAAAAAGTCAAAGTTTGACTTTTCAGTATACAGTCAAAATTGATCAATGGACTGGGAAATTCAAGTGTCAATCTTGTGTATTTGGGATCTTTTAAACTTGTTGAGCATGTCAAGACAATTCCATGGGGTCCTTGAGTCCATATGTGAGTTTGATTTGCCATTGGCTAAGTCAAACAGTCAAAAATTGCCTTTGTGCAGTCAAAACCCTAAAAATGACCATTTTGCCCTTTTGGTGATCTGATCAAATTTCTTGTGGAATTGTGATACAAACTTGATCAAATGGTCCATGTGAGTTCATAATGTTGATGTGGGTCAATTTTCATGAGATTTGACTGTCAATTGGCCACAGTTGACTTTTTCCCCAATACAGCTGATTTCTAGGTCAAATGTCCAATTGACTGGGCAAAATTTGGAATCAATACTTGAAACTTGGTATAGATAAACTTGGGAGTCCAACATGAAGCATGAAAGTCATCTTAGGCATTTTAGGTCAAAATATCTTTGTGCAAACACAAACCCTAATTTGGGTCAACAGTGCTAGGAGAAGTCTTGCAGAGGAAACCCTAACTGGATCTTGAGCTCCAAGGGTCTTGTGATGAGAAAATGTTGAGGAAATGGGAGGGCAAATTTTGGGGTACAACACTATGTCTCTATATCTATGATTTGTTAATAACAGGTAGCTGTAAAAGTGAGATCGAAGACTTCAAAGCTGATCTCATCAAGGAATTCGAAATGTCTGATCTGGGTGAGATTTCATATTTCCTTGGCATTGAATTCTACAAGAGAAGTAGAGGTTTGATGATGCATCAAAGAAGATATGAAGGAGAAATTCTCAAGGTATTTGAGATGGAAGAATGCAACTCAACTTCGACACCTGCAGAACCAAGACTACAACTGTCGAAAGATGCAAATGAAGATGATGTCGAACCAACCCAATACAGAAGACTTATTGGGTCATTGAGATATCTTTGTCATACAAGGCCTTACTTAGCATATAGTGTAGGTATGGTAAGTAGATTCATGCATAAGCCAAATGTATCACATCTAGTAGCGGTGAAGAGGATACTAAGGTATTTCAAAGGAACTCTCGACTATGGCATTTTGTTTCCTGCAGTTGATAAAGGAAATGAATGCAAGTTAGTGAAATACACTGATTCGAGTTGGTGTAGTGATGCTGAAGATCGAAAATCAACAATAGGATATGTGTTTATGTTGCATGGTGCACCAGTTGCTTGAAGTTCAAGAAAGAAACTGATAGTGGCATTATCATCATGCGAAGCAGAATACATAGATGCTTCTCTTTGTGCATGTCAAGAAACTTGGTTGGTGAACTTGGTAGAAGAGACAACAGGGAAAGATCATGGAGCAATTACCATGAAGATCGACAACATGTCAGCTATCAATCTGGCAAAGAACCTGATAGCACATGGTAGAAGCAAGCACATCGAAATGAGGTTCCACTATCTTCCAGAGCAGATAGCAGACAAAAAGATGAATTTGGAACACTGCATAATTGCGAATCAGATTGTAGACATCATGACGAAGGGAGTGCAAGTCAAAGTATTCAGAAGACTAAGAATCATGATGAATATATATAGTTTAGACACAATGAATTAGGTGGTGTGTTAAATTGTAATTTAATTGTGTTGAAATAGTGTGTGTGTTGAAGGGAGGTTGCCCAAATAAAGAGCTTGTGGATCGAAGCAAGCTACACATAAATTTGATTGGTTTTAGATTTAGATAAATTTGATTTAGATCTAAAATAGATAGATTTGATTTAGTACCAAAATAGGTATTTTGGGCTTTTATAGTTTTGGGCTTTGGCTTAGGGAGCAATCTAACCTAAATCTATAAATAGAGGGAGTAACCCCTAATTTTATAATTAAGTTAATTCATTGTAATCACATAATTTGTAGTTGCAAGTGATTAATAAAGTTTTTAATAGTTTGTGGACAGAGAGACTCTACAGAAAATAATTGTCTTCTTTCTTTTCTTTTCTTTTCTCATAATCCATTGTCATTGTGTGGTGATATCAATCTTGTTCATCAATATTGGTAGAAATTCATCATAGATATTTGGTGGATTTCCAACAGTCCCTTATGTTGTTTTTGGCGGTTTAATTAGAAAGAGGGACAGGATAGAAATGATGGATAAGTAGCAGGTGGTAATGTGCTTGGTGCCCTTGAGAGAATTAAGAAGCTGAAACAAATTTAAATTGATGATATGTTTAGTGTTCCGTCAGTCTAACTAGAGTGGGTTTTAACTAAAATTTAATTTAGTTAATCTTATAGTAAGTTGTAGTAACTTAAAAGTTGCAGTGTTGCAGGTCTATTACTTTCTGTCATATGTATGCTGAAGATTCAATTAATAGAAATTGATAGTTTATAAAAATAGTTTAATTTATAGTCAAACTTTACTATAAGTGATTCATGTTATGACTTTATTTTTAATATTATGATACGGTGGGAGAACTGTCTTTGAGGTTTTGCGTTTGTGTTTGCAAATGTTGCGGTTTAGCAAGAGTCGCCACCGACTTTTCTTTTATCCAAAAAGAAAGGCTGAAAAGAACAGGAAAGACCTTTGAGATTATTTTCTTGAGTTCGAGGGGTAGATTATGAAAAGGGAAGGTATTAGCACCCTTTTCATCCATGGTTTTCCATGGGCTCTTAGTTACTTTCTAGATCACTTGTTTTTGTTTGAAAATTGTGCTTTTGTGTGGTTTTGAAAGTATTTTGAAAAGGTGCCATTGCTTAGGCAAACTTTGCAATGATTCTCATTCGTAAGAATGTATGCAAAGTGTTGAGCTTTTGAAAATATTTCAAGGTTTTAAAAAGATGTTTGGAAAGTGTAGGTGATTGTTTTGAAAATAGCAGGGATATATTTTTTTTGAGATTGAGCAAGTAACTAAAAGTAATCTACTCACTCAAAAGGTCTTAGATGTGCTTTTCCTCCTCCTTTATATGTTTCTACCTTACCATTGTTTTGGTAAGAAGCCCCACCGTTGGATGTAAAGGGACGAGCGTTGGGTCATCGTATGACCATGATAGCAATGTTGTGAAATGACTTAACACTTTTTCTGTAGGGACTAAGATCATTTTGAAAGGAAACTTTGATAGCGTCATCGAGGGACTGTGATCTTTTTCGATTCGTTTGTGCTAAGACATCCCACATGCATAACATGGCCATTTTTGTAAGGCAACAAGTGGAATTTCCCTAAGGTTGTAAGTGTGCGAGTGTGTTTGATTGCATGCATAATTTGTCTTTGATTAGGGTGATCTATTTGTCAATTTTTATATCTTGTCATACACCCTAATTACTAGCATATATTGAAAGCAATAACAATACAGAAATATAAAGTCCTACACTATTACAATATATAAGGGGATGGGGGTACATATTTATGAATGGGGGTTGCAAGTTAAAATTCTAGGTTACTTATTACAACCATATTGAAATAGACAAGAATATACAGGAAATGTAAAATGTTTGTCTGTTTAAAAAGAAAATAACTTTTGCTTAAGAAAATATTTTTTGTCCTTTTATATTAAAATAAAATATATCATGCAAATGTAAAATATTTTTGGTGTTTTTTTTTATTAGAAATAAAATATAATATGATGGCAAAAATAAAAAGAGAAGAAAACATAACCAACGCAAAAATAGAAGAGGTCAGAAGTTCTGACGCTAACTTGCTGCACAAACAGAAACATGTTAGCAAAATATGGAAGTTCAGAAGTTCTGGACCTTCTGAAGATTTAGAAGTTTTCAGAAGTTCTGACGCAACTGTCAGAACTTTGCCTCTCTCCTGGCCAGTCAGAACATCTGCAGCTTAGTCATTTACATAATAGAAGTTGCATGCATAATAATTATGACAAATTTCATGAAATATCAGAAGCAAGAATCAGAGGTAACATGTATTTGCTAGTTCTAATTCAGAGTCCTATTTTCTTTATGAAACTCTGACTTGGGATTTCTTTTGCTTATGCAAGCAAATGCAGGAATTTTCAGAATATGCACATCCTCAGGATCAGAATATCTACATTGTGTTGAATATGCAAAATCTGACAATGCTTAATCAGTTATGATGAGAGTCAGTAAAACTTACCTTGCAGCTTGAAAGGATTCTGTAAACTGGAGGTTGTTCTTGAATTCTGGTGATGTTCTGAGTAGCTTCTTCATGTACTCAGCAGGATGGAAGTTTGCAACTTCTGAGGCAGCCAAAGGGGTGATATTCTGACTCGTAGATGGCTTTAGTCAAGAATGCTTGAGGAAAATAATGGAGTTTGAATGTAAGGAATCAATGCTAAGATTTTGGTATTTTGTGTTTATAGTTTCATGGGTTTTTGGAAATTTTGCAGTGGTTCAAAGCGAGTTCCTCAATTCTCTCATCTCTTTCACAAATTTTCTCTGGGGAGGGGAGAAGGGTCCTTTCAGTGTGCAAATGGTGTTCTATTTATAGGCAAAGTTTTGCAGTTGGGGGGGGGGGGGGGGGTCAAGTGACACCAACATCATCTGCTAGATGCTGACTTACTCTTGAAGTAAGCTTAAACAAGTGGGGGTTCAATGCATTCAAGTTGGACGGTTAACAACGCCTCAGCTGGATTTGGCAGCGTGAGTTAAGGAAAAGTAGAAACAACGCATTAGCCTAGCATACTTTTGCACATAAATTTGTCTTCCCAAGACAATAGGGGTACACGTGGGGAAAATCCCTTGAATACAAACTCAGAGGCGGTTGTGAGCATTAAATGAGTTCCCATGTGAAACTCTGGATCCTTGCTTGACTCTGGATTAGAAGTTCTGTTTCAGCGTAGCATCTTATCTTCTAATCCTCTTATCTTCTGACTTCAGCATGTTCTGAGGGATCCTTCAGCACTTCCAGTATACTTACAACACACTTTGTTACCTTCTTTGACTTAACCTCTGCGAACTCTGACTGGACCTTTTATGAACATTGGCTCAGAAGTTCTGACTAAACTCTGTCTTGAGAACATCCAGAATTTGCTGACTGTGAACACTGGCTCAGAAGTTCTGAAATTGTCATATTTCTTAAATATTTGGAAAAATTTCTAAGTCTTTAGAATTTGATTCTTTCCAAGTAAAATTTGACTTTTGAAACTCTTGATGAAGCAAACTTCGTATTCCAACATATCTTGATGAAATATGATTTCTGATTTGATTTTGATCCAAAAGTCAAAGTCAGACTTCTTCAGCGTGCAAATGACCATTTTGCCCTTGTGAATGGTTTGCTTGGAAAAATTGTTAATTCAAGGCCTGGGGACTCGATGAAAGCGAACCTGAGGATCCAGGGTGATCCCTTGAGATATGAGAGAGAAAATTTTGAGGTGCAACAAATATGAAATAAAATTAGAATTTAAAAGCACTTGAAATCTTAATGTTTATAGTACTTTTAGTCTGGTGGATTTAAGACCTGTTTCTCTCAAACATACTGGTGTATAGTGTGATGGATGAGGTGTGCAACTCAACCATTTAATTCTTCTCGCCCGGTAATATTTTGTCTAACTTCAACTCCAACTCAATTGTTCTGTTGCTTAAGGTCAAGTATGCTGATTATTTAGATAAATTTAGGCTTTAACTAACTTTAAATTCAAAATTATTACCACCATATTTTAGCTAACTCAGTCTGAACATCATATTTTCTTTCAATATTCAGTAGCCATCAAGTTCTGGCTTTTATTTCAAGATTCAGTAGCCATCAAGTTCTGGTATTGGCTTAGTGGCATCATCTATGAGAACCCGTTGTTTAATGATTTTGAGGAGTTGTGGTATTTTTGTGAGAAAGGTAGATCCCCATTACGTGATTTCCATGACCGAGTAGAAGAAACCCTTCTAGGCATACTAAATTTTGTGATTATTTTTTGCATTAGGCTTTAAAGAAGCAGCAAGTAACCTTATTTGATCGTGTGAAATTCACAACTGAGTCCTTATCTATTCAGCTTCTCGGTATATTCTCACCATAGTCTCATAATTCACTACTTTTGTGAACCGATTCATATAAATTCTCTTGGAATTCAAAAACCACTTGAAGATACAACTGAAAAGTTTTAACTGCTTAAGTGCTAATGTTATGATAGCATGCTATAACACACGACAAGATATGGATGGCCACACATACATCCTGCAAGCTAAAATGCTCAATATTTAAACTTATTAAGTGCAAACTTTTATGGCCCCACGTTATCTTGAATTTAACTGGTAGAATATCTTCATGTCATTTCACCCCTATATACATGTTTCTTAATATATATATATATATATATATATATATATATATATATATATATATATATATATATATATATATATATATATATATATATATATATATATATATATATATATATATATATATATATATATATATAAAAGCTTGAGGGAACATATATGATTATTATCTATAAGTTTCTGAGTATATAAATGTTTCTTTAAAATATTATATATATGTTAGTTGCATAATTTCTACTGGAAGAATATAATGCTTTTATGCACAATTTCTAATGGCAGAATATATATTAAAAAAATGCAGCATGAGAATTTGAATCTATTTGATAAAAGTCTGGCTACACTTTCAGTTTCTTTCAGCAGAGAACTAAAGTTTGACTTAGCCGAGTCTTTGCTGAACCGTGTTTCAGATTTCTTGTATCTACATCCTTATAATGCTTTGCTTCCATCAATTCTCTTCTATTTGTTCTTCAAATTTCGCTTCTGCAAACTTGAATCTAATCCGACCGCTATTGGAATGAAACTAATTGCCATTTGATTTCTCTCAATTTTGGGATATTTGTTTTGAACCGGTAGTAATCTAAGAGCTACTTGAGAACGTATCACTTATCTTTACATTTTTGTTTTCTCAGGTGTATTTGAATCATTCTTGGGTATAGGTTTACATGTGACATTCTCAGGAAGTTACAAGCATGTGATATGTTATATCCCATTTATAATGGTCATCTATCAATAGGTTCACCAAAATAAGTACCTGTAATTGTTGCCTAAGATTTTATATACCATGTGACATTGATGGAATATTGTGTAAAACTGAATTAGTGTTATCGCATTGCAGAAATGCTTAACTTTCTGTATGTTGAACTAAAATCATTGGCGAGTAAAAAAAAAACTAAAATCAATGAAAAATGATAATATTTAATTTGCTCCAATTCTTCTGGTCCTTGACTTGTAAATATGATTATAATTAGTCAACAAGAGAACCTCTCAAAATTTGAGAAATAATTATGCTCGACTAAGTTCTTTCATTTATTTATTGCATTGACTTTGAGGAATGAAAGCCAAATTATACTTGACTGATAGTTTAGGATTAGAGAACTACTACATGTGATAAATTTACTCATAGAACTGTATCCCAAAATGACCACTAACAGAGTCACATTTAGAAAGTTTTACATGTGCAAAATAATCCAAGGCTCCAAAACAATTGTCTCATAAGTATCCTCTCTCTATGACTGTAAGTATCCTCCTACAAATACTTTCTTATAACAATTTTATGTTTAGTTAAAATAATTTACCAACATTATGTATTTTTTAGTAGACTTAAACAACATTAAAAAATTTATAAATTATTTTAAATATTTGAAAATGAGAAAATATATATTAATTTATAATTATATTTTGATATTTTTCGTATATTTTTTGTTTTATTTTTCAAAATAGATTTAAATCCAAACTATTGATTCAAATTTATATATGGAAGCGAATTTATATACGGGAACAATTTTATACGTGATCAAATTTACTATGATTCAAATGCTAGATATTCTCTCCACCCTTCTGAAATGCTTTAAGAACCTCTATATCCAGACAATCACATGAGGATGAATTGAAACTATTGTAGTATTAATTGCTCTACACATTGACAACAACAATGTATCTAAGTTAATGGTAATCCTAAATAATATAACCATCTTTTTTATGAAAGAGTAATGATTTCGAGATACTAACTCCATGTAAAAAATAAAGTAAAATACAAAAAGACAAAAACATATTTATGCTCCAAGCATCTGAAACTTAGACATCATAAACCTTAGAATAACATATGTACCCTATACAATTATCAGAGTGTCTTACCTCCCCTAATACCGGTATCTTTCCTATTATAACTGAAGTCAATGTAGAGAGATCATGTCGTGATGAATATATTGATAACTCCTATAATAGGAAAACTTTATCAGTGATATGCAATTTAACGTCTATAGAACTCAAAAGTATCATAGAAATTTTAACCTTGGAGAATAGTGTTTTTATGGCAATCCATACCTTTATACATGGTAGAGAACATTCTCGACTTATCTGTAAATTTCCTATCAATATATCAGTTTCAAAACTGAAATTACCATGTGATCGATGAAGTAAATTAAAATTCATAATTTCAACTTAGAACAACAACCTACTTACCAACATTAACTTCATGTTTTTTCTTAAAATTAGGGACAATATCAAATTCACAATAATAAAATTAACTTTGATAAATTATAAAAATTTACTCAAAGCATCAGACAATATTGTAAACACAATCAAACATGAACACAAAGATAAACAATTAGAATTAGAAATCAATTGGGGTTTAAATATAAAAAAGAGGATTACCGTGAATTTGATGATCAAAATTTTGACCGTACATCAATGATAGAATAACAGAACATCTCTGAATCAGAGGCCATTAGTTATTTTATGAGACGTCGGCATCGCTGCGTTACCATTGTTAGAATGAAGGAGGTCGATGAAGATGAGAAGAAACTATGTGAGACATGAAAGATGGAACGGTTGCAGAATAATGGTATTGGAACAATTTTTGGAATTGGGATATCAACCAATATGTGAAACCGTCGTAGTAGAGGGAGACGATTCACTTAAAACCAAAAGGTAGTAGAATTTGGGGAAAATAAAAAGGTTGGATATGATTTTTTTTCTTCTCCTCTCAAGAAGTCACATGTTGTGATATTGGAGCAAAGAGACAAAATTGACTTTTTGAGTAGAATGACTTTTTTTAATAGTATTATATTTTTTAATAGTATTATATTTTTTTTTAGTTAATTCTAATTTTTAACATATACCCTAAAAAAGAATATAAATATAGAATAATTAAATAAAAATCAATTTAATTCTTAAACTATTATTTATTTATCAATTTAACTTATAAATTAGTATTAAAATAAGTTTAAACTATTATCTCATCAACTATTTAGCTCTTCTTAAAAAAATAAATATTAAAATAAGAGAATAATTTTTTGAGAAAGAATTTTATCATCTATCGTGTCTAATGTCTTATTCGGTTCAAAAGTTTAATTTCTACACATTGAATATATTAAATTTATACCAAAAATGATTTGATATTAATTTCTATTAAATGTTTTTACAAATTATGCCCTAAACTTGTGTAGCTTCTTCAACCAAATCCTAATATCCTATTCTCAAAAATCATTATAAGGTTTCAAATTCACTCTCAGTCACAATAGCCACAAACATTTCTATTCATCAAATGGCTGTGAATCTGACATCAAATGCGATAATGAAAATGTCTTTCACTTCCGAGGAATTTCAACCGGTTCTACAAGTTATTGACATGAAAGCAGTTGAGCATATGAATGGTACTGAGAGGTGCCTAGTGGTTATCTCTGATGGTGAGTATCATCAACCAGGACTGGTAGCAAGTCGAAAGAATGAGTTGATTCATTCGGGAAGGTTGCAAAAAGGTTCAATTATTAAGATTCATGAGTTCTGTTGCAATGATACGCCGCGTAAGGATTTCAAGTGAGTTTCATTTTTTTGCATGTCTTTTTTATTTTATGTATTTATATTCTTTCTCTAAAGTATGGTGTGTAATAGTTCTATGAATATATAAATCTGTTGTTGTATAGCGGTGATCGTTTGATGATTTTGGTTTCCGATTTATACACAGGTTTTTCATCATTGTTGAGCTTGATGTTTTAATGAGCGTGTGTTAATTGATCGGAAAGCCTGTCCGAGCACCAATAGAAGCACCTTCACAATTTGCTGCGATTCAAACAGGAAATGCACCATCACCTGCTATAGTAAATTCTCCTACCAGCAGTGTTTATCCCTTCGAGTGATTAGTATTGCATGGTTTCTAATTCTCTTAGACGATGTATTGAACATGTTCTTGTTAATTGAATTCAGTGATTTTGTTGTGGTCAAAAAAACATATCATATATATATATATATATATATATATATATATATATATATATATATATATATATATATATATATATATATATATATATATATATCCATTTTTTATTAATAGAATGTTAAATTAATAATATTGATAAAGTTGTTATACTTTACATATTTTAATTGTCTTTAATATATGTTAATTGTGTAGTAATGTGTGTGATTATGACTCAATAAATATATGATAATTGTCTTTAACATACTCTCTATTTAACAATTTAAATTAACATCAATTTTCATACTATAACATAAACTCATTTTTAATTGTACTAGTAAGAAATTCATGTTATTGCACGAATCCTGTCTGAATTCATATTATACGTCTACTAAATTACTTATAAAGTTTGAATTCATTTTCAATTGATTAACATTCACATAGTTACTAATATATATTAATAATATGTACCAACTTTTAAGCATTGATTTATACTTATAATAAATCGAATAATCGATTCTCTAACTTCAATTATATAAAAACATAGTAAAATAAAGATTTAAAAGATGGACATTAAAAATAATAATTTATAACTGAGATCTCATAGATACGTTTACATCTACTCGGACTTTCATTATGATAAACAATCTACAACTGTTAAATTGAGAAATGTTAAATAAATTTTGTTAAAAAAAGATTATACAATTTTGTTAAATATATATATTGTATTAATAATTTTAAAGATTTTTATTAGATTAAAAATTTTAATTTAATTAAAAAATAAAATATAAATAAATGGAAAGATAGTGACACGTTTATAAAAATATTTGTATTAACAATATATTTTTTCGTTAGTAAAAAATATTTATATCAATAATACACTTTTCCTGTTTATAAAAAAAATAGAATAACACTTATTTTAAATACTTACTTTTATTAATTTATTTTTAAGAAATTGATATTCATGGTGATCAATTACAATATTAAACAATAATTTGACTATTATTATTGTAGTTATCGGTATGTGAATCCAAAAAAACAAATTTAAGAATATAAAAAATTAGAATTGAAATTTAAAAAATTAGGGTTTCGTACCTGTATTGAAAGTCTTTCCACCTAGGGTTGTGCATTTGTCATAAGAACCGCTTTGAGAGATATAATACTACAAGAAAAAACTGAATTAGCTTGGGGTAAATGGCTAGGGGTTAAACCCCTAGTTAAATTTACCTTTACCTTGGGGTAACCTCTTGTCTAAATAACATAAAAAAGTTTTAAATTTGGTATGGCTATGAGCTCTCCGTAGCTAAATTTTAGGAGGGAATTTGAAAATAAATTCGTTGGACGCTTGCGAGGGGGTTGCACTTGGGGAAAAGGAAAAACCATTAGCGAGGGAGATCACCTCGCCCTACAAAATAGTAGTTGACCATTTGCGAGGGGGTGATCGCCTCGCCAGATAAGTTAGATTTTTGTGAGGGGCTACCCCCAAGCCCACTGTCATGTCACATCTTCTGCTCCACTCCACCTCTGAACAGGCCTGCGCATTACAGAATGGCTACAACTTTTTGGCAGCTAGCGAGGAGCTAGCCCCAAGCCACGTGACAACTTATGTTTCCAAGAATTCGGTGTCGTTTGTCTTGCATTTGTAGCTTATAGTCTCTTCGTTTCTCTTCCCTTCTGTTCATTTCCATTCATTTCCAGAGCTTCTGCAACTCTCCCATTTCAAATTCTCCTTCATTTTTTTCTCCATTAACACTACTATTTTACTCCATTTGAAAGCTTTATTTTTTCATTTCAAAGGTAATAAAGTTATTTCTATATGTTATTTAAGGTATATGTTATTATATTAATTTATAAATTCTGATTTTTGTTGGATTAAATTCGTAGGTATTTATTATATTTTTCTCCATCAACGCTAGCTTTGTTTAATAAAGCTTCTTTATAAGGTATGTAATTTATTATTTATATTATTAAATTTTTTTCTGAATTATATGTTAGATTTAGGTAAATTAATGTATGTATTAGATTTAGTTGATATAATTAGGTATGTTAGATTTAGTTTAGATATATTATATATTAAGTTAATTTTTATTCCAAAAATACATTATATATTTTATATATTATGTTATATATTAAATATGTAAAAATATGTTATATATTTTAGTTTATATATTATATATTTAAACAAAGAGAAATGGAGGAAGAAATGAGAAGAAAAACTAGAGAATATGAGGAATCTATGCATATTTTCAACAGTTTATGCAACAATTTGGAGGACGTGATAATCAAGGGCAAAATAATGATGAACACAATAACACCGATGAAGAAAAATAATCTTTATCAATAACACTTTTTATTTATAATTTTAAACAATGTTCTTGTAATATTTTAATTTTAATTCAGTACTTTATTAATATAATATTAATTATAAATTATATTATTTATTATATTTAAAAACATATTACTAAATTATTAATATTGAATTTTTTATTTTATTAAATTATAATATTAAACTTTATATTATTACTATTATTATTATTATTATTATTATTATTATTATTATTAATTATGAAATTCGTTTATTATAAATATAATAATAAGAAGAAGAAAATTAAATATTTATGTTTATAATTTAAAAAATAAATTTTGGTTTTTAGCTTGGGGTAAATCCCCTGGCTAATGTTGCTTGCACACTCTCCTCATGATATTTAGCTAGGGATAAAGCCTCTAGCCAATGTACAATCAACTTTTGCCTTTAGTGAGGGGTTTAACCCCAAGCTAATTGGCTAGGTGCTTAACTCCTCACCACTTGTCAGCGATCAGTGATTTAGTTAGGGGACATAACCCCTCACAAATATTAATTTTGTGAGATGTTTTTTGGTTTACTGAGGAGTTAACCCCCTAGCTAAAGGACTTTTTTTTTGTAGTGGTCGATTAGTTCCAAACCGGTTTGAAATCGATTTGAAACCGTTTTTAATTTTAATCCAAACTATTTAAATATATTTTGATTTAGATTTAATTCATTTTCATGAATAATAAATTTCAATATACTCATAAATACTTAACGCATTATACTAATAAAAATTTCTACTATATTTCAATAGCATACCAATTTTTATGAATTATTACCAATTAAAATTTCTACTATATACTAATTTCTACTATATATTTCAATAATATACTTTTTATCAGATACCATTTAAAATTTCTATTATATATTTCAATATACTCATTAATAAATTATCGATGGTAATTTTTAAATGGCACCTCATAAACGGTATAAGCAACTATAACTTATATCTAATACAGTAACATGATAAATATTATTGTGCTTTGAGAATCCTATAATATATTTGCATGTCAAATTTCTACTCACTATCAAGTCATCTTGTAACCCTTGCTAATCATGTATGCAATGGTTTCTGTTAATATGGATCTATGTTCAGTTTTGAAATTATGAAGTTTATGTATATCACATATCTCATCCTATTTGGATTGGAGTTGGTCTTGCCAAAGCAGTCACCGAAATTGTATTTACTTCAGATATTAAGCAGAAAAATAGATCAATTATGCATTAGAACCCCTACTGTTAGCTCAGTTCCAACTCTCCAACTGAACACAACATAACCAAAATTATCTATTAACTAACAACTCTTAACATCTCACAGTTCTAACTGACATAAATAATTTAATTCAATTTCAGTTTAGTCTCAATTCTCAAATGCCTCAACCAAACAACACACATTTCCATTTGTACTCCATCTTGCATGAAAAACATCACATATTTCGCCGCTTTCGATTATCAAAAACTCTTCACCAAATCTAGAGGCCACTGGAACATTTTGCTTCTTTGAATATTTTGATTCTTGGTGTGATACGATGGAAGAATTGACTGTTATACTAGTTTTGTGTTTTGTATTCACAAATGTTGCGGTAAGCAAGAGTCGCCACCGACTTTTCTTTTATCCAAATTAAGGAAAGGGTGAAAAGAATAGAAAAAAGACCTTTTGAGAGTTTTATGAGTAAGAGGGGTAGATTGTGGAAAGGGAAGGTGTTAGCACCCTTTTCATCCGTAGTTTTCTACGGGCTCTTAGATGCTAGCTCATGTTTTGAAAATTTCTTATGCTTTGTGTGTTTTGAAAATTGTTTTGAAAATTCCTTAGTGCGGCAATTTGCATTGTGATAACTCTTGTATCAGTCCTCAAGAGTGTTGACAAAGCGAATGTTTTTGAATATTTTTTTGTGTAGGTGCAAAAAGTTGTTTTGAGCAAGCACCTAAGAACTTATCTACTTATACTCGAAAAAGTCATTCTTTTCCTCATAACCTTTAGACAGTGTTATTCTACTATTAGTGAGTAGGTAGCTCTATCGTTGGATGTGTGAGGGACATGTGCGGATCATCGTTATGATCATAGAAGGTAACATATACGGATACCTTAGCAGTTCGAAGGGACTGTCATCATATATTCGTAGGCAACATCGAGAGACAAGATCATTTCTTGTAGGCAACTCGAGGGACATTGAGGGACTATGATCTTTATGATAACTTTAACTGAGGGTCTTTGCTAAGGGTATCCCTATGTTCGAGGGACATGACCATTGTTTTTCCGAAGGCAACAAGTGAGGTTACCTTAGAGATGCGAGTGTGCAAATGATTCAGTTCAGTTATTTATCTTGAAATTAGGGTTTTTTATCGCTCATTTTTATCTTTCCATACAATCCTATTAATCTAAGCATTGCATAAAATATAGTAGCTGAAGGTAAAGGCGGAAATGTAAACCTAAGCTATTACAAAACTTCGGGGCAGTTACATAATAGTGAAGAGTGCGGAACAGAAATCCTAAAATTATTACATCCCGGAAGCAATTACATGATAATGATATAAAAAAAGCGGGAAAAATAAAACTACGCTATTACAGTTGAACGCGCCATATACACTTTATCTAGGAAAATAAAAATAAGATGAAAATAGCAAAGAAAATGTTTTGGGGATTTTTTATGAAAAAAATAATTTATGATAATTAATTAAATAAACCTAAAAAACCTAATTAATTTTAATTAATAAAAAATGTTAATTTTGAAAAAAGTTAATTAAAATACCTATGTGATACGGTGGGAGAACTGACTTGGGATTTGCGTTTGTTTTCGCACTTGTTCGGTTTAGCAAGAGTCGCCACCGACTTTTTATTTATCCTAAGGAAAGGTCAAAAAGCACATGAAAGACCTTTGAGATGTTTTCGTGGGTTCGGGGGGTAGATTATGAAAAGGGAAGGTGCTAGCACCCTTTTCATCCATGGTTATCCATGGGCTCTTAGTTACTTGTTTTAGATCACTTGCCTTTGCTTTTCAATTGTTTGAAATGGTGCTTTGTGTGATCGGTGGAAATAGAACTGACTGTTTTTTAAGCTGGTTCGCGAAATGTCGCGGTAAGCAAGAGTCGCCACCGTCTTTTATGTTCTCCAATATGGAAAGGACAAAAGCACAGCAAAATTCCTTCTTTGAGAATGTTTCTCGGTTCGGGAGGTAGATTTATAGAAAGGGAAGGTGTTAGCACCCTTTCTATCTGTGGTTATCCACGGGCTCTTAGGTACTTGCTCTATGTTTTCAAAAATTGTTTGCTTTTCAAGTGTGTGTGGGTTTTGAAAAAGTTTCGTTTTAAAAATTTCTAAGTAACTTTTGTATCTGTCCTCAAGAGTGTATGGAATATTTGTTTGAAAACCTTTTGAAAGTGTAGGTGCGAAAAGATGTTTTTGTTTTTTGAAAGAGCAAGTACCCAGGAGAAATCTACCTACTCTAAGGAATTAGGCTGTGTAAGAGTCCTTTAGATAGTGCTATCCCACCATTGAGAGGTAGGTAGCACCCTCGTTGGAGGTATTCGGGTCAATTCGATTATAGGGACATGTGTGGTCACCGAAGCAATAGTAGGACACCTTAGCGGTAACCCTAATGTCCTAGATCCTTTTTATCCGAGGCAACCGTTTCGAGGCAACTGGATCTTTAGACAGGAGGGCGACCTCTAAAACACCCTATACTTGACGACCACGTCGAGGCAACCAGTGAGGCGTACCCTAAGAGTGGCATGTGCATGTGTGTTGTTTCAGTTTATATTTATCTTGTACATGTTATTTGTGAGCTACGGATTGATTTTTATTTTTTCATACAAGTCTTTCATGCATATTAACAGTTAAGAGTGCGGAAAATAAATTGCGGAAAGTTAAATCTACGCTATTACAAGGCGCGGGTCTATACATCGCCAAAAACAAAACCCGTTTGGAAAATAAATGCGAGAAAAGTAAATAAAGCGATAAAAGTCTAATTAACTATTACATTTCCGGAGCAGATACATAAATATAATGAATTAAAAATATGCGCGTGAAAGAATTAAATCGGGACGTCCTTAGGGTTTTGACCCTTTTTGAGAAAAGAATTGAAATTGACCCTTTTTTATAGTTAATGAAATATTAAACCTAATAACTATTTAATTAATTAATTAAAAGAAAAAAGTTTTTTTTTGTGTTTTTTAAGGTTTTAATGAAAATAAAAAGAAAAGAAATTAAAAGTCAAATGTTAGAAAAACCCTAATTCTAAGTTAATTTTATTTATTATGAAAAAAATTAAAGTTGACCTAATTTTAAAAAGACTAAATTAATTAACCATATTTATTTACAGAATAATGATTAATAATAATAAATAATAATAATATATATTTACTGAATTTATTATAAAAAAATAATTTGTTAATTACTAATGATAATAATAAATAATTATAATTGAAAGAAAATAAAAGAAAGAAAATAAGAGAGAAAATAGAAACCAGGGGGTGCAGGCCCATGTATGGAGGTGAATCTGGAATTTTTATGGCCCATTAACTCAAGCCTGCGTTGACTTCTGGGATTTGCTGAGCGTTCATTGACTAGGTAGCATGGTGGTCAGCACCTCAGGGCCATTAGATCTGTGATAGTGAACACCTGGCGCCTGGATGGTTGAGGTGTATGGTGGAATCATTGAAAAACGCTGCATGAGAATATATTAGAAAAAATATGAACAATTATATGGGGGACCTAGGAATCGAACCCAGGTCCCAAGGCGCTTTGCACGTTCCCCTTAACCAATCCAACTACACACTTCAATTGTTATTTAGATAGAGAGGAATTATTATATTGGTAAACAAAATGCTAAGCTGGAAAACATAAAACGCGCGCGCCCTTTTTGAATCGTCCAGTCATACACGTACAACTCATCATCTTCCTTGTTTACCTGTGAAAAAGACAAAGAGATAGCGGGGGTTTTTAACCCCCACAAAGCAGCATGAGGAAAAATAACGATTAGCTCTGTGTGTAGTATAAATTGTTCGTGAGGGTTGTTTTAGCTTCGTCTGGATATCACGAGTTCAACCATATGCGTGAGAAGGTCTAATTTTTCCTGTGCTGGAAGTCCCCAATTCGAAGGTTTATGAACCCTAGAATTTGAACATGGTGGTTTATGATTCAGGACGTTTCAAGGCAATTAACTTATGCCAAAAGTTCCCTGTAGATTCAAGCAACACAATACAACCAAAAAATCATGTTAATGATGCATAAATGTAGAGCTATGATTCTAAAAAAAAATGACAAACCGAAGGTCTTTGAATGGTGATTCCTTGAGTGTTAGCACGTGGTTTTGATTCCAAATCACCCCTGAAGCTTCCAGCAATATGTTTGAATCACTCTAAGGCTTTGAATTGGTCTGAAATATCAAAAACAATTTTGGCCTTTTTCTTGACTTTTCAATATTGGTTATGGCTCTTACAGCAGCTTTTCCACGTGAACAGCATTAGGGTTGGCTTGCTTGCATATATGGGAATAGAATTAGGTCAAAGTTTGGGCCAAGGATCCATTGTATTGATGTTTTGAGATTTTGTTGATCACCATTGAAGAACTTTCCATTTTTGGAGCAAAACCAAGATTTCATGCACAAAATAGCCCTAGCACGAAATTTGTTAGCTGGCACATGGTATATGAAAGTTGTTCAAATCCAAAAGATGCCATTCCATTAATTTTTAGATTTTATTTGAATTATTATGGATTTAAAATGAATTAAATCAATAAAAATTAAATAAAATGGAAAAATAAATGTTTGATCTTGAAATTAATCATGGGACACGTGGGTGGCATGACAAGGCTGAATCAAGTGGAAGAAAGTGGGCCCTTTTGTCAAAAATTGAAGTTTCAAGGATAGTTGACTTTTGCACATTCCCAAAAATTTCCCAACTTCTCCAATGCATATCTTGCTCAATTTTGATCATATGAACATGTTCTTGGACATTTTGGAAAGGTCTTGAAGTCCTCTAACCAATTCCTTTGGTCCAAGGTCATTTGGATTTACCAATCTCAAGTTATGGTCTTTGACTTAAAATGCCTTTTTGTTGACTTTTGAAATTGACCCATAATGTAGAAATTGATAACTTTTTGTGAGAGCATTTCTTGGACTTGGAATGTGAAGATGAGTTGTAGGAAATGTCATCCCCTTAAAAATGAGAATTGGATGGTATTTTTATGATGAACCATGAAAAATTTATGCCTTGGTCAAGTTACAGTTGACTTTTCAGCTGTCCAAAAATAGTAACTTTTGCATCTTGATGATTTTTGAGCAATGCTTAAGGAATCATGATCAAGACTTGATCAAATGATGATTGTGGCTTCAAAATAAGATGTTGACCAAATTTTTTGACTTTTTACTGCAAAATGACCATTTTACCCCTACAGTTGATTGTGAAGCAATTAGGGCTTTTGACTGTGCAACTTGATGCTGTGAGTCTTGAGACTTGACATGTAGGTGCTTGACAATGTGTATAGGTATATGGGACTTGATTGAGCCATTGAAAACCTCAATTTCCTTGAAGGAACCAAAACCCTAATTTTGACTGGCTTAGGAGGATGTTTGACTGTGCAATCCCTTGAGAAATCTTGAACCAATTGAAGATGATTCTTGATAAACCTTGAAGAATATGGGAGGGCAAATTTTGGGGTACAACACTTTGTATGTGTGGTTTTGAAAATGTTTTGAAAAAGATGCCTTGTCTAGGCAACCTTTGTAATGATTCTTGTTTGAATATATACAAAGGTGTGTGTCTTTTTGAAAAGATAATTCAATGTTTTGAAAGTTGTTTGGAAATTGTTTTTGAAGTTGTGTTGTGAAGCGTGTTTGAAAAATGGCAAGGATGTTTGTTTTGAAATTGAGCAAGTAACTAAAAGTAATCTACCTACTCAAAAGGTTTTAGATGTGTTTTTCCTCCTCCTTTATATGTTGCTACCTTAGCATTGATTTGATAAGAAGCCCCATCATTGGATGTGAAGGGACGAGCGTTGGGTCATCGTATGACCATGATAGCAATGTTGTGAAATGACTTAGCACTTTTTGTAGGGACTAAGATCATTTTGTAAGGCAACTTTGATAGCGTCATCGAGGGACTATGATCTTTTTTCAATTCGTTTGTGCTAAGACATCCCACATGCATAACATGGCCATTTTTATAAGGCAACAAGTGGAATTTCCTTAAGGGTGCATGTGCGCAAGTGTGTTTGATTACATGCATTTTGTCTTTGATTTTTGGGTTGTCTACTTGTTGATTTTATCTTGCCATACATACCTAATTAACATTTATATGAAGGTAATAAAAGAGTGAAAAAGATGAATCCTACACTATTACAACCATATTGAATTGCATGAAAATATAAAGGCAAAAATAAGGTAAAAGCAAGAAAAATGGATCTTTCGACTTAGGGCAGTAACCCTTCGATTCTGCCATTTTTGGCCTTCTTCGACCTTACCTGAAAAGGGGTGAAAGAATGAGTTTCGACTGGGGCCTAGAAGACAGCATATTTTGGCTTTCAATTGGGGCCTGGAGGCCAGCATGTTGTGCCTTTCGACTGCCTCTTTCATTTGGCCTGAAGGTTAGTATGGAAGCCAGAGGCTTCGTTTCTAACTTTTCTGTCTCCTGTTTCTTTCATTTGAGTTTGAATAGCAATATGGCCCAAGGCCATCACCTTAAGACTGGATTAATTCTTTAAAGCGCATTTAAATGTACAAAGAGCAAAAGCCAAGAAGATGGTTAACCATGACACATATTAAGAGAGTGAAAACAAAACAAAAAGAAGAAAATAGTATGAACATGTTTTAAATGAAAAAAGAAAACTTATTTACATGATATGCTGGAAACGAAGGGGCAAAGGTTATAAATGGCTTACCTTGCTGGAGGTTGGAGCATGTTCTGGACTTTAAAGCGGTTGCTTTGAACACCTCTGGATTCGAAGGAAAAGACCCAGGATAGGCCTTCGACACTGGATTCGAAAGAGCAAAACAAGTGAAATATCCTTCTTTGCTGGATTCAAAGGAAAGAACAAATGGGATGCTCCTTGAGTCGAAGGAAACTAGAATGTGTTGTTTAAAGGAGGTAACGGTGATTCTAGTTTCTGATTTCACAAGTGTTGAAGTGTTTGAGAATTTTATGGTGTGTGAGAATTTGAAGATACGTTCCTCTTCCCCCTTCTTTTTTCTCTTTTGTGCAAATGAATTCTCTATTTATAGAGAAAGGCTTGGGGAGAAAAAAATAATAAAATAAGGCTTAGTCTGGAAAGTAAGTGCCCACTTGTGCCATAAAAGTAAAATGAATGGTTCAGATGGGGTTGCTTCCTTCTGAAGGAAAACATGCGCAAGGCTCAAGACAAACCTTTCTAAAAGGTAGTATTATGTTGTTAAGTGCAAGTGGTCTTGGACAACAAATGGGTAAAGGCCTATTTTAGCTTGCATAAACAAATAAGTATAGGGTGAGTCATAGGTTTGAGGCCTGAAAAGGGAAAACACGTAGCCTAGCCTATGGGTCTAAATGTTCAACTTGATCTTTTGAGTTGAATCCTCCATATTTCTACACCTTTCGACCAGACTAGAACAACACAACATTCGTTTTCACCAGTTGTGTGTCATGATGCAGGACTATGGCGTGTCGAAGGGTTTGCAGATGGATTCGAAGGTGATATGAGGGCGCATTAAAATCCTACATGAAGATGAATTTGAAAGTGACAGGAAGGTAGCCATTCATCCAATCGAAAACTTATGAATCCAAGGCCAACGGGTGAGGGGCGAATGGTGCAGTCGAATGACACTTTTCAGAAGGTTATTAACTTCTGAATCGAAGGAAGCTTTCAAAATATTATTGACTTTTTGAATTAAAGAAAACCAAAAGGAGACCTTTACTTCCTGAGTCTAAGGACATTCCTGAGTCGAAGGACATTCCTGAGTCGAAGGACATTCCTGAGTCGAAGGACATTCCTGAGTCAAAGGACATTCCTAAGTCGAAGGATATTCCTGAGTCGAAGGACACTGTTTCAAAGGAAAACAAAAACTCAATTGAAGCTTGTATGAAGATCATTTTCTTCTGAATCGAAGGAGACCTATTCGACGTCACATGCCCAAACGAAAGAGGCACGCTAGCAGCAACTTTTGAGCAATCGAAGGAGGTGCAAAGTCCAATTGAATGGGGCTGAATCGAAGGAGACTTATTTTCCTCCAAATTCGTCAAAATGTTATTTTCATCTGTTTTCTCCCTTTTTGACAGCTTCCTCTTAATTTTGGTGCTGGAAAATCACAATGTACTTGTGCAAGCTTGAATTTTGAGAATCATTGTGAGAGATGCCTTGAGAAATGAGAGGGCAAATTTTGGGGTACAACAACCTAAAACCTAATTAATTTTAATTAATAAAAAAAGCTTAATTTTGAAAAAAAAAAGGTTAATTAAAAAAAACCTAAAACCTAATTAATTTTAATAAAAAAAGGTTTTTAAAAAAAGCTGATTAACAAAAAAGAATTAAGTTTGCCAAAAAATAGACACGGGAAAAAGCATCAATGGAAAATAGGGTTAGAAAAATAAATAAATAAAAATAATGCAAATGTCAGGGGTGAATGTTGAACCAAAAATTAATTTAAAACCTAAAATTAAATTAAAAAACCTAAAATGAATTATTCGAGTTTATTATGAAAAATCAAAGGTTTGTGAAAAATGTTAGGTTTTATGAAAAATGTTTTAAACAGAAAGAATGAAAATAGGTAAAAGGATAAATATAATAGAAGAAAACCAAAATCAATAGGGGTGGGTGTTGAACCCACGCCCTTAGCCTCCTCAGGATGCATGCTTTGCCATGAGCCATGCATTGGTTGTTGTTCTGTTTTGGCCTCAACATTTTGTAATAACCCTGCATGGGACTATTAGATGGTCTAAATCTGCAGCGTTGAATCTCATGAACACATTAAATAAATTACTATATCATGAAATACAAAGAAAGCAAATATATGAAATTTTGTAATGTTAAAATCGATATGGCATGTATGAATGCTTCTACACCCTTTTGATCATGGAGATCAAACCATCCTTACCTTTAATGGAGAATGAGATGGCTTGTTTGTAGTGAGATGAGGGTTTGTAACAAGGATGACTTATTTGTAGTGAGATGGAGGGTTTGTAACAAGGATTTCAAGATTTCTACGATTCTTGAAAGAATTTGATATTTTGACAAGGTTGTGGCAAATGTTTTTTTTGTGTCCTGTTTGTGTGAAAAGAATGAGATTATATAATGGAAATTAGAGCAAGGATATTATGGGATTTGAATGTGCAATTTGGCCTCCAATAACCACAAGCAATAGTGCATATTTTTATTCACTTGAGTCTGACACGTTCCAGGCTAAATCGCAGGGACTTAATTGCAATTTTTGAAGTTTAAATGTGAAAACAAAATGTAGCCGACATCGAGAACAAACTTCTGCCCGAAAATGGGCTCAATCGGATAAATGATGAATCAGTTATGAATTTTTGAAGTTTCACCTCAGACAAACTTATTTTGGGCTTCAGTGTCAACTCTGACACGTTCTTCAATAAAAAACTGGTATTGATAGGAGTAGAATCCGGTCTCGACTTTGGAAGAAAAGTTATAGATCTATGAGTCAGTGACCTTGTGTAAAAAGATGGACCCGATCCAATAAAAATTGACCGAGTTATGAATTTTCGAAGTTTTGACCCAGATGAAATAATATTCAACATTCAAGATTTTTGGCGCGTCACGTGCACTCTGGGAAAAAAATGGAGGTGTTTTGGATATTGTTCGAACTCGATACCTCCTGTGAAAATGTAGCCAACTCAATTTATGAAATTTTGGCGCTGGAACCAGCTCGATACAATGAAAATCGACAAAGTTATGATTTCCATCTTGAAGTTTGAAAATTCATTTTTTAGTAAAACAAACAAAATTTGTAAGAGCGTGATATCAACTCAGGATTCGTAGCAAGTCCTATAGGAGTCAGGATACTTGTTGCAACAGTATTCTTTCAAACTAACACATGCTTCAGCTAGGACTTTTAAGGGTTGTAACGCGGTCTGGTTCACAGTTTTAAGAAACAAAGGATAAATGCTCAAAATTTATTTGTACCCAACCCGTTCTTCGTGATGTTCTTCAGTCCTATGCTCAGTTAATTATGCGCTTAGATCCCAATTGAGTCTGGAATCTTTGCTCTGATACTTGGTGATGGTTCAAAAATTGAACGCTTGTTTGAGAAGGCAGTCATTTTTATAACCTTTTCTTTTTGTTGAGGATTTTTAGCGACCCTTTTTTATTTTTATGATCCCTGCTTTTGCCTGAACTGTTTCTTTTGTGATTTCAGTCAACGGGATGCCCCAGTTTTTTTCTTAATTCTCCTTCATAGGTTTTGACTTAGCAGGCTTTTCTTTTAAAAAATAATGACTGTCTGCTTTGATGATTATGCGGAACCATCGCCATCTTTTGGAAGGTATCTTCTACACTATTTGTCATGTATGAAGGATGAGCTTGCATCTGAATACACCTATGAATTAACTGAGAAAGCTATTATGCCCCTGGTTATAATTAAGGGTTTTAATTTGTTTGAAAAGAAAAACTCCTACTTCTTTGGCTCAAAGGGGTTGAATAGGGATTATCTTCCTTATAACTCCACTGTTTAGGATTTGAAACAACGCATGTACATCGTTAGCGAGGTCTATTCAAAACCATATTGTAGAGATTATGGTATCATTTTCGTCATCCTCCCTCTAAAGGCTTAGAGCTTTTGATCGAGAGTTGAATATCACAAAAAGGAAAGCAGTTTAAATATAGTGAATACGAATGAATTGACTCAAAACAGACATATGCAATGCATTGATAAAGTAACAAAGTTTGGCATGAAACAAATGTTCGAACAATCAAAAGAAAATTACAAATTAAGAATTCAAATGAACAAAAAACCTCTTTTCTGAACTTGTCACTTCAGATGGTGTGTCTTTGAGGGGCGGTAGAAGAATTCAATCTGGCCATCTTGTGTGAACTCTAACACTCCTTCATTGATCAAGTCTTGAGTCTTATTTTTCAATGCCCAATAGTCATTTGTATCATCTCCAAGACTATCGGAATGTTAGGCGCATATTGCATCAGGATTGAAGTTAGGGGAAGAATTTTTAAGGTTTGGATGAGGTCTTATCAACGTAACCAAATTCATCCTTAACATATGTTGCAATGCCTAAGACAATGGTATGTTGATTTTGGTAAACTGCCTCTTGGACTTATCTTACCTTTGTTGATTACCCTGTCGTTGTTGGGGAGGTTATGGTTAGGCTTGTGACGTAGCAGAAATTTGGAAAGCTTTACTCTCCAAGCCAACTTTTTGTCTCATCAGGGGTTGATGAATGACTTGATCCATATCCTCGATTGTTTGCCTCATACGGTTGCATCTGTCATGATGAAGCTTGTTG
The DNA here is from genome assembly GCA_948472305.1 of Vicia faba. Lineage (NCBI taxonomy): Eukaryota > Viridiplantae > Streptophyta > Magnoliopsida > Fabales > Fabaceae > Vicia > Vicia faba. Next base: position 932,908,269 of record OX451736.1, on the reverse strand, counting down.
GAAATGCCTCTTATCTCTTCTTGTCCCAGGGCTAGGCCTTGGATAAGAGCCATTTGCCCCAGCATCTGGATTCTCATTGCTTCTACCCCAGCTTGCAGTTGTTCCAGTTGTTCATCCTTATCGTTGTCAGGATGTTTCTTGGTCAGATTCCCGACGAGGAATGTTTTCAATTCTTCTTGCCCCTTGGCTAGATTCAGGAACATTTCTTTGAATTGAGCATCTCGAGTTTGGAGATCCTTTACTATCTGTTCAAGAGCCATTTCTTCTTTCTGAAATAAACAGCGAAGGGATAAGAAGCCTGTCCTTGGAAAACCTGTTATGAAATGGCATGCATGCAATGTTTTCAAGGATCTCATGGTGTAAACAAGAAAATGTCAGAAGTTGAAATTTGCAGCTTTGATTGAATAACTTTTGTATCGCTGAAGGTCCTTCTACAAGAATCAAGCTCACCATGTCGATTGGGTCATAACTTCTGACTTAAGTTGTCTTGTCATGGTCCTTTTGAAAGGAAAATTGCGATCAAAAGCGCAGCGGAATTTAAAATTTTCCTTTAGCAATCCTTACGAATGAACATGGTCAGTGATAGAAATATTTACCTCTTGTGGCGATTCAGACCTTTGATGTTGTGATCACGAGCGTTGATGAAGAACAACGCCTTTACTCAGTCCACACGAACAGATCGCTTCCGGTCACAGTGCTAGCTGATCACGAACGGAAACCTTGAGTGAGAGAGAGAATCAAAAACGAAATTGCATCAAGTGAAATTGCTTCATCACAAGGGATCTATTTATAGAATCACTCGTGTGGGCTACAAAGTAAAAGCTCAATTAAGGCTATAAGCTAAAAGCCCAATTAAGCTTATGGACATTGTGATCGGTGGATCTGGAACTGACTTTTTAACGTTGGTTCGCGAAATGTCGTGAAAGCAAGAGTCGCCACCGTCTTTTATTTTCTCCAAATGGAAAGGACAAAAGCACAGAAAAATTCCTTAAAGAGATTGCTCTCGGTTCGGGAGATAGATTATAGAAAGGGAAGGTATTAGCACCCTTTCTATCCATGGTTATCCATGGGCTCTTAGATACTTGCTCATTTGTGTTTTCAAAATGTTTGCTTTTCAAAGTGTGAGTGGGTTTGAAAAAGTTTCTTTGAAAATTTCAGTTCGACTCTTGTATCGGTCCTCAAGAGTGTTTGAAAATTTGCTTTCGAAAGCTTTTTGAAAAGGTGTCGGTGTGAAAAGTATTTTTGATTTGTTTTGAAATTTAGAGCAAGTATCTAGAGTCGTCTACCTACCCTAAGGAATTCGTCTGTGTAAATGTCCTTTAAAGTAGTGTCATCCCACCATTGAGAGATAGGTAGCACCACCATTGGAGGTGTTCGGGTCAATTCGAGTTTAGGGACATGGTGATCACCAGAGCAATGGGAAGACACCTTAGAAGCTACCCTCATGCCAGGTTCCCGGATCATGAGGACTTACTAAGACATCCTCTACTCGACGATCACCTTTCGAGGCAAGGCAACAGTGAGGCGTACCCTAGGGGTGGTGTGTGATTTGTGTGTCAGATTCGTTTATTTTTGTCTAGTTCATGTCAGGTGATCTACGCGTTTGTTTTTAGTCATTCATTCTTGCATGCTATTATTAACAGTTAAAAAAATTGCGGAAAGTAAAAGATTCTAAGCTATTACAAAAGGCGCGGGTCCACATCGCCAAAATTTCTTGAACCCGATTTGACAGAAAATAAAGAAAGTAAAGAAAATAAAGAATTAAAAGTGCGACAGATTAATTACATGGCTTCGGGAGAGATACATAAATATTAAAAGAAATAAACAATAAACGCGCGAATCAAATAAGAATTAAATGAGGGCGTTGGACCCTTTTTTTGCAAAATTAAATTAAACGATGAATTAATTAATAAAAAAGGAAAAGGAATTGTTTTTTTGTATTTTTTAGTATTTTATGATTTTAATGGGAAAAAGAATTAAATGCAATTAAACCTAATTCTACAATTTTTATTTGTTAAGAAAAGATTAAATTTGACCTAAAATTAACCCTAATTAATTTACATGCAATTTAATTACAAAATAAATATTTAATATTTTAATTATTATAGAAGAAAAATAAAAATTAATTAAACCCTAATTCTATATTTTTTAGATTTTTATTATGAAAATATTATAATTAATCCTATTTTAATAACTAAATGAATTAATACAATTTATTTATGAAAATACTAAAATAAAATATTTATTACATTTTTTCTCTTCTTCTGATTTTTTTATGTGTTTTTTTTTTATATTTATGAAAATATTAAATTTAATAAAAAAAACAATGATTAAAAAGAAGTAAAAAATAAAGAAAGTAAAAAGAATAATAAAAAAGGTCTTGCAAACCTAGGGGGTTCAGACCCCAAATAGGAGGTTTTTTGTAGTGATCCAGGCCCATTAACCTTGGCCTTGTGGACTTTCCCAGGACACGTACCCAAACGTTGACTAGAGCACATCGTGTTCCCCAGGCCTGTGCCTTTGGATTGAGGTAATTGACGCGTGGACGGCTTGATCTTGAAGGTGTATGGTGCGCTTCAGCATGGAATCTGCATGGAAACATTCATTGAAAAATAATATGGCAATAGCGAGGACCTGGGGCTCGAACCCAGGTCATTAACATTATCAGCACATGCGCTTCACCACTGCTCCACTTTGTCCATCTGTAAATTAATATAACAAATAAACATTATAAAACAAAACGCGTTAATGCTTGATTTTTTGTGCGAACTTTTAAACCAGCCAACCATCGCCTGCCACGAGATCATCTTCTCCATTGTTTATTTTTTTCTGAAACATAAACATAATAAGCCACGGTTTTTTAAGCGTTCTTTTAGGCATGCTTTTGAAAAATAGAGAATAGCCCAAGAACACTCATAAATTGAGCGCGAGGGTGGGTTTATGATCGTCTGAGTACGCTGAAGTGAATGGTCTAAGTCTTATGCTCCAATTTTTCCTTAAACGAAAACCCCTAATTCCAAGCTTCACAAACCCTAAATATTATCAATGGCAAATCTTCATATAGGGCACGAAAACAAAATTAAATCATTGGGTTAGCATTAGAATCAAACGATAAACATGAATCAAGCGTTAAAATTCACAAAAAATGCATGAATTGAGATGCACGACTATGGAATTTTTTCGGTACAGATGAGATGGTTCTCACGTTTCTGGGCACGAAAGCTTGTGGTTTTTTGATGCAACTCCCTTCTATGAAGCCTTAGCAAGCTAATGAAATCAAAATCGTGCCTTGAATCGCCCTAGAACTAGGTTTTCAGAATTGAGTTTTTGGCAAAAATTTTCAAGTTTAGGAATGGAGTTTCTGCGCAGCTTTTTGGTTTATGGCATTAGGGTTGTGTTCCTTGTATATGTAGTAATGATTTAGGTCAAAAATCTGATCAAAAGAATCCAAGATTTGATTGTTTAATATTTGATTTTCAAGCATTAGTTTTTCCAATCTTTTTCATGCAATTTGATACCAAATCATGCCAAAACTTTCCACAAATGATTATGCACGAATCTTGAGTGTCCAATGAGAGTATTTTCTGCACAAAAAGATTTTATTTCATTAGTTTTGTATTTTTCATGTATTTTATTTAATTAAATGAATTATTAATAATAAAAAAAATTCAAATAAATAAATAAGAATGGAGAAAAACTTCCCTTTGGGCCAAATGGTCGTGTGTATGCTTTGGATGATGAATTATGGAAGAGAAATAGGCCCATTAGCAATTTTAGGTCATTTGAATCAATGTTGACTTTTCAAAATATCCAAAAATTTCCCAACTTCCACAAGGCATAACTTGCTCAATTTTTAAGCTTTGCTCATTTTCTTGGACATTTTGGAAAGGTCTTTGAGTCCTCTAACCAATGTCTTTGGTCCCATGTCATTTTTATTTACCAATCTCAAGTTATGGCCTTTGACTTAAAGTCTCTTTTTGTTGACTTTTGAAAATGACCTATAATGTTGAAATTGATAACTTTTTGTGAGAGCCTTTCTTGGACTTGAAGTATGAAGATGAGTTGTAGGAAATATCTTTCTCTTCAAAATGAGCTTTGGATGGAATTTTTCTGATAATCCATGAGAAAGTTATGCCCTGGTCAATTTACAGTTGACTTTTTCAGCTGTCCAAATAAGGAAACTTTTGCATCTTGATGATTTTTGAGCCAAACTTTGAGAATCATGATCAAGCATTGATCAAATGATGTTTGAGGCTTCAAAATGAGATGTTGACCAAAAATTTGAACTTTTGACTGTCAAATGACCATTTTGCCCCTACAGTTGACTGTAGTGCAATTAGGGTTTTTGACTGTACAATTTTGTGCTGAAAGTCTTGAAACTTGATATGAGGATGCTTGACCATATTTATTGGCATGTGGGACTTGATTGGACCCTTGGAAACTTCATTTTCTTGATCAGAACCAAAACCCTAATTTTGACTGCTTAGGAGGCCCTTGCACTGTGCAACCCTTGGGGAATTTTGAAGTATGACTTGGCAATTCTTGAAGAATATGGGAGGGCAAATTTTGGGGTACAACAGTTGCCCCTGTTCAATCTTCTTAGACCTGAGGATGCAGATTGGCTGACGTGCCTTTCGTAATCCGAAGGTGGAAGATGATTGAACACTAGAGTGCCCAGAAATTTGCGCTCACATAGAAGTAGTGTGATGGAAATGGGCTTATAGATGCCATTTAGAGATTGATGAACAGGATGATGGGCTTATAGATGCCATCTGGATGTTGATCACGTAAGAGATTCCTTAGCGAGAACCTGTGTGCCTGCAAAAGAAAAAATGAGTACCTGTCATGTTGCAGGAGCTGGTTTTCAGATGCTTGATATAGATGTGCCCTGACTGGTTACAGGAGCTGGATCTGGAGCTTCAAACGGTGATGAATGAACCAGAGGTGGTTACTACCTCAGCAGGAACGGTGAGAGAACCTTGGGTGACTTTAAACAGCAAACGTTGAGAAAATCTTGGGATTACCACCTCCGCAGGGTCGGGAAGAGAACCATAGGCAATTATAATCTCAAAAGCGGACGTTTGAGAAAAACCTGGAATGGAATTATCACCTCCGCACCATTGGGGAGAGAACCATAGGAAGTTATAATCTCAAAAGCGGACGTTTGAGAAAAACCTGGGATGGAATTATCATCTCCGCACCGTTGGGGAGAGAACCATAGGAAATTATAATCTCAAAAGCGGACGTTTGAGAAAAACCTGGGATGGAATTATCATCTCCGCACCGCTGGGGAGAGAACCATAGGAAATTATAATCTCAAAAGCGGACGTTTGAGAAAAACCTGGGATGGAATTATCATCTCCGCACCGTTGGGGAGAGAACCATAGGAAATTATAATCTCAAAAGCGGACGTTTGAGAAAAACCTGGGATGGAATTATCATCTCCGCACCGTTGGGGAGAGAACCATAGGAAATTATAATCTCAAAAGCGGACGTTTGAGAAAAACCTGGGATGGAATTATCATCTCCGCACCGTTGGGGAGAGAACCATAGGAAATTATAATCTCAAAAGCGGACGTTTGAGAAAAACCTGGGATGGAATTATCATCTCCGCACCGTTGGGGAGAGAACCATAGGAAATTATAATCTCAAAAGCGGACGTTTGAGAAAAACCTTTGATAACTTCTACTGAGTCTTCATCAGAAAAATCTGTTTGGGGTCGATTTAGCTGGACTAGAGAAGGCCTTGGGCTGGATAAGAAATCTTTGGAGTCGATTAACTGAACCAGTCTAGGTCTTGAAATATGATTGAGAATTTAACTGAATCTTTCCTGAAAGGTAAAGGTCAGTCATATGCAATGCGTGATATGGATCAAGCAATGATGTTCTCAACATAAATGAGATTCGTAAGATATGATGCGTATATGCATGCCATGATGTATGAGGATGTTTAGGAATGTATGTTTTCGTCTAGGAAAGTAAATCCTTGACGGGTGTCGGGAAGTCACTCCTGGGCTGATGTTGGAGAATAGATTTCGCTTCCGCTGGGGAAGATAGCTGCAAGAATACCGATAGGAGAAGATAACTCCGTTGGGGAATAAACTTGGCGAATGGAATAACTCTGCGGGGAGGAAAGCACTCTAACGATCTTGCTGGGAAGCAATACTCTGTGGGGAGAGAGATACTTTGCTGAGTGTTGATAATAACTTGCTGAGGATACCCTTGTTGTGTTGGAAGTGTTGATAGACTTCGCTGGGGATAAAAAGACTTCGTCGAGGACGATCTTTCCGTGGCTTTTGGCTGAGGATAACCCAGTTATATCCTAGTAAGGAAATAAATCTTGAATAAAACCTGGGGAGACACGTTCGCTCTGCAGGGAGTGAAGGTATCTTGGTCGCATTCTTCAGCTGAACTTACCTTGGCACTTCGGTGGACAGAGCAACCGGATCATTTAGACAACTCATTATTGCCCCAGTTTCTGTTGGAGAAGAAGGTACCTGTGAAGGTGTTTGATGACTGCCGATTGACAAATCTTCTTCTGGTAGGCAAGTGACGAGATGACGGAACATAGTCATACGCTTTTGATCCCTAATTTTTGCCTGGACCGCCCTTTCGGGTTTTCAGTCCACCGGGATACCCATTTTTGCCCAAGCCGCCTTTTCAGGTTTTCGACTTGCCGGGTGTACGGATTTTTTCATTTTCATCCCTTATTTTTGCCCGAACCCTTTTGGTTCGTCGGGAAGCCCTTATTTTTTCCTAGGCCAGTCGACCTAGCGGGTCTTTGATTTTGCGTAGTATTTTTCGATTATGTCCATGCTCTCAGAATGTAGGGAGGTGCCCCTGTTGGTAGTATTATGTTGCCATGCTACCAGAAGATGCTTGATCGTGGAAGGTTCGTTGCTGGAATTTATGTCCAATGCCCCAAGTGACTCAGATGGATATTTGCCCCTGGCTTTTTGGCATTTTGAGGGATTCTCCGAATCTTGACTTAATTGCCCCAGATGATGGACAATAATCACGTCTGCCCCTTGATTGGAAGTGCTTTTGTTCATTAGACATTCGTCGTACGAACTTCTATGCTGTTCAAACAAAACGTCATATGCAAGCAATGTTATTTTAAAATGCAAAGCTTATGTCTGTCTTGAAGTTTTTTTTTTGAATATGCAGTTTTCAATAAGCAAATTTGTAAAATGTGATGTCAACTCAAGATTTTACAGCGAGCCTCAAGGAGTCAGGATACCTTTCGTAACAATATGCTTTCGAACTAACCCATGCTTCAGCTAGGACTTTTGAGGGTTATAACGTGGCCTGGTTCATGGTTTAAGAAACAAAGGATAAAGGCTCAAATTATATTTGTACCCACCCGCTCTTCGTGATGTTCTTCAAACCTAAACTCAGTTGACCGTGCGTTAGACCTTGTTCGAGTCTTTGTCCTAATATTCCCGTTATGGTTCGGATGTTGACATTTTATTTTGAATAGGCAGTCATTCCTTTTTGTTATTGAGGGTTTGTGTGACCTCTTTCCTTTTTTTTGATTTCGTTATCCCTGTTTTTTGCCTGAACTGTTTCTTTTGTGATTACAATCAGCGGGATGCCCCAGTTTTCGTAAGTCTCCTTCATAGGTTTTGACTTATTGGGCTTTTATTTAAGAAATGATGACTGCCTATCTTTATGATTATTCGGAACCATCACTGTCTTTAGTCTCGAAAGGACTTTTTTGATGCTGTTCATTGTGCATCTGGATCAACTGAGAAAACTACCCTGCCCCAGGTTATATTTAAGGGTTTTAATTTTTGTGAAAAGAAAAACTCTAACTTCTTTGGCTCGAAGGGGTTGACTAGGGATTATCTTCCTTATAACTCCACTGTTTAGGATTTGAAACAATGCCTGTACCTCATCAGCGGGGTCTGTTCAAAAGCATACTGTAAAGATCGTGGTATCGTTTTCGTCATCCTCCCTCAAGAGGCTTAGAATTTTCAATCAAGAGTTGATCATCACAAAAATATGAAAACAGTTTGCATATAGTGAATACGAAATAATTACTTCAAAACAGACATGTGTAGTGCATTAATGAAATAACAATGTTTAACATGAATAAGTGTTTGAACAATCAAAAGAAAATTACAATCTGAACATTCAAATGAACAAAAGTTTCCAATCCTAGCCATGTTTGGGCAGGGGAGCAGTGGTCACATTGGGAGCCTCTGGAGAGCCGAGTTGGACTTCCTTTGCGTCAATCAGATCCTGAACCTTGTTTCTCAAAGTCCAACAGTCATCTGTAGCATGCCCCTGGCTGTCAGAATGATAGGCGCAGCGAACGTTGGGGTTATACCTTGAAGGCGTCCTGTTGGGATTCTTTGGAGGGTCCATGAGAGTTACCAACTTGGTTTCCAGCAACTGTGGCAATATTTGTGACAAGGTCATGCCGAGGGGAGTGAATTGCCTTTTGGGTCTCTCTTCCCTTTGCTGATTGTGACGCTGAGGAGCGCCGGCCGGTTTTGCAATAACCCCCGCGTTGACATCTTGGCGGTGTTCGGACCTATTCTGCCCTCTTGAGCCATAGACAACACTAGATTCTCTCTTGGATGGTTTCTTCTCAGTGTTCGAGGAGTCACCATTCTGTATTTTCCCCGACTTGATGCCAGCTTCTATTCTTTCCCCGGTCAAGATCAGATCTGTAAACCCAGCAGCAGAATTCCCAATCAGGTGGTTGAAGAATGGACCAGACAGGGTCCCCAAGAACATGTCGACGAGCTCGCGGTCAGACAGAGGTGGTTGTACCCTTCCAGCAAGGTCCCTCCATTTTTGAGCATATTCTTTGAAGCCTTCGCCTGTACCCATAGACATCCCCTGAAGCTGAGTACGTGTGGGAGCAAGGTCGGCATTATACTGTTATTGCTTGTAGAACGCAGTGGCCAAGTCCTCCCAGCTGCGGATGTTGGCTCCATTCAGTTGATAGAACCAGTCGAGTTGAGTTCCGGCCAGACTATCCTGAAAGAAGTGAATCCACAAATTCTTGTCAGCCGTGTAGGGCTGGATCCTCCTTGTGTAAGACCTGAGATGCAGCTTAGGACAGGATGCCCCGTCGTACTTTGCAAAGGCAGGTGCCTTGAATTTGTGCGGGATTACTACCCCGGAAGACAGACCTAGATCTTCAAAGTCCAGGCGGGGCACCTTTTGTATCTCCATAGCACTTAGTCGGTCTTCCAACTATTTATACATGTCCTCAGCTGGAGGGTACTGTTCATTATTGAATTCCGTCTCGTTGTCGGAGACCACTGGACTAGGAACCTCCCTTTCTTGGGGACTGTCTTTCCCAACAGATGGGGTAGTCTGCTCAACTTCATTTCGTGATCCATTCCCAGATTTGCGTCTCGGGTTGAACAACACCGTCCTCTTCTTCTTCTTCTTCGAGAGCAGATTCTTCAGATCTTGTTGTCCCTGGGCCAAACTCATGATCAGCTCTTGGAACTGGGCGTTCTGAGCCTGGAGGGCCTTGATGGATTGCTCAGTAGATGATTCAGGATTCATGACGATCGGCTGAAATAAACAGCGAAGAAGGTAAGTGACCTGTCAAAAGGGTACCTGTAATGCAATGATGTGTATGTATGCATGCAATGTTTTCAAGGATCTTCCTGGATAAACAAGAAAATTTGTTAGAATTGGAATCTGGTATCTTGATTGAAGGAGCTTCATGTTGTTGAGAGTCCTTCTTCAAGAGTCAAGGCTCACCATATCGAGTGGGTCATAGCCCCTGACAACCTTGGCTAGAGGAAAATAAATCCCCTTTGCCCCTTGCCAGACACGTTGGTTCATCATGACCTGCATCACAAGCCCTTGAGATCCTTGAAATGGGTTAGTCCTTATGCGGGATGCATGCAATGGTATGATGTTATGATATGCATGGGGTAATGTAGGTAAACCCTGTTATGAGTCCCAATTAAGGACTATAAACAAAACCTGCAAGAAACTCAAGTGTCAGATAACAAGCATGCAAGTAGTCAAGTATGAAAGCACACAAGTCACACCATAGCCCTTAGAGTTTAGGCCAGCATGGGGTCTGGGTATTACCCTCTTGAAGTTGGTGGGTTCAACCTATCCTATCAAAGTAACCGGGTTCTAAGGGTCCCAATATCACGGGATTGCTTTCATTGTTCATCGTTTCGATTTAGCCACTGAACTGGCGACCGAAATATTCCAGGAAAGCAACCCTCAATTGAGTGTAGTATCGAGTATCAACCAACCTCGGACTGCACCAAAGTCAGTTATCTCACTACCCTAAAGAGGCCAAGATAGTTCAATTAAGGTTCCTAAGGTCTGTTGATGCTTCACGACACCACGCGGAGGCCCCGTACTCTCCTTGACTGAACTCAAGGGTTACCGGTACACACCAAAGTGCCACATCAACGTAGCAGACTGCTTCAACCATGTCGGTATACCCCGCACAGTTCCCTCACAGCCTTGTTGCTACTTTCTAAGAAGGTATCCCCAGATCCGGGTTAGGATCTATAGAACTCCCAAGCAACCCACAATTTAAAGCACACAAGGGAAACAATTGAAAACACAGTTATGAACTAGCCCTAAGGTACACCTCACTTTAAGTTAATAGTCCCCAGCAGAGTCGCCAGTTCTGTGATCGGTGGATATGGAACTGACTGTTTAACGCTGGTTCGCGAAATGTCGCGGAAGCAAGAGTCGCCACCGTCTTTTATTTTCTCCAAATGGAAAGGACAAAAGCACAGAAAAATTCCTTAAAGAGATTGCTCTCGGTTCGGGAGGTAGATTATAGAAAGGGAAGGTATTAGCACCCTTTCTATCCATGGTTATCCATGGGCTCTTAGATACTTTCTCATTTGTGTTTTCAAAATGTTTGCTTTTCAAAGTGTGAGTGGGTTTGAAAAAGTTTCTTTGAAAATTTCAGTTCGACTCTTGTATCGGTCCTCAAGAGTGTTTGAAAATTTACTTTCGAAAGCTTTTTGAAAAGGTGTCGGTGTGAAAAGTATTTTTGATTTGTTTTGAAATTTAGAGCAAGTATCTAGAGTCTTCTACCTACCCTAAGGAATTCGTCTGTGTAAATGTCCTTTAAAGTAGTGCCATCCCACCATTGAGAGATAGGTAGCACCACCATTGGAGGTGTTCGGGTCAATTCGAGTTTAGGGACATGGTGATCACCAGAGCAATGGGAAGACACCTTAGAAGCTACCCTCATGCCAGGTTCCCGGATCATGAGGACTTACTAAGACATCCTCTACTCGACGATCACCTTTCGAGGCAAGGTAACAGTGAGGCGTACCCTAGGGGTGGTGTGTGATTTGTGTGTCAGATTCGTTTATTTTTGTCTAGTTCATGTCAGGTGATCTACGCGTTTGTTTTTAGTCATTCATTCTTGCATGCTATTATTAACAGTTAAAAAAATTGCGGAAAGTAAAAGATTCTAAGCTATTACAAAAGGCGCGGGTCCACATCGCCAAAATTTCTTGAACCCGATTTGACAGAAAATAAAGAAAGTAAAAAAAATAAAGAATTAAAAGTGCGACAGATTAATTACATGGCTTCGGGAGAGATACATAAATATTAAAAGAAATAAACAATAAACGCGCGAATCAAATAAGAATTAAATGAGGGCGTTGGACTCTTTTTTTGCAAAATTAAATTAAACGATGAATTAATTAATAAAAAAGGAAAAGGAATTGTTTTTTTGTATTTTTTAGTATTTTATGATTTTAATGGGAAAAGGAATTAAATGCAATTAAACCTAATTCTACAATTTTTATTTGTTAAGAAAAGATTAAATTTGACCTAAAATTAACCCTAATTAATTTACATGCAATTTAATTACAAAATAAATATTTAATATTTTAATTATTATGGAAGAAAAATAAAAATTAATTAAACCCTAATTCTATATTTTTTAGATTTTTATTATGAAAATATTATAATTAATCCTATTTTAATAACTAAATGAATTAATACAATTTATTTATGAAAATACTAAAATAAAATATTTATTACATTTTTTCTCTTCTTCTAATTTTTTTATGTGTTTTTTTTTTTATATTTATGAAAATATTAAATTTAATAAAAAAAACAATGATTAAAAAGAAGTAAAAAATAAAGAAAGTAAAAAGAATAATAAAAAAGGTCTTGCAAACCTAGGGGGTTCAGACCCCAAATAGGAGGTTTTTTGTAGTGATCCAGGCCCATTAACCTTGGCCTTGTGGACTTTCCCAGGACACGTACCCAAACGTTGACTAGAGCACATCGTGTTCCCCAGGCCTGTGCCTTTGGATTGAGGTAATTGACGCGTGGACGGCTTGATCTTGAAGGTGTATGGTGCGCTTCAGCATGGAATCTGCATGGAAACATTCATTGAAAAATAATATGGCAATAGCGAGGACCTGGGGCTCGAACCCAGGTCATTAACATTACCAGCACATGCGCTTCACCACTGCTCCACTTTGTCCATCTGTAAATTAATATAACAAATAAACATTATAAAACAAAACGCGTTAATGCTTGATTTTTCGCGCGAACTTTTAAACCAGCCAACCATCGCCTGCCACGAGATCATCTTCTCCATTGTTTATTTTTTTCTGAAACATAAACATAATAAGCCACGGTTTTTTAAGCGTTCTTTTAGGCATGCTTTTGAAAAAATAGCGAATAGCCCAAGAACACTCATAAATTGAGCGCGAGGGTGGGTTTATGAACGTCTGAGTACGCTGAAGTGAATGGTCTAAGTCTTATGCTCCAATTTTTCCTTAAACGAAAACCCCTAATTCCAAGCTTCACAAACCCTAAATATTATCAATGGCAAATCTTCATATAGGGCACGAAAACAAAATTAAATCATTGGGTTAGCATTAGAATCAAACGATAAACATGAATCGAGCGTTAAAATTCACAAAAAATGCATGAATTGAGATGCACGACTATGGAATTTTTTCGGTACAGATGAGATGGTTCTCACGTTTCTGGGCACAAAAGCTTGTGGTTTTTTGATGCAACTCCCTTCTATGAAGCCTTAGCAAGCTAATGAAATCAAAATCGTGCCTTGAATCGCCCTAGAACTAGGTTTTCAGAATTGAGTTTTTGGCAAAAAATTTCAAGTTTAGGAATGGAGTTTCTGCGCAACTTTTTGGTTTATGGCATTAGGGTTGTGTTCCTTGTATATGTAGTAATGATTTAGGTCAAAAATCTGATCAAAAGAATCCAAGATTTGATTGTTCAATATTTGATTTTCAAGCATTAGTTTTTCCAATCTTTTTCATGCAATTTGATACCAAATCATGCCAAAACTTTCCACAAATGATTATGCACGAATCTTGAGTGTCCAATGAGAGTATTTTCTGCACAAAAAGATTTTATTTCATTAGTTTTGTATTTTTCATGTATTTTATTTAATTAAATGAATTATTAATAATAAAAAAAATTCAAATAAATAAATAAGAATGGAGAAAAACTTCCCTTTGGGCCAAATGGTCGTGTGTATGCTTTGGATGATGAATTATGGAAGAGAAATAGGCCCATTAGCAATTTTAGGTCATTTGAATCAATGTTGACTTTTCAAAATATCCAAAAATTTCCCAACTTCCACAAGGCATAACTTGCTCAATTTTTAAGCTTTGCTCATGTTCTTGGACATTTTGGAAAGGTCTTTGAGTCCTCTAACCAATGTCTTTGGTCCCATGTCAGTTTGATTTACCAATCTCAAGTTATGGCCTTTGACTTAAAGTCTCTTTTTGTTGACTTTTGAAAATGACCTATAATGTTGAAATTGATAACTTTTTGTGAGAGCCTTTCTTGGACTTGAAGTATGAAGATGAGTTGTAGGAAATATCTTTCTCTTCAAAATGAGCTTTGGATGGAATTTTTCTGATAATCCATGAGAAAGTTATGCCCTGGTCAATTTACAGTTGACTTTTTCAACTATCCAAATAAGGAAACTTTTGCATCTTGATGATTTTTGAGCCAAACTTTGAGAATCATGATCAAGCATTGATCAAATGATGTTTGAGGCTTAAAAATGAGATGTTGACCAAAAATTTGAACTTTTGACTGTCAAATGACCATTTTGCCCCTACAGTTGACTGTAGTGCAATTAGGGTTTTTGACTGTACAATTTTGTGCTGAAAGTCTTGAAACTTGATATGAGGATGCTTGACCATATTTATTGGCATGTGGGACTTGATTGGACCCTTGGAAACTTCATTTTCTTGATCATAACCAAAACCCTAATTTTGACTGCTTAGGAGGCCCTTGCACTGTGCAACCCTTGGGGAATTTTGAAGTATGACTTGGCAATTCTTGAAGAATATGGGAGGGCAAATTTTGGGGTACAACAGACATCATACCTTATGATGTACCATATATCACTTATCCACGTGGTACCTTACCATTTTCCGTATTACACTTAAGTGCACCGTACCTTACGGTGTTCCTTATTTATTCTATCTCTCATCAACCTGTCCTTATGTGTGTGACCCTGTAGGTTTTCGCGATGTTGGCAATTATATTAAATCACACATTTAATATAATAAACAGTGAGCGGTATCTAGCAACACATCACTGTTACCCAAGTCACGAAAATGTCATGTGATATGACCAAACCTTTTCCGTGATAATATTTGTGTTGTACAATTACCCTTTTGCCCTCATGTCTATATTGAACACAAGGCATACACTGTGTCACCCTTGTCCAGTTCAATATTGGGCCCTTAGACATTTATCCTGTTATGCAGTATGAGCAAATTCCATCTAGGTCACTCATGTCCCTTAGCATGCTTTGTGAAGTACCCATCAACCGTATTTATAGTCATCCAGTTACGTATGATGTTTGATCAGCAATAAAGTACTTGACTCTACATCTAGGGTCCATAGTGGTTTCAGGTCGAAGGGTGGTATACACCATTATCATCATGAGAATAACTTATGACACTTTGCATAACATTCTATGTAGTATTCTCATAGCGGGTCAATCCAGTATAAATATTACTCCTAATATTCATACCTATGTCAAGACTTGATAACTCCTTATCTATGATCCATGAGATGTGATCATCAATCTATCTTCATAATAATCTTAATGCTTTAATGTTATCCCACTTCACATTAAAGCTTGACTACGGATACTTTAAGAATAGTGTCTTATGTTTAATGGGATCTCATGATTAAGTCACACTTAACATTTCATTAAACAAATAAACCATTCTAGGGACTTTATTATTTTAGAAAGCAAACATAATAAAGAAATGTCTTTTATTATTAATAAATAATTCGATACAAGTACCAAAAGTATTGTCCTCTAGGGCTTACACCAACAATCTCCCACTAGCACTAGAGCCAATCAAGCATACCCCTAATACCCATAAATCTAGTATGTCCATCATGCTTCAGCTGCGCAAGAGGCTTTGTTAATGGGCCAGCAACATTGTCAAGTGTATGTACTCTGCATATTTTCACATCTCCCCGATCGATTATCTCTCGAATGAGATGACAACGCCTAAGTATGTGTTTGGATCGTTGGTGAGATCTAGGCTCCTTAGCTTGTGCGATAGCACCATTGTTATCACAATAGAGATCAATGGGATCCACAATGCTATGGACTATGCCAAGTTCACTAATGACTTCTTGATCCAAACAGCTTCCTTTGCTGCAGTTGAGGCAGCAATATACTCAGCCTCGGTTGTAGAATCAGCAACTGTATCTTGCTTTGAACTTTTCCAGCTCACAGCGCCACCATTTAAACAAAACACATAACCAGATTGTGATCTAAAGTCATCCTTATCTGTCTGGAAGCTAGCATCAGTGTATCCAATTACAGCAAGCTCTTCCTGACCTCCATATATCAAGAATGAGTCCTTAGTTCTTCTCAAGTACTTAAGGATATTCTTGACAGCTACCCAATGAGCATCACCGGGATTAGACTGGTACCTACTCGTTGCACTTAAAGAATACGAGACATCTGGTCGAGTACATAGCATGGCATACATGATAGATCCTATTGCAGATGCATATGGAATCTTATCCATGCAATCCCTTTCTTCCTTACTTGAAGGGGATTGTGTTTTTGACAGACACGTGCCATGTTGCATAGGTATGAATCCTTGCTTGGAATCATGCATATTAAAGCGTCTCAACACTTTTTCTATGTATGTACTATGACTTAGGCCAAGCAGTTTTTGTGACCTATCTCTATAGATCCTGATTCCTAATATATAGGCTGCTTCACCTAGGTCCTTCATTGAAAAGCATTTCCCTAACCAAGTCTTCACTTGTTGCAAGGTAGGGACATCGTTTCCAATGAGTAATATGTCATCTACATATAATACCAGAATTATGATCATGCTCCCACTAACCTTCTTGTAGACACAAGGCTCATCTTCATTCTTGATGAATCCATATTGTTTTACTGTTTCATCAAAACGAAGATTCCAGCTTTTGGAAGCTTGCTTCAATCCATAAATTGATCGCTGTAACTTACATATCTTTTGGGCTTCTTCTGGTATGTAAAATCCTTCAGGTTGTGTCATGTACTCATCCTCAAGAAGATTCCCATTAAGGAAAGCAGTTTTGACATCCATCTGCCATATTTCATAATCATGATATGCAGCGATAGCAAGTAAAATCCGAACAGATTTAAGCATTGCAACTGGTGAAAAAGTTTCATCATAGTTAACCCCATGAATTTGTTTATAGCCTTTCGCAACCAGTCTTTCCTTATAGGTATGTACCTTACCATCCATGTCAGTCTTCTTTTTGAAGACCCACTTGCATCCTATAGGGTTAACTCCTATAGGAGGCTCTACCAAGGTCCAAACCTGGTTTGTGTACATGGAATCCATTTCAGATTTCATGGCTTCTAGCCACTTCTCGGACTCAGGACCAGTTATGGCCTCTTGGTAGGTCATAGGCTCATCTTGATCCATGAGTAATACATCACCCTGATCACTTATGAGATATCCATATCTCTCAGGTTGTTGACGTATCCTGCTTGACCTACGCTGGTCTTGTTCTACTTGAGCAGATTGCTCTTCCACAACTACTTGTGTGTCCTGCTCTAATTCCTTCATAGGTGTATCAATGCTTTGTGGTTCTTGAATTTCTTCAAGCTCTATTTTCCTCCCACTGATTCTTTTGGAAATAAAATCCTTTTCCAGAAAAACTCCAGTTCGAGTGACAAACACTTTGCCCTCAGAAGGATTGTAGAAGTAATACCCTCTTGTTTCTTTAGGATACCCCACAAATAAGCATTTGTCAGATTTTGGCTCAAGCTTAGTTGAAATTTTTCGTTTCACATAAACTTCGCAACCCCAAATCTTCATGTAAGACATATGTGGTTTCTTACCACTCCATATCTCATATGGTGTCTTCTCAACCTTTTTGGATGGAACCCGATTAAGTGTGTAAGCTGCAGTCAATAGTGCATGTCCCCAAAAGGAGTTCGGAAGATCGGCGTGACTCATCATGGATCGGACCATGTCTAACAAGGTTCGATTTCTTCTCTCAGATACACCATTCCATTGTGGTGTTCCGGGAGGAGTAAGTTGGGATAAAATCCCACATTCCTTTAGATGGTCATCAAACTCTAGGCTTAAATATTCACCGCCTCGATCTGATCAAAGAACTTTAATATTCTTACCTAGTTGGTTTTGTACTTCATTCTTGAATTCCTTGAATTTTTCAAAGGTTTCAGATTTGTGTTTCATTAAATACACATAACCATATCTACTGAAATCATCAGTAAATGTGATGAAGTATTGAAAACCTCCTCTGGCTGGTATGTTCAGTGGTCCACATACATCAGTATGTATGAGGGCCAAAAGATCATTAGCCCTTTCACCTTTTCCTGTGAATGGGGACTTTGTCATCTTTCCAATTAAACAAGATCTGCATGTCTCATATGATTCATAATCAAAAGAGTCCAAGAGTCCATCTTTATGGAGTTTGGAAATGCGTTTCTCATTTATGTGGCCTAAGCGACAGTGCCAAAGGTAGCTTGGATTTAACTCATTAGGTTTAATCCGTTTAGTATTAATGTTATAAATTGGCATTTCAAGATCAAGGACATATAGTCCATTGTTCATTTGTGCAGAAGCATAGAATATATCTTTCAAATAAATAGAGCAACAATTGTTCTTTATTATAAATGAAAAACCAAACTTGTCCAAACAAGAAACGGAAATAATATTCCTACTAATTGCAGGTACATAATAACAGTTCTCTAACTGAATTATTAAACCACTAGGTAAAGTAAAAACATAAGTTCCTACGGCTAAAGCAGCAACCTTTGCTCCATTTCCAACTCGTAGGTCAACTTCACCTTTTGCCAAATCTCTACTCCTTTTTAGCCCCTGCACATTAGTACAAATGTGAGAACCGCATCCAGTATCTAATACCCATGATGCAGAAGTAGATAAATTAATTTCAATAACAAAAATACCTGAATTTGAAGTCCCTACTCCATTGTTCATATCTTCCAGGTACTTTGGGCAGTTTCTCTTCCAATGTCCGGTCTTACCGCAATGGAAGCAAGTTCCCTCCTTTGCTATGCCTTCACTAGGCTTCAAAGCAGGAACAATAGGTTTAGGCTTGGCAACTTCCTTGCCTTTCCCTTTACCAACCTGCTTGGTAGGCCTCTTGTTCAGCTTCTTTCCATTACTGACCATCAAAATGGACTTCCCTTTTGTCTTCATATTCTGCTCAGCAGTTTTCAACATGCTTAGCAATTCTGGAAGACTCTTATCCATGTCATTCATGTTGAAATTAATGACAAACTGATTAAAGCTATCTGGCAACGATTGCAAGATAAAATCAGTTGCAAGTTCCTTTCTAAGCGGAAACCCTAACCTTTCAAGGTTCTCCACATACCCAATCATTTTGAGTACATGGGGACCTACAGGGTTTCCCTTATATAACTTGCTGTTAAAAAGGGCCTTTGAAACCTAAAACCTCTCATTTCTTGCCTGCTCTTGATAGAGCATTTTCATATGTCCGATCATATCGAACGCTGACATGTTCTCGTGTTGCTTTTGCAACTCTAAGTTCATAGTAGCTAGCATGAGACAAGCGGCTTCGTTAGCATCATCAAAATGCTTCTTATAAGCATCTCTTTCTGCCTTAGGTGCCGAACTAGGAGGTTCCTCTTAAGGAACAGGTGTCTCCAAGATATACAGCTTCTTATCGTGCTTGAGGATAATCCTCAGATTTCAGTGCCAATCCAGGAAATTTGTCCCGGACAATTTTTCCTTATCTAGGATTGATCGCAAAATATGGTTGTTTGTTGTCATGGTAATCTACAAAAAAAAATGAAAATATAAGTATCATTAAAACAACATATTTAATTAGGCCTTTAATCAAATATGCTCCTACTATTTTACTCAAACCAAATGACCCTCATCATTTGATTCGAAAAATCCCGTTGGAAGACTTTCTAGTGGGTCGAGATCCACATTTCACTTTGTTCTAAGTCAGCGTTAGGCTGATTACACAAAACTAGGTTATTTAGGTAGGAACTCCTTCCAATTGTATCTCATACAACTCTCGAATATTTTCAGTTGGGTGAATAACTCCTTATTCTAATTCATCATATGAATCATTCCCAACTCTTGCTTCTAAACATGTATAATCTTATTATAATGTGTTTAGTTAAGTTTGACCCATTGTTTTAGCAGTTGGATATTACAATTATCCCATCGCACCTTACTAATATAGAACATGCACCTCGCGTAGGCGAAACCTACATTGTTCGATACTAGTCTTGATGAGTGCTAAAACTTGGAAAGCATGAACTTAATATTTAACTTGAGGGATTTTGTTATTAGTTTGATCTCACCGGCTTAACATGCAATTCGTCTCTCTCATGCATCAACATACAAACACATGCATCAATATACATAAAAGGATACAATTATGGCCCCTAGAGCAATTGTTCTCCCAAGCCAATGAGAGAACCTAAGCTAACCTAATAACGATCTAAACTTCTCCAAGCAAGATCTCCAAGGTTATCCTCCTTTGATATTGTATTCTTCTATTTCTTCATAACATTACATTACATAAAAGAAACTCGTTTTACATACGAGGGAGTGAGATGAGAAAAGAAGTTACATCAAGAATTTTAGAGTGAGGCACGACACGCAGGCCGTATTTTACAATCCCAAAACAAAATAAAGGGAAAAAAAACTAAGGCCATAACTGATCACCACAAGACAATAATAATAAACACACTTTTATTATTAGTTTAAATTTTGTTAATTAAAAAAAAGGCAAATTAAATTTCGACGATTGATCACACTACGCAGAGTTAGTCGGGGGTTCCGCTGACCGTTCAGCGCACAGGGGTCAATGGGGCAGCGCCCCTTTACGGGGTTGTTAGGGGCAGCGCCCCGATGCAAAATTTTAATGAACAATTCATTTGAAATCGGCGTCATTTTCGCACAACTCTTGTGCATTCACAACCCTAATCGCATAACTCTGCAACAACACAACCCTTGTGCCGTCATGAACCCTAATGCAACAGTTTCATACTGTCAAACACATTTCGATTGATAATTCAGTATGATTAATCACATGCCATTGTTTCACCATACTAATGTCGGATTCCGAAGCATATGAACAATGATTGGTCAAAGCAATAACAATCATCAAGTGTTTGAATGAACGAAACAGAAACAGTATATCCCATATACCATCGTTGCATCAGATTTACTTATATCATATATAAAAGTGATTGATCTTATTTGTGTAACCTATGGACGATCGATGTATCGCTGCTTCACCATACTAATATCGGATTCCGAAGCATAGTCAACATCAATCATCCAAATCGTACACAACAGATGCCAAATTTAATTACTCGTTTATTATTCAATTAACTCTGGTTTTAATCGAATCAAAATAGAAAATATAGAACATAAACAACTATCAGATCCATGGTTTCGTAAGTGGCTCTGATACCACTGAAAGGAAAATTGCGATCAAAAGCGCAGCGGAATTTAAAATTTTCCTTTAGCGATCCTTACGAATGAACATGGTCAGTGATAGAAATATTTACCTCTTGTGGCGATTCAGACCTTTGATGTTGTGATCACGAGCGTTGATGAAGAACAACGCCTCTACTCAGTCCACACGAACAGACCGCTTCCGGTCACAGTGCTAGCTGATCACGAACGGAAACCTTGAGTGAGAGAGAGAATCAAAAACGAAATTGCATCAAGTGAAATTGCTTCATCACAAGGGATCTATTTATAGAATCACTCGTGTGGGCTACAAGCTAAAAGCCCAATCAAGGCTATAAGCTAAAAGCCCAATTAAGCTTATGGACATCATACCTTATGATGTACCATATATCACTTATCCACGTGGTACCTTACAACTTTCCGTATTACACTTAAGTGCACCATACCTTACGGTGTTCCTTATTTATTCTATCTCTCATCAACCTGTCCTTATGTGTGTGACCCTGTAGGTTTTCGCGATGTTGGCAATTATATTAAATCATACATTTAATATAATAAACAGTGAGCGGTATCTAGCAACACATCACTGTTACCCAAGTCACGAAAATGTCATGTGATATGACCAAACCTTTTCCGTGATAATATTTGTGTTGTACAATTACCCTTTTGCCCTCATGTCTATATTGAACACAAGGCATACACTGTGTCACCCTTGTCCAGTTCAATATTGGGCCCTTAGACATTTATCCTGTTATGCAAGATGAGCAAATTCCATCTAGGTCACTCATATCCCTTAGCATGCTTTGGGAAGTACCCATCAACCGTCTTTATAGTCATCCAGTTACGGATGACGTTTGATCAGCAATAAAGTACTTGACTCTACATCTAGGGTCCATAGTGGTTTCAGGTCGAAGGGTGGTATACACCATTATCATCATGAGAATAACTTATGACACTTTGCATAACATTCTATGTAGTATTTGTTGTACCCCAAAATTTTCCCTCCCATATTTCTCAAGATTTGTCAAGAATGATCCTCAAATTACTCAAGATTGCTCAAGAGGTTGTACAGTCAGACCACCTCCTAAGACAGCTGAAATTAGGGTTTTGGTTCTTTCAAGGAATTTGGGATCTCCAATGGCTCAATCAAGCCTCATAGGGCCATATATATCCTCAAGTACCTACATGCCAAGTTTCAAGACTCACAGTGCCTATTTGCACAGTCAAAAGCTCCATTTGACCTACAGTCAACTGCAAGGGCAAAATGGTCATTTTGCAGTCAAAAGTCAGAATTTTTGGTCAACATCTCATTTTGAGTTCACAATCATCATTTGATCAAGTCTTGATCATGATTCCACAAGAATAGCTCAAAAATCATCAAGATGCAAAAAGTTACTATTTTTGGACAGCAAAAAAGTCAACTGTATCTTGACCAGGGCATAACTTTTTCATGGTTTGTCAGAAAAATTCCATCCAATTCTCATTTTGAAGGGGATGTAATTTTATACAATCCATCTTCACACTCCAAGTCCAAGAAATGCTCTCACAAGAAGTTACCAATTTTTACATTATAGGTCAATTTCAAAAGTCAACAAAAGTACACTTTGAGTCAAAGGCCAAAACTTGAGATTGGTAAATCCAAATGACATGGGACCAAAGGAATTGGTTAGAGAACTTCAAGAGCTTTCCAAAATGTCCAAGAACATGGTCATAGGATCAAAATTGAGCAAATTGTGCATTGGAGAAGTTGGGAAATTTTTATGAATTTGCAAAAGTCAACTTTGCTCAAAACACCTTATTTTTGCTAATGGGCCTCAAATCTCTTCTTGAAACTTCATCCATGACCTATGCACGACCCATCAAGATTAATTGGATTTATTTTCTTATTTTTATTGATTAATAGAAGATTTGATTTTTAAATCTTTTTGTGAAGCAAATATGACCTAAACATGCTGGCAAATTCGTGCACAAAGTCAAAGATACAAAAAATCCAAAATTGGAAACTTTGTTCAATCATGAAGAATCAAAAATATTTGATTTCCAATCAAAGATCTAAACATCAATGCAATGGATATTGGCCCAAGTTTTTGACCTAATTCAATTGCCTTATACATATGCAAGCTAACCCTGACCTAATGGACGTGAAAAAGCTGCAGAAACAACCCTGCCATATTCAAGAAATTCCAAGAAAATTGAAAACTGATTTTTACCTTCTAGGGAAATTCAGGGGTTTTTGTTGATTCAAATACATTGCAGGAGGTTCCAGGAACGATTCACAATCAAATTCCAGCTTCAAAGCTCAAGAAATCACTGATTACAGTTTCACGGTTTGGCTTTTTTATTCAAAATCGTATTGCTTGATTCATGTGCATTTAACACGTTTTCATGATTGTTTTGCATTGCTAGGAACCATACGAAGCTAATGGCATAATTTAATTGAACTATAACGCCCTGAATCCAAAGATGCCATGATCAAAATTCTAGGGTTCTTGAGCTTTCAATTAGGGCTTTCTGAACCAGGCAAAATTAGGACTCATAAGACACATGACTGAACTCGTGTGGCCAAGACGAACAAGCCCAATACCTCGCGAAATATTTATATGCACTGTGCTTCTAATCGCTATTTTCTATTGCAGAAATTAGTGGGGGTTAAAAACCCCCGCTATCTAATATTATTTATGCAGAACGAATGAAGAAGATGATGAGGTGTTAGCGTCCCATTGGCCAATTTGAAAAAAGCGCGCGTTTGTTTTATTTACAGTATATTGATTCATCAGCGCATATAATAATTGCCTCTTGTTCCACTAATGAATTGAACACGTTGGCTGAGTGGTTGGGGAAAGCGTGCAAAGTCCATTGGGACCTGGGTTCGAATCCCAGGTCCCCCAAAACATTTATCCTATTTTGCTTCATATAATCACATGCAGGTTTCAAAAGATGTTCTACCATGTGCTTCAAATCTCAGCGCGCCATGTGGCTTCATGCCAAGATCCAGTGGCCAAAGATGATGACTACCATAGTCCTTAGTCAACCAGCGCATGGATAATCTCAAAAGTCAAACAGGCTGGAAGCATAATGGGCTTGAGAATTCCAAAAACACCTCTTAATTGGGCCAACACCCCCTGGGTTATTTTCTTTTATTTTCTTCTTTTATATTTTTCACTTAATTGTTTTTAATTATTATTATTATTACTTAATTAACCAAATTAATTTTTTCATAATAAAATAAAAAAAAAACTAAAAAATAATATTATTTTTATTAGTTATTAAAATTAATTTCACCCTTTTATTATTTTTGTAAATAAATATAATTAACTAATTTAGTTTAATTAGGTTAATTTTAACTTTTTTGCAATAATTTAAAATCAACATAGAATTAGGGTTTTTGACAATTTTAATCATCTTTATTTTTATTTCTTTAAAACATAAAAACTCAAAAAATATCTTTCTTTTATTTAATTAATTAGTTAGTTTAGGATTAATTTAATTAAGTGCAAAATAACAAAAAAAATCTCTTTCTTTCTCAAAAAAGGGTCAAAACCCTAAAACATTCCGATTCAATTTTCTCTCGCCCGTGATTATTCTTGATTCATATTTTGATCCATTATTATGTAATTGCTCTGAGGATGTAATAGCTTTAATTAGGACCTTTTTTATCGCTTTTCTTTAATTTTCCGCAATTTACTTTTCAAGGGTTTATTTTTGGCGATGTAAATACCCGACACTTTGTAATAGCTTAGATTTATTTTCCGCAACTATTAACTGCTAGATGTATGTTAATTAGGCTATGCATGACAAGACTTCTCTAAAATTAAAATCAATCGTAGCTCACCATAACATGTACAAAGATAACATTAACTGAAACATGACACACTCGCACATGCCACTCCTAGGGTACGCCTCACTTGGTTGCCTCGACGTGGTCATTGAGTATAGGGTGTTTTAGAGGTCGCCCTCATGTCTAAAGATCAAAGTTGCCTCGGAACGGTTGCCTCGATAAAAAATGATCTAGGACATTAGGGTTACCGCTAAGGCGTCCTACTATTGCTTTGGTGACCACATGTCCCTATAATCGAATTGACCCGAAACTCCAACGACGGTGCTACCTACTTCTCAATAGTGGGATAGTACTGTCTAAAGGACATTTACACAGCTTAATTTCTTTTGAGTAGGTAGAGGTTCTCAGGTACTTGCTCTTTCAAAACAAAAATACTTTTCGCACCTACACTTTTCTGACAAAAGTTTTCAAACAACACTTCATACACTCTTGAGGACAGACACAAGAGTTAAATCGAAGTTTTTAAACAAACTTTTTCAAACCCACAAACACAAGAAAAGCAAAACATTTTGAAAACATAGTGAGCAAGTACCTAAGAGCCCGTGGATAACCACATATAGAAAGGGTGCTAACACCTTCCCTTTCTATAATCTACCTCCCGAACCCGAGAAACGTCTCGAAAAGGATTTTTGCTGTGATTTTGTCCTTTCCTTGTTGGATAAAATAAAAGACGGTGGCGACTCTTGCTTACCGCAACATTTTGCTAAACGCAAACGCGAACCAGCATTTCAAAACAGTCAGTTCTATTTCCACCGATCACAGAACTGGCGACTCTGCTGGGGACTATTTATAAGTGAGGTGTACCTTAGGATTAGATCACTTGTGTTTCCAATCGTATGCTTTGTATGCTTTAAACTTTGTGGGCTTGTATCGGAGTTTTATAGATCCTAACTCGGATCTGGCGGTACCCTTTAGAAGTAGCAACAAACTGTGAGGGAACTGTGCGGGGTATACCGACACGGTTGAAGCAGTAGCTACGTTGATGTGGCACTTTGGTGAGTACCGGTAACCCTTGAGTCAAGTCAAGGAGAGTACGGGGCCGCCGCGTGGTGTCGTGAAGCATCATCTGACCTTAGAACCTTACTTGACCATCTTGGCCTTTTAGGGGTAGTGAGATGACCGACTTTGGTGCAGTCCGAAGTTGGTAGATACTCGATACTACACTCATTGAGGGTTATTTTCTTGGAATATTTTGGTCGCCAGTTAAGTGGCTAAATCAAAACAATGAACATAGAAAACAATCCAATGATATTGAGCTCCTTAGAACCCGGTTACTATTTTTAGGACATGTCTTAACCAACTGAAACTGAAAGAGGGTAGTACCTAAACTTCATGCCAGCCTGAAATCTAAGGGCTCTTGTGTGACTTGTGTGCCTTTACCATGTTTGCCTTTTGTGAATACTTGTGGTGTGCCTTTATCATAACATTATACCATCATAACATTGCATACATCCTGCATAAGGACTAACCCATTTCAAGGATCTCAAGGGTTTGTGATGCAGGTCATGATGAACCAACTGTCTAGCAAGGGGCAAAGGGGATTTATTTTCCTCTAGCCAAGGTTGTTTGGAGATCAAAACATGATGACTTGAGTCAGGGGCTATGACCCACTCGATATGGTGAGCTTTGACTCTTGAAGAAGGACTCTCAGCAACATGAAGTTCCTTCAATCAAGCTACCAGATTCAAATTCTAACAAGTTTCTCTGTTTACCCCGCGAGATCCTTGAAAACATTGCATACATAAATCATACGCATTTCATGCCATCATATGCATAACAGGTACCCCTTTTATAGGTCACTTATCTTCTTCACTGTTTATTTCAGCAATCATCATGTCTATCGAACCTTCCACTGAACAAGCTATCAAGGCCCTCCAGGCCCAGAATGCCCAGTTCCAAGAGTTGGTTATGAGCCTAGCCCAGGGTCAACATGATTTGAAGACTTTGATTTTGAAGGAAAGGAAGAAGAAGAAGAAGAGGACCGTCTTGTTCAACACCGGACGCAGATTTGGGAATGGACTGCAGAATGAGGTTGAGCTGACTACCTCATCTGTAGGCAAAGACAGTCCACAAGAGAGAAGGGTTCCTAGTCCCGTGGTCTCCGACAACGAGACAGATTATGATGAAGAACAGTATCCTCCTGCTGAGGATAGGTATAAACAGCTAGAGGACCGCTTGAGCGCCATGGAGATACAAAATATGCCCGGGTTGGACTTTGGAGACCTAGGCTTATCCTCTGGGGTGGTGATTCCCCATAAGTTTAAGGCACCTACCTTTGCCAAATATGACGGAGCCTCCTGCCCAAAGCTGCACCTCCGGTCGTATGTAAGGAAGATCCAACCTTACACTGCTGACGAGAATTTGTGGATCCATTTCTTTCAGGACAGTCTTTCAGGGACTCAACTCGAATGGTTCTATCAGCTGGATGGGGCCAGTATCTGCAACTGGGAGGATTTGGCTACTGCATTCTATAAGCAATATCAATATAATTCCGACCTTGCTCCTACGCGTACCCAACTCCAGGGTATGTCAATAGGGACGGGTGAAGGATTTAAAGAGTACGCCCAAAAGTGGAGAGACCTTGCTGGAAGGTTGCAGCCACCCTTAACTGATCGTGAACTTGTGGATATGTTCTTGGGGACCCTGTTTGGTCCGTTCTTCAACCATTTGATTGGAAATTCTTCAGCTGGGTTTACAGACCTTATCTTGACTGGTGAGAGGATCGAAGCTGGTATCAAGTCTGGGAAGATACAGAAAGGTGCCTCCTCGAGCACTGAAAAGAAACCATTCAAGAAGGAATCTAGTGTTGTCTGTGGTTCAAGGAGACCAAACAGATCTGAGCACCTCCAAGCTGTCAACGCAGTGGTCATTTCAAAACCTGTTGGTGCTCCTCAGCATCACAACCAACAAAGGGGTGAGAGACCTAGAAGGCAGTTCACTCGACTCAGTATGACCTTTTCCCAGATATTGCCGCAGTTACTGATGACCAATTTGGTAACTCTAAGGGAAGCCCCAAGGAATCCGAACACAACTTCTCCGAAGTACAATCCTAACGCCCGCTGCGCTTATCACTCTGATAGCCCGGGACATAGTACGGATGATTACCGGACTTTGAGGAATAAGGTTCAGGACCTAATCGATGCAAAGGAGGTTGAGTTCGAGGCGCCCGAAAGGCCCAATGTTGTGACTGCTCCCATGCCCAAGCGTGGAGTAAATGCTATTAGGGTTGATGATGATGATGAAGAGTTTGATATCGACAGGTGGATCTATCCTACGACCAACGGTGGATTAAGCAACTGGATAACGAAGGATTCTATGCCTGTTTCAGTTGTCACTCAGTAATTAACTCCTTTGTTTTGAATTTGTAACAGACAATATTGTGAAACTTTATGGCCCGGTGTCTTACCCGGGGCACCGTGGCTCCATTTGTGAGGGCTTTTGTGTGTCATTTTCATATATCATTAATAAAAGCATTGGACGTTTTTTTGCATTTCAAATCTTGCGCTCCTTGTCTTTCTTTATTATATATTGCAAAACAGCTATTTTACACACACTCACATATACAGGTCCCAATCCACTCTGGATCTCACTGGTAACGACTCTGCTACTACCAGTTATGACTTCGAAAATCCGATCAACTTAGCCGAAGACGAAGGTGAGGATGATTGTGAAGTGCCTGGTGAGCTTACAAGACTGTTACTCCAGGAAGAGAGGGCCATTCAGCCACATGAAGAGCCAGTGGAAACGGTAAATCTGGGTACTGAGACAGACAAAAAGGAAGTCAAGATTGGTGCCAATCTGGAGTTTAGTGTGAAACAGCGGTTGATTCAGATGCTGCATGAATACGTGGAAATCTTTGCCTGGTCTTACGAAGATATGCCTGGGTTGGATACCGACATTGTGGTTCATCACCTGCCTACCAAGGAAGAATGCCCTCCGGTAAAACAGAAGGTCTGCCGTATGCGTCCAGAGATGTCCGAGAAAATCAAGGCTGAGGTTATGAAACAATTTGATGCCGGTTTTCTAGCAGTAACTTCTTACCCTCAGTGGGTCGCCAATGTGGTTCCAGTGCCGAAGAAAGATGGTAAGGTCCGAATGTGTGTTGACTACAGGGATTTGAACAGGGCGAGCCCTAAGGATGACTTCCCTCTGCCTCACATCGACGTTCTGGTTGACAACACTGCTCAGCATAAGATATTCTCCTTCATGGACGGCTTCTCCGGTTATAATCAAATCAAGATGGCTCCTGAAGACATGGAGAAGACCACTTTTGTTACTCAGTGGGGTACCTTTTGCTACAAGGTCATGCCGTTTGGGTTGAAAAATGTTGGGGCAACGTATCAGCGTGCCATGGTTGCTCTGTTTCATGATATGATCCATCATGATATTGAAGTATACATCGACGATATGATCGCAAGGTCCCAAATTGAGGAGGAACACCTTGACCATCTACAGAAGCTGTTTGACCGGTTAAAGTTGTACAAGCTGAGGTTAAACACGAACAAGTGCACCTTCGGGGTGAGATCTGGAAAATTGCTAGGTTTCGTCGTAAGCGACAAAGGTATTCAAGTGGACCCTGCTGTTATCGGTGGATTTGGAACTGACTGTTTAACGCTGGTTCGCGAAATGTCGCGGAAGCAAGAGTCGCCACCGTCTTTTATTTTCTCCAAATGGAAAGGACAAAAGCACAGAAAAATTCCTTATAGAGATTGTTTCTCGGTTCGGGAGGTAGATTATAAAAAGGGAAGGTGTTAGCACCCTTTCTATCCATGGTTATCCATGGGCTCTTAGATACTCGCTCATTGTGTTTTCAAAATGGTTTGTTTGCTTTTCAACTGTGGGTTTTAAAAAAGTTTCTTTGAAAATTTCAGTTCGACTCTTGTATCGGTCCTCAAGAGTGTTTGAAAAGTTGCTTTCGAAAGCTTTTGAAAAGGTGTCGGTGTGAAAAGTATTTTTTTTGAATTTGTTTTGAAATTAGAGCAAGTATCTAGAGTCTTCTACCTACCCTAAGGAATTCGTCTGTGTAAATGTCCTTTAAAGTAGTGCCATCCCACCATTGAGAGGTAGGTAGCACCACCGTTGGAGGTGTTCGGGTCAATTCGAGGTTCGGGACATGGTGATCACCGGAGCAATGGGAAGACACCTTAGAAGCTACCCTCATGCCAGGTTCCCGGATCATGAGGACTTACTAAGACATCCTCTACTCGACGATCACCTTTCGAGGCAAGGCAACAGTGAGGCGTACCCTAGGGGTGGTGTGTGATTTGTGTGTCATGTTCAGTTATTTTGTCTTGTTCATGTCAAAGTGATCTATGCGTTTGTTTTTATTTTTGTCATTCATTCTTGCATGCATTTTATTAACAGTTAAAAAAAATGCGGAAAGATAAAATTCCTAAACTATTACAAAGGCGCGGGTCCACATCGCCAAAGTTAAAATCCAGGACCCGATTTGAAAGAAAGTAAATAAAGTACGAGAAATAAAATGTCCGAGTTTACAAGGCTTTGGGAGAATTACATTAATATTTACAAGAAATAAAATAAAATGCGCGAATATGAATTAAAATTGGAAACGAGGGCGTTGGACCCTTTTTAATGAAATTAAATTATATTAACAAATTAATTTAATTAAAAGGAAAATTATTTTTGAGGGTTTTTTGGTATTTATGATTTTTTTATGTGAATTAAATGAAATTAAAATATTAATTAACCCTAATTCTAGCTATTTTTTAATTTATTAAGAAAATATGAAAATTACCTAAAAATTAAATCTAATTAATTAATGCAATTTGATTTATAAAAATAAATAATTAATTATTAGTGAAAAGAAAAGAAAAAGGATAAAAATTGATTAAAACCTAATTCTACAAATTTTAAGTTTATTAAGAAAAATGTTTGAATTAAACCTAATTTTACAAAGCTAAATTAATTAATGATATTTACTTAAAAAATATTAAAATAAAATATATTTTTAATTTTGTCTTTTCTGATTTTTTGTATTATTTTTATAGTTTATGAAAATAAAATAAGGAATTTTAAAAAAGAAATAATTGAAATAAATAAAATAAGAAAGAAAATAAAAATCAAAACCTTGGGGGGTCTGTCCCCAAATTGGAGGTAAAGTCCAGTAATTCTGGCCCACTTGTCTATGGCCTCATTTGACTTTGACGCTGGCGTGCATGTGTGTTGACTAAGGCACATGATGTTCTTCAAGCCTCCACCTTTTGATTGGGATCCTAAGATGCGTGGCACGCCTGGATTGTGAGCTGCATGGTGGAACCCAGGAGGCGAACTACACACAAGCGTGATTAGCAAAATAATATGGAAAGGGATGGGGACCTGGGGTTCGAACCCAGGTCCCAGGGATTACCAATACTATGCCTTGACCAATGGAGCTATTCACGCGTTTTGTTTATTATCTGGCCAATGAACAATATAATATGAACAAAAGTTAGTAGGGAATTTAGCGCGAAAATTTAAATGAGCCACTTGCTATCCCACACGTCATCGTCTTCTCCATGGCTTGCATTTTCCTGAAACATGAAAAAGAATTAGCGGGGGTTTTGAACCCCCCCAAAACAGGCCTGTTCCAAGAATAGCGAATAGCTCATCTTGGAATATAAATTGGGCGCGACCCCCTCATTGGATTCGTCTGAGTGCCCTGATTTTGACCATGGCATTGAGGTGTCTCAATTTTACAGCATTCATAAACGCCTAATTTAAAGCTTGAAGAACCCTAACGTCATTTAATGGTGGTTCTTCATACAACGCGTGAAAACTCAATTAAAGCACCCAGTTAGCTTTAGAATCAATCAATGAACATAAATCAAATACTAAAAATTACTAAAAACGCATGAATCATGATGCAAGCGTATTGAAAAAATTCTGTACAGGACACAATCGTTCTACCGTTTCTTTGCGTTAGGATGGATGGTTTTGATCTGAAAACCTTCCTTGAAGTCTCAGGAAGGCGATGGAATGAGTTTCTTGCTTTGAAAAGCCTTGCAAAGGTGTTTTCAGTTCTTGAATTTTTTGACAAAATTGCAAGTTTGGTTATGCTTTTCTGGCGCAGCTGGGAGGTTCTGATCACTAGGGTTAGCATGTATATATATGTATGAGTGATTAGGGTTGAGAAATTGATCCAAAGAACCTTTGTATTGATGAAGAGATATTTGATTTTTATGGCATATATTTTCCAATCTTTTTCATGCAAATTTACTTCAAATCATGTCCAATTACCAAGATTCTTTCCAAATCTGATCATGCACGAAATATTGAGTGTATTCCATGCATAAAAAGATTTAAAAACTTAGGTTTAGTATTTTCCACATATTTATTTTAATTAAATGAATTATTAGCATTTAAAAATTCAAATAAATAAATAAAAATGATGAAAAACTTCCCTTTGGGCCAAATGGTCGTGCACATGCTTTGGATGATGATTCTTGGAAGAAAAAGAGGCCCATTAGCATTTTTAAGACATTTGAAGCAATGTTGACTTTTCAAAATATCCAAAAATTTCCCAACTTCCACAAGGCATATCTTGCTCAATTTTTAAGCTTTGCTCATGTTCTTGGACATTTTGGAAAGGTCTTGAAGTCCTCTAACCAATTCCTTTGGTCCCATGTCACTTTGATTCACCAATCTCAAGTTATGGCCTTTGACTTAAAGTCCCTTTTTGTTGACTTTTGAAAATGACCTATAATGTTGAAATTGATAACTTTTTGTGAGAGCATTTCTTGGACTTGAAGTGTGAAGAGGAGTTGTAGGAAATGTCTTTCTCTTCAAAATGAGCTTTGGATGGGATTTTTCTGATAATCCATGTGGAAGTTATGCCTTGGTCAAATTATAGTTGACTTTTTCAACTGTCCAAATATGGAAACTTTTGCATCTTGAGACTTTTTGAGCCAATCTTTGAGAATCATGATCAAGCATTGATCAAATGATGTTTGTGGCTTCAAAATGAGATGTTGACCAAAAATTTGAACTTTTGACTGTCAAATGACCATTTTGCCCCTGCAGTTGACTGTAGTGCAATTAGGGTTTTTGACTGTGCAATTTTGTGCTGTAAGTCTTGAAACTTGGTATGAGGATGCTTGACAATGTTTATAACCATGTGGGACTTGATTGGACCCTTGGAAACTTCCTTTTCTTTGTCAGAACCAAAACCCTAATTTTTGACTGTTAGGAGGCCCTTGAACTGTGCAACCCTTGGGGAAATTTTGAAGCTTGACTTGGCAAATTCTTGAAGGATATGGGAGGGCAAATTTTGGGGTACAACAGTTGCCCCTGTTCAATCTTCTTAGACCTGAGGATGCAGATTGGCTGACGTGCCTTTCGTAATCCGAAGGTGGAAGATGATTGAACACTAGAGTGCCCAGAAATTTGCGCTCACATAGTAGTGTGATGGTGGAATGGGCTTATAGATGCCATTTGGAGATTTGATGAATAGGATGATGGGCTTATAGATGCCATGCTAAGAGATGGTGGAAGGTGGATGGGCTTATAGATTCCATCTGGATGTTGATCGCGTAAGAGATTCCTTAGCGAGAACTTGCGTACCTGGAAAAGAAAGAGATTACCTGACCCGTTACAGGAGCTGGTCTTCAGATTCTTTGTATAGATGTGTCCTGACTGGTTACAGGAGCTGGATCTGGAGCTTCAAACTGTGATGAATGAACCAGGGATGGTTACTACCTCAACAGGAATGCTGAGAGAATCTTGAACGATTACTACCTCAACAGGAACGCTGAGAGAACCTTGGGCGATTTCAACCTCAACAGTATCGTTGAGAAAATCTAGGGCGACTTCAACCTCAACAGTATCATTGAGAGAATCTTGGACGACTTCAACCTCAACAGTAACGCTGAGAGAATCTGGGGACGATTTCTACCTCAACAGTAATCATTGAGAGAATCTGGGGACGATTTCAATCTCAACAGTAATCATTGAGAGAATCTTGAGCGACTTCAACCTCAACAGTAATCATTGAGAGAATCTTTGGGCGACTTCAACCTCAACAGTAATCATTGAGAGAATCTTGGATCTCTTATACTGAGTCTTTATCAGGAAAATCTGTTAGGGGTCGATTTAGCTGGATTAGAGAAGGCCTTTGACTGGATAAGAAACAGAAAAATCTTAGGGTCGATTTAACTGAACCGGTCTAGGTCTTGAATGTCTTCAACTGGATAAGAAACAGGGAGATCTTAGAGTCAATCTGACTGAACCAGAGAAGGCCTTTGACTGAATAAGAAACAGAATCTGGAATCGTCTTTCGAATGAATCTGGACTAGACAATAGAATAGTCTCCGGGTCTGGAGCATCTCTAAGTTGTTTGAGAAGAAACTGTGAATAAGTGATAGAATATCATCCGATTCTGGAGTATATCTGAGCCATCTTTGAGAAGAAACTTGAACAAGCCGAAGAACAACATCCATATCTGGAGCATTTCCAATCTATATCTGAATGACTTTGGAATAAGTATCAGAAGGTAGCCATATCCGGGTCACATCTGAACCATCTCTAGAAAGGTGATCTCTGAATAAACAATAGAACAGCTTCCGTGTCCGGAGCATCTCTAAGTTATCTGAGGGGGATCTGGAATAAGTGTCAGAACGTCGCCATGCCTGGGTCACATCCGAACCATATCTAGAAGGAGTGTTGAATAAGCAACAGAACAGCATCCATATCTGGAGCATTTCTAAGCTATCTCTGAAAGGAAATCTGGAAGAAGTATCAGAACGTTGCCATATCTGGTTCACATCTGAACTATATCTAGAAGGAAATCTAGAAGAAGTATCAGAACGTCGCCATATCTGGTTCACATCTGAACTATATCTAGAAGGAAATCTGGAAGAAGTATCAGAACGTCGCCATATCTGGTTCACATCTGAACTATATCTAGAAGGAAATCTGGAAGAAGTATCAGAACGTCGCCATATCTGGGTCATATCTGAACTATATCTAGAAGGAAATCTGGAAGAAGTATCAGAACGTTGCCATATCTGGTTCACATCTGAACTATATCTAGAAAGAGTTGCGATAGTTGATAGTAATCATCTTTGTATTGACCTTTCCTGAAAGGTAAAGCATAAGTTGTATGCAAGATCATGATGCATGAACTGCATGATTTCAAAATGTCCTCAAAATTAATGAGATTCGTGCTGTATTATGCATATGCATGCTATAATGTATGAAGATGTAAAGTTCATGAATGTATTTTTGTCTCGGAAATTAAATCTTTGACAGGTGCCGGGAGGTTAACTCCTGGGCTAATGTTGAAGAAAGAGTTCTTCTCTTTGCAAGAATGAACTGGTAGGAGAAGATGACTCCGTTGGGGAACATGCTTGGAGATTACTCTGCGGGGGAGATTACCCTAGCGATCTTGCTGGGGAAAATACTCTGTGGGAAGAGAGGTACTTTGCTGGGATGTTGATGGTAACTTCGCTGGGGATACCATTGTTATGTTGGAAGTGTTAATAGACTCCGCTGGGGATAAGAAGACTTTGCCGAGGGCGATATTTCCGTGGCTTTTGGCTGAGGATAACCCAGTTATATCCTGGTAGGGAAATAACCTTTGAATAAAGTCGGGGACGCGTTCGTGTTCTGCGGATGACAAGCTTCCAGAATCTACTGGGGACAAGCTTACTGCTTGGGGAGATGGATTCCAACTTTCCTGGGGGAATTGGATTGGACTCTCCTGGGGGATTTAGGTATCTTGATTGTTCTTCAGCCGAATCTATCTTAGTACCTCGGTGGATAGAGTAACTAGATCGCTTAGACAAACCATTACTGCCCCTGTTTCAGTGGAGGTCTTGATAACTGCCAATTTGACAACTCTTCGGGTAGGCAAGTGACGAGATGATGGGACATAGTCGTACGCTTAAATCCCTAATTTTTGCCTGGACTGCCCTTTTGGGTTTTCAGTCCACCGGGATGCCTATTTTTGCCCAAGCCGCCTTTTCAGGTTTTCGACTTGCCGGGTGTACAGATTTTTTCCGTTTCATCCCTTATTTTGCCCGAACCCTTTTGGTTCGCCGGGAAGCCCTTATTTTTGCCTAGGTGTGTCAACCTAGCGGGTCTTTGATTATGCGCAGTATTTTTTCGACTATGTCCCCATTCTCAGAATGTAGGGAATTGCCCCTGTCAGAAGTGTTTGGCTGTGCCCCAGAAGATGTTTAATCAGGCAAGATTCGTTGCTGGAGTGCCCCAAGTGACCCAGGCGGAGATTTTCCCCAAGCTGTTTGGCATCTTGAGAGATTCCCTGGATCTTGACTGGACTGCCCCAGATGATGGACAATGATCAGGCCATGCCCCTTGATTGGAAGTGCTTTTGTTTATTAGACATTCGTCGTGCGAATTTCTATGCTGTTCGAACCAAAAAAGTCATATGCAAACAAAGTTACGTTAAAAATGCAAAGCTTATGTCCGTCTTGAATTTTGAAAATGCATTTTTTTTGTAAAACGAGCAATTCTTGTAGACTGTGATGTCAACTCAAGATTTGTAACAGACCTTCAGGAGTCAGGATACCTTTCGAAACAATATGCTTTCGAACTAACTCATGCTTCAGCTAGGACTTTTGAGGGTTATAACGTGGCCTGGTTCACGGTTTAAGAAACAAAGAATAAAGGCTCAAATTTTATTTGTACCCACCCGCTCTTCGTGATGTTCTTCAAACCTAAGCTCAGTTGACCGTGCGTTAGACCTTGTTTGAGTCTTTGCTTTGATATACATGTGATGGTTCGGACTTTGACAGTTTATTTTGAATAGGCAGTCATTTCCTATTTTTTTGTTGAGGGTTTGTAGGACCTCTTTCTTTTTGATTTTGTTTATCCCTATTTTTTCCTGAACTGTTTCTTTTTGGAATTACAGTCAGCGGGATGCCCCTGTTTTGTAAGTCTCCTTCATAGGTTTTGACTTAATGGGTTTTTAATTTGAGAAGTAATGACTGCCTTTCTTTATTGAATATTCGGAACCATCACTATCTTTTTTGTAAGGATCTCTTTGGTGCCATTCGTTATGCACTTGGATCAACTGAGAGACTACCCTGCCCCAGGTTATGATTAAGGGTTTTAAATTTTGAAAAGAAAAACTCCTACTTCTTTGGCTCAGAGGGGTTGACGAGGGATTATCATCCTTATAACTCCAGTGTTTAGGGATTGAAACAATGCCTGTACCTCATCAGCAGGGTCCGTTCAAAAGCATACTGTAGAGATCGTGGTATCGTTTTCGTCATCCTCCCTCAAGAGGCTTAGAAATTATTAACCGAGAGTTGATCATCACAGAAAAATGAAAGCAATTTTGAATATAATGAAAACAATTGTATTAATTCCAAAACAGACACATGCGATGCTTTAATAGAATAAAAGAGTTTGCTATGACATTAATTGTTTGTATAAGCAAAGAAAAATACAACTCGGAAATCCAAATAAACAAAAGTCTTCAATGATTGGGTAACGGAGCAGTGATTATGTTCGGAGTCTCAGGTACTTCAAACTGAATCTCTCCAGCATCGATCATGTCTTGAATCTTGTTTTTGAGAGGCCAGCAGTTGTCCGTAGTATGCCCCGGGCTATCAGAATGGTATGCGCACCTATCGTTGGGATGATAGTTAGGAGCAGAAGTGTTTGGATTCCGGAGAGGAGCCCTTAAGGTGATCAGCCCTGCCTTCAACATTTGTTGTAGTGCTTGATCCAGCGACATGTTGATCTTGGTGAACTGTCATTTGGGTGCGACCTCCTTGCGCTACTGCCCCTGTCCTTGTTGAGCAGGTCTAGGATTGGAGATCTGGGTTGCCCCTACCTCATGACGGCTCTTTTTACCGTGCACAGCATTGGACTCTTTCTTGCCCGTGTAAGGCTTTTTGTCAGAAGGTGCAGCCTCTTGAATCTTTCCAGACCGGATGCCGGCTTCTATTCGCTCTCCAGTCAAGATAAGATCTGTGAATCCAGCAGACGAATTCCCAATCAGGTGGTTGTAGAATGGACCAGACAGGGTCCCCAAGAACATGTCCACAAGTTCACGGTCAGTCAGCGGTGGTTGTACCCTACCGGTCAGGTCTCTCCATTTCTGCGCATACTCTTTAAAACCTTCTCCCGATCCTAGCAACATACCCTGGAGTTGGGTACGCGTAGGAGCGAGGTCGGCATTGTACTGATACTGCTTGTAAAAAGCAGTAGCCAACTCCTCCCAGTTACGAACCTTGGTTCCATCCAGCTGATAGAACCATTCGAGATGAGTCCTTGAAAGACTTTCCTGGAAGAAGTGGATCCACAAATTCTTGTCCACAATATACGGTTGAATCTTCCGCACATAAGACCTGAGATGCAGCCTGGGACAGGATGCCCCATCGTACTTAGCAAAAGAGGGTGCTTTGAATTTGTGTGGGATCACCACACC
Source organism: Vicia faba (assembly GCA_948472305.1). Taxonomy (NCBI): domain Eukaryota; kingdom Viridiplantae; phylum Streptophyta; class Magnoliopsida; order Fabales; family Fabaceae; genus Vicia; species Vicia faba. The sequence goes on along the minus strand of OX451736.1, from coordinate 932,870,079 downwards.
AGAAGTTAGACCCAAATCTCTGAAATCCAAACCAGGTACTTGTTGAATTTCCATTGCATTCAGACGGTCTTCCAACTGCTTGTACTTGTCTTCAGCATGAGGGTATTGTTCATCGTTGAAATCTGTCTCGTTGTCGGAGACCACTGGACTAAGCACCTCTCTCTCATGGGGACTGCCTTGCCCTACAGATGGAGTTGTCTTCTCAGCTTCATCCTGCAGTGTGTTCCCAGATCTGCGTCTAGGGCTGAACAAAACAGTTCTCTTCTTCTTCTGAATCAGAGTCTTCAATTCCTTTTGACCCTGGGCTAGGTTCGCAATCAACTCCTGGAACTGGGCATTCTGAGCCTGGAGAGCCTTGATGGATTGCTCAGTAGACGATTCAGGATTCATGACGATCGGTTGAAATAAACAGCGAAGAAGGTAAGCAACCTGTCAAAAGGGTACCTGCAATGCAATGATATGTATGATATGCATGCAATGTTTTCAAGGATCTCGCGGGGTAAACAAGAAAACCGTTAGAATTTGAATTCGGTGGCTTGATTGAAGGAACTGCATATTGTTGAGAGTCCTTCGTCAAGGGTCAAAGGCTCACCATATCCAGTGGGTCATAGCCCCTGACAACCTTAGCTAGAGGAAAATAAATCCTCTTTTCCCCTTGCTAGATGTTTGATTTATCATGACCTGCATCACAAGCCCTTGAGATCCTTGAAATGGGTTAGGATGTATGCAATGGTATGATGTTATGCTATGCATGGGGTGATGTAGGTAAACCCTGTTATGAGTCCCAATTAAGGACTATAAATAAACCCTGCAAGAAATTCAGTATACTTTGTTATGAGTCCCAATTAAGGACTATAAACAAAACCTGCAAGAGACCTAGTAAACCCTGTTATGAGTCCCAGTTAAGGACTATAAACAAAACCTGCAAGTAGCTTATGTGTCAGATAACACGCATGCAATTAGTCGAGTACGAAGGCACACAAGTCACACAAGAGAAGCCCTTAGAGTTTAGGCCAGCATGAGGTCTAGGTGTTACCCTCTTTCAGTTGGTTGGTTCATACCTAGCCTATCAAAGTAACCGGGTTCTTAGAGGATCCCAATATCATTGACTACCCTCAATCGGTCATAACTCCAGCATCGCAATCTTTTCTTGCAGCCAGAACCATCACGAGAGTTTAGCCTCAATGGGCGTAGCATACTGCTACTGTTCTAATGGCCAAGTTGGGTCATTTAAGATTCTAAGGTCTGTTGGTGCTTAATGACTCCTTGGAAGACCCATATTCTCCCCGTTTCAACACGAGGGATATCGGTACAGACCAAGGCGCCACACCAATGTAGCCACTGCTTCACCCATGTCGGTATACGCCGGACAGGTCCCTCACAGCTTATGCTACCTAAACAGGGTATCCCCAGATCCGGGTTAGGATCTATGTAACTCCCATGCAACCCACAAATTTAAAGCAGACAAGTCAATACAATTGAAAACACAGTTATGAACTAACCCTAAGGTACACCTCACTTTAAGTTTATCCCCAGCAGAGTCGCCAGTTCAGTGATCGGTGGATCTGGAACTGACTGTTTAACGCTGGTTCGCGAAATGTCGCGGAAGCAAGAGTCGCCACCGTCTTTTATTTTCTCCAAATGGAAAGGACAAAAGCACAGAAAAATTCCTTATAGAGATTGTTTCTCGGTTCGGGAGGTAGATTATAGAAAGGGAAGGTGTTAGCACCCTTTCTATCCATGGTTATCCATGGGCTCTTAGATACTCGCTCATTGTGTTTTCAAAATGGTTTGTTTGCTTTTCAACTGTGGGTTTTAAAAAAGTTTCTTTGAAAATTTCAGTTCGACTCTTGTATCGGTCCTCAAGAGTGTTTGAAAAGTTGCTTTCGAAAGCTTTTGAAAAGGTGTCGGTGTGAAAAGTATTTTTTTTGAATTTGTTTTGAAATTAGAGCAAGTATCTAGAGTCGTCTACCTACCCTAAGGAATTCGTTTGTGTAAATGTCCTTTAAAGTAGTGCCATCCCACCATTGAGAGGTAGGTAGCACCACCGTTGAAGGTGTTCGGGTCAATTCGAGGTTCGGGACATGGTGATCACCGGAGCAATGGGAAGACACCTTAGAAGCTACCCTCATGCCAGGTTCCCGGATCATGAGGACTTACTAAGACATCCTCTACTCGACGATCACCTTTCGAGGCAAGGCAACAGTGAGGCGTACCCTAGGGGTGGTGTGTGATTTGTCGTGTGTCATGTTCAGTTATTTTGTCTTGTTCATGTCAAAGTGATCTATGCGTTTGTTTTTATTTTTGTCATTCATTCTTGCATGCATTTTATTAACAGTTAAAAAAAAGTGCGGAAAGATAAAATTCCTAAACTATTACAAAGGCGCGGGTCCACATCGCCAAAATTAAAATCCAGGACCCGATTTGACAGAAAGTAAATAAAGTGCGAGAAATAAAATGTCCGAGTTTACAAGGCTTTGGGAGAATTACATTAATATTTACAAGAAATAAAATAAAATGCGCGAATATGAATTAAAATTGGAAACGAGGGCGTTGGACCCTTTTTAATGAAATTAAATTATATTAACAAATTAATTTAATTAAAAGGAAAATTATTTTTGAGGGTTTTTTGGTATTTATGATTTTTTATGTGAATTAAATGAAATTAAAATATTAATTAACCCTAATTCTAGCTATTTTTTAATTTATTAAGAAAATATGAAAATTACCTAAAAATTAAATCTAATTAATTAATGCAATTTGATTTATAAAAATAAATAATTAATTATTAGTGAAAAGAAAAGAAAAAGGATAAAAATTGATTAAAACCTAATTCTACAAATTTTAAGTTTATTAAGAAAAATGTTTGAATTAAACCTAATTTTACAAAGCTAAATTAATTAATGATATTTACTTAAAAAATATTAAAATAAAATATATTTTTAATTTTGTCTTTTCTGATTTTTTGTATTATTTTTATAGTTTATGAAAATAAAATAAGGAATTTTAAAAAAGAAATAATTGAAATAAATAAAATAAGAAAGAAAATAAAAATCAAAACCTTGGGGGGTCTGTCCCCAAATTGGAGGTAAAGTCCAGTAATTCTGGCCCACTTGTCTATGGCCTCATTTGACTTTGACGCTGGCGTGCATGTGTGTTGACTAAGGCACATGATGTTCTTCAAGCCTCCACCTTTTGATTGGGATCCTAAGATGCGTGGCACGCCTGGATTGTGAGCTGCATGGTGGAACCCAGGAGGCGAACTACACACAAGCGTGATTAGCAAAATAATATGGAAAGGGATGGGGACCTGGGGTTCGAACCCAGGTCCCAGGGATTACCAATACTATGCCTTGACCAATGGAGCTATTCACGCGTTTTGTTTATTATCTGGCCAATGAACAATATAATATGAACAAAAGTTAGTGGGGAATTTAGCGCGAAAATTTAAATGAGCCACTTGCTATCCCACACGTCATCGTCTTCTCCATGGCTTGCATTTTCCTGAAACATGAAAAAGAATTAGCGGGGGTTTTGAACCCCCCCAAAACAGGCATGTTCCAAGAATAGCGAATAACTCATCTTGGAATATAAATTGGGCGCGACCCCCTCATTGGATTCGTCTGAGTGCCCTGATTTTGACCATGGCATTGAGGTGTCTCAATTTTACAGCATTCATAAACGCCTAATTTAAAGCTTGAAGAACCCTAACGTCCTTTAATGGTGGTTCTTCATACAACGCGTGAAAACTCAATTAAAGCACCCAGTTAGCTTTAGAATCAATCAATGAACATAAATCAAATACTAAAAATTACTAAAAACGCATGAATCATGATGCAAGCGTATTGAAAAAATTCTGTACAGGACACAATCGTTCTACCGTTTCTTTGCGTTAGGATGGATGGTTTTGATCTGAAAACCTTCCTTGAAGTCTCAGGAAGGCGATGGAATGAGTTTCTTGCTTTGAAAAGCCTTGCAAAGGTGTTTTCAGTTCTTGAATTTTTTGACAAAAGTGCAAGTTTGGTTATGCTTTTCTGGCGCAGCTGGGAGGTTCTGATCACTAGGGTTAGCATGTATATATATGTATGAGTGATTAGGGTTGAGAAATTGATCCAAAGAACCTTTGTATTGATGAAGAGATGTTTGATTTTTATGGCATATATTTTCCAATCTTTTTCATGCAAATTTACTTCAAATCATGTCCAATTACCAAGATTCTTTCCAAATCTGATCATGCACGAAATATTGAGTGTATTCCATGCATAAAAAGATTTAAAAACTTAGGTTTAGTATTTTCCACATATTTATTTTAATTAAATGAATTATTAGCATTTAAAAATTCAAATAAATAAATAAAAATGATGAAAAACTTCCCTTTGGGCCAAATGGTCATGCACATGCTTTGGATGATGATTCTTGGAAGAAAAAGAGGCCCATTAGCATTTTTAAGACATTTGAAGCAATGTTGACTTTTCAAAATATCCAAAAATTTCCCAACTTCCACAAGGCATATCTTGCTCAATTTTTAAGCTTTGCTCATGTTCTTGGACATTTTGGAAAGGTCTTGAAGTCCTCTAACCAATTCCTTTGGTCCCATGTCATTTTGATTTACCAATATCAAGTTATGGCCTTTGACTTAAAGTCCCTTTTTGTTGACTTTTGAAAATGACCTATAATGTTGAAATTGATAACTTTTTGTGAGAGCATTTCTTGGACTTGAAGTGTGAAGAGGAGTTGTAGGAAATGTCTTTCTCTTCAAAATGAGCTTTGGATGGGATTTTTCTGATAATCCATGTGGAAGTTATGCCTTGGTCAAATTACAGTTGACTTTTTCAACTGTCCAAATATGGAAACTTTTGCATCTTGAGACTTTTTGAGCCAAGCTTTGAGAATCATGATCAAGCATTGATCAAATGATGTTTGTGGCTTCAAAATGAGATGTTGACCAAAAATTTGAACTTTTGACTGTCAAATGACCATTTTGCCCCTGCAGTTGACTGTAGTGCAATTAGGGTTTTTGACTGTGCAATTTTGTGTTGTAAGTCTTGAAACTTGGTATGAGGATGCTTGACAATGTTTATAAGCATGTGGGACTTGATTGGACCCTTGGAAACTTCCTTTTCTTTGTCAGAACCAAAACCCTAATTTTTGACTGTTAGGAGGCCCTTGAACTGTGCAACCCTTGGGGAAATTTTGAAGCTTGACTTGGCAAATTCTTGAAGGATATGGGAGGGCAAATTTTGGGGTACAACACCTGCCAAAGTGAAAGCCATACAAGAGATGCCAGTTCCCAAGACAGAGAAAGAAGTCAGAGGCTTTCTAGGACGGCTGAACTACATTGCCCGATTCATCTCGCACCTAACTGCTACTTATGAACCAATCTTCAAGCTACTGAAGAAAGATCAAGTGGTACGTTGGAACGATGAATGTCAGGCCGCTTTCGAAAGAATCAAAGAGTACCTCCAAGAGCCACCCATTCTTATGCCACCGGTTGAAGGGAGACCTCTAATCTTATACTTGACGGTACTGGACAACTCAATGGGGTGTGTGCTAGGTCAGCATGACGAGTCTGGCCGAAAAGAGCACGCTATTTATTACCTTAGAAAAAAGTTTACCGACTGTGAGACCCGATACTCACTGCTCGAGAAAACTTGCTGCGCTTTGGTATGGGCTGCTCGCCGGCTAAGACAGTATATGTTGACTCACACTACTCTGTTGATTTCAAAAATGGATCCAATCAAGTACATCTTCGAAAAGCCTGCCTTGTCCGGAAGAATAGCAAGATGGCAGATGATCTTGACTGAATATGACATCCAGTACACGACTCAAAAAGCAATCAAGGGAAGTGTGTTGGCAGACCATTTGGCACATCAGGTAGTGGATGATTACCAATCGATGAACTTTGAATTTCCAGACGAGAATATCATGGTAGTGACTGATTGTGAAATACCTGGACCGGATGAAGGACCTGAAGAAGGATCCTGATGGTCCATGCACTTTGACGGAGCCTCAAACGCTTTGGGTAATGGCATTGGCCCTGTGATCATATCTCCTAAAGGCTCACATACTCCAGTTACCGCCCGACTATATTTCAACTGCACCAACAATATGGCGGAGTATGAAGCATGCATCATGGGTCTTCAAGCTGCAATTGACCTAAGGATCAAGTTTCTGAGTGTCTTCGGAGATTCCGCTCTCGTGATCAGTCAGATCAAAGGCGAGTGGGATACGAAACACCCAAATCTTACTCCTTACAAGGAGTATGTATTGACGTTGCTTCCCCACTTCGAGGAGATAACCTTTGAACATTTCCCAAGAGAGGAAAATCAGTTGGCGGACGCGCTAGCTACGATGTCTTCTATGTTCAAAGTCAAATGGGACAACGAGGCTCCCCGGATCATTACTTGGAAATTGGATGAACCTTCACATTGCTGTGATCTCGAGACCAAAGAGGCAACAGAAAAACCTTGGTATCATGAAGTGAAAAGGTACCTTGAAGCTCAAGAATACCCCGAGGGCGCATCTGTTAATGACAAGAAGTTTCTGAGAAGGTTCGCGGCAAAGTTCTTCCTCAGCAATGACATTTTGTACAAACGAAACCATGATTCAACCCTATTGCGTTGTGTGGATAAGACTGAAGCAGAAAGGATCATGGCAGAGCTACATGAAGGTACCTTCGGAACTCACTCCAGCGGACATACCATGGCAAAGAAAATCCTTCGGGCAGGATATTACTGGTCAACAATGGAAGCCGACTGTTATCAGCATTCTCGGACATGTCACAAGTGCCAGATCTATGTTGATAAGGTGCACATTCCTCCAGTTCCTTTGAACGTCTTGACAGCAGCGTGGCCTTTTGCAATGTGGGGCATTGATATGATCAGCGAGATCAGACCTACGGCATCCAACGGGCATCGCTTCATCCTGGTAGCGATTGATTACTTTACGAAGTGGGTTGAAGCAACTTCCTTTGCCACCGTAACCAAGAACGTCGTGGCACGGTTCATTCGGCACAACCTGATCTGTTGATACGATGTACCAGAGAGGATCATTACGGATAATGGTACCAATCTTAACAACAAGATGATCACTGAGCTCTGCTAGCAATTCAAGATACAGCACCACAATTCTTCTCCCTACCGGCCGAAGATGAATGGGGCTGTCGAAGCGGCAAATAAAAATATTAAGAAGATTGTGCAGAAGATGGCAGTGACCTACAAAGATTGGCATGAAATGTTACTGTTTGCTCTTCATGGGTACCATACCTCAGCACGGACGTCAACAGGGGCAACACCCTATTCCTTAGTATACGGCATGGAGGCAGTCTTGCCCATTGAAGTTCAGATACCCTCTCTTTGGATCATGAAGGATGCAGGTTTGAGCGAAGATGACTGGATTCAGACCCAACTTGATCAACTAAACCTAATCGACGAAAAGAGACTCACTGCTATTTATCATGGTCAGACGTACCAAAAACGGATGATCAAGGCATTTAACAAGAAAGTCAGACGACAAGAATATCAAGTTGAGGACCTGGTAATCAAGCGCATCATTCTACCTCAAGGTGATCCCAGGGGCAAATGGACCCCTACGTACGAAGGGCCATTTGTGGTTAAGAATATCTTCTCGGGAGGAGCAATGATTCTAACTACCATGGATGGTGACGACCTTCCTCACCCTGCCAATGCAGACATAGTAAAAAGATACTACGCATGATTAAAGACCCGTTAGGTCGACTGGCCTAGGCAAAAATAAGGGCTTCCCGGCGAACCAAAAGGGTTCGGGCAAAAATAAGGGATGAAAAAAAAATATATATGTACACCCAGCAAGTCGAAAACCTGAAAAGGCGGCTTGGGCAAAAATGGGTATCCCGGTGGACTAAAAACCCGAAAGGGTGGTCCAGGCAAAAGTTAGGGATTAAAGCGTAATACTGTGTCTCATTGGATCACCCTGCATCCAGACTTTGGTATAAACCGTCAGGCTCGGACAACACCAATCAATCAGATTCATCTTCAACTAAGCAGCAAAGTGATGAGATGCTTGAAGATATAAAGGCGATAGCAGAGTTGAAACCCAGTGGGATTATTCACATAACTGTTTTGTTTTTTGTATAAATTCTATTTGCTCGGCGGCGCTCTCTTACTAGGACGTCAGCCTCTTGTACAACAGCGCCTATTTACAAGCAAATTTCAAAATTAATACAAGTTCATTTTCAGACAAATTGCAAATTGTTTTTTCCTTTATCTGTTTTGTTTTGCAAAGAACGCCCAATGTTCATTTTTGATATATGCATTTGACATTAATTGTTGTTCATAAATAATTGCATACGAAACAAAGGACTAATTACGGGTGACATCGGAAGCAGGGGCAATAAGAATGGTCTAAGCGATCTAGTTGCTCTGTCTACCAAGGTACCAAGGTCGGTTCGGCTGAAGAATATGACCAAGATACCTTCACTCCCCAAGAGTAAGACAGTAATGGTAAGATCTCCCCACTGAGACTTGCAACCATGAACGAATCAGCAATACTCTCCCCAAGCAGAGTTGGTTTACCATCAGCCCTAAAAAAGAAGTTGGGTATCCCCAGTAGGTCTTAATATTCCCCATCGGAGTATACAGATATTCCTCAGCAAGCATCCCCGGTAGTCTTAATATTCCTCGACAGAATATAAGAACGTTTCCCGGTGGAATACAAGACACCCCAGTGGAGCCACCTCCCCAGCGCAGTCTAAAAAAGTTTCCCCAATGGAGTGGAATCATCTTCCCCAATAGATTCTGGAAGCTTGTCCCCTGCAGAATACAAATGCATCTCCTCAGCCAAATTCAGAGGTTATCCCTACAAGAGTCTACTGGGTTATCCTCAGCAAGTTGCAACAGAAAGATCATCCCCAGCGAGGTTCTTTCCATCCCCAGCGGAGTTCATCATCAAAATCCCCAATGGAGCTTATCAACGGAATCCCCAGCGGAGTTATCGTTAAAATCTCAGCAAAGCATCTCCTCCCCATAGAGTAATTCCTCGCAGGGTAATCTCTTCATCAAGTTTATTCCCCAACGGAGTCATCTTCTCCTACAGGTTTATTCACACAATCATCTTCGTTCATCATCCCCAGCGGAAACGAAGAATTCAACATCATTCTCCAGCAGCTACCCGAGATTTATTTTCCCCAGCTAAAACATCACATCTTCATACATCATGATACATGCACATACGCATCACATCATACGATCTCATTTATGTTGAGAACATCATTGCTTAATCCATATCATGCATTGTATATGACTGACCTTTACCTTTCAGGAAAGATGCAGTTAAATTCTCAACACAGTCAATAGAGACAAAACCAGATAAATCGATTCCTAAAGATTTTTCTGATGCTAATACAGTCAAAGGAGACAAATCTAGTCAAAGGAGACAAATCCAGTCAAAGGAGACAAATTCAGTCAATGGAGACAAAATCAGTTAAATCGATTCCTAAAGATTTTTCTGAAGCCAAGCCAGTCAATGGAGACAAAATCAGTTAAATCGATTCCTAAAGATTTTTATAAGGCGAAGCCAGTCAATGGAGACAAAATCAGTTAAATCGATTCCTAAAGATTTTTCTGAGGCGAAGCCAGTCAATGGAGACAAAACCAGATTAATCGATTCCTAAATATTTTTCTGAATACGTTTCAATGGAGACAAAACCAGATTAATGGATTCCTAAAGATTTTTCTGAAGACCTGTCAATGGAGACAAAACCAGATTAATCGATTCTTAAAGATTTTTCTGAAGACCTGTCAATAAACACAAACCCAGTTAAATCGATTCCTAAAGATTTTTCTGATGAAAACCCGTCAATGGAGACAACCCGTCAATGAAGACAATCCGTCAATAGAGATAACTCGTCAATGAAGACAACCCGTCAATGAAGACAACCCGTCAATGAAGACAACCCGTCAATGAAGACAACCCGTCAATGAAGACAACCTGTCAACGAAGAAAAAACTACCTACCAACAATCTCCAGGTGGCATCTATAAGCCCATCCTCCTATCCATTATCTCTCCAAATGGCATCTGTAAGCCCATTCCCGACATCACATCGCTGATACTACACCATGCGAGTGCAAATTTCTGGGCACTTTAATGTTCAATCATCTTCCACCTTCGGATCACGAAAGGCACGCAAGCCAATCTACATCCTCAGGTTTAAGAAGATTGAATAGGGGAAACTGTTGTACCCCAAAATTTTCCCTCCCATATTCCTCAAGATTTGTCAAGAATGATCCTCAAGATTGCTCAAGAGGTTGTACAGTCAGACCACCTCCTAAGACAGCTGAAATTAGGGTTTTGGTTCTTTCAAGGAATTTGGGATTTCCAATGGCTCAATCAAGCCTCATAGGCCCATATATATCCTCAAGTACCTACATGCCAAGTTTCAAGACTCACAGTGCCAATTTGCACAGTCAAAAGCTCCATTTGACCTACAGTCAACTACAAGGGCAAAATGGTCATTTTGCAGTCAAAAGTCAGAATTTTTGGTCAACATCTCATTTTGAGTTCACAATCATCATTTGATCAAGTCTTGATCATGATTCCACAAGAATAGCTCAAAAATCATCAAGATGCAAAAAGTTACTATTTTTGGACAGTAGAAAAGTCAACTGTATCTTGACCAGGGCATAACTTTTTCATGTTTTGTCAGAAAAATTCCATCCAATGCTCATTTTGAAGGGGATGTAATTTTCTACAATCCATATTCACACTCCAAGTCCAAGAAATGCTCTCACAAGAAGTTACCAATTTTTACATTATAGGTCAATTTCAAAAGTCAACAAAAGTACACTTTGAGTCAAAGGCCATAACTTGAGATTGGTAAATCCAAATTACATGGGACCAAAGGCATGGTTAGAGGACTTCAAGAGATTTCCAAAATGTCCAAGAACATGGTCATAGGATCAAAATTGAGCAAGTTGTGCATTGGAGAAGTTGGGAAATTTTTATGAATTTGCAAAAGTCAACTTTGCTCAAAACACCTTATTTTTGCTAATGGGCCTCAAATCTCTTCTTGAAACTTCATCCATGACCTATGCACGACCCATCAAGATCAATTGGATTTATTTTCTTATTTTTATTGATTAATTGGATTTTTAATTAATATTAATTCATTTAATCAATTTAAATAATAAGAAAATAGAAGATTTGGTTTTTAAATCTTTTTGTGAAGCAAATATGACCTAAACATGCTGGCAAATTCGTGCACAAAGTCAAAGATACAAAAAATCCAAAATTGGCAACTTTGTTCAATCATGAAGAATAAAAAATATTTGATTTTCAATCAAAGATCTAAACATCAATGCAATGGATATTGGCCCAAGTTTTTGACCTAATTCAATTGCCTTATGCATATGCAAGCTAACCCTGGCCTAATGGACGTGAAAAAGCTGCAGAAACAACTCTTCCATATTCAAGAAATTCCAAGAAAATTGAAAACTGATTTTTACATTCTAGGGCGATTCAAGGGTTTTTGTTGATTCAAATACATTGCAGGAGGTTCCAGGAACGATTCACAATCAAATTCCAGCTTCAAAGCTCAAGAAATCACTGATTACAGTTTCACGGTTTGGCTTTTTTATTCAAAATCGTATTGCTTGATTCATGTGCATTTAACATGTTTTCATGATTGTTTTGCATTGCTAGGAACCATACGAAACTAATGGCATAAGTTAATTGAACTATAACGCCCTGAATCCAAAGATGCCATGATCAAAATTCTAGGGTTCTTGAGCTTTCAATTAGGGCTTTCTGAACCAGGCAAAATTAGGACTCATAAGACACATGACTGAACTCGTGTGGCCAAGACGAACAAGCCCAATACCTCGCGAAATATTTATATGCATTGTGCTTCTAATCGCTATTTTCTATTGCAGGAATTAGTGGGGGTTAAAAACCCCCGCTATCTAATATTATTTATGCAGAACGAATGAAGAAGATGATGAGGTGTTAGCGTCCCATTGGCCAATTTGAAAAAAGCGCGCGTTTGTTTTATTTACAGCATATTGATTCATTAGCGCATATAATAATTGCCTCTTGTTCCACTAATGAATTGAACACGTTGGCTGAGTGGTTGGGGAAAGCGTGCAAAGTCCATTGGGACCTGGGTTCGAATCCCAGGTCCCCCAAAACATTTATCCTATTTTGCTTCATATAATCACATGCAGGTTTCAAAAGATGTTCTACCATGTGCTTCAAATCCCAGCGCGCCATGTGGCTTCATGCCAAGATCCAGCGGCCAAAGATGATGACTACCATAGTTCTTAGTCAACCAGCGCATGGATAATCTCAAAAGTCAAACAGGCTGGAAGCATAATGGGCTTGAGAATTCCAAAAACACCTCTTAATTGGGCCAACACCCCCTGGGTTATTTTCTTTTATTTTCTTCTTTTATATTTTTCACTTAATTGTTTTTAATTATTATTATTATTATTACTTAATTAACCAAATTAATTTTTTCATAATAAAATCAGACAAAACTAAAAAAATAATATTAATTTTATTAGTTATTAAAATTAATTTCACCCTTTTATTATTTTTGTAAATAAATATAATTAACTAATTTAGTTTAATTAGGTTAATTTTAACTTTTTTGCAATAATTTAAAATCAACATAGAATTAGGGTTTTTGACAATTTTAATCATCTTTATTTTTATTTCTTTAAAACATAAAAACTCAAAAAATATCTTTCTTTTATTTAATTAATTAGTTAGTTTAGTATTAATTTAATTAAGTGCAAAATAACAAAAAAATATCTTTCTTTCTCAAAAAAGGGTCAAAACCCTAAAACATTCCGATTCAATTTTCTCTCGCGCGTGATTATTCTTGATTCATATTTTGATCCATTATTATGTAATTGCTTCGAGGGTGTAATAGCTTTAATTAGGACCTTTTTTATCGCTTTTCTTTAATTTTCCGCAATTTACTTTTCAAGGGTTTGTTTTTGGCGATGTAAATACCTGACGCCTTGTAAGCTTAGATTTATTTTTCTGCAACTATTAACTGCTAGATGTATGTTAATTAGGCTATGCATGACAAGACTTCTCTAAAATTAAAATCAATCGTAGCTCACCATAACATGTACAAAAATAACATTAACTGAAACGTGACACACTCGCACATGCCACTCCTAGGGTACGCCTCACTTGGTTGCCTCGACGTGGTCATTGAGTATAGGGTGTTTTAGAGGTTGCCCTCATGTCTAAAGATCAAAGTTGCCTCAGAACGGTTGCCTCGATAAAAAATGATCTAGGACATTAGGGTTACCGCTAAGGCGTCCTACTATTGCTTTGGTGACCACATGTCCCTATAATCGAATTGACCCGAAACTCCAATGACGGTGCTACCTACTTCTCAATAGTGGGATAGTACTGTCTAAAGGACATTTACACAGCTTAATTTCTTTTGAGTAGGTAGAGGTTCTCAGGTACTTGCTCTTTCAAAACAAAAATACTTTTTGCACCTACACTTTTCTGACAAAAGTTTTCAAACAACACTTCATACACTCTTGAGGACAGACACAAGAGTTAAATCGAAGTTTTCAAATAAACTTTTTCAAACCCACAAACACAAGAAAAGCAAAACATTTTAAAAACATAGTGAGCAAGTACCTAAGAGCCCGTGGATAACCACAGATAGAAAGGGTGCTAACACCTTCCCTTTTGTGATCGGTGGGAATAGAACTGACTGTTTCTTAGCTGGTTTCGCGAAATTTCACGGTAAGCAAGAGTCGCCACCGTCTTTTATGTTCTCCAACATGGAAAGGACAAAAGCACAGCAAAATTCCTTTTTTGAGAATGTTTCTCGGTTCGGGAGGTAGATTTATAGAAAGGGAAGGTGTTAGCACCCTTTCTATCTGTGGTTATCCACGGGCTCTTAGGTACTTGCTCTTATGTTTTCAAAAGATTTGTTTGCTTTTCAAGTGTGTGTGGGTTTTGGAAAAGTTTTGTTTGAAAAATTTCTAAGTAACTCTTGTATCTGTCCTCAAGAGTGTATGAAAAATTTGTTTGAAAACTTTTGAAAGTGTAGGTGCGAAAAGTTGTTTTTGTTTGTTTGAAAAGAGCAAGTACTTAAGAGAAATCTACCTACTCTAAGGAATTAAGCTGTGTAAGAGTCCTTTAGATAGTGCTATCCCCACCATTGAGAGGTAAGTAGCACCATCGTTGGAGTTGTTCGGGTCAATTCGATTATCGGGACAGTGTGGTCACCGAAGCAATGGTAGGACATCTTAGAAGTAACCCTAATGTCCTAGATCCTTTTATCCGAGGCAACCGTTTCGAGGCAACTGGATCTTAGACAAGAGAGCGACCTCTAAAACACCCTATACTTGACGACCACGTTCGAGGCAACCAGTGAGGCGTACCCTAGGGGTGGTATGTGCATGTGTGTTGTTTCAGTTAATGTCTTGTACATGTTATTTGTGAGCTACGGATTGATTTTTTTTGTTTGTCATACATTCTTTCATGCATTTTTTAACAGTTAGGAGTGCGGAAAATAAATTGCGGGAATGTAAATCTAGCTATTACAAGGCGCGGGTCTATACATCGGCAAAAAACAAAAACCCGTTTTGTAAAATAAAGTGCGAGAATTTAAATAAGGTAGTAAAAGAGGTCCTAATTAATTATTACATTTCCAGAAGCAGTTACATAAATATAATGAAAATAAATTAAAGCGCGAGAGAATCGAATCGGGATGTCTTAGGGTGTTGACCCTTTTTTAAGAGAGAATTGAATTTTTTGTCCTTTTTTTTGTAATTAAATTAAATGTTAAAGCTAATTAACTAATTAATTAAATAATTAAAGAAAAAAATGTTTTTTGTGTTTTTGTGTTTTTAATGAAAATAAATAGAAATTAAAAGTTAGTAAAAAACCTAATTCTACATTGTTTTTATTTATTGTAAAAGAAAATTAAAATAAAATCTAATTAAACTAAATTAATTTATGTTAGCGCTTATTTACAAAGTAATAACTAATTAAATTTAATTAATGAAAATATTATTACTATTTTTTTGGTTTTTTTTCTGAATTTATAAAAAAAAAATAATTTGTTAGTTAATGAAAATAATATTAATAATTAAAAGAATTGAAAAGAGAACAATATAAAAAGGCAAATAGACCAGGAGGTTAATGGACCAATGGGAGGTTTTCTTGTTGAATTTCTGGCCCAATAGAAGCAAGCCTGTTTGACTTTTTTTTTTATTATCCACGTTGGCTTTGACTTGAGCACATGGTGGTCAACCATCCCTGGCCTTTGGATCTATGATTGTGGACATCTGGCGCGCTTGGGTGTGAGGTGTATGGTGGGACGTCCTTGAGGGCCTGCACGTGAAAATGTAAAGCAAAATAACATGGAAATTATGGGGGACCTGGGATTCGAACCCAGGTCCCAACGCTCACTACACCAACGCCTTAGCCAACTGTGTTGCATGCTTCATTCGTTATTAAAATAACACGTAATGATTAAATGGGAAAACCACAGCATATGCCTAAAAAAAATATAAAAACGCGCAATTTTTGAAATGGGCGAATCAAGCTGCAACACATCATCATCTTCTTCAATGAAAATTCCTGGTTATTTACCTGCGGATTTTTATTCGCAGGTAGTTTCGTAGGTTTGTCCTAGAATCCTCCCTAGGCCATGAAAATCCATTTCAAAACCATGGTTGACCTCGTCCATGTCCCCTGATCACACTTATGCCCTTGGCTGGCCTTGATTTAACCTGAAACAAAAATGCCTAAAACGCAAGAACGTGAACCCTAGAATCGGGCATCACGATTCAGGGCCTAACAATAAAATTGGCTAATGCAATCATGTTGGAAATTAATCAAGGAGTATGAATATGCTAGCTTTTTTGAGAAAAAACGCAAGAATAGAGAATTCCAATTTCATGTTCAGAGACGAGTTTGTGATGACTTACAGTGCTTGATATTGAGCCTCAGGACTTGGCAAAGGTTGCTTTAGCTTCAGGGTGTGGCAAGGAATAGAACCACGTGCTTGTTTTGATCTGAAGATGCTCGCAACTATGTTTTAGAACTCTCACTTTTTGGACAATTTTTGGTTTTGCTCTTGGCCATTTCTGCACACACTAGGTCGTGAATGAGGCTTGCAAGGCTTGCATATGTAGTCATGAATGAGAATAAGTCACATTTAGGAGCCTTAAACTTGTGCCATTAAGTTTTTGGATTTTGTCTTAACCACCATTAAAGGCCTTTCAAAGCTTGTTCAAATTTGAATTTTTATGCTTAAAATGGTTCTAGCACGAAATTGGTATGTGGAATATGCTTCATGAAGGCTAACCAAACCACAAGATACCATTTAATCAATTTTTTTGATTTTACTTGAATTATTATGGATTAAAATGAATTAAATCCATAAAAATTAAATAAAAATAGAAAAATAATTATTTGGTCTTGAAATTGATCATGGGACACGTGGGTGGCATGACAAGGCTGATTCAAGTGGAAGAAAGTGGGCCCTTTTGTCAAAAATTGAAGTTTCAAGGATAGTTGACTTTTGCCATTTCACAAAATTTCCCAACTTCTCCAATGCATATCTTGCTCAATTTTGATCATATAAACATGTTCTTGGACATTTTGGAAAGGTCTTGAAGTCCTCTAACCAATGCCTTTGGTCCCATGTCATTTGAATATACCAATATCAAGTTATGGTCTTTGACTTAAAGTGCCTTTTTGTTGACTTTTGAAAATGACCTATAATGTTGAAATTGATAACTTTTTGTGAGAGCATTTCTTGGACTTAGAATGTGAAGATGAGTTGTAGGAAATTTCATCCCCTTCAAAATGAGCATTGGATGGGATTTTTCTGATGAACCATGAAAAAGTTATGCCTTGGTCAAGTTACTGTTGACTTTTCAACTGTCCAAAAATGGAAACTTTTGCATCTTGATGATTTTTGAGCCATTCTTGTGAAATCATGGTCAAGATTTAACCAAATGATGATTGTGGATTCAAAATAAGATGTTGACCAAATTTTTTGACTTTTGACTGCCAAATGACCATTTTGCCCCTACAGTTGTTTGTGAAGCAATTAGGGTTTTTGACTGTGCAACTTGACCTTGTGAGCCTTGAAACTTGACATGTAGGTGATTGACAATGTACATGAGCACATGGGACTTGATTGAGCCCTTGAAAACCTCATCTTCCTTGCAAGAACCAAAACCCTAATTTGACTGGCTTAGGAGGGTGTTTGAATTGTGCAACCCTTGAGTAGGCTTGAGCAAATTGAGATGATGCTTGTCAAAACTTTGAAGAATATAGGAGGGCAAATTTTGGGGTACAACAGTTTCCCCTGTTCAATCTTCTTAGACCTGAGGATGTAGATTGGCTTGCGTGCCTTTCGTGATCCGAAGGTGGAAGATGATTGAACACTAAAGTGCCCAGAAATTTGCACTCACATAGTGGAGTATCAGCAGTGTGATGTCAAGAATGGGCTTACAGATGCCATTTGGAGAGATGGTGGATAGGAGGATGGGCTTATAGATTCCATCTGGAGATGTGACAGGACCATGTCGGGAATGGGCTTATAGATGCCATTTGGAAGTGTGATGGATAGTTGTGGAGATGGGCTTATAGATGCCATCGGAAAGTGTCGATCGCGTAAGAGATTCCTTAGCGAGAACTTGCATACTTGAGAAAGAAAGATAATTTCCTGGTCTGTTGCAGGTGTTGATCTTCAGACTCTTCATGTAGATATGCCCTGGCTGGATACAAGTATCGAATCTACAAACAATCGCTCACAGACGTGCCCTGGCTAGATACAGGAATCGAATCCGGAACTTCAAAAGGTTGCTTACAGACGTGCCCTGGCTAGATACATGAATCGAATCTGGAATTAGTCGTCTACAGATGTGCCCTGGCTGGATACAGGAATCGAATCTTCAAACTCTTCAGATGAGCCCTGGCTAGATACAGGAATCGAATCTGGAATTAGTCGTCTATAGATGTGCCCTGGATGGATACAGGAATTGAATCTTCAAACTCTTCAGATGTGCCCTGGCTAGATACAGGAATCGAATCTGGAATTAGTCGCCTACAGATGTGCCCTGGGTGGATACAGGAATCGAATCTTCAAACTCTTCAGATGTGCCCTGGCTAGATACAGGAATCAAATCTAGAATTAGTCGTCTACAGATGTGCCCTGGCTGGATACAGGAATCGAATCTTCAAACTCTTCAGATGTGCCCTGGCTAGATACAGGAATCGAATCTGGAATTAGTCGTCTACAGATGTTCCCTGGCTGGATACAGGAATCGAATCTTCAAACTCTTCAGATGTGCCCTGGCTAGATACAGGAATCGAATCTGGAATTAGTCGTCTACAGATGTGCCCTGGCTAGATACAGGAATCGAATCTTCAAACTCTTCAGATGTGCCCTGGCTAGATACAGGAATCGAATCTGGAATTAGTCGTCTACAGATGTGCCCTGGCTGGATACAGGAATCGAATCTTCAAACTCTTCAGATGTGCCCTGGCTAGATACAGGAATCGAATCTGGAATTAGTCGTCTACAGATGTGCCCTGGCTGGATACAGGAATAGAATCTTCAAACTCTTCAGATGTGCCCTGGCTAGATACAGGAATCGAATCTGGAATTAGTCGTCTATAGATATGCCCTGGCTGGATACAGGAATCGAATCTTCAAACTCTTCAGATATGCCCTGGCTAGATACAGGAATCGAATCTGGAATTGCGACAGTTGATAGTAATTATCTCTGGATTGACCTTTTTCCTAAAAAGGCAAAACATCAGTTGTATGCAATGTCATGATGTATGAAAATGTATGATGTCATGATGTTCTCAAGAATAAATGAGATTGTGTGTTTATGATGCATGTATGCATGCATTATGTATGTAAGCAGGATGTATGAGATGTGAAATGTCTATGAATGTATTTTCGTCTAGGAAAATAAATCCTTGACGAATGCCGGGAAATTGAATCCTGGGCTGATGTTGAAGAGTAGAGTTCTTCATTTCTGCTGGGGATGATGGTTGCAAGAATAAACCGGTAGGAGAAGATGACTCCGTTGGGGGATAAACTTGTTGGAGAGATTACTCTGCTGGGAATACTCTGTGGGAAGAGATACTTCGCTGAGGTTTTTGATGAGAACTCTGCTAGGGATATCATTGATAAGCTTTGTTGGGGAATCTGATGAACTCCGCTGGGGGATAGGAAGGACTTCGCCGAGGATGATCTTTCCGTTGTAATTAGCTAAGGATAACCCAGTTATAAGCTCTGGTGGGGAATAACCTTCGAATAAAGCCGGGGAGAGCGTTCGTACTCTGCAGGGGATAAGCTTCCAGAATCTACTGGGGATAAGCTTCCAGAATCTACTGGGGAGGAGCTTCCAGAATCTACTGGGGAGATTGATTCAACTCTCCTGGGGAAACTGTTGAGACTGTATGGGGGAGTGGCTCCACTGGAATGTCTGGATTCCGCCGGGGAACAATCTTATATTAAGACTGCCGGGGATACTTGCTTATGAACATCTGTATACTCCGCCGGGGAATATTGGGATTTACTGGGGATGTCCAACTTCCTTAAGGCTGACAGTAGACTAACTCTGCTTGGCGAGAGCGTTGTTGACTTGCTGGAGATACTGTGCCCTTTCGGGGCTGTTGGGAGACCAACTCTGCGTGGGGAGAGTACTGCTGAAACCTGTCCTTACTCTGCGTGGAGTGAAGATATCTTGGTTACATTCTTCATCCGAACTTACCTTGGTACCTTGGTGGACGGACCAACTAGATTGCTTGGACAACTCAATATTGCCTTTGTTTCTAATGTCACCTGTAACTAGTCCTTTGTTTCGTATGCAAATATTTGTGATTAGCAATTAGTGCCAAATGCATATATCAAAAATGAACATTGTACGTTCTTTGCAAAACAAAACAGAAAAAGAAAAACAGTTGACAATTTGTCTGGAAAGTGAATTTATATTGATTTTTGAATTTGCCTGTAAATAGGCGTTTATGTACAAGAGGCTGACGTCCTAGTAAGAGAACACCGCCGAACAACAGAGTCTATACAATTTTGAAAAGGAAAACAAAACAGCTATGTGAAAAATCCCACTGGGTTCCAACTCCGCTATTGCCTTTATGTCTTCAAGCGTCTCATCACTTTGCTGCTCAGTTGAAGATGAAGTTGATTGATCGATGCCGTCTGAACCTGATAGTTGATACCGAATTCTGGATGCAAGGTGATCCAATGAGACATAGTATTACGCTTATCCCTAACTTTTTCTTGGACCTCCCTTTCGGGTTTTCAGTCCACTGGGATACCCATTTTTGCCCAAGCCGCCTTTTCAGGTTTTCGACTTGTCGGGTGTACAAAATTTTTCATTTCATCCCTTATTTTTGCCCGAACCCTTTTGGTTCGCCGGGAAGCCCTTGTTTTTGCCTAGGTGTGTCAACCTAGCGGGTCTTTTATTCATGCGTGGTATCTTTTTACTATGTCTTCATTGGCGGGGTGAGGGAGGTCGTCACCATCCATGGTGGTTAGAATCATAGCTCCTCCTGAAAAGACATGTTTAACCACAAATGGCCCTTCGTACGTAGGGGTCCATTTGCCCCTGGGATCACTTTGAGGAAGAATGATGTGCTTGATTACCATGTCTCCGACTTGATACTCTTGGCGTCTGACTTTCTTGTTAAATGCCCTGATCATCCGTTTTTGGTACGTTTGACCATGACAAATAGCAGTGAGTCTCTTTTCGTCGATTAGGTTTAATTGATCAAGTCGAGTTTGGATCCAGTCATCTTCGCTCAAACCGGCATCCTTCATTATCCGAAGAGAGGGTATCTGAACTTCAATTGGCAAGACTGCCTCCATGCCATAGACCAAGGAAAAGGGGGTTGCCCCTGTTGACGTCCGTGCTAAGGTATGGTATCCATGAAGAGCAAACGGTAACATCTCGTGCCAATCTTTGTAGGTCACTGTTATCTTCTGCACAATCTTCTTGATATTCTTATTTGTTGCTTCGACAGCCCCATTCATCTTCGGTCGGTAGGGAGAAGAGTTGTGGTGTTGTATCTTGAATTGCTCATAGAGCTCAGTGATCATCTTGTTGTTAAGATTGGTACCATTATCCGTAATGATCCTCTCAGGTATACCGTATCGATAGATCAGGTTGTGCCGAATGAACTGTGCCACGACGTTCTTGGTTACCGTAGCGTAGGAAGCTGCTTCAACCCACTTCGTGAAGTAATCAATTGCTACCAGGATGAAGCGATGCCCGTTGGATTCCGTAGGTCTGATCTCGCCGATCATATCAATGGCCCACATTGCAAAAGGCCAAGGTTTTGTCAAGACGTTCAGAGGAACTGGAGGAACGTGCACCTTATCAGCATAGATTTGGCACTTATGACATGTCCGAGAATGTTGGTAACAATCGGCTTCCATTGTGGACCAGAAATATCTTGCCCGAAGGATTTTCTTTGCCATAGTATGTCCACTGGAGTGTGTTCCGAAGGTACCTTCATGCAGCTCTGCCATGATCTTTTCTGCTTCAGTCTTATCCACACAACGCAGTAAGGTTGAATCATGGTTTCGCTTGTAAAGAATGTTGTTGCTGAGAAAGAACTTTGCAGCGAACCTTCTCAGGAACTTTTTGTCATTGATGGATGCACCCTCGGGGTATTCTTGAGCTTCCAAGTACCTCTTCACTTCATCATACCAAGGTTTTTCTGTTACCTCTTCAGCCTCAAGATCACAGCAATGTGCAGGTTCGTCCAATTTCCAGATGATGATCCGGGGAGCCTCGTTGTCCCATTTGACTTTGAACATAGAAGACATCGTAGCCAGCGCGTCCGCTAACTGATTCTCCTCTCTTGGGAAGTGTTCAAAAGTTATCTCTTCGAAGTGGGGAATCAACGTCAACACATAATCTTTGTAAGGAATAAGATTTGGGTGTTTCGTATCCCACTCGCCTTTGATCTGATTGACCACGAGAGCGGAATCTCCGAAGACACTCAGAAACTTGATCCTTAAGTCAATTGCAGCTTGAAGACCCATGATACATGCTTCATACTCTGCCATGTTGTTGGTGCAGTTGAAACATAGCCGGGCAGTAAGTGGAGTATGAGTGCCTTTAGGGGATATGATCACAGCTCCAATACCGTTACCCAAAGCGTTTGAGGCTCCGTCAAAGTGCATAGACCATCGGGATCCTTCCTCAGGTCCTTCATCCGGTCCAGGTACTTCACAATCAGTCACTACCATGATATCCTCGTCTGGAAATTCAAAGTTCATCGACTGGTAATCATCCACTGCCTGGTGTGCCAAATGGTCTGCCATTACACTTCCCTTGATTGATTTTTGAGTCGTGTACTGGATGTCGTATTCTGTCAAGATCATCTGCCATCTTGCTATTCTTCTGGACAAAGCGGGCTTTTCGAATATGTACTTGATTGGATCCATTTTTGAAATCAACAGAGTAGTGTGAGTCAACATATACTGTCTCAGCCGGCGAGCAGCCCATACCAAAGCGCAACAAGTTTTCTCGAGCAGTGAGTATCGGGTCTCACAATCGGTAAACTTTTTGCTAAGGTAATAAATAGTGTGCTCTTTTCGGCCAGACTCGTCATGCTGCCCCAACACACACCCCATTGAGCTGTCAAGTACTGTCAAGTATAAGATTAGAGGTCTCCCTTCAACCGGTGGCATAAGAATGGGTGGTTCTTGGAGATACTCTTTGATTCTGTCGAAAGCGGCCTGACATTCATCGTTCCAACGTACTACCTGATCTTTCTTCAGTAGCTTGAAGATTGGTTCACAGGTAGCAGTTAGATGTGAGATGAATCGGGCAATATAGTTCAGTCGTCCTAGAAAGCCTCTGACTTCTTTCTCTGTCTTGGGAGCTGGCATCTCTTGTATGGCTTTCACCTTGGCAGGGTCCACTTGAATACCTTTGTCGCTCACGATGAAACCTAATAGTTTTCCAGATCTCACCCCAAAGGTGCACTTGTTCGGGTTTAACCTCAGCTTGTACAACTTCAGACGGTCAAACAGCTTCTGTAGATGGTCAAGGTGTTCCTCCTCAGTTTGGGACCTTGCAATCATATCGTTGACATATACTTCAATCTCATAATGGATCATGTCATGAAACAAAGCAACCATGGCACGTTGGTAGGTTGCCCCAGCATTTTTCAACCCAAAAGGCATAACCTTGTAGCAGAAGGTGCCCCACTGAGTAACAAAAGTGGTCTTCTCCATGTCTTCAGGAGCCATCTTGATCTGATTATAACCTGAGAACCCATCCATGAAGGAGAACACCTTATGCTGAGCAGTATTGTCAACCAGAACGTCGATGTGAGGCAGAGGGAAGTCATCTTTAGGGCTCGCCTTGTTCAAATCCCTGTAATCAACACACATTCGGACCTTGCCATCTTTCTTCGGCACTGGAACCACGTTGGCAACCCACTGAGGGTAAGAAGTCACTGCTAGAAACCCGGAATCAAATTGTTTCATAACCTCAGCTTTGATTTTCTCGGACATCTCTGGGCGCATACGGCGGACCTTCTGTTTTACCGGAGGGCAATCTTCCTTAGTAGGCAGGTGATAAACCACAATGTCGGTATCCAACACATGCATGTCTTCGTAGGACCAGGCAAAGATTTCCACGTAATCATGCAGCATCTGAATCAACCGTTGTTTCACACTGAGCTCCAGATTGGCATCAATCTTGACTTCCTTTCTGTCTGTCTCAGTACCCAGATTTACCGTTTCCACTGGCTCTTCATGTGGCTGAATGGCCCTCTCTTCCTAGAGTAGCAGCCTTGCAAGCTCACCAGGCACTTCGCAATCATCTTCACCTTCGTCTTCGGCTAAGTTGATCGGATTTTCGAAGTCATAATTGGCAGTAGCACAGTCGTTACCAGTGGGATCCAGAGTGGATTGGAACCTGTATAAGTGAGTGTGTGTAAATATAGTTGTTTTGCAATATATATAATAAAGAAATGAAAGGGAGCACAAGATTTGAAATGCGAAGAACGTCCAATGTTTTTATTCATGATATATGAAAGTGACAAATAACAAGCCCTCACAAATGACGCCACGGTGCCCCGGGTAAGACACCGGGCCATAAAGTTTAGTAATATTGTTCGTTACAAATTCAAAACAAAGGAGTTCATTACTGAGTGACAAAAGTAATAGGTATGAAATCTTTCGCCGTCCAGTTGCTTGGTCCACCGTTAGTCGTTGGGTAGATCCAGCTGTCGAACTCAGATTCTTCTGCTTCGTCCTCAATAGCATTTACTCCCGGGTTGGTGATGAATACATGAGGTCTTCCAATCCTTGCCTTGCGCACAGCCTTCTGAGCTTCTGCAGTGAAACCCAAGCCAAGTTTGTCAGTCTTTGGAGTGAAATCAGGAAGTCGGCCCTAGTTTGCGCACTCACCCTTCTCAATCACAGCCCGGGCATCCTTCAAGGAAGCCATCTTCAAAGGAGAACCCTCTTCAGTCACAGTCTCTGCTGCTGCCAATGTCTGAGGCACCTCTTCAAAGTGTTGAAAGGGGGTCTCAATGAACTCCCCATCCATTTCTACGTACCGGAACGAGTTGAGGTGGCTGACCATGTATTCCTCCTCCCATTGCACTGTAACTATCTTCCCTCTGACTGGGTACTTAAGCTTCTGATGTAATGTGGAGGTCACAGCTCCTGCCTTGTGGATCCAAGGATGACCCAGCAAACAAGAGTAGGACGGTCGGATATCCATCACATAGAATTTTGAATCAAAGACTTGTGAACCAACCCTGATTGGGATGTCAACCTCGCCATGTACCGTCCTTTTGGACCCGTCAAAGGCCCGGACAACAATGTTACTTGGTTTGAGCTCTAAACCCTCACAGTCCAGCCTGTCTAGAGCTTTCTTGGGTAGTACATTTAATGAAGAACCAGTGTCAACCAGCACATGGGCAAGAGTAGTGCCCCTGCATTCAATGGAGACATGCAGGGCATCATTATGGTTCTTCCCCTTGGCAGTCAGATCGGTGTCAGAGAAACCCAACCCATTATCAGCAGTCAAGTTGGCCACACAGTCGGTGAATTGATCAGCAGACGTTTCTTGTGGCACGTGGGCCGTCTTCAGGAAAGCAATCAGGGCCTTGGCATGGGCCTCTGAACACAGTAACAGTGATAGCATAGAAATTTTAGAGGGGGTGTGCCCCAGCTGCTCAACCACATTGAAATCACTTTTCTTGATAATTTTGAGGATCTCTTCCATCTCTTGCTTGGAAGCTTCAGCATTGGTTGTCATCGGTGCCTCCATCCGGGAAGGCACATCAGTAGCAATCCCTTTGCCCCGAGTGTCAGGTGACTCGGCAGCAGGGGTAGAAACAGGAACTTGGTCAGGAGGAGAAGTGGGCACACTTGCCGGTGTGATGACAAGAGGTCTCTGGGTTGCTGGAGGTGTAGTGTCTGGTGAGAACAGTCTACCACTGCGAGTGACTTTAGCAGGCCTGGTGATGTTGGTGACACCGGTATTAGTATCGAACTCTTGTTTCACTCCCAGAACATAAACATCTTCCCCATAGTGCCACGGGACAGCTTTGTCAGACTTATAGAGGATGGGCCCCGGAACAGTGATGGTTATAAGAGCGATCTTATGAACAGGCATGATTTTGACAGGCTTCTTTGAGGGAGCCTTAGGAGGGTTGTTGAAAATGGTGACAATAGAAACTTCTTTGGTACGGACAGCAGGGACAACAATCTTCTTGAACAATATTTCTTTGCTATCCATCAGGTTTTGGATGCCTGACTTCAGCAAAGGACAACCAGCAGGTGAAACAGCACATAGATGGCAACCTTTACTACATCCCAGAAATAAACTGGCTAGCAACAGATTCCTCTTGACAGTCAGTAACGGAGTAACAATCTCATCCACAGAGGCTACATACGGGTCCTCCTCCACATCATTCACTCCATGCTGAGGCATGGGAGCAGTCACAACATTGGGCCCTTCGGGCGCCTCGAACTGTATTTCCTTAGCATCAATAAGGTCCTGAACCTTATTCCTCAGAGCCCAACAATCATCAGTAGAATGCCCCGGGCTATCAGAGTGATAAGCACAACGGGCGTTGGGGTTGTACTTCGGAGATGTTGTGTTTACCACTTTCGGAGCTTCCTTGACAGTTACCAGGCTGGTTGACAGCAGTTGCGGTAATATCTGAGAGAGGGTCATGCTGAGCTGAGTATACTGTCTTTTGGGCCTCTCAACTCTTGGATGGTTATATTGTTGAGGAGCAGCAGCAGGCTTAGAAATTACCACCGCGTTGACAGCTTGGCGGCGTTCTGGTTTGTTCTGTCTTCTGGGACCATACACAGCACTAGCTTCCTTCTTGAAGGGCTTCTTTTCAGTACTTGAGGAGGCACCCTTCTGTATCTTCCCCGATTTGATACGAGCTTCGATCATCTCACCAGTCAGGATCAAGTCTGTAAACCCAGCAGAGGAATTACCAATCAGGTGGTTGAAAAATGGACCAGACAGGGTCCCCAAGAACATGTCCACGAGCTCACGGTCCGTCAACGGTGGCTGCACCCTGCCAGCCATGTCTCTCCATTTCTGCGCGTACTCCTTAAAACCTTCACCCGTTCCCAGTGACATACCCTGGAGTTGGGTACGCGTGGGAGCGAGGTCGGAATTATACTGATACTGCTTATAAAAAGCAGTAGCCAAGTCCTCCCAGTTACGAATGTTGGTTCCATCCAGCTGATAGAACCATTCGAGATGAGTCCCTGAAAGACTCTCCTGGAAGAAATGGATCCATAAGTTCTTGTCTGCCGTGTAAGGCTGGATCTTCCTTACATAAGAACGGAGGTGCATCTTAGGGCAGGAAGCCCCGTCGTACTTCACAAAGGCAGGCGCCTTGAACTTGTGTGGGATCACCACCCCATAAGATAACCCTAAGTCTCCAAAATCTAACCCAGGCACACGTTGAATCTCCATAGCATTTAATCGGTCCTCCAGCTGCTTGTACCGGTCCTCAGCAGGAGGGTATTGTTCATCATTGAAGTCTGTCTCGGTGTCAGAGACCACAGGACTAGGAACCTCCCTCTCTTGGTGACTGCCTTCCCCAACAGATGGAGTAGTCAGCTTAGCTTCATTTTGCAGTGTATTCCCGAGTCTGCGTCCAGTGTTTAACAACACAGTCCTCTTCTTCTTCTTCTTCTTCTTCAGGAGCAAAGCCTTCAACTCCTGTTGTCCCTGGGCTAAGTTCATGACCATCTCTTGAAACTGGGCGTTCTGGGCCTGGAGGGCCTTGATAGCTTGCTCGGTAGTAGGTTCAGGATTCATGATGACTGAGTGCTGAAATAAACAGCGAAGAAGATTAAGCAACCTGTAGAAAAAGGGTACCTGTTATGCACATGATGCATGATATGCTATTTATGCAATGCATTCAAGGGTTCGAAAGTTCAAATTCGTTGTAGACAAAAAAGGAACACACACTGTATTAGGAAATAATCTGTTCAGTACATCAAGGCCTCATGGGCAAAATAATACAAAATAATTAATCCCAAAAGACACTGCGCATCCTCTTTGGAGATATGTAAGTGTTGAGAGTCTTTTCCTCGTGCAGTAGGCAGATGAGCACCAGAACCCTCTTCTCACTGGCATGTAGACTGGTTTCAAGAGAATTCCGTTCTTCCTTGAGTTGGATCCAGCTCTTCTGCATTTCTTCCCAAGATGTTGGCATGTCAGGATGTTGGATGATGTAGGACACCTCTCCCACCAAAACTGGCTCTTTGATCACATGGAGAACATGAGGGTATGGCATCACCAGCTTCTGAGAGCGGGCTCGTACCCACTTGAGATAAGGCTCCACGAGGATGGAGTTCTTGTGCCCCAGTGTCTTGCTATCTACCCTGTTGGGCATTCTCCAAGCTCTGATGAATCTCTGGCGAAGTCCTTGTGCATCGTCGTCGAAGTCAAAAACTATGTCAGGAATCAACATGTCATGAGGGCCGTCCCTCCGAGCATATCCAAACTGCCTCAAAGCCAGACAGGGGTTGTAGGTAATACCTCCTCTGATTCCAAGTAAAGGAACATTAGGATACTCTCCACAACGATCAATGATAGTGACATTTTCTCTGGACCGAGAACACCAATGTATATCAGCATGTGTAAGGGTCATCAATCGTTGTGACCATCTCAAACCCCGCTCGTTCTTCAAAACTGATTGTGGAAGGTGCGAAATAAACCACCTTGCCAGGAGAGGAGTGCAGCACATGAGAACACCTCTTTTTCTCATGGTTCGAGTGTAACATGAGTGAAGGATGTCCCCAAGCAACGTAGGTATAGGATTCCTGGACATGAAGACCTTGACAGCATTGATATATATAAGTTGATCTAGATTCGGGAACAACACCAACCCATAGACAAGGAGTGCCACAACTTCTTCAAAAGCTTGTAGGTCAAGGGAGTTCCAACATTCTTGGGCCTTCTCAAACAGAAACTTTGCCAAGAATCCTTTGATACCACTTCTGGTTTCCCAATGTCCCTTGATGTCAGATGGTTGTAGGTGTAATGCTTTAGCAACCTCTTCAAGTTTTGGTTCCTTTTCCGTACCGTTGTAGGGTAGTTGACTGAGAATGGGAATCTTCAGAAGCTGAGAAAACTCTTCCAAAGTAGGCACCAATTGATAATCCGAGAAAGTGAAACAGTGGTGCAAAGGGTCAAAGAACTGGAAGAGAACTTTTATCATATCTTCTTCAATGTTGGTGTTGACCAAGCTGATGAGTCTACCATGCCTCTCACTGAAAGAAGAGTTCTCGGGAATCCTGGATGTAAGCTCCTTAAGCTGAAGAGGGACCCTTACAAGGTTGACCTGAATTATCTTTCTGCGGATAGTTTCCATGTCCTACAAAACAAGAACAAAGATGAAGATTCGAACCCTTGAAGTGGTTAGTGGATGCATATGATGTTGTATGATGCTATGATGTTATGATAAAAACGCACCACAAGTATTCACAAAAGCAAACATGATAAGGCACACAAGTCACACCACAGCCCTTAGAGTTTAGGCCAGCATGAAGTTTGGGGTACTACCCTCTTGAAGTTGGTGGGCTCAAAAACCTGTCCTATCAAAAGTAACCGGGTTATAAGGAGCTCAATATCATTGGGTTGTTTTCTGTGTTCATTGTTTTGATTTAGCCACTGAACTGGCGATCAAAATATTCCAAGAAAACAACCCTCAATGAGTGTAGTATCGAGTATCAACCAACTTCGGACTGCACCAAAGTCAGTCATCTCACTACCCCTAAAGAGGCCAGGATGGTTCAATTAAGGTTCCTAAGGTCAGTTGATGCTTCACGACACCACGCGGCGGCCTCGTACTCTCCTTGACTTGACTCAAGGGTTACCGGTACTCACTAAAGTGCCACATCAACGTAGCAAACTGCTTCAACTGTGTCGGTATACCCCGCACAGTTCCCTCACAGTTTGTTGCTACTTTCTAAAAGGTATCCCCCAGATTCGGGTTAGGATCTATGAAACTCTAAAACAGGCCCACAATTTTAAAGCAAGCAAAGCAGGCAATTGAAAACATAAGAGTGGTCTAATTCCTAAGGTACACCTCACTTTTATCTTATATCCCCAGCAGAGTCGCCAGTTCTGTGATCGGTGGGAATAGAACTGACTGCTTTTTAGCTGGTTTCGCGAAATGTCGCGGTAAGCAAGAGTCGCCACCGTCTTTTATGTTCTCCAACATGGAAAGGACAAAAGCACAGCAAAATTCCTTTTTTGAGAATGTTTCTCGGTTCGGGAGGTAGATTTATAGAAAGGGAAGGTGTTAGCACCCTTTCTATCAGTGGTTATCCACGGGCTCTTAGGTACTTGCTCTTATGTTTTCAAAATATTTGTTTGCTTTTCAAGTGTGTGTGGGTTTTGGAAAAGTTTTGTTTGAAAAATTTCTAAGTAACTCTTGTATCTGTCCTCAAGAGTGTATGAAAATTTTGTTTGAAAACTTTTGAAAGTGTAGGTGCGAAAAGTTGTTTTTGTTTGTTTGAAAAGAGCAAGTACTTAAGATAAATCTACCTACTCTAAGGAATTAAGCTGTGTAAGAGTCCTTTAGATAGTGCTATCCCCACCATTGAGAGGTAAGTAGCACCATCGTTGGAGTTGTTCGGGTCAATTCGATTATCGGGACAGTGTGGTCACCGAAGCAATGGTAGGACATCTTAGAAGTAACCCTAATGTCCTAGATCCTTTTATCCGAGGCAACCGTTTCGAGGAAACTGGATCTTAGACAAGAGAGCGACCTCTAAAACACCCTATACTTGACGACCACGTTCGAGGCAACCAGTGAGGCGTACCCTAGGGGTGTTATGTGCATGTGTGTTATTTCAGTTAATGTCTTGTACGTGTTATTTGTGAGCTACGAATTGATTTTTATTTGTCATACATTCTTTCATGCATTTTTTAACAGTTAGGAGTGCGGAAAATAAATTGCGGGAATGTAAATCTAGCTATTACAAGGCGCGGGTCTATACATCGCCAAAAAACAAAAACCCGTTTTGTAAAATAAAGTGCGAGAATTTAAATAAGGCAGTAAAAGAGGTCCTAATTAATTATTACATTTCCAGAAGCAGTTACATAAATATAATGAAAATAAATTAAAGCGCGAGAGAATCGAATCGGGATGTCTTAGGGTGTTGACTCTTTTTTAAGAGAGAATTGAATTTTTTGTCCTTTTTTTTGTAATTAAATTAAATGTTAAAGCTAATTAACTAATTAATTAAATAATAAAAGAAAAAATGTTTTTTGTGTTTTTGTGTTTTTAATGAAAATAAAGAGAAAATAAATAGAAATTAAAAGTTAGTAAGAAACCTAATTCTAAATTGTTTTTATTTATTGTAAAAGAAAATTAAAATAAAATCTAATTAAACTAAATTAATTTATGTTAGTGCTTATTTACAAAGTAATAACTAATTAAATATAATTAATGAAAATATTATTACTATTTTTTTGGTTTTTTTCTGAATTTATAAAAAAAAATTAATTTGTTAGTTAATGAAAATAATATTAATAATTAAAAGAATTGAAAAGAGAAAAATATAAAAAGGCAAATAGACCAGGAGGTTAATGGACCAATGGGAGGTTTTCTTGTTGAATTTCTGGACCAATAGAAGCAAGCCTGTTTGACTTTTGTTTTTATTATCCACGCTGGCTTTGACTTGAGCACATGGTGGTCAACCATCCCTGGCCTTTGGATCTATGATTGTGGACATCTGGCGCGCTTGGGTGTGAGGTGTATGGTGGGACGTCCTTGAGGGCCTGCACGTGAACATGTAAAGCAAAATAACATGGAAATTATGGGGGACCTGGGATTCGAACCCAGGTCCCAACGCTCACTACACCAACGCCTTAGCCAACTGTGTTGCATGCTCCATTCGTTATTAAAATAACACGTAATTATTAAATGGGAAAAACACAACATATGCCTAAAAAAAAATATAAAAACGCGCAATTTTTGAAATGGGCGAATCAAGCTGCAACACATCATCATCTTCTTCAATGAAAATTCCTGGTTATTTACCTGTGGATTTTTATCCGCAGGTAGTTACGTATGTTTGTCCTAGAATCGTCCCTAGGCCATGAAAATCCATTTCAAAACCATGGTTGACCTCGTCCATGTCCCCTGATCACACTTATGCCCTTGGCTGGCCTTGATTTAACCCGAAACAAAAATGCCTAAAACGCAAGAACGTGAACCCTAGAATCGGGCATCACGATTCAGGGCCTAACAATAAAATTGGCTAATGCAATCATGTTGGAAATTAATCAAGGAGTATGAATATGCTAGCTTTTTTGAGAAAAAATGCAAGAATAGAGAATTCCAATTTCATGTTCAGAGACGAGTTTGTGATGACTTACAGTGCTTGATATTGAGCCTCAGGACTTGGCAAAGGTTGCTTTAGCTTCAGGGTGTGGCAAGGAATAGAACCACGTGCTTGTTTTGATCTGAAGATGCTCGCAACTATGTTTTAGAACTCTCACTTTTTGGATAATTTTTGGTTTTGCTCTTGGCCGTTTCTGCACACACTAGGTCGTGAATGAGGCTTGCAAGGATTGCATCTGTAGTCATG
This sequence comes from Vicia faba, assembly GCA_948472305.1. Taxonomy (NCBI): domain Eukaryota; kingdom Viridiplantae; phylum Streptophyta; class Magnoliopsida; order Fabales; family Fabaceae; genus Vicia; species Vicia faba. Next base: position 932,837,953 of record OX451736.1, on the reverse strand, counting down.
AATGAGAATAAGTCACATTTAGGAGCCTTAAACTTGTGCCATTAAGTTTTTGGATTTTGTCTTAACCACCATTAAAGGCCTTTCAAAGCTTGTTCAAATTTGAATTTTTATGCTTAAAATGGTTCTAGCACGAAATTGGTATGTGGAATATGCTTCATGAAGGCTAACCAAACCACAAGATACCATTTAATCAATTTTTTTGATTTTACTTGAATTATTATGGATTAAAATGAATTAAATCCATAAAAATTAAATAAAAATAGAAAAATAATTATTTGGTCTTGAAATTGATCATGGGACACGTGGGTGGCATGACAAGGCTGATTCAAGTGGAAGAAAGTGGGCCCTTTTGTCAAAAATTGAAGTTTCAAGGATAGTTGACTTTTGCCATTTCACAAAATTTCCCAACTTCTCCAATGCATATCTTGCTCAATTTTGATCATATAAACATGTTCTTGGACATTTTGGAAAGGTCTTGAAGTCCTCTAACCAATGCCTTTGGTCCCATGTCATTTGAATATACCAATATCAAGTTATGGTCTTTGACTTAAAGTGCCTTTTTGTTGACTTTTGAAAATGACCTATAATGTTGAAATTGATAACTTTTTGTGAGAGCATTTCTTGGACTTGGAATGTGAAGATGAGTTGTAGGAAATGTCATCCCCTTCAAAATGAGCATTGGATGGGATTTTTTTGATGAACCATGAAAAAGTTATGCCTTGGTCAAGTTACAGTTGACTTTTCAACTGTCCAAAAATGGAAACTTTTGCATCTTGATGATTTTTGAGCCATTCTTGTGAAATCATGGTCAAGATTTGACCAAATGATGATTGTGGCTTCAAAATAAGACGTTGACCAAATTTTTTGACTTTGACTGCCAAATGACCATTTTGCCCCTACAGTTGTTTGTGAAGCAATTAGGGTTTTTGACTGTGCAACTTGACCTTGTGAGCCTTGAAACTTGACATGTAGGTGCTTGACAATGTACATGAGCACATGGGACTTGATTGAGCCCTTGAAAACCTCAACTTCCTTACAAGAACCAAAACCCTAATTTGACTGGCTTAGGAGGGTGTTTGAACTGTGCAACCCTTGAGTAGGCTTGAGCAAATTGAGATGATGCTTGTCAAAACTTTGAAGAATATGGGAGGGCAAATTTTGGGGTACAACACCTTTCTATAATCTACCTCCCGAACCCGAGAAACGTCTCGAAAAGGATTTTTGTTGTGCTTTTGTCCTTTCCTTGTTGGAGAAAATAAAAGACGGTGGCGACTCTTGCTTACCGCGACATTTTGCTAAACGCAAATGCAAACCAGCATTTCAAAATAGTCAGTTCTATTTCCACCGATCACAGTATTCTCATAGCGGGTCAATCCAGTATAAATATTACTCCTAATATTCATACATATGTCAAGACTTGATAACTCCTTATCTATGATCCATGAGATGTGATCATCAATCTATCTTCATAATAATCTTAATGCTTTAATGTTATCCCACTTCACATTAAAGCTTGACTACGGATACTTTAAGAATAATGTCTTATGTTTAATGGGATCTCATGATTAAGTCACACTTAACATTTCATTAAACAAATAAGCCATTCTAGAGACTTTATTATTTTGGAAAGCAAACATAATAAAGAAATGCCTTTTATTATTAATAAATAATTCGATACAAGTACCAAAAGTATTGGCCTCTAGGGCTTACACCAACACCTTTGACGACATTGGCTAGAGGAATATAAATCCCCTTGCCCCTTGCTAGACGCCTAACCTGCATCATAGACCCTTGAGATCCTTGAAATGGCTACGGAAATGCTATGGTATGATGTTATGATGTGTATGCTATGCATCAAGCAAAAGTGTATGGTGATGAAGATAAGTGAGTCTTAGAAGTCCGGGTTACTGGATAATGACTGTAAACAAACCCTACGGGGAAATCAAGTTATTAGATAATGAAATAAAACCTTGCAAGTAGTTCAAGTTAAAAGCAAACAAGTCACACAAGTAGCCTGAGGCTTAGGCTTGCATGTTTTTCAGGTAAGTACCCTCTTGAAGTTTAGTTGGTTCAACCTGTCCTAGAAATAGTAACTGGGTTCTAAAGGATCTCAATATCACTGATCTTTCCCACAGGTTCTGTTTCGATAGATAACTGACTTGCCACCAAACAAAACTCGGGAGTCAAATCTCAATGAGTGTAGTATCAAGTATCAATCGACTTTGGGATACACCAAAGACGGGTATATCACTACTTCCTAATGGCTAAGTTGTTAAATTAAAGGTTATAAGGTTAGTTGATGCTTCATGACACCCCGCAGCGGCCCCGTATTCTCCTTGACTACTCAAGGGCTACCGGTACCAACCAAAGTATCACATCAATGTAGCTATCGCTTCAACCGTGTCGGTATACCCCACACAGTCTCTACGGTCTATTGCTACTTACCTAAAAGGTGCCCCAAATTTAGGTGTAGGATCTTTACAAGTAAACCCAAGAAAAACCCTTAAAGATAAAGCAATCAAAGCATATTGTGAAAATAGTTTTAAAATGAACTAACTCTTAAGGTAACCCCACTTTTAAAACCTAAAATCAAATTAAAAAACCTAAAATTAATTATTCGAGTTTATTATGAAAAATCAAAGGTTTGTGAAAAATGTTAGGTTTTATGAAAAATGTTTTAAACAGAAAGAATGAAAATAGGTAAAAGGATAAATAGAATGGAAGAAAACCAAAACCAATAGGGATAGGTGTTGAACCCACGCCCTTAGCCTCCTCAAGATGTCTGCCTTGTCATGAGCCATGCATTGGTTGTTGTTCTGTTTTGGCCTCACTGTTTTGTAATTATCCTACATGGGACTATTAGATGGTCTAAATCTGCAGTGTTGAATCTCATGAACACGTTAAATAAATTATTATATCATGAAATACAAAGAAAGCAAATATATGAAATTTTGTAATGTTAAAAACGATATGGCATGTATGAATGCTTATAAACCCTTTTGATCATGGAGATCAAATCAGCCTTACCTTTACTGGAGAATGAGATGACTTGTTTGTAGTGAGATGGGGGTTTATAACAAGGATGACTTGTTCGTAGTGAGATGGGGGTTTGTAACAAGGATTTCAAGATTTCTATGGTTCTTGAAAGAATTTGATATTTTGACAAGGTTGTGGCAAAGGTTTTTTTTCCGTGTCTTGTTTGTGTGAAAAGAATGAGATTATATAATAGAAATTAGAACAAATATATGGGCTTTGAATATGCAATTGAGTCTCCAATAACCATAAGCAATAGTGCAAATTTTTATTCACTTGAGTCTGACACGTTCCAGGCTAAATCGCAGGGACTTAAGTGAAATTTTTGAAGTTGAAATGTCAAAACAAAATGTATCATACATCGAGAACAAACTCCTATCCGAAAATAGTCTCAATCGGATAAACGGTGAATTAGTTATGAATTTTTGAAGTTTCGCCTGAGACAAACTTATTTTGGGCTCCAGTGTCAACTCTAACATATTCTTCAATAAAAAATTGGTATTGATCGGAGCAGAACCCGATCTCGACTTTACAAGCAAAGTTGTAGATCTATGATTCAGTGCCCTTGTGTAAAAATATGGGTCCGATCCAATAAAAATTAACCGAGTTATGAATTTTCAAAGTTTCGACCCAAATGAAATAATATTCAGCATTCAGGATTTTCGACGTGTCACACATACTCTGGGCAAAAATGGAGGCCTTTTGGATACCGTTCTAACTCGACTTCATGTGAAAACGTAGCCAACTCAATTTGTGAAATTTTGGCGCCGAAACCAGCTCGATACGATGAAAATCGACCAAGTTATGATTTTCTGAACATGACGTAAATAAACTTTTGTCACAAATTTTCTGTACGAAAATACTTGATAAATCTATATTTTTGAAGACCTTATGATCGAAATTGGATTCCATTTGTGAGAGATGAAAACGTAGATGACGTCAAGACGAAATTTTGGCCACCGGAACGGGTTCAAAATGAGCCACAATCTTCAAGTTATGAATTTTTTAGTGCGTAAAAACTACACTTTCAGCACACGTTTTCACCATATTTCTTCGGGAAAAATCGCACATTCGGAGACCTTCTTTAAATAATTGGTTCTCGAGCCAAACCTGAATTTGAGAATATGTTATCAGGGATATCTTGGTCAAAGAATACCTGAATATGACGCGCCGGGTTGGACTTGTGAATCTTTGAAACCCGAATCGCTGCGAAACGACAAATCGATCTTCAACATGAAAAATACTCTGAGAACATCCATTAGCGAAATAAACGTCACTTATAACCTGTCAAAGCTTTCTAAATATACATTGATTCCATAACCATAAAACCAATGATATGCGTGTATGTAATAATGAAAATAAAGAGGGTAAATTTTAGGGTACAACACTTGGCACCAATTGTGTTCTGCATCAAAAGGAAAGATGGATTTTATTGTTGGTTTATCATAAGAATGCAAAAGCATTATCAGGTACTATGTAACGTCCGTTATTTAATTAATAATTTTCGAATTATTCGTTGAAGTTGTGAGATATTGTGAATTGTTGGTATAAATTACTAGATTATTATTAGTTAATTAATTAGTTGATTAATAATAATAATGTTAGAATTAGTAGAATAATAGAATAATTGTGTTGGACCTATTTTATTGTTAGGAAGTAGCAAAGTGAGGGTTTGTAAGTTAAGCCCAATAGGATTAATGATATAAGGTTAAGATGACATAAGAAATTTGGTTAGTTGGAGAATAGAAAGTCTTGGTGAGCTGACCGTGGAAAGCTGCGCAGAAGAGAAGCAAAGTTGCACGATTGTCGAGCAAGGCAAGACAATGATTACGGTAGGAGATTTGTATAGCGACCTTCAATCCAGGTAAGGGTGAGGTTCTGACTATATAATAGGGCTTATGATGAATGTTATGTGGGGATTGGTCGTATATATGTCTGTCGTGCGTATGATTCTGGATATGTTTCTTGAACTTGGTCATTTTTCATGTTGTGGGTGTTTAATGAATTGTCTGAGTACTGCCCAGTATAATTGATGAATAGGTTAGTGTAGATTATCACCTGTTGATATGGTCGTTAAGTCACTGTGTTGTTCTGAGCAGTTGGTCGAAAACTAGGGATTATGTTGATCTGGTCATTAAGTTGTTGTGTTATTCCATGATGTTGGCCAGAAATTAGTGGTCGAGGAGGATACTGAAGGGTTGGGTTAATGTTCGTCACAGAACCGATGACGTTTGTGCAAAAGTTTTGAAGACACATGGTGTCGGGGTACACAGGTGCTAGGTGCCGAGCAGCATTAGGCTGCAAGGTGTGTTGGGGAATACAAGTGTTGGGTGTTGAGCGATATTAGACTGCAAGGCGTGCTGAGGAGCACAGTATTTGTGTCAAGTTGCACGAAGCGGCAGGTGGTGCCGAGGGGGACATGTTATTTCTTAATTCTTAATTGGTTCCTGTGCATGTCGAGGGGCGCATAGTTCTCCCTTATTCCTTAACGCCCGTGCATGCTGAGTTGGTTAATTACTTTAGTTTAGAAGTTCCAGTAATTTAGTAGAGATTTCAGTAACTGTAACAGAGCAAATTAGTATTTTAGTAGAAAACTACTTAGTCGGATATAGTCGGATTTCTCGTATAATTACGCAGGACGTCGTAGTATATTTTAGTTGATACATTGTATTGTATGCTTGTTATAAATAGAGAATTGGTAGGTGTTGATTAATTTTGTTAAAATGCCTCTAATTATTGACAAGTATTAAGTTGTACGTTTATGGCCAATGTTGAATTATGTTGAGTTGTTGTTGAATTATTGTTGTTGTTGTTGTTACTACATTCATACTGTTGTCGCATACATAGCATATCAAGTTGGAGCTCATGCTCGGTAAGTTGGCATGGATTGGCAAAAATATAAAGTTGAAGGCTTATGTGTGATCGGTGGAAATAGAACTGACTGTTTTTTAAGCTGGTTTCGCGAAATGTCGCGGAAGCAAGAGTCGTCACCGTCTTTTGTGTTCTCCAACATGGAAAGGACAAAAGCACAGCAAAATTCCTTATGAGAATGTTTCTCGGTTCGGGAGGTAGATTTATAGAAAGGGAAGGTGTTAGCACCCTTTCTATCTGTGGTTATCCACGGGCTCTTAGGTACTTGCTCTTATGTTTTCAAAAATTTGTTTGCTTTTCAAGTGTGTGTGGGTTTTGAAAAAGTTTCGTTTGAAAAATTTCTAAGTAACTCTTGTATCTGTCCTCAAGAGTGTATGAAAAATTTGTTTGAAAACTTTTAGAAAGTGCGGGTGCGAAAAGTTGTTTTTGTTTATTTGAAAAGAGCAAGTACTTATGAGAATCTACCTACCCTAAGGAATTAGGCTGTGTAAGAGTCCTTTAGATAGTGCTATCCCACCATTGAGAGGTAGGTAGCACCATCGTTGGAGGTGTTCGGGTCAATTCGATTATCGGGACAGTGTGGTCACCGAAGCAATGGTAGGACAACTTAGAAGTAACCCTAACGTCTTAGATGCTTTTATCCGAGGCAACCGTTTCGAGGCAACTAGATCTTTAGACAAAGGGTGACCTCTAAGACGTCCTATACTTGATGACCACGTTTCGAGGCAACGAGTGAAGCGTACCCTAAGAGTGGCATGTGCTTTGTGTGTTGTTTTTTCAGTTAATTATCTTTGTACATGTTATTTGTGAGCTACGGATTAATTTTATTTACATACATTCTTTCATGCATTTAACAGTTAGGGGTGCGGAAAGTAAATTGCAGAAAGATAAATTCTACGCTATTACAAGGCGCGGGTCTATACATCGCCAAAAAATACAAAGACCCGTTTTGATAAATAAGTACGAGAAATTAAATAAAGCGGTAAACCTATTTACTATTACATTCTTGAAAGCAATTACATAATAATCAAAATGAAATAAATGCGCGCGAATAAAAACTAATCGGGAATGCCTTAAGGGTTTTGACCCTTTTAAGAAAAGAAATGAATTTTTTTTTGTCTTTTTTGTGATTAAATGAGAAATTGTTAAACTAATTAATTAATTTATTAAAAGAAAATATTTTTTGTTTTTATATTTTTTAATGAAATAAAATAAAAGGAAATAAAGTTAAAAGTTAATTAAAAACCTAATTCTAAACTTATTTTAATTATTAAGAAAAAAGTTAAAGTTGCCTAATTAATAATTAATTCAATTACAAAAAATAAAATGAAATTAATAATAATAATAATGTTAGTTCTTTTTTTTGGATTTTTTTATAAAATATTAATTATGTTAGTAGTTAATAAAAAGGAATAAGAAATAAAATAAAATAAAAGAAAATGACAAAATAATAAAAATGGAGAGCAAACCCAAAGGGGGTATGGGCCAGAATGGGGGGGTTTTGATTGAGATTTGAGGCCCATTTGAATCCAGCTCGTTTGACTTTCTGGAATCCAGTGCTTGTTAGTTGACTGGGCGCATGGTGAGGACCACCTCCTGGCCTTCAGATCTATGAGAGAGGCCACTTGGCGCTTGGATCTGTGAGGTGTATGGTGCTCCATGTTTGGGAATCTGCACAAGAACACATTAGAAAAAATGACATTTGAATTATGGGGGGACCTGGGAATCGAACCCAGGTCCCAGTGATGCCTAGCCACGCCTCCAGCCACTGAACCAAGTGTGCATGTTTGTTAGAATAATAAGAAAAAAGCATAATATCCAATAAACACACTATATGCTGAACCAAAAAGAAAAAGCGCGCTATATTCAAATTCACCAATCATATGGCAACACGTAGTCATCTTCTCCATTTCCTGTAAAATATAAAACACATAGCGGGGGTTTTAAACCCCCACAAAATGCAAACATTTTAAAAATAGCGATTAGACGCTCGTGCAATATAAATTGGGCGCGAGATATGTCTTAGATTCGTCTCATCACGCCGGTTTCAGCCATGTATGTTTGGAGTTCTAATTTTACAATATGGCAAAAGCCCCAAATCACAAGCTTTGAAAAACCTAGAACTCAACAATGGTATTTCGCATTTTAAAGCACCATAATCAAATTGAATTATATGGAAAGCTTCGTATGGATCCTGTGGGCACAATGCAATCAATAAAAAGTATTAAAAACGCATGAATGGATGATTGTGATTTTGAAAAAGAAGGTAAATCGTATGACTTGTGTGGCACGTGTTCTTGAGGTTTTTGGCTTGTTCTTGGCTGCAAATGATTCCTGGCAATGCTGGGAACATATTGGGATCAAAAGGAAGGCTTGAATTATGCTGGAAAGTGGTTTTCAGTTTGTGATTTTTCTTCAAGTTTTTTGGATTTGCTTTGGCCGTTTGGGAGAGTTCTAGGTCGTGAATGATGTGTGGGAGGTTTGCATATATGGTTATCAATGAGAATCAGTCACTATAATGGACCTTTAACCCTTGCAATTATATTTTGAGATTTCCATAAACACCATTGAAGAAACTTCCCTTTTTTTGTCCAAATTTGAATTGTATGCTTGATATAGGCTGTACACGAATTTGGTATGTGTTTCATGATGCATCAAAGCCATTCAAGCCAAAAAATATCCCTTAATTAATTTTTTGATTTTTATTTGAATTTTAAAGATTTAAAATGAATTAAATCAAATAAAATTAAATAAAAATAGAAAAATTAATTTTTAATCTTGAAATAAATCATGGGACACGTGGATGGCATGACAAGGATGAATCAAGTGGAAAAAGTGGGCCCTTTTGTCAAAAATTGAAGTTTCAAGGATAGTTGACTTTTGCCATTTCACAAAAATTTCCCAACTTCTCAATTGCATATCTTGCTCAATTTTGATCATATGAACATGTTCTTGGACATTTTGGAAAGGTCTTGAAGTCCTCTAACCAATGCCTTTGGTCCCATGTCATTTGAATTTACCCATCTCAAGTTATGGTCTTTGACTTAAAGTGCCTTTTTGTTGACTTTTGAAAATGACCTATAATGTTGAAATTGATAACTTTTTGTGAGAGCATTTCTTGGACTTTGGATGTGAAGATGAATTGTAGAAAATGTCATCCCCTTAAAAATGAGCATTGGATGGGATTTTTCTGATGAACCATGAAAAAGTTATGCCTTGGTCAAGTTACAGTTGACTTTTCAGCTGTCCAAAAATAGAAACTTTTGACACCTTGATGATTTTTGAGCCATTCTTGTGAAATCATGATCAAGACTTGATCAAATGATGATTGTGGCTTCAAAATAAGATGTTGACCAAAAATTTTGACTTTTGACTGCCAAATGACCATTTTACCCCTACAGTTGACTGTTGAGCAAATGGGACTTTTGACTGTGCAACTTGACCTTGTGAGCCTTGAAACTTGACATGTAGGTGCTTGACAATGTGTATGAGCATATGGGACTTGATTGAGCCCTTGAAAACCTCAACTTCCTTGCAAGAGCCAAAACCCTAATTTGACTGGCTTAGGAGGATGGTTGACTGTGTAGCCCTTGAGTAGACTTTGAACCCTTTGAGGTGATGCTTGTCAAAACTTTGAAGGATATGGGAGGGCAAATTTTGGGGTACAACAGTTGCCCCTGTTCAATCTTCTTAGACCTGAGGATGTAGATTGGTTTGTGTGTCTTTCGTGATCCGAGGGTGGAAGATGATTGAACACTAAAGTGCCCAGAAATTTGCACTCACATAGTAGAGTATCAGCAGTGTGATAGCGGGAATGGGCTTACAGATGCCATTTGGAGAGATGGTGGATAGGAGGATGGGCTTATAGATTCCATCTGGAGATGTGACAGAACCTTGTCGGGAATGGGCTTATAGATGCCATTTGGAACTATGATGGATAGTTGTGGAGATGGGCTTATAGATGCCATCTAGGTGTCGATTGTGTAAGAGATTCCTTAGCGAGAACTTGTGTACCTGAGAAAGAAAGATAATTACCTGGCCTGTTACAGGGGTTGATCTTCAAACTCTTTATGCAGATATGCCTTGGCTGGATACAGGTGTCGAATCTACAAACTCTTCAGGCGTGCCCTGGCTGGATACAGGAATCGAATCTAGAATTAGTCGTCAACAGATATGCCCTGGATGGATACAGGAATCGAATCTTCAAACTCTTCAGACGTGCCCTGGCTGGATACAGGAATCGAATCTGGAATTAGTCGTCAACAGATATGCCCTGGCTGGATACAGGAATCGAATTTTCAAACTCTTCAGACGTGCCCTGGCTGGATACAGGAATCGAATCTGGAAATAGTCGTCAACAGATATGCCCTGGCTGGATACAGGAATCGAATCTTCAAACTCTTCAGACGTGCCCTGGCTGGATACAGGAATCCAATCTAGAAATAGTCGTCAACAGATATGCCCTGGCTGGATACAGGAATCGAATCTTCAAACTCTTCAGACGTGCCCTGGCTGGATACAGGAATCGAATCTGGAAATAGTCGTCAAAAGATATGCCCTGGCTGGATACAGGAATCGAATCTTCAAACTCTTCAGACGTGCCCTGGCTGGATACAGGAATCGAATCTGGAATTAGTCGTCAACAGATATGCCCTGGCTGGATGCAGGAATCGAATCTTCAAACTCTTCAGACGTGCCCTGGCTGGATACAGGAATCGAATCTGGAATTAGTCGTCAACAGATATGCCCTGGCTGGATGCAGGAATCGAATCTTCAAACTCTTCAGACGTGCCCTGGCTAGATACAGGAATCGAATCTGGAAATAGTCGTCAACAGATATGCCCTGGCTGGATACAGGAATCGAATCTTCAAACTCTTCAGACGTGCCCTGGCTGGATACAAGAATCGAATCTGGAAATAGTCGTCAACAGATATGCCCTGGCTGGATGCAGGAATCGAATCTTCAAACTCTTCAGACGTGCCCTGGCTGGATACAGGAATCGAATCTGGAATTAGTCGTCAATAGATATGCCCTGGCTGGATGCAGGAATCGAATCTTCAAACTCTTCAGACGTGCCCTGGCTGGATACAGGAATCGAATCTGGAATTAGTCGTCAACAGATATGCCCTGGCTGGAAGCAGGAATTGAATCTTCAAACTCTTCAGACGTGCCCTGGCTGGATATAGGAATCGAATCTGGAAATAGTCGTCAACAGATATGCCCTGGCTAGATACAGGAATCAAATCTTCAAACTCTTCAGATGTGCTCTGGCTGGATACAGGAATCGAATCTGGAAATAGTCGTCAACAGATATGCCCTGGCTGGATGCAGGAATCGAATCTTCAAACTCTTCAAACGTGCCCTGGCTGGATACAGGAATCGAATCTGGAATTAGTCGTTAACAGATATGCCCTGGCTGGATGCAGGAATCGAATCTTCAAACTCTTCAGACGTGCCCTGGCTGGATACAGGAATCGAATCTGGAATTAGTCGTCAACAGATATGCCCTGGCTGGATGCAGGAATCGAATCTTCAAACTCTTCAGACGTGCCCTGGCTGGATACAGGAATCGAATCTGGAAATAGTCGTCAACAGATATGCCTTGGCTAGATACAGGAATCGAATCTTCAAACTCTTCAGACATGCCCTGGCTGGATACAGGAATCGAATCTGGAATTAGTCGTCAATAGATATGCCCTGGCTAGATACAGGAATCGAATCTGGAATTGCGACAGTTGATAGTAATTATCTTTGGGTTGACCTTTTTCCTGAAAAGGCAAAACATCAGTTATATGCAATGTCATGATGTATGAAATGCATGATGTCATGATATTCTCAAAAATAGATGAGATTGTGGGATATGATGTGTATGTGCATGCATTATAGTGTATGATAATGTAACGTTTATGAATGTATTTTCGTCTAGGAAAATAAATCCTTGACGAATGCCGGGAAGCTGAATCCTGGGCTGATATTGAAGAGTGAAGTTCTTCATTTCCGCTGGGGATGATGGTTGCAAGAACAAACTGGTAGGAGAAGATGACTCCGTTGGGGAATGAACTTGTTGAGGAAATTACTCTGCGGGGAATTACTCTGTGGGAAGAGATACTTCGTTGAGGTTTTGATGAGAACTCCGCTGGGGATTCCTGTTGATAAGCTTTGTTGTAAGATTTGATGAACTCCGCCGGGGATAGGAAGAACTTCGCCGAGGACGATCTTTCTGTGGTTTTTTAGTTGAGGATAACCCAGTTATAAGTTATGATGGAGAATAAACTTTGAATAAAGTCCGGAAGACGTGTTCGTGCTCTGCAGGGGTAAGCTTCCAGAATCTACTGGGGATAAGCTTCCTACTGGGGAGATTGATTCAACTTTCCTGGGGAGACTTTTGAGACTGTACTGGGGAAGTGGCTCCACTGGGGTGTTTGGTATTCCGCCAGGGAACAATCTTATATTAAGACTGCCGGGGATGCTTGCTTAGGAACATCTGTGTACTCCGCTGGGGAATATTGAGATCTCTGGGGATACCCAACTTCCATAAGGCTGAATGTAGGCTAACTCTGCTTGGGGAGAGTGTCGCTGACTTGCTGGAGATACCGTGCCTTTTTAGGGCTGATGGGAGACCAACTCTGCTTGGGAGAGTATTGCTGAATCCTGTCTTACTCTGCATGGAGTGGAGGTGTCTTGGTTACATTCTTCAGCCGAACTTACCTTGGTACCTTGGTGGACAGAGCAACTAGATTGCTTAGACAACTCATTATTGCCCCTGTTTCTGATGTCACCTGTAATTAATCCTTTGTTTCGTATTCAAATATTTATGAGTTAGCAATTAGTGTCAAATGCATATATCAAAAATTGAACATTGGACGTTCTTTACAAAACAAAACGGAAAAAAGGAAAAACAATTGGCAATTGGTCTGGAAAAGTGAATTTGTATTGATTTTTGAATTTGCCTGTAAATAGGCGTTTATGTACAAGAGGCTGACGTCCTAGTAAAAGAACGCCGTCGAACAATAAAGTTTATACAATTTTTGTGAAAAGGAAAACAAAACAGCTATGTGAAAAATCCCACTGGGTTCCAACTCTGCTATCGCCTTTATGTCTTCAAGCGTCTCATCACTTTGCTGCTTAGTTGGAGATGAAGCTGACTGATCGATGCCGTCTGAACCTGATAGTTGATACCTGTGATCGGTGGAAATAGAACTGACTGTTTTTAAGCTGGTTCGCGAAATGTCGCGGTAAGCAAGAGTCGCCACCGTCTTTTATTTTCTCTAACATGGACAGGACAAAAGCACAGCAAAATTCCTTATGAGATAGTTTCTCGGTTCGGGAGGTAGATTTATAGAAAGGGAAGGTGTTAGCACCCTTTCTATCCATGGTTATCCATGGGCTCTTAGATACTTGCTCATTGTGTTTTCAAAATGTTTGCTTTTCAATTGTGAGTGGGTTTGAAAAACTTTCGTTTAAAGATTTCAAAATGACTCTTGTATCAGTCCTCAAGAGTGTTTGAAAAATTGTTTTGAAAGCTTTTTGAAAGTGTCGGTGTGAAAAGAGTTTTTGATTTGTTTTTGAATAGAGCAAGTATCTATGAGTCATCTACCTACCCTAAGGAATTAGGCTGTGTAGAAGTCCTTAAGGTAGTGCCATCCCACCATTGAGAGGTAGGTAGCACCACCATTGGAGGTGTTCGGGTCAATTTGTTTGTAGGGACAGTGTGGTCACCAGAGCAACAGTAGGACACCTTAGAAGCTACCCTTATGCCATTGATCCTTTTTTAATCCGAGGCAACCGTTTCGAGGCAACTGGATCATGGACATAAGGACTTAATAAAACGTCCTATACTCGACGACCACGTTTCGAAGGTAAGGCAACAGGTGAGGCGTACCCTAGAAGTGGTGTGTGAATTTGTGTGTTATTTTCAGTTTAGCAATTATCTTTGATCGGGGCATTCGTGAGCTACGAGTTATTTTTAATTAGCCATACATTCTTTCATGCAATTAGAATTTAAAAGTGCTGAAATTTAAATGCGGAAAGTAAATCCTACGCTATTACAAGGCGCGGGTCTATACATCGCCAAATTACAAAGACCCGTTTGATAAAAAATGCGGAAAGTAAAAGACCTAATTACTATTACAAGCCTTGAGCAGTTACATAATATTCGAAAAGAAAATAAATGTGCGAAAGAATGAAAATAGAACGTCCGAGGGTTTTGACCCTTTTGAAATTAAATTGAATTAAAAGCTAATTGATTATTAAATTAAAGAAAAGAAATGTTTTTAAGGTTTTTGTTTTATGAAAATAAAGAAAATTGAAACTCAAGAGAAACCCTAATTCTAAGTTGTTTTTAATTATTAATATTAAAGTTTAACCTAATTTACTAAATAATTAATTTACATGTTTATTTACAAAAATATTTAGTAATTAATAATAATAATGATGAGAAAATTATTTATTAAAAAAAGATGAAAAGGTTAAAAACCCTAATTCTACTTATTTTATTTATAAAAAAAAGTATTAAAATTGAAACCTAAATTAATTTAATTAATTGTTAGAGTTTATTCACAAAAAAAAACTATTTTAATGGTGAAATAATAAGAATTAAATATTAAACATTTTTTTGGTTTCTGATTTTTTATTATGGAAATTATTTTAGGTGAATTAAATAATAATTAAAACAATTAAAACAAATTAAAACAAAAAAGAAAAGAAAAGGAAATTAAAAAAATAAAATACAAACATTGGGGGGGGGGGGGGGGGGGTCTGACCCATTTGGGAGGCTTTTTTTGAGAAATTTGGCCCATTGAATCAAGGCCTTTTTTTGACTTCTTGGGATCACGTGTGGGATGGTTGACTGAGGTGCATGATAGACCTCCTCCTACAGCCCTTGGATTGATCATTCAGGCCATCTAGCAAGCCCACGCGCTAGGACGTATGCTGGGACGTTGAGAGCATGTTGCACATGAATACGTTACAACGAAAATTATTAAGTATATGGGGGGACTTGGGAATCGAACCCAGGTCCCAATACCTGCAGGACAACTCATCCACCAACTGAGCTAACACGTGCATTTGTTAATGTAATGGAGCATAATTATTATAATAAAAAACAAAGTTAATGATATGAAACAAGAAAAAGCGCGCTAGATTTTGAATACTCCAACCATGTTATGACACGCAAGCTTCGTCTTCATCTTTGTACCTGCAATACAAGCAAATAGTGGGGGTTTTAAACCCCCACAAACTGCAATTCATGAAAATAGCGATTAGAACATGTTGCAATATAAAAAGGGCTCGATGTCATCAATGGATTCGTCCTGTTGCCACGAATTCAACTGTATAAGTCTGGTGGTCTAATTTTTCCATATCAAGAAAGCCCTAATTGGAAGCTTCCTGAAAACCTAATTTTCGTCCATGGTGAATCTTGATTCAGGCAATATTAATTCAATTCAGTTATACCAATCGCTTCAGAAAGTTTATATTAGTATAAATCAATCAAGAAAAATGACTTAAAGTGCATGAATCATGATATGGGATTCAAGGAATTTTGGCAAACCGTATAACCTGCGTTCTTCAATTCCTTGCACGTTTTGACTCGTTCTCGATTGCAAATGCTTCCTGGATGTTTTGGCAATGTATTGGAATGCTTTTGAAGCTTTGAATTGTGCTCTAACTGTGAAATCAGTTTTCAAATTTTTGGCCAAAAGTTGCAAATTGATTATGCCTTTCTCAGCAGTTTTTCGTGTGTGTATCAATTAGGTTTAGTCTTGTATATGTATCTGAACGTGATTAGGTCAAGAAAACAAGCCCAAGGTCCATCCATTCATGTTTTGAAGATTTGATTTTCAATTATATCAATTTCAATCTTTTGCCATTGAAACCCTTGTCAATCATGGAGAATCTTTCCTTTTTGGATGAGAAACGATTTGCCACCTTGCCCTAATTTGATTTGCTGCACAAAAAAGATTTAAAAAGCATGATTTGATATTTTCTCATAATTAAATTTAATTAAATGAATTAATAATAATAAAAATTCAATTAATTAATTAAAAATAAGAAAATAAATCATTTTTAGCTCAATGGGTCGTGCATAGCCTTTGGGTAATGATTCATGAAAGAATTTGAGGCCCATTAGCATTTTTGAAGCTTTTAAAGCAAAGTTGACTTTTCAAAATTCCCAAAAATTTCCCAACTTCTCCAAGGCATATCTTGCTCAATTTTGAAGCTATGAACATGTTCTTAGACATTTTGGAAAGGTCTTGAAGTCCTCTAACCAATTCCTTTGGTCCCATGTCATTTTGATTTACCAATCCCAAGTTATGGTCTTTGACTTAAAGTGCCTTTTTGTTGACTTTTGAAAATGACTTATAATGTTGAAATTGATAACTTTTTGTGAGAGCATTTCTTGGACTTGAAGTGTGAAGATGAGTTGTAGGAAATGTCCTTCTCTTCAAAATGAGCTTTGAATGGGATTTTTCTGATAAACTATGAGGAAGTTATGCCCTGGTCAATTTGCAGTTGACTTTTTCAACTGTCAAAAAATAGAAACTTTTGCATCTTGGGACTTTTTGAGCCATGCCTTGAGAATCATGATCAAGAATTGATCAAATGATGTTTGTGGCTTCAAAATAAGATGTTGACCAAAAATTTTGACTTTTGACTGTCAAATGACCATTTTGCCCCTGCAGTTGACTGTGGAGCATTTAGGGTTTTTGGCTGTGAAATTTGATGTTGTGAGTCTTGAAACTTGGCATAAGGATGCTTGAAAATGTATGTAGGCATATGGGACTTGATTGGACCCTTGAAAACCTCAACTTCTTTGCAAGAACTAAAACCCTAATTTTGACTGTGTTAGGAGGCAATTGGACTGTGCAACCCTTGAGAGATTTTGAAGCATGATCTTGGCAAATCTTGAAGAATATGGGAGGGCAAATTTTGGGGTACAACAATACCGGATTCTGGATGCAAGGTGATCCAATGAGACATAGTATTACGCTTTAGTCCTGGATGAGGTACGGTACCCATGGAGAGAAAACGGTAACATCTCGTGCCAATCTTTATAGGTCACTGTCATCTTCTGCACAATCTTCTTGATATTCTTATTTGCCGCTTCTACAGCCCCATTCATCTTCGGTCGGTAAGGAGAAGAGTTGTGGTGCTGTATCTTGAATTGCTCGCAGAGCTCAGTGATCATCTTATTGTTAAGATTGGTACCATTGTCCGTAATGATCCTTTCCGGGACGCCGTATCGACAGATCAAGTTATGCCGAATGAACCGTGCCACCACGTTCTTGGTTACAGTGGCGTAGGAAGCTGCTTCAACCCACTTTGTAAAGTAATCGATCGCTACCAGGATGAAGCGATGCCCGTTGGATGCCGTAGGTTTAATCTCGCCGATCATATCAATACCCCACATTGCAAAAGGCCAAGGTGCGGTTAAGACATTCAGAGGAACTGGAGGAATGTGCACCTTGTCTGCATAAATCTGGCACTTATGACATGTCCGAGAATGTTGGTTACAGTCGGCTTCCATTGTGGACCAGAAATATCCTGCCCGAAGGATCTTCTTTGCCATGGTGTGTCCACTGGAATATGTTCGGAAGGTACCTTCATGCAGCTCTGCCATGATCCTTTCTGCTTCAGCTTTATCCACACAGCGCAGTAAGGTCGAATCATGGTTTCGTTTGTACAGAATGTCGTTGCTGAGGAAGAACTTTGCTGCGAACCTTCTCAGAAACTTCTTGTCGTTGACAGATGCACCTTCAGGGTATTCTTGAGCTTCTAAGTACCTTTTCACCTCATGGTACCAAGGTTTCTCAATTACTATCCCAGCCTCAAGATCACAACAATATGCAGGTTCTCCAACTTCCAGATAATGATCCGGGGAGCCTCATTGTCCCATTTGACTTTGAACACAGAAGACATCATAGCTAACGCGTCCGCCAGCTGATTCTCCTCTCTCAGGAAGTGTTCAAAAGTTATCTCGGTGAAATGGGGGATCAATGTCAACACACATTCTTTGTAAGGAATAAGATTCGGATGTTTCGTATCCCACTCGCCCTTGATCTGATTGATCACGAGAGCGGAATCTCCGAAGACACTCAGAAACTTGATCCTTAAGTCAATCGCAGCTTGAAGACCCATGATGCATGCCTCATACTCCGCCATGTTGTTGGTGCAGTTGAAACATAGTCAGGCAGTAAGTGGAGTATGAGTGCCTTGAGGGGATATGATCACAGCGCCGATATCGTTACCCAAAGCGTTGGAGGCTCCGTCAAAGTGCATAGACCATCAGGATCCTTCCTCAGGTCCTTCATCCGGTCCAGGTACTTCACAATCAGTCACTACCATGATGCTCTCGTCTGGAAACTCGAAGTTCATTGACTGGTAGTCATCTACTACCTGGTGTGCCAAGTGGTCTACCAATACACTTCCTTTGATAGCTTTCTGAGTCGTGTACTGGATGTCGTATTCTGTCAAGATCATTTGCCATCTTGCTATTCTCCCAGACAGAGCAGGCTTTTCGAATATGTACTTTATTGGATCCATCTTTGAAATCAACAGAGTAGTGTGAGTCAGCATATACTGTCTCAGCCGGCGAGCAGCCCATACCAAAGCGCAACAAGTTTTCTCGAGCAGTGAGTATCGGGTCTCACAGTCGGTAAACTTTTTGCTAAGGTAATAAATGGCATGCTCTTTTCGGCCAGACTCGTGATGCTGCCCCAGCACACACCCCATTGAGCTGTCAAGTACTGTCAAGTATAGTATTAGAGGTCTCCCTTCAACCGGTGGCATGAGAATGGGTGGTTCTTGGAGATACTCTTTGATTCTGTCGAAAGCGGCCTGACATTCATCGTTCCAACGTACTACCTGATCTTTCTTCAGCAGCTTGAAGATTGGTTCACAAGTAGCAGTTAGGTGCGAGATGAATCAGGCAATATAATTCAGACGTCCTAGAAAGCCTCTGACTTCTTTCTTTGTCTTAGGAACTGGCATCTCTTGTATGGCTTTAACCTTGGCAGGGTCCACTTGAATACCCTTGTCGCTCACGACGAAGCCTAGCAACTTTCCAGATCTTACCCCAAAGGTGCACTTGTTCGGGTTCAACCTCAGCTTGTACAACTTCAGATGGTCAAACAGCTTATGTAGATGATCAAGGTGTTCCTCCTTAGTTTGGGACCTTGCAATCATATCATCGACGTACACCTCAATCTCATGATGGATCATGTCATGAAATAAAGCAACCATGGTGCGTTGGTAGGTTGCCCCGACATTTTTCAGTCCAAAAGGCATGACCTTGTAACAGAAGGTGCCCCACTGAGTAAAAAAGGTAGTATTTTCCATATCTTCAGGAGCCATCTTAATCTGATTGTAACCTGAAAAACCATCCATGAAGGAGAACACCTTGTGCTGAGCAGTATTTTCAACCAGAACGTCGATGTGAGGTAGAGGGAAGTCATCCTTGGGGCTGGCCCTGTTCAAATCCATGTAATCGACACACATTCTGACCTTACCATCTTTCTTCGGTACTGGAACCACGTTGGCAACCCACTGAGGGTAAGAAGTCACTGCTAGAAACCCGGCATCAAATTGCTTCATAACCTCAGTTTGTATTTTCCCGGACATCTTCGGACGCATACGGCGGACCTTTTGTTTAACCGGAGGGCATTCTTCCTTGGTAGGCAGGTGATGGACCACAATGTCGGTATCCAACCCAGGCATGTCTTCGTAAGACCAGGCGAAGATTTCCACATAATCATGTAACATCTGAACCAACCGTTGTTTCACGCTGAGCTCCAGATTGGCACCAATGTTAACTTCATTTCTATCTGTCTCAGTACCCAGATTTACCGTTTTCACTGGCTCTTCATGTGGCTGAATGGCCCTCTCTTCTTGGAGTAACAGTCTTGCAAGCTCACCAGGCACTTCTCAATCATCTTCACCTTCGTCTTCGGCTAAGTTGATCGGATTTTCGAAGTCATAACTGGCAGTAGCAGAGTCGTTACCAGTGAGATCCAGAGTGGATTGAAACCTGTATGAGTGAGTGGTGTAAATATGGCTGTTTTGCAATATATAAAGAAAGAAAGAAAGAAAGGGAGCACAAGATTTGAAATGCGAAAAACGTCCAATGTTTTTATTCATGATATATGGAAATGACAAGTAATGCCCTCACAAATGAAGCCACGGTGCCCCGGGTAAGACACCGGGCCATAAAGTTTCAAATTATTGTTCATTACAAAATTAAAAACAAAGGAATTCATTACTGCGTAACAAAAGTAACAGGTATGTGGTCTTTTACAATCCAATTGTTCAGTCCACCGTCGATCGTCGGGTAAATCCAGCTGTTGAACTCAGATTCCTCCACATCGTCACCATCCCTGATAGCATTCACCCCATGGTCAGGTAGGGGAGCTGTTACCACATTAGGCTTCTCAGGCGCCTCAAACTGTACCTCTTTCGCGTCGATAAGGTCTTGAACCTTATTTCTCAGGGCCCAACAATCATCAGTAGAATGCCCCGGACTATCAGAGTGATAAGCACAGCGGGCATTTGGATTATACTTCGGAAAGGTCGTGTTCACCACCTTCGGAGCTTCTCTGACGGTTACCAAGTTGGTCGATAGCAATTGCGGCAAGATTTGTGACAAAGTCATACTAAGCCGAGTATACTCTCTTCTGGGTCTCTCACCCCTTGGTTGGTTAGGTTGCCGAGGAGTGGCAGCAGGCTTTGCAATCACCACCGCGTTGACAGCTTGGCGGCGCTCTGGTTTGTTCTGCCTCCTAGGCCCATACACAACACTGGCTTCCTTTTTGAAAGGCTTCTTCTCAGAACTTGAGGACGCACCTTTTTGAATTTTCCCTGATTTCATGCCAGCCTCTATCCTTTCCCCAGTCAGAATGAGATCTGTAAACCCTGCAGACGAATTGCCAATGAGATGATTGAAGAATGGCCCGGATAGGGTCCCCAAGAACATGTCCACTAGCTCACGGTCGGTTAATGGTGGCTGCACCCTGCCAGCCAGGTCCCTCCACTTCTGCGCATACTCTTTAAAACCTTCTCCCAATCCTAACGACGTACCCTGGAGTTGGGTACGTGTAGGAGCGAGGTCGGCATTATACTGATACTGCTTGTAAAAAGCAGTAGCCAATTCCTCCCAGTTACGAACCTTGGTTCCATCCAGCTGATAGAACCATTCGAGATGAGTCCCTGAAAGACTCTCCTGGAAGAAATGGATCCACAAGTTCTTGTCCATAGTGTACGGTTGAATCTTCCGCACATAAGATCTGAGATGTAGCTTAGGGCAGGACGCCCTGTCATACTTTGCGAAAGATGGTGCTTTGAACTTGTGTGGGATTACCACACCAGAAGATAGACCCAAGTCTCCGAAATCCAAACCAGACACTTGTTGAATTTCCATGGCATTCAGACGATCTTCCAACTGCTTGTACTTGTCTTCAGCTGGAGGATACTGCTCCTCATTAAAATCAGTCTCGTTGTTAGAGACCACCGGACTAGGAACCCTTCCCCCCTGGGGACTGCCTTTTCCTACAGAAGAACCAGTTTGATCAACTTCATTCTGCAGTGTGTTACCAAACCTTCGGCCAGTGTTGAATAGTACAGTTCTCTTCTTTTTCTTCTTCTTAACCAGCAGAGCCTTCAACTCCTCTTGACCTTGGGCCAGACTCAGGATCAGCTCTTGGAATTGGGCGTTCTGAGTCTGAAGGGCCTTGATGGACTGCTCAGTAGATGATTCAGGGTTCATGATGCTGAAATAAACAGCGAAGAACATTAAGCAACCTGAAAAGAAGAGTACCTGCTATGCACATGATGCATGATATGTGTTTATGCAATGCATTCAAGGGTTCGAAAGTTCAAATTTGTTGTAGACAAAAAGGAACACACGTTATCATTAAGAAATAATTATTCAATACATCAAGGCCTCATGGGCAAAATATTACAAAAGCAAATCAATCCCAGAAGACACTACGCATCCTCTTTGGAGCTATGTAAGTGTTGAGAGTCTTTTCCTCGTGCAGTAGGCGGGTGAGTTCCAATACCTTCTTCTCACTGGCGTGTAGACTGGACTCAAGAGAATTCCGTTCTTCCTTAAGCTGGATCTAGCTCTTCTGCATTTCTTCCCAGGATGTGGGCATGTCAGGATGCTGAATAGTGTAGGACACCTCTCCTTCTAGAACTGGCTCTTTGATCACAGGGAGAACATGAGGGTATGGCATCACTAGCTTCTGGGAGCGGGCTCGTACCCACTTGGGATAAGGCTCCAACGGGATGGAGTTCATATGCCCCAGTGTCTTGCTGTCTATCTTGTTGGGCATCCTCCAAGCTCTGATAAATCTCTGGCGAAGTCCTTGAGCATCATCGTCGAAGTCAAAAACTATGTCAGGAATTAACATGTCATGAGGGCCGCCCCTCCGAGCATAACCAAACTGTCTCCAAGCCAGACACGGGTTGTAAGTAATACCTCCTCTGATTCCAAGTAAAGGAACATTAGGAAACTCCCCGCAACGATCAATGATAGTGACATCCTCTCTGGACCGAGAGCACCAATGTATATCAGCATGTGTAAGAGTCATTAACCGTTGTGACCATCTCAAACCCCGCTCGTTCTTCAAAACTGATTGCGGAAGGTGCGAAATAAACCACCTTCCCAGGAGAGGAGTACAGCACATAAGAACACCTCTTTTTCTCATGGTTCGAGTGTAACATGAGTGAAGGATGTCCCCAAGCAACGTAGGTATAGGATTCCTGGACATGAAGATCTGGACAGCACTGATATCTATAAGCTGATCGGGATTCGAGAATAACACCAGTCCATAGACAAGGAGGGCCATAACTTCTTCAAAAGCTTGTAGGTCAAGGGAGTTCCAACATTCTTGGGCCTTCTCAAACAGAAACATGGCTAAGAACCCTTTGATACCACTTCTAACTTCCCAATGACCCTTGATGTCAGATGGTTGTAAGAGTAAGGATTTAGCAATCTCTTCAAGTTTGGGTTCCTTTTCCGTACCATTGTAGGGTAGTTGACTAAGGATAGGGATCTTCAGAAGCCGGGAGAACTCTTCCAATGTAGGCACCAGTTGATAATCCAGGAACGTAAAGCAGTGGTGCAGAGGGTCAAAGAACTGGAAGAGGACCTTTATCATATCTTCCTCAATGTTGGTGTTGACCAAGCTGATGAGTCTTCCATGCCTCTCACTGAAAGAAGAGCTCTCGGGAATCCTGGATATAAGTTCCTTAAGTTGAGGAGGGATCCTTACAAGGCTGATCTGAATTGTCTTTCTGCAAACAGTTTCCATGTCCTACAAAACAAGAACAAAGATGAAGATTCGAACCCCTGAAATGGTTAGTCAATGCATATGATGATGTATGATGTCATGATGCTATGATAAAACATACCACAAATATTCACAAGAAGCAAACATGATAAGGCACACAAGTCACACCATATCCCTTAGAGTTTAGGCCAGCATGGGGTCTGGGTATTACCCTCTTGAAGTTGGTGGGCTCAACTTGTCCTATCAGAAGTAACCGGGTTCTAAGGGTCCCAATATCATTGGATTGTTTTCATTGTTCATCGTTTCGATTTAGCCACTGAACTGGCGACCGAAATATTCCAAGAAAACAACCCTCAATTGAGTGTAGTATCGAGTATCAACCAACCTCGGACTGCACCAAAGTCAGTTATCTTACTACCCTAAAGAGGCCAAGATGGTTCAATTAAGGTTCCTAAGGTCAGTTGATGCTTCACGACACCACGCGGCGGCCCCGTACTCTCCTTGACTGGACTCAAGGGTTACCGGTACTCACCAAAGTGCCACATCAACGTAGCAGATTGCTTCAACCATGTCGGTATACCCCGCACAGTTCCCTCACAGTCTTGTTGCTACTTTCTAAGAAGGTATCCCCCAGATCCGGGTTAGGATCTATAGAACTCCCAAGACAGTATCCACAATAATAAAGCAAGCAATTCAGACAATTGAAAACACAAGTGATCTTAGTCCTAAGGTACACCTCACTTTTAAAGTGTCCCCAGCAGAGTCGCCAGTTCTGTGATCGGTGGAAATAGAACTGACTGTTTTTAAGCTGGTTCACGAAATGTCGCGGTAAGCAAGAGTCGCCACCATCTTTTATTTTCTCCAACATGGACAGGACAAAAGCACAGCAAAATTCCTTATGAGATAGTTTCTCGGTTCGGGAGGTAGATTTATAGAAAGGGAAGGTGTTAGCACCCTTTCTATCCATGGTTATCCATGGGCTCTTAGATACTTGCTCATTGTGTTTTCAAAATGTTTGCTTTTCAATTATGAGTGGGTTTGAAAAGTTTCGTTTAAAGATTTCAAAATGACTCTTGTATCAGTCCTCAAGAGTGTTTGAAAAATTGTTTTGAAAGCTTTTTGAAAGTGTCGGTGTGAAAAGAGTTTTTGATTTGTTTTTGAATAGAGCAAGTATCTATGAGTCATCTACCTACCCTAAGGAATTAGGCTGTGTAGAAGTCCTTAAGGTAGTGCCATCCCACCATTGAGAGGTAGGTAGCACCACCCTTGGAGGTGTTCGGGTCAATTCATTTGTAGGGACAGTGTGGTCACCAGAGCAACAGTAGGACACCTTAGAAGCTACCCTTATGCCATTGATCCTTTTTTAATCCGAGGCAACCGTTTCGAGGAAACTGGATCATGGACATAAGGACTTACTAAAACGTCCTATACTCGACGACCACGTTTCGAAGGTAAGGCAACAGGTGAGGCGTACCCTAGAAGTGGTGTGTGAATTTGTGTGTTATTTTCAGTTTAGCAATTATCTTTGATCAGGGCATTCGTGAGCTACGAGTTATTTTTAATTAGCCATACATTCTTTCATGCAATTAGAATTTAAAAGTGCTGAAATTTAAATGCGGAAAGTAAATCCTACGCTATTACAAGGCGCGGGTCTATACATCGCCAAATTACAAAGACCCGTTTGATAAAAAATGCGGAAAGTAAAAGACCTAATTACTATTACAAGCCTTGAGCAGTTACATAATATTCGAAAAGAAAATAAATGTGCGAAAGAATGAAAATAGAACGTCCGAGGGTTTTGACCCTTTTGAAATTAAATTGAATTAAAAGCTAATTGATTATTAAATTAAAGAAAAGAAATGTTTTTTAGGTTTTTGTTTTATGAAAATTGAAAATTAAGAGAAACCCTAATTCTAAGTTGTTTTTAATTATTAATATTAAAGTTTAACCTAATTTACTAAATAATTAATGTACATGTTTATTTACAAAAATATTTAGTAATTAATAATAATAATGATGAGAAAATTATTTATTAAAAAAAGATGAAAAGGTTAAAAACCCTAATTCTACTTATTTTATTTATAAAAAAAAGTATTAAAATTGAAACCTAAATTAATTTAATTAATTGTTAGAGTTTATTCACAAAAAAAAACTATTTTAATGGTGAAATAATAAGAATTAAATATTAAACATTTTTTTGGTTTCTGATTTTTTATTATGGAAATTATTTTAGGTGAATTAAATAATAATTAAAACAATTAAAACAAATTAAAACAAAAAAGAAAAGAAAAGGAAATTAAAAAAATATAATACAAACATTGGGGGGGTCTGACCCATTTGGGAGGCTTTTTTTGAGAAATTTGGCCCATTGAATCAAGGACTTTTTTTTACTTCTTGGGATCAAGTGTGGGATGGTTGACAGAGGTGCATGATAGACCTCCTCCTACAGCCCTTGGATTGATCATTCAGGCCATCTGGCAAGCCCACGCGCTAGGACGTATGGTGGGACGTTGAGAGCATGCTGCACATGAATACGTTACAACGAAAATTATTAAGTATATGGGGGGACCTGGGAATCGAACCCAGGTCCCAGTACCTACAGGACAACTCATCCACCAACTGAGCTAACGCGTGCATTTGTTAATGTAATGGAGCATAATTATTATAATAAAAAACAAAGTTAATGATATGAAACAAGAAAAAGCGCGCTAGATTTTGAATACTCCAACCATGTTATGACACGCAAGCTTCGTCTTCATCTTTGTACCTGCAATACAAGCAAATAGCGGGGGTTTTAAACCCCCACAAACTGCAATTCATGAAAATAGCGATTAGAACATGCTGCAATATAAAAAGGGCGCGATGTCATCAATGGATTCGTCTTGTTGCCACGAATTCAACTGTATAAGTCTGGTGGTCTAATTTTTCCATATCAAGAAATCCCTAATTGGAAGCTTCCTGAAAACCTAATTTTCGTCCATGGTGAATCTTGATTCAGGCAATATTAATTCAATTCAGTTATACCAATCGCTTCAGAAAGTTTATATTAGTATAAATCAATCAAGAAAAATGACTAAAAGTGCATGAATCATGATATGGGATTCAAGGAATTTTGGCAAACCGTATAACCTGCGTTCTTCAATTCCTTGCACGTTTTGACTCGTTCTCGATTGCAAATGCTTCCTGGATGTTTTGGCAATGTATTGGAATGCTTTTGAAGCTTTGAATTATGCTCTAACTGTGAAATCAGTTTTCAAATTTTTGGCCAAAAGTTGCAAATTGATTATGCCTTTCTCAGCAGTTTTTCGTGTGTGTATCAATTAGGTTTAGTCTTGTATATGTATCTGAACGTGATTAGGTCAAGAAAACAAGCCCAAGGTCCATCCATTCATGTTTTGAAGATTTGATTTTCAATTATATCAATTTCAATCTTTTGCCATTGAAACCCTTGTCAATCATGGAGAATCTTTCCTTTTTGGATGAGAAACGATTTTCCACCTTGCCCTAATTTGATTTGTTGCATAAAAAAGATTTAAAAAGCATGATTTGATATTTTCTCATAATTAAATTTAATTTAATGAATTAATAATAATAAAAATTCAATTAATTAATTAAAAATAAGAAAATAAATCATTTTTAGCTCAATGGGTCGTGCATAGCCTTTGGGTAATGATTCATGAAAGAATTTGAGGCCCATTAGCATTTTCGAAGCTTTTGAAGCAAAGTTGACTTTTCAAAATTCCCAAAAATTTCCCAACTTCTCCAAGGCATATCTTGCTCAATTTTGAAGCTATGAACATGTTCTTGGACATTTTGGAAAGGTCTTGAAGTACTCTAACCAATGCCTTTGGTCCCATGTCATTTTGATTTACCAATCCCAAGTTATGGTCTTTGACTTAAAGTGCCTTTTGTTGACTTTTGAAAATGACTTATAATGTTGAAATTGATAACTTTTTGTGAGAGCATTTCTTGGACTTGAAGTGTGAAGATGAGTTGTAGGAAATGTCCTTCTCTTCAAAAAATGAGCTTTGGATGGGATTTTTCTGATAAACCATGAGGAAGTTATGCCCTGGTCAATTTGCAGTTGACTTTTTCAACTGTCCAAAAATAGAAACTTTTGCATCTTGGGACTTTTTGAGCCATGCCTTGAGAATCATGATCAAGAATTGATCAAATGATGTTTGTGGCTTCAAAATAAGATGTTGACCAAAAAATTTGACTTTTGACTGTCAAATGACCATTTTGCCCCTGCAGTTGACTGTGGAGCATTTAGCGTTTTTGACTGTGAAATTTGATGTTGTGAGTCTTGAAACTTGGCATAAGGATGCTTGACAATGTATGTAGGCATATGGGACTTGATTGGACCCTTGAAAACCTCAACTTCTTTGCAAGAACCAAAACCCTAATTTTGACTATGTTAGGAGGCAATTGGACTGTGCAACCCTTGAGAGATTTTGAAGCTTGATCTTGGCAAATCTTGAAGAATATGGGAGGGCAAATTTTGGGGTACAACAATACCGGATTCTGGATGCAAGGTGATCCAATGAGACATAGTATTACGCTTTAATCCCTAACTTTTGCCTGGACCGCCCTTTCGGGTTTTCAGTCCACCGGGATACCCATTTTTGCCCAAGCCGCCCTTTCAGGTTTTCGACTTGCCGGGTGTACAGATTTTTTTCATTTCATCCCTTATTTTTGCCCGAAACCTTTTGGTCCACCGGGAAGCCCTTATCCTAGGTATGTCAACCTAGCAGGTCTTTAATTCATGCGTAGTATCTTTTTACTATGTCTGCATTGGCAGGGTGAGGAAGGTCGTCACCATCCATGGTGGTTAGAATCATGGCTCCTCCTGAGAAGACATGTTTAACCACAAATGGCCCTTCGTATGTAGGGGTCCATTTTCCCCTGGGATCACTTTGAGGAAGAATGATGCGCTTGATTACCAGGTCCCCAACTTGATACTCTTGTGGTCTGACTTTCTTGTTAAATGCCATGATCATCCGTTTTTGATACGTTTGACCATGACAAATAGCAGTGAGTCTCTTTTCGTCAATTAGGTTTAACTGATCAAGTCGAGTCTGGATCCAGTCGTCTTCGTTCAGATCTGCATCCTTCATTATCCGGAGAGAGAGTATCTGGACTTCGATAGGCAAGATTGCCTCCATGCCATAGACCAAGGAAAAGGGAGTTGCCCCGGTTGACGTCCTTGCTGAGGTACGGTACCCCTGAAGAGCAAACGGTAACATCTCGTGCCAATCTTTGTAGGTCACTGTCATCTTCTGCACAATCTTCTAGATATTCTTATTCGCTGCTTCTACAGCCCCATTTATCTTCGGCCGGTAAGGAGAAGAGTTGTGGTGCTGTATCTTGAACTGCTCGCAGAGCTCAGTGATTATCTTATTGTTGAGATTGGTACCATTGTCCGTAATGATCCTTTCCGGGATGCCGTATCGACAGATCAGGTTATGACGAATGAACCGTGCCACGACGTTCTTGGTTACGGTGGCATAGGAAGCTGCTTCAACCCACTTTGTGAAGTAATCAATCGCTACAAGGATGAAGCGATGCCCGTTGGATGCTGTAGGTCTGATTTCACCGATCATATCAATGCCCCACATTGCAAAAGGCCAAGGTGTTGTCAAGACATTCAGAGGTACTGGAGGAACGTGCACCTTATCGGCATATATCTGGCATTTGTGACACGTCCGAGAATGTTGGTAACAGTCGACTTCCATTGTGGACTAGAAATATCCTGCCCGAAGGATTTTCTTTGCCATAGTATGTCCACTGGAGTGTGTTCCAAAGGTACCTTCATGCAGTTCTGCCATGATCTTTTCTGCTTCAGTTTTATCCACACAACGCAGTAAGGTTGAATCATGGTTTCGCTTGTACAGAATGTCGTTGCTGAGGAAGAACTTTGCCGTGAACCTTCTCAGAAACTTCTTGTCATTAACCGATGCACCCTCGGGGTATTCTTGAGCTTCCAAGTACCTCTTCACCTCATGATACCAGGGTTTTTCAGTTACCTCTTCAAACTCAAGATCACAGCAATATGCAGGTTCGTCCAATTTCCAAATGATGATCCGGGGAGCCTCGTTATCCCATTTGACTTTGAACATAGAAGACATTGTAGCCAGTGCGTCCGCCAACTGATTCTCCTCTCTTGGGAAGTGTTCAAAAGTTATCTCTTCGAAATGGGGGACCAATGTCAATACATACTCTTTGTAAGGAATGAGATTTGGGTGTTTCATATCCCACTCGCCTTTGATCTGATTGATCACGAGAGTGGAATCTCCGAAGACACTCAGAAACTTGATCCTTAAGTCAATTGAAGCTTGAAGACCCATAATGCATGCCTCATACTCTGCCATGTTGTTGGTGCAGTTGAAACATAGCCGGGCAGTGAGTGGAGTATGAGTGCCCTTTGGGGATATGATTACAGCGCCAATACCGTTACCCAAAGCGTTTGAGGCTCCGTCGAAGTGCATAGACCATCGGGATCCTTCCTCAGGTCCTTCATCCGGTCCAGGTACTTCACAATCAGTTACTACCATGATATCCTCGTCTGGAAATTCAAAGTTCATCGACTGGTAATCGTCCACTGCCTGGTGTGCCAAATGGTCTGCTACTACACTTCCCTTGATTGCTTTCTGAGTCGTGTACTGGATGTCGTATTCTGTCAAGATCATCTGCCATCTTGCTATTCTTCCGGACAGAGCAGGCTTTTCGAATATGTACTTGATCGGATCCATTTTTGAAATCAACAGAGTAGTGTGAGTCAACATATACTGTCTCAGCCGGCGAGCAGCCCATACCAAAGCGCAGCAAGTTTTCTCGAGCAATGAGTATCGGGTCTCATAGTCGGTAAACTTTTTGCTAAGGTAATAAATGGCATGCTCTTTTCGGCCAGACTCGTCATGCTGCCCCAACACACACCCCATTGAGTTGTCAAGTACTGTCAAGTATAGTATTAGAGGTCTCCCTTCAACCGGAGGCATAAGAATGGGTGGTTCTTGGAGATACTCTTTGATTCTGTCGAAAGCGGCCTGACATTCATTGTTCCAACGTACTACTTGATCTTTCTTCAGCAGCTTGAAGATTGGTTCACAGGTAGCAGTTAGATGCGAGATGAATCAGGCAATGTAGTTCAGGCGTCCTAGAAAGCCTCTGACTTCTTTCTCTGTCTTGGGAGCTGGCATCTCTTGTATGGCTTTTACCTTGGAAGGGTCCACTTGAATACCTTTGTCGCTTACGACGAAGCCTAGTAATTTTCCAGATCTCACCCCAAAGGTGCACTTGTTTGGGTTCAACCTCAGCTTGTACAACTTTAGACGGTCAAACAGCTTCTGTAGATGGTCAAGGTGTTCCTCCTCAGTTTGAGACCTTGCAATCATATCGTCGACATATACTTCAATCTCATGGTGGATCATGTCATGAAATAAAGCAACCATGGCACGTTGGTAGGTTGCCCCAGCATTTTTCAACCCAAAAGGCATGACCTTGTAGCCAAAGGTGCCCCACTGAGTAACAAAAGTGGTCTTCTCCATGTCTTTAGGAGCCATCTTGATTTGATTATAACCTGAGAAACCGTCCATGAAGGAGAATACCTTATGTTGAGCAGTATTGTCAACCAGAACGTCAATGTGAGGCAAAGGGAAGTCATCTTTGGGGCTTGCCCTATTCAAATCCCTGTAATTAACACACATTCTGACCTTGCCATCTTTCTTTGGCACTGGAACCACATTGGTGACCCACTGAGGGTAAGAAGTCACTGCAAGAAAATCGGCATCAAATTGTTTCATAACCTCAGCTTTGATTTTCTCGGACATCTCTGGACGCATACAGCGAACCTTCTGTTTTACCGGAGGACAGTCTTCCTTGGTAGGCAGGTGATGAACCACAATGTCGGTGTCCAACCCAGGCATGTCTTCGTAGGACCAGGCAAAGATTTCCACATAGTCATGCAGCATCTGAATCAACCGTTGTTTCACACTGAGCTCCAGATTGGCACCAATCTTGACCTCCTTTCTGTCTGTCTCAGTACCCAGATTTACCGTTTCCATTGGCTCTTCATGTGGCTGAATGGCCCTCTCTTCCTGGAGTAGTAGTCTTGCAAGCTCACCAGGTACTTCGCAATCATCTTCACCTTCGTCTTCGGCTAAGTTGATCGGACTTTCGAAGTCATAACTGGCAGTATCAGAGTCGTTACGAGTGAGATCCAGAGTGGATTGGAACCTGTATGAGTGAGTGTGTGTAAATATAGCTGTTTTGCAATATATAAAGAAAGAAAAGGGAGCGCAAGATTTGAAATGTGAAAAACGTCCAATGCTTTTATTCATGATATATGGAAGTGGCAAACAAAGCCCTCACAAATAAAACCACGGTGCCCTGGGTAAGACATCGGGCCATAGAGTTTAGTAATATTGTTTGTTACAACTTTAAAACAAAAGAGTTCATTACTGAGTGACAAAAGTAATAGGGGTAAAGTCTTTTGCAGTCCAGTTTCTAGGTCCACCGTTGGTCATTGGGTAGATCCAGCTGTCAAATTCGGATTCCTCCACGTCGTCTTCAACCCTGATAGCATTTACTCCATGGTTGGGCATGGGAGCAGTCACCACATTAGGCTTCTCGGGCGCCTCGAACTGTACCTCTTTAGCATCAATAAGGTCTTGAACCTTATTCCTCAGAGCCCAACAATCATCAGTGTTATGTCCCGAGCTATCAGAGTGATAAGCACAGCGGGCATTGGGGTTGTACTTCAGAGATGTTATGTTTACCACCTTCGGAGCTTCCTTGACAGTTACCTGGCCGGTTGACAGCAGTTGCGGCAGGATCTGAGAGAGAGTCATGTTGAGCCGAGTATACTGCCTTTTGGGCCTCTCAGCTCTTGGCTGGTTGTATTACTGAGGAGCAGCAGCAGGCTTTGAAATTACTACTGCGTTAACAGCTTGGCGGCGTTCTGGTTTGTTCTGCCTTCTGGGACCATACACAACACTGGCTTCTTTCTTGAAGGGCTTCTTTTCAGTATTTGAGGAGGCACCCTTCTGTATCTTTCCTGATTTTATACCAGCTTCGATCCTTTCACCAGTCAGGATCAGGTCAGTAAACCCAGCAGAGGAATTACCAATGAGATGGTTGAAGAATGGACCAGATAGGGTCCCCAAGAACATGTCCACTAGTTCACGATCCGTCAATGGTGGCTACACCCTGCCAGCCAGGTCTCTCCATTTCTGTGCATACTCCTTAAAACCTTCTCCCGATCCTAGCGACATACCCTGGAGTTGGGTACGCGTAGGAGCGAGGTCGGAATTGTACTGATATTGCTTGTAAAAATCAGTAGCCAAATCCTCCCAGTTACGAATGTTGGTTCCATCCAGCTGATAGAACCATTCGAGATGAGTCCCTAAAAGACTCTCCTGGAAGAAATGGATCCATAAGTTCTTGTCTGCAGTGTAAGGCTGGATCTTCCTTACATAAGAGCAGAGGTGCATTTTAGGACAAGAAGCCCCGTCATACTTCACAAAGGCAGGCGCCTTGAACTTGTGTGGGATCACCACCCCAGAAGATAACCCCAAGTCTCCAAAATCCAACCCAGGCACTCGTTGGATCTCCATAGCATTTAACCTGTCCTCCAGCTGTTTGTACCTGTCCTCAGCAGGAGGGTATTGTTCATCATTGAAGTCTGTCTCGGTGTCAGAGACCACAGGACTAGGAACCTCTCTCCCTTGGTGACTGCCTTCCCCCACAGATGGAGTAGTCCTCTCAGCTTCGTTTTGCAGTGTATTCCTGAGTCTGCGTCCAGTGTTGAACAGCACAATCCTCTTCTTCTTCTTCTTCTTCAGGAGCAAAGCCTTCAGCTCTTGTTTTCCTTGGGCCAAGTTCATGACCATCTCCTGAAATTAGGCGTTCTGGGCCTGGAGGGCCTTGATAGCTTGCTCGGTAGTTGGTTCAGGATTCATGATGACTGAGTGCTAAAATAAACAGCGAAGAAGATTAAGCAACCTATAGAAAAAGGGTACCTGTTATGCACATGATGCATGATATGCTATTTATGCAATGCATTCAAGGGTTCGAAAGTTCAAATTCGCTGTAGCCAAAAAAAAGGAACACACTTTTTATTAGGAAATAGTTTGTTCAGTACATCAGGGCCTCATGGGAAAAACATTACAAAATAATTAATCCCAAAAGACACTGCGCATCCTCTTTGGAGCAATGTAAGTGTTGAGGGTCTTTTCCTCGTGCAGTAGGCGGGTGAGCTCCAAGACCTTCTTCTCACTGGCATGTAGACTGGCTTCAAGAGAATTCCGTTCTTCCTTGAGTTGGATCCAGCTTTTCTGCATTTCTTCCCAGGATGTAGGCATGTCAGGATGTTGAATGGTGTAGGGCACCTCTCCTTCCAAAACTGGCTCTTTGATCACGGGGAGAACATGAGGATATGGCATCACCAACTTCTGGGAGCGGGCTCGTACCCACTTGAGATAAGGCTCCAGGGGGATGGAGTTCTTGTGCCCCAGTGTCTTGCTATCTACCCTATTGGGCATCCTCCAAGCTCTGATAAATCTCTGGCGAAGTCCTTGTGCATCGTTGTCGAAGTCAAAAACTATGTCCGGAATCAACATATCATGAGGGCCATCCCTCCGAGTATATCCAAATTGCCTCAAAGCCAGACAAGGGTTGTAAGTAATACCTCCTATGATTCCAAGTAAAGGAACATTAGGAAACTCCCCGCAATGATCAATGATAGTGACATTCTCTCTGGACCGAGAACACCAATGTATATCAGCATGTGTAAGAGTCATCAATCATTGTGACCATCTCAAACCCCGCTCGTTCTTCAAAACTGATTGTGGAAGGTGCGAAATAAACCACCTTGCCAGGAGAGGAGTGCAGCACATGAAAACACCTCTTTTTCTCATGGTTCGAGTGTAACATGAGTGAAGGATGTCCCCAAGCAACGTAGGTATAGGATTCCTGGACATGAAGATCTTGACAGCATGGATATCTATAAGCTGATCTGGATTAGGGAACAACACCAATCCATAGACGAGGAGTGCCACAACTTCTTCAAAAGCTTGTAGGTCAAGGGAGTTCCAACATTCTTGGGCTTTCTCAAACAG
Organism: Vicia faba; assembly: GCA_948472305.1. Lineage (NCBI taxonomy): Eukaryota > Viridiplantae > Streptophyta > Magnoliopsida > Fabales > Fabaceae > Vicia > Vicia faba. The sequence continues at coordinate 932,803,643 of OX451736.1, read as the reverse complement.
AAACTTTGCCAAGAACCCTTTGATACCACTTCTAACTTCCCAATGTCCCTTAATGTCAGATGGTTGTAGGCATAATGCTTTAGCAACCTCTTCAAGTTTTGGCTCCTTTTCTGTACCGTTGTAGGGTAGTTGACTAAGGATAGGAATCTTCAGAAGCTGAGAAAACTCTTCCAAAGTAGGCACCAACTGATAATCCGGGAAAGTAAAACAGTGGTGCAGAGGGTCAAAGAACTAGAACAACACTTTCACCATATCCTCTTCAATGTTGGTATTGACCAAGCTGATGAGTCTACCATGCCTTTCACTGAATGAAGAGTTCTCGGGAATCCTGGATGTAAGCTCCTTAAGCTGAAGGGGGACCCTTACAAGGTTGACCTGAATTGTCTTTCTGCGGATAGTTTCTATGTCCTACAAAACAAGAACAAAGATGAAGATTCGAACCCTTGAAGTGGTTAGTGGATGCATATGATGCTGTATGATGCTATGATGTTATGATAAAACACACCACAAGTATTCACAAAAAGCAAACATGATAGGGCACACAAGTCACACCACAGCCCTTAGAGTTTAGGCCAACATGAAGTTTGGGGTACTACCCCCTTGAAGTTAGTGGGCTCAAAAACCTGTCCTATCAAAGGTAACTGGGTTCTAAGGAGCTCAATATCATTGGGTTGTTTTTTGTGTTCACTGTTTTGATTTAGCCACTGAACTGGCGATCAAAATATTCCAAGAAAACAACCCTCAATGAGTGTAGTATCGAGTATCAACCAACTTCGGACTGCACCAAAGTCAGTTATCTCACTACCCCTAAAGAGGCCAGGATGGTTCAATTAAGGTTCATAAGGTCAGTTGATGCTTCACGACACCACGCGGCGGCCCCGTACTCTCCTTGACTTGACTCAAGGGTTACCGGTACTCACCAAAGTGCCACATCAATGTAGTAAACTGCTTCAACCGTGTCGGTATACCCCACACAGTTCCCTCACATGTTGTTGCTACTTTCTAAGAAGGTATCCCCCAGATCCGAGTTAGGATCTATGAAACTCCCAAGACGGGCCCAACAATATTAAAGCAAACAAATCAGGCAATTGAAAACACAAGTGATCTTAGTCCTAAGGTACACCTCACTTTTAAGTTTCCCCAGCAGAGTCGCCAGTTCTGTGATCGGTGGAAATAGAACTGACTGTTTTTTAAGCTGGTTTCACGAAATATCGCGGAAGCAAGAGTCGCCATCGTCTTTTATGTTCTCCAACATGGAAAGGACAAAAGCACAGCAAAATTCCTTATGAGAATGTTTCTCGGTTCGGGAGGTAGATTTATAGAAAGGGAAGGTGTTAGCACCCTTTCTATCTGTGGTTATCCACGGGCTCTTAGGTACTTGCTCTTATGTTTTCAAAAATTTGTTTGCTTTTCAAGTGTGTGTGGGTTTTGAAAAAGTTTCGTTTGAAAAATTTCTAAGTAACTCTTGTATCTGTCCTCAAGAGTGTATGAAAAATTTGTTTGAAAACTTTTAGAAAGTGCGGGTGCGAAAAGTTGTTTTTGTTTATTTGAAAAGAGCAAGTACTTATGAGAATCTACCTACCCTAAGGAATTAGGCTGTGTAAGAGTCCTTTAGATAGTGCTATCCCACCATTGAGAGGTAGGTAGCACCATCGTTGGAGGTGTTCGGGTCAATTCGATTATCGGGACAGTGTGGTCACCGAAGCAATGGTAGGACAACTTAGAAGTAACCCTAACGTCTTAGATCCTTTTATACGAGGCAACCGTTTCGAGGCAACTGGATCTTTAGACAAAGGGTGACCTCTAAGACGTCCTATACTTGATTACCACGTTTCGAGGCAACGAGTGAAGCGTACCCTAAGAGTGGCATGTGCTTTGTGTGTTGTTTTTTTAGTTAATTGTCTTTGTACATGTTATTTGTGAGCTACGGATTAATTTTATTTACATACATTCTTTCATGCATTTGACAGTTAGGGGTGCGGAAAGTAAATTGCAGAAAGATAAATTATACGCTATTACAAGGCGCGGGTCTATACATCGCCAAAAAATACAAAGACCCGTTTTGATAAATAAGTACGAGAAATTAAATAAAGCGGTAAACCTATTTACTATTACATTCTTGAAAGCAATTACATAATAATCAAAATGAAATAAATGCGCGCGAATAAAAACTAATCGGGAATGCCTTAAGGGTTTTGACCCTTTTAAGAAAAGAAATGAATTTTTTTTGTCTTTTTTGTGATTAAATGAGAAATTGTTAAACTAATTAATTAATTTATTAAAAGAAAATATTTTTTGTTTTTATATTTTTTAATGAAATAAAATAAAAGGAAATAAAGTTAAAAGTTAATTAAAAACCTAATTCTAAACTTATTTTAATTATTAAGAAAAAAGTTAAAGTTGCCTAATTAATAATTAATTCAATTTATTAGTATTCAATTACAAAAAATAAAATGAAATTAATAATAATAATAATGTTAGTTCTTTTTTTTGGATTTTTTTATAAAATATTAGTTATGTTAGTAGTTAATAAAAAGGAATAAGAAATAAAATTAAAAAAAAAAGAAAATGACAAAATAATAAAAATGGAGAGCAAACCCAAATGGGGTATGGGCCAGAATGGGGGGGTTTTTGATTGAGATTTGAGGCCCATTTGAATCCAGCTCGTTTGACTTTCTGGAATCCAGTGCTTGTTAGTTGACTGGGCGCATGGTGAGGACTACCTCCTGGCCTTCAGATCTATGAGAGAGGCCACTTGGCGCTTGGATCTGTGAGGTGTATGGTGCTCCACGTTTGGGAATCTGCACAAGAACACATTAGAAAAAATGACATTTGAATTATGGGGGGACCTGGGAATCGAACCCAGGTCCCAGTGATGCCTAGCCACGCCTCCAGCCACTGAACCAAGTGTGCATGTTTGTTAGAATAATAAGAAAAAAGCATAATATCCAATAAACACACTATATGCTGAACCAAAAAGAAAAAGCGCGCTATATTCAAATTCACCAATCATATGGCAACACGCAGTCATCTTCTCCATTTCCTGTAAAATATAAAACACATAGCGGGGGTTTTAAACCCCCACAAAATGCAAACATTTTAAAAATAGCGATTAGACGCTCGTGCAATATAAATTGGGCGCGAGATATGTCTTAGATTCGTCTCATCACGCCGGTTTCAGCCATGTATGTTTGGAGTTCTGATTTTACAATATGGCAAAATCCCCAAATCACAAGCTTTGAAAAACCTAGAACTCAACAATGGTATTTCGCGTTTTAAAGCACCATAATCAAATTGAATTATATGGAAAGCTTCGTATGGATCCTGTGGGCACAATGCAATCAATAAAAAGTATTAAAAACGCATGAATGGATGATTGTGATTTTGAAAAAGAAGGTAAACCGTATGACTTATGTGGCACGAGTTCTTGAGGTTTTTGGCTTGTTCTTGGCTGCAAATGATTCCTGGCAATGCTGGGAACGTATTGGGATCAAAAGGAAGGCTTGAATTATGCTGGAAAGTGGTTTTCAGTTTGTGATTTTTCTTTAAGTTTTTTGGATTTGCTTTGGTCGTTTGGTAGAGTTCTAGGTCGTGAATGATGTGTGGGAGGCTTGCATATATTGTTATCAATGAGAATCAGTCACTATAATGGACCTTTAACCCTTGCAATTATGTTTTGAGATTTCCATAAACACCATTGAAGAAACTTCCCTTTTTTTGTCCAAATTTGAATTTTATGCTTGAAATAGGCTGTACATGAATTTGGTATGTGTTTCATGATGCATCAAAGCCATTCAAGCCACAAAATATCCCTTAATTAATTTTTTTATTTTTATTTGAATTTTAAAGATTTAAAATGAATTAAATCAAATAAAATTAAATAAAAATGGAAAAATTAATTTTTAATCTTGAAATAAATCATGGGACACGTGGATGGCATGACAAGGATGAATCAAGTGGAAAAAGTGGGCCCTTTTGTCAAAAATTGAAGTTTCAAGGATAGTTGACTTTTGCCATTTCACAAAAATTTCCCAACTTCTCCAATGCATATCTTGCTCAATTTTGATCATATGAACATGTTCTTGGACATTTTGGAAAGGTCTTGAAGTCCTCTAACCAATGCCTTTGGTCCCGTGTCATTTGAATTTACCAATCTCAAGTTATGGTCTTTGACTTAAAGTGCCTTTTTGTTGACTTTTGAAAATGACCTATAATGTTGAAATTGATAACTTTTTGTGAGAGCATTTCTTGGACTTGGAATGTGAAGATGAATTGAAGGAAATGTCATCCCCTTAAAAATGAGCATTGGATGGGATTTTTCTGATGAACCATGAAAAAGTTATGCCTTGGTCAAGTTACAGTTGACTTTTCAATTGTCCAAAAATAGAAACTTTTGACACCTTGATGATTTTTGAGCCATTCTTGTGAAATCATGATCAAGACTTGATCAAATGATGATTGTGGCTTCAAAATAAGATGTTGACCAAAAATTTTGACTTTTGACTGCCAAATGACCATTTTACCCCTATAGTTGACTGTTGAGCAAATGGGACTTTTGACTGTGCAACTTGACCTTGTGAGCCTTGAAACTTGACATGTAGGTGCTTGACAATGTGTATGAGCATATGGGACTTGATTGAGCCCTTGAAAACCTCAACTTCCTTGCAAGAGCCAAAACCCTAATTTGACTGGCTTAGGAGGATGGTTGACTGTGTAGCCCTTGAGTAGACTTTGAACCCTTTGAGGTGATGCTTGTCAAAACTTTGAAGGATATGGGAGGGCAAATTTTGGGGTACAACATTATGCATTGTTGATGCCTCTATTAATTGGCAGATTATTAAGTTGGGAGTTTTGCTCCATTGGTACCACATGCATGTGCATAAAAATAAGTCGCATTTAATGTTGCATTCTGAGTTGTTGTGTGGATGGATTGATGATGTTAATATTGTTAAAGAGCTGCAAAGTGGTGATTTTGTATGAACCGTTTCTAATATACTATTTATCATAGATTCTATTATATTGTTTGATATGTCACCTATTCTGTTTGAATGTTATCCATATGTTGGTAACGTGCAGGTAATCCAGAGTGAAGGCAGTTTACCTTCAGTAGTTTGAGTCGGTGTCATTGCTCTGATACGTAACACTCGGGGGGATGAACGTTTGTTGCTTTATCGTTTTTATTATTTCAGTTGTTGAATTTTTAAGTTGATTTTCATTAAGCACTTGTTATTTGGAGTTGTTTTAGTTGAATAAAGATGTTACATTCTTTTAAGTCGAATTTTATGATTCCACTGCGTAGTTATGAAAGTTGTTGGTTTTAAAAGATTAACTTATGTTGTTGTTGGTTCATCCGAATTTAAGTGTTATCTATTTATGTTAAATGTTGTTATTTTAAGTTAAAATTGTAGCATTTCATTTGTTTGTTGGAAATTTGAAAACTCTTATTTTATATAATTCGTTGGATAGAATAAGGTGTTACATACTACACTAAGCGAGTACTGGGTTGGCAGGGTTGAAACGGTTAAGACTTGAATTTGAACAAATCATCATGAGCTAGATGATGAAGTCTATAAATGTTTAAGCATTCCAATTACAAACCCCATAGTACTTCAAGAAAAAATACATATTCTTTTCAAATCCATGATACCGGTTATATATACCTTGGAAGCAAATCCTTTAGAAGAAAACCTGAACTTCAAAGTATTTCGCTGCTCCTGGTCTATTAGAGCAATAACAGTCCTAGATTCAGAGGAAATTGAAACTGGTGTAGAGCCAGACTCATGCATTTCCTTCATTTACTTGAAACATTGCATATTTAACATTAATATTTAAACATTAGACATGGTAAGAAAAACTAAGTCAATGACAAAAGAGCCAATTCATAGTTAGATAAATTGTCTACCTTCCTGTTATTATGATCATAAGAGCTCAAGTGTGCTTCAAATTCCATTACTAATTTGTATTGCTTGTTGCAGAGTTCACAATAAAACACCTTCCAGATTTCTTTCACCTCAGTTTGAATTTTTTTCTCATGTTCAGCTAACACTTGGATTTTCATAATTTTCCTGAAGCATGCAGAAGAAGTCACCAGGTAATAAAAACTGCAGGAAATTATCAAGATCTTCCAAAGTTAATGGTTCCTTATGACATACCAATCCGGTAAAAAGGCATGCATATAAGTTATATGTTGCCTTATGCTACCAGGTGCAGGTTTGAGAAAATATAAACATCAACCTCAACACTACAATATGATTTTTTCATTAAGAACACTACCACTTAAGGTTAAGAGTTATAAATCATACCTCATGTTTCCTCATATTCTCCTCTTTGCAAGCATAGAAGAGAGTTTAAACACAACAATGGGGTTTGGTTTCCCGATAGGTTCAAATAATTCTACACCATTAATTCGGATCCCCGTTCCTTTTTCCATTTCAAAAAGTGAAAAAGATTTGGATATGATAGCATCATATATTCTTTATCATCTATCATTTGTTGTTGAAATCAACTCCATCACTGTAACACCAGGAGGAATTCCTTGAGCAGTTTTAAAATTATGCAGAAGAGAATGCATACTGGAGAAAACACAACTGAACAATATATACTCTATCTTTTAAATGTAAAATATATAATAATGTATCAGATTTAATTTTCTTCTCTTATGCAGCACAGATGAACATAGAACTAAAATTTCATACAAAATTTCCATCATATAATAAGACTACCAGAAGACAACATGGCCTCAGTCAATTAAACAAAAGCTTACTAATGTCTTATAGATATAAAAGTATAACTTATATAGTCAAATATCAAAATGCATAAAGTACACACTACACATATAATCTTTAATTATTATATGTACACATAATGAAATAACCTTAATTTCATAACCCTAGAGTCGTTTCATAACAAAGTTCTGAGTTGCAAACTGTAGTTAAAAATATCATTTGATTCGTGAGTCTAAAACTATCAAGTTACCATATTCATAGCACCAGAAAAAAATCATGTTGGCATTACATTATGATTATGCCATCGATTATAAGTCACCCTATTGCCAACTGAAAAACTTATACGTACATATTAATAAATGGTAATTTGAATGAATTTTATTAACCTTCTTGCACTCTTAACGTATCTTTTTTTCTTCTTTTATTATGCTTTAAGTCCATCAAAAATTCATCAATATTAGCAGCGTGAAGAAACCAAAATAAATAAAACTGTGATGATAACACGAAGTAAGTGATAATTTAAAGAACTAAGAATTTTTTTGGGATTAACTTTTTATAGTTGCAGTTGGTCCAGTGATATTGCATTTCCTGGAAAGAAACTTTTTGAGTGAACTTGCGCCACTCATTTTGAGAGGGGAAAGTGACATGAAAAGATGAAAGTTGAGACATGACAATAAGATCCTTAATTGCAGATAATTAAAATAAAAAACATGATCTTTAATAGAAGTATCATGAAGCAAAATCCTTGGACCAGTAACAGGAGTAAAGGGAACACATGATTGTAACTTAAGATGATAAGATGAACCATAATTATAATAAGCATTTAAGTTTATTTTCATTTTCTTTTAGACATTTCTTCAAACACATAGTTAGCAACAAAATAAAGAAACAACATCTAATATTCTCAAATTTCACCAAACTTATGACAATCAGCATAAAAAAACACAATCACAAAGACATGGATAGATTGAGAGAGACATTGGGAGAAACAATTTTACCTTTATCATGGAGTTTGTCTGAAGTTATAGAGCATAGCCACCAACATTGCCAGAAAAACATCCACCATAATAACTACTACACAATAGAAAAATACAAAGAAATGGGGATTTAAGATCAAATCTGCTTAAGGACCATTTCCTACTCAAAATGAAACAACGTTGTTTGTGTTCAGAGAATAGAACGGACAAATACACGCATCAAAGAAATAAAAATTCGTTAAAATTGAAATTAAAAAACTACTTTCATTATGTGAACATCATGACCCAAACAAATCTGAGAGACGCGCGATGGACGGATTCACAGGTTTTGAAAGAGAAGGAGGGTGGTGGTGCAATTGCTACGTTTTGCTTTGGTTTCAAAAGAGAAGGATGGTGGCGGTGCGGCAGAAACAGGGTGGTAGAAATACGGTGGGGGTAAATATGGGTAATTTGAATGATAGATAAAGAGGAACAATATCAAATAAATATGGAATGAGATTTGAAAATGATTTGAGGAAGAAGATGAAAGAACGAAGAATGGACGTAGAGAGACTTATTGAAGATGGAAGAATGAAAATTGGAAGCATGAATGTGGAAGGATTGGAATGAATGTATGTTATATGGAAATTATGAACTTTGAATTTGTAGCCACAAATTGATTAGTAATATGAGAAAATGCAGTAACTTTCCATTGTCCAACAATCACATTTATCGTTGTTTGTGATTCCCACTTATAGAAGAATTCTAATAATCATCATCTAGTATAATTATACATTAAAATAAATAAAAAATTAGTTATAAAAAATATTGTGTTGACACATCACATTAAATGCCAAAACAATATGGTGATATGAGTAGTTCAAAAAGCCTAATTTGTCCTTAGTGATTAGTTTTAATGTTAATTTTAATCAAAAGAGTTATATTGTAATATACCAGTACTTTAAAGTTTATATATTTATATTAGATGAATAAATATTAAATATATTTATATTTATATATTAGTTAATACAATTTGAGCGGTTCTTCTTGCGTATGACTCTCCTCGATGTTATCTCCAATTTCTCTTCACAAATCAAGAGCTGATTGCGCGAAAAAGATCCCCAAAATTCGAATGTGTTAAATGTCACTTCTTGGATTTTGACCTAATCTTAAACAAATGTTGCCTGATTTCTAAAGTTTGTGATTTCCTAAATTTGCAATATCTTAAGATGATTATTTTTACACGTGATCATAAGTGATGTCGCTCACGAGTTTATCTTCAAATATCGAAAGAAAATTGCGTTTGGAAGACTTTGAAAGTTATCAAATCGTCGCAAGTCAATTGTTTGATTTCAAAATGTTCTTAATCATCATTGATCTTGAAATTTGTAAAGGTTGATGATGGTTCTCAAAGCATGATTGTTTAGCAATAAAGTTCCATTTTTATTAAGCATGGCATGCGAGTTTCATTTTGAATGAAAATTTAGTATGGACAAGAGGCGAGGATTAAGACTGTCGTTTAGATGACCATGGCTTTGGGATTGAGTTAACCAAGTTAGAATTGGATTTTTAAACATTTATTTTGTTTAGAAGTCTGATTGGAGTACAAGGCGCATTGGTTATTTGATCATTTTGTGATTTCTTGAAACCCAAGTTACCAAACCAAGATGTTTTAATCCAAAACATTCAACTGAGAATTGAAAAGTTTAAATAAATTCAAGTTTTGAATAATAAAATTCACTACACCAAATTTATTCAAGGACTTTGTATTTATTACATTACAAATGGAATGATATATAATTTTTTGTTTTGTTACAAAGAATTACAAGTTTTTTTGTCTACAAAGAGAGAATATTTATTCTATGTCTTCAAGTCTCTGTTGCTTCATCTTCAAGTAATCAATCCAAGCTTCATTTGCATCCACGCCTCGTGCCCATGAAACAAGAAAGGAAGTTAGAAAGCATGTGAAAATTCAAGAATTAATTGCTAAAACAAGTTTGAATATTCATCATTAGGGTTTGTATGTGGAATCAGATTTAAAGGTTGCTTGTTTTAATCATAGTCCATCTTCTCCTATTTTGCAAATCACAAGGTTTAGGCATTGGTCCACAAAAAGGGAAAAGAAAATTGCAAATATTTTCTATTGCAAAATAGCATAAAGCCCAAGGCAGCGTCACAACAAACAAGTATATGCAGCAGGGCAAAAGGCAACAAACAAGTCAAACTACCAAGGCAGCAGCAGTGCAAGCAAGCAAAACAAAAGAAGTATAACAGCAAGTCTAAGGCTGCAAAGCGGCAGCAATGCAAGCAAACAAAACAAAGGAAATATAGCAGCAACGCAGCAAGGGTAGCAAGCATACAACAGTCCAAACAAGCCTGCAATAATATGGCAGCAGAGCAGCACAAATAAAACAAAATTGGAACAAGGCAAAACAACAAATTAATTTGCTCATTAAACCAAGTGTATCATCACTTTCCTAATTCATACAAACCCTTCAGATTTTTTGAATAAAAGTAAGTGTGCTTTACATCATTGAAATATGAGAGAGGAAAGGATATCACCTAAGCATACATCAATCCAAACAGCCTGCAAAATTGTACCAAGTCAGCCATGTCCAAACCTGCATCATATAGTCTACACATGACATCAAAATAGGCAATCCCTAAACCTGTTGCTTCCCTGTATCATAAACAGTCCAAGAGTTGCACTAAAATGGCAAAACATCAACCTACATAAAGAAAGGATCAAAACAGTTTCATAACAATTCAAACTGGTCATTCTTTTTCCCCACTTTTCATCCTTATTCCAATATAAATAAGACCATTGTTTCATTGCACAGGGAGAGAGCAGTTAGCCAGCAAAAAAAAAACAATATAACACAAACCAACCAAACCAGCAAGCTAACTGTTAGAGAGCAAAAACCAGCAAGCTAACTGTTAGAGAGCAAAAACCAGCAAGTTAACTATTAGAGAGCAAAAACCAGCAAGCTAATTGTTAGAGAGCAAAAACCAGCAAAGATACAAACAAAAACTAGCAACGATACCAACCAAACCAGGAAAGATACAAACAAAAACCAGGAAAGATACAAACAAAAACCAGCAAAGATACAAACTAAACCAGCAAAGATACAAACAAAAACCAGTAAAGATACCAACAAAACCAAATAAAAGATATAATAGAACCCATAAGCAATTGTTATCCATTCCCACACCGAATACCATCTACCGCGAATCCTCTAATTCAATACACAAACAAAAGCCCTGAAACGCACAAATTAGAAGAAACAACAGTGAGTAATTTTAATCAACAACAAACAGTTCACGAATTTGACAAAAAAAGGGAAAGGAATTCAAGTTCACTTGAGTCAAAGCTTTGGACAAAATCGTGAATTGCTGGAATCAATAAGTCTCCTTTTTTCTTATAAACATGTTCTAATCGTTTGCTTCCATGTTGCGTTGTCCTTAATGATTGTTGTCGTTGCTTCTCTTATCTTTCTCGTGAGTGAGGACCGAGGGTTTTCTTTTGGAAACATATTTCTAGGGTTAACGAAACGTGAACGTTGTGGGATTTCCAGTCAGAGAGTTTGGATGGAGTTTGATGACTTGGTGAGTGGAATTGCGAGTAGGGAATAAGTCTTTGTTGATCGTTGAAAATCAACGAAGGGGTGTGAGTTGAGAGAAGAGAGTGAGAATACAGAAAGAAGAATTGAAGAGTGTTGTTTTACATTTCCATAAAGGAGGTGCTGCCTCATTCTGTTTCTGGCTTTTAGGGTTTCACAAACCCCATTCTCTCTAGTAAAACATGGGTTGGGCCTGTTCGATTTGGCCCAACCCATTTCTAAAATTTTGCCTTTTGTGTTGATAGAAGTACTCAAGTAAACGAATGGATAATTTGGTGCAGTGGTTAGGGAAATGTCTGGTAAGCGCAGTACCCTGAGTTCGAGACCCCCCGAGGACGTTTTTCTTATTTTCTTCATTTTTGTTGGACAAAAACACAAACAAAAAAAAACTAACTTTTGGGCCTAGCGGGTTAGAGCCCAGCGCCCCAGTTTTCCGCCCCCCTTATTTTTACTACAAACCCCCATTTTACCTTGTTTTAATAATCTTTAGTTTAGATTTTAAAATTTAATTAAATAAAGTATAAGTTTCTAAATTAGTTGATTTTCTTAATTAGATTAATTTAGGACTTTGTGAATAATTTTGTTAACACTTTAGTTTAAAAAAACTTTCTTTTAAATTATTTAGTTTCTACACAATAAAAAAATACTAAAAGACAAAAAAATATACATGCTTTTGATTTAATTCTTTAACCAATTAATAGAATAGATTTTTGCTATTTTTCTTTTAAAACTCTTTTTTCAAACAAAAATACTAAGAGTTTCTATACTTTATCAATTAATTTTTACTTCATAAACTATTGTAATTTTAATTAATTCATTCAATTCGATTTGGTTGTATTGATTGTCTGTTTTGACTTTTAATTGCATTGATCCATTCCCATTTGTAAATTTGTACCCCCATTCCTGAAAGCTCTTTAATAGCGTAGAATTTCAATTTCCTCAACTTATTGTTTTCCTTACACTGTATAGTAATTAGGCATGCATGGCAAGATTCAAAATTAATCGCTATACAACCCTAATCAAAGAACAAAATAACTTGAAACAAACACACTTTTTCACACGCGCACCCCTAGGGTAACCTCGCTCGTTGCCTCGGAAACACAGTCATGTACCTTGAATATGGGACGCTTTAGCAAAGACCCTTCGATAAAAAAGATCGTAGTCCCTCGATGCTGCCTTCGATAAAACGATCTAGTCCCTTACGAAAATTGCTAAAGTGTCTCACAAGTTACCTTTTATGACTGTACAAACGTCCCGCGCCTGTCCCTTCACATCCAACAATGGGGCTTCTTACTAAATCAATGGTAAGATAACAACATCTAAAGGAGGAAAAGAACATTTAAGACCTTTTGAGTATGTAGATTTTCTCTTAAATTGCTCGCTTGCTCACAACCAAACATTTTACACCAATACTTTCACATTAAAAACTTTTTCAAAAGACAAAAACCTTTTTGTATACGAGAACCATTACAAAAATATCTTTTCAAAAAACACAATACACAAACACCTTTTTGAACTATTTTTCGAAACAACACTTTGTATGCGTTCTTATAGAGACGAGAACCATTGCAAAGACATTCTCAAAATACTTTCAAAAATACACCACAAGCACATTCAAACAAAAGCAAGTGATCTAGCGAGTAACTAAGAGCCCATGGAAAACCATTGATGAAAAGGGTGCTAACACCTTCCCTTTTCATAATCTACCCCCCGAATTCAAGAAATAATCTCGAAAGGTCTTTCCTGTGCTTTTTTACCTTTCCTTTTGGATAAAAGAAAAGTCGGTGGCGACTCTTGCTAACCGCACAATTGCGGTCGGATGCAAACGACCCAAGTCAGTTCTCCCACCGTATCACACATGTAATGCATGTTTTAGGCATCTTTGATCATCAAGAATGATTCCAACTTACTCTATGGTATCTCAGGAATCGATTTGAGTGGACAGTTAGCCTTGAGGATGGCTGTATGATGGATTTCAAGTTCGCCCTTAGTTCTTGCAAAATTCAATCTCCAACACCTTGTTTCTTGCATAACTTTTTTCGTCCTCTCTTTGTCTGAATATCCAATGTATATATAGGAGAAGAGATTAGGTCAAAAGATGGGCTTGGACATAATGTAAAACCTATATTTGGTTTTGTTTGAAAAATAGATGGGAATATGACAAAACCATGAAGATTTCTTTCAAGAACAATTCCACGCGGTTTGTAATGTGATATTAGGCCTCCAAAAGATTTGAATCAAAAGCCTTTTATGCTTTATATATTTATTTAATATTTATTTGATTTAATTTTGAATTTAAATGAATAAAATAAAAAATAAAAGAAATAAAGATCACAAAAATAAATGAATGGACTTAGAAGTCTCTTATGAGGTCAAGGACACGTTTGGACTTTAAAAGATAAGCCAATTATCCCAAAAATTTAAGTTTGCTCAAATTGGATTTTATGCATTTTCTCAAAATTGTCCAACTTGTACCAATCATAACCCTCTCAATTTTTGTCATATAAATGTGATCTTGGACTTTTTGGAAACCTCAGGATGTTCCCTACAATCTTAATGTTGGTCATTTTTTCATTTGAAGACTTTATCTTTATGTAAATTGCTTTGACAAAAAGTATCTTTTTATTGACTTTTAAAATGACCTGTAATGTTTTGGCCCATATCTCTCAAATGAAGAATTTTTGGACTTGAGCTTAGAGAGACAAAGTTGTAGAGAATTGAATTTCCTTCAAAATAAGCTTTGGTTGAGAATTTGATGGTGAAGAATGTGAAAGTTATGTTTGGTCAAAGTTCAGTTGACTTCTCCTTAAGAAAACCCTAATTTAGTAACTTTTGACTTTTGATGAATCTTGAGTTTTCTCGATGAATCATGATCAATCCTTGATTAAATGATGAATATGACCTTAAAATATTGATGTTGACTAAAAATCTTGAAGTTTGACTGTATGTTGACCATATTTGACTTTTTGTCCAATACAGTTGATTTTCAATCATCTGACTGATTGACTGAGCAAAATTGTGCTGTAAGGCTTGAAACTTGGTATGAGAACACTTTGAAGCATATAAGAGACCGTGAAGTCCACTTGAGACATTAGAAGTCCAATTTTCCTTGAAATAAACAAAACCCTAGTTGTAGGTCACTACTTAGGATGAGGGTTTGTCTGACCAATTCCCGTTGTAGTCTTGAGTAATTGAGAACTCTAGGAGCATGAGGAGATCTTGAACCAATTTGTATTGAAAAATGGAAGGGAAAATTTTGGGATACAACAATTACCCTTTTTCATTATAATCATCATATCCTAGCTTGTCAACACAATATTATCGGACATGATAAGGAATATCCACAATACAATTAACTAGTTTGACAATGAACAAGTTCTGAAGCAAATTTAAGTTTCAATTCTTTTCCACATAACCATGTATTTAACGTTGAGGGTGGCATCCATAATCGTATCCTCTTGAGCCAATGCAAAGAAAAAAAATTATTATGTTGGGTTCGTCGGTCCAGCAAAAAATTATCCCGTCTTCTACATGTCGATAAATATTTATCTAGAGAAAGCCTACATATTAAATTGGAAGTTTGTCACCCAATGTCTTCAAGATTATAAGTTTCTTGAAGAATTAATTAATTAGTTTATCATTCTATTTCCTCATCTTCATTCAAAATCTTGTGGAATGAGGACAAACTTGATAGCTTTGCTCCCTCTATAGATACTAGATAACCAACCCGTGCTTCGCACGGAAATATTAAAAATAAAACTATTTTTTTTATAATATATATATATATATATATATATATATATATATATATATATATATATATATATATATATATATATATATATATATATATATATATATATATATATATATATATATATATATATATTAATTTTTTGATGTGAAAGACAATAAATTTAAAAAAAAACATTTTAATCAATAATATATGAGATTAAATTACACATATTTATATTATATCTACTTACATAGACAAATTATTTAGACTTTTATTTATAAGAAATCATAAAATTTATCTTATAATATAAGAGAAGTTTTATGGTTTCTTACTAATATCATTTTTTGCACATCATTTACTCAACTAAATAATTGATGTTCTTTCTTATATGTTTTATGTTTATTAAGACTAATAAAATATAATTAAAATTTATTGTTAAATTTATTTGTTAAGGAAAAATTTGTAAATATTAATCTGTATAAAACCAAAAATCAATAAAGTTATAACTTAATATAGATTTATTTTAAGAAATGAATAAAAAATTGATTTTATCTAGATTACAAAAACTTATTAAAGAAATAATTTTAATAATAATAATAATTATTATCATTTAAATATTTATTTAATCATTAATTGAAAATAAATATAAATTATAGAAACATATAAACTATAATAATAAAAGTTATATAAATTGAGATGTTATTAAGATACAATAATTATAAAATATACAAAATTAGAATATAATTATCATCATCTAAATTTATGTAATAAAAAATAAATTAAATATTCAAATGACTTATTTATCAATATCATTAATATTGTCGGACCTAACACAATCAAGTGAAAGAACTTCACACGAAAGGAAACTTCAAAATCGAACCATTATAAAACCAAATAACAAAAAAAAAATTATCGGTTGTTAAGCCTATGTAAAATTAGAACCAAATACAATAACCTAAAAAAACACTTTTTTGTAGAATTAATATAAAATAATATGAGATCTTCTAATAACACAACTATATTCAACTCTAAATTCTAAATCATAATACTTCAAAGACTTATGATTTTTGGCACGTTATGTGTTTAACCCCTACTAAATTAAAACTTTTCAAACACATTTTTAGCACGTAGGATTTCCAAATATTATCTTAAGCAACATATGTATGATCAACTATTAGACCGAATATAAAAATTATTAGTTTTATAATTTATACATTAAAACTCGTATAAAGGTAAATGAAAGAACATACTTATAAATAGTAATAAATGAATCAATAGTAACAATAACAATGTGCTAGATAAATATATTAAGGATAAAGATATATCTATTTATGTGAACAACTATTTACAAATTATCACTAAAATAACGAAAATTACATCAATAAAAACATACATAAACCACCATTTCTTCCAAACAACAATGATCCAACACAAGTTTATCCTCTTCTCCTTATTCAAATAGAAAAAAAAATATATAAAAAAATAGAGTTTAAATATATGTAATTAAATAACCCAGTCTCTATTAAGCCACACAAACTAAAAACAAGACATATATGTAAAGAGAAACCAAAACTATTATAAAAAATAGAAGATCACCATCAAAGATTTATTTTGTAGAAAATGATGATAAACCATTATCACATTTTTATATAACTGGTTATTATGGATATAGATAGAACAATATATAACAAATAATAAAACTAATAACATATTAATTAAATTTTATATCAATATAATAAATGATCTAAAAATTCAATCAATAAATTTTTTAAATATAATTATGATCTAAAAATATAATTTAATTAGTGTATTTAATTAATAATTTTTCTTATATATATAATATTAGTACATTATTTATATGTCAGTAAGAAAATATAATATATTTAGTTTTTTATTAATATATTTAACATTATATTTTCATTGTAATGCCTTTTTTGACAAAATTTATTAGTATATATATATATATATATATATATATATTTATATATATATATATATATATATATAATATATATATATATATTATATACATATAATATATATATATATATGTATATATATATATATATATATATATACATATATATATATATGTATATATTATATATATATATATATATATATATATATATATATGTATATATATATATATATATATATATATATATATATATATATATATATATATATATATATATATATATATATATATAATATATATATATATATATATATATATATATATATATATATATATATATATATATATATATATATATATATACATTATATATATATATATATATATATATATATATATTATATATATATATATATATAATATATATATATATATATATATATATATATATATATATATATATATATATATATATATATATATATATATATATATATATATATATATATATATATATATATATATATATATATATATACATATATGTATATATATACATATATATATATATATATACATGTATATATATATATATATATATATATATATATATATATATATATATATATATATATATATATACATATATGTATATATATACATATATATATATATATATACATGTATATATATATATATATATATATATATATATATATATATATATATATATATATATATATATATATATGAGTATTATTATTATTATTTGATAATTAATAATATTTTATATAAAAAATGAAAATTAGGATAATAAGATATAATAGTGTTAATTAGATATATTATTATTATTATTTATAATTCAAGTAGTCCGTTATATTATTATTATTATTATTTCACTATTATTATTAGTTAGATATATTATTATTATTATTATTATTTATTATTAATGGTGGTGGTTTAATATTATTATTATAATTATTATTATTTATTTTAATATAGGATTTGTATAATTAGGGTCTGTATTTAGAGTTGTTGTTAAGATGATATGTGGTTAGAATTGTTATCAAGATGACATGTGGTTAGGGTTGTCATCATGATTTCTTTGAATTTAGATTAAGTAGATTCACATCTTTTTGTTTTTATATGGATTAGTTGTCGAATATTATAGCTGCTCAGATTGATGCAGGGTGTTGAAAGCCTCTACGTACAGTGCGCGCGAGACCTCATGTTTTTTATCTTCTTTTTGCAAACGACCTTATTCTTTTAGTATATACCACTATAAAGTAGACTTATTGCATCAAACATTGTCTAGACCAGGGGCGGATCCAGACTTTATATATTGGTGTGGCTAAACATAAAAGAAATTATCGACTAAAATATATTGAAAATAAAAAATAATATTGTTTGATGAAGTGTATTTACAATGAAAACCGTCTAGTATCAATTTCTTGAAAATAAGCTAAAATAACATCATTGTTAATTGTTCCAAGAACATCTCTTTCTATAAAAGTTACAAGACGATCATTTAACCATTGATCACCCATTTTGTTACATAGCTGACTCTTCACAAACTTCATAGCTGAAAAAACACGTTCCACGCTCGCAGTTGCTACTGGCAAGACTAAAGCCAACTTCAGAAGCTTATAAACTATATCAAAAGTGTTGCATTTTTTTGTTTCCACAAGTTTTGCACAAAGATCTGAAAGTCCGTTTAAATTTGCAAATTTTGGATCACATCGAACATTTCTAACATAATTCTGAAGCTGATGTCGTACCACCACTTCCGGCACATCTACAAAATCATTTGGATAAAGTTCAACCATCCTCAATAATTTTTTCACATCAAAAGATTCAAATGATGATGAGGGACTCAAACATGAAACACATTGTAAAAGTTCAGTATTCTCTTCATCAAACCTAGCATTGAGCTCATGCAACTGCAAATCTAAAACACTACATAAACAATCATGCTTATAATGATGCAAATTAGAAACACTAGAAGTGATAGCATGTCGTCTAGGTTTCTTCCCTTGCACGTACGCTGCATCCAAATCAGGCACATCAATATCATGCTTATTGCAAATTTCCATAACCTTAGATATAAGTTCTTCCCATCCATCATTTCTCATTTCTTGTAATTCATGTTTGGTGGCTTTGACAAGTGATAAAGCATTCAAAAGATCTTGATCACGCTTTTGTAGAACTACACTTAAATCATTTGTAAATCCTAAAATCTCAACCATCATGTATAACATGAAAATAAAATCAAAGGACTGAAGCACATCTAGCAAAAGCATAGTTTCACCATATTTTTCAAATGACGTATCTTTCCCGACTTCTTCAAGTACCTCAATAATGGCACCATATAAAGTCATCAAACTAGTGAGAGTCCTAAAGTGGGAACCCCAACGAGTGTCACCCGCTCTAGCAATAGACGATTCTTGATTTAATCCACTACCAGTCTCTATCTCACCCTCTTCAATCAATTTAGCAAATTGAGATACTTGTTTGTCCCGAAGCAATTCTTGTCTCTTGTTAGAAGACCGTATGAAATTAACAAGCATATTGACCTTATCGAAAAAACCACTAACATCTTTGTGAGTCTTAGCACATGCAACAAGTGCTAATTGAAGTTGATGGGCAAAACAATGCACATAATAAGCTGATGGATTTTCATTTTGAATTAAAGTTCTCAAACCACCAAACTTACCTCGCATATTACTAGCTCCATCATATCCTTTCCCCCTTATGCTAGATAAACTCAAGCCATTAATAGACAACAACTTCTCAAGTGCCTCCTTAAGTGACTTATCACTTGTTTCTTTAACACTAACAATCCCAAGAAACCTTTCTTTTACCAAACCATCACTATTAACATAGCGAATAACAACAGCCATTTGTTCTTTACCAGCAACGTCACCGGATTCATCAATCAAAACACAAAACACATCATCTGCAATATCACATACAATTTGTTTAGTTATTTCACATGCACAAGCAGCAGCAAGATCCTTTTGAATCTTAGGGGCAGTCATAAAGTTATTTCCTGGAGCACAATTTATTACCTTAGCTATCTCTGGGTTAATTTCCTTTAGAGTGTCCACCAACTCAAGAAATGGCCCCTTAAATAAAGAGTTAAAGGACTCGTCACTCCCTCTAAATGGCATGCCACACCTCAAAAGAAACTTAGTAGCTATAAGAGATGTGTTTACACGAACACGATATTCAGAATTCATTTGTTTAGTTTGATTAACAAATGCAGAGCTATAAGAGATGTGTTTACACGAACACGATATTCAGAATTCATTTGTTTAGTTTGATTAACAAATGCAGCCTTAATACTTTGGTTTGGGTTCATGAGAGCGTAACTCATATGCACACAGTCAATATGACTATTGTAAGAAGTTCCATGATTAGCCAATCTGTGAGAATTCTTCCAATCACCAAACCCCTCTGTCACAAAGTGATCTCCCCCGTATTTAGAGACATTCTTAAACAAAAAACATGGCAAGCAAAATGCCAGGTCCTTAGATTCACTATAATCAATCCAATCATACAAATCAAACCAATTTTTGCAAAATCTACGTCTTTGATTACCTTGAACAGACCAAGGGTAAACAAAATTGTAAGGAGGTTTATGACGACCTATTTTTAAATAAGCTTTCCTTACCTCATTTTGGATGTCAGGATGATAGCTTGAAATTGGAGGCCTAATTCCTGGATCGGTTTCCAATAATTCATAATCGACAACTTTAATACTCTCACTTGGATGTTGAGTTTCCGATGCTTCTAGATTTACCGAAGAAGTAGCTTTGTCTCTAGAAAGCACAGGGGAAAATTTCTTCATCCTATAAAGAGAACAATGAAACCATTAAAATTAGCTATTCACTCTATAAAGAAAGTAATAAGAACAATTTATTGTAAAGAAAATATTTATGAGAAATTGAAAATTTACTTTTTTAAAACAAATTGGGGTTTTAGGGTTCAACTCAAATAGAACAAAAGAATAAGAAAATTTTGAAGTAGTTAGTTTACCTTTGATTTTCAATCACCCATAAACAATGCAAAATGGTGGGGTTATTGGATTAATGAGAGAAATAGACAAATATGGAAGTTGGTGGGGTTTGAGAAGAAGAGAAAGGGTTTACTGTGTGAGAGAGAAAGAAATAAAAGAGAGAGAAAATTAAGAGATAAAAGTGAGTTGAAGAGTTATATAATATTAAATATTAAAATTAATTAATTAATTAAATATATATTAATATTAGAAGGAAAAAAAATCTGGTGTGGCTATAGCCACACCTAGCCTAAACGTACATCCGCCCCTGGTCTAGACTAATTATGTCAAGTATTAAGCCAAAAGATTAACTTAGAGAAGAGTTTAGTTTATTTCTCAACAAATACATATGTATAGCTTCGTAGGAGATTATGCATCACACATGTTCTAGAGAAGCCCAGAGCCTAAGATAGTATACAGGGCAAACATTACCCATGATAGAAGCTATAAAAACATATTTTGTCACATTACTAAGCAAGTGCAACAACGACTGAATGGCTGGAAGCATCAATGCTTGAGCTTGTTAGTCGTACATTATTGCTAAGTTGAAGGCCCAATCCAAGCAACTCCTCGAGGAGCGCGCGTCTGAGGATTCCCAACACCGCGTCCGACCACAGACTGCTTTTGGACCAGGGCGGGCCCAGTTCAGAACTATATATATATATATATATATATATATATATATATATATATAGTTCTGAACTGGGCCCGCCCTGGCCCAAAAGCAAGAACGAAGGCCCAATCCAAGCAACTCCTCGAGGAGCGCGCGTCTGAGGATTCCCAACACCGCGTCCGACCATAGACTACAGCCGTGCTCGCCGTTGCCCGCGAACATGGTGTCCCCGACCACGGGAACTCCAGCTCGAGCCCAGCTCGAGCACCCTCCTCGTAGGGCAGATTCTGACCGTTACCAAATCACCTGAACTCCGGAAAGACCGCGTCTTCGTCCCTCCTCATTTCTCGTAGAGCATCACCAGGAAGGAGACCACGTGCGGGTCCCCACTACACACGTAGAACCTGGCAGTTCCTTTATTGGGCCAGTTCTGGTCGGCCCAATGAGGGGACCTTGGCCCCGTGCTGGGGGCTATAAATACCCTTTGTTCCAAGAGGGTCAGGTATCCATCTATTACCCATACATATTCTTTTCTGCCTGCTCATTCCGTCACTTATTTTAGCATCGGAGTGCCTTGTAGGTACCCCCCCCCATTTCACTCAACTTCTGCTCAGAGCCAGTCGTGACGGTCCAAGTCTGATCAGGTTAGATCAGTGGCGCCGTCTGTGGGAATCTAGCTTCCCCGTCTTGCAAAACCTCGAAGACCAAAGCTCAAAATCACTTCCTACCATCATGGCTGACCAAGTTCGTGATGACCAAAACATCCGCGTCGTCGACACCAACAACGACCTCGCAGATAAAAATGGACTCCCCGACAACACCGGTAACCCCGGTCATAACACACTCCCCAGGGGCACCAACCCCGGGCCCTCAGTCCACCGCGATGGAGTTACTGCCTCATCTTCTTCAGTCCCTCTGCCGCTCAAAGAAGACAATGCAACTCCCACAAGCCATCAAGCTGCCCAATTTCAGGAAGTCCCTGTCCCCGCCGGGGCAGATGCCACAACCCGTGCACTATTCGCGGCGATCAATCAGACGAATTAATTCATCTTCGCCCAGGGGGAAAGATTGAGGGCACTAGAAGACGATCGAAGACCCGCGAGGAGACACAGGAGGCCCCATACTCCACCTCCTCGAGTAACAGAGGTACATCTCCCGTCTCCCCCGCGGAGACAATACAGAGACGCCTCCCGAAGCCCGTCTCCCTGACCTTGGGGAGACGACCCTCTTTAGAGAGGCAACCCGTCATTGAGATCGGAGGGCGCAGCCACGCCCCCATACGGAAAGAAAGAAGACACTCCAGAGACAGGCATGGAAGAATTAATCAACGAGCACCACGCTCGAGAGATTCCCAGCACGACCCGGACCGTCGGGCACAATAATATTTCAGGTCCCCATCCCTGTCCCCGGAGCGAAGTGACGAGGACGACCCCCGCGGTCCCCTGTCACAAGCCATCATGGAGGCACCCATTCCCCCGGGCATGGAGAAGCCTCCACATCTGAAAGAATACGACAGAGTCGCAGACTCAGTCGACCATATAAACGGGTTCGAGGCTACGTTGCACTATCACAATGTCGGAGGACCCATCAAATGCCAGTTGTTCCCCATGACCCTCGGAAAGGCAACAATGGATTGGTATAAAGGCCTCGCTCCTAGATCAATCACCTCGTGGCGAAACCTGAAGAACCAATTCACAAGTTCGTTCACTGTGTCTCGGTGACACCCGAAGACCGAGGCAGCACTCGAGGTCATCATCCAGAGACAAGATGAGACCTTGAGAGAATTTATTAATCGCTTCAATCGCGAAGCCATACAGGTCCCCTGCGTGGACCACATGAAAAGGTACTTGCTGGAGAGGGGGCTCCTTCTCGGCACAAAATTCAAAAAGGCAGTGGGAATCGAACCACCCAGAACATTCGATGCCCTCCTCAAGAAGGCCCGGGCGTATATGGATTACGAGGAAATGGAGGCGGCCAACAGAGCCCGGGACCCCAGAACTCGCGGATCCAACAACAACCCGCGCCAAGAAGCCGCTCCTCCTCGAAGAGCC
This sequence comes from Vicia faba, assembly GCA_948472305.1. NCBI lineage: Eukaryota > Viridiplantae > Streptophyta > Magnoliopsida > Fabales > Fabaceae > Vicia > Vicia faba. Next base: position 932,779,964 of record OX451736.1, on the reverse strand, counting down.
GGGGAGAAAAGAAAAAAGGACAGACCCCGAGAAGTCTGCGAGCAGAGAGGACCTTCTGGGCGCTTCACAGAATACACTCCGCTCACAGCTTCCCACGAGCGCATCTTGGCGGAGTGTGCCAGTACGGACTTCAAAGACGGCGGCGTCAAACGCCCCCGACCTGCTCCTGCCAAGCCCAGAGTAGACAAAAGCAAGTACTGTCAGTACCATAGGAGCCATGGCCATCTGACTGAAGACTGCGTCCACCTCAAGGACGCCATCGAAACCCTCATCAAGGGAGGGAGGCTCGCCCAATACCGGCGAAACGACGCTCCTCGTCGTAACTCCCGGGAGACAAGAGAACCGGAGGAAGACGCCCGACCCTCTGACGAGTCAGTCCCCGTCCAGACCGCCTTCTCCGTTACCAGACCAGAGGACTTCTATGTCCCCGAACACCTGCAGGAGCCGCTCATGACACACAGCAGGTGGTAATACTTTCTCTCCTCCATGGTCATCAATGGTGGAGGATTCAACGACCTAACTATCAATTCGGCCAAGAGAAAGCTGGATGAACTGGTCGACTCGACACCTCCGCAAATGGTGACCTTTGAGAGGGTAAAAGGTAGGTCGGAGCCTATCACCTTTTACCTAGAAGAGCTACCCGGAGGAGCCCCCAACGCAGTCATTCCCCTGCTGATAAGAGCGAGAATGGCTAACTTTGATGTGCACCGCATCCTCGTCGATGAAGGAAGTTCCGTCGACGTGATGTACAGTCAGTTATTCCTGACTCTGCAACTAGACGACTCACACCTCTCGCCATATGTAGGTTCGGACTTACAGGGCTTCAACGGCTCGACTTCCAAGCCTTGGGGATATGTCGAGCTCATGGTTACCTTCAGCAAGGGCACGGCGACGAGGCAGGTCAAAGTATGCTTCCTCGTCATCGACTGCCCATCCCTCTATAACTGCATCCTGGGAAGACCAACACTGGCAGAACTGACCGCGGTACCCTCCACCGTCCACTTAAAGATGAAGTTCTACACCAAGAGGGCATGGGTAGCTACCATCCAGGGGGACCTAGCCGCTGCTCGAAGGTGTTTCAACGCCGCATCTAAAGGACGCGACACAGTCGACACTGAGACAAGGCCCGCCAAGAGACCGGCGACGACGCGACAGGAGCCCGACAAGATAGAGCCCACCAAAGAGGAAGACAAGAGAGCTCCCCCAAAGGTCGACTCCATAGCTCTGGATGCTCGTTTCGACCAAGACGAACCTCCCAATGGAGAGCAAATCTCCCTCCGACCAATCCCGGACAGGGACTTCGAGCTAGTCCCCCTCGGCGCAGACCCAAGCAAAGGAGTGAAGATTGGCATCGACCTCCCCAACCTGGCAAGGAAGCAAATCAAAGCCTGCTTGCGCGAGAATGCTGACATGTTCGCCTGGAGTGCCGCGGAGATGCCCGGACTCGACCCTGAGGTCGCCTGTCACCGTCTCGCCATAGATCCTGCCGCTAAGGCCATAGTACAACGTAGGCGTAGGCAGTCTCTGGAGAAAACGGAGGCTGCTGAAAAAGCTGTAAAAGACCTCCTAGAGGAGAATTTTATTTCTGAAGCCCGGTATTCAACCTGGCTGTCAAACGTTGTATTAGTTAAAAAGAATAATAGCAAATGGAGGATGTGTGTTGAATATACCGATCTCAACCGGGCATGCCCGGAGGATGCTTTCCCTTTACCAAACATATATATGTTGGTCGACAACTCGGCCGGCTACAAGACATTGTCGTTCATGGATGCCTATTCAGGCTATAACCAAATCCCAATGGCCATGGGCGACAAACATTGCACTGCCTTCATGACCAGCTCAGGCAATTATTACTACAACGTAATGCCCTTTGGACTAAAGAATGCAGGGGAAACTTATCAACGTATGATGAACCGGGTGTTCCACAAACAGATCGGAGACATGCTCGAGGTCTACATGGACGACATGATCGTCAAATCCCGAGCAGACACCGATCATGTAGCACACCTCAAGGTTGTCTTCGCCCAAGCAAAACAATGTAAAATGAGATTCAACCCCAAAAAATGCACGTTCGGAGTCAAGGCGGGGAAATTCCTCGGGTTATACCTGACAGAACGAGGGATTGAATCCAATCCCGACAAATGTCGAGCATTCTCCGACCTCCCGACTCCCACGTTGAAGAAATAAATACAAGTCATGAACGGCATGCTCGCGTCACTGTTCCGCTTCGTTGCAAGATCCGCTCAGCACACCCTCCCTTTCTTTAGACTCTTTCGGAAAGAAGCAGCCTTCGAATGGCCCAAGGAATGTGAACGGGCACTGTGCCACTTAAAACAAAGTTTATCCCAACCCCCCGTGCTGTCTCGACCAGTCGACGGGGAGCCATTATTCCTATACTTGGCCGTCTCAAACGAAGCCATCAGCGCGGCTCTCATCCGCGAGACCGCCGACGGGCAGAAGCCCGTTTATTTCACGAGCAAAGCCCTACAAGGACCTGAGGGCAGATACCAACAGATAGAAAAAGTATCCCTAGCCCTCGTCAATGCAGCAAGGAGACTCAGACACTACTTTCTGGCCCACACGATCATCGTACGAACCGACCAACCGGTAAAACAACTCTTAGGTCGACCTGACATGGCGGGCCGAATGTTGAAATGGTCCTTAGAGCTCTCTGAATTCAACATCCAGTAAGAGAGCAGGAAAGCTCTAAAAGCACAAGCCCTGGCTGACTTCATCGCGAAAATGACCGCTCACGACCCGCCCGCAGGGAAAGAGCACAAATGGACCATCTTCGTCGACGGAGCCTCTAGCTCGTCCGGAAGCGGCACAGGGATCCTTCTGGAAAATGAGGAAGGCATAGTGATCGAACACTCGTTAACCCTCTCCTTCCCGATATCAAACAACCAAGCAGAGTACGAGGCCCTGCTCGCAGGACTAAGGCTAGCCAAGGACCTGGGAGCCCGCAAGATACAAATCTTCACGGACTCACAACTCGTTGCTTCCCAAGTCCAAGGGAGTTACCAAGTTAAAAACGACAACCTCGTAGAATACTTAAACTTAGTCAAAAAACACATGACAAAGTTTGACCGAGCAGAAATATCACACGTCCCACGCGAGCAAAACACAAGGGCAGGCATATTGTCCAAACTCGCAAGCACGAGAAAGAAGGGCGGGAACAAATCCGTCATACAAGAATCCCTGTCACGCCCGAGCATCGAGAGGTCCTCGACACCAGTCAAGGTACACGCTATAGGGGACACCTCGTCCTGGATGACCCCGGTGTACAATTTTCTGACAAAGGGAGAACTCCTTTCGGACCAGAAAGAGGCGACCATCACAAAACGACGAGCATGCTCCTACGTGGTGCTCGAGCACAAACTATACCGCAGTGGATTCTCCATTCCCCTCCTTAAATGCATCGATGAATCCACAGTCCCCGAGGTATTACGGGAAATACACGAAGGGATCAACGCCCAGCACATGGGCGGTAAGTCCCTGGCGAGGAAATCCCTTCGGGAGGGGTACTATTAGCCGACGATGCAGCAGGACGCCAAGGAACATGTTAAGAAGTGTGACAAGTTCCAAAGGCACGACGACATGCACCTCGCTCCACCTCACGAGCTAAGCATACTGTCATCCCCCTGGCCGTTTGCATGGTGGGGGATTGACATCCTCGAACCTTTCATGCAAGGAACATATCAAAAAAGTTCCTCATTGTGGCCGTGGATTACTTCACGAAATGGATAGAGGCCGAGGCTCTTGCAAATATCACCTCGCACAACATCCTTCGTTTCTACAAAAGAAACATCCTCGCCAGATTCGGGATCCCGAGAGCACTGGTCACCGAAAACGGCACCCAATTCACCGATCACGGATTCCAGAACTTCGTCACCAAACTAGGAACCAAACAACACTTCACCTTGCTCGAGCACCCTCAAACCAACGGGCAAGCCAAGGCCGCTAACAAAGTCATCCTTCGAGGACTCAAACGCCGGCTCAGCGAAGCTAAAAGAGGCTGGGTCGAGGAGCTGCACAGCGTCTTGTGGGCGTATCGCACCACGCCCCATTCCACGACTGGCGAGACCCCTTTTCGACTAACATACGGCACCGAATCCGTCATCCCAGATGATAGACCTAGATCACCAAAGTCCAGACCAAGCACTTTTTGAACTTCCATAGCACTCAACCGGTCTTCCAGTTGCTTGTATCTATCCTCAGCAGGAGGATATTGTTCTTCATCGAAGTCTGTCTCGTTGTCGGAGACCACAGGGCTAGGAGCCCTCCTTTCCTCTTGACTAACTTTCCCTCCAGATGAGGTGGTCAGATCAACTTCATTCTGTAGCCTGTTTCCAAACATATGCCATGTGTTAAACAATATTGTCCTCTTCTTCTTCTTCTTCTCTTTCAGAATCAGGGTCTTCAGGTCTTGCTGACCCTTAGCTAGATTCATGAACAACTCTTGGAATTGGGCATTTTGGGCCTGAAGGGCCTTGATAGCTTGCTCAGTTGAAGGTTCAGCAGACATGATGAGTGCTGAAATAAACAGCGAAGAAGATAAGAGCCCTGTAATGGGTACCTGTTTATGAAGTGCATGAGATGAAATGCGTATGATTATGATTTCAAAGACAATCGGGAGGTTTAAATTTGTAAACCAGAAATGAAACACACTTTATTAGATAAACTTTGGAATTCAAATTGTTCAACTGATGCCCTTAAGGCATTTACAAGAATGGAAATACTGAAAAGTAAATAAAAACTGGAAAGGAAATCATCAAAGGTCAATCAATGCTCCCATGGTCTCTTCTTATCAGTGCGGACATAATCATTCAGAATCCGCTCGTTCTCCAACTGCCTAGTCAACCTCTGGATCTTCTGATATTGCTCGTTGAACTTCTCTCGGTAAGAATCCCGTTCTTCCCTCAGTTGCATCCAAGACCTTTTCAGTGCCCCAATGTCAGTTGGCATATGAGGATGGAGGATGGTTGGAAGAACCCCTTCTTCATTATCAACTTCAACAATGATAGGCCGGACAACTTCATATGGCATACCTAGCTTTTGGGCACAGATGCGGACCCATCTGAGATATGGCTCCATTGGAAGGGAAGTCTTTGGGCCCAGCTCGTGTGGATCAGATCTATGAACTCTATCCCAGGCCTTTATGAATCTGCGACGTTGCTCGTCGTTATCCCCTTGAAAATCAAAGATGATACTAGGCATTAATAGCTCATGAGGTCCTTCTCTTCTGGCACGCCCAAACTGACGTAGGGCTAAGCATGGGTTGTAAGAAATTCCTCCATGGGTTCCTAACAGTGGAACATTGGGATACTCCCCACAACGATCAATGATAGCCTCTTCATCCATACCCTTGAGAGTCCAGATAATGTCATTATGAGAAAGAGACATAACTCTATAAGCCCAGCCCATGCCTTCTTTATTCTTCAGCACTGACTTGGAAAGGTGCGAAATAAACCACCTTGCCAATAAAGGAGCACAGTACATCAAGGTTCCCCGCTTTCGGGCCGTACGAGCATAAAGCTGATGAAGAATGTCACTCAGGAGAGTGGGCACCGGATTCCGAGAGATGAAGATCTTTACCGCATTAACATCAACAAAGGAGTCAGAGTTCGGAAACAATACCAAGCCATATATCAGAAGATCCAGAATATCCTCGAATGCCTTGAAGTCTAGACTATCCCAGAAATAGTTAGCCTTACTGTTGTACCCCAAAATTTGCCCTCCCATATCCTCCAAGAAATTGCCAAGTCAGGTCACAAAATTTCCCAAGGGCTATGCAGTTCAACTGTCTCCTATACAGTCAAAACCAGGGTTTGGGTTCTGATCAAGAATTGAAAGTTTTCAAAGACCCAATCAAGTCTCATATGCCTACAAATGTGGTCAAACATCCTCATGTCAAGTTTCAAGGCATTCAGCTCAAAATTGCACAGTCAAAACCCTAGATTGCACTACAGTCAACTGTAGGGGCAAAATGGTCATTTGACAGTCAAAAGTTCAAATTTTTGGTCAACATATCATTTTGAAGCCACAAACATCATTTGATCAATGCTTGATCATGATTCTCAAAATTTGGCTCAGAAATCATCAAAGATGCAAAAGTTGCTATATTTGGACAGCTGAAAAAGTCAACTGAAATTGACCAGGGCATAACTTTCACATGGATTATCAGAAAAATTCCATCCAAAGCTCATTTTGAAGAGAAAGACATTTCCTACAACTCATCTTCATATTCCAAGTCCAAGAAATGCTCTCACAAAAAGTTATCAATTTCAACATTATAGGTCATTTTCAAAAGTCAACAAAAAGGGACTTTAAGTCAAAGGCCATAACTTGAGATTGGTAAATCAAAATGACATGGGACCAAAGACATTGGTTAAAGGACTCAAATACCTTTCCAAAATGTCCAAGAACATGTGAAAAGCTTAAAAACTGAGCAAGTTATGCCTTGTGGAAGTTGGGAAATTTTTAGGAATTTTGAAAAGTCAACATTGATGCAAAAGACCTAAAAATGCAAATGGGCCCATTTTTCTTCCAAGTTTCTTCATGCCAAGCCTATGCACGACCATTAGGCCCAAAGGGAAGTATTTTCATATTTTTTAATTATTTATTTGAATTTATATTAATATTAATTCATTTAAATTATTTTAATACATGAAAAATATAAACCTAACCTAAAAAAATCTTTTTATGCATGATTTGGCTTCTATAATTCGTGCACATGTTAATAGGGAAAGATTTGGTGCTAATTGATCAGATTTGATACAAAATACATGAGAAAAAGATTGGAAAAGATCCTTGAAATCAAATATTCAAAAATCATCAAAGCAATGGATTTTGTCGAGTTTTCTTGACCTAAATCGTTCCATACAAGTGCTAGATCAGAACCCTAATGCAAAGAGACTCCAAGCTGCGCCCAAACAAGCCATTGCATATTGAAATTTTTCCATAAAAAACTTAATTCTGAAATCAACCTTAGAGGTCGATTCAAGCCTCCAAAACCATCTCAACAGCTTGCCAAGGTTGTCTTGAACACGTTCCAATCAACAACAACAACTAAAACCTCAAGAATTGGTAGATTAAACTGGAACTGTACAGCATGAAACTCACAATCGTATTTTCCATTCTAAGCATTATCATTGCATTCTAATTATGGATTCTTGCTCTTTGTGGTGTTTTAAAGCTAATCATCATATTTAATTTGATTTTCCTGCTGTCTATAAGGATTTGCCATGCGCGATTTTTAGGTTTTGCAGGTTTTCAAATTTGGGGTTTTCTGCCCAAGGAAAAATTACACTTCTAGACCAGTGCCATTAGCTTAAGCAGGTTGAGACGAAGAAGATGGCACCCTCGCGCTCAATTTATGAGCGTCGAGGGGCTAGTCGCTATTTTCTTATAGGCCCTCTAAAACAACGCTTCAAAAACCGTGGCCTCTGAGTTTTGTTTTTACAGGGATGAAGACGATGGTGTCGTGTCACACAGGGACAGGCCAGTTTGAATTACGCGCGTTTTTAATTACCACGCGTTGGTTTTGCTTTTTTATTATTTGTTTACCATAATATATCAATTGATTCACGCAGTTCAGCTGGCAGGCACCCCTCTTGGCAATATCCTAGACCTGGGTTCGAACCCCAGGTCTCATGCAATTTCCATATCATTTTTCTATATTAATTCCCATGTAGGCTCAGTGAAACATTCCACCATACGCTGCCAAGGATCAACGGCCATGTGTCCAAGGGAATCAGATCAAAGGCTTAGGTCTGAAGAATACGCTGCACGTTGGTCAATGCACTAGCACACGATCCAGGAAAGTCAACAAATGACAAACTCAATTGGGCCAGGCTTTTTCAAATCTATACCTCCTGAATTGGGGACTACCCCCCCCCTGGTTTGCCTTATTATTTTTTTATTTTTATTTCTTTAATTTTTCTTTTATTTCTTTTAGTTGCTATTTATTTAGTTAATTATTTTTACAAAATATAAAAAACATTCAAAAATCAGAAAAGGCCAAATATAATATTCATTTCTTTTAATTATTTTCATAAATAAATTATATGTAAATATTTAGTTTAATTAGGTTGTAACTTTAATCTTTTTAATAAAAATCCAAAAAAATAGAATTTAGGTTTAATAACTTTTTATTTTCTTTTTAATTTTTCCCTTTTTTTCCACAATAATAATTATGGTTTATTTATTTATTTTTATGATTAAATTTGTACATAAATAAATTAGGATTTAATTTAGGTTAATTCAATTCTTTCATAATAAATAAAAAATATTAGAATTAGGGTTTGCCTTTTAATTTAATTTCAATTAACTCCTTTTTCTCATTAAATCTAAAAAAACACAAAAATACCATTTTCATTTAATTTTAATTTTAAATTCCTTGTTAATTTTAATTGTTTGTAAAAGGGTCCAACGCCCTAGTTTTGTTTAATTCCTTTATTTCGCGCATTTATTTTATAATCGTTTAAATAATTATGTAGTTGTCCCAAAGCATTGTAATTTAAATTTCTTGCACTTTTATTTTATCGCTTTATTTATTTTTTCCGCTAAATCGGGTTCTGGAAATTTTGGCGATGTGGACCCGCGCCATTTGTAATAGCTGTAGATTTATTTTTCCGCAACTTTATAACTGTTAATATGCATGCAAGAATGAATGGCCCTAACTAAAATCAAGCGTAGATCACAACAAACATGACAAGACAAATAACTGGAACATGACACACAATTCGCACACACCACCCCTAGGGTACGCCTCACTGTTGCCTTTCGAAAGGTGGTCGTCGAGTAGAGGACGTCTTAGTAAGTCCTCATGATCCGGGAACCTGGCATGAGGGTAGCTTCTAAGGTGTCTTCCCATTGCTCTGGTGATCACCATGTCCCTAAAATCGAATTGACCCGAACACCTCCAACGGTGGTGCTACCTACCTCTCAATGGTGGGATGGCACTACTTTAAAGGACATTTACACAGACGAATTCCTCAGGGTAGGTAGGTTCTCGTGGATACTTGCTCTAATCTCAAAACAAACTCAAAAGGACTTTTCACACTGACACATTTTCAAAAGCTTTCAAAGCAAATTTTTCAAACACTCTGACGTACGAGTCGAACTGAAATTTTTCAAAGAAACTTTTTTAACCCACATTGAAAAGCAAACAAACAATTTTTGAAAACACATTGAGCAAGTATCTAAGAGCCCATGGATAACCATGGATAGAAAGGGTGCTAACACCTTCCCTTTCTATAACCTACCTCCCGAACCGAGAGCAATCTCTTTAAGGAATTTTTCTGTGCTTTTGTCCTTTCCATTTGGAGAAAATAAAAGACGGTGGCGACTCTTGCTTACCGCGACATTTCGCGAACCAGCGTTAAACAGTCAGTTCCAGATCCACCGATCACAGAACTGGCGACTCTGCTGGGGAGAAACTCAAAGTGAGGTGTACCTTAGGGCTAGCTTATAACTATGTTTTCAATTGTTTTCCTTGTGTGCTTTAAATTGTGGGTTGCTTGGGAGTTCTATAGATCCTAACCCGGATCTGGGGGATACCTTTCTTAGAAAGTAGCAACAAGGCTGTGAGGGAACTGTGCGGGGTATACCGACATGGTTGAAACAGTCTGCTACGTTGATGTGGCACTTTGGTGTGTACCGGTAACCCTTGAGTTCAGTCAAGGAGAGTACGGGGCCTCCGCGTGGTGTCATGAAGCGTCAACAGACCTTAGGAACCTTAATTGAACTATCTTGGCCTCTTTAGGGTAGTGAGATAACTGACTTTGGTGCAGTCCGAGGTTGGTTGATACTCGATACTACGCTCAATTGAGGGTTGCTTTCCTGGAATATTTCGGTCGCCAGTTCAGTGGCTAAATCGAAACGATGAACAATGAAAGCAATCCCGTGATATTGGGAACCTTAGAACCCGGTTACTTTGATTAGGACAGGTTGAACCCACCAACTTCAAGAGGGTACTACCCAGACCCCATGCTGGCCTTAAACCTTAAGGGCTTGTCTTGTGTGCCTTGTGTGCCTTACATGTTTGTCTTTGTAAATATCTGTGGTGTGTTTAATCATAGCATCATGACATCATCCAGCATCATATGCATTGACTAACCATTTTAGGGGTTCGAATTTTCATCTTTGTTCTTGTTTTGTAGGACATGGAAACTGTTCGTAGAAAGACAATTCAGGTCAATCTTGTAAGGATCCCTCCTCAGCTTAAGGAGCTTATATCCAGGATTCCCGAGAACTCTTCATTCAGTGAAAGGCATGGAAGCCTCATCAGCTTGGTCAACACCAACATTGAGGAAGATATGATAAAGGTCTTGTTCCAGTTCTTTGACCCTCTGCATCTCTGTTTTACCTTCTTGGACTATCAGTTGGTACCTACATTGGAGGAGTTCTCCCGGCTCCTGAAGATCCCTATCCTTGATCAGCTACCTTTCAACGGTACAGAAAAGGAACCTAAGCTTGAAGAGATTGCTAAAGCCTTACACCTACAGTCATCTGACCTCAAGGGACATTGGGAAGTCAGAAGTGGTATCAAAGGGTTCTTAGCCAGGTTTCTGTTTGAGAAGGCCCTTGAATGTTGGAACTCCCTTGACTTGCAAGCTTTTGAAGAGGTTGTGGCCCTCCTTGTTTATGGTTTGGTGTTGTTCCCTAACCCAGATCAGCTCATTGATATCAGTGCCGTTCAGATCTTCATGTCCAGGAATCCCATACCTACGTTGCTGGGGGACATCCTTCACTCATGGTACACTCGAACCATGAGAAAAAGAGGTGTCCTTATGTGTTGCACTCCTCTCCTGGGAAGGTGGTTTATTTCGCACCTTCCGCAATCAGTCTTGAAGAATGAGCGGGGTTTGAGATGGTCACAACGGTTGATGACTCTTACACATGCAGATATACATTGGTGTCCTAGATCCAGAGGAGATGTCACTATCATTGATCGTTGTGGGGAGTACCCTAATGTTCCTTTACTTGGAATCAGAGGAGGTATTACCTATAGCCCGTGCCTGGCTTGGAGACAGTTTGGTTATGCTCGGAGGGATGGTCCTCATGACATGCTAATTCCCGACATAGTTTTTGACTTCGACAGCGATACTCAAGGACTTCGTCAGAGATTTATCAGAGCTTGGAGGATGCCTAGTAGGATAGACAGCAAGACACTGGGGCACAGGAACTCCATCCCTTTGGAGCCTTATCTCAAGTGGGTACGCGCCCGCTCCCAGAAGTTAGTGATGCCTTATCCTCACATGCTTCCGGTAATCAAAGAGCCTGTCTTGGAAGGGGAAGTGTCTCATGTTATTCAGCACCCTGATATGCCCACATCCTGGGAAGAGATGCAGAAGAGCTGGATACAGCTTAAGGAGGAAAGAAATTCTCTTGAGACTAGTCTGCATACCAGTGAAAAGAAGGTCCTGGAGCTCACTCGCCTGTTGCATGAGGAGAGGAACCTCAACACCTACATAGCTCCGAAAAGGATGCGCAGTGTATTTTGGGATTGACTTGATTTTTGTACTTTTTGCCCGTGAGGCCTTGATGTATTAAACAATGATTTCTTTAATAATAACGTGTGTTCTTCTTGTCTACAACAAATTTGAACTTTCGAACCCTTGAATGCATTGCATACGCATTTCATACATCATGTGCATAGCAGGTTTTTCCCCTTTTCAGGTTGCTTACAGTTCTTCGCTGTTTATTTCAGCATCATGAATCCCGGATCTGAATCAACAGAGACATCAATCAAGGCTCTCCAAGCGCAGAATGCGCAGTTTCAAGAACTAATCATGGGTCTAGCTAAAGGCCAAGAAGAACTGAAGACTATGCTCCTGAAGAAGGAGAAGAAGAAGAAAAGAAGAACTGTTCTATTCAACTCGGGCCGAAGGTTGGGTAATACTCTGCAGCATGAAGAGGCTGTTTCTTCTGTTGGCAAGAGTCCTTCTCAGGCAGAAGTAAAACTTCCTACTCCAGAAGTCTCCGACAACGAGACAGATTTTGATGAAGAGCAGTACCCTCCTGAAGACAACAGATACAAACAACTGGAGGACAGGCTGAAAGCTATGGAGGTGCAACAGGCACCTGGGCTGGATTTCGGAGATCTGGGTTTGTCGACTGGTGTGGTTATCCCGCATAAATTCAAAGCACCCACCTTCTCCAAGTATGACGGGGCATCTTGTCCCAAGCTGCATTTGAGGTCCTATGTTCGGAAAATTCAGCCGTACTCTGCGGACAAGAATCTATGGATCCACTTCTTCCAGGAGAGTCTTTCAGGGACTCATCTCGAATGGTTCTATCAGCTGGATGGGACCAAAGTTCGTAACTGGGAGGAGCTGGCTACTGCTTTCTACAAGCAGTATCAGTATAATGCCGACCTTGCCCCCACACGTACCCAACTCCAGGGTATGGCGTTAGGTGCAAGCGAAGGTTTTAAGGAGTACGCTCAGAAGTGGAGAGACCTGGCTGGCAGGGTGCAGCCACCATTGACTGATCGGGAGTTGGTTGACATGTTCTTGGGGACCCTATCTGGGCCATTCTTTAACCACCTCATTGGGAATTCTTCTGCTGGTTTCACTGATTTGATCTTAACTGGAGAGAGAATTGAAGCCGGATTGAAGTCTGGGAAGATTGCTAAGGGTGCATCATCATCTAGTTCGGAAAAGAAACCGTTCAAGAAGGAGTCTAGCGCCGTATATGGTTCCAGAAGATCAGAAAGAAATGAACACCGCCAATCTGTCAGTGCGGTCATGATTGCTAAGCCTGCTGCCGCTCCCCGGCCAAACAATGCTCAGAAGGTGGAAAGACCCCGGAGGGAATTCACCCGCTTAGGCATGACTTTGTCGCAGATCCTGCCACAGTTGCTCGCAACTAATTTAGTGACTGTCAGGGAGGCGCCGAAGTTTCCAAATACTGCATCCCCCAAGTACAACCCGAATGCTCGTTGTGCTTACCATTCAGAAAGCCCGGGGCACTCTACCGATGACTGCTGGGCATTAAAGAACAAGCTGCAGGACCTCATTGATGCTAAGGAGGTATAGTTTGAGGCATCTGACAAACCCAACGTGGTGACAGCTCCCCTGCCTGCTCATGGAGTTAATGCTATTGGGGATGAGGAGGAAGTTGATGAAGCTGAGTTTGATAGCTGGATCTACCCGGCTGCTGACGGTGGACTTAACAATTGGAGCGCCAAAGACAATCTCCCTGTTTCTTTTGTTGCTAAGTAATAAATTTCTTTGTTTCGTTATATTTTGTAATAAACAATGATAAACTATATGGCCCGGTGTCTTACCCGAGGCACCGTGGTTCTATTTGTGAGGGCATACAAACTGTCATTTTATACATCATGAATGAAAATCTTGGACGTATTTTTCGCATTGCAAATATTGTGTTCCTTTTCTATCTTTCCTTTCCTTTACATAATTTTCAAAACAGCTGTATTTACACACACACTCACTCATACAGGTTCCAATCCACTCTGGATCTCACTGATAACAGCTCTGCTAATGCCAATTATGACTTCGAAAATCCGATCAACTTAGCCGAAGACGAAGGTGAAGATGATTGCGAAGTGCCTGGCGAGCTTGCAAGACTGTTGCTTCAGGAAGAGCGGGCAATTCAACCCCATGAAGAGCCAGTGGAAACCATAAACCTGGGTACTGAGGCAGACAGAAAGGAGGTAAAGATTGGTGCCAACCTAGAGCTCAGCGTGAAGCAACGGTTAACCAAGATGTTACATGACTATATGGAGATCTTTGCCTGGTCCTACGAAGACATGCCCGGGTTGGATACCGATATTGTCGTCCATCACTTGCCGACTAAGGAAGACTGCCCTCCAGTTAAACAAAAGGTCCGTCGGATGCGTCCAGAGATGTCCGAGAAGATTAAAGCCGAGGTCATGAAACAGTTTGATGCCGGTTTTCTTGCAGTGACTTCTTACCCTCAGTGGGTTGCTAATGTGGTGCCGGTACCAAAAAAGGACGGCAAGGTCAGAATGTGTGTCGATTACAGGGATCTGAATAGGGCCAGCCCCAAGGATGACTTCCCCTTACCTCACATTGATGTCCTTGTTGATAATACTGCTCAGCACAAAGTGTTCTCTTTCATGGATGGCTTTTCAGGCTACAATCAGATCAAGATGGCACCTGAAGACATGGAAAAGACTACATTCGTTACTCAGTGGGGCACCTTCTGTTACAAGGTCATGCCGTTTGGATTAAAGAATGCTGGGGCAACCTACCAGCGTGCCATGGTTGCCTTATTTCATGACATGATCCATCACGAGATAGAAGTGTATGTGGACGACATGATCGCTAGGTCCCAGACTGAGGAAGAGCATCTAGATCATTTGCAGAAGTTGTTTGACCGGTTGAAACTGTACAAGCTGAGATTGAACCCGAACAAGTGCACCTTCGGGGTAAGATCGGGAAAGTTACTAGGCTTCGTGGTCAGCGATAAAGGTATTCAAGTGGACCCTGCTAAGGTCAAAGCTATTCAAGAGATGCCGGTTCCCAAGACAGAGAAGGAGGTCAGAGGCTTTTTAGGACGCCTGAATTACATCGCTCGATTCATATCTCATCTGACTGCTACTTGTGAGCCAATCTTCAAGCTGCTGAAGAAAGATCAGGTAGTACGTTGGAACGATGAATGTCAGGCTGCTTTCGACAGAATCAAAGAGTATCTCCAAGAACCACCTATCCTTATGCCACTGGTTGAAGGGAGACCTCTGATACTATACCTGACAGTGCTGGACAACTCAATGGGGTGTGTGCTGGGGCAGCATGACGAGTCTGGCCGAAAAGAGCATGCCATTTATTACCTTAGCAAAAAGTTTACCGACTGTGAGACCCGATACTCACTGCTTGAGAAAACTTGCTGCGCTTTGGTATGGGCTGCTCGCCGGCTGAGACAGTATATGCTGACTCACACTACCTTGTTGATCTCAAAGATGGATCCGATAAAATACATATTCGAAAAGCCTGCTCTGTCTGGGAGAATTGCAAGATGGCAAATGATCTTGACGGAATACGACATTCAGTACACAACCCAGAAAGCCATCAAGGGGAGTGTATTGGCAGACCACTTAGCCCATCAAGCTGTCGATGACTACCAATCAATGAACTTCGAGTTTCCGGATGAAAGCATCATGATTGTAACTGATTGTGAAGTACCTGGACCGGATGAAGGACCTGAACCGGGATCCCGATGGTCTATGCACTTTGACGGAGCTTCCAATGCTTTGGGAAATGGTATCGGCGCCATCATCATATCTCCTCAAGGTACTCATACTCCACTCACTGCCCGGCTATGTTTCAACTGTACCAACAACATGGCGGAGTATGAGGCGTGTATCATGGGTCTTCAAGCTGCGATTGACCTAAGGATCAAATTTCTAAGTGTCTTCGGAGATTCCGCTCTTGTGATCAATCAGATCAAAGGAGAGTGGGATACGAAACATCCAAACTTGATTCCTTACAGAGAATGTGTGTTGACCCTGATTCCCCACTTCACAGAGATAACCTTTGAGCACTTTCCAAGAGAAGAGAATCAGTTAGCGGACGCGTTAGCTACAATGTCTTCAATGTTCAAGGTTAAATGGGATAATGAAGCCCCCCGGATCATCATCTGGAAATTGGACGAACCGACATACTGTTGTGATCTCGAAACTGAATTGGTAACTGAGAAGCCTTGGTACCACGAAGTGAAGAGATATCTGGAAGCTCAGGAATACCCTGAAGGTGCCTCTATCAACGATAAGAAATTCCTGAGGAGGTTCGCAGCAAAATTCTTCCTAAGCAACGGCATCTTATACAAGCGAAACCATGATTCAACTTTACTGCGTTGTGTGGATAAGACTGAAGCAGAAAGAATCATGGAAGAGCTACATGAAGGGACCTTTGGTACACATTCCAGTGGACACACTATGGCTAAGAAAATCCTACGGGCAGGATATTATTGGTCCACAATGGAGGCTGACTGCTACCAACACTCCAGGACATGCCACAAGTGCCAGATCTATGCAGACAAGGTGCATGTTCCTCCGGTTCCCCTGAATGTTCTGACTGCACCTTGGCCGTTCGCAATGTGGGGCATAGACATGATCGGCGAGATCAAACCTACGGCATCCAACGGACATCGCTTCATCCTAGTGGCGATTGACTATTTTACGAAGTGGGTTGAGGCAGCATCCTATGCTACGGTAACCAAGACTGTTGTGGCACGGTTCATTCGGCACAACCTGATCTGTCGATATGGCGTCCTTGAGCGGATTATTACAGACAACGGTACCAATCTGAACAATAAGATGATTGCTGAGCTCTGCGAACAGTTCAAGATACAGCACCACAATTCTTCTCCTTACAGACCGAAGATGAATGGGGCCGTAGAAGCAGCTAACAAAAACATCAAGAAGATCGTGCAAAAAATGACAGTAACTTACAAAGATTGGCACGAGATGTTACCGTTCGCTCTGCATGGGTACCGTACCTCAGCTAGGACGTCGACCGGGGCAACTCCCTTCTCTCTGGTTTATGGCATGGAGGCAGTCTTGCCGATCGAGGTGCAAATTCCCTCTCTCCGGATAATGAAGGATGCAAATCTGAACGAAGATGATTGGATCCAGACACGACTTGATCAGCTCAACCTCATTGACGAAAAGAGACTTGCTGCTATCTGTCATGGTCAGACGTATCAGAAACGGATGATCAGGGCATTTAACAAAAAGGTCAGACCACAGGAGTATCA
Source organism: Vicia faba (assembly GCA_948472305.1). NCBI lineage: Eukaryota > Viridiplantae > Streptophyta > Magnoliopsida > Fabales > Fabaceae > Vicia > Vicia faba. Next base: position 932,763,218 of record OX451736.1, on the reverse strand, counting down.
AGTTGGGGATCTGGTAATCAAGAGAATCATCCTTCCTCAGAGTGATCCAAGGGGCAAATGGACCCCTACATACGAAGGGCCATTTGTGGTTAAGCATGTGTTCTCAGGAGGAGCAATGATATTAACCAACATGGATGGTGACGACCTTCCTCACCCCGCCAATGCAGACATAGTTAAAAAATACTACGCATGAAAAAAGACCCGCTAAGCTGACATGCCTAGGCAAAAATTAGGGCTTCCCGTCGAACCAAAAGGGTTCGGGCAAAATGAAGGGATGAAAATGAAAAATCTGTACACCCGGCAAGTCGAAAACCTGAAAAGGCGGCTTGGGCAAAAATGGGTATCCCGGTGGACTGAAAACCCGAAAGGGCGGTCCAGGCAAAAGTTAGGGATAAAAGCGTAATACTATGTCTCATTGGATCACTTTGCATCCAGAATCCGGTATCTACATCAAGTTCAGACGGCATCGATCAGTCAGCTTCACCTTCAACCAAGGTCATCAAGTGATGAGACGCTCAGAGTTATAAAAGCAATAGCAGAGTTGAAACCCAGTGGATCATTCATCTTTCACACAGCTGTTTTATTTTCTTTTGTACAAAACTTGTATAAACTCTTTTGATCGGCGGCGTACCTCTTACTAGGACGTCAGCCTCTTGTATACAAAACGCCTATTCATGGGCCATTCAAAATCAATACAAATATGTTTTCAGCTAAAACGTGCCAAATGTTTTCTTTTTCTGTTTGTTTTGCGAAGAACGTCCAAGGTTCAATTTGTGATGTATGCATTGACAATAATTTGCTAACTCATAAATATTTGCATACGAAACAAAGGAATTAATTGCAGGTGACACTAGAAACAGGGGCAATAAAGAGTTGTCTGAGCAGTCCAATTGTTCTATCCTCCAAGGTACCAAGGTAGTTTCAGCTAAAGAACATGACCGAGTATCTTAATTCCCCAGAGAGTAGTTCAACGAAACAATACACTCTTCTCCAAGCAAATCTCAAGGAAATTGAGTATCCTCCCGTAGATCTCAATACTTCCACAGCAGTATACATATATTCTTAACAAGCATCCCCGGCAGTCTTGGTCTAAAGATTGTTCCCCGGCGGTATCTCAACATTCAAGGGGATCACTTCCCCAGCATATCAAACCTTCCCCAGAAGAGTCCAACCCAGTTCCCCCAGGAAAGTTGGAATTCATCTCCCCAAGCAGTAAGCTTATCCCCAGTAGATCCTGGAAGCTTATCCCTCGCAGAGCACGAACGCGTCGTCCGGCTTTATTTAAAGAGTTATTTCCTTAACAGGATATAACTGGGTTATCCTTAGCTAAAAGCCACGGAAAGAGCGTCGTCGACAAAGTCTCCTTACCCCCAGCGAAGTCCGTCAACACTTCCAACAACAAGACATCCTCAGCAAGTTATCAACACTTCAGCAAAGCACCTCTTCCCACAGAGTATTGCTTCCCAGCATGGTCGCTAGAGTATCTTTTCTCCCCGCAGAATCTTCCATTTGCCAAGTTTATTCCTCAACGAAGTCATCTTCTCCTACCAGTATTCTTGCAGTTATCATCCCCAGCGGAAGCAAAATCTATTCTTGACTTCCCGGCACCCGTCAAGGATTTACTTTCCTAGACGAAAACATACATTCATAAAATATCACATACATCATTATAGCATGCATAGACGCATCATATCATACAAATCTCATTTATGTTGAGAACATCATTGCTTGATCCATATCATGCATTGCATATGACTGACCTTTACCTTTCAGGAAAGATGCAGTTAAAATTCTCAAGCATATTTCAAGACCTTCTCTGGTTCAGTCAGATCGACCCTAAGATCTCCCTGATTCTCATCCAGTTGAAGATATTCCAAGACCTTGTCCGGTTCAGTTAAATCGACCCTAAGATTTTCCTGATGCTTATCCAGTCAAAGGCCTTCTCTGGTTCAGTCAGATCGACCCTAAGATCTCCCTGATGCTTATCCAGTTGAAGATATTCCAAGACCTAGCCTGGTTCAGTTAAATCGACCCTAAGATTTTCCTGATGCTTATCCAGTCAAAGGCCTTCTCTGGTTCAGTCAGATCGACCCTAAGATCTCCCTGATGCTTATCCAGTTGAAGATTTCAAGACCTAGCCTGGTTCAGTTAAATCGACCCTAAGATTTTCCTGATGCTTATCCAGTCAAAGGCCTTCTCTGGTTCAGTCAGATCGACCCTAAGATCTCCCTGATGCTTATCCAGTTGAAGATTTCAAGACCTAGACCGGTTCAGTTAAATCGACCCTAAGATTTTCCTGATTCTTACCCAGTCCAAGGCCTTCTCTGGTTCAGTCAGATCGACCCTAAGATCTCCCTGATACTTATCCAGTTGAAGATGTTTCAAGACCTAGACCGGTTCAGTTAAATCGATCCTAAGATTTTCCTGATGCTTATCCAGTCAAAGGCCTTCTCTGGTTCAGTCAGATCGACCCTAAGATCTCCCTGATGCTTATCCAGTTGAAGATATTCCAAGACCTAGCCTGGTTCAGTTAAATCGACCCTAAGATTTTCCTGATGCTTATCCAGTCAAAGGCCTTCTCTGGTTCAGTCAGATCGACCCTAAGATCTCCCTGATGCTTATCCAGTTGAAGATTTCAAGACCTAGCCTGGTTCAGTTAAATCGACCCTAAGATTTTCCTGATGCTTATCCAGTCAAAGGCCTTCTCTGGTTCAGTCAGATCGACCCTAAGATCTCCCTGATGCTTATCCAGTTGAAGATTTCAAGACCTAGACCGGTTCAGTTAAATCGACCCTAAGATTTTCCTGATTCTTACCCAGTCCAAGGCCTTCTCTGGTTCAGTCAGATCGACCCTAAGATCTCCCTGATACTTATCCAGTTGAAGATGTTTCAAGACCTAGACCGGTTCAGTTAAATCGATCCTAAGATTTTCCTGATTCTTACCCAGTCCAAGGCCTTCTCTGGTTCAGTTAGATCGACCCTAAGATCTCCCTGATACTTATCCAGTTGAAGATGTTTCAAGGCCTCTCTGGTTCAGTCAGATCGACCCTAAGATCTCCCTGATTCTTATTCCAGTAGAAGACACCCAAGATTTTTCTCAACAAGCGTTGTTGAAGTTAAAGACACCCAAGATTTTTCTCAACGAGCGTTGTTGAAGTTAAAATCGCCCAAGGTTCTCTTACCATTCATGCTAAGATAGCAACCATCCCTGGTTCATTCATCAGCGTTTGAAGCTCCAGACTCAGCTCTTGTAACCAGTCAGGACACATCTATACCAAGCATCTAAAATCAGCTCCTGCAACGTGTCAGGTACTCATTTTCTCTTTTGCAGGTATGCAGGTTCTCGCTAAGGAATCTCCTACGCGATCAACATCCGGATGGCATCTATAAGCCCATCATCCTATCCAGCAATATCCAAATGGCATCTATAAGCCCATTCCCCCATCACTGCTATCATGTGAGCGCAAATTTCTGGGCACTTTAGTGTTCAATCATCTTCTACCCTCGGATTACGAAAGGCACGTCTGCCAATCTGCATCCTCAGCTCTAAGAAGATTGAACAGGGGCAACTGTTGTACCCCAAAATTTGCCCTCCCATATCCTCCAAGAAATTGCCAAGTCAGGTCACAAAATTTCCCAAGGGCTATGCAGTTCAACTGTCTCCTATACAGTCAAAACCAGGGTTTGGGTTCTGATCAAGAATTGAAAGTTTTCAAAGACCCAATCAAGTCTCATATGCCTACAAATGTGGTCAAACATCCTCATGTCAAGTTTCAAGGCATTCAGCTCAAAATTGCACAGTCAAAACCCTAGATTGCACTACAGTCAACTGTAGGGGCAAAATGGTCATTTGACAGTCAAAAGTTCAAATTTTTGGTCAACATATCATTTTGAAGCCACAAACATCATTTGATCAATGCTTGATCATGATTCTCAAAATTTGGCTCAGAAATCATCAAAGATGCAAAAGTTGCTATATTTGGACAGCTGAAAAAGTCAACTGAAATTGACCAGGACATAACTTTCACATGGATTATCAGAAAAATTCCATCCAAAGCTCATTTTGAAGAGAAAGACATTTCCTACAACTCATCTTCATATTCCAAGTCCAAGAAATGCTCTCACAAAAAGTTATCAATTTCAACATTATAGGTCATTTTCAAAAGTCAACAAAAAGGGACTTTAAGTCAAAGGCCATAACTTGAGATTGGTAAATCAAAATGACATGGGACCAAATACATTGGTTAAAGGACTCAAGTACCTTTCCAAAATGTCCAAGAACATGTGAAAAGCTTAAAAACTGAGCAAGTTATGCCTTGTGGAAGTTGGGAAATTTTTAGGAATTTTGAAAAGTCAACATTGATGCAAAAGACCTAAAAATGCAAATGGGCCCATTTTTCTTCCAAGTTTCTTCATGCCAAGCCTATGCACGACCATTAGGCCCAAAGGGAAGTATTTTCATATTTTTTAATTATTTATTTGAATTTATATTAATATTAATTCATTTAAATTATTTTAATACATGAAAAATATAAACCTAACCTAAAAAAATCTTTTTATGCATGATTTGGCTTCTATAATTCGTGCACATGTTAATAGGGAAAGATTTGGTGCTAATTGATCAGATTTGATACAAAATACATGAGAAAAAGATTGGAAAAGATCCTTGAAATCAAATATTCAAAAATCATCAAAGCAATGGATTTTGTCGAGTTTTCTTGACCTAAATCGTTCCATACAAGTGCTAGATCAGAACCCTAATGCAAAGAGACTCCAAGCTGCGCCCAAACAAGCCATTGCATATTGAAATTTTTCCATAAAAAACTTAATTCTGAAATCAACCTTAGAGGTCGATTCAAGCCTCCAAAACCATCTCAACAGCTTGCCAAGGTTGTCTTGAACACGTTCCAATCAACAACAACAACTAAAACCTCAAGAATTGGTAGATTAAACTGGAACTGTACAGCATGAAACTCACAATCGTATTTTCCATTCTAAGCATTATCATTGCATTCTAATTATGGATTCTTGCTCTTTGTGGTGTTTTAAAGCTAATCATCATATTTAATTTGATTTTCCTGCTGTCTATAAGGATTTGCCATGCGCGATTTTTAGGTTTTGCAGGTTTTCAAATTTGGGGTTTTCTGCCCAAGGAAAAATTACACTTCTAGACCAGTGCCATTAGCTTAAGCAGGTTGAGACGAAGAAGATGGCACCCTCGCGCTCAATTTATGAGCGTCGAGGGGCTAGTCGCTATTTTCTTATAGGCCCTCTAAAACAACGCTTCAAAAACCGTGGCCTCTGAGTTTTGTTTTTACAGGGATGAAGACGATGGTGTCGTGTCACACAGGGACAGGCCAGTTTGAATTACGCGCGTTTTTAATTACCACGCGTTGGTTTTGCTTTTTTATTATTTGTTTACCATAATATATCAATTGATTCACGCAGTTCAGCTGGCAGGCACCCCTCTTGGCAATATCCTAGACCTGGGTTCGAACCCCAGGTCTCATGCAATTTCCATATCATTTTTCTATATTAATTCCCATGTAGGCTCAGTGAAACATTCCACCATACGCTGCCAAGGATCAACGGCCATGTGTCCAAGGGAATCAGATCAAAGGCTTAGGTCTGAAGAATACGCTGCACGTTGGTCAATGCACTAGCACACGATCCAGGAAAGTCAGCAAATGACAAACTCAATTGGGCCAGGCTTTTTCAAATCTATACCTCCTGAATTGGGGACTACCCCCCCCCCCCCCTGGTTTGCCTTATTATTTTTTTATTTTTATTTCTTTAATTTTTCTTTTATTTCTTTTAGTTGCTATTTATTTAGTTAATTATTTTTACAAAATATAAAAAACATTCAAAAATCAGAAAAGGCCAAATATAATATTCATTTCTTTTAATTATTTTCATAAATAAATTATATGTAAATATTTAGTTTAATTAGGTTGTAACTTTAATCTTTTTAATAAAAATCCAAAAAAATAGAATTTAGGTTTAATAACTTTTTATTTTCTTTTTAATTTTTCCCTTTTTTTCCACAATAATAATTATGGTTTATTTATTTATTTTTATGATTAAATTTGTACATAAATAAATTAGGATTTAATTTAGGTTAATTCAATTCTTTCATAATAAATAAAAAATATTAGAATTAGGGTTTGCCTTTTAATTTAATTTCAATTAACTCCTTTTTCTCATTAAATCTAAAAAAACACAAAAATACCATTTTCATTTAATTTTAATTTTAAATTCCTTGTTAATTTTAATTGTTTGTAAAAGGGTCCAACGCCCTAGTTTTGTTTAATTCCTTTATTTCGCGCATTTATTTTATAATCGTTTAAATAATTATGTAGTTGTCCCAAAGCATTGTAATTTAAATTTCTTGCACTTTTATTTTATCGCTTTATTTATTTTTTCCGCTAAATCGGGTTCTGGAAATTTTGGCGATGTGGACCCGCGCCATTTGTAATAGCTGTAGATTTATTTTTCCGCAACTTTATAACTGTTAATATGCATGCAAGAATGAATGGCCCTAACTAAAATCAAGCGTAGATCACAACAAACATGACAAGACAAATAACTGGAACATGACACACAATTCGCACACACCACCCCTAGGGTACGCCTCACTGTTGCCTTTCGAAAGGTGGTCGTCGAGTAGAGGACGTCTTAGTAAGTCCTCATGATCCGGGAACCTGGCATGAGGGTAGCTTCTAAGGTGTCTTCCCATTGCTCTGGTGATCACCATGTCCCTAAAATCGAATTGACCCGAACACCTCCAACGGTGGTGCTACCTACCTCTCAATGGTGGGATGGCACTACTTTAAAGGACATTTACACAGACGAATTCCTCAGGGTAGGTAGGTTCTCGTGGATACTTGCTCTAATCTCAAAACAAACTCAAAAGGACTTTTCACACTGACACATTTTCAAAAGCTTTCAAAGCAAATTTTTCAAACACTCTGACGTACGAGTCGAACTGAAATTTTTCAAAGAAACTTTTTTAACCCACATTCAAAAGCAAACAAACAATTTTTGAAAACACATTGAGCAAGTATCTAAGAGCCCATGGATAACCATGGATAGAAAGGGTGCTAACACCTTCCCTTTCTATAACCTACCTCCCGAACCGAGAGCAATCTCTTTAAGGAATTTTTCTGTGCTTTTGTCCTTTCCATTTGGAGAAAATAAAAGACGGTGGCGACTCTTGCTTACCGCGACATTTCGCGAACCAGCGTTAAACAGTCAGTTCCAGATCCACCGATCACACTTACCAACCAAAAACTTAGTCAGAAAGCCCTTTGCTCCACTTCTAGTTTCCCAATTAGCCATTACCTCATCCTTGGTCAAATGAAGGGCTGCATCAATCTCTTCTGGCTTAAGGGTCTTCTCCCAACCAATAAATGGGGTCTGCTCTAGAACAGAGATACCGAGCAGCTCAGAGAACTCTTCTAAGGTGGGAACCAGCTGATAGTCCTGGAAAGTAAAACAATGGTACAATAGATCATATAATTGGACTAGGACACTCATCATCTGCTCGTCCAATTTGGAGCTGACCAAATTGAGAAGATAACCATGTCTCCTGAGGAAGGAAGTAGTATCAGGCATCTTTGCAATCAAATCTTTAAACAAGGTCGGAACCTGGACAAAGTTGATCCGGATGGTATTCTTACGCATATGCATCATGATGACCTACAAAACAGAACAAAGATGAATTCCTACTGTCTTTAAAATGGGTTAGTCCAATGCAAGATGTATGCAATGTTATAATGTCATGATATCATGATAGTAAGCACACCACAAGTATCCATAAATAGAAAACATGGTAAGGGCACACAAGTCACACAGAGAGCCCTTAGATTTCAGGCTAGCAAGGAGCTTAGGTACTACCCTCTTTTAGTTCAGTTGGTTTAAACTTGTCCTAAAAATAGTAATCGGGTTCTAGAGGATCTCAATATCACTGACTACCCTCAATCAGTCATAATTCTAGTTTAGCAACCTTTTCTTGCATCCAGAATCATCGCGAGAGTTTAGTCTCAATGAGTGTAGCATACTGCTACTGTTCTATGGCCAAGTTGGTCAATTTAAAGGTTCTAAGGTCAGTTGGTGCTTAATGACCCCTTAGATGACCCATATTCTCCTCGTTCCAACACAAGGGATATCGGTACAATCTAAAGTGTCACACCAATGTAGTTATTACTTCAACCGTATCGGTCTACGCCGTACAATTCCCTCACAGTTTATTGCTACTTACCTAAAGGGTATCCCCAGATCCGGGTTAGGATCTATAGAACTCCGATACAAGCCCACAAAGATAAATTATACAGAGCATACAATTGAAAACACAATGATCCAATCCTAAGGTACACTCCACTTATAAATGTCCCCAGCAGAGTCGCCAGTTCTGTGATACGGTGGGAGAGAACTGACTGTTTTTGAATGCTGGTTCGCGTTTTGCGTTTGTTTTTGCAAAATGTTGTGGTAAGCAAGAGTCGCCATCGTCTTTTATTTTATCAAACAAGGAAAGGAAAAAATCACAGAAAAATTCCCTTTTAGAGATGTTTCTCGGGTTCGGGGGGTAGATTATAGAAAGGGAAGGTGTTAGCACCCTTTCTATCTATGGTTATCCATGGGCTCTTAGGTACTTGCTCAAAGTTTTTTCAAAATTTGCTTTTGTTGTACCCCAAAATTTGCCCTCCCATATTCTTCAAGAATTGCAAAGAGCATGCTTCAAAATCTCCCCAAGGGTTGCACAGTTCAAGGGCCTCCTAACAATCAAAATTAGGGTTTTGGTTCTGACAAAGAAAATGAAGTTTTCAAGGGTCCAAACAAGTCCCACATGCCTATAAATATGGTCAAGCATCCTCATACCAAGTTTCAAGACTTACAGCACAAAATTGCACAGTCAAAAACCCTAATTGCACTACAGTCAACTGCAGGGGCAAAATGGTCATTTGACAGTCAAAAGTCCAAATTTTTGGTCAACATCTCATTTTGAAGCCACAAACATCATTTGATCAATTCTTGATCATGATTTTCAAAGTATGGCTCAAAAAGTCTCAAGATGCAAAAGTTTCCATATTTGGACAGTTGAAAAAGTCAACTGTAACTTGACCAAGGCATAACTTCCACATGGTTCATCAGAAAAATTCCATCCAAAGCTAATTTTGAAGATAAAGACATTTCCTACAACTCCTCTTCACACTTCAAGTCCAAGAAATGCTCTCACAAAAAGTTATCAATTTCAACATTATAGGTCATTTTCAAAAGTCAACAAAAAGGGACTTTAAGTCAAAGGCCATAACTTGAGATTGGTAAATCAAAATGACATGGGACCAAAGGCATTGGTTAGAGGACTTCAAGACCTTTCCAAAATGTCCAAGAACATGATCAAAGCTTAAAAATTGAGCAAGATATGCCTTGTGGAAGTTGGGAAATTTTTGGGAATTTTGAAAAGTCAACTTTACTTCAAATGCCTCAAATTTGCTAATGGGCCACATTTTCTTCCAAGATTCATCATCCAAAGCATATGCACGACCATTTGGCCCAAAGGGGATTTATTTCATCATTTTTATTTATTTATTTGAATTTTTAATTACAATTAATTCATTTAATTAAATAAAATATGAAAGAAATACTCACCCATGTTTTTTAAATCTTTTTGTGCATGGAATGCCTTCAAGATTTCGTGCCCTATCTAATATGGAAAGAATCAAGGTGATTTGATCATGATTGGCACCAAAAACACATGAAAAGATTGAAAAAATATACCATTTAAATCCAATATTTGATCCATGATTACAAGGACTTGTGGACTCAAATTTTAACCCTAATCTGATCCTATACATATACTGATGCAAACCCTAGTGCAAAAGACCTCTAAGCTGCGCCAGACTTCAAGAACAACTTTTGCAATTTTTTGGTGAAAAGGTGAAAACTGAAAACTATATTATAGCACGATTCAAAGCAAAATACCAATTGCAAAAGCTTCTTAAGGCATTACTGAACCTGACTGGATACTTTTCCATGCCCATAGCATCAAGAATTGGTACATAGAACTCAAAATTTCTCACACTTTATGCATATTCGTGTTTCAATTTTTAAGCATCCTCATTGCATTTTCTTTGTTGATTTATACTAATTGAACCCTTCTGAATCTAACCATGCTCTTCAATTGAGTTTTTGTGCATTGTATGAGAAATCACCATTGAAGCTTTTTAGGTTTTCAGAGGTCACGAATTGGGGCTTCCTTATTCTGGAACAATTGAGATATGAGACCTACACCATTGAATCCAGCGCACTTAAACGATCAAGAATCACTAGTCGCGCTCAATTTATGAGCCACCATATTCTATTCGCTATTTTCGTATGCACTATTTAGTGGGGGTTTAAAACCCCCGCTATCTAACTGTTGTTTTTCAGGTAAAACGCAAACGAGTGGAGAAGAAGATCATGTGGCATGATATGATTGGGCAATTTGAATTCAGTGCGCGTTTTTTTGTTTCTAGGCCACTAATGCTAATTTTCTCTTATATGATTTATTCTTTGTTTTACATACAACGCGTTTGAGCAGCACAGATGGTGGAAAGCAACGCTGGCAAACCTTGGGACCTGGGTTCGAACCCCAGGTCCCCCTTCTTTATTCCATATTTTTCTTCTGAACGTGTTTCTATGTAGCTCGTTCCCTGAGGTATATCATGCAGCCCCATAATTTGACGTGCCACGCGCCCACTAAGATCCAACCAAAGGCCCTGATCTGAAGAGTACTATGTGCATAAGTCAATCAGGCCACACGCCAGCATGAAAAGTCAACAAGGCCAAGGGTCTATTGGGCCTAATTGCTGGGACAAAACCTCCAAACTGGGGTCAACACCCCCCAAGGGTTTGCATTTCTTTTCTTTTTCCTTATTTTATTTTTATTTGTCTAATTTTAATTTAATTCATCAAATTAATATTTTCATAAAACATAAAAAATAACAAAAAAATCAGAAAGTCACAAAAATAAAAAAAAACATATTTTATTTAAATATTTTCTTTGTAAATAAAATTGTATTAAATAATTAGGTTAATTCTAGGTTTAACTTTAACATGTTTTTTTTAATAAATTAAAAATAGCTAGAATTAGGTTTTAAATTCCATTAATTCTTATTAAAAATCCATAAATACAAAAAACTCCAAAAATCTTTTCTTTTTTATTTTAATTTAATTAATTTGTTAATCGTAATTTAATTTCATTAAAAAGGGTCCAACACCCTCGCTTTCGATTATCAGTTCGTTTCGCGCATTTATTTCCTTTCTTATAATATTCATGTAATTATCCCAAAGCCGTGTAAATCAGACATTTATCTTTTCCGCATTCTTTATTTTATTTTCAAATCGGGTCCTGGATTAAATTTGGCGATGTGGACCCGCGCCTTTGTAATAGCGTAGGACCTTTATATTTCTCGCAACTTTTAAACTGTTAATTAAATTGCATGAAAGAATGAATGTCAAAAATAAAAGAAACGCGTAGATCACCCATGCATGAACAAGACAAAAATAAATGAACATGACACACAAATCACACACCACCCCTAGGGTACGCCTCACTGTTGCCTTGCCCCTCGAAAGGTGGTCGTCGAGTAGAGGATGTTTTAGTAAGTCCTCATGATCCAGGAACCTGGCATGAGGGTAGCTTCTAAGGTGTCTTCCCATTGCTCCGGTGATCACCATGTCCCGAACCTTCGAATTGACCCGAACACTTCCAACGGTGGTGCTACCTACCTCTCAATGGTGGGATGGCACTACTTTAAGGACATCTACACAGACAAATTCCTTAGGGTAGGTAGACGACTCTAGATACTTGCTCTAATTTCAAAACAAATCAAAAATACTTTTCACACCGACACCTTTTCAAAAAGCTTTCGAAAGCAATTTTTCTAACACTCTTGAGGACCGATACAAGAGTCGAACTGAAATTTTCAAAGAAACTTTTTAAAACCCACAGTTGAAAAGCAAACAAACCATTTTTTGAAAACACAATGAGCAAGTATCTAAGAGCCCATGGATAACCATGGATAGAAAGGGTGCTAACACCTTCCCTTTCTATAATCTACCTCCCGAACCGAGAGCAATCTCTATAAGGAATTTTTCTGTGCTTTTGTCCTTTCCATTTGGAGAAAATAAAAGACGGTGGCGACTCTTGCTTACCGCGACATTTCGCAAACCAGCGTTAAACAGTCAGTTCCAGATCCACCGATCACAGCTTTTCTTTTGTGTTTGTGGGTTTGAAAGGAGTTTTTGTTTGAAAGGTGTAAGTGCGAAAAGTTTTATTTTGTTTTGAGAGAGCAAGTACTTAAGAACCATCTACCTACTTGAAAAAGGAACCGTCTATGCTATCTTCCTTTAGACAACGCTATCCCACTATTGATGAGTAGGTAGCATCGTCGTTGGAGTTTTAAGGGTCAATTCGATTAAGGGACGTGTGGTCACTAAAGCAATGTTAGGACGCCTTAGCGGTAACCCTAATGTCTTAGATCATTTTTCTGAGGCAACCGTTTCGAGGCAACTATGATCTTTGGACAATAGGGCGACCTCTAAAACTTCCTATACTTAATGACCACGTTCGAAGGTAACCAAGTGAGGTGTACCCTAAGAGTGCGCATGTGCGAGTGTGTTATTTCGGTTAATTTTATCTTTGTACATGTCATGGGTGAGCTATGTTGATTTTAAGTTCATACATCTGATCTTGTCATGCATTCCCTATTATCAAACATCTAACAATTTATAATTTGCGGAAATTAAATTTGCGGAAATTAAATCTAACTATTACAAGGCGTCGGGTATTTACATCGCCAAAAACAACCCTTGAAATTAAATTGCTGAAAATAAAAGAAAGCGATAAAATAATTAAAGTCCTATTTAAAGCTATTATATTCCGAAAGCAAGTACAATAATATAAGAATATGGATCGCGTGCGAGAAAATTAAATCGGGCGAGTTTTTTAGGGTTTTTAAAAGAAAGCATTTTTTGTTTATTTTTTGAATTAAGAGAAATTAATTTAAGTTAATTAAATAAACTAATTAATCAATTAAGAAAAAGATATTTTTGGATTTTTGGATATTTAAAGAAATAAAATAAATTGGATTAATGTTAATAAAACCTAATTATCTAAATTGATTTTAAATATTGCAAAAATATTACAAGTTAAACCTAATTAAAACTAAATTAATTAATTTAATATTTATTTACAAAAATAAAGTCATGAATTTAATTAAAATATATTTTTGTGTTTTTGATTTTATGAGAAAAAATATTTTAATTGGTTAGTTTAAATAATAAAAATAATAATTCAAAACAATAAAATAAAAGAAATATAAAAAAGAAAGAAATAACCAAAAGGGGGTTTGGGCCCAAATCAGGAGGTGGGATTACCATTTTTTTAGGCCCATGTGCAAGCCTGTATGACTTTTTCTGCTTCTCCACGCGCATGTTGACTTGGGTGTATGGTGGACATCACCCTTGGGCCATCAGATTTGGCCTGGAGGCCATCTGGCGCTTGAGATCTGAGGGAGTATGATGCACTACAAGGCATGAGAGGCGCTGTATCATCTGCAAGAAAATAATAACAAAGAATATGGGGACCTGGGATTCGAACCCAGGTCATGTAGGCCAATGCAAGCGTTCCACTACCAACTCAACCACTGCGCTTTGTTTGTTAATGGATATATAACAATTATTATAAAGAAAAAACAATTAATACGCTGGAATTAAAAAAAACACGCGCCAAGATTTTGAATGGGCCAATTGGAAGAAGACACGTCTTCGTCTTCTCCACTGAACCCTGGTTCTTTTTCCTGCGGATTTGAATCCGCAACTAAATCCCTAGGTTGATCCTAAAATCTTCTCTAGGCTATGGAAACGAATTCTGAGACCATCATCATGCTCGTCTCTTCCTCCTGAACACGCTCATGGCCATTGTTTGCATCAATTTTGCCTGAAACTCAAACACCTAAAAATAAGAACCAAAAACCCTAGTTTCGGGTATGGCATTACAGGCTATGAAAATAAAATCAAATATTGCAGATAGTTTGGAAATCATACAAAGATCAAGAATATGTCCATGGTTTGTCAAAAAAATGCAAGAATGAGAGGTTTCGATTTTAGATGTAGGGCAGTTTCCAGGGATACTTACAGCGCGATTCAGGAGAGGAAAAAGCTTGATTTTGATTGCAATAGATTCAGTGGATGTCTAGCAAGAGAACCACATTGAGTTTTGGCCTTGAATTGGACCTTAAGGGTGATTTCAGTTTCCAACTTTTTTGACAAATTTTCAAGTTTGGTTTTTCTGATTGTGCTGCCTCTTGGTCCTGAGCTCGTATGCTTTGTGTTGTATATGTATAATGGAGTGAATTAGGTCAGGTTTTGGGCTTTGAATCCTTGCCAATCAATGCTTGAAGATATGATATGATCCTCCATTAAAAAGCTTCCAATTTCATTCCAAATCCAATATTTTGTGCATGATATGGCTTGATTCGAGTTTGATCTTGTCCATGATGATAATAAAGACCTGTATCACTAAAAAAGATCCCAAGTGATTAATTTTTAGATTTTATTTGGATTTAAATTGATTAAAAATGAATTAATTCAATAAAAATCAAATAAAATAGAAAAATCAATGATTGGACATAAAACTGAAGATAGGACACGTGTGTAGTGTGACAAGATCAAATCAAGTGGAAAAAAGTGGGGCCATTTGACAAAATTTGAAGTTTTGGGGATAGTTGACTTTTGGCAATTTTGGAAAAATGCCCAACTTCAACAATGCATAACTTATTCAATTTTGAATTTTTAGAGGTGTTATTGGACTTTTTAGAAACCTTGAGGTGTCCTCTAACCAACCCTTTTGTTCTAATCTCATTTTGATATTCCATGCTCAAGTTATAAGCTTTGGAAAAAAAGGTGTTTTGTTGACTTTCAAAAATAACCTATAATGTCCAAATTTGTAACTTCTTGTGAGTGCATTTCTTGATCTTGGGGTGTGAATATGGATTGTAGGAAATTGCATCCTCTTCAAAATGATATTTGTATGGGTCATTTCTCATAAAGTATGAGAAAGTTATGCTTGGTCAAAGTTGGTTTGACTTTTCCTACAAAACCCTAATTTAGCAACTTTTGAATCTTGATGAATCTTGAGCAATCCTTGATGAATCATGATCAACCCTTGATAAAATGATGAATTATCCTTAAAAATTAGAATGTTGACAAAAAATATTGAAGTTTGATTGTATATAGGTCACAGTTGACTTTTGCCCTAGCACAATCGATTTTTGGACCTCTTGAGCAATTGACTGACCAAACTTCCTCTGCAAGGCTTGAAATTTGACATGGATGAACTTGAGAACATATTAGGACATTTGGGAGCACTTGAGGTCATTTGGGTGCAAGGACCTTGATGCAACACAAAACCCTAATTTGAGATTGACTGCCTTAGGAGATGACTTAATTGTCCAACTCTTAAGCCACTTTGAGCCATTTGAAGATTATTCTTGACATGTCTTGAGAAAAATGGGAGGGAAAATTTTGGGGAACAACAGTTTCCCCTGTTCAATTTTCTTAAACCTGAGGATATAGATTGGCTTTCGGGCCTTTCATGATCCGAAGGTGGAAGATGATTGAACACTAGAGTGCCTAGAAATTTGCACTCGCATGAAGTGGTATCGGCATTGTGATGTCGGAATGGGCTTATAGATGCCATTTGGAGACCGTTGGTAGGTGGTCTGAGCTTCAACTAGAATATGAATCATGGAGATTTTGTCGGCGATCTGACTGAACCAAAGGAGGTCTTGTCTTCTTTGACTGGATTGGCATCAGAAAAATCTTTAGGAATCGATTTAACTGGACCAAAGGAGGTTTTGTCTCTTTTGACTGGATTGGCATCAGAAAAATCTTTAGGAATCGATTTAACTATTTTTGTCTCCTTTGACTGCGTTCGCATCAGAAAAATCTTTAGGAATCGATTTAACTGGTTTTGTCTCCTTTGAATGCATTCGCATTAGAAAAATCTTTAGGAATCGATTTAACTGGTTTTGTCTCCTTTGACTGGGTTGGCCTCAGAAAAATCTTTAGGAATCGATTTAACTGGTTTTGTCTCCTTTGACATAGTTGAGAATTTAACTGCATCTTTCCTGAAAGGTAAAGGTTAGTCATATGCAATGCATGATATGGATCAAGCAATGATGTTCTCAACATAAATGAGATTGTACGGTATGATGCGTTTATGCATGTATCATGATGTATGGAAATGTAATGTTTTAGCTGGGGAAAATAAATCTCGGATAGCTGCTTGGAGAATAGAGTTGGATTCCTCGTTTCCGCTAGGGGTGATGAACGAAGGTGATAAACTTGCAGGAGAGGATAACTCCGTTGGAGAATAAACTGATGAGGAGATTACTCCGATGGGAATTACTCTGTGGGGAAGAGATGTTCTGCTGAAGATTCCACTGATAAACTCCACTGGGGATGGATTATCGTTGCTGGTGATGCTGAATCTGTTGAGGATTGAATTCCTATTTGTGAAAGGAAAAAACTTCGCTGGGGATGATCTTTCAGATACATTCTGCTGGGGATAACCCTGTTAGACTCTTGTGGGGAGACTCTTCTGAATTTGGCTGGGGAGATTTATTTTGTACTCCGCTGGGGGTAAACTTCCAGAGTCTACTGAGGATGATGCTTCAACTCTGTTGGGGAAGCTTTTTTAGACCGTGCTGGGAAAATATTGACTCCACTGGGGGTATCTTGTATTCCGTTGGGGAGCATTCTTATACTCCATTGAGGAATATTAAGACTGCCGGGGATACTCTTATACTTGCTGGGGAATATTCTTACACTCCGCTGGGGAATATTAAGACCCTTTTAGTGCTGACGGTAGACTAACTCTGCTTGGGGAGAGTATTGTTGATTCACTCATAGTTGCCAGTCTCAACTGGGAGAGCTATCATTACTGCCTCACTCTGCGGGGAGTGAAGGTATCTTGGTCACATTCTTCAACTGAATCTACCTTGGTACCTGATGGAAAGAGTAACTATACAGTTCTGGACAATTCTTACTGCCACTGTTTCTGATATTACCAGTAATTCATCTTTCGTTTCGCATGTAAATGATTATGATCAACAATTAATGTCAAATGCATATATCAAAAATGAATATTGGACGTTCTTTGCAAATCAAAACAGATAAAGGAAAAACAGTTTGAAATTTGTCTGAAAATGAATTGTATTGATTTTGAAGTTTGGCCTGTAAATAAGCGCTTTTATACAAGAAGCTGACGTCCTAGTAAGAGAACACTGCCGAATAATAGAATTTACACAATTTGTGAAAAACTAAACAAAACAGCTATGTGAATAATCCCACTGGGTTCCAACTCTGCTATTGCCTTTATGCCCTTGAGCATCTCATCACTTTGCTACTGGTTGAAGATGAATCAGATTGATTAGTGTCGTCTGAGCTTGATAGTTGATACCGAAGTCTGGATGCAAGGTGATTCAATGAGACATAGTATTACGCTGATCCCTAATTTTTGCCTGGACTTCCCTTTCGGGTTTTCAGTCCACCGGGATACCCATTTTTGCCCAAGCCACCTTTTCAGGTTTTCGACTTGCCGGGTGTACAAATTTTTTCATTTTCATCCCTTATTTTTGCCTGAACCCTTTTGGTTTGCCGGGAAGCCCTTATTTTTGCCTAGGCCAGTCAACCTAGCGGGTCTTTGATTATGCGTAGTATCTTTTCACTATGTCTGCATTGACAGGGTGAGGAAGGTCGTCACCATCCATGGTGGTTAGAATCATAGCTCCTCCTGAGAAAATGTTCTTAACCACAAATGGCCCTTCGTAAGTAGGGGTCCATTTGCCCCTGGGATTACCTTGAGGTAGGATAATGCGCTTAATTACCAGGTCCCCAACTTGATACTCTTGTCGTCTAACTATCTTGTTAAATGCCTTGATCATCTATTTTTGGTACGTCTGACCATGACAAATAGCAGTAAGTCTCTTTTCGTCGATTAGGTTCAGCTGATCAAGCCGGGTCTGGATCCAGTCATCTTCACTCAAACCTGCATCCTTCATGATTCGAAGAGAGGGTATCTGAACTTCAATAGGCAAGACTGCCTTCATGCCATATACCAAGGAATAGGGTGTTGCCCCTGTTGACGTTCGTGCTGAGGTACGGTACCCATGGAGAGCAAAAGGTAACATCTCGTGCCAGTCTTTGTATGTCACTGTCATCTTCTGCACAATCTTCTTAATGTTTTTATTAGCCGCTTCTACAACCCCATTCATCTTCGGCCGGTAGGGAGAAGAGTTGTGATGCTGTATCTTGAATTACTCGCAGAGCTCAGTGATCATCTTATTCTTGAGATTGGTACCTGTTGTACCCCAAAATTTGCCCTCCCATATTCTTCAAAATTTGCCAAGTCAAAGCTTCAAACATCTCCCCAAGGGTTGCACAGTTCAAGGGCCTCCTAACAGTCAAAAATTAGGGTTTTGGTTCTGACAAAGAAAATGAAGTTTCCAAGGGTCCAATCAAGTCCCATATGCTTATAAACATGGTCAAGCATCCTCATACCAAGTTTCAAGACTCACAGCACAAAATTGCACAGTCAAAAACCCTAATTGCACTACAGTCAACTGTAGGGGCAAAATGGTCATTTGACAGTCAAAAGTCCAAATTTTTGATCAATACTTCATTTTGAAGCCACAAACATCATTTGATCAATTCTTGATCATGATTCACAAAGCTTGGCTCAAAAATCATCAAGATGCAAAAGTTTCCATATTTGGACAGTTGAAAAAGTCAACTGTAACTTGACCAGGGCATAACTTTCACATGGATTATCAGAAAAATTCCATCCAAAGCTCATTTTGAAGATAAAGACATTTACTACAACTCCTCTTCACACTTCAAGTCCAATAAATGCTCTCACAAAAAGTTATCAATTTCAACATTATAGGTCATTTTCAAAAGTCAACAAAAAGGGACTTTAAGTCAAAGGCCATAACTTGAGATTGGTAAATCAAAATGACATGGGACCAAATAAATTGGTTAGAGGACTCAAAGACCTTTCCAAAATGTCCAAGAACATGAGCAAATCTTAAAAATTGAGCAAGTTATGCCTTGTGGAAGTTGGGAAATGTTTGGATATTTTGAAAAGTCAACATTGCTTCAAATGACCTAAAAATGCTAATGGGCCTCTTTTTCTTCCACAATTCATCATCCAAGGCATGTGCACGACCATTTGGCCCAAAGGGAAGTTTTTATCATTTTTATTTTATTTATTTGGATTTTTAATCATTAATAATTCATTTAATTAATTAAAATACATGAAAAATACTAAACCTAATTTTCTAAATCTTTTTGTGCATAAAATAGGCTTAAGATTTCGTGTACAATCAAATATGGAAGGAATTATGGTGATTGGATATGATTGAGACCAAATATGCTTGAAAAAGATTGGAAAAATTATGGCTTGAAAATCAAATATCCTTTTCATCAATTCATGGATTTTCTGATCAAATTCTTTGACCTAATCGTTCACATATACATACCAATGAAAACCCTATTCCAAAGAAGCTCCCAGCTGCGCAAAAAAGCCAAGAACAAAACTTGAATTTTCTCAAAAAAGTCAAATATTGAAAACTGTTTTCCAGGGCGATTCAAGCTGAGATAATCATCTCATCACCTTCCTGAGGCATCAAGCAACGTGTCTGCATAGATTTCCACGTCCCTAACGCCCAGAATTGGGGAATAGGATTCAAACTTTTTCACATTTTTTTCATAATCGTGTTTTAATATTTAAGCATTTTCATGGCATTTCTTTCATGGATTCTGACTAATTGGATGATTCTGAAACTAACCATGTGATTGAATTGAGTTTTTATGCACTATATGCAAAAACACCATTGTTGTCTTTTAGGGTTTTCAAAGCTGTGAATTGGGGTTTCCCATTTAAGGAACAATTGAGACTCGAGACCTGGATCATTGAAACAAGCGTGCTTGGACGAAAAGGATCCAACCCTCGCGCCTAATTTATGAAGCCATATGGCCTAATCGTTATTTTCTAGAATGATGCATTTGGGGACGGCTCAAAACCGTTGCCAATTTATTTTTTGTTTCAGGAAAAAAATCATTAAGGAAGAACATGATGAAGTGGAGGCCAGTAATTGGTTCGTTTAAACTTTCGCGCGCAAAAAGGCGCTAACTTTCGCTTTATTTTATAATGTTTGTTGGTTAGGTAATATACAAAGAAACCAAATGGAGCAGTTGGCAAGGCGTGTACATTGGTAAACCACAGGACCTGGGTTCGATCCCAGGTCCCTCACCCTTTCCATATTATTTTTTCACTAATACTTCTGTGCAGTTTCAGTATTGTAGACCACCATGCATCTCTCAAATCTAGCTTGCCACTTGGCCAATGGAAACGATCAGAAGGCCATGATTTGAAGAACATGGTGGACATGAGTCAACACCTTCACACGCTGGCAAGGGAAGTCAAAAAGGGCCTTAAAACCTTGGGCCAGAATTGCTACAATACACCTCTCAATTGGGGACAGACCCCCTAGGTTTGTAAGCTTTTACATTTTTGTTCATTCTTTTTATTTATTTCAATTATTGTTTTTAATTAATTTAATATTTTCATAAAAAACATAAAAACAATTTAAAATCAGAAAAAGACAAAAATAAGTATTTTTTTAATGTTTTGTAAATAAACATCATTAATTAATTTTAGTTTTTAAATCTAGGATTAATCTTAACATTTTTTTTCTAATAAACTTAAAATTGGTAGAATTAGGGTTTGTATTAATTTTTTATCCCTTTTTCTTTTCTTTTCTCTAAATAATTAAATATTTCCTATTATTTTTTATAAATCCAAATTGCATGTAATTAATTAGGTTAATTTAGGTTTAACTTTAATATTTTTTCTTAATAAATAAAAAATTAGAATTAGGGTTAATTTCTCAATTTAATTCAATTTCATTAAAATCATAAAATACAAAAATACCAAAAATAATTTCTTTTTCATTTTAATTTCACTAATTTAATAATTTTATTTAATTAAAAAGGGTCCAACGCCCTCGCTTTCAATTTCAATTCAATTCGCGCATGTTATTCTATTTCTTATAATATTTATGTACCTCTCCCAAAGCCGTGTAAACCTAATTTCTCGCACTTTATTTCTTTATTTATTTTCTGTCAAATCGGGTCCTGGAAATTTTGGCGATGTGGACCCGCGCCTTTGTAATAGTTTAGGAATTTTATCTTTCCGCCCTTTTTTAACTATTAAATAAATGCATGCAAGAATGACTGACATTAAATAAAAACAAACGCGTAGATCACCTATACCATGACAAGATAAAAATAAACGAATCTGACACACGAATCACACACCACCCCTAGGGTACGCCTCACTGTTGCCTTGCCTCGAAAGGTGATCGTCGAGTAGAGGATGTCTTAGTAAGTCCTCATGATCCGGGAACCTGGCATGAGGGTAGCTTCTAAGGTGTCTTCCCATTGCTCTGGTGATCACCATGTCCCGAACCTCGAATTGACCCGAACACCTCCAACGGTGGTGCTACCTACCTCTCAATGGTGGGATGGCACTACTTTAAAGGACATTTACACAGACGAATTCCTTAGGGTAGGTAGACGACTCGTAAATACTTGCTCTAATTTCAAAACAAATTCAAAAATACTTTTCACACCAACACATTTTCAAAAATCTTTCGAAAGCATTTTTTTCAAACACTCTTGAGGACCAATACAAGAGTCGAACTGGAATTTTCAAAGAAACTTTTTAAAACCCACAGTTGAAAAGCAAACAAACCATTTTTGAAAACACAATGAGCAAGTATCTAAGAGCCCATGGATAACCATGGATAGAAAGGGTGCTAACACCTTCCCTTTCTATAACCTACCTCCCGAACCGAGAGCAATCTCTATAAGGAATTTTTCTGTGCTTTTGTCCTTTCCATTTGGAGAAAATAAAAGACGGTGGCGACTCTTGCTTCTGCGACATTTCGCGAACCAGCGTTAAACAGTCAGTTCCAGATCCACCGATCACAGAACTGGCGACTCTGCTGGGGAAGTTTGAACTTAAAGTAAGGTGTACCTTAGGGTTAGTTCATAACTGTGTTTTCAATTGTATTGACTTGTCTGCTTTAAATTTATGGGTTGCATGGGAGTTACATAGATCCTAACCCGGATCTGGGGATACCCTGTTTAGGTAGCATAAGCTGTGAGGGACCTGTCCGGCGTATACCGACATGGGTGAAGCAATGGCTACGTTGGTGTGGCGCCTTGGTCTGTACCGATATCCCTCGTGTTGAAACGGGGAGAATATGGGTCTTCTGAGGAGTCATTAAGCACCAACCACCTTAGAACCTTAAATGACACAACTTGGCCATTAGAACAGTAGCAGTATGCTACGCCCATTGAGGCTAAACTCTCGTGATGGTTTTGGCCGCAAGAAAAGATTGCGATGCTGGAGTTATGACCGATTGAGGGTAGTCAATGATATTGGGATCCTCTAAGAACCCGATTACTTTGATAGGACAGGTATGAACCAACCAACTTAAAGAGGGTAACACCTAGACCTCATGCTGGCCTAAACTCTAAGGGTTTCTCTTGTGTGACTTGTGTGCCTTCGTACTTGACTAATTGCATGCGTGTTACCTGACACATAAGCTACTTGCAGGTTTTGTTTATAGTCCTTAACTGGGACTCACAACAGGGTTTACTAGGTCTCTTGCAGGTTTGGCTTATAGTCCTTAATTGGGACTCATAACAAAGTATACTGAATTTCTTGCAAGGTTTGTTTATAGTCCTTAATCGGGACTCATAACAGGGTTTACCTACATCACCCCATGCATCATGACATCATATCATTGCATACATCCTAACCCATTTCAAGGATCTCAAGGGCTTGTGGTGCAGGTCATGATGAATCAAACATCTAGCAAGGGGCAAAGAGGATTTATTTTCCTCTAGCCAAAGTTGTCAGAGGCTATGACCCACTTGATATGGTGAGCTCTGACTCTTGAAGCAGGTTCCCCTAACCAAGGTTGTTTGGAAATCAAAACCAGACATGATGACTAAAGTCAGGGGCTATGACCCACTGGATATGGTGAGCCTTTGACCCTTGAAGAAGAATTCTCAATAACATGGGTTTCCTTCAATCAAGTTACCGGACCCAAACTCTAACAAATTTTCTTGTTTATCCCGCGAGATCTTTGAAAACATTGCATGCATATCATACATATCATTACATAACAGGTACCCTTGTTGCAGGTCACTTACCCTTCTCGCTGTTTATTTCAGCCATGGCTTCACAACAAGATAACCAGGACCTTCACACTCAAGAGACTCCGTTCAAGGAGATCTTCCTAAGCCTATCCAAGGGGCAGGAAGAGTTGAGGACACTCCTCAAGGGGAATCTGATCAGAAAGAGTCCTGAAGATGACAAGGACGAACAGCTGAAACGTCTACAAGATGAGGTAGACACATTGAAAACCCAGATGCTGGGGCAAAGGGCCCTCATTCAAGGTTTAGCTCAGGAGCAAGGAGAGCTGAGGGCCATGATCAGTCAGCTTCATCAAGACATGAAGCAACCAGCCTAAGTCAGGGACCCAGTCATTAATCAACTTCCAAGAAGTCAAAGGTTTGGGCCTCTCCAAGCTGCTATTACTTCACAGGTCCAACAACGACCTCGCCCAGAACAACGGGCTGATCAGAGCAAACCAGATAAGCCTAAAAGGCAGTTCACCAAGATCAACATGTCGCTGGATCAAGCACTACAACAAATGTTGAAGGCAGGGCTGATCACCTTAAGGGCTCCTCTCCGGAATCCAAACACTTCTGCTCCTAACTATCATCCCAACGACAGGTGCGCATACCATTCTGATAGCCCGGGGCATACTACGGACAACTGCTGGCCTCTCAAAAACAAGATTCAAGACATGATCGACGCTGGAGAGATTCAGTTTGAAGTACCTGAGACTCCGAACATAATCACTGCTCCCTTGCCAAATCATGGCTAGGATTGAGAAATTTTTGTTCATTCGAATGTTCAAGTTGCAATTTTCTTTTGTTCAAACATTTACTCATGTTAAACATTGTTATTTCATTAATGCATCGCATATGTCTGTTCTGAAACAATATATTCGTATTCACTAAATGCAAATTGTTTTCATATTTTTTCTGATGACCAACTCTCGATTAATAATTCTAAGCCTCTTGAGGGAGGATGACGAAAACGATACCATAATCTACAGTATGCTTTTGAACAGACCCCGCTGATGAGGTACATGCATTGTTTCAATCCCTAAATACTGGAGTTATAAGGAAGATAATCCCTCGTCAACCCCTCTGAGCCAAAGAAGTAGGAGTTTTTCTTTTCGAAAATTAAAACCCTTTATCATAACCTGGGGCAGGGTAGTTCTCTCAGTTGATCCAAGTGCATAATAAATGGCACCAAATAGGTCCTTACAAAAAAAAGAAGACAGTGATGGTTCCGAATAATCAATAAAGAAAGGCAGTCATTATCTCAAAAAAATAAAAAAAACCAATAAGTCAAAACCTATGAAGGAGACTTACAAAACTGGGGCATCCCGCTGACTGTAACTCCAAAAAAGGAAACAGTTCAGGCAAAAAAGAAAGGGATAACAAAAATCAGACAAGAAAGAGGTCTTACAAACCCTCAACAAAAAGGAATGACTGCCCATTCAAAATAAACTGTCAACATCCGAATCATCACCGGAAAATCAGAGCAAAGACTCAAACAAGGTCTAACGTATGATCAACTGAGTTTAGGTTTGGAGAACATCACGAAGAGCGGGTGGGTACAAATAATTTGAGCCTTTATCCTTTGTTTCTTAAACCGTGAACCAAGCCACGTTATAACCCTTAAAAGTCCTAGCTGAAGCACGGGTTAGTTCGAAAGCATACTGTACGAAAGGTATCCTGACTCCTTAAAGCTTACGGTAAAATACGGAGTTGACATCACGTTTTACAAACATTCACTTGTTTTATGAAAAAAAAATGCATTTTCAAAATCGTCAAGACAGACATGAGCGTTGCATTTTTAACATAACTTTGTTTGCATATGACTTCTTGTTTGAACAGCAGGGAAATTCGCACGATGAATACCTAGTGAACAAAAGCACTTCCAATCAAGGGGCATGGCATGACTATTGTCCACCATCTGGGGCAGTCCAATCAAGATTCGGAGAATCTCTCAAAAGGCCAAATAGCCTGGAGCAAATCTCCGCCTGAGTCACTTGGGGAATTCCAGCAACGAATCTTGCTTTATCAAACACCTTCTGGTGGCAGGACAAAACACTTCTAACAGGGGCAACTCCCTACATTCTGAGAGCGTGGACATAGTCGAAAAGAATACTACGCGCAATCAAAGACCCGCTAGGTTGACACACCTAGGCAAAAATAAGGGCTTCCCGGCGAACCAAAAGGGTTCGGGAAAAATGAAGGGATGAAATTAAAAAATCTGTACACCCGGCAAGTCGAAGACCTGAAAAGGCGGCTTGGGCAAAAATGGGTATCCCGGTGGACTGAAAACCCGAAAGGGCGGTCCAGGCAAAAGTTAGGGATCAAAAGCGTATGACTATGTCCCGACATCTTGTCACTGGCCTATCAGAAGAAGAGTTTGTCCATCAACAACAATCAGCACCTCACAGGTCTTCCTCTCCCACCTCAGAAACAGGGGCAATGATGAGCTGTCTAAGTGATCTAATTGTTCTGTCCTCCAAGGTACCAAGGTAAGTTCAGCTAAAGAACACAACCAGATATCTTAATTCCCCAGAGAGTGAGTCAGCGAGTCAGTACACTCTCCCCGAGCAAAGTTACAATCAAACCTAAGGAAGTTGAGTATCCTCCAGCAGATCTCAATATTCCCCAGCAGTATATATGCATTCTTAACAAGCATCCCCGGCAGTCTTGGTCTAAAGATTGTTCCCCGGCGGTACATCAAACATTCAGTGGAGTCACTTCCCGATACAGTTCAAAACTTTCCCAAGAGAGTCCAATCCAGTTCCCCCAGGAAAGTTGGAATCCATCTCCCCAAGCAGAAAGCTTATCCCCAGTAGATTCTGGAAGCTTATCCTCGCAGAGCACGAACGCGTCTTCCGGATTTATTCAAAGAGTTATTCCCTTACCAGGATATAACTGGGTTATCCTCAGCCAAAAGCCACGGAAAGATCGTCCTCGACGAAGTCTTCTTATCCCCAGAGAAGTCTATCAACACTTCCAACACAACAAGGGTATCCCCAGCGAAGTTACCATCAACATTTCAGCAAAGTATCTATCTCCCCACAGAGTATTGTTCCCCAGCAAGATCATTAGAGTACTTTTCTCCCCACAGAGTAATCCATTCGCCAAGTTTATTCCCCAATGGAGTTATCTTCTCCTACCGGTATTCTTGCAGCTATCATCCCCAGCGGAGGCAAAAATCTATTCTTCAACGTCAGCCCAGGAGTGACTTCCCGGCACCCGCCGAGGATCTACTTTCCTAGACGAAAACATACATTCCTAAACATCACATACATCATTATAGCATGCATAGACGCATCATATCTTACAAATCTCATTTATGTTGAGAACATCATTGCTTGATCTATATCATGCATTGCATATGACTGACCTTTACCTTTCAGGAAAGAGCCAGTTAAAGTTCTCCGCTATATCTCAAGACCTAGACCGGTTCAGTTAAATCGACTCCAAAGATTTCTCTGTTTCTTATCCAGTCAAAGGCCTTCTCTAGTTCAGTCAGATCGACCCTAAGATCTCCCTGTTTCTTATCCAATTGAAGACATTTCAAGACCTAGACCGGTTCAGTTAATCGACCCTAAGATTCTCTATTTCTTATCCAGTCCAAGGCCTTCTCTAGTCCAGTTAAATCGACCCCAAACAGATTTTTCTGATAAAGACTCAGTAGAAGTTATCCAAGATTCTCTCAATGATTGCTATTGAGGTTGTAGTCGCCTATGGTTCTCTCCCCGATATTGCGGAGGTGGTAATCCCAAGATTCGCTCAATGATTGCTGTTGAAGTTGAAGTTATCCAAGATTCTCTCAATGATTGCTATTGAGGTTGTAGTCGCCTTTGGTTCTCTCCCCGATACTGCGAAGGTGGTAATCCCAAGATTCGCTCAACGATTGCTGTTGAAGTTGAAGTTATCCAAGATTCTCTCAATGATTGCTATTGAGGTTGTAGTCGCCTTTGGTTCTCTCCCCGATACTGCGGAGGTGGTAATCCCAAGATTCGCTCAACGATTGCTGTTGAAGTTGAAGTTATCCAAGATTCTCTCAATGATTGCTATTGAGGTTGTAGTCGCCTTTGGTTCTCTCCCCGATACTGCGGAGGTGGTAATCCCAAGATTCGCTCAACGATTGCTGTTGAAGTTGAAGTTATCCAAGATTCTCTCAATTATTGCTATTGAGGTTGTAGTCGCCTTTGGTTCTCTCCCCGATACTGCGGAGGTGGTAATCCCAAGATTCGCTCAACGATTGCTGTTGAAGTTGAAGTTATCCAAGATTCTCTCAATGATTGCTATTGAGGTTGTAGTCGCCTATGGTTCTCTCCCCGATACTGCGGAGGTGGTAATCCCAAGATTCGCTCAACGATTGCTGTTGAAGTTGAAGTTATCCAAGATTCTCTCAATGATTGCTATTGAGGTTGTAGTCGCCTTTGGTTCTCTCCCCGATACTGCGGAGGTGGTAATCCCAAGATTCGCTCAACGATTGCTGTTGAAGTTGAAGTTATCCAAGATTCTCTCAATGATTGCTATTGAGGTTGTAGTCGCCTTTGGTTCTCTCCCCGATACTGCGGAGGTGGTAATCCCAAGATTCACTCAACGATTGCTGTTGAAGTTGAAGTTATCCAAGATTCTCTCAATGATTGCTATTGAGGTTGTAGTCGCCTATGGTTCTCTCCCTGATACTGCGGAGGTGGTAATCCCAAGATTCGCTCAACGATTGCTGTTGAAGTTGAAGTTATCCAAGATTCTCTCAATGATTGCTATTGAGGTTGTAGTCGCCTTTGGTTCTCTCCCCGATACTGCGGAGGTGGTAATCCCAAGATTCGCTCAACGATTGCTGTTGAAGTTGAAGTTATCCAAGATTCTCTCAATGATTGCTATTGAGGTTGTAGTCGTCTATGGTTCTCTCCCCGATACTGCGGAGGTGGTAATCCCAAGATTCGCTCAACGATTGCTGTTGAAGTTGAAGTTATCCAAGATTCTCTCAATGATTGCTATTGAGGTTGTAGTCGTCTATGGTTCTCTCCCCGATACTGCGGAGGTGGTAATCCCAAGATTCACTCAACGATTGCTGTTGAAGTTGAAGTTATCCAAGATTCTCTCAATGATTGCTATTGAGGTTGTAGTCGTCTATGGTTCTCTCCCCGATACTGCGGAGGTGGTAATCCCAAGATTTGCTCAATGATTGCTGTTGAGGTTAAAGTCATCCAAAGTTCTCTCACCGTTCCTGTTGAGGTAGTAACCATCCCTGGTTCATTCATCACCGTTTGAAGCTCCAGATCCAGCTCCTGTAACCAGTCAGGACACATCTACACAAAGAATTTGAAGACCAGCTCCCGTAACAGGTCAGGTAATCATTTTTCTTTTTTGCAGGTATGCAAGTTCTCTCTAAGGAAGCTCTTACGCGATCAACATCCAGACGGCATCTATAAGCCCATTCCACCGTCGCACTGCTACTATGTGAGCGCAAATTTCTGGGCACTCTAGTGTTCAATCATCTTCCACCTTCGGATTACGAAAGGCACGTCAGCCAATCTGCATCCTCAGGTCTAAGAAGATTGAACAGGGGCAACTATTGTACCCCAAAATTTGCCCTCCTATATTCTTCAAAATTTGCCAAGTCAAAGCTTCAAACATCTCCCCAAGGGTTGCACAGTTCAAGGGCCTCCTAACAGTCAAAAATTAGGGTTTTGGTTCTGACAAAGAAAATGAAGTTTCCAAGGGTCCAATCAAGTCCCATATGCTTATAAACATGGTCAAGCATCCTCATACCAAGTTTCAAGACTCACAGCACAAAATTGCACAGTCAAAAACCCTAATTGCACTACAGTCAACTGTAGGGGCAAAATGGTCATTTGACAGTCAAAAGTCCAAATTTTTTATCAATACTTCATTTTGAAGCCACAAACATCATTTGATCAATTCTTGATCATGATTCTCAAAGTTTGGCTCAAAAATCATCAAGATGCAAAAGTTTCCATATTTGGACAGTTGAAAAAGTCAACTGTAACTTGACCAGGGCATAACTTTCACATGGATTATCATAAAAATTCCATCCAAAGCTCATTTTGAAGATAAAGACATTTCCTACAACTCCTCTTCACACTTCAAGTCCAAGAAATGCTCTCACAAAAAGTTATCAATTTCAACATTATAGGTCATTTTCAAAAGTCAACAAAAAGGGACTTTAAGTCAAAGGCCATAACTTGAGATTGGTAAATCAAAATGACATGGGAACAAAGACATTGGTTAGAGGACTCAAAGACCTTTCCAAAATGTCCAAGAACATGAGCAAAGCTTTAAAATTGAGCAAGTTATGCCTTGTGGAAGTTGGGAAATTTTTGGATATTTTGAAAAGTCAACATTGCTTCAAATGACCTAAAAATGCTAATGGGCCTCTTTTTCTTCCACAATTCATCATCCAAGGCATGTGCACGATCATTTGGCCCAAAGGGAAGTTTTTATCATTTTTATTTTATTTATTTGGATTTTTAATTATCAATAATTCATTTAATTAAAATAAATAGGTGAAAAATACTAAACCTAATTTTCTAAATCTTTTTGTGCATAGAATAGGCTTAAGATTTCGTGTACAATCAAATATGGAAGGAATTATGGTGATTGGATATGATTGAGACTAAATATGCTTGAAAAAGATTGGAAAAATTATGGCTTGAAAATCAAATATCCTTTTCATCAATTCATGGATTTTCTGATCAAATTCTTTGACCTAATCGTTCACATATACATACCAATGAAAACCCTATTCCAAAGAAGCTCCCAGCTGCGCAAAAAAGCCAAGAACAAAACTTGAATTTTCTCAAAAAAGTCAAATACTGAAAACTGTTTTCCAGGGCGATTCAAGCTGAGATAATCATCTCATCACCTTCCTGAGGCATCAAGCAACGTGTCTGCATAGATTTCCACGTCCCTAACGCCCAGAATTGGTGAATAGGATTCAAACTTTTTCACATTTTTTTCATAATCGTGTTTTAATATTTAAGCATTTTCATGGCATTTCTTTCATGGATTCTGACTAATTGGATGATTCTGAAACTAACCATGTGATTGAATTGAGTTTTTATGCACTATATGCAAAAACGCCATTGTTGTCTTTTAGGGTTTTCAAAGCTGTGAATTGGGGTTTCCCATTTAAGGAACAATTGAGACTCGAGACCTGGATCATTGAAACAAGCGTGCTTGGACGAAAAGGACCCAACCCTCGCGCCTAATTTATGAGGCCATATGGCCTAATCGTTATTTTCTAGAATGATGCATTTGGGGACGGTTCAAAACCGTTGCCAATTTCTTTTTTGTTTCAGGAAAAAAATCATTAAGGAAGAAGATGATGAAGTGGAGGCCAGTAATTGGTTCGTTTAAACTTTCACGCGCAAAAAGGCGCTAACTTTCGCTTTATTTTATAATGTTTGTTGGTTAGGTAATATACAAAGAAACCAAATGGAGCAGTTGGCAAGGCGTGTACATTGGTAAACCACAGGACCTGGGTTCGATCCCAGGTCCCTCACCCTTTCCATATTATTTTTTCACTAATACTTCTGTGCAGTTTCAGTATTGTAGACCACCATGCATCTCTCAAATCTAGCTTGCCACTTGGCCAATGGAAACGATCAGAAGGCCATGATTTGAAGAACATGGTGGACATGAGTCAACACCTTCACACGCTGGCAAGGGAAGTCAAAAAGGGCCTTAAAACCTTGGGCCAGAATTGCTACAATACACCTCTCAATTGGGGACAGACCCCCCTAGGTTTGCAAGCTTTTACATTTTTGTTCATTCTTTTTATTTATTTCAATTATTGTTTTTAATTAATTTAATATTTTCATAAAAAACATAAAAACAATTTAAAATCAGAAAAAGACAAAAATAAGTATTTTTTAATGTTTTGTAAATAAACATCATTAATTAATTTTAGTTTTTAAATCTAGGATTAATCTTAACATTTTTTTTCTAATAAACTTAAAATTGGTAGAATTAGGGTTTGTATTAATTTTTTATCCCTTTTTCTTTTCTTTTCTCTAAATAATTAAATATTTCCTATTATTTTTTATAAATCCAAATTACATGTAATTAATTAGGTTAATTTAGGTTTAACTTTAATATTTTTTCTTAATAAATAAAAAATTAGAATTAGGGTTAATTTCTCAATTTAATTCAATTTCATTAAAATCATAAAATACAAAAATACCAAAAATAATTTCTTTTTCATTTTAATTTCACTAATTTAATAATTTTATTTAATTAAAAAGGGTCCAACGCCCTCGCTTTCAATTTCAATTCAATTCGCGCATGTTATTCTATTTCTTATAATATTTATGTACCTCTCCCAAAGCCGTGTAAACCTAATTTCTCGCACTTTATTTCTTTATTTATTTTCTGTCAAATCGGGTCCTGGAAATTTTGGCGATGTGGACCCGCGCCTTTGTAATAGTTTAGGAATTTTATCTTTCCGCCCTTTTTTAACTATTAAATAAATGCATGCAAGAATGAATGACAATAAATAAAAACAAACGCGTAGATCACCTATACCATGACAAGATAAAAATAAACGAATCTGACACACGAATCACACACCACCCCTAGGGTACGCCTCACTATTGCCTTGCCTCGAAAGGTGATCGTCGAGTAGAGGATGTCTTAGTAAGTCCTCATGATCCGGGAACCTGGCATGAGGGTAGCTTCTAAGGTGTCTTCCCATTGCTCTGGTGATCACCATGTCCCGAACCTCGAATTGACCCGAACACCTCCAACGGTGGTGCTACCTACCTCTCAATGGTGGGATGGCACTACTTTAAAGGACATTTACACAGACGAATTCCTTAGGGTAGGTAGACGACTCCTAAATACTTGCTTTAATTTCAAAATAAATTCAAAAATACTTTTCACACCAACACATTTTCAAAAAGCTTTCGAAAGCATTTTTTCAAACACTCTTGAGGACCGATACAAGAGTCGAACTGGAATTTTCAAAGAAACTTTTTAAAACCCACAGTTGAAAAGCAAACAAACCATTTTTGAAAACACAATGAGCAAGTATCTAAGAGACCATGGATAACCATGGATAGAAAGGGTGCTAACACCTTCCCTTTCTATAACCTACCTCCCGAACCGAGAGCAATCTCTATAAGGAATTTTTCTGTGCTTTTGTCCTTTCCATTTGGAGAAAATAAAAGACGGTGGCGACTCTTGCTTCCGCGACATTTCGCGATCCAGCGTTAAACAGTCAGTTCCAGATCCACCGATCACAGTACCATTGTCCGTAATGATCCTCTCTGGTACACCGTATCGACAGATTGAATTGTGTCGAATAAACCGTGCCACGACATTCTTGGTTACAGTAGCAAAAGAAGCTGCTTTAATCCCACTTCGTAAAGTAATCAATTGCCACCAGGATGAAACTGTGTCCGTTGGATGTCGTAGGTCTGATCTCGCCGATCATATCAATGCCCCACATTGCAAAAAGGCCAAGGTACCGTCAAGACATTCACATCTTTGTCATCAATAAGGTAGTGAGAGTCAACATAACTGTCTAAGCCGGCGAACAACCCATACTTAAGCGTAGCAAGTTCTCTCGAGCAGTGAGTATCGGGTCTCACGGTCGGTAAACTTTTTGCTAAGTTAATAAATAGCATGCTCTTTTCGGCCAGACTCGTCACGCTGCCCCAACATACCTCCAGCACTTTTAAGTATAAGATCAACGGTCTTCCTGCAACTGAAGGCATCAGAATTGGTGGCTTGGAGGTAGTATGGCCCTCTCTTCTTGAAGCAATAGAATAGCAAGTCCCTCAGGCACTTCACAATCATCTTCACCTTCGTCTTCGGCTAAGTTAATCGGACTTTCAAAGTCATAACTGGCAGTAGCAGAGTCGTTGCCAGTGAGATCCAGAGTGGATGTAGATCATGATATGTGAGTGTGTGCAAAATAGCTGTTTTGCAATATATAATAAAGAAAAACAAGGAGCACAAAATTTGAAATGCAAGAACGCCCAATGCTTTTATTAATGATATATGAAAATGACACACATAAAGCCCTCACAAATGAAGCCACGGTGCCCCGGTTAAGACACCGGGCCATAAAGTTTAAAACATTGTGTTTTACCCCAAAATTTGCCCTCCCCTATTCTTCAAAGTTTGTCAAGAATCATCCTCAAATGGTTCAAGACTTCTCAAGGGTTGCACAGTCTAAATGCCTCCTAAGCCAGTCAAAACTAGGGTTTTGGTTCTTGCAAAGAATTTGAGGTTTTCAATGGCTCAATCAAGTCTCATTTGCCCATATACATTGTCAAGCATCTACATATCAAGTTTCAAGACTCACAAAGGCAAATTGAACAGTCAAAAACCCTATTTGGTTCACAATCAACTACAGGGGCAAAATGGTCATTTTACAGTCAAAAGTCAGAATTTTTGGTCAACATCTTATTTTGAGCACACAATCATAATTTGATCAAGTCTTGATCATGATTCCACAAGGGTAGCTCAAAAATCATCAAGATGCCAAAAGTTACTATTTTTGGACAGCAGAAAAGTCAACTGTATCTTGACCAAGGCATAACTTTTTCATGGTTCATCAGAAAAATCCCATCCAATGCTCATTTTGAAGGAGATGACATTTCCTACAACTCATCTTCACATTCCAAGTCCAAGAAATGCTCTCACAAAAAGTTATCAGTTTCTACATTATAGGTCAAATTCAAAAGTCAACAAAAATGCACTTTAAGTCAAAGACCATAACTTGAGATTGGTAAATCCAAATGACATGGGACCAAAGTAATTGGTTAGAGGGCTTCAAGACCTTTCCAAAATCTCCAAGAACATGTTCATATGATCAAAATTGAGCAAGATATGCATTGGAGAAGTTGGGAAATTTTTGTGAATTTGCAAAAGTCAACTTTGCTCAAAACACATCATTTTTGCTAATGGGCCTCAAATTTCTTCTTGAAACTTTATCCAAGGCCTATGCACGACCCATCAAGCCTATTTTGAGTTTATTTTCTTATTTTTATTAATTAATTGGATTTTTTATTAATATTAATTCATTTAATTGATTTAAAATATAGGAAATTCAAAGATATGGTTTTCAAATCTTTTTGTGAAGCAAACAAGCTCAAGACAAGCTGGAGATTTCGTGTGCCAATCAAAGAGACAAGAATATCCAAAATTGGCAAGTTTTCTCAATCAAAAAGATGCAAAAAGATGTGATTGGAAATCAAATATTGAAACATCAATGCAATGGATCTTTGGGCCAAGACTTAACCTAATTCCATTCTATTACATATGCACAAGTGAACCCTAATGCCATTCACGTGAAAACTCTGCAGAAAACCATAAACAACATTGGAAAAAAATCAAGAAAAACTTGAAAATTGTTTTCCATAATTTAACGTGATTCAAAGCTTTCTATTGATTCTAATCTATTGCAGGGACTCCCAGAAGCGTGTAGCAATCAAAAACAAGCCTTAAAGCTCAAGAAACACGCAAGAACAGTTTCACGGTTTGAACAATTTTTCCAAAATCATATACTTTGATTCATGCATATTTAACATTTTATTGTGATTGTTTTATGTTAATAGGATCCACAGGAAGCTTGTGGTATGGTTTAATTGTATTAAAACGCCCTAAAACAGAAATCACCATTGATGAATTCTAGGGTTTCCAAGCTTCCAGATTAGGGCTTTTCAGCATAGGAAAAATCAAGCCTTCTAAGACCCATGGTTGAATTCGTTGCAACCGGACGAATCAGAATCCATGCTCGCGAACAATTTATATTGCACACACGCATAATCGCTATTATTTGTCATTCCATATTGTGGGGGTTAAAAACCCCTGCTATCTCTTTATCTTTTTTCAGGTAAATGAAGAAGACGATGAGCTGGTGGCAGGCTATTGGTTAATTCAAATATACGCGCGCGATTTGGTTTGTTTCCAGCACATGTGATTGTCTTGATATATTATATTTAGTGCTTATCTTATTAACAAACGCAGGCAAGTGGCTGAGTGGCTAGTGAGGTGGGCGTTAACCATTGGGACCTGGGTTCGATCCCCAGGTCCATCCAAAACGCATTATGTTATTGTTCTTCACATACTTGCATGCAGGCTACTGAGCGTTGTTCATCATACACCTTACTCATCCAGACGCCAAGTGTCTTATGCACCAATCCAAAGGCCATGAGAGAGGGAACACCATGTTCCTGGTCAACCAACACTCTAGGCAATTCCAGAAGTCAAAGCAGGCTTGTGTTAATGGGCCCCAAATTTCCAAATTCACCTCCATACATGGGCCAGCACCCCCCCTGGTTTACTACTTCTTTTTATTTTCTTTTTCCTTTTAATTTCTTTTATTATTAATTATTATTATTACTTAACTAACTTAATTAATTAATTTTCCATAATAAATTCAGACAATTAAATATTTTTATTATTATTTATTATTTTCACTATTAATTACTATTTTGTAAATAAATTCTAATTAATTAGTTTAGTTGTTTAATTAGGGCAATTTTAATCTTTTTCATAATAAATAAAATTAGTCTAGAATTAGGGTTTTGATAATTTTAATTCCTTTTATTTTATTTTCATTAAAACATAAAAAACACAAAAACATTTTTTCTTTTAATTAATTAATTAATTAGTTATTAGGTTTAATTTTAATTAAATGAAGAAAAAAAAGGACAAATTCAATTCTTTTCTCAAAAAGGGTCAAAACCCTAAGGACGTCCTGATTCTATTTCTTTTCGCGCATTATTCTTATTTTGATTATATTTTTGTATCTGTTCCGAGAATGTAATAGATAATTAGGACCTCTTTTATCGCTTTCTTTATTTTCTCGCAATTTATTTTCAAGGGTTTGTTTTTGGCGATGTAAATACCTGACGCCTTGTAATAGCATAGATTTATCTTTCCGCAATTTATTTCCCGCAAATTATTAACTGTTAATTATGCATGACAAGACTTGTATGGAAAATAAAATCAACCCGTAGCTCACAATGATGCATGTTCCAAGATAATATAAACTGAAACTGGACACACGTGCACATGCCACTCCTAGGGTACGCCTCACTTGGTTGCCTCGACGTGGTCATCAAGTATAGGGTGTTTTAGAGGTCGCCCTCCTGTCTAAAGATCCAGTTGCCTCAAAACGGTTGCCTCAGATAAAAAGGATCTAGGACATTAGGGTTACCGCTAAGGCGTCCTACCGTTGCTTTGGTGACCACATTGTCCCTATAATCGAATTGACCCGAATAACTCCAACGATGGTGATACCTACTTCTCAATAGTGGGATAGTACTGTCTAAAGGACTCTTACACAGCCTAATTCCTTAGAGTAGGTAGATTTCTCCTGGGTACTTGCTCTTTCAAAAACAAAAACATCTTTTCGCACCTACACTTTCAAAAAGTTTTCAAACAAATACTTCATACACTCTTGAGGACTGATACGAGAGTTACCTAGAAGTTTTTTCAAACTAAACTTTTTCAAAACCCACGAACACTTGAAAAGCAAACAAATTTTGAAAACATAGTGAGCAAGTACCTAAGAGCCCGTAGATAACTACAGATAGAAAGGGTGCTAACACCTTCCCTTTCTATAAATCTACCTCCCGAACCGAGAAACATCTCGAAAAGGAATTTTGCTGTGCTTTTGTCCTTTCCATGTTGGAGAACATAAAAGACGGTGGCGACTCTTGCTTACCGCGACATTTCGCGAACCAGCTTTAAAACAGTCAGTTCTATTTCCACCGATCACAGAACTGGCGACTCTGCTGGGGATACTTTATAAGTGAGGTGTACCTTAGGATTAGACCACTCTTATGTTTTCAATTGTATGCCTTGATTGCTTTTATATTTGTGGGCTTGCATCGGAGTTTCATAGATCCTAACCCGGATCTGGGGAATACCCTTTAGGTAGCATAAGCTGTGAGGGACCTGTCCGGCGTAGACCGACACGGGTGAAGCAGTGGCTACGTTGGTGTGACACCTTAGTCTGTACGGATATCCCTTGTGTTGGAACGAGGAGAATATGGGTCTTCTGAGGAGTCATTAAGCACCAACCGACCTTAGAACCCTAAATTGACCCAACTTGGCCATAGAACAGTAGCAGTATGCTACACTCATTGAGGCTAAACTCTTGCGATGGTTCTGGCTGCAAGAAAAGATTGCGACGCTGGAGTTATGACCGATTGAGGGTAGTCAGTGATATTGAGATCCTCTAGAACCCGGTTACTATTTTCTAGGACAGGTCTTAACCAACGAAACTGAAAGAGGGTAGTACCTAAACTTCATGCTGGCCTAAACTCTAAGGGCTTTCTGGTGTGACTTGTGTGCCTTAAAACTTGAACTACTTGCACATTCTGATCTGACACATGAGCTTCTTGCAGGTTTTGTTTACAGTCCTTGATCGGGACTTATAACAGGGTTCACTTACATCACTCCACGCATAGCATAACATCATACCATCATACCATTGCATACATCCTGCATAAGGACTAACCCATTTCAAGGATCTCAAGGGTTTGTGATGCAGGTCATGATGGACCAAATGTCTAGCAAGGGGAAAAGGGGATTTATTTTCCCCTAGCCAAGGTTGTTTGGAGATCAAAACATGATGACTTGAGTCAGGGGCTATGACCCACTCGATATGGTGAGCTTTGACTCTTGAAGAAGGACTCTCAACAATATGCAGTTCCTTCAATCAAGCTACAAATTCAAATGCTAACAATTTTCTTGTTTACCCCGCGAGATCCTTGGAAACATTGCATGCATACATACATATCATTGCATTACAGGTACCCGTGTCACAGGTCACTTACCTTCTTCGCTGCTTATTTCAGCAATGGCTTCCCAACAAGACAACCAGGATCTCCTTGATCAAGAGACTTGGTTCATGGAAATCCTCCTAAACCTATCCAAGGGGCAGGAAGAGTTGAGAACACTCCTCATGGGGACTTTGGTTAGGAACAGTTCTGAGGACGATAAGGACGAACGGCTGAAACGTCTGCAAGCTGAGGTGGATGCAATGAGAGCCCAGATGCTGGGGCAGATAACTCTCATTCAAAACTTAGCCCAAAGACATGAAGAGCTCAGGGTCCTCGTCAACGAGTTGCTTCAAAATAACCAAGTGAGGCTGACGACTAGGGTTGAAGATCAAGCCATCATTCAACCACCTTTGGGGAAAAAAGACAAAGGAAAAGCTCCTCAGTTTGCTTCAGGGTCACTAGTCCAGCATCAACCTCGCCATCAGCAACAGGGTAATCGGTGTAAGCGAAATACGACTGGAAGACATTTCTCGGAGACTGATATACCATCATCTCTCAAACTGAAACGCTTGTTGGAGGTCAAGCTGATTTCCTTAAAGGATCCTCCCCGGAAGCTCAACACAGCCTCCCTAAAGTACAATCCTGATGAAAGGTGTGCCTACCATTCTGACAGTCCTGGACATGACACCGACGACTGTTGGAGCTTGAAGAACAAGATCCAGGACTTGATCGACGGAAGGGTGCTAGAGTTCATGCCGGGTGGTAAAATGAAAATCTTCTGCTGAGAATCTTCCATCTGAGATGACTAGTTCAAACTAAGAAACTTTTGTTCATTCGAATGCTCAAGTTGTATTTTTATTTTCTTATTCAAACATTTATTCATGTCAAACTTTGTTATTTCATTAATGCATTACACGTGTCTGTTTTGAAGTAATGGTGTTCACTATGCTTAAATGCTTAAAACTGCTTTCATTTTTTGATGTTCAACTCTCGATTAATAATTCTAAGCCTCTTGAGGGAGGATGACAAAAACGATACCACGATCTTTACAGTATGCTTTTGGACAAACCACCGCTGATGAGGTACAGGCATTGTTTCAAATCCTAAACAGTGGAGTTATAAGGAAGATAATCCCTCGTCAACCCCTTTGAGCCAAAGAAGTTGGAGTTTTTCTTTTCAAAAAAAATTTTAAAACCCTTAATCATAACCTGGGGCAGGGTAGTTCTCTCAGTTGATCCATGTGCACAATGAATGGCATCAAAGGAGTCCTTCCAAAACAAAAGACAGTGATGGTTCCGAATAATCATAAAGACAGACAGTCATTATCTTTCAAAAATAAAAGCCCAATAAGTCAAAACCTGTGAAGGAGACTTACAAAAACTGGGGCATCCCGCTGACTGTAATCACAAAAGAAACAGTTCAGGAAAAAAAACAGGGATAATAAAATCAAAAAGAAAGAGGTCCTACAAACCCTCAACAAAAAAGAAATGACTGCCTATTCAAAATAAACTGTCAGTATCCGAACCATTGATGGGGTTTAATCTGTAACGTATAGCCTAAATGTAGTACTGCAAGTGTACAGCCTATCGAAGTAATATATAAGATTATCGAACCACAGAGACCAATTGTCAATCTATCAACTCTATTGCTAAGGTGCTTATCTAAGGCGAACAAGAATATTGATGTGAGTGCAGTGCACAAAGTAAATGAGCGAGGTAAATAACAGTTTAAAAGACAGGTTGGAATGTAAATCATGTAATCAGATATTGGTCCGGTCATGCGTAGATGAACCTACTTATGGGGCAGTATTTTCTATTGATAGCAAAGAATCAGTTTAACGGGAACTTGTAGCTTTTGACTACTAAGAACCGAGTTTACTCTTTAAATTAAATTCCTTTATTGTCACATATAAAGGGTGCCTTCCGCGTTAAAGAGGTAAACCTATTTTTAAGAAATTGATAGTTTTGACTTAACAGAAAAGTGATCTTACTTGGAAAGATTAACTTAAAGAGACTTTTGGCTTTTGACCAAGAGTCAGATTTCAAACCTACAAACGCGTCCGAAAATAGTTTCAAAATCGTTTTCTAAAAAGGTCAATGATTCCTATTTAACCAATCAACGGCTCTCGCTCTTTTTGTTTGGTTAAATAATAATCAAGTCGTATCATTAGTTTGGACGGCTTTCGATCTTACCCAATAAACATTAAAACACGATTGACTTAAGTTAGAAGCAAAACATCCCCAGAGTATTTTCACTAGCATGATAATTGGAACACAACCACGATGACAATCATTACACCCTAACCTTTATAGTTTAGCCAGACATAATAAGTGCGAGTCTATAAAACATGTAGACTATGGTAAGAGCATTTAAAGTCTATAAAACGTGTAGACTATGGTAAGAGCATTTAAAGTCTATAAAACGTGTAGACTATGGTAAGAGCATTTAAAGTCTATAAAACGTGTAGACTATGATAAGAGCATTTAAAGTCTATAAAACGTGTAGACTATGATAAGAGCATTTAAAGTCTATAAAACGTGTAGACTATGATAAGAGCAATTAAATAAAGAAATGCAATAAATTAGAACCTTGCTCCGGTCGGAGACTTGAATCTGATACAAATCTACGGAAAAGTAAGGCTGGTATCATGAACTTCAACCAAAGTGCTCCAAGACTCGATTACAACTCAATCTACACCGCAATAACTCCCCGATGTGAAGAGATTATTACTTTACAGAAACTGATAGTATATGGCTTAAGATTGTACTAAGCTTGGATGAAACTAAAGAATGAGAATCGAAAGCTATTTATAGAGGAACTTTGAGGTGCGTAAGGACCAGCATGCCCCTTAACTTCTTTTGAGCGGGAACCTTTTTGTGAAGGCCGCGGGCGCGGTGAGGGTGGCCGCGGGCGCGGTTCCTGGAACCGCCACATCATGGGAACGTGGCAGTTGATCTCTGGGTGAAAGTGGGCCACGTCATCGCGTTTCCTGTAGCCAGCGCGGTGCTGAACGCCATAAGTGCAGAATATCTTGAAAAACCCTAATTTCTGGGCGTTTTGGCTCGTTTCTTCACAGAAGGCTCTGAAATGACAAGAATCCTGAAAACAAAGGAAAAAGGAACATAATACGAGAAAATGACAATAAAATCTAAGGAAAACATGTGATATTTGAGTCAGAAACATAGTGCGATTTAGTGTGATCAAATCCTCCCACGCTTAGACCTTTGCTTGTCCTCAAGCAACAACTCTTAAAAGTAGATGAAAGAAAATTATGGTGTATACAGGTTTTGGGCAAAGAGGGCTTCTAAGTCCGAGTAAGGGTGTGTCGTCAGGTACTGACGATCTGAATCAAGGGTATCGTAATTACA
This sequence comes from Vicia faba, assembly GCA_948472305.1. Taxonomy (NCBI): domain Eukaryota; kingdom Viridiplantae; phylum Streptophyta; class Magnoliopsida; order Fabales; family Fabaceae; genus Vicia; species Vicia faba. Next base: position 932,721,778 of record OX451736.1, on the reverse strand, counting down.
CTACTCGCAGAAATGCGGACATAATCCTCATAAGTATACAGATCGATCCTAATATCCTTACTATGCTAAGACTTCCCCTTTTTTACGAGGTCCTTTTTCATTCAGGCGCAATCACATTAAGCCCGTTATCCGTACATACTCATGGTGTAGTGACCGGTTAGTGACTCTGATCTCAAGTGATGGGATTCTGGTACAAGAGTTGGTTTAATCCCTTTTTATTTTACCCATTTGCAGTTGCGGGGGATCGGACCGTAGTCCGCCCTACCAAGTTCAGCACCAGATACCTCTGAACCAACTACAACAGATATGCCTTATATATATTTTTTTCTTTGTTTTTGTTAGTGCTTACAACTTTCTTGAGTTGAGTAATCTTTGTGAGGATTACCCAACTCGTAGTCGCATTCACACTTTATTTTATAACTTTTAAGGCAAAATAGAGATCATCCACTTATATTCATCGATCCCACACTTAGAGCATGCTTAGGCCGGAGCTGACTGCTAAGATAAACTACTTGAAGACCTATTTGTACAGTTTTATTCAAAATCATAGCATATTGGGGAGAAAGGATCTAATCTAAATATTCAAAAAGGCTTATGGTGTAAAAATGATAACGAATTTTTCAAAAAGTGAGTGTCCGAGAAACAGACCCTATCTAGGACCTGTCTCATAGCCCAAATCCTTAAAAACAACCAAAAATCTTTGAAAAATAAAAATTTTTGTACGGCTAAAAGGTGGGGGAAATGAAAGGGTACACTACGCAGAAAGACTCGCCTATCACATGCATTTTATTAACTACGAATATAAAAAAGGAAAAATGCGGAAGGGAAATAAAAGCAGGAAAAACGGAAAATAAAAGCGATAAATAAAAGAGAAAATGGGAAATAAAAGTGATAAATGCTCCTCCCACACTTAAATCAGACATTGTCCTCAATGTTCCAAAATAAGGTAGGAGGAGGTACCTGAAAACACTAGTGGGGGCCACTAGGACCTTCACCATCCTGGTTGGTACGACCGGAACGGCGGCTACGGCTGCGACGGCGGCTATCGCGGTCTAAAACAAGCTGCTCCAGTCTCTCTGACAAGGCGGCATTTGCCGCTTGTAGCTCTTGGGTCCGACCAATGAGGGTGCCTTGGGTTGCCTCCATCAATTGGAAGTGACGAGCGTATGTGGTCTGGTGTAGGTGCTGTTCTCTCTGGAAAGCCAGCTGACTTTCCATAATAGTGCGCAGAGAGCTAGCATTTTGTTCTTGGGACGCTTGCATGAAGGCCATGTTGTCGGCCGCCTGTTGTTGCAAGGTAGCAAGGAGGGTGTCCCTCTGGGCCTCTCGGGCCATATGCTCACGCCACATGTCCTCAGTGACATGGAAACTAGGAGCTGTACCTGCATGTGGGTTAGAGGTAGAAGGTGTCGTGTGTGGTGGTGAAAAATGGGGTGGTTCCTCTGTTTGGAAATCGTACTCATCATCAGTGTTGTTACCCTCATTTAAAGGTAGATTTGGGGGCAACGGACCAATAAAAGCAGGAGCGTTGAGATCGTAGGTCCAGTTACGCTCAAATCTAATATCAGTACGACGGGTGCAAGGCATAACAACACTGGGTATAGCAGCACCTCCAACCATGAGGAAGTAACCACCTTCCTTCCTCGTCTTGCATAAACGCATATCCCTGAAAAATTTAAGATTTGCAATCCGAGGAGGAAGTGGTTCTAGGGTGGCAAGTTCCGTATCCAATCCTATGACACGGGCAATAGTGGTAATCAGTCCACCAAAGGAAATCGGCCCACCTTTTCTTAAAACATGGTGCATGTGGGCAATCATGAATGGGACGGGATTAACTTTGGTGTCCGTGAGGCAGCTCTGCATGATAATTAATTCTTTAGCATTCACCTTGTTTGGGTTTTCCCGAGCAAAGATGGTGGATGCTAAAAGAAATCTAAAGACACGAAGGGCAGGATTGTGGATGTGAGAAGCAAGAAGGCCATCAAAAGATGTTGCATTTTGTTTAGTAATTCTGGCCCAAAATGCTTCAAATGCCCAATGCGTGTCTAAAGGTGCTTCATAAATGGCACCATCCCCATAAGGCAATCCTAACATGGCGGCTAGACCGTCAGTGGAGTAATCATATTCGACATTAAACATTCTAAATTTGACTCCACCTACGGTGCTAGCAGTGTTAGGGGAGACGTTATAAATTAAAGAACTTAAAAACTCGAACGTCAGCCTAGGGTAGGTTGGTGCTTGAGTAGCAAAAATATCATGCATACCTATTTTATCTAGAAGGAAGAATACACTATGGTATATACCTAATGAATATAGACAGTTTTCATCGATATACCTGGTAGAGTGTATTGGTGTTGTCAGCAATTTTTCAAGCCGCTTTAGTTGCCTTTCTCCGGCTTGACCACCACGTAAAATGTAACCGTGATATTCCATAGGATTTTCTTGTGGATGAATAGAGAGAAAGAATGGGATGTAGAAGTAATGAAGGTGTGAGGAAGAAAATGAAATAGTGGGGGGTATTTATAGGAAGGGAAGAAAGAAAATGGTGGTTGTAAATATTTATGATGAAAATAATGGAAATAAATGTAGTGGGTTGGTATGGGTAATAAAGTGGGTTAAAAATGGAAGAAAATGGGATTGGAAATGGAAAAAGTGGTTAAATGGGGGGAAAAACGAGCTACTAGCCGTTAGGTGACCGTTGCGTCACCGCGGGCGCGGCAGGGCCTACCGCGGGCGCGGTGAGGTCGAGGTCAGTTGGGCTGGCCTGGCTTTCTTTCCATTGGGCTTTTTCTTCCTCGCCATTATCTTCAATTTCTGGAGGTGTACCTATTTTTCTTATAAATGTGCATATATGTACGTGAATACATATACACATGTATATTTATTTTATTTTTATATTAAAACTATGGTGACCTAGAAAAACAAAAACATTAGTAAATAAATAAAACATATGCATATATATATAGAGAGAGATATAGGTACGGACATTGGGTCATCAAAATAAATATTAACAACGCAGGAAACAGAGAATGCAAAATAAAAAATGAGTCTGAAAAGTAAATCAACATAATACGAATAATACTGAAACTAGATATCTTGTGAACAATACAGATCTATTGCCAACTGGTAGGATGCTCTGCAGGAGTGCCTGGGCCACGCAGCTCAGTCAGCTGGCGTCGAATCTCTGCCACCTCGTGAGCTAATTCATCTAACTCACCAGCAAAGGTAACATCATTCACTTCCAACTGCAAATGAAGGTCAGCCACCTCATTGCGGAGAGTGGTTATCTCAGTGCGCATAGCAGTCAATAGAGTGCGAATATCAGGTTCCTGCAAGCTGAGGTTATTAGTAAGAACAGTAGTGTGTGTAACCTCGGGTCGGGATGTGTGATCTGGAGTGGAGTCCTCGGGAGCAGGAGTGTAGTCTCGAGTGGGATCTTCAGAAGCAGGGGTGTATTCTGGAGTGTACTCTGATATCTCACCCCAACCTTCTACAGAATAGTTCCAATTAGCAGAGTTGGAAACACAAGTCATCTGAGGGTCTGGCATTGTGAAGGTGTAAACTGTCTGGTCATTGATAAGCAATCTATACCGATATGGGTGGAAAGAGGCCCTCCTCATGAATCCACGATCCATGCAAAAGTCTAAATCCAGAAAAGTATATCCACAGTATGGGGTCAGCTGTGCTATCATACTGTCTAAACCCAAAGCAGAAGCTATCTGTGTCACATTCCCTCCGGAATGAATGAGCCCTACAGCGGATCGAGCAGTCTGCTCGAGGCTCTCTATCAGAAAACCTCCACTAGCTATAGGTCTGGACTGACTAGCACAGTATAGGAAAAGGATCTCCTCAGCGGTGACCAAGTGGTCACAGTAACTCCTCCCAAAGAAAGTGTGGCATAGGATCATCTCGAAGTATCGGAAGGCCGGGTTATGGATCTTCCGGGACAGCTGGGTAGAGGGGTCAAGGCTGGCTCTATCAGTAATGTCCTGCCAAAATTTATCAATATCTCTGTCCATGTAGCAACTTAATGGGAACTCAGTGATAGCGGTCGGTCCAGTTTGGAAACCAAGCAAATCCCCAAATTCTTTGGTGGTCAGGGTATACTCGGTGCCAAACAATCTGAAACTCAGGCGTCCTCGCTCATCTCCTTCACCCACTCGTGGGTCATAGTCCATAGAGCTAAGAAACTCCAGAGTAAGGTTCCTGTAGGTTTTGTGGACATCATCAGCATAAGAATCCCAGCTAAGTTGGTTGCATAGATACCGAATACTTAGCTCAATCCCGAGTGCCTCCATGCAGCTCTGATCGGGGTACCTAGTGGGTACCATAGGTCTAGCAGATAAGGTAGCAAATCGGGCCTTTTGTGCTTCATCTCTGAAAATCACAACCATACCATCGGGGTAATGCATCCTGAAAATATAAACACAAGAAATTAGTCCAGATAAAATATATAAATTACTAAAATAAAAATAAAATAAAATGAAGAATAAACCATGGGTTGCCTCCCATGCAGCGCTTGTTTAACGTCGTTTAGCTTGACGATTAGATCTTACTTTATGTGGGTATTGGTGGGTCTATAAGAATATGACTAGAGTAGTCAACAGGCAAATCGCCTCCTTTGTAGAGCTTCAGTCTTTGTCCATTTACCACAAATGGAGCGCATGAATTGTTTTTGATTTCTACTGCTCCAGACTTTAGAACTTTTGACACTTCAAATGGACCTGTCCATCTTGAACGAAGCTTACCAGGAAAAAGTCGTAACCTTGAGTTAAATAGGAGAACAGGATCACCAATGTTGAAATCTTTCTTGATGATTTTTTATCATGCCACATCTTGGTTCTTTCCTTATATATGATGGCATTCTCATAGGCATTCGAGCGAAGCTCTTCTAGCTTGTGAATGTCCAGGATACGTTTTTCTCCGGCTTTCAAGTAATCTAGATTCAAGGATTTAATGGCCCAATAGGCTTTATGTTCTAATTCGAAGGGTAAATGACAGGACTTTCCATAAACCAATTGATAAGGAGTTGTTCCAATAGGGGTTTTATAAGCCGTTCTAAGCCCATAAGGCGTCTTTAAGTTTTCCAGACCAGTCTTTTCTGGATAGTGATACGGTTTTTTCTAGGATCTGCTTAATCTCCCTATTCGATACCTCTACTTGGCCACTGGTTTGCGGGTGATATGGTGATGCTACTCTATGTTTTACTCCGTATTTGCTTAGAAGCTTGTCAAATATCTTAGATATAAAATGCGATCCTCCATCACTTATGACTAACCTCGGGGTTCCAAACCTAGGAAAAATAATATTCTTAAACAGTTTGATAACTACCTTGGTATCGTTTGTGGGTGATGCAACAACTTCGATCCACTTTGAGACATAATCGACAGCTACTAGGATATACTTGTTACCCATTGAGGAAGGAAAAGGTCCCATGAAATCTATACCCCATACATCAAATATTTCCACTTCTTGGATGTTACTCAAAGGTATTTCATCACGTCTTGAGATGTTCCCAGTGCGTTGGCATCGGTCACATTTTGTAATGTAAGTGTGGACATCGCGCCATACAGTAGGCCAATAAAAACCTGCTTGAAATATTTTGGCGCATGTTTTAGACGTGCTTGCATGTCCACCATAAGGTGAAGCATGACAATGTTTAATGACATTGCCTACTTCTTCCTCCGGCACACATCGTCGGAATATATTATCTATTCCTCTTTTGAATAGGAGGGGTTCATCCCAAAAGAAGTGTTTAACATCTCTAAAAAACTTCTTCTTCTGTTGGTAGCTTAAGTCAGGGGGTATGATATCAGCGGCTAGATAATTCACAATATCTGCGTACCATGGTATGTTGTTCATGGTTGAGATTTCCTCATAGGTCTCTTCTTCAGTTGAGTTTATCCCAGCTATTAATCTTTCATAAGTAGAGTGATCGTCTATAGGTATAAGTTCAGGCTTAAGGTGTTCTAACCTAGAGAGATGATCAGCTACTAAGTTTTCAGCTCCTTTTTTATCCTTAATATCCAAGTCAAATTCTTGGAGTAAAAGTACCCATCTGAGCAATCTAGGCTTAGCATCTTTCTTACTTAACAAGTACCGGATTGCTGCATGATCTGTGTATACTATTATTTTTGCTCCCACCAAATAAGATCAAAATTTATCAATAGCAAAAACTACGGCTAGCAATTCTTTTTCTGTGGTTGTATAATTTAGCTGGGCAGCGTCTAGTGTTCTACTAGCGTAGTAAATTGCATGCAGTTTTTTGTCTTTTCTTTGCCCTAGTACAGCTCCTACAGCGAAATCACTAGCATCGCACATGATTTCAAAAGGTTGTGTCCAATCAGGTGGTCTTATGATAGGTGCTGAAATAAGAGCTTGCTTTAAAACTTCAAAGGCCTCAAGACATTTTTGGTCGAATTCAAACTCGACATCCTTCATCAATAAGTTAGTTAAGGGTTTAGTTATTGCGGAAAAATTCTTGATGAAACGTCGGTAGAACCCGGCATGTCCTAGGAAACTTCTTATTTCCCTAACGGTCTTAGGTGGGTTTAAGTTTTCTATAACTTCTATCTTGGCCTTATCGACTTCTATACCTCTTTCAGAAATAATGTGTCCCAAGACTATCCCTTCACTTACCATAAAGTGGCACTTTTCCCAATTCAACACAAGGTTTACTTCCACACATCTTTTTAAGATTTTCTCCAAGTTCGAGAGGCAGTTTTTGAAATCAAACCCACACACTGAAAAATCGTCCATAAATACTTCCATAATTCCATCTAGGTAGTCTGCGAAAATTGACATCATACAACGTTGGAAAGTGGCAGGTGCATTACAGAGTCCAAAGGGCATTCGTCTATAAGCGAATGTTCCATAAGGGCAGGTAAATGTGGTTTTTTCTTGGTCCTCTGGGTGAATAGGGATTTGGAAAAATCCCGAATATCCATCAAGATAGCAGAAACATGAGTGTCTTGCTAGACGTTCAAGCATCTGATCTATAAATGGGAGAGGGAAATGGTCTTTTCTCGTTGCCTTATTCAACCTTCTGTAATCTATACACATACGCCATCCTCCTTCTGTTCGTTTTGCCACATGCTCACCTTTCTCATTTTTCAGAATAGTGATACCTCCTTTCTTGGGTACCACATGGACTGGGCTTACCCATTCACTATCCGAAATTTGGTATATGATACCAGCTTCTAATAACTTAAGAACTTCTTTCTTGACTACATCACTCATGATAGGGTTTATTCTTCTTTGATGTTCTCTTGAGGGTTTCGAATCTTTTTCTAGCATAATCCGATGCATGCATACGGATGGGCTTATACCTCTTAAATCTGAAACTTTATACCCTAAAGCTGAGGGATATTTTCGCAAGGTATCTAATAGTTGATTTGTTTCTATTTGGTTTAGAGTGGCGCTAATTATAACAGGTCTATTCATCTCCTCATCCAAAAACTCATATCTTAGATTCTTGGGTAGTTCCTTAAGTTCTATAGTGGTTTTCTCAGTACGTGGCATAAGGTCATGGGTAAGAGCTAAGCATTCGAAAAGGTTGTCGTCAATGTACGGTTCGATACTCTCAAATCCGTCATCCTCTAAAATAGGGGTTGATGGTAATTTGGTTAAGAATTCGTTTTGTTCGAGCTCATTTACACATTCATCAATGATGTCGATGGCATAGCACGCATCTCCTATCACTGGTGCCATTAGAAATTTTGATAAAATGAACTCAATCTTTTCATCTCCTACCTCGAAAGTCAGTTTCCCTTTCTTAACATCTATTATAGCTCCGGCGGTCGATAGGAAGGGTCTTCCTAAGAGGATTGGGATGTCTTCATCTTCTTTGATATCCATTACGACGAAGTCGGTCGGAATGTACAACTGACCAATCTTGACAGGTATGTCTTCTAAAATACCCATGGGATATTTGACAGATCTATCAGCTAGTTGTAAGGACATCTTAGTAGGTTGAAGTTCTCCTAATTTTAACCTCTTACAGACGGCCAGAGGCATCAGACTTACGCTTGCTCCTAGGTCTAAAAATGCTTTGTCTATCATATGGTTACCTAGGATGCAAGGGATAGAAAAACTTCCATGGTCTTTATCTTTCTTGGCGAGTTTATTTTCGGATATAAAATGACATTCTAAAGGCTTGGGATCATCGAGTCGCCGTTTATTGGTCAAAATATCTTTCAAAAACTTAGCATATGATGGTATCTGGGTTATAGCTTCAGTAAAAGGAATCTCAACATGGAGTTTCTCTATTACCTTAATAAACTTTTGGTACTGGTTTTCTACTTTGGTGTTTTTCAGCCTCTGTGGGAATGGAATAGGTGGTTTATAAGGTTGTTGAGTGTTTTTCTCTACTTCCGGTTTTGATTGCTTTTCTGGTTTCTCTGGTTCCTCCACCTGGTCTTTGGGCGTAGCATCTTCCATAGGTTTTTCTGATGTGCTTAAGTTAGGATTTCTAGGCCCTTCATAAGCAGTTCCACTTCTTAGTGTGATAGAATTTGCTTGGCCTTTTGGATTTGGTTGAGTTTGTCCAGGGAATTGTCCTCTAGGTGCAACTTGTACAGAGGTGTTTTGGGCTACTTGGGAAATCTGAGTCTCAAGCATTTTGGTGTGGGTTATTATCTGGTCAAACTTGGTTGCTAATTGGGTAACTAGTTCGTTCGTGTGAATGTGTTGGTTCATAAACTCCTTATTTTGCTGGGTTTGAGCCTGAATAAAGGTGTCTATGGTTTCTTTAAGGTTTGGTCTTGGGGGTACTATTTGCATAGGTTGGTTTTGTTTTTGCGTTTGGAATCCTTGAGGTCTCGAAGGTCCGGGATTTTGGATAGGGTTGTTGTTTTTGTAAGAGAAATTCGGGTGGTTCCTCCATCCAGGATTGTAGGTATTCGAGAAAGGGTTCCCTTGAGTATAGTTAACTTGGTCTGAGCTTGATTCGTTCAAAAGGTTACAGTCAACGGTTTGATGTCCTTGAGTTCCACAGAGTTCGCACTCCGATTGGATTGCTGCTACTGTGGTTGGGTTTTGAGACATGTTCTCGACTCTCAAGGCTAGGGCGTCCATCTTGGCATTAATCATGTCCATGCAACTTACCTCATGCTTTCCTCCATGGCTCTCCTTTTTCTCTACTGTCGCTCGTTCTAAACCCCACTGGGCGTGGTTTTGGGCCATGTCCTCTATTAGGGCACAAGCGTCAGGGTAAGGTTTGTTCATCAACGCTCCGCCAGCGGCAGCGTCTATGGACATCTTTGTGTTGTAATGGAGTCCATTATAGAAGGTATGTATGATTAACCATTGCTCTAGGCCATGGTGCGGACAGGCTCTTAAAAGTTCTTTATATCTCTCCCAGGCATCAAAAAGTGATTCGCCTTGGTTTTGGGTGAAACAAGTGATCAGGTTCCTAAGAACAGCGGTCTTGCTTGGTGGAAAATACCTCGCAAGAAAAGCTCTCCTAAGGTCTTCCCAAGTTGTTATTGAGTTAGTTGGAAGGGCGTCTAACCAGTCGTGAGCTTTACCTCTAAGGGAAAAAGGAAATAGTCTTAATCGGATAGCTTCGGGTGTGGCTCCATTTGCCTTAAGGGTGTCAGCTAACTGGATAAATACCTTTAAATGTTGATTCGGGTTCTCGGTAGCGAGACCAGCGAATTGGTTTTGTTGTACTAATTGTAGTAACGAGGGCTTTAGTTCAAAGTTGTTGGTAGTTATAGCAGGGTTTACTATACTAGAACTAGGTTCCTCGTTAGATGGTTGGGCGAATTCCTTGAGCGGTCTTTGGTTACGATCTTCTGCCATAGCTCTTCTTATCTTGCGAATAAAAAGACGGGCACGAGCGTAACGTTCAGGTTCTACTAAAGGATCTATTAGGTTGCCGGTGCTACGATTTCTACGCATCTACCGGCTAGAATAGCCTTAGTCTAAACGGGATAACAATAGGGTACGAAATTTGACGAAGTTGGTCCCCGGCAACGGCGCCAAAAACTTGATGGGGTTTAATCTGTAACGTATAGCCTAAATGTAGTACTGCAAGTGTACAGCCTATCGAAGTAATATATAAGATTATCGAACCACAGAGACCAATTGTCAATCTATCAACTCTATTGCTAAGGTGCTTATCTAAGGCGAACAAGAATATTGATGTGAGTGCAGTGCACAAAGTAAATGAGCGAGGTAAATAACAGTTTAAAAGACAGGTTGGAATGTAAATCATGTAATCAGATATTGGTCCGGTCATGCGTAGATGAACCTACTTATGGGGCAGTATTTTCTATTGATAGCAAAGAATCAGTTTAACGGGAACTTGTAGCTTTTGACTACTAAGAACCGAGTTTACTCTTTAAATTAAATTCTTTTATTGTCACATATAAAGGGTGCCTTCCGCGTTAAAGAGGTAAACCTATTTTTAAGAAATTGATAGTTTTGACTTAACAGAAAAGTGATCTTACTTGGAAAGATTAACTTAAAGAGACTTTTGGCTTTTGACCAAGAGTCAGATTTCAAACCTACAAACGCGTCCGAAAATAGTTTCAAAATCGTTTTCTAAAAAGGTCAATGATTCCTATTTAACCAATCAACGGCTCTCGCTCTTTTTGTTTGGTTAAATAATAATCAAGTCGTATCATTAGTTTGGACGGCTTTCGATCTTACCCAATAAACATTAAAACACGATTGACTTAAGTTAGAAGCAAAACATCCCCAGAGTATTTTCACTAGCATGATAATTGGAACACAACCACGATGACAATCATTACACCCTAACCTTTATAGTTTAGCCAGACATAATAAGTGCGAGTCTATAAAACATGTAGACTATGGTAAGAGCATTTAAAGTCTATAAAACGTGTAGACTATGGTAAGAGCATTTAAAGTCTATAAAACGTGTAGACTATGGTAAGAGCATTTAAAGTCTATAAAACGTGTAGACTATGATAAGAGCATTTAAAGTCTACAAAACGTGTAGACTATGATAAGAGCATTTAAAGTCTATAAAACGTGTAGACTATGATAAGAGCAATTAAATAAAGAAATGCAATAAATTAGAACCTTGCTCCGGTCGGAGACTTGAATCTGATACAAATCTACGGAAAAGTAAGGCTGGTATCATGAACTTCAACCAAAGTGCTCCAAGACTCGATTACAACTCAATCTACACCGCAATAACTCCCCGATGTGAAGAGATTATTACTTTACAGAAACTGATAGTATATGGCTTAAGATTGTACTAAGCTTGGATGAAACTAAAGAATGAGAATTGAAAGCTATTTATAGAGGAACTTTGAGGTGCGTAAGGACCAGCATGCCCCTTAACTTCTTTTGAGCGGGAACCTTTTTGTGAAGGCCGCGGGCGCGGTGAGGGTGGCCGCGGGCGCGGTTCCTGGAACCGCCACATCATGGGAACGTGGCAGTTGATCTCTGGGTGAAAGTGGGCCACGTCATCGCGTTTCCTGTAGCCAGCGCGGTGCTGAACGCCATAAGTGCAGAATATCTTGAAAAACCCTAATTTCTGGGCGTTTTGGCTCGTTTCTTCACAGAAGGCTCTGAAATGACAAGAATCCTGAAAACAAAGGAAAAAGGAACATAATACGAGAAAATGACAATAAAATCTAAGGAAAACATGTGATATTTGAGTCAGAAACATAGTGCGATTTAGTGCGATCAACCATCACCGGAATATCAGAGCAAAGACTCAACAAGATCTAACGCACGATCAGCTGAGTTTAGGTTTGAAGAACATCACGAAGAGCGGGTGGGTACAAATAAATTTGAGCCTTTATCCTTTGTTTCTTAAATCGTGAACCAGGCCACATTATAACCCTTAAAAGTCCTAGCTGAAGCATGGGTTAGTTCGAAAGCATACTATTACAAAGGTATCTTGACTCCTTAAGGCTTGCGGTAAAATCTTGAGTTGACATCATATTTTACAAAATTTGCTTGTTTTACTGAAAAATGCATTTTCAAAAACTTCAAGACATACATAAGCTTTGCATTCTTAAAATAACATTGTTTGCATATGACTATTTGTTTGAATAGCATAGAAGTTCGCACGAAGAATATCTAGTGAACAAAAGCACTTCCAATCAAGGGGCATGGCATGATCATTGTCCATCATCTGGGGCAGTTAAGTCAAGATTCAGAGAATCTCTCAAATGCCAAATAGCTAGGGGCAGATCTCCGTCTGAATCAATTGGGGCATTGGACGTGAATTCCAGCAACGAATCTTGCCTGATCAGACATCTTTTGGTAATACAGCAACACCAACACTACTGACAGTGACAACTCCCTACATCCTGAGCGTGGACATAGTCGAAAAAATACTGCGCATAATCGAAGACCCGCTAGGTTGACACACCTAGGTAAAAATAAGGGCTTCCCGGCGAACCAAAAGGGTTCGGGCAAAATAAGGGATGAAATGAAAAATTGTACACCCGGCAAGTCGAAAACCTGAAAAGGCGGCTTGGGCAAAAAAGGGTATCCTGGTGGACTGAAAACCCGAAAGGGTGGTCCAGGCAAAAGTTAGGGATCAAAAGCGTACGACTATGTCCCGTCATCTCGTCACTTGTCTACCAGAAGAAGATTGGTCAATCGGCAGTTGTCAAAAACCTCCACAGATACCTTCTCCCACAGAAACTGGGGAAATAAGATTTGCCCGAACTGTACAAGATGCTCTGTCCACCAAGGTGTCAAGGTAGGTTCGCCTGAAGAACGTAACCAGGATATCGTCCACTCCCCGCAGAGTAAGACAAGATTCAACAATACTCTCCCCCAAGCAGAGTTGGTCTCCCGTCAGCCCTAAAAAGGCACAGTATCTCTAGCAAGTCAGCAACACTCTCCCCAAGTAGAGTTAGTCTACTGTCAGCCTTAAGGAAGTTGGACATCCCCAGAAAATCTCAGTATTCTCCAGCAGAGTATACAGAATATTCTCCAGCAAGCATGAGAGTATCCCTGGAAGTCTTAATATTCGTTAACGAAATATGAGAATGTTCCCGGCAGAATACAGACACCCCAGTGGAGCCATTTCCCCAGTGCAGTCTCAAAAGTTTCCCCGGGAGAGTTGAATCATCCTCCCCAGTAGATTCTGGAAGCTTATCCTCAGTAGATTCTGGAAGCTTATCCCCAGTAGAGTCTGGAAGCTTATCCCCTGCAGAGTGCAAATATCTCTCCCCGACTGTTGTACCCCAAAATTCGCCCTCCCTTTCTTCAGGAAACCATCTTAGATTTTTCAAAGTCCCCTGAAACAAATCCAAGTCCTGAGTTATCCTTTTGCCCAAGCAAGTCACTTACAAGAGCAAGATGATCTCACAAACTCCAGAAACAACGCTTTCATCTTGAGGAAAATCAAATTCTAAGTGCTTAGAATGTTTCTTTAAAATAAGTGTTTTTAGAAAAATCAGCGCTTCAGAACTTCTGGACCCATTCCAGATGAAGACAGTCAAAAGTTGCAAGCTTGGCTCAGCGTGGTCAGAAGTTGGCTCTTCAGCAGCTACATCAGTTCAATCAGAAGTTGTAAACGTGGTTCAGAATGTAAGCCTCAAACAGAACATGCCCCTTCAGCAGTTACACAAGCTCAGTCAGAATTTGCTAAAGGAATGCAAGAGAAACAGGAAAGTATGAAGGCTCCTTCAGAACAGGTTGAAATCAGAATATGAAAGGTCAGAAGGATAGGTGTCACATTGATACAGAATCTCTAAGTCCAGATTGTCCAGAAGTAGATCCAAGGAACGTACCAGAAAACCAGGAGAATCTCCAGAGCTTGCTAAGACAACAGATAGCCAAGGCCAGAGCATGGTTTACGCTGCTGATTCAACGCTGGTTTCCATTACCAGAATGTTGGTATTGACAGGTCTTGTCACCATTTAATGCCCATTAATGCTTCCAACCACTCCTGAGCATTCACGTGTGGCTTGGAAAATGCTTTTGCACATATTCTGGCATGGGTCTTCACGCCACCGCCCACTTCAGAGGTCACTTCTCCCCAATCTACGCCTGCTGCTGCAACCTAGGCTGAAAGATAGCTGTTATCACTACTTCCCAGAAATTTCTGTCAAAGAACAAATTCAAACTCTGTTGGCGCCTTAAATGTTCAAGGCATCCACAAGAACTTTGCCTATAAATAGAGAGCTTTCACCACTGCAAAAGACGTTCAAGAAAAGAAACAGAAAAATTGCTAAGAGAGAAACGAAACTCCTAGCAACGTAGCATTCTGAAACTCTGCCAAAATCTCCAGCTTTGTTTCATAACTTTAAGTTTCTCACCTTCAACTTCATCAAACATCCAGCTCTTTTCTGTAAACCAAAAACGCTCTTTCCAAACTTCTGACCCTATACACGTATACACCTTCACTTCCCCTTTTCCAAATCTGTCCAGAACACCACCAGAACCAAAAGCTAACTTTCACCCACCACTTTCCAAACAGTCAGGTAAGCACCTGCTGACCCTCACCACACTGTTAAGCATCATCAGCTGTGCATATTCAAGTAACATAATGTAAATATTCATGTTATTGTTGTTTATGTTCTGAGGACTCTCATACCTCAGAACGTTCTGAGCCAGTATAGGACTTGCCTGTGACCTTGGTGATTCTGACCTCTGAAACATTTTTGTTATTTTGCTGGATCTGTTCCAAATATGTTTCCTGTTTTGTGGAGTAACAACAGGATTGCAGATGTTATGATTAGTACAGGAAAAAGCCAAGTGCTGACTTTGACGTTAGCACATCTGAAGCCTGTTTTGCTGTCAATGACATCAGAACCTCTGAGAGTTATTGCCTTTTCAGCAGAATCAGAACTTCTGGTTTCTCCACTAACAAACTTCTGTCTTGCAGCGCAGGGAAATCAGAACTTCTGATTTCCCCACTAACAAGGTTCTGTTTTGCAGGTTCTAGAGTCAGAAGTTCTGACTCATCCAGTTTCACCAACAGGTTGATCATCTGACAGCGGATCTGGGTCAGAACTTCTGATGGCCTCCCAACAGTGCGCGGGCTCCCTCTCTCTCTCTCTATATATCTTGTTTTTTGCTATTTTCTTTTTTGTCTATTTTTCTCGTTGAACCCCCCATGTACGAATGTGTATCCCCCTCCCCTAATTATTGTAATAGCGTAGGATTTTACATTTCCGCTTCTTATTGCTAGTAATTAGGACGTGTATGACAAGATAAAATCAATGAAATAGAAAAACCTAATTCAAAGAAAAACTCTTGTATGCAATAAAACACACTTGCACACTAACACCCCTAGGGTTACATCCACTTGTTGCCTTTCAAAATTGGGCCATATTGCATGTTAGGTCTCTTTGGGCAAAACAAACGAATTGAATGATCATGGTCCCTCGATAATATTTTTCAAAACAAAATGATCAAGTCCCTTAAGGAAAATGCCCAAAGATACTTGGCACCATTGCAATTATGGTCTAAACGATGACCCGCGCCCGTCCCTTTCACATCCTAACACAAGATTGTCCACCAAATACAATGGTGGAACAAAATTGTTAAAAGGGTTAAAAACATAACAAAACCTTTGAGAACTTTAGGGTAGATCGCTCTTAAGTACTTGTCAACTTGAAAAACGAAAACACTTGCCTGTTTTTAAACCACACCTCACAACACTTTCAAAAAACAACTTTCAAAAACAAATGAAAACCTTTTCAAAAGACATACACCTTTGTATACATCCCAACATGGATCATTACAAGGGTTGCCACCACATTGGCCTCTTTTCAAAACATTTTCAAACCCATACACTCAAGCACCATTTAAAACAATTGAAAACAAAAGGCAAGTGATCTAAGCAAGTAACTAAGAGCCCATGGATAACCATGGATAGAAAGGGTGCTAATACCTTCCCTTTCTATAATCTACTCCCCGAACCTAAGAAAACATCTCAAAAGGTTTTTGCTGTGCTTTTTAACCTTTCCTTAGGATAAAATAAAAATTCGGTGGCGACTCTTGCTCAACCGAAACATTTGAGAAAACAAACGCAAAACACTAGTCAGTTCTCCCACCGTATCACAGAACTGGCGACTCTGCTGGGGATTTCTTTAAAAGTGGAGTAACCTTAGGGATTAGATCACCTTTGTTTTCAATTGATTGTCTTGTTTGCTTTTACATTTGTGGGCCTTGTATCGGAGTTTTATAGATCCTAACCCGGATCTGGGGATACCTTCTTAGAAAGTAGCAACAAGGCTGTGAGGGAACTGTGCGGGGTATACCGACATGGTTGAAGCAGTCTGCTACGTTGATGTGGCACTTTGGTGTGTACCCGTAACCCTTGAGTTCAGTCAAGGAGAGTACGGGGCCGCCGCGTGGTGTCGTGAAGCATCAACTGACCTTAGGAACCTTAATTGAACCATCTTGGCCTTTTTAGGGTAGTGAGATAACTGACTTTGGTGCAGTCCGAGGTTGGTTGATACTCGATACTACACTCAATTGAGGGTTGCTTTCCTGGGATATTTCGGTCGCCAGTTCAGTGGCTAAATCGAAACGATGAACAATGAAAGTAATCCAGTGATATTGGGACCCTTAGAACCCGGTTACTTCTAATAGGACAGGTTGAGCCCACCAAACTTCAAGAGGGTAATACCCAGACCTCACGCAGGCCTAAACTCTAAGGGTTTGTCTTGTGTGACTTGTGTGCCTTACCATGTTTGCCTTTGTGAATATTTGTGGTGTATTTAATCATAACATCATGACATCATACAACATCATGAGCATTGACTAACCATTTCAAGGGTTTCGAATCTTCATCTTTGTTCTTGTTTTACAGGACATGGAAACTGCTCGCAGAAAGACAATTCAGATTAGCCTTGTGAAGATCCCTCCTCAGCTTAAGGAACTTATGTCCAGGATTCCCGAGGGTTCTTCATTCAGTGAGAGACATGGAAGACTCATCAGCTTGGTTAACACCAACATTGAGGAGGATTTGATAAAGGTCCTGTTCCAGTTCTTTGACCCTCTGCATCACTGTTTCACTTTTCCGGATTATCAATTGGTGCCTACATTGGAAAAGTTCTCCCGACTTCTGAAGGTCCCTATCCTTGATCAACTACCCTACAACGGTACGGAAGAGGAACCCAAACTTGAAGAGATTGCTAGAGCCTTGCACCTACAACCGTCTGACCTCAAGGGACATTGGGAAGTTAGAAGTGGTATCAAGGGGTTCTTAGCCAGGTTTCTGTTCGAGAAGGCCCAAGAATGTTGGAACTCCCTTGACCTACAAGCATTTGAAGAAGTTATGGCCCTCCTTGTCTATGGTTTGGTGTTATTCCCTAACCCAGATCAGCTTATTGATATCAGTGTTGTCTAGATCTTCATGACCAGGAATCCTATACCTACGTTGCTGGGGGACATCCTTCACTCATGTTACACTCGAACCATGAGAAGAAGGGGTGTCCTCATGTGTTGCACTCCTCTCCTGGGAAGGTGGTTTATTTCGCACCTTCCGCAATCAGTTTTGAAGAACGAGCAGGGTTTGAGATGGTCACAACGGTTAATGACTCTCACGCATGCAGATATACATTGGTGCCCTAGGTCCAGGGAAGACGTCACTATCATTGATCGTTGCGGGGAGTACCCTAATGTTCCTTTATTTGGAATCAAAGGAGGTATTACTTACAACCCATGCCTGGCTTGGAGACAGTTTGGTTATGCTCAGAGGGATGACCCTCATGACATGTTAATTCCTAACATAGTTTTTGAGTTCGACAACGATACTCAAGGACTTCGTCAGAGATTTATCAGAGCTTGGAGGATGCCAAGTAGGATAGACAGCAAGACACTGGGGCACAGGAACTCCATCCCGTTGGAACCTTATCTCAAGTGGGTACGAGCCCGCTCCCAGAAGTTAGTGATGCCTTATCCTCATATGCTCCCTGTGATCAAAGAACCAGTCTTGGAAGGAGAGGTGTCCTACACCATTCAACATCCCGACATGCCCACATCCTGGGAAGAAATGCAGAAGAGCTGGGTCCAGCTTAAGGAAGAACGGAATTCTCTTGAGACCAGTCTACATGCTAGCGAAAAGAAAGTCCTGGAACTCACCCGCCTACTGCACGAGGAGAAGAATATCAATACCTACATCGCACCAAAGAGGATGTGCAATGTTTTTTTACCTTGAGGAGTCATTTTGTAATATTTGGCCCATGGGGCATTTATGTACTAACGAATTTCTCCTTATTAATATGATGTGCGTTCCTTTTTGTCTACAACAAATTTTGAATATTCTAAATCCTTGAATGCATTGCATACATACGCATTCCATTGCACCATATGCATAGCAGGTACCCTATTTCGCAGGTTGCTTAATCCCCTTCGCTATTTATTTTGCACAGTCATCATGAATCCAGACTCATCCAGTGAGCAAGCAATCAAGGCCCTTCAGGCCCAAAGTGCACAGTTTCAAGAGATGGTCCTAAGCCTAGCCCAAGGTCAGCAAGAGTTGAAGACTCTACTCCTGAAGAAGAAAAGGAAAAAGAGGACTGCGTTGTTCAACACCGGACGCAGATTTGGGAACACACTCCATAATGAAGCTGATCCAACTACTTCTTCTGCTGAGAAAAACAGTCCCCAAGGGGGAGGAGCTCCTAGTCCCGCAGTCTCCGACAACGAGACGGACTATAACGACGAACAATACCCACCTGCTGCTGACAGATACAAGCAATTGGAGGACCGCTTAAGCGCCATGGAAATTCAGAATGTGCCGGGGCTGGATTTCGGAGATTTGGGGTTATCTTCTGGGGTAGTAATTCCACACAAGTTTAAGGCGCCTGCCTTCGCCAAGTATGATGGGGTCTCCTGCCCAAAGCTGCATCTGAGGTCGTACGTAAGGAAAATCCAACCTTACACGGCGGATAAGAACCTTTGGATTCACTTCTTCCAAGATAGCCTCTCGGGGTCACAACTTGAATGGTTCTACCAATTAGATGGAACTAGCATCCGACACTGGGAAGATTTGGCAAGCGCATTCTACAGACAATACCAATACAATTCTGATCTCGCTCCTACGCGTACCCAACTTCAGGGTATGTCTCTAGGAACGGGTGAAGGGTTCAAAGAGTACGCTCAAAAATGGAGAGATTTGGCTGGCAGGGTGCAACCTCTATTAACTGATCGAGAGCTGGTTGATATGTTTCTAGGGACGTTGTCTGGCCCGTTTTTCAATCATTTGGTTGGTAACTCCTCCGCTGGGTTTACAGATTTGATATTGACGGGAGAAAGAATTGAAGCTGGCATCAGGTCAGGCAAGATACAAAAGGCTGCCTCCACAAGTGCTGAGAAGAGGCCGTTTAAGAAAGAAGCAAGTGCCGTCTATGGTCCTAGAAGACAAGTCAAGCCCGAAAGTCGCCAAGCCGTCAATGCTTTGGTCATCTCGAAACCTGTTGCTGCTCCTCAGCAGTACAAATCAACAAAGAAGCGAAAGGCCCAAGAGGCAGTATCCCCGACTGAGTATGACCTTATCTCAAATTTTACCCCAACTGTTATCCACCAACCTGGTGACCCTCAAAGAAGCTCCTAAGGTCGTCAACACTGCGTCTCCTAAGTACAATCCTAATGCCCGGTGTGCTTATCATTCTGATAGTCCCGGGCACACTACTGATGATTGCTGGGCCTTGAGAAACAAAGTGCAAGATCTGATCGACGCAAAGGAGATTCAGTTTGAAGCGCCGGAGAGACCAAACGTTGTAACTGCTCCTATGCCCCAGCATAGAGTAAATGCCATTGAGGAAGATTTGTATGCTGTTTCGATAAATGAAGTTGTTACCCCTCTGAAGACTGTCAAGAAGAACCTACTGCGGGCCGGTTTATTTCCGGGTTGCAGTGAAGGTTGCCTGTTCTGTGCGGTTTCCCTATCTGGTTGTCCCTTGCTAAAGTTAGGCATCCAAAGCCTAATGGATAGTAAAGAGATTTTGTTTCAGAAGTCTGCTGTTCAAGTGGTTCCGATAAAAGAAGTTTCCGTGGTTACCATCTTCAATAATCCAATCAAGGCTCTCCCGAAGAAGCCTGTTCAAATCATGACTGTTGCACCTGTGGTTATTACTGTTCCGGGGCCTCTCCCCTACGTATCTGATAAAGCTGTCCCCTAGCATTATGGGGCAGATGTATATGTGAATGGAATCAAACAAGAATTCAACACTGGCACCAGTATCTACAATATCACTGGTCCAGCCAAGGTCACCCGCAGTGGCAGGCTCTTCTCGCCTGACATTGCACCGCCCGCTACTCGAAGCCCCTTCCTTATAACACCTACAAGTGTATCTGTTCCTGTTGCTGATCAAGTTGTTTCCCCTGCTGCCGAGTCATCTAATGCTCGGGGCAAAGGGATTGAAGAGGAGCCTGCCCGGATGGAGGCACCAATACCTATAAATGTTGAGGCCTCCCAACAAGAAATGGAGGAAATCCTGAAAATAATAAAGAAAAGTGATTTCAATGTTGTCGAGCAGCTGGGGCATACGCCCTCCAGGATCTCCATGCTCTCTTTATTGCTATGCTCCGAGGCCCATGCTAAGGCCTTGATCTCATTTCTCAAGACGGCCCATGTACCACAGGAGACATCTGCAGTCCAGTTCGCTGATTGCGTAGCAAATCTGACAGCAGACAATGGCTTGGGTTTCTCAGATGCTGACCTGACTGCGAAAGGAAGAGACCACAATGATGCCCTGCATGTCTCTATCGAATGCAGGGGCACTACTCTGGCGCATGTATTGGTGGATACTGGTTCTTCCTTGAATGTTCTACCGAAAAAGGCTTTAGACCGTCTGGATTATGAAGGCCTGGAATTGAAACCCAGCAATATCATCGTCAGGGCCTTTGACGGTTCAAAAAGGATGGTTCATGGAGAGGTTAACATCCCTATTCGTGTGGGCTCTCAAGTGTTTGACTCTACTTTTTATGTGATGGATATACGTCCATCGTACTCTTGTCTACTGGGTCGACCTTGGATCCATAAAGCTGGGGCAGTGACCTCTACCTTGCACCAGAAGCTGAAGTACCCTGTCAAAGGGAAGATTGTCACTGTGCAAGGAGAAGAGGAGTATATGGTGAGCCATTTGAATTCCTTCAGATACATTGAGATGGATGGGGAGTTTTTTGAAACCCCCTTTCAGCATTTCGAGGAGGTGCATCCAATTTCAGCAGCAGCAGAAACGACAGTCGAAGAGAATGTTTCCTTGAAGATGGCTTCCCTAAGGGATGCCCGGGCTGTGGTTCAGAAAGGCAATGGTGCAAACTGGGGTCAGCTTCCTGACTTCACTCAGAAGAACGACAAGTTTGGGCTGGGCTTTACTGCAGAGGCTCAGAGGGCTGTGCGCAAGGAGAAGGTCAGAAAGGCTCCGGTGTTTATCTCCAGCTCAAGGGTGAACGCTATCGAGGAAGATGTGGAGGAAGCAGAATTTGACAGTTGGATCTACCCGACTACCAGCAACAGACCAAGCAACTGGACGGCAAAGGATTTTACACCTATCACATTTGTCACGCAGTAATTGATTTCTTTTGATTTCCAAATTTGTAACAAACAATATGTTAAAACTTTGTTGGCTCGGTGTCCTGCCCGGGGCATCGTAGCTCCATTTGTGAGGGCTTTTTGTATGACATTTTCATATATCATCAATCAAAACATTGGACGTTTGTTGCATTTCAAACCTTGTGCTCTTTTCCTTTTTGTGTTATATATTGCAAAACAGCTATATTTACATACACTCACTTATACAGGTTTCAATCCACTCTGGATCTCACTGGTAACAGCTCTGCTACCGCCAGTTATGACTTCGAAAATCCGATCAACTTGGCCGAGGACGAAGGTGAAGATGATTGCAAAGTGCCCGGTGAACTCACAAGACTGCTACTCCAGGAAGAGAGAGCTATTCAACCACATGAAGAGCCAGTGGAGACAATTAACCTGGGTACTGAGACAGATAGGAAAGAGGTCAAGATTGGTGCCAATCTAGAGCTCAGCGTGAAGCAACGATTGATCCAGATGCTACAAGATTACATGGAGATTTTTGCCTGGTCCTATGAAGATATGCCTGGTTTGGATGCCGACATTGTAGTTCACCACCTGCCAACCAAGGAAGATTGCCCTCCGGTAAAGCAAAAAGTCCGACGGATGCGTCCAGAGATGTCTGAGAAGATCAAGGCCGAGGTTATGAAACAGTTTGATGCCGGTTTCCTTGCAGTGACTTCTTACCCTCAGTGGGTTGCCAATGTGGTGCCAGTACCGAAGAAGGACGGTAAAGTCAGAATGTGTGTTGACTACAGGGATCTGAACAGGGCCAGCCCCAAGGATGACTTCCCCCTACCTCACATTGATGTCCTTGTTGACAATACAGCTCAACACAAGGTGTTCTCCTTCATGGATGGTTTTTCAGGGTATAATCAGATCAAGATGGCTCCAGAAGATATGGAGAAGACTACCTTTGTGACTCAGTGGGGCACCTTCTGTTATAAGGTCATGCCATTCGGATTGAAAAATGCTGGGGCAACCTATCAACGTGCCATGGTGGCTTTATTTCATGATATGATCCATCATGAGATTGAGGTGTACGTTGATGACATGATTGCCAGGTCTCAAACTGAGGAGGAGCACCTTGACCATCTGAGGAAGTTGTTTGACCGACTCAAGTTATACAAGCTGAGGTTGAATCCCAACAAATGCACCTTTGGGGTAAGATCCGGAAAATTGCTAGGTTTCATTGTAAGTGATAAAGGTATTCAGGTGGACCCTGCCAAGGTAAAAGCCATACAAGAGATGCCGACTCCAAGAACAGAGAAAGAAGTCAGAGGTTTCCTAGGACGACTGAATTACATTGCCCGATTCATCTCACATCTAACTGCTACTTGTGAGCCAATCTTCAAATTACTGAAGAAAGATCAAGTAGTACGCTGGAACGATGAATGTCAGGCCGCCTTTGAAAGGATAAAGGAATATCTCCAAGATCCACCCATTCTTATGCCACCGGTGGAAGGAAGACCTTTGATACTATACCTGACAGTACTTGACAATTCAATGGGGTGTGTGCTGGGACATCATGACGAGTCTGGCCGAAAAGAGCACGCTATTTATTACTTGAGCAAAAAGTTTACCGACTGTGAGTCTCGTCACTCACTGCTTGAGAAAACTTGCTGCGCTCTTGTATGGGCTGCTCGCCGGCTGAGACAGTATATGCTGACTCACACTACTTTATTGATTTCCAAGATGGATCCCATCAAGTACATATTCGAAAAGCCCGCTCTGTCCGGAAGAATAGCGAGATGGCAAATGATCTTGACAGAATATGACATCCAGTATACAACTCAGAAAGCAATTAAGGGAAGTGTACTGGCAGATCATTTGGCACACCAACCTGTGGACAATTACCAATCATTGAACTTTGATTTTCCGGACGAAGACATCATGGTGGTAACTGACTGTGAAGTACCTGGACCGGATGAAGGACCTGAGGAGGGATCCCGATGGTCTATGCACTTTGATGGAGCCTCCAATGCTTTGGGTAACGGCGTCGGCGCTGTAATCATATCCCCCAAAGGAACTCATACTCCACTCACCGCCCAATTATGTTTCAACTGCACCAACAACATGGCAGAATATGAGGCATGTATCATGGGTTTACGAGCTGCAATCGACTTGAGGATCAAATTTCTAAGTGTCTTCGGAGATTCCGCTCTTGTGATCAATCAGATCAAAGGCGAGTGGGATACGAAACACCCGAATCTTATTCCTTACAAGGAGTATGTGTCGACCTTGCTTCCCCACTTTGAAGAGATAACTTTCGAACACTTCCCTAGAGAGGAGAATCAGCTAGCGGACGCCCTAGCTACGATGTCTTCAATGTTCAAAGTTAAATGGGATAATGAGGCTCCCCGAATCATCATCTGGAAGTTGGATGAACCGGCATACTGCTGCGAGCTCGAGGCTGAGAAGGTTATTGAAAAACCCTGGTATCATGAGGTGAAGAGGTACTTGGAAGCTCAGGAATACCCTGAAGGTGCATCTGTCAATGATAAGAAGTTCATGAGGAGGTTTGCCGCAAAATTCTTCCTCAGCAACGGCATTCTCTACAAACGGAATCATGATTCAACTCTGCTACGTTGTGTGGATAAGGCTGAAGCAGAGAAAATTATGATGGAACTACATGAAGGCACGTTTGGAACACATTCCAGTGGACACACCATGGCTAAGAAAATCCTTCGGGCAGGATATTTTTGGTCCACAATGGAAGCCGATTGTTACCAACACTCCCGAACTTGTCATAAATGCTAGATCTATGCTGACAAGGTGCATATCCCTCCGGTTCCTTTGAATGTCCTGACGGCACCTTGGCCTTCCGCAATGTGGGGCATCGATATGATCGGTGAGATCCGACCGACGGCATCCAATGGCCATCGCTTCATCTTGGTGGCGATCGATTACTTCACGAAGTGGGTTGAGGCAGCGTCCTACGCCACAGTAACCAAGAGCGTCGTGGCACGTTTCATCCGGCATAACCTGATCTGTCGGTACGGCGTCCCGGAAAGAATCATTACGGACAATGGTACCAATCTCAATAACAAAATGATCACTGAACTCTGTGAACAATTCAAGATACAGCACCACAATTCTTCTCCCTACCGGCCAAAGATGAATGGGGCTGTAGAGGCAGCTAATAAGAATATCAAGAAAATTGTGCAGAAGATGACGGTAACTTATAAGGATTGGCACGAGATGTTACCATTCGCTCTTCATGGATACCGTACCTCAGCAAGGACGTCAACCGGGGCAACTCCTTTCTCTTTGGTCTATGGCATGGAGGCAGTCTTGCCAATTGAAGTTCAGATACCCTCTCTCCGGATAATAAAGGATGCAGACCTGAGTGAAGACGACTGGATCCGGACTCGACTTGATCAATTAAATCTGATTGACGAAAAGAGGCTCACTGCTATCTGTCATGGTCAAATGTATCAAAAACGGATGATCAGGGCATTTAACAAGAAAGTCAAACCACGAGAGTATCAAGTTGGGGACCTGGTAATCAAACGCATCATCCTTCCTCAAAGTGATCCCCGGGGCAAATGGACCCCTACTTACGAAGGGCCATTTGTGGTTAAACGTGTGTTCTCAGGAGGAGCCATGATCCTAACCACCATGGATGGTGACGACCTTCCTCACCCCGCCAATGCAGACATAGTGAAAAAATACTACGCATAAATAAAAGACCCGCTAGGATGACATACCTAGGCAAAAATAAGGGCTTCCCGGCGAACCAAAAGGGTTCGGGCAAAAATAAGGGATGAAATGAATAAAAATCTGTACACCCGGCAAGCCGAAAACCTGAAAGGGCGGCTTGGGCAAAAATGGGTATCCCGGTGGACTGAAAACCCGAAAGGGCGGTCCAGGCAAAAGTTAGGGATAAAAGCGTAACACTATGTCTCATTGGGTCACTTCGCATCCGGAATTCGGCATCAACTATCTGGCTCAGACTTCGGCATCGACCAATCAGCTTCATCTTCAACCAGGCAGCAAAGCGATGAGACGCCCGGAGACATAAAGGCAATAGCAGAGTTGGAACCCAGTGGGATCGTTCACATAGCTGTTTTATTTCCTTTTCAAAATTCTATGTTATTTGGCGGCGTCCTCTTACTAGGATGTCAGCCTCTTGTATAAAAACGCCTATTCACAGGCAAAAGTTCAAATCAATACAAATTCACTTGTCCATACAAATTACCATTGTTTTCTTTTTTCTGTTTTGTCTTGCGAAGAACGTCCAATGTTCATTTTTGATATATGCATTTGACATTAAAATCGTTGATTCATAAATATTTGCGTATGAAACAAAAGATCAATTACAGGTGACATCGGAAACAGGGGCAATGTGAAGTTGTCCGATGCAGGCTGATTGCTTTGTCCGCCAAGGTACCCGGTTAGATTCAACTGAAGGATGTGACCAAATCATCTCAACGCCCCGCAGAGTAAGACAAGAGTCGGCAATACTCTCCCCAAGCTGAGTTGATTCCCCGTCAATCCTGAAAAGGCAAAACGTTCCCCGGCAGGTCTTAAAGCTTATCCCCAGTAGATTCTGGAAGCTTGTTCCCTGCAGAATACGGACGTCTCTCCCTAACTTTATTCAGAGTTATTCCTCACAAGGGCTTATAACTGGGTTATCCTCAGCTAATCGCCACGGAAGATCATCCCCAACGGAGTTTATCTTTCAAATCCCCAGCGGAGTTTATCTTTCAAATCCCCAGCGGATTTTATCTTTGGTATCCCCAGCGGAGTTTATCTTTCAAATCCCCAGCGGAGTTTATCTTTCAAATCCCCAGCGGAGTTTATCTTTCAAATCCCCAGCGGATTTT
This sequence comes from Vicia faba, assembly GCA_948472305.1. Classification (NCBI taxonomy): domain Eukaryota; kingdom Viridiplantae; phylum Streptophyta; class Magnoliopsida; order Fabales; family Fabaceae; genus Vicia; species Vicia faba. The sequence continues at coordinate 932,695,456 of OX451736.1, read as the reverse complement.
ATCTTTGGTATCCCCAGCGGAGTTTATCTTTCAAATCCCCAGCGGATTTTATCTTTGGTATCCCCAGCAGAGTTTATCATCATTATCCCCAGCGGGATCCATCATTAAAGTCCTCAGCAGGCCTCTCATCAAAACTTCAGCAAAGTATCTCGGCCACAGGGCAACTCCCCAGCCAATCGTCAAAGATCTATTTTCCTAAGACGAAGATACATTCATAAACATTTCACACTTTCATACATCTCGCTTACATACATGATAAAGTGCATACACTGCTGTCTCATGGTAAAACAGCACGCATATTATACATCATGACATTGCATACAACTTATGTTTTGCCTTTCCAGAAAAAAAGACAATCCCAAAGACAACTACCTTCAACTGTTACAAATTCCAGATTCGATACCTGTATCTAGCCAGCCAGGGCATATCTGAGAGTGATCAGTTTCCAGACTCGATTCCTGTATCTAGCCAGGGCACGTCTGAAGAGTTCGAAGATTCGATTCCTGTATCCAGCCAGGGCACATCTATCAACTACAACATCTCCAGATTCGATTCCTGTATCTAGCCAGGGCACGTCTGAAGAGTTCGAAGATTCGATTCCTGTATCCAGCCAGGGCACATCTATCAACTACAACATCTCCAGATTCGATTCCTGTATCTAGCCAGGGCACGTCTGAAGAGTTCGAAGATTCGATTCCTGTATCCAGCCAGGGCACATCTATCAACTATAACATCTCCATATTCGATTCCTGTATCTAGCCAGGGCACGTCTGAAGAGTTCGAAGATTCGATTCCTGTATCCAGCCAGGGCACATCTATCAACTACAACATCTCCAGATTCGATTCCTGTATCTAGCCAGGGCACGTCTGAAGAGTTCGAAGATTCGATTCCTGTATCCAGCCAGGGCATATCTGTGGACCACGTTTCCAGACTCGATTCCTGTATCTAGCCAGGGCACGTCTGAAGAGTTCGAATATTCGATTCCTGTATCCAGCCAGGGCACATCTATTAACGACTATTTCCAGACTCGATTCCTGTATCTAGCCAGGGCACGTCTGAAGAGTTCGAAGATTCGATTCCTGTATCCATCCAGGGCACATCTATTAACGACTATTTCCAGATTCGACTCCTGTATCCAGCCAGGGCACATCTGTGAGCAACCGATTGTAGATTCGATACCTGTATCTAGCCAGGGCACATCTGCATAAGGAGATTGAAGATCAAACACCTGTAACAAGCCAGGAAAACATCCGTCTTTCTCAAATATACAAGTTTCTCGCTAAGGAATCTCTTATGCGATCGACACTTCCAAATGGCATCTATAAGCCCATTCCCGACAAGGTTCTGTCACGTCTCCAGATGGCATCTATAAGCCCATCTCCCTATCTACCGCCTCTCCAAATGGCATCTGTAAGCCCATTCCCGCCATCACATCGCTGATACTCTACTAAGCGAGTGCAAATTTTCGGGCACTCTGGTGTCCAATCTCCTTTTACCTTCGAGTCGCGAAAGGCAAACTCGCCAATCTAACTCTTCAGGTTCAAGAAGATTGAACAGGGGCAACTGTTGTACCCCAAAATTCGCCCTCCCTTTCCTCAGGAAACCATCTTAGATTTTTCAAAGTCCCCTGAAACAAATCCAAGTCCTGAGTTATCCTTTTGCCCAAGCAAGTCACTTACAAGAGCAAGATGATCTCACAAACTCCAGAAACAACGCTTTCATCTTGAGGAAAATCAAATTCTAAGTGCTTAGAATGTTTCTTTAAAATAAGTGTTTTTAGAAAAATCAGCGCTTCAGAACTTCTGGACCCATTCCAGATGAAGACGGTCAGAAGTTGCAAGCTTGGCTCAGCGTGGTCAGAAGTTGGCTCTTCAGCAGCTACATCAGTTCAATCAGAAGTTGTAAACGTGGTTCAGAATGTAAGCCTCAAACAGAACATGCCCCTTCAGCAGTTACACAAGCTCAGTCAGAATTTGCTAAAGGAATGCAAGAGAAACAGGAAAGTATGAAGGCTCCTTCAGAACAGGTTGAAATCAGAAGATGAAAGGTCAGAAGGATAGTGTTGTACCCCAAAATTTGCCCTCCCATATTCTTCAAGAAATTGCCAAGCCAAGTCACAAAATTCCCCAAGGGTTATGCAGTTCAACTGTCTCCTATACAGTCAAAACTAGGGTTTGTGTTCTGATCAAAGAAAGGAAGTTTTCAAGGGCCCAATCAAGTCTCATATGCCTACAAATATGGTCAAGTATCCTCATATCAAGTTTCAAGGCATTCAGCTCAAAATTGCACAGTCAAAACCCTAATTGCACTACAGTCAACTGTAGGGGCAAAATGGTCATTTGACAGTCAAAAGTTCAAATTTTTGGTCAACATATCATTTTGAAGCCACAAACATCATTTGATCAATGCTTGATCATGATTCTCAAAATTTGGCTCAGAAATCATCAAAGATGCAAAAGTTGCTATATTTGGACAGCTGAAAAAGTCAACTGAAATTGACCAGGGCATAACTTTCACATGGATTATCAGAAAAATTCCATGAAAAGCTCATTGTGAAGAGAAAGACATTTCCTACAACTCATCTTCATATTCCAAGTCCAAGAAATTCTCTCACAAAAAGTTATCAATTTCAACATTATAGGTCATTTTCAAAAGTCAACAAAAAGGGACTTTAAGTCAAAGGCCATAACTTGAGATTGGTAAATCAAAATGACATGGGACCAAAGGCATTGGTTAAAGGACTCAAAGACCTTTCCAAAATGTCCAAGAACATGTGAAAAGCTTAAATATTGAGCAAGTTATGCCTTGTGGAAGTTGGGAAATTTTTGGGAATTTTGAAAAGTCAACAATGGTTCAAATGACCTAAAAATGCAAATGGGCCCATTTTTCTTCCAAGTTTCTTCATGCCAAGCCTATGCACGACCATTAGGCCCAAAGGGAAGTATTTTCTCATTTTTTAATTATTTATTTGAATTTATATTAATATTAATTCATTTAAATTATTTAAATACATGAAAAATATAAAGCTTGACCTAAAAAAAATCTTTTTATGCACATTCTAGACTCAAGATTTCGTGCACATCTTAATTAGGCAAGTTTTGGTTTGATTTGAACTAATTGACACAAAATTTCACATGAAAAAAGATATGAAAAGATCTTACAAAATCAAATATGAAAATCATCGAATTCAAAGATTTTGTACAATTTTCTTAACCTAATATGCTCTATACATATTCAGGAATCAAAACCTAATGGCCTTACACTCTCAGCTGCGCTCAGAAACCATATACAAAGTTGAAAAATTCTCAAAAAAGGTCAATACTGAAAACCAGTTTCTAGTTCGATTCAAGCCTCAATTCTCGTTCTATCATCATCCTGAAACATCATTGAACGATTCTCAATCATTAACATCAACCAAAACGCAAAGAAGTGGTGTCTATAACTCAAACTGTGAAGCAAAATTTTTGAAATCGCATAGCATAATTCAAGCATCCTTTTGCATTTTTCTTTATGGATTCCTGCTCATAATGACGTTTCTAAGCTGACCAACATATTCAATTATGTTTTTGTGCCATATATGCGTTTTTGCCATTGTTAAATATTAGGGTTACAGGTTTTCCAGATTGGGGCTTTCATAACCAAGTGAAATTAGGACTCAAAATCACCACTATCAAACTCAGCTCAACTGGACGAAGAGATCCCAATAGTCGCGATGAATTTATGTTCAAGAATAGCCTAATCGCTATTTTCTTGAAAGCTGCCTTAGACCACGCCCAGAAAACCGTTTCCATAGGCTTGTGCTTTTCAGAAAAAATAAAAAACATTGAGGAAGATGATGTGGTGGCGAAGCGTGATTCGCTAGTTTGAATTGCGCGCGTTTTTAATTACTATGCGTTGGTTTTGCTTTTTGTTGTTTATTTGATATAATATATTAAATGAAACGTGATGGCTCAGCTGGCAGGTACCAATACATGCAACCTCCAAGACCTGGGTTCAAGTCCCAGGTCTGTACAAATCCCATATTATTTTTCATCAATTAATCCTATGCAGCTTCAGCGCGATGGTTTACCATATTCCATCCAGATCAGACCCTACATACATCCAAGAACACCAGATCTAAAGGCCAAAATTCAGGGAACGCAGTATGCCTTAGTCAACGCACCATATGGAAACTGGCAAAGTCAATGGATCCAATGCTTAATGGGCTTGACTTGCTGAACCTTACCTCCAATTTTGGGGCTACACCCCACCCTGGTTTGCCAATTTTATTTATTTTTCTTATATCTTTTTAATTATTATTTTAATTGTTATGTTTATTTTAATTATTGTTTATTTAATTTTTAATCAAAATACAAAAACATCATAAAATTAAAAAAATGCCAAAAAATATAATTTTTATTTTATTATTTCCATAAATAAATTGTATGTAAATTATTTAGTTTAATTAGGTTTTTAACTTTAATTCCTTTTAATAACTAAAATCCAAAAATAGAATTAGGTTTAATTTTTATTCTTCTTACTTTCTTTTTTAATAATATTTATTTTATTTATTTTCTATAATTAAATTTTATATGTAAATAAACTTAGTTTTAATTAGGTTATAATTTCATTCTTTTTAACAACTAAAAATCCAAAAAAAATATAGAATTAGGTTAATTAGCAATTTTGATTCCTTTTCATATTTTGCCCTTTTTTTACAGTAATAATTATTTATTTATTTATATTTTATAATTAAATTTGTACATAAATAAATTAGATTTAAATTAGGTCGAATTTCAATATTTTCACAATAAACTTAAAAAAAACATTAGAATTAGGGTTTAGCATTTCATTTTAGTTTTAACTAATTTTTCTTTTTTTCTTTTAAATCTTAAAAAACACAAAAATACCCAAAACATTTAATTTTTCATTTTTTATTTTAATTCCTTATTAAAGTTAATCTTTTTGCAAAAAGGGTCCAACGCCCATTGTTCTTAATTATTTAATTTGCGCATTTATTTTATGTCATTTATTATAATTATGTAATTCTCCCAAAGCATTGTAATTTAAATTTTTCGCACTTTTATTCGCTTTATTTATTTTTCCGCTAAATCGGGTCCGGTTTAATTTTGGCGATGTGGACCCGCGCCATTTGTAATAGCCTTAGATTTATTTTCCCGCAAACTTTATAACTGTTAAAAAGCATGCAAGAATGAATGTCTTAATTAAAATCAAGCGTAGAACACAACAAACATGACAAGACGAATAACTGAAACATGACACACAATTCGCACACACCACCCCTAGGGTACGCCTCACTGTTGCCTTTCGAAAGGTGATCGTCGAGTAGAGGATGTCTTAGTAAGTCCTCATGATCCGGGAACCTGGCATGAGGGTAGCTTCTAAGGTGTCTTCCCATTGCTCTGGTGATCACCACGTCCCTAAACTTGAATTGACCCGAATACCTCCAACGGTGGTGCTACCTACCTCTCAATGGTGGGATGGCACTACTTTAAAGGACTCTTACACAGACGAATTCCTTAGGGTAGGTAGGTTCTCAAGGATACTTGCTCTAATCTCAAAACAAACTCAAAAAGACTTTTCACACTGACACATTTTCAAAAGCTTTCAAAGCAAACTTTTCAAACACTCTGACGTACGAGTCGAACTGAAATTTTTCAAAAGAAACTTTTTTAAACCCACAATTGAAAAGCAAACAAACATTTTTGAAAACACATTGAGCAAGTATCTAAAAGCCCATGGATAACCATGGATAGAAAGGGTGCTAATACCTTCCCTTTCTATAACCTACCTCCCGAACCGAGAGCAATCTCTTTAAGGAATTTTTCTGTGCTTTTGTCCTTTCCATTTGGAGAAAATAAAAGACGGTGGCGACTCTTGCTTCCGCGACATTTCGCGAACCAGCGTTAAACAGTCAGTTCCAGATCCACCGATCACAGAACTGGCGACTCTGCTGGGGAAAAACTTAAAGTGAGGTGTACCTTAGGGCTAGGTCATAACCATGTTTTCAATTGTTTTCCTTGTGTGCTTTAAATTGTGGGTTGCATGGGAGTTCTATAGATCCTAACCCGGATCTGGGGGATACCTTCTTAGAAAGTAGCAACAAGGCTGTGAGGGAACTGTGCGGGGTATACCGACATGGTTGAAACAGTCTGCTACGTTGATATGGCACTTTGGTGTGTACCGGTAACCCTTGAGTTCAGTCAAGGAGAGTACGGGGCCTCCGCGTGGTGTCGTGAAGCATCAACAGACCTTAGGAACCTTAATTGAACTATCTTGGCCTCTTTAGGGTAGTGAGATAACTGACTTTGGTGCAGTCCGAGGTTGGTTGATACTCGATACTACACTCAATTGAGGGTTGCTTTCCTGGAATATTTCGGTCGCCAGTTCAGTGGCTAAATCGAAACGATGAACAATGAAAGCAATCCAGTGATATTGGGAACCTTAGAACCCGGTTACTTCTAATAGGACAGGTTGAACCCACCAACTTCAAGAGGGTACTACCCAGACCCCATGCTGGCCTTAAACCTTAAGGGCTTGTCTTGTGTGCCTTGTGTGCCTTACATGTTTGTCTTTGCACATATCTGTGGTGTGTTTAATCATAGCATCATGACATCATCCAGCATCATATGCATTGACTAACCATTTCAGGGGTTCGAATTTTCATCTTTGTTCTTGTTTTGTAGGACATGGAAACTGCTCGTAGAAAGACAATTCAGGTCAATCTTGTAAGGATCCCTCCTCAGCTTAAGGAGCTTATATCCAGGATTCCCGAGAACTCTTCATTCAGTGAAAGGCATGGAAGCCTCATCAGCTTGGTCAACACCAACATTGAGGAAGATATGATTAAGGTCTTGTTCCAATTCTTTGACCCTCTGCATCATTGTTTCACCTTCTTGGACTATCAGTTGGTACCTACCTTGGAGGAGTTCTCCCGGCTCCTGAAGATTCCTATCCTTGATCAGCTACCCTTCAACGGTACAGAAAAGGAACCTAAGCTTGAAGAGATTGCTAAAGCCTTGCACCTACAGTCATCTGACCTCAAGGGACATTGGGAAGTCAGAAGTGGTATCAAAGGGTTCTTAGCCAGGTTTCTGTTTGAAAAGGCCCTTGAATGTTGGAACTCCCTTGACTTGCAAGCTTTTGAAGAGGTTGTGGCCCTCCTTGTTTATGGTTTGGTGTTGTTCCCTAACCCAGATCAGCTCATTGATATCAGTGCCGTTCAGATCTTTATGTCCAGGAATCCTATACCTACGTTGCTGGGAGACATCCTTCACTCATGTTACACTCGAACCATGAGAAAAAGAGGTGTCCTTATGTGTTGCACTCCTCTCCTGGGAAGGTGGTTTATTTCGCACCTTCCCCAATCAGTCCTGAAGAATGAGCGGGGTTTGAGATGGTCACAACGGTTGATGACTCTTACGCATGCAGATATACATTGGTGTCCTAGGTCCAGAGGAGATGTCACTATCATTGATCGTTGCGGGGAGTACCCTAATGTTCCTTTACTTGGAATCAGAGGAGGTATTACTTATAGCCCATGCCTGGCTTGGAGACAGTTTGGTTATGCTCGGAGGGATGGTCCTCATGACATGTTAATTCCCGACATAGTTTTTGACTTCGACAGTGATACTCAAGGACTTCGTCAGAGATTTATCAGAGCTTGGAGGATGCCTAGTAGGATAGACAGCAAAACACTGGGGCACAGGAACTCCATCCCTTTGGAGCCTTATCTCAAGTGGGTACGCGCCCGCTCCCAGAAGTTAGTGATGCCTTATCCTCACATGCTCCCGGTAATCAAAGAGCCTGTCTTGGAAGGGGAAGTGTCCTACACTATTCAGCACCCTGATATGCCCACATCCTGGGAAGAGATGCAGAAGAGCTGGATCCAGCTTAAGGAAGAAAGGAATTCTCTTGAGACTAGTCTGCATGCCAGTGAAAAGAAGGTCCTGGAGCTCACTCGCCTGTTGCATGAGGAGAGGATTCTCAACACCTACATAGCTCCGAAAAGGATGCGCAGTGTATTTTGGGATTGACTTGATTTTTTGTACTTTTTGCCCATGAGGCCTTGATGTATTAAACAATGATTTCATTAATGATAACGTGTGTTCTTTTCTTGTCTACAACAAATTTGAACTTTCGAACCCTTGAATACATTGCATACGCATTTCATACATCATGTGCATAGCAGGTTTTTCCTCTTTTCAGGTTGCTTACAGTTCTTCGCTGTTTATTTCAGCATCATGAATCCCGGATCTGAATCAACTGAGACATCAATCAAGGCTCTCCAGGTGCAGAATGCACAATTCCAAGAACTAATCAAGGGTCTGGCTAAGGGCCAAGAGGAACTAAAGGCTATGCTCCTGAAGAAGGAGAAGAAGAAGAAGAGAAGAATTGTTCTGTTCAACTCGGGCCGAAGGTTTGGCAACACTCTGCAACATGAAGAGGCTGGTTCTTCTGTTGGCAAGAGTCCTTCTCAGGCAGAAGTAAAGGTTCCTACTCCAGAAGTCTCAGACAACGAGACAGATTTTGATGAAGAGCAGTACCCTCCTTCAGATGACAGGTACAAACAACTGGAGGACAGGTTGAAGGCTATGGAGGTGCAACAGGCACCTGGGCTGGATTTCAGAGATCTGGGTTTGTCGACTGGTGTGATTATCCCGCATAAATTCAAAGCACCAACCTTCTCCAAATATGACGGGGCATCTTGTCCCAAGCTGCACTTAAGGTCCTACGTTCGGAAAATTCAGCCGTACTCTGCGGACAAGAATCTATGGATCCACTTCTTCCAGGAGAGTCTTTCAGGGACTCATCTCGAATGGTTCTATCAGCTGGATGGGACCAAAGTTCGTAACTGGGAGGAGCTGGCTACTGCTTTCTACAAGCAGCATCAGTATAATGCCGACCTTGCACCCACACGTACCCAATTCCAGGGTATGGCGTTAGGTGCAAGCGAAGGTTTTAAGGAGTACGCTCAGAAGTGGAGAGACCTGGCTGGCAGGGTGCAGCCACCATTGACTGATCGGGAGTTGGTTGACATGTTCTTGGGGACCCTATCTGGGCCATTCTTCAATCATCTCATTGGGAATTCTTCTGCTGGTTTCACTGATTTGATCTTGACTGGAGAGAGGATTGAAGCTGGATTAAAGTCTGGGAAGATTGCAAAGGGTGCATCATCTAGTTCGGAGAAGAAACCCTTCAAGAAGGAGTCTAGCGCCGTGTATGGTTCTAGGAGATCAGAGAGAAATGAACACCGCCAATCTGTCAGTGCGGTCATGATTGCTAAGCCTGCTGCCGCTCCTCGGCCAAACAATACTCAGAAGGTGGAAAGACCCCGGAGAGAATTCTCCCGTTTAAACATGACTTTGTCGCAGATCCTGCCACAGTTGCTCTCAACTAATTTAGTGACTGTCAGGGAGGCGCCGAAGTTTCCAAATACTGCATCCCCCAAGTACAACCCGAATGCTCGTTGTACTTATCATTCAGAAAGCCCGGGGCACTCTACTGATGACTGTTGGGCGTTGAAGAATAAGGTGCAAGACCTTATCGACGAAAAAGAGATACAATTCGAAGCGCCTGCAAAGCCGAATGTAGTTACTGCCCCTATGCCTCAGCACGGGGTAAATGCTGTGGATGAAGACGTTTATGCTGTTTCTGTGGATGATCTAGCCACTCCTCTAAAGATCGTTAAGAAGAACCTACTGCAGGCCGGTTTATTTCCGGGTTGTAGCGAGGGTTGCCTGTTCTGTGTTGTGTCCCCATCCGGTTGTCCCTTGCTAAAGTTAGGCATCCAAAGCTTAATGGATAGCAAGGAGATTCTATTCAAGAAGTCTGCTGTTCGTTTGGTTCCAATAGAAGAAGTCTCTGTGGTGACTATCTTCAATAATCCGATCCCGGCTCTCCAGAAGAAGCCCGTTCAAATTCTGACCGTTGCACCTGTTACTATCAGTGTTCCTGGGCCCCTGCCCTATGTATCCAACAAAGATGTCCCTTGGCACTATGGGGCAGATGTATATATAAACGGAGTTAAACAAGAGCTCAACGCTGGCGCCAGCATCTGTGACATCACTGGCCCGGCCAAAGTTACCCGCAGTGGCAGGCTCTTCTCGCCTGACATTGCGCCACCTGCTGCCCGAAGACCGCTCCTGATAATTCCTGCAAGTACACCTACTCCCGTTGCTGATCAAGTTGTTGTTCCTGCTGCTGATCCGATCGTTTCTCCTGCTGCCGAGTCATCCAATGCTCGGGGCAAGGGAATTGAAACTGAGCCTGCCCAGATGGAGGCACCCATACCCATAGCTGCTGAGGCCTCCCCACAAGAGATGGAGGAGATTTTGAAGATTATAAAGAAGAGCGATTTTAATGTTGTGGAACAGTTGGGGCATACGCCCTCCAAGATCTCCATGCTCTCTTTACTGCTGTGCTCTGAGGCCCATGCAAAGGCCCTCATCTCATTCCTCAAGACGGCCCATGTGCCACATGAAACCTCTGCAGTCCAGTTCACCGATTGCGTGGCAAGTCTAACGGCAGACAATGGCTTGGGTTTCTCAGACGCTGACTTAACCGCAAAGGGGAGAGACCATAATGATGCTCTGCATGTCTCAATTGAATGCAGGGGCACCACCCTGGCACATGTGTTGGTTGATACTGGGTCATCTTTGAACGTGCTACCCAAGAAGGCTCTGGATCGTCTAGATTGTGAAGGCCTGGATTTGAAACCCAGCAACATCATCGTCAGGGCCTTTGACGGTTCAAAGAGGATGGTCCATGGAGAAGTTGACATTCCGATTCGAGTGGGCTCTCAGGTGTTCGACTCCACTTTTTATGTGATGGACATCCGTCCATCTTACTCTTGTCTGCTGGGTCGACCCTGGATACATAAGGCTGGGGCAGTGACCTCTACCTTGCATCAAAAGCTGAAGTACCCCGTCAGAGGGAAGATTGTCACCGTGCAAGGAGAGAAAGAATATATGGTGAGCCACCTGAACTCCTTCAGGTACATTGAGATGGATGGGGAGTTTATTGAGACCCCCTTTCAGCATTTCGAGGAGGTGTTTCCAATCGCAGCAGAAACAGCAGAAGCAGGTGGTCCTTTGAAGATGGCTTCCCTAAAGGATGCCAGGGCTGTGGTGCAGAAGGGTGAATGTGTCAACTGGGGCAGACTTCCAGACTTCACCCAGAAGACTGATAAACTTGGACTGGGTTTTACCTCAGAAGGTCAGAGAGCTATGAGGAAAGCAAAGATCGGAAGACCTCCGGTATTTATTAAAAGTTCAGAAGTGAATGCTGTTGGGGAAGACCATGAAGTGGACGAAGCTGAATTCAACAGCTGGATCTATCCAACGGCCGAAGACGGATTGAACAATTGGAGTGCAAAGGACCATACCCCTGTTACCTTTGTGACGCAGTAATAAATTCCTTTGTTTCGTCATATTTTGTAATAAACAATGATAAACTCTATGGCCCGGTGTCTTACCCGAGGCACCGTGGTTCTATTTGTGAGGGCATACCAACTGTCATTTTATACATCATGAATGAAAATCTTGGACGTTTTCGCATTGCAAATATTGTGTTCCTTTTCTGTCTTTCATTTCCTTTACATAAATTTCCAAAACAGCTGTATTTACACACACACTCACTCATACAGGTTCCAATCCACCCTGGATCTCACTGATAACAGCTCTGCTAATGCCAATTATGACTTCGAAAATCCGATCAACTTAGCCGAAGACGAAGGTGAAGATGATTGCGAAGTGCCTGGCGAGCTTGCAAGACTGTTACTTCAGGAAAAGAGGGCAATTCAACCCCATGAAGAGCCAGTGGAAACAATAAACCTGGGTAATGAGGCAGATAGAAAAGAAGTAAAGATTGGTGCCAACCTAGAGCTCAGCGTGAAGCAACGGTTAACCAAGATGTTACATGACTATATGGAGATCTTTGCCTGGTCCTACGAAGACATGCCCGGGTTAGATACCGACATTGTGGTCCATCACTTGCCGACTAGGGAAGACTGCCCTCCGGTTAAGCAAAAGGTCCGTCGGATGCGTCCAGAGATGTCTGAGAAGATTAAAGCCGAGGTCATGAAACAGTTTGATGCCGGGTTCCTTGCAGTAACTTCTTACCCCCAGTGGGTTGCTAATGTGGTGCCGGTACCGAAAAAGGATGGGAAGGTCAGAATGTGTGTTGACTATAGGGATCTGAACAGGGCCAGCCCCAAGGATGACTTCCCCTTACCTCACATTGATGTCCTTGTTGATAATACGGCTCAGCACAAAGTGTTCTCTTTCATGGATGGCTTTTCAGGTTACAATCAGATCAAGATGGCACCTGAAGACATGGAAAAGACTACATTCGTTACTCAGTGGGGCACCTTCTGTTACAAGGTCATGTCGTTTGGATTAAAGAATGCTGGGGCAACCTACCAACGTGCCATGGTTGCCTTATTTCATGACATGATCCATCATGAGATAGAAGTGTATGTGGACGACATGATCGCAAGGTCCCAGACTGAGGAAGAGCACCTAGATCATCTGCAGAAGTTGTTTGACCGGTTGAAACTGTACAAGCTGAGATTGAACCCGAACAAGTGCACCTTCGGGGTAAGATCTGGGAAGTTGCTAGGTTTCGTGGTCAGCGATAAAGGTATTCAAGTGGACCCTGCTAAGGTCAAAGCTATTCAAGAGATGCCAGTTCCCAAGACAGAGAAGGAAGTCAGAGGCTTTTTAGGACGCCTGAATTACATTGCTCGATTCATCTCTCATCTGACTGCTACCTGTGAGCCAATATTCAAGCTACTGAAGAAGGATCAGGTAGTACGTTGGAACGATGAATGTCAGGCTGCTTTTGACAAAATCAAAGAGTATCTCCAAGAACCACCTATCCTTATGCCACCGGTTGAGGGGAGACCTCTGATCCTATATCTGACAGTGCTAGACAATTCAATGGGGTGTGTGCTGGGGCAGCATGACGAGTCTGGCCGAAAAGAGCATGCCATTTATTACCTTAGCAAAAAGTTTACCGACTGTGAGACCCGATACTCACTGCTTGAGAAAACTTGCTGCGCTTTGGTATGGGCTGCTCGCCGGCTGAGACAGTACATGCTGACTCACACTACCTTGTTGATCTCAAAAATGGATCCTATAAAGTACATATTCGAAAAGCCTGCTCTGTCTGGGAGAATTGCAAGATGGCAAATGATCTTGACGGAATACGACATTCAGTACACAACTCAGAAAGCCATCAAGGGGAGTGTATTGGCAGACCACTTAGCTCATCAAGCTGTAGATGACTATCAATCAATGAACTTCGAGTTTCCGGATGAAAGCATCATGATCGTAACTGACTGTGAAGTACCTGGACCGGATGAAGGACCTGAACCAGGATCCCGATGGTCTATGCACTTCGACGGAGCCTCCAATGCTTTGGGAAATGGTATCGGCGCCATAATCATATCCCCACAAGGTACTCATACTCCACTCACTGCCCGACTATGTTTCAACTGTACAAACAACATGGCGGAGTATGAGGCGTGTATCATGGGTCTTCAAGCTGCGATCGACCTAAGGATCAAATTTCTAAGTGTCTTCGGAGATTCCGCTCTTGTGATCAATCAGATCAAAGGAGAGTGGGATACAAAACATCCAAACTTGATTCCTTACAGAGAATGTGTGTTGACTCTGATTCCCCACTTCACAGAGATAACATTTGAGCATTTTCCAAGAGAAGAGAATCAGTTAGCGGACGCGTTAGCTACAATGTCTTCAATGTTCAAGGTTAAATGGGATAATGAAGCTCCCCGGATCATCATCTGGAAACTGGACGAACCGGCATACTGTTGTGATCTCGAAACTGAATTGGTAACTGAGAAGCCTTGGTACCACGAAGTGAAGAGATATCTGGAAGCTCAGGAATACCCTGAAGGTGCCTCTGTCAATGATAAGAAATTCCTGAGGAGGTTCGCAGCCAAGTTCTTCCTAAGCAACGGTATCTTGTACAAGCGAAACCATGATTCAACCTTACTGCGTTGCGTGGATAAGACTGAAGCGGAAAGAATCATGGAAGAGCTACATGAAGGGACCTTTGGTACGCATTCCAGTGGACATACTATGGCTAAAAAGATCCTACGGGCAGGATATTACTGGTCCACAATGGAAGCTGACTGTTACCAACACTCTAGGACATGCCACAAGTGCCAGATCTATGCAGATAAGGTGCATGTTCCTCCGGTTCCCCTGAATGTTCTGACTGCGCCTTGGCCGTTTGCAATGTGGGGTATAGACATGATCGGCGAGATCAAACCTACGGCATCCAATGGACATCGCTTCATCCTAGTGGCGATCGACTATTTTACGAAGTGGGTTGAAGCAGCATCCTATGCTACGGTAACCAAGACTGTTGTGGCACGGTTCATTCGGCACAATCTGATCTGTCGATACGGCGTCCCTGAGCGAATTATTACAGACAATGGTACCAATCTAAACAATAAGATGATCGCTGAGCTCTGCGAACAGTTCAAGATACAGCACCACAATTCTTCTCCTTACAGACCGAAGATGAATGGGGCTGTAGAAGCAGCTAATAAAAACATCAAGAAAATCGTGCAGAAGATGACAGTGACTTATAAAGATTGGCACGAGATGTTACCGTTCGCTCTGCATGGGTATCGTACTTCAGCAAGGACGTCAACCGGGGCAACTCCTTTCTCTCTGGTTTATGGCATGGAGGCAGTCTTGCCGATTGAAGTGCAAATTCCCTCTCTCCGGATAATGAAGGATGCAAATCTAAACGAAGATGATTGGATCCAGACACGACTTGACCAACTCAACCTCATTGACGAAAAGAGACTTGCTGCTATCTGTCATGGTCAGACGTACCAAAAGCGAATGATCAGGGCATTTAACAAAAAGGTCAGGCCGCAGGAATATCAAGTTGGGGATCTGGTTATCAAGAGAATCATCCTTCCTCAGAGTGATCCAAGGGGCAAATGGACCCCTACATACGAAGGGCCATTTGTGGTTAAGCATGTGTTCTCAGGAGGAGCAATGATATTAACCAACATGGATGGTGACGACCTTCCTCACCCCGCCAATGCAGACATAGTTAAAAAATACTACGCATGAAAAAAGACCCGCTAGGCTGACATGCCTAGGCAAAAATTAGGGCTTCCCGTCGAACCAAAAGGGTTCGGGCAAAATGAAGGGATGAAAATGAAAAAATCTGTACACCCGGCAAGTCGAAAACCTGAAAAGGCGGCTTGGGCAAAAAAAGGGTATCCCGGTGGACTGAAAACCCGAAAGGGCGGTCCAGGCAAAAATTAGGGATAAAAGCGTAAAACTATGTCTCATTGATCACTTTGCATCCAGAATCCGGTATCTGCATCAAGTTCAGACGGCATCGATCAGTCAGCTTCACCTTCAACCAAGGTCATCAAGTGATGAGACGCTCGGAGTTATAAAGGCAATAGCAGAGTTGAAACCCAGTGGATCATTCATCTTTCACACAGCTGTTTTATTTTCTTTTGTACAAAACTTGTATAAACTCTTTTGATCAGCGGCGTACCTCTTACTAGGACGTCAGCCTCTTGTACACAAAACGCCTATTCAGGCCATTCAAAAATCAATACAAATATATTTTCAGTTAAACGTGCCAAGTGTTTTTTCTTTTCCCGTTTTGTTTTGCGAAGAACGTCCAAGGTTCAATTTGTGATATATGCATTGACAATAATTTGCTAACTCATAAATATTTGCATACGAAACAAAGGAATTAATTGCAGGTGACACTAGAAACAGGGGCAATAAAGAGTTGTCTAAACAATCCAATTGCTCTATCCTCCAAGGTACCAAGGTAGGTTCAGCCAAAGAACATGATCGAGCATCTTAATCCCCCAGAGAGTGGTTCAGCAAAACAGTACATTTCTCTCCAAGCAAAATTGTCAAATATCAAGGAAATTGAGTATTCTCCCGTAGATCTCAATACTTCCCCAGCAGTATATATTCTTAACAAGTATCCCCGGCAGTCTTGGCCTAAAGATTGTTCCCCGGCGGTATCTCAACATTCAAAGGAGTCACCTCCCCAGCATATCAAAACTTCCCCAAAGAGTCCAGTCCAATCCAGTTTCCCCAGGAGAAATGGAATTCATCTCCCCCAAGCAGTAAGCTTATCCCTAGTAGATCCTGGAAGCTTATCCCTCGCAGAGCACGAACGCGTCGTCCGGCTTTATTTAAAGAGTTATTTCCTTAACAGGATATAACTGGGTTATCCTCAGCCAAAAGCCACGGAAAGAGCGTCCTCGACGAAGTCTTCTTACCCCAGCGAAGTCCATCAACACTTCCGACAACAAGGGTATCCTCAGCAAGTTATCAACAATGCAGCAAAGCATCTCTTCCCACAGAGTATCACTCCCCAGCATGGTCGTCAGAGTATCTTTTCTCCCCGCAGAATCTTCCATTTGCCAAGTTCATTCCGCAACGGAGTCATCTTCTCCTACCGGTATTCTTGCAGTTATCATCCCCAGCGGAAGCCAAATCTATTCTTCAACGTCAGCCCAGGATACAACTTCCCGGCACCCGTCAAGGATTCACTTTCCTAGACAAAAACATACATAAAACTTCACATACATCATCATAGCATGCATAACGCACTGCATCATACAAGTCTCCTTTATGTTGAGAACATCATTGCTTGATCCATATCATGCATTGCATATGACTGACTTTTACCTTTCAGGAAAGATGCAGTTTAGATGCAGTTTAAAGTCTCAATCACATTTCAAGACCTAGACCGGTTCAGTTAAATCGACCCTAAGATTTCCCTGATTCTTACCCAGTCAAAGGCCTTCTCTGGTTCAGTCAGATCGACCCTAAGATCTCCCTGATACTTATCCAGTTGAAGATGTTTCAAGACCTAGACCGGTTCAGTTAAATCGACCCTAAAGATTTTCCTGATTCTTATCCAGGCAAAGGCCTTCTCTGGTTCAGTCAGATCGACCCTAAGATCTCCCTGATGCTTATCCAGTTGAAGATATTTCAAGACCTTGACCGGTTCAGTTAAATTGACCCTAAGATTTTTCTGATGCTTATCCAGTCAAAGGCCTTCTCTGGTTCAGTCAGATCGACCCTAAGATCTCCCTGATGCTTATCCAGTTGAAGATGTTTCAAGACCTAGACCGGTTCAGTTAAATCGACCCTAAGATTTTCCTGATGCTTATCCAGTCAAAGGCCTCTCTGGTTCAGTCAGATCGACCCTAAGATCTCCCTGATTCTTATCCCAGTAGAAGACACCCAAGATTTTTCTCAACAAGCGTTGTTGAAGTTAAAGACACCCAAGATTTTTCTCAACGAGCGTTGTTGGAGTTAAAGTCGCCCAAGGTTCTCTTACCATTCATGCTAAGGTAGTAACCATCCCTGGTTCATTCATCAGCGCTTGAAGCTCCAGACTCAGCTCCTGTAACCAGTCAGGACATATCTATACCAAGCATCTAAAAATCAGCTCCTGCAACGTGTCAGGTACTCATTTTTTCTTTTGCAGGTATGCAGGTTCTCGCTAAGGAATCTCCTACGCGATCAACATCCAGATGGCATCTATAAGCCCATCACCCTATCCAGCAACCTCTAAATGGCATCTATAAGCCCATTCCCCCGTCACTGTTACTATGTGAGCGCAAATTTCTGGGCACTCTAGTGTCCAATCATCTTCTACCCTCGGATTACGAAAGGCACGTCAGCCAATCTGCATCCTCAGGTCTAAGAAGATTGAACAGGGGCAACTGTTGTACCCCAAAATTTGCCCTCCCATATTCTTCAAGAAATTGCCAAGCCAAGTCACAAAATTCCCCAAGGGTTATGCAGTTCAACTGTCTCCTATACAGTCAAAACTAGGGTTTGTGTTCTGATCAAAGAAAGGAAGTTTTCAAGGGCCCAATCAAGTCTCATATGCCTACAAATATGGTCAAGTATCCTCATATCAAGTTTCAAGGCATTCAGCTCAAAATTGCACAGTCAAAACCCTAATTGCACTACAGTCAACTGTAGGGGCAAAATGGTCATTTGACAGTCAAAAGTTCAAATTTTTGGTCAACATATCATTTTGAAGCCACAAACATCATTTGATCAATGCTTGATCATGATTCTCAAAATTTGGCTCAGAAATCATCAAAGATGCAAAAGTTGCTATATTTGGACAGCTGAAAAAGTCAACTGAAATTGACCAGGGCATAACTTTCACATGGATTATCAGAAAAATTCCATCCAAAGCTCATTGTGAAGAGAAAGACATTTCCTACAACTCATCTTCATATTCCAAGTCCAAGAAATTCTCTCACAAAAAGTTATCAATTTCAACATTATAGGTCATTTTCAAAAGTCAACAAAAAGGGACTTTAAGTCAAAGGCCATAACTTGAGATTGGTAAATCAAAATGACATGGGACCAAAGGAATTGGTTAAAGGACTCAAAGACCTTTCCAAAATGTCCAAGAACATGTGAAAAGCTTAAAAATTGAGCAAGTTATGCCTTGTGGAAGTTGGGAAATTTTTGGGAATTTTGAAAAGTCAACAATGGTTCAAATGACCTAAAAATGCAAATGGGCCCATTTTTCTTCCAAGTTTCTTCATGCCAAGCCTATGCACGACCATTAGGCCCAAAGGGAAGTATTTTCTCATTTTTTAATTATTTATTTGAATTTATATTAATATTAATTCATTTAAATTATTTAAATACATGAAAAATATAAAGCTTGACCTAAAAAAATCTTTTTATGCACATTCTAGACTCAAGATTTCGTGCACATCTTAATTAGGCAAGTTTTGGTTTGATTTGAACTAATTGACACAAAATTTCACATGAAAAAAGATATGAAAAGATCTTACAAAATCAAATATGAAAATCATCGAATTCAAAGATTTTGTACAATTTTCTTAACCTAATATGCTCTATACATATTCAGGAATCAAAACCTAATGGCCTTACACTCTCAGCTGCGCTCAGAAACCATATACAAAGTTGAAAAATTCTCAAAAAAGGTCAATACTGAAAACCAGTTTCTAGTTCGATTCAAGCCTCAATTCTTGTTCTATCATCATCCTGAAACATCATTGAACGATTCTCAATCATTAACATCAACCAAAACGCAAAGAAGTGGTATCTATAACTCAAACTGTGAAGCAAAATTTTTGAAATCGCATAGCATAATTCAAGCATCCTTTTGCATTTTTCTTTATGGATTCCTGCTCATAATGATGTTTCTAAGCTGACCAACATATTCAATTATATTTTTGTGCCATATATGCGTTTTTGCCATTGTTAAATATTAGGGTTACAGGTTTTCCAGATTGGGGCTTTCATAACCAAGTGAAATTAGGACTCAAAATCACCACTATCAAACTCAGCTCAACTGGACGAAGAGATCCCAATAGTCGCGATGAATTTATGTTCAAGAATAGCCTAATCGCTATTTTCTTGAAAGCTGCCTTAGACCACGCCCAGAAAACCGTTTCCATAGGCTTGTGCTTTTCAGAAAAAATAAAAAACATTGAGGAAGATGATGTGGTGGCGAAGCGTGATTCGCTAGTTTGAATTGCGCGCGTTTTTAATTACTATGCGTTGGTTTTGCTTTTTGTTGTTTATTTGATATAATATATTAAATGAAACGTGATGGCTCAGCTGGCAGGTACCAATACATGCAACCTCCAAGACCTGGGTTCAAGTCCCAGGTCTGTACAAATCCCATATTATTTTTCATCAATTAATCCTATGCAGCTTCAGCGCGATGGTTTACCATATTCCATCCAGATCAGACCCTACATACATCCAAGAACACCAGATCTAAAGGCCAAAATTCAGGGAACGCAGTATGCCTTAGTCAACGCACCATATGGAAACTAGCAAAGTCAATGGATCCAATGCTTAATGGGCTTGACTTGCTGAACCTTACCTCCAATTTTGGGGCTACACCCCACCCTGGTTTGCCAATTTTATTTATTTTTCTTATATCTTTTTAATTATTATTTTAATTGTTATGTTTATTTTAATTATTGTTTATTTAATTTTTAATCAAAATACAAAAACATCATAAAATTAAAAAAATGCCAAAAAATATAATTTTTATTTTATTATTTCCATAAATAAATTGTATGTAAATTATTTAGTTTAATTAGGTTTTTAACTTTAATTCCTTTTAATAACTAAAATCCAAAAATAGAATTAGGTTTAATTTTTATTCTTCTTACTTTCTTTTTTAATAATATTTATTTTATTTATTTTCTATGATTAAATTTTATATGTAAATAAACTTAGTTTTAATTAGGTTATAATTTCATTCTTTTTAACAACTAAAAATCCAAAAAAAATATAGAATTAGGTTAATTAGCAATTTTGATTCCTTTTCATATTTTGCCCTTTTTTTACAGTAATAATTATTTATTTATTTATATTTTATAATTAAATTTGTACATAAATAAATTAGATTTAAATTAGGTCGAATTTCAATATTTTCACAATAAACTTAAAAAAAACATTAGAATTAGGGTTTAGCATTTCATTTTAGTTTTAACTAATTTTTCTTTTTTTCTTTTAAATCTTAAAAAACACAAAAATACCCAAAACATTTAATTTTTCATTTTTTATTTTAATTCCTTATTAAAGTTAATCTTTTTGCAAAAAGGGTCCAACGCCCATTGTTCTTAATTATTTAATTTGCGCATTTATTTTATGTCATTTATTATAATTATGTAATTCTCCCAAAGCATTGTAATTTAAATTTTTCGCACTTTTATTCGCTTTATTTATTTTTCCGCTAAATCGGGTCCGGTTTAATTTTGGCGATGTGGACCCGCGCCATTTGTAATAGCCTTAGATTTATTTTCCCGCAAACTTTATAACTGTTAAAAAGCATGCAAGAATGAATGTCTTAATTAAAATCAAGCGTAGAACACAACAAACATGACAAGACGAATAACTGAAACATGACACACAATTCGCACACACCACCCCTAGGGTACGCCTCACTGTTGCCTTTCGAAAGGTGATCGTCGAGTAGAGGATGTCTTAGTAAGTCCTCATGATCCGGGAACCTGGCATGAGGGTAGCTTCTAAGGTGTCTTCCCATTGCTCTGGTGATCACCACGTCCCTAAACTCGAATTGACCCGAATACCTCCAACGGTGGTGCTACCTACCTCTCAATGGTGGGATGGCACTACTTTAAAGGACTCTTACACAGACGAATTCCTTAGGGTAGGTAGGTTCTCAAGGATACTTGCTCTAATCTCAAAACAAACTCAAAAAGACTTTTCACACTGACACATTTTCAAAAGCTTTCAAAGCAAACTTTTCAAACACTCTGACGTACGAGTCGAACTGAAATTTTTCAAAAGAAACTTTTTTAAACCCACAATTGAAAAGCAAGCAAACATTTTTGAAAACACATTGAGCAAGTATCTAAGAGCCCATGGATAACCATGGATAGAAAGGGTGCTAATACCTTCCCTTTCTATAACCTACCTCCCGAACCGAGAGCAATCTCTTTAAGGAATTTTTCTGTGCTTTTGTCCTTTCCATTTGGAGAAAATAAAAGACGGTGGCGACTCTTGCTTCCGCGACATTTCGCGAACCAGCGTTAAACAGTCAGTTCCAGATCCACCGATCACAGATAGGTGTCATATTGATACAGAATCTCTAAGTCCAGATTGTCCAGAAGTAGATCCAAGGAACGTACCAGAAAACCAGGAGAATCTCCAGAGCTTGCTAAGACAACAGATAGCCAAGGCCAGAGCATGGTTTACGCTGCTGATTCAACGCTGGTTTCCATTACCAGAATGTTGGTATTGACAGGTCTTGTCACCATTTAATGCCCATTAATGCTTCCAACCACTCCTGAGCATTCACGTGTGGCTTGGAAAATGCTTTTGCACAGATTCTGGCATGGGTCTTCACGCCACCGCCCACTTCAGAGGTCACTTCTCCCCAATCTACGCCTGCTGCTGCAACCTAGGCTGAAAGATAGCTGTTATCACAACTTCCCAGGAATTTCTGTCAAAGAACAAATTCAAACTTTGTTGGCGCCTTAAATGTTCAAGGCATCCACAAGAACTTTGCCTATAAATAGAGAGCTTTCACCACTGCAAAAGACGTTCAAGAAAAGAAACAGAAAAATTGCTAAGAGAGAAACGAAACTCCTAGCAACGTAGCATTCTGAAACTCTGCCAAAATCTCCAGCTTTGTTTCATAACTTTAAGTTTCTCACCTTCAACTTCATCAAACATCCAGCTCTTTTCTGTAAACCAAAAACGCTCTTTCCAAACTTCTGACCCTATACACGTATACACCTTCACTTCCCCTTTTCCAAATCTGTCCAGAACACCACCAGAACCAAAAGCTAACTTTCACCCACCACTTTCCAAACAGTCAGGTAAGCACCTGCTGAACCTCACCACACTGTTAAGCATCATCAGCTGTGCATATTCAAGTAACATAATGTAAATATTCATGTTATTGCTGTTTATGTTCTGAGGACTCTCATACCTTAGAACGTTCTGAGCCAGTATAAGACTTGCCTCTGACCTTGGTGATTCTGACCTCTGAAACATTTTTGTTATTTTGCTGGATTTGTTCCAAATATATTTCCTGTTTTGTGGAGTAACAACAGGATTGCAGATGTTCTGATTAGTACAGGAAAAAGCCAAGTGCTGACTTTGACGTTAGCACATCTGAAGCCTGTTTTGCTGTCAATGACATCAGAACCTCTGAGAGTTATTGCCTTTTCAACAGAATCAGAACTTCTGGTTTCTCCACTAACAAACTTCTGTCTTGCAGCGCAGGGAAATCAGAACTTCTGATTTCCCCACTAACAAGGTTCTGTTTTGCAGGTT
Organism: Vicia faba; assembly: GCA_948472305.1. Classification (NCBI taxonomy): domain Eukaryota; kingdom Viridiplantae; phylum Streptophyta; class Magnoliopsida; order Fabales; family Fabaceae; genus Vicia; species Vicia faba. The sequence continues at coordinate 932,672,593 of OX451736.1, read as the reverse complement.
CTAGAGTCAGAAGTTCTGACTCATCCAGTTTCACCAACAGGTTGATCATCTGACAGCGGATCTGGGTCAGAACTTCTGATGGCCTCCCAACAGCGCGCGGGCTCCCTCTCTCTCTCTCTATATATATCTTGTTTTTTGCTATTTTCTTTTTTGTCTATTTTTCTCGTTGAACCCCCCATGTACAAATGTGTATCCCCCTCCCCTAATTATTGTAATAGCGTAGGATTTTACATTTCCGTTTCTTATTGCTAGTAATTAGGACGTGTATGACAAGATAAAATCAATGAAATAGAAAAACCTAATTCAAAGAAAAACTCTTGTATGCAATAAAACACACTTGCACACTAACACCCCTAGGGTTACATCCACTTGTTGCCTTTCAAAATTGGGCCATATTGCATGTTAGGTCTCTTTGGGCAAAACAAACGAATTGAATGATCATGGTCCCTCGATAATATTTTTCAAAACAAAATGATCAAGTCCCTTAAGGAAAATGCCCAAAGATACTTGGCACCATTGCAATTATGGTCTAAACGATGACCCGCGCTCGTCCCTTTCACATCCTAACACAAGATTGTCCACCAAATACAATGGTGGAAGAAAATTGTTAAAAGGGTTAAAAACATAACAAAACCTTTGAGAACTTTAGGGTAGATCGCTCTTAAGTACTTGTCAACTTGCAAAACGAAAACACTTGCCTGTTTTTAAACCACACCTCACAACACTTTCAAAAAACAACTTTCAAAAACAAATGAAAACCTTTTCAAAAGACATACACCTTTGTATACATCCCAACATGGATCATTACAAGGGTTGCCACCACATTGGCCTCTTTTCAAAACATTTTCAAACCCACACACTCAAGCACCATTTAAAACAATTGAAAACAAAAGGCAAGTGATCTAAGCAAGTAACTAAGAGCCCATGGATAACCATGGATAGAAAGGGTGCTAATACCTTCCCTTTCTATAATCTACTCCCTGAACCTAAGAAAACATCTCAAAAGGTTTTTGCTGTGCTTTTTAACCTTTCCTTAGGATAAAATAAAAAGTCGGTGGCGACTCTTGCTCAACCGAAACATTTGCGAAAACAAACGCAAAACACTAGTCAGTTCTCCCACCGTATCACACCGACCATATTCAAAGGTTATTCCCCACCATATCTTATAACTGGGTTACCCTCATCTAATTACCACGGAAAGATCGTCCTCGGCAAAGTTCTCTCTATCCCCAGCGGAGTTCATCAAATTCCCCAAAATAACTTATCCACGAAATCCCCAGCGGAGTTATCATCAAATTCTCAGCGCAGTATCTCTTCCCACAGAGTATTTCCCCGCAAAGTAATCTCTTCATCAAGTTTATTCCCCAACGGAGTCATCTTCTCCTACCGGTATTCTTGCAATCATCCTCCCCAGCGGAAACGAAGAATTCTACTCTTCAAACATCAGCCCAGGATTCAACAAGCTCCCGGCATTCGTCAAGGATTTATTTTCCTAGACGGAAATACATTCATAGACATTTCACATTTCATACATCCTGCTGTTGGCTCCTAAATTCGACACCCTTGTTTTTATTAATATCAGCCATTAAAGCTGAAGGATGGTTTCGACCAGCCGGGTCTGTCGAAATGCCCATCAGAAGATGGCAATGTACTTAGAGAATTTCTTCCAAGGGAGAATTTGGTTGCCTTCGACGTCGAAGGTGTGGCTCGTCGAAGATGCCTCTCGACGAAGGTGTTCGATTGCTCAGAGTGGGACGGTTTGAAATTCAAACGTTTGGAGGGAAAACGGTTACCAGCGGTTACCAAGTGCAACGTGCAAAGATCTGGAGCGTCGAACGCTGTGAACGTGCCAAGTGGAGTCATCTCGAAGCAGCGTAACTGCCCGACGGTTACTTGGGATGTTTAGTATAAATATTAGTAGTTCACGCAGTTTTTCGCGTGTGTTCACAATTATATACAAGTCACTCATATAGATTCGAGTACCCAGCGTGTGAGAAAGAATTGTTGAGAATGTATGTGTGAAACACCACTTTTATTAATCAAAGTCATTTATTTTCCAGAAACTTTACTTGCTTTCTCCTTTACTTTTCCAGTCGAAAGCCTTTATTTCAAGCCTTCCTTTATTTTATCAAGTTCTCTTCTTCATGCAATTTACATAAAGCTTCTTTATTTCCTTGTCATTTAACCATTATCAAACTTAATCAAAACCCCAAAATCAACCATGTCTTAGGATCAATCTGATCGATCATGCGAGTAACCAAATAAGTAACCTTTTGGAAGATCATCAGTTGTTTACCAATTCCCACGGTAAATAAATTGGCACACCTGGTGGGACTGTGTGTTGATTTTGAAGTTTAACCTTTTTACACAGAATATCATCTTTTTCGAGAAGTATTGCATGTTATTGAGAAGTGGTAGAATATACACTAAAAATACCAATACTGCCAGAAGAAGAGAAGCGATGGCGAATCCGCCAAACAATAACGAAATCCCACAAACGAATGTGGGAACAATGGTTATCCCAACCGTAAGTGAAGCGATAACCGCTGGTTCAACACCAGCAGTAACGGTCACAACGACAGGGCCATTACCTCCGTTCACTGGCCCCAGAGCGCCTTTAGGAACTCCCCCACCAAGGGGAAATCTAGGCACAAGGCCTTATGTTCCCCCAGGATCTATGACAGGCGGTCAAAATCGAGAACCACTCTATGGCATGCCAACGTCTGATTTGGCTAGCCTAACAAACGCTGCGTCCACTTTTTCAGACCCTTTAGTGAGTGCCTCTTCGCCACTCCAAGGTTCTGGAGTAGGTATGGCGAACAGAAATAGGACCCAACTCTTAGGAGGAACGTCCCAAGTAGCACATGGCCTTACGAATGCCTCGACAGCAGTCTTGAGGCAACAAATGGACGAAAGCAACCATGATATGGTTCAAATGTTGGCACAAACTTTAAGTACAGTGCTGAATCCTCTGATACAAAATACCACCCAATCGAATCAACAGATGACAGCGTAAATGACGCGTTTGGCTGATTTCTTTGGAGTACCCCAACCTATTCGACAGCCCCAAAGGGCGCAAATAAGGGGAAACCAAGGTATACTCTTAGAGGAAGAAACCACTATCAACCAAGGCCAGCAGCCTGTCGAAGAAAACCTTAGGGCACGATTGGAACAGCCTGTCGAAGAACCTAGGGTAATAACCCCAGAGGTAAGGTTAGTTAACAGAAACCAAAATGCTGACGAAGTAGTTCAGCATATCCAATACCAAAATATGGGTTTGGAAAATAATCTGGCAGCCATGATCGAAAGAATCATGACGCAAAATGGGATGAATATGGGCTTTCGTAGGCCCAACTTCACATCCCCACTGTCAGAATACATGTTACAAACAGACTTACCTCCTAGATGTAAAGTCCCTAAGTTCACTAAATTCTCTGGGGACACGACAGAATCTACTGTCGAACATGTGGCGAGATACTTGATCGAAGCAGGAGATATTTCAAACAACGAAAACCTGAGGATTAAGTACTTCCCAAGTTCTTTAACAAAGAATGCATTTACTTGGTTTACAACTCTTCCCCCCAATTCGATCCATCATTGGACCCAGTTGGAGAGATTGTTCCATGAGCAATTCTACATGGGACAAACCAAGATAAGCCTGAAAGAATTGGCCAGTGTAAAGAGACGTTTCACCGAACCTATAGACGAATATCTAAATAGGTTTAGGTTGCTCAAAGCAAGATGTTTTACACAAGTGCCAGAACATGAGTTAGTCGAAATAGCCGCAGGCGGTTTAGATTATTCCATTAGGAAGAAGTTAGACACTCAATACCTGAGAGACATGGCCCAACTGGCCGATAGAGTTCGACAGGTAGAACGCCTTAAAGCTGAGAAAGCCAAGGCAACGAAAACTCATAAAAGAGAGAGGATAGCGTATGTTGAGATGGATGATGAAGATCCAGAAACCTTCGACGAAACTATAACTGTCGAAGAAGGCGAAGTCGATTTAGCGGAACTAAAACAAGGACCACCATATTCTTGCAGACTGTTAGTCCCCTCAAGTGGAAAAAATCCCACTGGTCCAGAAAGGACCAACGATAGGTTCCCCAAAAAGACTTATAGTTTTGATATTACAAAATGTGATGAAATCTTTGACTTGCTTGTAAAAGATGGCCAAATGATAGTACCCCCAGGGGTAAAAGTGCCTCCTCTTGATCAAAGAAAGAAGAGAGGCTTTTGTAAATATCATAATTTTCTGGGCCATAAAACGTCTCAATGTTTTCTTTTCAGGAATCTTGTGCAAGACGCTATCGAAGAAGGGAGGTTGAAGTTTGCTGACAAGACCCCCATGACTGTGGACTCTAACCCGTTGCAGGCTGAAGCCCATTATGCTGAACCTTCAGAGGTGAACATGATCGAGGCATCCAGAAGCCAGTCGAAGAGGCCAGGAATCACAATGGTCGAAGTCTCAAAGGACCATGTCAACATGCCAATCTTTGGCAGTTTTTTTGGGAATCTATCCAGAAAGACAATTGAAGCGGTCCAGAAGGCGGTCGAAAGCCCAAAGCTGGAGACAGTTGGAGCCCAAAAATCTGGAGCAAAACCCAGTTCTCACTTGGCCGCAGTTCAAGGCCAGACAGAGGGTTTGGAGATTCAAATGAAGCAGTTGACTCTTGCCAACAAAGATACCATGAATGTCAACATGGTCGAAGTCTCTGAACCAAAAGCATCAGAGGAGGCCATGAGGCAAGAACTAGCCAACAAAACTGCTTTCCCTCGGGAAAATGAAAATCTGGCAGATTTCCTGCAAAGATGCCAGAAAAAGAAGTCAGAAGTGATGATGTGTCCCAGATGCAGTTCAATCTTCGACAAAAAAGCTGCTGAACATATTCAAGGTGTAAGAGCAGCAAATAAAAAAAGGCAAAGTGTTGATCCTCGACATGGCCCCAGAAGAGCCTTCCAAAGGGGTTCAAACCAAGAAAAGAGGCCACTGACTTTCAGGCCTCCGACTAATGTGCTAGTAGATACATGGTACAAAACATATGGTCGAAAGAGACCAAGCGAGGAAAGATGGCACTCCTTCGAAGTGCCAAGAGGTTCGTCTTTAACACATAAGAAAGAGCCTCAGGTTGCTACCCCTAAAGTAACACAGGTGTCAAGCAACTACAAAGGGAAAAATCCCATGTCTCGATCTCAATGGAGGAGATACCAGAGGTGACGAAAAGCTGAGAGGGAAGCTGCTAATGAACCAAAGGTAGAAACCAGTTCAAATGTTCCTCAGAGAAAGCAGCGGAAGCCTCTAGAAAGAGAACCAGTAACCAATAGGCTAGTTTGGCCTAACCAGGGTGAAGTTGATGACGAAGGTGGTTCTGAGTCTGATGACACTTTGGACATCATGGTGAACATAGTCTCAGTTCTGCCCAGGGAGTTCAACCGCCAGGTAGAGGTCGAAACAAGTGATTGGGAAGTGGAGCAAGAAATGGCCAAGCATAGGCCAGTGTGCTATTTCTTCATGGATAATGGCGCTACTGAAGAGCAGAATGGGTTCTTCGAACCACCTACAGAGGCGATGAAAAATCACCTCAAGCCTTTATTTATAAGGGCTAAACTCGAAGAAACCACAGTAAATAAAATCTTGGTGGATTGTGGGGCAACCATCAACATCATCCCTCACTTTATACTAAGAAAAATAGGCAAAAGTGATGAGAATATCAAGCCTCACAACATGGTCCTGTCGAATTATGAAGGCGGCATAGGGACCACAATGGGTGTGATCCAACTGGATATCAAGGTGGGATCTATCCTTCGACCAACTATGTTTATGGTCATATCGGCCAAACCTAACTATAATCTTTTGTTGGGCCGTGAATGGATTCATGGTGTTGGAGCTGTACCATCATCAATGCACCAGAGGTTGCTGCTATGGCGTCCTGATGGGATGGTCGAAAACATAGAAGCGGACCAAAGCTATTACCTGGGCGAAGTAAACCACCTAGGGCTGGCAGACTTCGACAAGAACTTGGCTCACATAGGGCCATGCCTAACACCTGACTTCGACTTGGCGCCAGCGCCAAATACTTTTTGTTCCCTATACCTGCACCCTGAGCATGGTTTTCAATGGGACAGAGAAGACTTGTCCCACATAGACTTCAGTGGGTTAACTGATATCCAACCAACTGGTTGGGGAAGTGAATTCAGTGATAATGACTGAGTCACAATCATTGCAGCGAATTTCGGCTTACGTAGCCGAAACAAAGATGATAACGGCTCTCGAAGCCGAAGTAAAGTACATGGCCACACAGGCCAATGATCAACAGTTATCTTCTACAGGTCCTGGAAAAGATTTCGATCCAGAACCTCCTGATATCATGCCAGAAGGGATGCAGGAACAGAGGCTCGACGCCATCTATGACGATGAGCCTTTGGGCTTCGAAAAGGACCCCTTAGCGAATAACATCAAGATGCTAGCCCAGGATCCTTTAGAAGAAATCAACTTGGGCGAAGGGTCAGAGAAAAAGCCAACTTACATCAGCGCAAAAATTGACCCAGAACTCAGGTTGGAAGTAATCCATTTGTTAAAGGAGTTCAAGGACTGTTTTGCATGGGATTACGACGAGATGCCTGGTCTCGACAGAGGATTGGTGGAACTTCAGTTGCCAATCAAACCTGGGAAGAAGCCAATCAAGCAAAGTCCAAGACACTTCGCTCCAGAAATACTGTCGAAGATCAAAACAGAAGTCGAAAGACTGCTGAAGTGCAAATTCATACGCGTCACGAGGTATGTCGAATGGATTGCAAACATTGTGCCAGTAATTAAGAAAAATGGTACATTGAGGGTGTGCATAGATTTCAGAGATTTGAATGCTGCTACACCCAAAGATGAATATCCTATGCCTGTGGCGGAAATGCTAGTCGATTCTGTCGCTGGCTATGAGTACCTGAGTATGCTCGATGGTTATTCAGGATATAATCAAATTTTCATTGCTGAAGAAGATGTGTTGAAAACAGCTTTTCGATGCCCTGGGGCTTTAGGCACTTACGAGTGGGTAGTGATGCCTTTTGGCCTAAAGAATGCTGGGGCAACATACCAGCGAGCAATGAATTCTATCTTCCATGATTTTATTAACACTTTTATGCAAGTATATATTGATGACATTGTTATAAAATCTGTTTCCAGGAAGAACCATATTGACCACCTTTGACAATCATTCGAAAGAATGAGAGAACACGGTCTCAAGATGAACCCTTTGAAGTGTGCATTCTGTGTGAAAGCTGGAGATTTCTTGGGCTTCGTTGTCCACAAGAAAGGAATCGAAATCAACCAGAACAAGACGAAGGCAATTCTGGAAGCGAAAGCGCCATCGAATAAAAAGGAACTGCAATCTCTGTTAGGCAAGATAAATTTCTTAAGGAGATTCATATCTAACCTAAGTGGGAAAGCTCAAGCCTTTTCACCCTTACTTCGACTGAACAAAGAGGGATTCGAATGGGGGCAGGAGCAACAAGAAGCCTTCGACAAAATCAAAGGGTACCTCACTAAGCCACCTATTTTGGTGCCTCCTTGTAGCAACAGGAGTATGAGATTGTACATAGCTGCATCCGACAAAACTTTGGGAAGCATGTTAGCCCAAGAAGATGAAAATGGAGTCGAAAGACCCATTTACTATCTTAGTAGAGTTTTGAACGATGCAGAAACTAGATATAGCGAAGTTGAAAAATTGTGTCTATGTCTGTATTTCTCTTGTACAAAGCTCAAGCAATATATAAAACCAGTTGATGTGTATGTTTCGTCTCATTTTGATGTTTTCAAGTACATGTTGTCGAAACCCATCTTGCACAGTCGAATTGGCAAGTGGGCACTAGCATTAATTGAATACTCATAGACCTTTATGCCTCTTAAGGCAGTAAAAGGACAAGTGGTGGCAGACTTTATAGTCGACCACTCAATTCAAGTTGAGAGTGTTAATTATGTGGAGATAGAACCTTGGAAATTCTACTTCGATGGTTCCAGCCATAAAGATGGAACAGGAGTAGGAGTCTTGATTATTTCTCCAGAAAAAATTCCAACAACATTCAAGTACAAGATATCAGGTTCTTGTTCGAACAATGAGGCTGAGTATGAAGCTATAATTACTGGCCTTGAGATATTCTTGGAATTGGGGGCAACTCGAGTCGAAATAATGGGAGACTCAGAGTTAGTCATTAAGCAAGTCACAAAAGAATATAAATGCATAAGAGAAAATCTCATTATGTACTTTGTGATAGCAAATCGTTTATTGAAAAAGTTTGAAATGGTCAACATTCGACACATACCCAGATTGGAAAATCAAATAGCCAACGATTTGGCACAAATTGCATCTGGGTACAAAATTTCAAAAACGAGATTACAAAAAGCAATCGAAGTTCGAGAAAAGATAAAAGCAACTTGTTTGTCACCAACAGACTTGGAGTCGACAAGACTAGGGTATGCTGATCAAAGTAACTTCGAAATTTCGTTCATAGACAATTTGTCAGAGCAAGATTGGAGGAAACCCATTGTGGATTATCTTCAAAATCCAGTAGCTTCGACAGAACGAAAAACAAAGTATAGGGCGTTGAGTTACGTACTCATGGGTAATGAGTTATTTAAAAAGACGCCTGAAGGGGTATTGCTAAAATGCTTAAGTGAAACTGAAGCATACATAGCCCTTTCGACTACGCACGCTGGAGCATGTGGAGCTCACCAAATAGGCCATAAGATGAAATGGTTGTTGTTTTGACAAGGACTATACTGGCCCACCATGTTGAAAGATTATGTCGAGTTCGCCAAGGGTTGCCAAGAATGTCAAGTCCATACAGGCATCCAGCATGTACCAGCGAGCGAACTTCACTCGATAGTGAAACCTTGGCCCTTTAGAGGATGGGCGTTGGACCTTATTGGAGAGATTCGACCAACATCATCAAAGAGCCAGAAGTATATATTGGTAGGCATTGATTATTTTACTAAGTGGATCGAAGCTATTCCTTTAGTCAATGTAGACCAAGAAAATGTCATTGAATTCATTCAAAAGAACATTATCTTTAGATATGGAATCCCTGAGACTATAACTACTGATCAAGGATCAGTCTTCACCGGTCGAAAGATGCGGGAATTCGCTCAGGAAATAGGCTTTAAACTCCTAACATCAACGCCTTATTATGCACAGGCAAACGGTCAAGTCGAAGCAGCGAACAAAGTAGTGATTGCCTTGATAAAAAAGCATGTTGGGAACAAGCCAAAAAATTGGCATAAGACGTTAGACCAGATCTTGTGGGCCTGTCAAACGTCCCCAAAAGAAGCCATAGGTACAACACCATATAGGCTAACTTTTGGTCATGACGCAGTGTTGCCAGCAGAAATTTGTCTTCAATCTGCAAGGGTTCAGAGACACCATGATATTCCCTCTGAAGTTTATTGGGATATGATGTTAGACGAACTAGTAGATTTAGACGAAGAAAGACTGCGCGCTCTTGACCTACTAAGGCTTCAGAAGAAAAGAGTAGAAGACTCTCACAATAAAAAAGTGAAACCTAAGGCATTCTCGCCTGGAGAATTAGTTTGGAAGGTGATTCTTCCCATGGATCGAAGGGATCGAAGCATGGGAAAATGGTCACCCAAATGGGAAGGACCATTTAGAATCATCCAGACTTTTTCTGGTGGAGCTTATGAAGTCGAAGAGTTAGGTGAAGATAAAAGGCTCTTGAGAGTAAATGGCAAATATTTGAAAAAGTATAAACCTATGCTCCAAGAGATAGAAATAAATAGCAAGTAACGACTAAATTAACCATAAATAAGCCAAAATGGAAAATTTTATAAATTAGCCAAAATGGCAATATTGTCAAATACACATTACAATACATGGTTAAAGGGCTGAGTCAATCAGAAGGGGATGGAATCCTTGAGTCGAAGGTATTTAGCTTGTTGCAACTCCAATCTTTTGTTGCACAAGGCATTCGCCTGGGCAAGCTTGGCAATTTGGTCGTCGAAGGCTTGAGCTTTCTCAGCAAACTCTAGGCCTTGTGTGATTTCAGCTTGACTCTCGGTGTCTGGAACAGTCGAGAGAAGTTCCTCCTTGTGCTTAGTATTGGCATTCATCTTGGCCTCTAACTCTTCGATTTGCGCCTTTATGGAAGCATTCTCTTGATCTATGGCATCAATTTCTTCCTGCTTAGATGCCTTTTGCTTCGACAACTCTGCAATTCGAGAAGTCGTCTCTGCTACAGCAGTCCATGCAGAAGAGCTTTTGCCATATAACGCTTCAAGCTGGCTGTTGAAGCCCCTTTGTCGCTGATAGTCTGCTGAGACTTGATCAATAATGGAGTGTAACTCCATGATAAAGCTTGAAACCTCCGGAGTCACAGCTAGCAAGTCTACGGCATTCAAAACAGCCCCCAAATACGATGGAGTAGTAGGGTCCCCCTCCAAAGCTTTCATCAAATCTTTCTTGAAGAACTGAGCCTTAACCTTCGTCAAAGCCTCATCGAGAGGAGAAGTTTCAGTGGACTTCCCCGACTGAGTATAAGCCTCCTGACTAATATCAGACGAACTTCACTTGCTCTCGATAATGGCATTCAGATAGCCAACTGGATCAGTTTGCTTCAAGAGTGCTAAGTCTTCTTTTGACCTATGCTTTGTTGAGGTGGTAACCTTCGCAGCAGCATTGCCTTGGGGTTGAGGCTGTTGAGTAGCATTTTCCTCGACTTGACTTTCTTCGACTTGAAGATCAGCAGTACCAGCATCGGCATGACCTCCTTCGTCATGTTGTTCCTCTGACAGATCAACCACTTGAATCTCTTTTGGTTGTTGCTCTTCTGTTTGTGGATCTTCTGTTTGTTGTTCTTCTGTCTCAGCATTGGCTTCATCTGTTTCAGCATTGGCTTCATCGTTCGCCGAGTCTTTTTCTTGTGGCCTACTGAGTTCAGCAGAATCTAACGTTTCAGAAGTCTTTGGCGCTGAGCTTTCAGTGGTTTCCTGGAAAAAGTAGAAGAAGAATCTTCTAAGTTAGGAAGGGACATAATCGAAAACGTGGGTATCGACACTTGAGTGAAAAAAGGGTCAAAGAAATTACCTGCAGAGGAACTTCAGCCCCAGGGCTGGAATTGTCGCTTTCGACAGGTTTATTGAGAAGAACATTTAGTTCCTCCTCCGTTGGCTCTTCAATAATTACTGGAGGTGGCCTGGGTTTTCTCCCAGCAACCTTTATTCTGATTGTTCGAGTCTCGGGAGAGGGAACATCCTTCTTCAGTTTTCGCCTTTTTAGAGGGGCGGGGGGAGAGTCATCTTCTTCGTCACTCCCAGATTCGACCGTCAGAGCAGGTCGTTTCTTGGGTGAAGGTGCCTAAAAACCAATTGGAGTTCGATTTAGAAGCTACATCAAAAGTCAGAATGTTAAAGCCAGAAGAAAATAATAAAAGTCTGGTTACCGGTGCAGAAGGCTTTTTCGAAGGACCTTCCCCCTGATGGCTTGTTGTAGTCTTCGCCGGTGCTATAGTCTTCGCCGGTGGTGGAGGTTTTGTCAAGGGACCTCCTCCCTGATGGCCTTCTGCAGCTTTCTTGGCTGCAGGCTTTCGAACAACTGAAAGAAGACAAAATAATTAACAGGCTGCCAGTCGAAAGGGAAAGACAAAATAATTTGGAAGAATGAACTTACATTTCTTTATTTTGTCCAAGACAAGAACAAAAGACTTCTGAAGTTCGTCCACGAAGTCCTTCTCGTCGAAGAACTCTTCAGCGTAGTAACTTTTCCACCACTCTTCGAAGGATGGTGAGCAGAGAAAGTTAAGCTGATAGTCGAACAACGAAAGAACTGTTCGACCAGCATACCTGCCGATATGCTTAGTGGCAGCGTCTTCAGTGTAGTCGTTGCAAAAGTATAACATAGACTTCTCCCTGGGAAAAATAGGAGAAAGAAGTGTTTGAATGATACCAAACTGGCGGGAGACCAAGTTTGGTTGATACACGATCAGGCTCAAGTGAGTCTTGGAGCTCTTGAATCGCAGGGGCATTATTCTTGGTGTGAGAAATTCTTCCCACACTGTTGTATGTTCTTCAACCTGAGGGCCGCTTGACGACTTAGGATGGGGCCTCGTGAACCACTCTGGACCAACCTTTCGTCGAGCAAAGGGAGCCATGGTCGAAACAAATTCTTTCCTCCTTGCAAACATCAAGACGAAGTTTGTAAAAGTTTGTTGAAGCTCCAACCCATCTTCAGTTGGGGTCAGTAGAGCCAATCTGGTGCCTTCGATGCACCTATTTGCTATCTCCGGAGCTTGCTCATTTATGTGAGTCTTCTGAGGTAAGAAAGACTCGAAGGTGGAATTGAGCCACAACTGAAGTAGCCAAAAAGGTCCTGCAAGCAACAGACTGACTCTGTTCTCGATGATCTTCAAAAGAGTCGCTCCGCTGCTAATCGACTCGTACAGATTCGCCAAGATCAATTCTGCCAAACAAATATTTTGGCCATGGTGGAGTTGGGTGGCGAGGGTGACCATCTTCTTTGTCACCTGTAAAGACTTTGTGCAAAACACAAAGCGTGACAGCCATAAGGCTAGAAACGCGATATGCTCTACATCCGACACAGTGGCCGCCGACTTATCGTGGTAATGGTTGATATAGGTGGTGTAGGTTGGTTTTGTGGCAGAGAATCCAATCTGATCCTCCGACATTTCTTCTGGGTCGAAATAATCCCCAGTGGGTCGAATGCCAGTGATGGCAGCCACGTCGAACAGCGTAGGTGTCAGCATTCCACAGGGAAGGTGGAAGGTGAAATGAGTGTAATCCCAGAAGAGTAAGGAAGCTATCAACATTTCTGGGGAGTAGTTGAGACCCGTCTTCGACAACATAACTAGGTCGAATATCCCCAAGTCTTTCCAGATCGAAGCCTGGCTTTTCTCCATTTTTTCCAGCCAAGCACTGTAGTCAGGAGTGAGGCTAGGGCTAGACCTGAAAGCCCTAACACCCCTATTGAAGAAGCGAAGATCAATTTTCTCTTTAGCAGGATCTTCGTTATCCTCTACATCTTTCTTAGAGCATCCAACAGGTTTGAGCTTTTCGAGCACTGGAAAGAAGCTTTTGATCTTCATGGCTTCAGCGATGCTTGGGTTGAGCGGGCCAGACATGGCGAAGATTTGGTTGGAGTATCCAACCGAAATCATGAGTTGGTGTGAATAAGCTTCACGTTCAGCAATGTCTAGGGGTTCAGGAACCCTTCGTTGGCCTGTAGGAGTAACTACAGGGGCAGTGGAGAAAATCTTGGGTTTAGCATTTCTGGAGGGGATGTTAGAACTAGGAGCGGTAGAAGAACTGGACGCCATTGTTGATGTTAAGGTTGAAGATGAAGTGAAGAACAAGTTGTTTGCAAAAGTTTGCAGAGAGTTTGTATTCAACAAGGAAGTTTGAAGGCAAGATAGCGTGAAAAAGTCCCACAATGGGTACTTGGCGTTATTTATAGTAGTTGGGAAATCCCCAAATTCGAGGCCATTTAATGCCATTTAATGTTGCAGAAGGTAGTGGGACATGTGGCGTCCCCCTGTTGACATAGCCGTTCTGCAGAAATGAAAGGGTGCAGCGTGCGCCCTCGTTTTTGGGAATTGTCAAGATGACAATTTGTGAAAAGACATTTGGCACGCTGCACGCCGTACTGAGGTGACGTCTTAGGTACGGATGAAATGATGGCTTTTTCTTGGGATTGCCAGTGGTTGGTAGAAGACAAAAAGTGCACAATTTAATTTGTGACTAAGAATGAAAAGACAGGTGTCGAATGGAGTTTCAAAGAATGCCTTTTTCTTTTCAGAGTCGAAATAAGGCATTCTTGGGGGGCAATTTGTTGGCTCCTAAATTCGACACCCTTGTTTTTATTAATATCAGCCATTAAAGCTGAAAGATGGTTTCGACCAGCCGGGTCTGTCGAAATGCCCATCAGAAGATGGCAATGTACTTAGAGAATTTCTTCCAAGGGAGAATTTGGTTGCCTTCGACGTCGAAGGTGTGGCTCGTCGAAGATGCCTCTCGACGAAGGTGTTCGATTTCTCAGAGTGGGACGGTTTGAAATTCAAACGTTTGGAGGGAAAACGGTTACCAGCGGTTACCAAGTGCAACGTGCAAAGATCTGGAGCGTCGAACGCTGTGAACGTGCCAAGTGGAGTCATCTCGAAGCAGCGTAACTGCCCGACGGTTACTTGGGATGTTTAGTATAAATATTAGTAGTTCACGCAGTTTTTCGCGTGTGTTCACAATTATATACAAGTCACTCATATAGATTCGAGTACCCAGCGTGTGAGAAAGAATTGTTGAGAATGTATGTGTGAAACACCACTTTTATTAATCAAAGTCATTTATTTTCCAGAAACTTTACTTGCTTTCTCCTTTACTTTTCCAGTCGAAAGCCTTTATTTCAAGCCTTCCTTTATTTTATCAAGTTCTCTTCTTCATGCAATTTACATAAAGCTTCTTTATTTCCTTGTCATTTAACCATTATCAAACTTAATCAAAACCCCAAAATCAACCATGTCTTAGGATCAATCTGATCGATCCTGCGAGTAACCAAATAAGTAACCTTTTGGAAGATCAGCGGTTGTTTACCAATTCCCACGGTAAACACCTGCTTACATACATGATAAAGTGCATATGACACGATTTCATTTATTTTTGAGAACATCATGACATCATGCATCATGACATTGCATACGACTAATGTTTTGCCTTTTCAGGAAAAGGTCAATCAAAAGATGATTACCATCTACCTTTGCAGTTCCAGATCAACACCTGTAACGAGCCAGGAAAATTCTGTGGACGACTGGTCGTGGGTTAATACCTGAAACCAGACAGGACAATTATCTACTTGATCATCATGAGGAAACCCTACACTGGTTCCTTCTCTTTCAGATGCGGTCTTACATGGGCTCATCAACAAGAAACCCTACACCGGTTCCTTCTCAATCTCAGATGTAGTTTTACACGGACTCGTCCTCAGGCAACCCTACATCGGTTCCTTCTCTTTCAGATGCGGTCTTACACAGATTCATCATCAGGAAACCCTACACCGGTTCCTTCTCTTTCAGATGAAGTTTTACACGGACTCATCATTAGGCAACCCTACACCGGTTCCTTATCAGTGCAGATGAAGTTTCACACGGACTCATCATGAAGAACCCTACACCGGTTCCCTCTCATTTCCAAGATGTAGTTTTACACGGACTCATCATAAAGCAACCCTACACCGTTCCTCCTCAGTTCCAAAATGAAGTCTTACACTGACTTATCTCAAAGTAACCTTACCCCGGTTCATCCTGAAGTCTTACACGGACTTATCTCAAAGTAACCTTACCTCGGTTCCTCCAGAAGTCTTACACGGACTTATCTTAAAATAACCTTACCCCGGTTCCTCCTGAAGTTTTACATGAACTTATCTCAAGATAAACCTTACCCCGGTGCATCCAGAAGTTTCACACGAACTTATCTCACAGTAACCTTACCCCGGTTCCTCCTAAAGTCTTACACGGACTTATTCCAAAGTAACCTTACCCCGGTTCATCCAGAAGTTTTACACGAACTTATCCCGAAGTAATCTTACACAGGTTTCCTTCTCAACTCCAGACATAGTTTTACACGGACTCGTCATCAAGAAACCCTACACAGGTTCTCTCTTTCCAAAGATGAAGTTTTACACGAACTCGTCATCAAGAAACCCTACACAGGTTCTCTCTTTCCAAAGATGAAGTTTTACACGGACTCGTCGCCAAGAAACCCTACACAGGTTCTCTCTTTCCAAGGATGCAGTTTTACACGGACTCGTCATCAAAAAACCCTACACAGGTTTTCTTTCTTCCAGGATGCAGTTTTACACAGACTCATCATGAGGCGACCCTACACCGGTTCCCTTTCTCTTTCCAGATACAGTTTTACACGGACTCGTCATCAAAGTAACCCCACACAGGTTCCTTCTCCTTTTTCAGATGCAGTTTCACACGGACTCGTCATCAATCAACCCTACACAGGTTTCTTTCCTTCAAGGATGCAGTTTCACACGGACTCATCATCAGTCAACCCTACACAGGTTTCCTTCTTTCCAAGATGCAGTTTCACACAAGCTCATCATCAGGCAACCCTACACAAGTTCCCTCTTCCAACTTACAAAATTACAATTCAACAGACAATCTCCAGATGGCATCTATAAGCCCATCCACCTACCAACAGTCTCCAAATGGCATATGTAATTCCATTCCCGACAAGATTCTGTCACATTTCCAGATGGCATCTATAAGCCCATCCTCCTATCCATCATATCTCCAAATGGCATCTGTAAGCCCATTCCCGACATCACACTGCTGATACCACACTATGCGAGTGCAAATTTCTGGGCACTCTAGTGTTCAATCATCTTCCACCTTTGGATCACGAAAGGCACGCTAGCCAATCTACATCCTCAGGTTTAAGAAGATTGAACAGTGGCAACTGTTTTACCCCAAAATTTGCCCTCCCCTATTCTTCAAAGTTTTTCAAGAATCATCCTCAAATGGTTCAAGACTTCTCAAGGGTTGCACAATCTAAATGCCTCATAAGCCAGTCAAAACTAGGGTTTTGGTTCTTGCAAAGAATTTGAGGTTTTCAATGGCTCAATCAAGTCTCATTTGCCCATATACATTATCAAGCATCTACATATCAAGTTTCAAGACTCACAGAGGCAAATTGAACAGTCAAAAACCCTATTTGGTTCACAATCAACTACAGGGGCAAAATGGTCATTTTATAGTCAAAAGTCAGAATTTTTGGTCAACATCTTATTTTGAGCACACAATCATCATTTGATCAAGTCTTGATCATGATTCCACAAGGGTAGCTCAAAAATCATCAAGATGCCAAAAGTTACTATTTTTGGACAGTAGAAAAGTCAACTGTATCTTGACCAAGGCATAACTTTTTCATGGTTCATCAGAAAAATCCCATCTAATGCTCATTTTGAAGGGGATGACATTTCCTACAACTCATCTTCACATTCCAAGTCCAAGAAATGCTCTCACAAAAAGTTATCAGTTTCTACATTATAGGTCAAATTCAAAAGTCAACAAAAATGCACTTTAAGTCAAAGACCATAACTTGAGATTGGTAAACCCAAATGACATGGGACCAAAGGCATTGGTTAGAGGGCTTCAAGAACTTTCCAAAATGTCCAAGAACATGTTCATATGATCAAAATTGAGCAAGATATGCATTGGAGAAGTTGGGAAATTTTTGTGAATTTGCAAAAGTCAACTTTGCTCAAAACACATCATTTTTGCTAATGGGCCTCAAATTTCTTCTTGAAACTTTATCCAAGGCCTATGCACGACCCATCAAGCCTATTTGAGTTTATTTTCTTATTTTTATTAATTAATTGGATTTTTTTATTAATATTAATTCATTTAATTGATTTAAAATATAGGAAATTCAAAGATATGGTTTTCAAATCTTTTTGTGAAGCAAACAAGCTCAAGACAAGCTGGAGATTTCGTGTGCCAATCAAAGAGACGAGAATATCCAAAATTGGCAAGTTTTCTCAATCAAAAAGATGCAAAAAGATGTGATTGGAAATCAAATATTGAAACATCAATGCAATGGATCTTTGGGCCAAGACTTAACCTAATTCCATTCTATTACATATGCACAAGTGAACCCTAATGCCATTCACGTGAAAACTCTGCAAAAAACCATAAATAACATTGAAAAAAAATCAAGAAAAACTTGAAAACTGTTTTCCATAATTTAACGTGATTCAAAGCTTTCTATTGATTCTAATCTATTGCAGGGACTCCCAGAAGCGTGTAGCAATCAAAAACAAGCCTTATAGCTCAAGAAACACGCAAGAACAGTTTCACGGTTTGAACAATTTTTCCAAAATCATATACTTTGATTCATGCATATTTAACATTCTATTGTGATTGTTTTGTGTTAATAGGATCCACAGGAAGCTTGTGGTATGGTTTAATTGTATTAAAACGCCCTGAAACAGAAATCACCATTGATGAATTTTAGGGTTTCCAAGCTTCCAGATTAGGGCTTTTCAGCATAGGAAAAATCAAGCCTTCTAAGACCCATGGTTGAATTCGTTGCAACCAGACGAATCAGAATCCATGCTCGCGAACAATTTATATTGCACACACGCCTAATCGCTATTATTTGTCATTCCATATTGTGGGGGTTAAAAACCCCCGCTATCTCTTTATCTTTTTTCAGGTAAATGAAGAAGATGATGAGTTGGTGGCAGGCTATTGGTTAATTCAAATATACGCGCGCGATTTGGTTTGTTTCCAGCACATGTGATTGTCTTGATATATTATATTTAATGCTTATCTTATTAACAAACTCAGGCAAGTGGCTAGTGAGGTGGGCGTTAACCATTGGGACCTGGGTTCGATCCCCAGGTCCACCCAAAACGCATTATGTTATTTTTCTTCACATACTTGCATGCAGGCTACTGAGCGTTGTTCATCATACACCTTACTCATCCAGACGCCAAGTGTCTTATGCACCAATCCAAAGGCCATGAGAGAGGGAACACCATGTTCCTGGTCAACCAACACTCTAGGCAATTCCAGAAGTCAAAGCAGGCTTGTGTTAATGGGCCCCAGATTTCCAAATTCACCTCCATACATGGGCCATTACCCCCCCTGTTTACTACTTCTTTTTATTTTCTTTTTCCTGTTAATTTCTTTTATTATTAATTATTATTATTACTTAATTAATTAATTTTCCATAATAAATTCAGACAATTAAATATTTTTATTATTATTTATTATTTTCACTATTAATTACTATTTTGTAAATAAATTCTAATTAATTAGTTTAGTTGTTTAATTAGGGCAATTTTAATCTTTTTCATAATAAATAAAATTAGTCGAGAATTAGGGTTTTGATAATTTTAATTTCTTTTATTTTATTTTCATTAAAACATAAAAAACACAAAAAAAAATTCTTTTAATTAATTAATTAATTAGTTATTAGGTTTAATTTTAATTAAATGCAAAAAAAAAGGACAAATTCAATTCTTTTCTCAAAAAGGGTCAAAACCCTAAGGACGTCCTGATTCTATTTCTTTTCGCGCATTATTCTTATTTTGATTATATTTTTGTATCTGTTCCAAGAATGTAATAGATAATTAGGACCTCTTTTATCGCTTTCTTTATTTTCTCGCAATTTATTTTCAAGGGTTTGTTTTTGGCGATGTAAATACCCGACGCCTTGTAATAGCGTAGATTTATCTTTCCGCAATTTATTTCCCGCAAATTATTAACTGTTAATTATGCATGACAAGACTTGTATGGAAAATAAAATCAACCCGTAGCTCACAATGATGCATGTTCCAAGATAATATAAACTGAAACTGGACACACGTGCACATGCCACTCCTAGGGTACGCCTCACTTGGTGGCCTCGACGTGGTCATCAAGTATAGGGTGTTTTAGAGGTCACCCTCCTGTCTAAAGATCCAGTTGCCTCAAAACGGTTACCTCAGATAAAAAGGATCTAGGACATTAGGGTTACCGCTAAGGCGTCCTACCATTGCTTTGGTGATCACATTGTCCCTATAATCGAATTGACCCGAATAACTCCAACGACGGTGCTACCTACTTCTCAATAGTGGGATAGTACTGTCTAAAGGACTCTTACACAACCTAATTCCTTAGAGTAGGTAGATTTCTCCTGGGTACTTGCTCTTTCAAAAACAAAAACATCTTTTCGCACCTACACTTTCAAAAAGTTTTTAAACAAATACTTCATACACTCTTGAGGACTGATACAAGAGTTACCTAGAAGTTTTTTCAAACTAAACTTTTTCAAAACCCACGAACACTTGAAAAGCAAACAAATTTTGAAAACATAGTGAGCAAGTACCTAAGAGCCCGTAGATAACTACGGATAGAAAGGGTGCTAACACCTTCCCTTTCTATAAATCTACCTCTCGAACCGAGAAACATCTCGAAAAGGAATTTTGCTGTGCTTTTGTCCTTTCCATGTTGGAGAACATAAAAGACGGTGGCGATTCTTGCTTACCGCGACATTTCGCGAACCAGCTTTAAAACAGTCAGTTCTATTTCCACCGATCACACATTGTCTGTTACATATTCAAAACAAAAAGTTTCATTACTGGGTAACAAAAGTAATAGGGATGAAGTCCTTTGCTGTCCAGTTACATTGTCCACCATCGGTCGTAGGATAGATCTAGCTGTCGAATTCAGACTCCTCCATATCGTCTTCAATGGCATTCACCCCCGAGTTGCTGATGAACATGGGAGGTCTTCCGATTCGTGCATTCTGAACAGCCCTTTGAGCTTCTGCAGTGAAACCCAAACCAAACTTGTTAGTCTTATGTGTAAAATCAGGGAGTCGGCCCCAATTTGCACACCCACCTTTCTCAACAACAGTCCGGGCATTCTTGAGGGAAGCCATCTTCATATGAGAGTCTTCAACAATAGTCTCAGCTGACGCCAGCGTCTGGGGAACCTCTTCAAAATGTTGAAATGGGGTCTTAATGAACTCTCCATCCATCTCTACATATCGGAAAGAGTTGAGGTGGCTAACCATGTACTCTTCCTCTCCCTATACTGTCACAATCTTCCCTTTGACCGGGTATTTCAGCTTCTGGTGGAGCGTTGAGGTTACGGCCCCAGCTTTGTGGATCCATGGACGACCCAACAAACAAGAATAGGATGGCCGAATATCCATCACATAGAACATAGAATTGAAGACTTGAGAACCAACCTTAATCAGAATATCAACCTCTCCGTGCACCATTATTTTAGATCCATCAAAGGCCCTGACGACAATGTTGCTTGGTTTCAGCTCCAACCCTTTACAATCCAACTGGTCCAGAGCTTTTTTCGGCAAGACGTTCAATGAGGAACCAATATCCACTAATACATGAGCGAGAGTAGTGCCTCTACATTCAATGGAGACATGCAGGGCATCGTTGTGATTCTTTCCCTTAGTAGTCAAGTCGGCGTCCGAGAAACCTAACCCATTATCAGCAGTCAAATTGGCCATGCAATCTGTAAACTGATCGGCTGATGTCTCTTGTGGTACGTGAGCAGTCTTCAAAAAGGTAATCAGAGCCTTGGCATGGGCCTCCGAGAATAATAACAGTGACAACATAGAAATCTTGGATGGGGTTTTCCCCATCTGTTCAACTACGTTGTAATCACTCTTTTTGATAATTTTCAGAATCTCTTCCATCTCTTGTTTAGAAGCTTCAACAGTAATCATCTTCGGTGCCTCCGTCTGGGCAGGCACATCAGTAGTGATCCCTTTGCCTCGAGTGTCAGATGACTCAGCGACAGGGGTAAGAATGGGAATTTGAACAGGAATGGTAGCAGGTACACTGGCAGGTGTAATAACAACAAGTCTTCGGGCAGTTGGTGGAGAAATATCAGGTGAGAAAAGTCTTCCGCTACGGGTGACTTTAGTAGGACCAACAATGTTGCTGACGTCAGTATCAGCATCCAACTCTTGCTTAACTCCATGAAAATAAACATCATCCCCGTAGTGCCAAGGGACAGCTTTATCAGAGGTGTAGGGGATGGGCCCCGGAACAGTGATGATCACATGCGCGATTCTTGGAACAAATGTAATTCTAACAGGCTTCCTCGAGGGAGCCTTGGAAGAATTGTCGAAAATGGTAATGATGTCAACTTCTTCAGTAGGAACCGAGGGAACAACAGACTTCTCAAATAGAATTTCTTTACTATCCATCAGGCGTTGGACACCTGATTTCAAGAGATGGCAACCGGTAGGTAGAACAGAACACATACGACAACCTTCATCACAACCCAGAAATAAACCGGCTAGCAAAAGGTTCTTCTTTACAGTCATTAAAGGGGTAACAATATCATTCACTGAAACCACAAACGAGTCTTCTTCTATAGAATTTACTCCATGTTTGGGCATAGGAGCAGTCACAACATTAGGCCTCTCGGGCGCCTTGAACTCAATATCCTTCGCATCAATTAAGTCCTGTATCTTATTCTTCAAAGTCCAACAATCATCTGTATTGTGCCCCGGGCTATTAGAGTGATAAGCACAGCGGGAATTAGGGTTATACCTCAGTGATGTTGTATTTGAATTCTTTGGGGCTTCCTTTAGAATCAACAGATTAGTCTTCAGCAACTGTGGCAGAATCTGAGATAAGGTCATGTTGAGACGGGTGAATTACCTTTGAGGTCTCTCATCCTTTTGTTGATTGTTGTGCTGAGGAGCACCAGCAGGTTTTGAAATAACAATTGCGTTAACAGCTTGGCGGTGTTCAGGTCTATTCTGTCTTCTCGAACTGTAGACAACACTGGACTCTTTCTTAAACGACTTCTTCTCGGTGCTCGATGAGGCACCCTTTTGTATCTTACCAGCCTTAATACCAGCCTCAATCTTCTCACCCGTCAGAATTAGCTCTGTAAACCCAGACGAGGAGCTTCCAATCAGAAGGTTGAAGAACGGACCGGACAAGGTCCCCAGAAACATGTCCACAAGCTCCCGATCAGCCAAGGGTGGTTGCACTCTACCAGCGAGGTCCCTCCACTTCTGAGCATAGTCTTTGAATCCATCACCCGTTCCCATTGACATACCCTGGAGTTGGGTACGCGTGGGAGCGAGGTAAGAGTTGTACTGGTACTGCCTGTAGAAAGCAGTAGCCAAATCTTCCCAACTGTGGATACTGGCTCCGTCCAACTGATAGAACCACTCAAGCTGAGTCCCTGAGAAACTGTCTTGAAAGAAATGGATCCATAGGTTTTTATCAGCGGTATACGGCTGAATCTTCCTCACATATGACCGGAGGTGCAGCTTCGGACAAGAAACTCCGTCATACTTAGCAAAGGCTGGTGCCTTGAATTTGTGGGGAATCACTACCCCAGATGATAGACCTAGATCACCAAAGTCCAGACCAGACACTTTCTGAACTTCCATAGAACTCAACCGGTCTTCCAGTTGCTTGTATTTATCCTCAACAAGAGGATACTGTTCTTCATCGAAGTCCGTCTCGTTGTCGGAGACCACAGGGCTAGGAGCCCTCCTTTCCTCTTGACTATCTTTCCCTCCGGATGAGGTGGTCAGATCAACTTCATTCTGTAGCCTGTTTCCAAACCTATGCCCTGTGTTAAACAAGATTTTCCTATTCTTCTTCTTCTTCTTCTTCTTCTTCTCTTTCAGAATCAGGGTCTTCAGGTCTTGCTGACCCTTAGCTAGATTCATGAACAACTCTTGGAATTGGGCATTTTGGGCCTGGAGGGCCTTGATAGCTTGCTCAGTTGAAGGTTCAGCAGACATGATGAGTGCTGAAATAAACAGCGAAGAAGATAAGAGCCCTGTAATGGGTACCTGTTTATGAAGTGCATGAGATGAAATGCGTATGATTATGATTTCAAAGACAATCGGGAGGTTCAAATTTGAAAACCAGAAATAAAACACACTTTATTAGATAAACTTTGGAATTCAAATTGTTCAACTGATGCCCTTAAGGCGTTTACAAGAATGGAAATACTGAAAAGTAAATAAAAACTGGAAAGGAAATCATCAAAGGTCAGTCAATGCTCCCATGGTCTCTTCTTATCAATGCGGACATAATCATTTAGAATCCGCTCGTTCTCCAACTGCCTAGTCAACCTCTGGATCTTCTGCTCTTGCTCATTGAACTTCTCTCGATAAGAATCCCGTTCTTCCCTCAGTTGCATCCAAGACCTTTTTAGTGCCCCAATGTCAGTGGGCATATGAGGATGGAGGATGGTTGGAACAACCCCTTCTACATTAGCAACTTCAACAATGATAGGCCAGACAGCTTCATATGACATACCTAGCTTTTGGGCATGGATGTGGACCCATCTGAGATATGGCTCCATTGGAAGGGAAGTCTTTGGGCCCAGCTCGTGTGGATCAGATATGTGAACTCTATCCCAGGCCTTTATGAATCTGCAACGTTGCTCGTCGTTATCCCCTTGAAAATCAAAGATGATAGTAGGCATTAACAGCTCATGAAATCCTTCTCTTCTGGCACGCCCAAACTGACGTAGGGCTAAGCATGGGTTGTAAGAAATTCCTCCATGGGTTCCTAACAGTGGAACATTGGGATACTCCCCACATCAATCAATGATAGCCTCTTCATCCATACCCTTGAGAGTCCAGATAATGTCATTATGAGAAAGAGACATAACTCTATAAGCCCAGCCCATGCCTTCTTTATTCTTCAGCACTGACTTGGGAAGGTGAGAAATAAACCACCTTGCCAATAAAGGAGCACAGCACATCAAGGTTCCCCGCTTTCGGGCCGTACGAGCATAAAGCTGATGAAGAATGTCACCCACGAGAGTGGGCACCGGATTCCGAGATATGAAGATCTTTACCGCATTAACATCAATAAAGGAGTCAGAGTTCGGAAACAATACCAAGCCATATATCAGAAGAGCCAGAATATCCTCGAATTCCTTGAAGTCTAGAATATCCAAGAAATAGTTAGCCTTACCAACCAAAAACTTAGTCAGAAAGCCCTTTGCTCCACTTCTAGTCTCCCAATTAGCCCTTACCTCATCCTTGGTCAAATGAAGGGCTGCAGCAATCTCTTCTGGCTTAAGGGTCTTCTCCCAACCAGTAAACGGGGTCTACTCCAGAACAGAGATACCGAGCAGCTCAGAGAACTCTTCTAAGGTGGGAACCAGCTGATAGTCCTGGAAAGTAAAACAATGGTACAGCGGATCATAGAATTGGACTAGGACACTCATCATCTGCTCGTCCAATTTGGAGGTGACCAAACTGAGAAGATAACCATGTCTCCTGAGGAAGGAAGTATTATCAGGCATCTTTGTAATCAAATCTTTAAACAAGGTGGGAACTTGGACAAAGTTGATCCGAATGGTATTCCTGCGCACAGGCATCATGATGACCTACAAAACAGAACAAAGATGAATCCCTCCTGTCTTTGAAATGGGTTAGTCCAATGCAATATGTATGCAATGTTATGATGTCATGATGTCATGATAGTAAGCACACCACAGGTATCCACAAATAGCAAACATGGTAAGGGCACACAAGTCACACAGAGAGCCCTTAGATTTCAGGTTGGCAAGGAGCTTAGGTACTACCCTCTTTCAGTTCAGTTGGTTTAAACCTGTCCTAAAAATAGTAATCGGGTTCTAGAGGATCTCAATATCACTGACTACCCTCAATCGGTCATAATTCCAGTTTAGCAACCTTTTCTTGCGGCCAGAATCATCGCGAGAGTTTAGTCTCAATGAGTGTAGCATACTGCTACTATTCTATGGCCAAGTTGGTCAATTTAAAGGTTCTAAGGCCAGTTGGTGCTTAATGACCCCTTAGATGACCCATATTCTCCCTGTTCCAACACAAGAGATATCGGTACAATCTAAAGTGCCACACCAATATAGCTACTGCTTCAACCGTATCGGTCTACGCCGTATAGTTCCCTCACAATTTATTGCTACTTACCTAAAGGGTATCCCCAGATCCGGGTTAGGATATATAGAACTCTGATACAAGCCCACAAAGATAAATCATACAGAGCATACAATTGAAAACACAATGATCTAATCCTAAGGTACACCCCACTTATAAATGTCCCCAACAGAGTCGCCAGTTCTGTGATACGGTGGGAGAGAACTGACTGTTTTTGAATGCTGGTTCGCGTTTTGCGTTTGTTTTCGCAAAATGTTGCAGTAAGCAAGAGTCACCATCGTCTTTTATTTTATCCAACAAGGAAAGGAAAAAAGCACAGAAAAATTCCTTTTTCGAGATGTTTCTCGGGTTCGGGGGGTAGATTATAGAAAGGAAAGGTGTTAGCACCCTTTCTATCCGTGGTTATCCACGGGCTCTTAGGTACTTGCTCAAAGTGTTTTCAAAATTTGCTTTTCTTTTGTGTTTGTGGGTTTGAAAGGAGTTTTTGTTTGAAAGGTGTAAGTGCGAAAAGTTTTATTTTGTTTTGAGAGAGCAAGTACTTAAGAACCATCTACGTACTCGAAAAAGGAACCGTTATATGCTATCTTCCTTTATACAATGCTATCCCACTATTGATGAGTAGGTAGCATCGTCGTTGGAGTTTTAAGGTTCAATTCGATTAAGGGACGTGTGGTCACTAAAGCAATGTTAGGACGCCTTAGCGGTAACCCTAATGTCAGATCATTTTTCCGAGGCAACCGTTTCGAGGCAACTATGATCTTTGGACAAGAGAGCGACCTCTAAAACTTCCTATACTTAATGACCACGTTCGAAGGCAACCAAGTGAGGTGTATCCTAAGAGTGCGCATGTGCGAGTGTGTTATTTCGGTTAATTTTATCTTTGTACATGTCATGGGTGAGCTATGTTGATTTTAAGTTCATACATTCGATCTTGTCATGCATTCCCTATTATCAAACATCTAACAATTTATAATTTGTGGAAATTAAATTTGCGGAAATTAAATCTAACTATTACAAGGCGTCGGGTATTTACATCGCCAAAAACAACCCTTGAAATTAAATTGCGGAAAATAAAAGAAAGCGATAAAATAATTAAAGTCCTATTTAAAGCTATTACATTCCGGAAGCAAGTACAATAATATGAGAATATGGATCGCGTGCGAGAAAATTAAATCGGACGAGTTTTTTAGGGTTTTGACCCTTTTTTTTTTAAAAGAAAGCATTTTTTGTTTATTTTTTGAATTAAGAGAAATTAATTTAAGTTAATTAAATAAAATAATTAATTAATTAAGAAAAAGATATTTTTGGATTTTTGGATATTTAAAGAAATAAAATAAATTGGATTAATGTTAATAAAACCTAATTATCTAAATTGATTTTAAATATTGCAAAAATATTACAAGTTAAACCTAATTAAAACTAAATTAATTAATTTAATATTTATTTACAAAAATAAAGTCATGAATTCAATTAAAATATGTTTTTGTGTTTTTGATTTTATGAGAAAAAATATTTTAATTGGTTAGTTTAAATAATAAAAATAATAATTCAAAACAATAAAATAAAAGAAATATAAAAAAGAAAGAAATAACCAAAAGGGGGTTTGGGCCCAAATCAGGAGGTGGGATTAGCATTTTTTAAGGCCCATGTGCAAGCCTGTATGACTTTTTCTGCTTCTCCACGCGCATGTTGACTTGGGTGTATGGTGGACATCACCCTTGGGCCATCAGATTTGGCCTGGAGGCCATCTGGCGCTTAAGATCTGAGGGAGTATGATGCACTACAAGGCATGAGAGACGCTGGATCATCTGCAAGAAAATAATAGCAAAGAATATGGGGACTTGGGATTCGAACCCAGGTCCTGTAGGCCAATGCAAGCGTTCCACTACCAACTCAACCACTGCGCTTTGTTTGTTAATGGATAGATAACAATTATTATAAAGAAAAAACAATTAATACGCTGGAATTAAAAAAAACATGCGCCAAGATTTTGAATGGGCCAGTTGGAAGAAGACACGTCTTCGTCTTCTCCACTGAACCCTGGTTCATTTTCCTGCGGATTTGAATCCGCAACTAAATCCCTAGGTTGATCCTAAAATCTTCTCTAGGCTATGGAAACGAATTCTGAGACCATCATCATGCTCGTCTCTTCCTTCTGAACACGCTCATGGCCATTGTTTGCATCAATTTTGCCTGAAACTCAAACGCCTAAAAACAAGAACCAAAAACCCTAATTTCGGGTATGGCATTACAGGCTATGAAAACAAAATCAAATATTGCAGATAGTTTGGAAATCATACAAAGATCAAGAATATGTCCATGGTTTGTCAAAAAAAATGCAAGAATGAGAGGTTTTGATTTTAGATGTAGGGCGGTTTCCAGGGATACTTACAGCGCGATTCAGGAGAGGAAAAAGCTTGATTTTGATTGCAATAGATTCAGTGGATGTCTAGCAAGAGAACCACGTTGAGTTTTGGCCTTGAATTGGACCTTAAGGGTGATTTCAGTTTCCAACTTTTTTGACAAATTTTCAAGTTTGGTTTTTCTGATTGTGCTGCCTCTTGGTCTTGAGCTCGTATGCTTTGTGTTGTATATGTATAATGGAGTGAATTAGGTCAGATTTTGGGCTTTGAATCCTTTCCAATCAATGCTTGAAGATATGATATGATCCTCCATTAAAAAGCTTCCAATTTCATTCCAAATCCAATATTTTGTGCATGATATGGCTTGATTCGAGTTTGATCTTGTCCATGATGATAATAAAGACCTGTATCACTAAAAAAGATCCCAAGTGATTAATTTTTAGATTTTATTTGGATTTAAATTGATTAAAAATGAATTAATTCAATAAAAATCAAATAAAATAGAAAAATCAATGATTGGACATAAAACTGAAGATAGGACACGTGTGTAGTGTGACAAGATCAAATCAAGTGGAAAAAAGTGGGCCCATTTGACAAAATTTGAAGTTTTGGGGATAGTTGACTTTTGGCAATTTTGGAAAAATGCCCAACTTCAACAATGCATAACTTCTTCAATTTTGAACTTTTGGAGGTGTTATTAGACTTTTTAGAAACCTTGAGATGTCCTCTAACCAACACTTTTTGTCTCATCTCATTTTGATATTCCATTATCAAGTTATAAGCTTTGGAAAAAAGGTGTTTTTGTTGACTTTCAAAAATGACCTATAATGTCCAAATTTGTAACTTCTTGTGAGTGCATTTCTTGATCTTGGGGTGTGAAGATGGATTGTAGGAAATTTCATCCTATTAAAAATGAGCTTTGGATGGGTCATTTCTCATAAAGTATGAGAAAGTTATGCTTGGTCAAAGTTGGTTTGACTTTTCCTGCAAAACCCTAATTTAGCAACTTTTGAATCTTGATGAATCTTGAGCAATCCTTGATGAATCATGATCAACCCTTGATAAAATGATGAATTATCCTTAAAAATGAGAATGTTGACAAAAAATCTTGAAGTTTGACTGTATATAGGTCACAATTGACTTTTGCCATAGCACAGTCGATATTTGGACCTCTTGAACAATTGACTGACCAAACTTCCTCTCCAAGGCTTGAAATTTGACATGGATGAACTTGAGAACATATTAGGACATTGGGGAGAACTTGAGGTCATTTGGGTGAAAGGACCTTGATGCAACACAAAACCATAATTTGAGATTGACTGCCTTAGGAGATGACTTGACTGTCCAACTCTTGAGCCACTTTGAGCCATTTAGAGATTATTCTTGACATGTCTTGAGAAATATGGGAGGGCAAATTTTGGGGTACAACACCTGCAAAGAAGAAAACCCGGGTTAGTTACGAGCAAGTTACGAACAAAGAAACTAGAACAAAACTATAAGACAAAAATCAACCTAGTAGGTCCACGGCCTGCCCGTAGGACTGGCACTCGACAAACGCCTTGGTATCTATAGGACGGGCCTCGAAGGTCGGTTAACCTTCCTCGTCAAGAATGTCTTTCCCCTCCCTCTTGACCCACCGGGCAGGGAAGAAGCTGTCGACATACTTGCAAAGGGTACCGTAGGCTTCCTCATCCTCGACACTCATCCCTCCCGCGGGCGTATGGTAGTGCTCGGTACCATGTTCGTAATGGCGTGAGCACCAATGCAACGGGAACTTGGATACACGCCCTAACACCGGGCGACCCTCGTCGTCCATAAGAGGCTCCCCGTTCTCGTCGGCCACTGCGGTCTCCTATTCATATATAGAATCCAAAGCAGTCTGGGTGACCGGCCACACGACATACCATTTGTCCTTGAAACCCCAGACCGAATCCATGTACATCTTGAACAACCTCTTCGACTGTTTCAGGGAAACCCGACTATGCATGCCTCCTCGAGACTGGCGTTGCAAGTGAAAAACTCTGAAGAAGAGAGGAATGGTCGCCCCAATCCTTAAGAAGCAACATGTCATCTCGAACGCCCGAAGAAAGGCGATCGAATTGGGGTGAAGCTGTGAGGGCCAAGTCCAGATGGCAGAATACCCCGATCTGGAAATCACTGAAAGGGAGCTTAAGGCCGAGGTCCTTGAACGCGATTTCATACATGGGAAAACCATACTCAGAGAACTCCGAGCAGATCCACGCGTCGAGAGACGACCTTGTGACAACAAAGTTCTTCTGGAAGCCCGGTTGACTACCGCCGTGTTCGACGATAGTGTAGGCGCTCCGACTACGCCGATAATATGCCAAGGCAGTCCCTCGGGGCTCGACGCCCACCCAATCCAGCGAAGGATCATCAACGGTATCAACTAGAGTTACATTTCCCTCGGCACTCTGGTCCTCGAACTCATTACGCCCCGAAGACTCCGGTTCGTCAGTCATTTACCTGTAAAGCACAGGAAACTGGTGAAATTCGAGAGCAAATCCATATGCTCGCCATAACTGACGGGAAGTAGGGCACGACAAGCCAAGACACACTCCACGCGCGTTAAAATGTTGAGGACTCAAACAAGATCCTGGTTTCGCCTCCCCGACGCTAAGGTGCCACGACGAGTTGTCCTACATACTTCCTAATGGGCCAACATCCCGGCCAGCCATGGGTACGCCGACCTAAATTACGAATGCGATGGGCAATATCATGAATCCTAAACCTAGAACTATGGGTCTACCGGGCAGTATCATAGAATTATGCGCCCAAAACCATGAAGGTCTCGGGCAGCATCACGAGTCACATACCTAAAGCTATGAGTTTACTGGGCACAAACATGAACGTACCGGGGCACAAACATGAATGTGCCGGGCACAAACGTGGATGTACCGGGCGCTAATCCCAGATAAACGTGGATGTACCGGGCGCTAATCCCAGATATGGGTTTCTAACATCCAAATAACGGAAAAATTACCTACAACAAAGAAAAATATGAGGGATAAGCGCTTACTTGGAAGTTAAGAAGAAGGTACGACAGCGATGGAGAAAATCAAGGGAGGAAGGTACGGTAATCTTGCGAAGTTATAGAGAAACAACGGCGGCAAAGGCAGAGGAAGAAGGAGAAGCGCGAAGAGGAAAAACAAATTATGGGACCCAATGATCTTATTTATAGGGATGACGTGGAATATAAAACGTCACCCCGGGGAGCCACGAACTTCCCCTCCTCGACGTCTACTCCCCTAGGCAATGATGGCCCTACTCTCGCTAGGGTGGCGTCACGGTTCCCAAGGGTTGCCTTGTGTACCCAACGAACACAGTCCGTGAGGAATCCCTCGAGCACGCATCAGCAAGGACTGCGCCACGAACATAACTCATGGGAAACTTCTCGAGTAGTCACGGGGAAGCAAATATCCTGGACCGGGCATCAGACCCCGTGGCAAAGGCGAGCTGAGGTCAAGTCATAACTCCTGCTCCAGGAGCCATGACTTGGGGGGCTCTTGTTCTGGACTGGGCCCGCCCTGGCCCAAAAGCAAGAACGAAGGCCCAATCCAAGCAACTCCTCGAGGAGCGCGCGCCCGAGGATTCCCAACACCGTGCCCGACCACAGACTGCAGCCGTGCCCGCCGTTGCCCGCGAACATGGTATCCCCGACCACGGGAACTCCAGCTCGAGCACCCTCATTGTAGGGCAGATTCTGACCGTTACCAAATCACCTGAACTCCAGAAAGACCGCGTCTTCGTCCCTCCTCATTTCTTGCAGAGCATCATCAGGAAGGAGACCATATGCGGGTCTCCACTACACACGTAGAACCTGACAGTTCCTTTATTGAGCCAGTTCTGGTCGGCCCAATGAGGGGACCTTGGCCCCGCACTGAGGGCTATAAATACCTTCTGTTCCTAGAGGGTCAGATATTCATCTATTACCCATACATACGCTTTTCTGCCTGCTCATTCCGTCACTCATTTTAGCATCGGAGTGCCTTGCAGGTATCCCCCATTTCACTCAACTTCTGCTCGGAACCAGTCGTAACGGTCGAAGTCTGATCATGTTAGATCATATATATATATATATATACATATATATATATATATATATATATATATATATATATATATATATATATATATATATATATATATATATATATATATATATATATATATATATATATATATATATATATATATATATATATATATATATATATATATATATATATATATATATATATATATATATATATATATATATATATATATATATATATCATGACGGTCGAAATCTAAAATTTTTACCACTATTTATCATGATTTGAAAAAATTACAAAGAGGATTTGTATAGAGAGAGACAAAAAGACGCCCCACAAAACCATCAAATTTGCTATATGTCTAAAGATCATGGTGGCTTACACATCAATTAATGAATGTTTGTTTTTTTGTTTAAAATTATTTGAAATTTATTGACGAATGCTAATGACTTATGGTGTCGAGTTTCATCAATAAATATGACAAAATGCAAAACTTCTTAAAAATATGATTAGCTAGCTAAATAATTTAGCTTTTTGAAAATCATTGACTAAAGTATGAAACAAGTATCACAAGAATGTTAAGTGAAAGTTTGAAAAGAAGTTTAAAGATTTAATAGTTTACAAATTAAATTGATGAAACCTTAATAATTTAAGGAAAATGTTAACGAATATTAAAAAACAGTCTTTAAGTGTTTAAAGAGATAAGTTAAAAAAAATATATTTCTAAAAAATAATTTAGTTATTTAATAATCCATTTTAAAAGAATAGTAACAATAATTAGTTTTATTTACGATTAATTCTGATTTATATCACCCATATTTAATTTAATTTAACAAATGTCATATTTTTTCTTTTAAATGTCTAGATTTTTTATTTGACTAATGAGATTAATTATTATGTATAGTTAATCTGAAATTATTTACACAATCAATACATCACAATTATCCATTAATATTATTTAAATAAATAATTAATTTAAATATAAAAATATAATTTATAATTTAATAATCATGATTCACTGACTGTGTAAAATTTTTTTACATTATTAGTGAATTCTAATTAAATTTTTTCAGAGACTAATTACTATGTACGGTCAGTGTGAAATTTTTTATACAATTAATACATCACAACCATTCATCAATATTATTTAATAAATAATTAAAATAAAAATAAAATATAATTTATAATTTAACAATTCTGATTAAATTCTTCACCTAATTCTGAAAATCATAACACCGCACGATCGCGCAGAGACTTTACAAATTACACCCCTAAATTCGCGTAGCTTACTTGAAAAGCTTTTATACAGCAGGGACACTTTTGGTATTTAACCAAAACCCAATACCCATTACTAAAAAAATAAACTTCCCTCCCTTGTCGAAACGGATCCAATTATGGCGCCTTCTTTAAAACCATTTTAGGGTTTCAATTTCACTCCCTCTATCACAAAAGCCACAATCGTTTCAAATCAAAAATTTCAGGGTTTTTTCTTTCTCTCATCGGATTAAAAAATAAGCGATTCTGAAAAAGCGAAAATGGCTCTGAGTCTGACACCAGGTGCGATAAAGAAGATGTGTTTCACCTCGTCGGAGGAGGAATTTCAACCGGTGCTGCAACTTATCGATCTGAAACTTGTTCACTCGTCACAGAATACCACTACTGAGAGGTACCGAGCCGTGCTGTCTGATGGCGAGTTTTATGAACAAGGAATGCTCGCTACCCAGAAGAATGGTCTCGTTCATGCTGGAAGGTTGCAGAAAGGTTCCATTGTTAAGCTTACTCAGTTCGTTACTAACGATGTTCAGCGTCGCAAGTAAGTTTAGTCTTTTTCGCATGTCCCTTTTGTTTATTCTCTTCTTCTCAATCCCTTAATTTTCTTTTTGTTTTCTCTAACTATATAACATCTGTTATGTTTTTGTTGCAATGATATTTTTGGATTTTCATTCTTTCAAGAGTAGTGTGATTCTTGTCTTGGAGTACAATTTTTTGTTATAATGTACAAAGGTGGAAATTTTCAATTTCAACCAGAAAAGTCTAGGGTTTGTTGTACTTGTTTTAGAAGTTTATTGTTTGAAATATGTATTTTTAAGTGAGTTTTGAAATGGGTGGGGGTTTGGCTATTGTATAATAGTTGATTAATTTCATTGAAGGAAGGATTGTTTAGTGGTTGTTTTTTGATTGATTTTTTGAATTTTTATACTCCCTGTTTCAAAATGACTATCTTTTTAGCTAATAAGTTTTGTTTCAAAATGAATATCGTTTAAGCAAATAAAATTTGTTTCAAAATGAGTGACATTCTCAATTTTCAATGAAGTAATAAGGGCTATTTTCCCAATTGTGTCCTTTAATTATTACTCTAGACACTACTTCTAATACATTAGTAAGTTTAATTTAGTAGTAAAAGTGTAATGTCTTAGAACAATTTTGCATTCCATAATATGTGTGCAAAAAGCTTATACATTAGTCATTTTGAAATGGAGGGAGTATTGTCTAACCTGTAAATATTGGTTCTGGTTATAGCTCAAAATTGTTTCTATCCTCTTTGTTTGCTGGTGATTATCATTGTCTCTGTTAATATGATTTGGTTATAGTGCAAATTTTTTGAACTTTGATATTGTCTAACCAGTTAATTTGATTTGGGTAAAGCACAGATTTTTTTTTGAACTTTGATATTGTCTAACCAGTTAATATGATTTGGTTATAGATCAGATTTTGTTGAACTTTGATATTGTCTAACCAGTTAGTATGATTTGGTTATAGCTCAAATTTTTTTGAACTTTGATATTGTCTAACATGTTAATATGGTTTGGTTTTTGACTTACAAACAGGATTATTATCATTGTTGACCTTGAAGTTCTAATGGACATATGTGACATGATTGGAAAACCTGCCCCAGCACCAAAAGAAGCACCTGCACAAAGTCCTGTTATTCAAACAGGAAATGTACAACCAGCTTTAGGAAACACTGCTGGAAATGCAGCTAGCGTTAATGTTAGACCAAATGTAGCTGTGCCATCTGTGGATCGTTCGAAAGTGAATTCTCCTGCTAGCAGTGTTTATTCTAACAACTCTGAATCTGCACGATATGGTGCATCTTATGCTCCTCCTCCCTCTTATCCTAAACCTGAGCCTGGAGTCAGTGTGATTCGGCCAACAGCTGTCAATGGTTCTTATGGTGAGCAGAATGCAACTTTCCGCAATCCTCAACAACCATTGCAAAATTCTCATGTTCGCCCTCCTCAGCCTATGTACAGACAGCCAACTCCATATGCCAATAGAGGTCCCATGGGAAGAAATGATGCTCCCCCAAGGATAATTCCAATATCTGCATTGAATCCATATCAAAATATGTGGACAATTAAAGCTAGAGTAACTGCTAAGGGAGAACTTAGGCTCTATAACAATGCCCGAGGTGAGGGAAAAGTATTTTCTTTTGATCTTTTGGATTCTGCAGCTGGAGAAATACGGGCCACTTGCTTTAATGCAGTGGCTGATAAGTTCTATAGCCTAATTGAAGTAGGTAAAGTCTATTTGGTTTCTCGGGGAACTTTAAAAGCAGCTCAGAGAAGTTTTAATCACCTTCCTAATGATCAAGAGATAACCCTTGATGCCACATCGGATGTAGTGCCATGCCCTGAAGATGATAACGCAATTCCACAACAAATATATAATTTCCGTTCCATTGGTGACATTGAGAGTATTGAAAGCAACAGTATTGTGGATGTTGTTGCTGTGGTGACTTCTATTAGTCCCACAGCTTCAATCATGAGAAAAAATGGCACCGAAACACAGAAGAGATCTCTCCAGTTGAAAGACATGTCTGGCCGAAGCGTTGAATTAACTATATGGGGAAACTTTTGCAACACTGAAGGACAGAGGCTTCAAAATATTTGTGACTCCGGGGCATTTCCAATTTTAGCTGTAAAATCTGCCAGAGTAAATGATTTCAATGGGAAATCTGTTGGGACCATAGCCACCAGCCAATTAATTGTAGAACCTGATTTTCCAGAGGCTACTACACTGAGAGAATGGTTTGAAAATGAAGGTAGGAATGTCCCAAGTCAATCTATTTCCAAAGATTCATCTTTTGGTAAAAGTGATGTGCGTAAGACTATATCTCAAATTAAGGATGAAAAGTTAGGGACTTCAGAGAAGCCTGACTGGATAACTGTCTGTGCAAGTGTTGCGTACATTAAAGTTGATAATTTTTGCTACACAGCTTGTCCTCTCATGACAGGAGATAGGCAATGTAACAAAAAGGTTACCAACAATGGAGATGGGAAATGGCGCTGTGACAAGTGTGACAAGTCTGTTGATGCTTGTGATTATAGGTACTTGCTGCAAATGCAGATACAGGATCACACTGGCCAAACATGGGTTACTGCTTTCCAGGAGGGTGGGGAGGATATCTTGGGTATATCTGCAAAAGATTTGTATTTTCTGAAATATGAAGAACAAGATGAAGAAAAATTTGCAGAAATCATTCGCAAGGTTGTCTTAACTAGATATATTTTCAAGCTAAAAGTAAAAGAAGAGATGTACAATGATGAACAACGCGTTAAGTCAACGTTAGTAAAAGTAGAGAAGTTAAACTTTGCATCTGATGCTAGATCTCTTCTGGATATGATTGATAAACTTAAGTCTGGAACTGGACTGGGGAGTGTTGAAACTGGACAAGCTGCGCCACCAGTATATACTCCTACAAAGAGTTACACTAATACTGGTAGAGATTATGGGACAGCAAATCAAGTGGGTCGGTATGGAAACCAACCTGACAGTTCTTTTACTTCATCAGGGGCTCCAAATTCTTACATGTCATGTAGTAACTGTGGTGTCTCTGGTCATAGCTCTGCACAATGCTTAAACATTAGAAATCAATCTGGCCAGTCTAATGGAGGGTCCTTTGCCAACAGAGTATCTACTGGATCAGATGGTGCTTCTAGTAATTGCTTTAAATGCAATCAAGCTGGACATTGGGCAAGAGACTGTCCTGGTGTCACTGCTGCACAACCTGATCAGCGTTTGCAGTTCCCATCGGCTGGATCAGGTGGTGCTCCTGGTGAATGTTTTAAATGCCATCAAGCTGGGCATTGGGCAAGAGACTGTCCTGGTATCAGTGCAGCACCTCCATCTCATGGAAACAGCAATGCAGTGCAAGGAAGATATGGCATTGCTCAAAATCAGCAGTATGGAAGATATTGAAATTTGGCAAAATGCTGATTTTTGAATCGAGTTTATGTGTAGTCCTTTTCATCTTTTAAAGTCATGTCTTAAAATTTGGCAAAACGCTGTTTTTTGAATCGAGTTTATGTGTAGTCCTCTTCACCTTTTAAAGTCGTGTCTTACAATTTGGCAAAACACTGTTTTTTTTAATCGAGTTTATGTGTAGTCCTCTTCATCTTTTAAAGTCGTGTCTTACAATTTGGCAAAACACTGTTTTTTGAATCGAGTTTATGTGTAGTCGGTCCTTTTCATGTTTTGAAGTCATGTCTTAAAATTTGAATTTACTGTTAGCATGTATGTTATAGAAGACATAATTATGTGGTATTGATGTGGCATTTCTTGTGCCGACTTTGTTGCAAAATGCCAACTGCATCTTTTGATTTTTAGCTGATACAATTGATCAAAGTATAGATGCATTATAACTGCTTGCTCGTTTATTATTTCAAACCGTTCTGTGTGTATACCAAAATTAGTTTAATGAACAATTTTTGCTCACATTTAAGATTCTTTAGGTGTAAATTGATACTTTCATTTCCCGTAAACCATTTAAATGTGTAGTTTTTGTTGGTACTAAAGTAGAAATTTACCAAAAAAATCCCTCTTTTTTCTCACACCTCAACTCTATCGTCGTATCTCACTTTTATGTTGGGAAGCTGAAACGACAAAGTACAAAAGAATTGAGTTGATTGGTAACTCTTTATTAAAATCACTTATAAAATTCCATTTGTTTTATATCTGGCGATCTAATAATTAGTTCACAATTCTCAATTTCAAGAAGAGACAAGGAACAATAAAAGGAACACGACAACGTCTATAAAAAATTTTGAGGTTCATATGAGACAAATAACAAAACACCCATCTCTGTAAGCACAAGGAAATAAAAAAAATTACGAGAATGTTAATGTTGTTACAACAAAGAGTCAGAAAAATTGCTAAAGAAAAAGAAGATGAGGTAAAATCTAATGATCATGTCATAGAGGTAGAGCTGGAAGTGAGAGAAAATAAGAAAGAACTGGAAGAAGCTACACCACCTGTGAAGCCAACTGAATAGAAGAATAAAAAGGAGACTAAACAGATGATTAAGTTACCATATCTCTCTCAAGTAGCAAAGAAGGACTCAAAAGAGAAAGACTTTGAGAAATTTGTCACAATGTTCAAAAAGTTAGAGATCAACATGCTTTTCTTTGAAGCTCTCGAGAAAATGTCCATGTACCAAAAATTCATGAAGGAGGTACTATCTAAAAAGAGACCAATAGGAGATGGATCGGTACTCAGTGATTAAAAATTGTGTGCAATCACGCTCGAAAGAAGAATCTCAGTCAAGCAGAAGGATCCTGGATCAGCTGCAATACCGTGCACTATAAAAGACAGAACGTTCAAGAAGGTGCTAATTGATTTTGATTTATAGTTTGAGCTTAATGCTATTATCTATCTTCAAAAAGCTTGGTATTAAAAATGTAAGTGACAAGGGGACAAAATTAAAATTTGCTAATCACACCATCAAGCAGTCATATGGGGTAGCTGAAGATGTATTGGTGAAAATTGACAATTTTGTCTTTTCAGTTGATTTCCAGATCATGGACATTTCTGAAGATGAGGAGACTCCTATCATTCTTGATTGACCATTTTTGCTTATTAGTCGATGTAATTTTTGAAAGTGTGAAAAATAAAAGAAAGGGGGGGGGGGGGGGGGGGGGGGGGGGGGTTGAATTGGATTTTTAGAATAAATTTTTTTCTTTAATGTATGTTTATACTAATTAACTTGAAAATTATCAAGCTAGTCTAGTCCATCCGCCAAGATGATTTCGTCTCACTCAATCGAGTACTTAATTCACTATAACCAAGCTGATTACAATTTGCACAAGCTACCTCCAAGTGACTAACAACCTCTAAGACTCGCAAGTCCTAGACTTCTTAAGAATACAAACCTACCCGGTCCCTTAAGGAATATCAAACAATAATTAACTTGATTATTACAATGCACAAACTACCTACAAGTGACTAACAACCTCTAAGACTCGCAAGTCCTAGACTTCTTAAGGATACAAACCTACCTGATCCTTTGAGGAAAATCAAACAACCGTTTGAATACAAGTTTTATTTACAAGAATATTGCTTCTACACAAGCTGAATATGTAAACTATTTTAAGAACAGTGACTTAAGAATATAAAAGTTATGAACAACGCTTTGTGCGTGGATATTTCGTTGATTTTCATCTTTCTCTCTTAGTCTTCAAACTTTTATATAGCTAATAAAATAATATATCCGTTGAGGGATACTCTTAGGATTTTCAGAAACATTGGCAGCTTGAACAGTAATGTAGAGGACAAGATCGTGCGACGCGTTCGTCCTTTCATGATAGTGGAATAAAACTTTGATTGTACCATGTACTATTTGTATCACGTTAATATTATCTTCTTTCCTTCTTCACTTCAGAGGCTTCTGTAAGCATGAGTTTAAAAGCGAAACCATAACACAAGGTCGTCAGAACTTCAAGTCTTCAGAGTCTTCAGAACCGCGTCTTCAGAGTGTTCAACACTTGGTTGTGAGAACCTTTTCTTAGAACCTTGAATATTTAGAACTTCAAGTCTTTAGAATCGTTAGAACTTCTGTCTTTAGAGTCTTCAACACTTGGTCTTTAAAATCTTTTTTTTAAACCTCGGGTCTTTAGAAACTTGAGTGTTTAGCATCTGGACTTGAGTATAAACTTTTGTCTTTAGATCTTTTGACTAGTTTCTTTAGACAAACATGAGAGCTTACACTTCAGAGCCTTCTGGAGTGTCTTTCTATTGTTCAACAGAACTTGTATAGCACAGAAGCGGAATTAATTCTCTTCTAATATCTTGGCCACGCCATCCATCAGAAGCATAACCTGTTTGTTAAGTACTCAATAATAACAAACATTAGAGTATCAAAATTGTTCATATAAACATACTCATTTGTTATCATCAAAACTCAGAGATAATATTACAGAAACAAATCTTGCTCTTATAATCTCCCCATTTTTGATGATGACAAAACTATGTATTTTGATGACACAATTTTGTTCATATAATCAGAAAAAGTGAAAATAGAAAGGTAAGGAATACTTATCCTTTTTATGATGAAGATCAAATATCCTGACTCTGAACCATTTGGGTAAAACTCCCCCTTGTTCCAATAGATTAGATATCAAGATCTTGAGAGTCTTGACTCTGGATGCCAATGGAAAAGTTGAGATATTGATTTATTATAACATCTTCTTATTGAATCTTGACCTTATATGCCAATGAGAATGAAATCAAATTGAAATCTTTTAAATTTTAATGTCACTAAGACAGCTTTCAGATTCTCAATTCTTGGAGTCTGATTCCAGATTTCACTTCTTGGAGTCTGATTATGAATTGAAAAACATCTTCAAAGTATGAATCCGACAAGTTAGACATAAGACTTGCATTGTATTTTCTTATCTTCTTTAATCAGAGTTCCCATTTCCTGAAAAAGAAAAACAATTCTAACAGAAACAGAAGTTTAGTTGGGTTAGAATGTAAGCAGCTCTTTTCAGAAAACATTTTCCAAAATTTGATTATTGAAATCAAAATTAATGTTCATTTAATTACTCCCCCTTTTTGTCATAATCAAAAAGATAATTATATGTGAAAAACATAAAGACCAGAAGAAACAACAGGAAATGATAAGAAGTTTCATTGATAAGTCAAAAGAAAACTTCATCAAATTCAAATAGTCACATAATAAGTAAATCGAAGGAAGTAGAACAAACTAATATCCAAAAAGAAAAGACTTGTAGACATCAAATAATCAGAAGAAATGTAAAAAGTAAAAAGCAAGCATAGTCCTATAGTTTAGAAGCAAAAGGAAAAAGAAAATCCTAGAGCCTAAGGTTCAGGAGCAGGAGCAAAAATCTTTTGTAGAATCGACTGTAGCATGTTCTGAACCTTCTCATTGATATCCTTTTGCTCAATGATGCTTTCTCTGAACACCTGTTGTTCCCCTCTAATCTCACCAGTTGCATTTTCTAGATGCATAATGGCAGGATAATAAGTTGAAGCAACCAGGGCATCTTATTTAGCCTTAGTAGGTTCTTCTACCAATCTGGCTTCTTCAACTTTTTTGGCTTCTTCTGCTTCTTGAGCCTTAATCCCGGCTTCCTCTGCTTCTTTTAGCACTCTAGCTTCCGCTTCTCTTTGTTTTTGTAGCAATTAGTTAAACAAATCTGAATCTTTCTCTTGTTTCTTTTCTTTCAGTTACCATCTGAACATCCCCAACTCTGGATGCTTCAACAAATAATTCATTCTTTCAACTTCAGAACATCAACTTCTAAAACTTCTTCCAAGAACCATCCATGTTCTGAGGCTCAATACTTGTACTTGCCTCTGCCCTTAACTTAGAAACTTTTTTCTTAGCCTTGATTTTAAAAATGTTAATACATTCATTTAAGGTTTTAGGAGTAGGTTTTTCATAAACAACCAAGGTTTGGGTATTTTCATGATGATTTGGTTCAGAAGTTTGATCAAGAGGATTTTGTGATAACGGTTGTTTAGTCATATCGAAAAGTTCAGAACAAGTGAAATGTTCAATTGTGGAAATTTTAACTGCTCCACGATTATCAGAAATTGTCCTTTCAAATACTTCATGATCAAAGGGAGAAATTGGACCAGGAAGGATAATGGGCGAGTCATGGAGAGTGGTTTCTTTGTTAAAGAAAACAAAATGAAGATTGGTATCAAAAGTTGATAAATGAGAAGTTTATGAAGGTGATTGAGATGCGGTTAATGGATATGTAAAAGTATGGATTGGTTCTGATGAAATTATGATAGTGAGAGATGAAATAGGATTTGTAACAATAGGAATTTCTATTGAAGGTTGAGATGTGATGTTTTGTGGTAACGATGAGACAGATGAGGAGGAGAAGGTAGAGATTGGTTGAGAAGATATTTGTGTAAATATGAATGAAAGTAAGTTAGAAATGTGTGTGGTTAATGAGGTCGCAAGGTCGAAAGTGGTTATGATGTTTTGGGTAGAAGAAATTGTTATTTTAAGTAACGTTGTAGATACAATTTCAGAAACAAAAATTTTCGTAGTTAAGGGAACAAGATCAGAAACAGGAATAATTGTGGTAGATGGTGGAAGAGGATTAATTTATGCAATGGAGGTTGTGGATGAACATTCATTAAAAAAATTAGAAGTAGATAATGAAGTAGGTACAGATGTAGCAGTAGCAGACTTACTTGTTGTTTCTAGATAACCAGCTAGAGTCACAATCTTTGAAGTTCTAGACTTCTTCTTCTTCTTCTTCTTCTTCTTCTTTCCGGGTTCATAAGCTTTTGAACCCTTCTTCCTTTTACCTCTAGAAGAGTCATCATACTCTTGAGCATGAGGTAAATCAGAATAGTTGAAATCAGACATATCATATCCTTCTGCTTCCATCATTTTGACGTAGATAACAATGCTAGACATGTCACCTCCCTTGGTAAACAAAGGGTAGTTATTCACAAGAATTCTTGTGATTCCAGTGTTTTTAGAGGAAACAAGTAGAGGTTTAGAAATGAATTCCTCTATTAGCCTTATATTCTTCATAGTCTGTCCATTAAAGGAATCCCCAAGACTAGAAGCCAGATCTTCTGTAAACTTAGCCTCTTCTACCAGAG
Organism: Vicia faba; assembly: GCA_948472305.1. Taxonomy (NCBI): domain Eukaryota; kingdom Viridiplantae; phylum Streptophyta; class Magnoliopsida; order Fabales; family Fabaceae; genus Vicia; species Vicia faba. Next base: position 932,629,859 of record OX451736.1, on the reverse strand, counting down.
TTTTCACCAAGCCACTTTCTACCAGGATGTCATTGATGAGACGTCCAAAAGGAATATAGTTGGAAACCTTCTTTTTGGGATCATCAGTCGTTCTAGTCTTTAAAACAGAGTCTCTCAAATAATAAAATAGAAGAGCTAGAAGACACATCTTCTGATGGGTCATAAAATAGTACAACAGGTACTTCTGATTGACGTTGAAATAGTCAGAAGAACTGAATGGAGGTCTGGGGTTGATACAATTTAGAATGATTTTGTGCCATATTCTAAGTTCATCATGGATATCTTTACGCTTATACTCAGTTTTCTCAGGAGAGTAGTTCTTGAAGATGGATATGTTAATCATCTCCTTCACAGATATAGATTTTCTATTCATCTTATAAATTCGTTTTCCTTCAAGATGTTGCATGCCCAGAAGATCATCAATATACTTTTCAGTAATGATGATTTTCAGACCCATCACATGAGCAACTAAATGAAGATTGTCACAATATGCTTGAATCCAGAAATTCTTAACCAAAGAATCATAAATAAGACCATGAAGACGCATGAAAAAGTGCTTCCACCCTTGAGCATTCAAGTAAGCAATTAGGTTTGCACAATTTGAAGAAAGGTTATTAAAGTCCACCATATATTAAAGAAGAACATTTAACTCATGTGGTTTTAGATTACAGTGAACTTGAACAGATTTCTGTGTTATATGATGTTCATCAATAACTAATAGAGAAGATGAACCAGTTACCATAGGATAAGAAGAACTGGTTCAAATGGTTGAAGAAGACGGCCTAAAAGGATTTAGGGCTTGTTCCATTTCTTTGGCAATCTGAACAACTTCTTGCTGTTGAGCATTCATCATGTTGAAGATGATAAAGGTTGCTGACGAGGGTTATGATCTTTGATGAAGAGCGTTGATGAATATGATGAACACAAAGAACTTGTTGAACGATTTGATAGAAAAATAGGGTTTAGGGTTTCTAAAGTGTGGAAGTGAAGCGAATGTGTGTGATTAATAGTGTTTGATAAGTGAGAGAAAATCAAATAAAAATGAATACAATTAAACAGAATAATAAGGAGCATTAAATGAAAGTAAAAATTAAGATATCAATCAAATTCAAAGAAATACGCACACTGCTCATTGCATAGCTTAGATAGCATGTGATGATTAAGCATAACTAAGATTTACACACGTTAACCAATACATCTAACTAAGTGACACATTTTATATCCTCAGAGTCTGGAGAACTAAAAGGTTTCCATCTAATCAAAGACATTTTTGACCGAAACATCTTCTGATTACTGAGGTTCTGAAAGAAATACAATAATAGTAATAAGATTTACAGAGAATAGAAACATTACTCATAGAAGTCAAATAGTCAATCAGTTGATTCTTCAAACAATTTTCAGAATCCAGACTTTATTCAGAAGATGAGTTGGCACAAGTGAGATAATTAAGGCTCATAAGCATTTCTTCAGAAGATTTAAAGTTTGATCTTGTTCTGACAATAACATCTTGGATTACAAGAATTTCAGAGCAAATAATCTTTCTTTTCTAGTTGCTTCCGACCCTATCCACGCCTCCAGGCTTAAGTTCCAAATCTTGGAACATATGCCTTTCGCCCATCATGTGTTGGAAGCATCCATTGTCCAGGTGCCACAATTAGTGTTTTTGTTGCGCCATCAAGAACATTTGCAACATAGATTATCTTATCTTTGGGTACCCATTTTTTGGGTTCTCTCTTGTTATAAGTTCCAGAGGTTTGTGCATGATACTTTATTTTAGAAGTTTCCTTCTATGTTTGTGTTTGTTCTAGAGTAGTATCAGAATCTTCTTGTTTTGGACATTTCAAATTTGTGCCAGCAAGCACGAAATGTTCAGAAAGAGGTTTTGGTTTGACATTCAGAGTCTCATCAATTTTATTTGACGGTCTTGAATATCCCAAGCCTCTGCTTCCATTTCTAATAACACCATAGATCATTGAAGCCATTTTGCTTCTATATATGCTTTTAGCAGGGAAGTGTTAAAAAACTCTATCGTATCTGATTACTTCGTCAGTAACAGATGTGTTAGAGAAAATTTCTTCTTCTAATCTAGACACTTTACTTTTTAGAGCGATGTTTTTATTTTTCTAAAACAAATAGTTTTTCAGTTAAGTCACAAATATTTTTCTCATCTATAGTAATGTTCTCAGAAGTAGCTACAAGACTCTTTTTCAAGATTTTGTGTTTACTTAGAAGAGATTGACACTTTTTTATTAATTCAGATAAACCAAGTTCAAGTTCAGAGCGAGATAAGGAAGAAAGTACATCTTTGTCGTCATCAGAGTCTGACTCATTATCAAGTGTCAATTCGTCTTCTGATATTTCTTCATTTGTGCAAGTTTTGGCCATGAGTGCCTCATTTGCATGCTCTTCATCAGAATCTTCATCTTCTGATTCAGAATCATCCCATGTTGCCATGAGACCCTTCTTAGCTTTGTAAGCCTTTTTAGGCTTCTTGTCTTTCTTGAGGTTTGGACAATCATTTTTGTAATGTACATGCTCATTAAATTCAAAGCAAGTAACTTCTTTTCCAGTAGCATTCCTCTGACCGAAAGTTGATTCACCTCTTCCACATGTCCTTCGCTGACCTCTAAACTTGCTTTGTATGTGCTTCCAGATTTGACTTATTCTTCTGGATATCAGAGAGAGTTCATCATCATCTGAATCTTCTTCAGATTATTCTGATTCTTCCTTAGCTTGATAACCCTTGGTTTTCCCAGAAGTAGACTTTAAAGCAACTGATTTTACCCTCTTATGAGGTTCATCTTGTTCCAGCTCTATTTCACGACTTCTTAAAGAGCTAATCAGGGAGGTGATGAACATGGTCTTTTCGGGGTCAAGAGGACTCAGATGTCTGGAGATACATTGGATATGTTCCCTACAACGCTGTGATCGGTGGGAATAGAACTGACTGTTTTGGAATGCTGGTTCGGGTTTGTGTTTGTTTTCGTAAAATGTCGCAGTAAGCAAGAGTCGCCACTGTCTTTTATTTTATCCAACCAGGAAAGGACAAAAGCATAAAAAAATTCCTTTTCGAGATGTTTCTCGGGTTCGGGAGGTAGATTATATAAAGGGAAGGTGTTAGCACCCTTTCTATCTGTGGTTATCCACGGGCTCTTAGGTACTTGCTCACTATGTTTTCAAAAGTTTGCTTTTTTTTGTGTTTGTGGGTTTTGAAAAGAGTTTTGTTTTTGAAGAGAGTGTAAGTGCGAAAAGTTTTGTTTTGTTTAAAAGGAGCAAGTACTTAAGAACCTCTACCTACTCAAAAAGGAATTAAACTGTGCAAATGTCTTTTAGACAGTGCTATCCCACTATTATGGAGTAGGTAGCACTGTCGTTGGAGTTTTTCGGGTCAATTCGATTTAAGGGACGTGTGGTCACTAAAGCAATGTTAGGACGCCTTAGTGGTAACCCTAATGTCTTAGATCATTTTATCCAAGGCAACCGTTTCGAGGCAACTTATGATCTTTGGACAAAAGGACGACCTCTAAAACATCCTATACTTAATGACCACGTTTGAGGCAACCAAGTGAGGTGTACCCTAAGAGTGGCATGTGCAAGTGTGTCAATTTTCAGTTATATTATCTTTGCATGTCATGGTGAGCTACTGTTGATTTTAAGTTAAGAGTTAATCTTGTCATGCATAGCCTAGTTAGCATACATCTAAACAGTTAATATATGTACATGAATTTAAAGTGCAGGAATTGTAAATCCTACGCTATTACAAGGCTTCGGGGAGGGGGATTATTTACATGTCCAAAACTGGGGAATAAAGCAGTAAAGTGTAAAGTCTTAGTTAAGCTATTACAAACCAGTAGATGGTTATAATAAAATAAATGCGCGCGAATCTGAAAATAACCTCTAAAAATCCTAAGAATAAAATATTTTTGTTGTTTTATTTTATTTTGGGAAAATGATCTAAATCTACTTAATTTTAGTTTTGGAAAAATGTTAAAATAATTAAATGATTAATTAACAAAGTTAATTTAATAGAAAAAACTAGCCTAATGTTTTTGTGGTTTTTTTATTTTAATGTTAATTAAAAAGATAAAAAGATATCAATGAAAACAAAAATAAAATACAAGGGGGATCCTTCGATCCAGGGAAAAAAAGGAGCTTAGAGCCAAGGAGGGAATGGAAGCTTCGATCCAAGCAGGGTCATGGTTCTTTCGATTGGGCCAGGAAGTGGGCATGAACAGCCTTCGATCCAGGGAAGGGGATTTTCCTTCAATCCTGGGAAAAATGCCTTCTTTGATCCAGGAGGACTATGGGAAGCTTCGATCCAGAGAAGGTGTCTCCTTCGATCTGGGATGCTATACCTGCAAAAGTATGTTAGCAAAATAAAACTCAGGGCCTGGTATCGAACCCCAAGCCCTTCGATCCTGCGTGCGCTGAGTCTTTTCAGGCTAAATCTGCAGCAAATGTTAGCAAACGAAGAACATGACCTGGGGCCAAACCCAAACCCTTGAATTCTGTCTAGGATGGCAAATCAAATGGGATAGAAAATATGGAGGTGTTATGCAAAATGAAAAGTTTTGACAATTTACCCTCTCTTACCAGCAGATTGAATCTTCGATTTGGGTACTGGCTGGATGGGAGCACTTTCAATCTGAGGGCTTCTGGGCGTGGGCACCTTCGATCTGAAGGACTGCTTTGGCTTGGAAAATTCTGACAACCTTTGATGGATTGTATGGGCAGCGCCTCTCCAATGTTTTTTGTTCTCCTGTTCTGTTCTCTATTTTTCCCTTTGTGTTTTTTCGTCCTCTGTAATGTGCCACTGGCCCTTGTATTTATAGGAGTGTGGGGGTCTAGTAACGACAAGAGACAACCATTTAACCAGGCCATTAAAGCCATGAGACAAAAATCAGACACATTAAAATATTTCCTTTTTTGAAACATTTGTGTCCCTTGAATGAACTTGGACGCCTTTGACTTTCGAATGCCTTCAGGCCCTGCTCTTTAATTGGTCTTGATTTAAACAGAATCACTCTGGTCGAATCAGCTCTTTAGGAACAAAAAAGGCAAGAATCTGGCCTTTAACTCAGGAATTAAATCCACAAACAACATTTAATTATTTCTATATTTGCAAGGGAAACACGCCATTTTCTCATGTTCAATGTACCTGGACATGTTTTTTGAGTGCCCTCTTGATGGCTTTGTTAACAGGCCAGTCGAAAGGCTTTGTTAACAGGCCAATCGAAAGGTGCTGTTCATGCTAATCAAAGGACATGGTTAACATGCCTGTCGAAGCTGCCTTGACACAATGCTAAATCGAAGGATCCCTTGGCATGCCAATCGAAGGCCTTGACATAATGTCAATCGAAGTGCTTGTCCATAATGCCAATCGAAGTGCTTGTCCATGCCAATCAAAAGGCTCCTTCAGAATACCAATCGAAGGGTCTTTCAGAATGCCAATCGAAAGGTCTTTCAGAATGCCAATCGAAAGGCTCCTTCAGAATACCAATCGAAGGGTCTTTCAAAATGCCAATCGAAGGGTCTTTCAGAATGCCAATCGAAAGGTACTTAAAGCACCACTCAAAAATTTTCTTTTTCCTTAGGCAAGGGTTTGTGATCAACCATGCAGGGGGAAGACTTTGGAAAACATGAGAGGGAAAATTTTGGGGTACAACAGACGCGTCGTGACGGGTACCTGGGAATTGCATCCTCGGTTGGCGTTTGGCAAGGATGTTCTTGTAGGGCATGTGGAGGATAAGCCCTCAGTATGAGCGTGGATGTGACATTTTTCCTCCGACTATGACTTCGTAGTAGACCTCCCTAGTAGTCGAGCAAGAGTGGATCCTGCCCGAAGAAGGGCCAAGGGCAGACCTAGTCCCGTTGGGCCTCCCATGCAACATAACTAGATTGGACCTTGTATGACATTTGAGCCAAGTGCGGGCCCAGTCCATAACAACTGGTAAGAAAGGCAAGCACTGGCACCCCTCATTCCATCTGCTGATAGTAAGGACATTGACCTTACTCTAAGTTTGGGGGAGTGGTAGCTTATGTCGTGACTGATAAGTGCCAAAATGTAGTTATTTTGTATATATATGTTTTGTGGCACTTATCGATTCTTTTGTTATATTCGTTGAATAAATTCCAATTTGTTTGTAAATATGTTTAGTTTGTGTATATTTGTATTTTTGATTCAATTGTGTACCGTTTGATAGATTTTACATCTTTTGTAGATATTTGTTGCATATTTGAAGCATTGAGGAATAAGGTGTCAAAGACACGGCTCCAGATGCACGTTTTCGAAATAAAAGTCCATTTTTGAGAAGTTCTATCCAGGGAGATGCGCTAAGCGCAAATCGTAGCATGCAATGAGTGTTTTGACAGATTTGGTAGAAGCAAAGTTTTTGAGCCCGCTAAGCGTGAATAGCCCGCTTAACACGATTTTAGACGGTTTGATGTGTAAAATAAGGAACTCGCGCTTAGCATGCCAGGCCCGCTTAGCACGGTCTGTTGAATTTTTTTAATAAATTCATTTCATTCATTTGTTAGGTTATGGTTTTGGGGGTGTTTTTGTTCTCCCAACTCCATCACCTCATATTTTGGTATATTAGCTTAGAAAACAACTATGGAGCTTGCATACGAATGATCTGGGGTGGATTTCTCATCGATCGATACTGACAAACCAGGAGAATTGTGGTCCATTTATCATCTTCTTTGTGTATTCTCTATTTGTTTGGGTTGTATGTGCATTTAATTTGAACTCATGTATATTTTTCGCTCATGGCATTGTATAAAGCTTGCTTTACAAATCTTTGTTGATTATTGTCCTAGATTTTTGCTCTGTGCTTGGGGTTTGGGTTGCTATAGACATATATTGCTCGAATTCCTATCTAGGATGATTATCTAATAGTTTCTAAATTCTAGAGATAAATTTAGAGATATTATTCACTTGGGTGTCTGTGATTAATGCCTATGTGTTGGTTGTGTCGTGTTGAGAGATTGTCAACGCGATTAGTACAGTTGACTTATGTGTTGTTGAGGTTGGTTGAGAGACCGCCTCCGAGATGATATAGTGGGTGTTGTGTTTGATACATGATGACATTGATGAGTCTTGTAGGTTGATTATGTATGGTCGATAGGTTTAAGTTTGTGAGGAGTGAATTATATGCATACTTGATAAGTCTCTTCTCTAAAGAATGCATTCTTTTCCTGTTAATAACTTTAAACTCCCGCATTCACTTCAAACCTAATTTAACCCAAACTCATTAACGAGATATTTTTTGAACGGAAATTCTATAACACTAATCCTTGTGGAGACGATACGATATAACCTATATCACCCTAAATACTTACTTTTACTTGCCTTTTTACCGCTTCAGCAATGACCCTACCCATCAATCCACCAAGCATATCATATCATCTTTTTTGCTAATTTGATTAATTTCTTATCATTTTTTGTTTTTAATATTTTGTTTATGTCTGGTTGCTTGCAGCCATTTGCTATGGATTAATGAAATTGTTTGTGTGTTTTTTTTAATTTGTTAGTTCATGTTATTTGATGTTAAAAAAAGAAAAACATAATAAAAACGGAGAAAATAGACTGACTGTAACCCCCATAAGACATACAACTCTTGTAGACTTAGGAAATATTTATTGCGATTGTGACAATGTTGGAAATAAGGTCTTGATTTCTAATCCATTGCACGTTCTTGTGTTTCTTATAAACCCTGTTGTGCCTCTAATAGTCAGAAAAGTAGGAAACCTTTTGAAAAATTTGAATTATTTTAAAATATGGAATATGAGTTCACTATAGGATTTAGTTAGAGGAGGTTAGAACTGCTGTTTAGGACTTAGTATAATAGATACACTGTATATGTTAATAAACACACCAAAGTGTGTCAATGAAGTAAGCCAAATAACACTTCATAATAAGTTCATGTGTCCAAAATTGGAGGAACATGCTCCTGTGCCCGAAACTAGAGGAGCAATTCTTTTTAATAAGTTCATGTGTCTGAAAGTGGAAGAACAATAGTTGTCTTCACCATTAGTATCATGTTGGGCTCATTACAAGTGAGATCCCGTCAGGTGAAAATGTGGAGTATCTACAAATTTTCGACCTGTGGCTCGTATGTGTTGACCTATAAAAGTATTTTTACTTCTATGCGTTGACCTGTAACATGTATGTGTCGACCTATGCGAAACAAAAACTTATGGTTTTGAAAATGTTGTACTCCAAAATTTGCTCTCTCATTTCACCAACATTTCTCATTACAAGACTCTTGGAATTCAATATCAAGTTAGGGTTTGCTCTGCTCAAGACACCCCCTTGCACTGTTGACCCAAATTAGGGTTTGAGTTTGCACAGGGATGTTTTGACCTACAATGCCCAAATTGACTTTCATACTTCATGTTGGACTCACAAGTTTTTCCATACCAATTTTCAAGCCTTGATTCAAATTTCTGCCCAATCAATTGGACAGTTGACCTAGAAATCAATTGTATTGGGGAAAAGTCAACTGTGGCCAATTTACAGTCAAACCTCATGGATTTTGACCCACATCAACATTATGAGCTCATATGAACCATTTGATCAAGTTTGGATCACAATTCCACAAGAAATTTGATCAGATCACCAAAAGGGTAAAATGGTCATTTTTAGGGTTTTGACTGCACAAAGGCCATTCTTGACTGTTTGACCTAACCAATGGCAAACCAAGCTCACATATGTACTCAAGGACTCAATGACATTGTCTTGACCCACTCAACAAGTTCAAAAGATCTCAAATGCATAGGATTGACAGATGAATTTTTCAGTCAACTGATCAAAATTTGATTGTATACTGAAAAGTCAAACTTTGACTTTTTGGTCAAAATCAAGTTCCAAGGGTCATTTTTCATCAAGACATGTCAAATTATGAAGCTTGTTCATCAAGAAACCCAAAAATGCAAATTAGGGTTTAAAATGGAAAAATTTCATAACTTAGAATTTTTCTAAGTTATGAAAATTTTCTTATTTTTTCCTAACTTTGTCCCATTTTTTAACCAAGATGAAAATGGATTCAAACAAAACTTGAAACATGAAAGTTGTAGTCCATCACAAAGTCTACAACTTTGATTCACAAAGTTTTCTCAAAAGAAGCTTGTATCTCAATTTATGATTTTTGGAACAAGGGTACCTAAAACTTTTAACTTAGAGAAAATTTGCCCTAATCTAGGCAGAATTTTGACCCATCTTCTTGGCCATTTTTCACATAGTTACACTTGGATTTTCAAGTTGCATTACAAAGATGTATTGTAGTACATGTTCTAAGCTTTCCAAATTGTCCAAGAACTCTTCAAACACCCTTGTGGTTAGAGAGAATCGAATTCTTGAAGTTGGCAAAAACTCACTTTTGTCCATGGCCAATGCATGTCCATAACAACTTGCAATTCTGATCTAGCTAGCTTGGTTCAACATTACAGGCCTCAAAACCAATTTGTACTCCATAATTTAATGCCAATCCATCAGTCTAAGCCTTTGTTTTGTTCACTTGGACATTATACACAAGATTAAGCCTTAAGTAGAAAAAGGCAAATTGCCATTTTTGCCTAATTTCACTTTATGTCAAAACCAAATCCTTGAAGCATGGGGGCCAGATCTTTGAGGAAAGATCAAGTCCACTAATTCCAGTAACCAAGAACAAAAGTTGCAGCATGATAGGAGGGCTTGTACAGGGCTATAACATTTTTCCTTTCTCTTGCTTCAAGTAGAAGAAAACTTGCAAAACACAAGCAACCTCTCATATTTGTTAACACAAGCTTACAAGAACTTTGTGAACAAATTCCATACCTCCAAACAAACCTAAAGCACGACCCTTTTACCCCTAAAACCTCCTCATACTCAGAACCACTGTTTTTCTGCAAAACAAGGCAGGCTCTGCATTTTGCAAGCCACAACAAAATTCCATCGTGCGTTTTGTCCCAAGATAGTTCCAACACCTTCCAATCAACTCACCTGAACTATCCCAGGCACCCATTGCAAGCTGTAACACCTCTAACACACTTTACCATTTTCATTTCAAAGCTCTGCAGGTTGAGTTCTACAACACGATTCAAGTTGTTTCAAAGCAAGCCAAGCATTGGAGAAGCTTCCTTGGACCTCAGGCAAGCTCAACAGAAGCTCAAACACCATTGAAGGTTGCTACATTGTCTAGCTCAAAGTCAACTGAAACAGGTATTTCATGGACTTCTATCTCCCTATTTAGGAATGGTTAGTCTTAGGTTTGTGAATGAAAAATGCTGTACTCATAGCCCTGAAGCCATACATATGCTTAGTTTTCATTTACATTAATCGTGCTGAGAGAATTTCACTCATGAACTTTATGAAAAAACTAGGTTAGAATTTAGGGCCAGAGAAATTCTCTCTGGTCTTTGAGAGTTAATCCAAGTTTTTTATATGGTTAGATTCGTTATTTGATGCTCTACAAGTTTCATGTTTTGAGTTTTGTCAAAAGATCAAAGAATCAGGAGATACAGGTTGGGGTAGCTAGCGCGCATTTTTTCAAATTCTGTTGGACAGAGGAAGAAGATGAAGTAGTTGGGCTGGGCCTGGCTACTTCCTATTTTTGGCACCCCCCACTTTCAGTTTCACACCCCATGGCTCATTTTCTTATATTTTGATATTTTTGCATTTTTATTTTCTTTTCTGACTTTAATATTTTATTTTCAAATATAAAAAATGATCCAAAAATATTTTTATATTTTTTTGCATTTATTTGGTATTTATTTTATTTATTTCCACCATAAAAATGTTTAAATACTTTATGTTGTTTTGTTTAAATCTAAAAATAATGTAAAAAATATGTTTATTTTCATTTTTATTTTTATGCATATTTGAAAATATTTTCTTGAAATATATACATTTTTGTAAATAATTTATTTCAATTTTTTTTTCACATTTAATATATTTAATGTATAAATATACTTATATATATTTTATCTTATTAGGTAATTAGGTCAAAAATACAAAAAAGGTTACATTTTCATTTTTATTATTATTTTGGACCAAAAATGTCATTTTTACAATATACTTTTATTTTTTTTTATAAATTAGTATATTATTGCACATAATTAATAAATAATTTTTTACTTATTAAGAATTAGGTTTCTTGCCCTAAATAGGAAAAATAATTAAAATTGATCTTCTTTATTTTACTTTTCACATTGAAAAATTACTTTTTATATACTAAAAACATTTTGGCATAATGCATTTTGTTTACATTTATTTATTGTATTTATTTCAATTATTGTACATTTAAATATTGTATCTTGTACATTCGATATGATTGTAATAAGTTAGAATTTATTTTCTTGTCAAATACTCCCAATTCAAATTTGTACCCCCCTCCCTATATCATGTTGTAATAGTGTAGCTTTTAAATTCTCGCACATTTAAAAAGCTTCCAATTATGCCATGCTTAGACCTAGGGTTTGTATGTAAATAAAATCAACAATTAGTTTGACCTAATCCAAGATAATATGCATGAAAAAATAAACACAATGCACACTTGCACCCCTAGGGTTACAATCCACTTGTTGCCTTCAAAAATGGGCCATGGTTGCATGTTGAGTACTTTGGCAAAACAAAAACAAACAAAAAGATCATAGTCCCTCGATGACGCTATCTGAGTTGCCTAAACAAAATGATCAAGTCCCTCAAGAAAATTGCCAAAGATACTTAACACTATTGCTATCATGGTCTATACGATGACCCGCGCCTGTCCCGTTAACATCCTAACACAAGGTTGTTCACCAAATACAATGGTGAAACAACACTATTAAAAGGGTTAAAAACATAAGAAAGATCTTCGAGTAAAATAGGGTATATAGCTCTTAGTTATTTGATCAAGCTTGCAAAAACATCCTTGCTACTTTTCAAAACACACTCCACAACACAATTTCAAAACCCTACTTTCAAACATTGAAAACCTTTTAAAAGACAAAAACACCTTTGTATACATTCAAACAAGAATCATTACAAAGGTTGCCACAACGATGGCCTCTTTTCAAAACATTTTCCAAAATCGTACACAAAGCACCATTTCAAACAATTGAAAAGCACCATTTCAAACAATAGAAATGCAAAGCAAGTGATTGTTGGCTCCTAAATTCGACACCTTTGATTTGATTGATGGCAGCCATTAAAAGTTGAAAGATGCTTTCGACTGGCTAAGCCTGTCGAAGTGCCCGTCGAAAGATGGCAAAATACTTAGAAGATTTCTTCCAAGGAAGAAGGCTGATTGCCTTCGACGTCGAAGGAGTTTTCGTCGAAGACGTTTCTTGATGAAAGTGTTCGATGGTCCAGAGTGGAGCAGTTTGAAATTCAAAGCTTTGGGGGGAAAACGGTTTCCAGCAGTTACTACGTGCAAACGTGCAAGGATCTGGAGCGTCGAGCATGGAGAACGTGCCAAGTGGCTTAATCTCGAAGCAGTGTAACTGCCCGACGGTTACTTGGAATGTTTTAGTATAAATAGGAATAGACATGCATTTTCTCGTGGGTGTTCACAAATAGATACATAGTCACTCATTTAGATTCAAGTACCCAGTGTGAGCGAAAGAATTGTTGAGAAATGTATGCGTGAAACACCAATTTTATCAATTAAAGTCATTTACTTTTCCAGTATTTTACTTGCTTTTCTCCTTTAAATTCCTGTCGAACCTTTACTTTAAAGCCTTGTTTATTTTACCAAGCCTTTCCTTTATGCAATTTACTTGAAACATTTTACTTAAAGCCTTATCCACCTTAATCAAACTTCAAAATCAACCTATGTCCATAGGATCAATCTGATCGATCCTGCGAGTAACCAAATAAGTAACCATTTGGAGGATCAGCGGTTGTTTACCAAAACCCAAGGTAAACAAATTGGCACACCTGATGGGACAGTGTGTTGATTGTTGAAAAATAATCTCATCTTTTCGAGTTGTATGTTATTGAGGAGTGGTAGAATATACACTAACGATAACAATACTGCCAGAAGAAGGGAAGAGATGGCGAATCCGCCAAACAATAATGAAATTCCACAAACGAGTGTGGGAGCAACGGTTAATATGACCGTAAGTGAAGCGACGAATGTTGGTTCGACACCAGCAGTGTCAGTCACAACCACGGGGCCAATAACTTCGTTTTCAGGCCCCAGAATACCTTTGGGAACTCCCCCTCCAAGGGGAAATATAGGCACAAGGCCTGTGGTTCCCCCAGGATTTATTCCATTCTATGGTATGCCAACTTCTGAAGTGGCAAGCCTGACGAATGCTGCGTCCACTTATTCAGACCCTTTCGTGAGTGCCTCTTCGCCACTCCAAGGCTCTGGAGTAGGCATGGCGAATAGAAATAGGACCCAACTCTTAGGAGGAACGTCCCAAGTAGCCCATGGCCTTACAAATGCCTCGACAGCAGTCCTGAGGCAACAGATGGACGAAAGCAACCATGATATGGTGCAAATGTTGGCACAAACTTTGAGTACAGTGCTAAATCCTCTAATACAAAATACTACTCAATCGAATCAGCAAGTTACAGCGCAAATGACGCGTTTGGCTGACTTCTTTGGAGTACCCCCACCTATTCGACAGCCCCAAAGGGCGCAAATAAGAGGAAATCAGGGAATATTTGTAGAGGAAGAAACCACCATTAATCAGGCTCAACAGCCTGTAGAACAACCTGTCGAAGAACCTAGGGTAATAGCCCCAGAGGTAAGGTTAGTTAACAGAAACCAAAATGCTGACGAAGTGGTTCAGCATATCCAACACCAAAACATGGGTTTGGAAAATAATTTGGCAACCATGATCGAAAGGATCATGAATCAGAATGGGATGAACATGGGCTTTCGAAGGCCCAACTTTACATCTCCATTGTCAGAATACGTATTACAAACGGACTTACCTCCTAGGAGCAAAGTCCCCAAATTTACTAAGTTCTCTGGGGACACGACAGAATCTACTGTCGAACATGTGGCGAGGTATTTGATCGAAGCAGGAGACATTTCAAATAATGAAAACCTAAGGATCAAATACTTCCCAAGTTCCTTAACCAAGAACGTTTTTACTTGGTTCACAACTCTACCCCCCAATTCGATCCACCATTGGACCCAGTTGGAAAGATTGTTCCATGAACAATTCTATATGGGGCAAACCAAGATAAGCCTGAAAGAACTGGCGAGTGTGAAGAGACGTTTCACTGAACCTATAGACGAATATCTGAATAGGTTTAGGTTGCTTAAGGCGAGATGTTTTACACAAGTGCCAGAACATGAGTTGGTCGAAATAGCCGCAGGCGGTTTAGATTATTCCATTAGGAAGAAGCTAGATACCCAGTACCTAAGAGACATGGCCCAAATGGCCGATAGAGTTCGACAGGTCGAACGCCTCAAAGCTGAAAAAGCTAAGGCAACGAAAACTCACAAAAGAGAGAGAATAGCGTACGTTGAGATGGATGACGAAGATCTGGAATCCTTCGACGATACTTTAACTGTCGAAGAAGGAGAAGTCGATTTAGCAGAACTAAAACAAGGGCCTCCATACTCTTGTAAACAGTTAGTCCCCTCAAACGGGAAAAATCCCATTGGTCCGGATAGGACCAACGATAGGTTCCCAAAAAAGACTTATAGTTTTGATATTACAAAATGTGATGGAATATTCGACTTGCTAGTTAAAGATGGCCAAATGATAGTACCCCCTGGGGTAAAAGTGCCTCCTCTTGATCAAAGAAAGAAGAGAGGTTTTTGCAAATATCATAATTTTTTGGGCCATAAAACTTCTCAATGTTTTCTTTTCAGGAATCTTGTGCAAGACGCTATTGAGGAAGGGAGATTAAAGTTTGCTGACAAATCCCCCATGGCTGTCGACTCCAATCCACTGAAGGCTGAAGCCCACTATGCAGAACCCTCTGAGGTGAACATGATAGAGGCAACCAGGATCCAGTCGAAGAAGCCAGGCATTACCATGGTCGAAGTCTCAAAGGACCACATCAACATGCCAATCTTTGGCAGTTTTTCTGGAAATTTATCCAGGAAGACAATTGAGGCTGTCCAGAAAGCGGTCGAAGACCCGAAGTCGAAGACTGCTGAAGCACAAAAAACTGGACCAAAGCCCAGTTCCCACTTGGCCACTGTACAAGGCCAGACGGAGAATCTGGAGACACAAATGAAGCAACTAACTCTTGCTAATAAGGATACAATGAATATCAACATGGTTGAACTTTCTGACCCTAAAGCTTCAGAAGAAGCCATAAGGCAAGAGCAGGCAAATAAAACGGCTTTCCCTAGGGAAAACGAAAACTTGGCAGATTTTTTACAAAGATGCCAGAAGAAGAAATCAGAGGTGATGCTGTGTCCAAGATGCAGTTCTATCTTTGATAAAAAAGCTGCTGAGCACATACAAGGCGTGAGAGCAGCGAACAAGAGAAGGGAGAATGCTGACCTTCGACATGATCCCAGAAGGGGTTCTAATCAAGACAAGAGGCCATTGACTTTTAGGCCTCCAACAAATGTACCAGTAGACACTTGGTACAAAACATCTGGCCGGAAAAGGCCAAGTGAAGAGAAATGGCATTCTTTTGATGTGCCAAGAGGTTCCTCTTTAATTCAGAAGAAAGAGCCTCAAGTTGCTGCACCCAAGGTTGCTCAAGTGTCCAGCAATTACAAAGGAAAAAATCCTATGTCACGATCCCAATGGAGGAGATATCAAAGAAGGCGAAAAGCTGAAAGGGAGGCTGCCAACGAACCTAAGGCAGAAACTAGTTCGAATGTGCCTCAAAGGAAACAAAGAAAGCCTCTTGAGAGAGAACCAGTTACCAACAGGCTAGTTTGGCCTAACCAAAGTGAAGTTGAAGACGAAGATGATGCTGAGTCCGACGATACTCTGGATATAATGGTGAATATTGTTTCAGTACTGCCTAGGGAATTCAATCGACAGGTAGAAGTCGAAGCCAGTGACTGGGAGGTGGAACAAGAAATGGCCAAACATAGGCCAGTGTGCTATTTTGTCATGGACAATGGCACTACAGAGGAACAAAATGGCTTCTTCGAGCCACCTACAGAGGCGATGAAGAATCACCTCAAACCTTTGTTCATAAGGGCTAAGCTCGAAGAGACCACTGTGAACAAAATATTGGTCGACTGTGGGGCCACTATCAATATTATCCCTCATTCTATGCTAAGGAAGATTGGCAAAAGGGATGAAGAAATCAAACCTCACAATATGGTCCTGTCCAACTATGAGGGAGGCATTGGGACCACCATGGGAGTGATCCAGCTAGACATAAAAGTTGGGTCGATCCTTCGACCAACAATGTTCATGGTCATATCGGCCAAACCTAACTACAACCTTTTGTTAGGCCGTGAGTGGATTCATGGTGTAGGTGCTGTGCCTTCATCGATGCATCAAAGGCTGCTTCTATGGCGTCCAGATGGGATGGTCGAAAACATAGAGGCAGATCAAAGCTACTACCTTGGCGAAGTGAATCACTTGGGTGTGGCAGATTTCGACAAAAACTTGGCTCACATAGGGCCATGTCCAACTCCTGACTTCGACATGGCGCCAGCGCCAAACACCTTTTGTTCCCTATACCTGCATCCTGAGCATGGTTTCCAATGGGACAAAGAAGACTTGTCCCACATAGACTTCAGTGGGTTAACTGATATCCAACCAACTGGTTGGGGAAGTGAATTCAGTGATAATGACTGAGTCACAATCTCTGAAGCGAATTTCGGCTTATGTGGCCGAAACCAAGATGATAACGGCTCTCGAAGCCGAAGTAAAGTACATGGCCACACAGGCCAATGATCAACAATTATCTGCTGTTGGCCCAGGAAAGGATTTCGATCCAAGACCTCCTGATATCATGCTAGATGAAATGCAGGAACAGAGGCTCGACGCCATCTATGACGATGAGCCTTTGGGCTTCGAAAAGGATCCCTTGGCGAACAACATTAAGATGTTAGCACAAGACCCTTTAGAAGAAATCAACTTAGGCGAAGGATCAGAGAATAGGCCAACTTACATCAGCGCCAAAATTGATCCAGAACTTAGGTTGGAAGTAATCCAATTGCTGAAAGAGTTTAAAGACTGTTTTGCATGGGATTATGACGAAATGCCGGGTCTCGACAGAGGATTGGTAGAACTTCAGTTGCCAATCAAACCTGGAAAGAAGCCAATCAAGCAAAATCCAAGACGCTTCGCTCCAGAAATATTGTCGAAGATCAAAACGGAGGTCGAAAGACTTCTGAAATGCAAATTCATCCGTGTTACAAGGTATGTCGAATGGATTGCAAATATTGTGCCAGTAATTAAGAAAAATGGCACATTAAGGGTGTGCATAGATTTCAGAGATTTGAATGCTGCCACCCCCAAAGATGAATATCCTATGCCTGTGGCGGAAATGCTAGTCGATTCTGCCGCTGGCTACGAATACCTGAGTATGCTCGATGGTTATTCAGGATATAATCAAATATTCATTGCTGAAGAGGATGTGTCGAAAACAGCTTTTCGATGCCCTGGGGCCTTAGGCACTTACGAATGGGTAGTGATGCCTTTTGGCCTAAAGAACGCTGGGGCAACGTACCAGCGAGCAATGAATACTATCTTCCATGATTTTATTAACACTTTTATGCAAGTTTATATTGATGATATTGTTATAAAATCTGTTTCCAGGAAGAGTCACATTGACCACCTTCGACAATCATTCGAAAGAATGAGAGAACATGGTCTGAAGATGAACCCTTTGAAGTGTGCGTTCTGTGTGAAAGCTGGAGATTTCTTGGGTTTCGTTGTCCACAAGAAAGGAATCGAAATCAATCAGAACAAGACGAAGGCAATTTTGGAAGCGAAAGCGCCATCGAATAAGAAGGAATTGCAATCTCTCTTAGGCAAGATAAATTTCTTGAGAAGGTTTATATCTAACCTAAGTGGGAAAGCTCAGGCCTTTTCACCCTTACTTCGACTGAATAAAGAGGGGTTCGAATGGGGGCAAGAGCAGCAAGAAGCCTTCGACAAAATCAAAGGGTACCTCACTAAGCCACCTATTTTGGTGCCTCCTTGTAGTAATAGGAGTATGAGATTGTACATAGCTGCATCTGACAAAACTCTGGGAAGTATGTTAGCCCAAGAGGATGAGAATGGAGTCGAAAGACCCATTTATTATCTCAGTCGAGTTTTGAATGATGCAGAAACTAGATATAGCGAAGTTGAAAAATTGTGTCTATGTCTGTATTTCTCTTGTACAAAACTCAAGCAATATATAAAACCAGTTGATGTTTATGTTTCGTCTCATTTTGATGTTTTCAAATATATGTTGTCGAAACCTATCTTGCATAGTCGAATTGGCAAGTGGGCATTAGCATTGACTGAATACTCCTTGACCTTTATGCCTCTTAAGGCAGTAAAAGGACAAGTGGTTGCAGACTTCATAGTCGACCACTCAATTCAAGTCGAGGATATTAATTATGTGGAGATAGAACCTTGGAAATTCTACTTCGATGGTTCCAGCCATAAAAATGGAACAGGAGTAGGAGTCTTGATTATTTCTCCAGACAAAATTCCAACAACATTCAATTACCAAATAGAAGGTTCTTGTTCGAACAACGAGGCTGAGTATGAAGCTCTAATTACTGGCCTTGAAATATTATTGGAATTGGGGGCAACTCGAGTCGAAATAATGGGAGACTCAGAGTTAGTCATCAAGCAAGTCACAAAGGAGTATAAATGCATAAGAGAGAATCTCATTATGTACTTTGTGATAGCAAAT
Source organism: Vicia faba (assembly GCA_948472305.1). NCBI lineage: Eukaryota > Viridiplantae > Streptophyta > Magnoliopsida > Fabales > Fabaceae > Vicia > Vicia faba. The sequence continues at coordinate 932,611,093 of OX451736.1, read as the reverse complement.
CGTTTATTGAAACAATTTGAAAGTGTCAATATTCGACACATACCCAGAGTCGAAAATCAAATAGCCAATGACTTGGCACAAATTGCATCAGGGTACAAGATTTCAAAAACGAGATTACAAAGAGCAATCGAAGTTCGAGAAAAGATAAAGGCAACTTGTCTATCACCATCAGACTTGGAATCGACGAGGCTAGGTTATGCTGATCACTCAAACTTCGAGATTTCGTTCATTGATAATTTGTCAGAGCAAGATTGGAGGAAACCCATTGTGGACTATCTTCAAAATCCAGGAGCTCCGACAAAACGAAAAACAAAATACAGGGCGTTGAGTTTTGTACTCATGGGAAATGAGTTATTCAAGAAGACGCCTGAAGGGGTGTTGCTGAAATGTTTAAGTGAAACTGAAGCGTACATAGCCCTTTCGACTACGCATGCTGGGGCATGTGGGGCTCACCAAGCAGGCCATAAGATGAAATGGTTGTTGTTTCGACAAGGACTATATTGGCCCACTATGCTGAAAGATTGTGTTGAGTTCGCCAAAGGTTGCCAAGAGTGTCAAGTTCATACAGGCATCCAGCATGTACCAGCAAGCGAACTTCACTCGATAGTGAAGCCTTGGCCCTTTCGAGGATGGGCGTTGGATCTTATTGGAGAGATTCGACCAGCATCATCAAAGAGTCAGAAATACATATTGGTAGGCATTGATTATTTTACTAAATGGATCGAAGCTGTCCCTTTAGTCAATGTAGACCAAGAAAATGTCATTGATTTCATTCAAAAGAACATTATATTTAGGTATGGAATCCCTGAGACAATAACAACTGATCAAGGTTCAGTTTTCACTGGTCGAAAGATGCAGGAATTTGCTCAGGAAACAGGTTTCAAACTCCTAACATCCACGCCTTACTATGCACAGGCGAATGGTCAAGTCGAAGCAGCTAACAAAGTAGTGATTGGCTTGATAAAGAAACATGTTGGGAAGAAACCAAAGAATTGACATAAGACGTTAGACCAGATTTTATGGGCTTGTCGAACGTCCCCAAAAGAAGCCACTGGTACAACGCCATATAGGCTAACCTTTGGCCATGATGCAGTGTTGCCAGCAGAAATTTGTCTTCAATCTGCAAGAGTTCAGAGGCATTATGATATTCCTTCTGAGGTTTATTGGAATATGATGTTAGATGAATTGGTGGATTTAGACGAAGAGAGATTACACGCTCTCGACTTACTCAGGCTTCAGAAGAAAAGAGTAGAAGACTCTTATAATAGAAAGGTAAAACCTAAGGTATTTTTGCCTGAAGATTTAGTTTGGAAGGTAATTCTTCCCATGGATCGACGGGATCGAAGCATGGGAAAATGGTCACCCAAATGGGAAGGACCCTTCAGAGTTATCCAAACTTTTTCTGGTGGAGCCTATGAGGTCGAAGAGATAAGTGGTGATAAAAGGCTCTTGAGAGTAAATGGTAAATATTTGAAAAAATATAAGCCTATACTTCAAGAGATAAAAATAAAATAATAAAAGAAACAAACTAAAATAACCATAAAAATGCCAAAATGGAAATTTTATTAATTTCAGCCAAAATGGCAATTGTTGTCGAAAACGATTACAGAAGATGGTTACAAGAGAGAATCAATCAAAAGGTAAGAGAATTCTTGAGTCGAAGATACTTGGCATACTGCAGCTCCAACCTCTTTTTGCACCAAGAGTTTTCTTGCACCAGTTTGGCAATTTGAGCGTCGAGGCTTTGAGCCCTCTCAGCGAATTCCAGGCCTTGCTTGATCTCAGTCTGGCTCTCAGTGTCTGGGATGGTCGAAAGAATTTCCTCCTGGAGTACAGTGTTGGCGTTTATCTTCGCCTCTATCTCTGCAATTTGTGCTCGGAAGGAGACATTCTCTCGCTCAATAGCATCGACCCTTTCCTGTGCAGACGCTTTCTGTTTCGACAACTCGGCAATTCGAGAAGTCGAATCTGAGACAGCAGTCCACGCAGATGAGCTTTTGCCATGCAGCACTTCGAGCTGACTGTTAAAACCTCGTTGGCACCTGTAATCCGCTGAGACTTGATCAATCATAGAATGTAATTCCATGATTAAGTCTGAGATTTCTGGGGCTACAGCTTCGAAGTCAACAGCATTCAAAACCTCTTTCAAGCATGATGGAGCAGTGGGGTCCCCCTCTAAAGTCTTCATTAAATCTCTCTTGAAGAACTGGGCCTTAACCTTCGCCAACGCATCATCAAGAGGAGAAGTTTCAGTAGATTTCCCCGACAGGGTAGGAATTTCCTGACTAGTGTCAGAAGAACTCTTACTCTCGATGATTGCATTGAGGTAGCGGACAGGGTCAGTTTGTTTCAAGATTTCCAAGTCCTCTTTTGACCTGTGCTTTGAGGAGGTGACCCTTGCCACAGTATTATCTTGGGCTTGAGGCTGTTGAATGCTGAGTGCCTCGTTTGGTTGCTTTTCGACTTGGACTGAGGCGGTACTAGCGTCGACTTGTGGTTCTTCGTTAACATCACCTTGGGGTCCTTCGCCAGCGTCATTTTGTGGCTCTTCGCTAGCGTCACCTTGGTGTTCTTCGCCAGTACCACCTTGGTGCTCTTCGTCAACAGCATCTTGATTCTCTTCGCCATTGCCTTGGTCTCTTCCTTCAGGATTCTCTTCTGACGACAAGTCCACCACAGGAACCGTTTCTGGCTGTGTTGCCTCCACCATAGTTTCTTCTGTTGTCTTCTCCACTGTTTCAGCATTGGCCTCATTCTCAGTGTGGGCTTCGTCATTGCCCAAATCTTTTTCCTGAGGCCTGCTAAGGTCAGCAGATTCTAGAGTTTCTGAAGTCCTTGGTGGGGAACTTTCAGTAGTGTCCTGAAAAGGAGAAAGAAGACAAATCTTCAGATGTCGAAAGAGATACAATCGAATACTGGTATATATGCCTAAAATAGATTACCTGTGGATTAACTTCAGCCCCAGGGCTGGAATTATCACTTTCGACAGGCTTGGTAAGAAGAGCGTTCAGTTCCTCCTCAGTTGGCTCCTCGATGATCACTGCAGGTGGCCTAGGCTTTCTCACAGCGACCTTTATTCTGACAGTTCGACCTTCAGGGGCAGGAGTAGGAACAGAAGCGCCCTTCGTTAACTTTCGCCTCTTTAAGGGAGTAGGAGGGGAATCACTTTCGTCATCACTCCCCGATTCGACCACCAATGCTGCCCTTTTCTTGGGCGAAGGGGCCTAGAAAACCAATAGGAATTCGATTGAATAATTACATCGAAAATAAAAAATCGAAAGCCAGAAGAAAATGAAGAAAATCTGGTTACCGATGCAGGAGGCCTCCTCGAAGAGCCTTCCCCCTGTTGGTTGCCTGTTGTCTTCGCCGGCGCTATAGTCTTCGCCGGCGGTGGAGGTTTTGTCGAAGGGACTCCTCCTTGTGGGCCTTCTGTAGCCTTCTTGGCTAGGGGTTTTCGAACAACTGGAAGCGAAAAGGAAATTTAACAGGCTAACAGTCGAAGAGAAAGATAAAAAGTAATGTGAGAGTATGAACTTACATTTCTTCACTTTGTCCAACACAAGGACAAAAGACTTCTGCAACTCTGCCATGAAGTCCTTCTCGTCGAAGAAGTACTCAGCATAATAGCTTCTCCACCACTCCTCAAAGGATGGTGAGCAAAGGAAATTAAGCTGGTAGTCAAACAGCGAGAGGATTGTTCGACCAGCATATCTTCCGATATGCTTGATGGCAGTGTCTTCTGTATAATCGTTGCAGAAGTACAACATTGACTTCTCTCTTTGAAAAATAGGAGAAGGCAGGGTTTGGATGATACCAAACTGGCGAGATACCAGATTTGGTTGATAGGCGAGCAGACTCAAATGAGTCTTGGAACTCTTAAATCGAAGAGGCATGATCCTGGGTGTCAGGAACGCCTCCCAAAGTACAGTGTGCTCATCGACATTGGGACCACTCGACTCCTTTGGATGTGGCCTTGTAAACCATGCTGACCCCACCCTCCGTTGAGCAAATGGAGCCATAGTTGAAACAAATTCCTTCCTTTGAGCGAACATCAGAACGAAGTTAGTGAAGGTTTGTTGAAACTCCAGCCCATCTTCCACAGGTGTCAGTAGAGCCAGCCTAATTCCTTCGATACGTCTATTAGCTATCGCTGGGGCTTGTTCATTTATCTGAATCTTCTTGGGTAAGAAAGATTCGAAAGTGGCGTTGAGCCACAGTTGAAGTAGCCAGAAAGGCCCAACGAGCAGCAAGCTGGCCCTATCTTCGATATGTTTCAAGAGAGTAACCCCATTGCTGATTGAGTCATAAAGACTGGCCAGAATTAGTTCTGCCAAACAAATGTTTTGGCGGTGATGCAGTTGGGTGGCAAGAGTGACCATCTTTTTGGTCACTTGTAGAGACTTCGAGCAAAACACAAAGCGAGTTAGCCATAAGGCTAGAAACGCTATGTGTTCGACATCCGACACTGTATCCGTCGACCTGTCGTGATAATGGTTGATAAAGGTGGTGTATGTTGGCTTGGTCTCAGAGAAGCCAATTTGGTCCTCCGACATCTCCTCCGGGTTGAAGTAATCTCCGGTTGGTCGAAGGCCAGTAATGGCCGCTACGTCGAAGAGTGTGGGGGTTAACATCCCACATGGAAGGTGAAAGGTGAAGTGAGAGTAATCCCAAAACAACAGCGAAGCTATAAGCATCTCTGGGGAGTAGTTTAAGCCCGTCTTCGACAGCATTACTAGGTCGAAGATTCCCATTTCCTTCCATACTGGAGTTTGATGTTTCTCCAACTTTGTTAGCCAAGCAATATAGTCAGAGGTCAGATTAGGGCAAGACCTGAAGACCCTAACACTTCTGTTGAAGAAACGGAGGTCGATTTTCTCGCGTGTAGGGTCTTCGTTGTCTTCTGCATCCTTTTTGGCGCATGCTACTGGCTTGAGTTTCTCGACGATGGGGAAATAGCTCTTGATCTTCAGAGCTTCAGAGATGCTTGGGTTCATGGGGCCAGACATTGCGAAGATCTGGTTGGAGTATCCAACCGGAATCATCAAGTGACGCGAGTAAGCATCGCGAACGGAGATGTCAGAAGGTTCAGGAACCCTTCGTTTCCCTGTAGAGTTCACTACCGGAGCAGTAACAAAGACTTTGGGTTTAACAAGTTGTTCAGTTGGTGCGTTAGTCTTGGGGGCAGTAGAAGCAGAGGCCATTGTTGAGGATGAAGATGAAGTGAAAAAGGAAGAGTTTTTCTGCAAAGAGAGCAAGTTTGTACGAAAGCAAGGGAGTTTGAGGGCTAGTTTGCGTAAAAAGTCCCACAATGGGATATTCACTACTGTTTATAGTAGTGGGAGAAATTCCCAATAACGAGGACATTAAATGTCATTTAATGCTGCAGGAATTAGTGGGATGCGTGGCAGCATCCTGTTGTTTTGGCCGTTTCTGCAGAAACAGAGAGACGCAGCGTGCGTCCTCGTTTTTGGGATTTGTCATAATGACAAATTTTGAAGTGACGTTTGGTACTGCACGCCGTACTGAAAGTGACGTCCTAGGATCAAATCAATGATGGTTTCTTGGGATTGCCAATAGTTGGTAAAAAGCAACCAAAAGTGCACAAGTTAACTTGTGACTAAGCGTGGAAAAACAGGTGTCGAATGGCGTTTTCAAAGAATGCCTTTTTCTTTCAGAGTCGAAATAAGGCATTCTTGGGGGGCAATTTGTTGGCTCCTAAATTCGACACCTTTGATTTGATTGATGGCAGCCATTAAAAGTTGAAAGATGCTTTCGACTGGCTAAGCCTGTCGAAGTGCCCGTCGAAAGATGGCAAAATACTTAGAAGATTTCTTCCAAGGAAGAAGGCTGATTGCCTTCGACGTCGAAGGAGTTTTCGTCGAAGACGTTTCTTGATGAAAGTGTTCGATGGTCCAGAGTGGAGCAGTTTGAAATTCAAAGCTTTGGGGGGAAAACGGTTTCCAGCAGTTACTACGTGCAAACGTGCAAGGATCTGGAGCGTCGAGCATGGAGAACGTGCCAAGTGGCTTAATCTCGAAGCAGTGTAACTGCCCGACGGTTACTTGGAATGTTTTAGTATAAATAGGAATAGACATGCAGTTTCTCGTGGGTGTTCACAAATAGATACATAGTCACTCATTTAGATTCAAGTACCCAGTGTGAGCGAAAGAATTGTTGAGAAATGTATGCGTGAAACACCAATTTTATCAATTAAAGTCATTTACTTTTCCAGTATTTTACTTGCTTTTCTCCTTTAAATTCCTGTCGAACCTTTACTTTAAAGCCTTGTTTATTTTACCAAGCCTTTCCTTTATGCAATTTACTTGAAACATTTTACTTAAAGCCTTATCCACCTTAATCAAACTTCAAAATCAACCTATGTCCATAGGATCAATCTGATCGATCCTGCGAGTAACCAAATAAGTAACCATTTGGAGGATCAGCGGTTGTTTACCAAAACCCAAGGTAAACAGTGATCTAAGTAAGTAACTAAGAGCCCATGGATAACCATGGATAGAAAGGGTTCTAATACCTTCCATTTATATAATATACTCCCCGAACCCAAGAAAACATCTCAAAGGTCTTTCCTGTGCTTTTTGACCTTTCCTTAGGATAAAATAAAAAGTCGGTGGCGACTCTTGATAAACCGAAACATTTGCGAACACAAAATGCAAAATCCCAAGTCAGTTCTCCCACCGTATCACAGAAAACATACAACATGTGTCAATCCGTGGCTCGCATGTGTCGATCTATAGAAGTATTTTTACTTCTATGTGTCGCCACATACTGAAAAAAGTAATTTTCCAAAAATGTTTCATCATGTGTCGACCTATGGACTCTATGCACCGACCTGTACTAAACAAAATATATATTTTCAAAAAATGCTTCAATATATGTCGACCTAAAGAACACGTATGTCGACATATGCGTATCTTTTTCATAAAAACACTTGACTTTCAACATGTAAAACATCTCTAACATGATTTTAAGTTTCCTAAAGATAAGAGGCACATCTAGACATAGTATGATAGGTCCAATATACACAAATGTTAAGTCCTAATTTTAACATCATTCAAAATATCTAAAAGGATAATGCACTCACAACAAGAAGACATCATTGTTTCTAGGCATAGGGCCACATGTCCAAGTTCCATTGCTAAACATTGCTAATTACGAGGAAGATATTTAATGTTCCTGTTTTCAATGTTATTCATGTCCCATTGAAGTTTTTCCCACTTTCTTCTGCAGAAGCCGAACTAAATACATGTATAATAAACCCTCATTCTACAAGTATGAACAAGGGCTTGGGACACAATTGTTCTGGTCTTCTTGCAATGCCTACGACGATAGGCCCAATAGTAAGCATTATGCAAAAACGCACGCTGGACATGTCACCCTAGTTAAGGGTTCGCGATTCTGGCCTCCAACATACTTCTCAACATTGGAACTTATCGAACAATCACCCACATAAGGCGTTGGATCTCATGGGGACAATTTTAACGCCTCGTCTTATATAAAATGCAACATGCACCATTTCAAGTATTCAGTCATTCATACATTCAAACTACTTTTAGATTCACTCACTTACTTGAGCATTAGAGTGATAACCTTTCAGATTTATTCATGCTCCGTCATACCAAAAATTCACTCCATTGTATCTAAACTCAAGTCCATTCAATATTCATCTATCTTTGGTTTCTGTATGAAACAAGTAATTTATTATAAATAAAGAAATAAAATAAAAAATAAAGGAAGATAAAAATCTATAAATAAAGTATGCATGATCAAGACAAAAATCTATAAATAAAATATGCATTCATAGAGAGGGATGACACACTCATCATACTTGTTGCACATTCTATTATTTCCTTCAATAGAAGAACCCCCAGTCCGAGGAAGGACCCACCTCAATGAAGGCATGATCAAGCCCACTATTGTCGATGAAGGCAAAGACAATAACCAATGACTCTTGATCGACCCACATAGTTGAGTTGTCTTTTATCACATCCAGAGTTTTTAGACGATAGTTATCCATTTAATAATCTCGCCAACATATAAAGAGAAACAAACATAAGTATATGAATCTGATATAAAATAAAAAGTTTCACATCCCCGTAAAAATTCATCTATAGCAAAAAAAATTTAATGGCCAGAAACCCTTAAGTAGATATCGCCACCTAATGTCCCACCATAGATGGTGAGGTTCTCCTTCAAAGGATGTTGATAGAGATAAAATAAGTCATAAACATAGAAAAGAGACTTCTCAAGATCCACAAGCATATAAAAAGGGAGATGGTAAGTCCAAGACTCTCTATATATCTTACAACAAAGGCAACAATATGATCCACGTTAATAGATATTAGGAAACACGAACCACACCACTAACGGTCGAGATCTTGCATTATATAAGTAAGAATACTTGAATACTCTAGTACAAGAAGGCATCATTGCTGCCAATAATAGGGCTTCACATCGAGGTTCCTCCACTAAATGTTGCTAATCATGAGGAAAATATTTAATGCACATGTTTCAATGTTACTAATGTCCCATCAAAGCTCTTCTACTTTCTTATGCTAGAAGCCGAACTAAAGACATGCACATCGAACTCTCATTCTACAAGTATGAACAATGGCTTGGGGAGCAACTCTTCTGGTCCGCTCGCAAAGCCCGGGACAAAAAGTCTAATTGCAAAGATTGTGAGGAAAGACACACATAACATGTGAGATTCACCTCAGTAAAGGGAACATGATTCCGACCTCCAATATACTTTCCACCGTTGGATCTTATCGAACGACCACCCATATAAGACACTGAATCTCATGGAGACAACTTTAGTTGTCAATCTTATATAAATTTAACATGTGTCATTTCAAATATTCATTTATTCATACATTCAAACTACTTTCTGACTCACTGACTTGGATGTTGAAATTTTAATCTTATAGATTTCTCCCCATGTCATCATACCAGGAATTCACTCCACCATATCAAAATTCAAGTCCACTCAATCTTCATCTATCTTTGGTTTTTGTATGTAACAAATAATTTATTATAAATAAAGAAATAAAATAAAAAATAATATTTAAAAAAGAAGAAATAATAATATTAAAAATAATAAAAGTTATTTATTTTCGGTAAGTGTCAAAATTCTAAATACAACAAATAAAAAAAAAGAGAAAAAAGAATATGCATTTTTTACACTGTCAATCAATTAAAGATACATATCTAATTTGAATATAATTTTAATTTTTAAAAGCTAATATGATACGATAAATATAAGAATTTTAATTGGTTATAAGTGTAAAATTGATTTATAGTGTGAGTACATTTCCTTTAACCTCTGAAAAGAAATGAAAAAGAGTAGTATTATTTATTTTAATTTTTTTAATGTAAAATGAACTAGTATGTTTTATAATTTGTGAGAAATTAAGAAGCTCTTGTATAATTTGAGAATAGAGGCACGTGCGGTTCATTCACCTCTTTAAATCCGTTCGTTTCCGACACACGTGCATGTGGCAACCACACGTCTTCGCAGCTCTTCTCATCTTCCGGTACTCTCTCTCTCTCTCTCTCTCTCTCTCTCTCTCTCTCTCTCTCAACGCTTTCGGTTTTCAATTTTTCTTCTTCTGAATTCAATTGTATTCGTTTTCTTTTCAATGAATGAAATGAATGCATTTATCGTTAGGTTTTTGTATTCATCCATTCATGCTTCATAATTTCTCAAATATTGAGTTATTATTGATTGATTGGTAGCCACTTGTTATTATTATTGATTAAGTTACAATTATCTATTACAATTCATGTTTCTGTGTTGTCTGAATTTGAAGCTCTAGAGCCTTCCAATCCTTGATATTGTATTTGCATTTCTAGCTCTAGAAGCTTCCAATCCTTGTTACCATATGGAAATTTCTGATGTTAATAAGTAGCAAATAGCAATCTTGTCTTATATTTCTTTGTGTATTATTGACTAATGTAATTGTAAAGTGTTTCTTTGGGGAAAAAAAACATAGTTGCTATGTTATATGATTAATTTCGTGTGATTTGTAGATTTTTCACCTTGTTGCTAGAAGCAATTGTTTCAACAGTTACAGTAGGAGGAAATGGACTTCTTTTTAAAGGGAATGAGTGGAAATGGATCTGATTGCCCCTTTGATGTGAGAGACATCCAAAAGTGCCCGTTTTTGAGAAGTATCGACGAACTTACAAACTTTTCTTTCTCTTCGACGAAAGTCTCCATTCCTGTAAGTTAATGTTGTCTTGCTAGTTTGATTGAATTCAGGTTAATATTTGAGATGATAATTGTGTTCTTTCTTGTTGTTCAGGCGCGTGGATCCACGGGTCCTATCTTTGAAGATGGTCCTAGTTTTGATTTGGCTTTTAAGCTGTTTCATGGGAAAGACGGTGTCATTCCACTCGCTGAGAGACCTGACTTTCAGAGCAAGGAAGCTGATTCTATGCCTGTTTTTAACCCTTTGGCTGGAAAAACTGCTACCATTAGTCTATCACCGTTTGGATTAGGTGGTCCGTTTAATTTTGGGGATTTTTCTGAGAAATGGAAGAAGCAGAAGAAATCTGATTTATTAAACAAAACGGAACATTCATCTCAGGTAAAAATCAGTTTCTTGATACTGGATTTTCCATTTTTTTTACATGAACACATACTTAGGAGTGTGCTTAGCAAAAGGGAAATCCATTGTGAAATTTAACATCTCTGCGTGAAACTAAATCGCGGTAGGAAACATGTTATGTTGTTATAGACCTAAGTAATCTGCATTTTGATTTATACCATAGCTATGATTTTAGTGTCAATGTTATGGATCACAGATTCACGAGGAACGTTTCAATATGTTTAATGTTTTTCCTTTCTACCGCCTAGTAATTATTTTCGATATTTGAAAAATACTTATATTGGGTTTCAATATGGTTAATGTTTTGGTTTTTGCTTCCTATTAATTATTTTGAACCTTTGAAACATGACTTATATTTGGTTTTAATCCTTTCTCTATGGACCTTCAATTCCAGAATGGAGATATATCAATGCACGGAGCGCTTGGAGATGAATGGTTTGCAAAGGGAAACTGTCCGATTGCCAAGTCTTATAGAGCCGTAAGCCGTGTTATGCCCCTTGTGGCAACAGCTTTGAAGCCACCAACTGCCATGAAAATTAAATGTCCAGCAGCAGTTGTTGCTGCAAGGGCCGCCCTAGCCCGTACAACCTTTGTTAAAAACTTGCGCCCTCAGCCTCTTCCTGCAAAAGTGCTTGCTATTGCGGCGTTAGGAATGGCTCTTAATGTGCCCATGGGCATGTGGAGGGAGCATACCGTAAAATTCTCAGTGTCTTGGTTTGTAGCTGTGCATGCTGCTGTTCCCTTTATAGCCATGCTTCGGAAGTCGGTACTGATGCCTAAAGCAGCAATGGCATTGACCATTGCAGCTTCTGTCCTCGGGCAGGTTATTGGCTCAAGAGCTGAGCGTATCCGAATGAAAGCAATAGCTGAGATGGGAAAGGCGACTACGGTAACCACAAGCAGCATCACAACTATAGATAACCCCAGAAAGCTTGGTGACTTTAGGAGCAGTCGCTGTGGTGCAGAAGGAGTGATTCTCAACTCAATTCCTGTAAAGGATGCTGGTACGAGCTCGACTGCAATTCAAGCATGATTTTGAATAATATTGACGATCTTAAGTGATAAGAAAATGGATTATCAAAGATAAAAAAATTATGTACGGTTTATATATAGTATACAAAGAAATCAGGACATACAGGTACTTCGCATGCAGAATATAAATATACTACATGCACAATTGATCAATGAATTCTGATAGAATTTTCATTATCTTAAGTTATCCTTATTGTCGAAGCTGTCGTTGAAAGTACCCTGTGCTTGCACGATCAAACGAAATAATAATAATAATAATAATAATAATAATAAAAAAAAGTACCATAAGAATGGTGATGTATCAGTATACGAGTACATACCTAATAATTTACACATATTTCATTATCTTAAAAGTATCCAATTTTAAGAAGTGTATACCGATTAGATTGTTGAGTTTCTTGATAAAGAAAATAGAGGCCTTCTTAACCCATGTGTTTTGAAAACCGAAGGCTTGTGCTGAATTACCTAAGATGGCCATGATCCATCAGAATGGTGCTGCGGGCAAAGACAGTTAGGTTTCATTGATGGAACACTCAAGAAACCAGGAACATAATCAGCATATTGCTTTAACTGGGAGAGAACTGATCCAACTCTACATGGAAGCTTCTTGCACAAATCAACAACACAAGATGTGTGGCTCCATCTGAAAGAACGGTTTGTCCAGACCAACGCTCCAAGAATTAATCAATTGTGGCCCATGCTCTACTTAATGCAGAAAAAAGATGATTTACGCGTTACGGAATTTTATACCAAATTCAAGGGTATCTATGAATAGTTTTAAATTTGTTACAACCATTATCATAGTGTTCCCGTGGAACCTCTAAGGAATTGATAAAACGAGAAAAAGATAAAAAATAGTTCATATTTTCTTTGGTTGTTTTGACAATGAGCAATTCGCCCATGCAAAAACCACCATTCTCAACTCTGAACCAGTGCCCTTGTTGCAGAAGGCTATCAACATTGTTTTGAGATAGGAAGCCCGATGCCTTGCTGAGAAAGACAAGATAAAAAATAAACTAGATGCCAGGAGCAACATTCTACTGCAGTGGCAGTAAACAAAATTGGCAAGACGGATTCAAGCTCAGGTGTGATCATTGTGATAAAATTGACCACACAAAGTCAAAATGTTTAAAAATAGTGGGACACCCATCCAACTGGGACATACTCAGTGCAACATGACAATGTTGGACATGATGCTACTCAATTGGAAGCTTTTGGTGGAAACCGGAAAATGGAAGGCCCATAGGCAACAATAATTAGTCGGGCGCCACATGAGACGCCCATAAGAAATGAGAATTGTTAGAGGTACCTTATGAATTGCTACCAATTCTAGAGATGTATCTCTGGACAAATCCAAAAACACAAACCACATTCGATTCTGACCATGTCTCAAATATAAGATTAAATTTATTCTGAAAATATATCTCTGGAATGTCTTTGGAAATGAATCTCCGAAACCCAAACGCTAGATTGTATTATATGTTGTATTCTTCTAGGTTCTGGTATGTCATAGATGGTTATTCTTAAAGGTAAGTTTGACACTTTTCTAATCCACATTTAAGAATTGCCGATCACTTATTTTATTTCTTTCGAGTATCATCTCTGGCTTCATATCTCTCAATGACTTGGGCATAGGTTGACGCATTCCATCTATCTCGTTTTCCATCATAGTCAAGCTCAAAAGTTTATACCTCTTTTCATCTGCAGCAATGTGCTTGTTTGTATGTTTTGCTCTTACTTTCCATGTATGCTCCACATCTATAAAAATAAAAAATAAGATGAATATCAAAGTAATCCTAAATTTGTAAGAGGAAGCAAACCTAAATATATGCAGATACAAGTAGGGCCATCAAATTTTATAATAAAACTAAACAATATACGTCCACTAAACTAAGTTAAGTAATTAGCTCTAATACTTATAAACCTAATATGCAATGCAAAGTAGATGGAGTTAACCTCAAACATCTAACAGAATCAACCAATAGGTGATTTTGACAAAGATCATGCATTAATCCAAGCTTGTAAGAAAACTAGAAAATTTTAGTTAAAAGATTTTGTGTGGGTTGTATTAGTTGGACAATGTTTACAAACAACATAACACAATTTTGATACTCATAAGAGAGTTTACAAGGCACAAACACAGTCCAAGACATATGTAGTTAAATAATAAGTTTTAAGAATTTACAGAAGTATACTTTCGAATTTATTTTAAAAATATATTTTCGGATTATTTTCTCTCTTTTATGTATGAATTTTAGTCTAAATAGATATAGGGTGAATCCGAAAATATATCTCCGAAATAAATTTTAGGAAAGAAATAGAGTGAGTCTCATTTAAGACGTATTTTGTCGTTAAAATGATGTATCCGAAGATGTATTTCTGAAATTTAAAAGAAGTTTTCGGATTTTCATAGAGTGCTTTTCCACCATACAGGGAGGGATTAAAAATTCCCAGAAAAATAATGTGGTAACAAGTGAAGGCATGGCTGGTTATAACGAGAAAGCCAATGAATTTTAAATAGAAGCGCATCACACCATATGACTCATCATCATACTCCCTTATAAAAGAAGTATAGATAATTTATAAGTTATTTTAGGGAATGCTCTTTCCATCCTATGGGGTGCGCCCCACATATTTGAAAACTCGAAAAGTCCTTCTTTAGTCTGGAGATGCATCTCCTCACGCACCTAAAATCACACAAGCTCTTGTAATTCAGTCACACACTCCATTTTTGCCACAATTTGGTCAATAAATGTATCTCCGTAAATTTTTTAGGTGTATTCGGAAATACATCCCCGAACAATCCTCTCCAACCAAATATAAATACATGTACATATCAGTTACCTATTTCGATTGCACTACTATCTAATGTAGTTTAAACAACTTATATTACCTAAATCATCGTTCTAAACAAAAAAAAATGAATGAATTTTGAAAAACTTACCAAATCAAAGTTGTGGATGCGAAAATTGAATGGAGTAAGTAACTTTGCAACAGATGAAGTAGAATGGATTGAGAAGTTTGAATGGATAAGAAAGAGCTCAAACGATATTTTTCGAGCGACTTTTTAGAAAATGAAGGAGGAAGAGAGAAGGATCTGGTTCGATCATATGAAATAAAAGCGTCCGAAGACGCATCTCCGAAAAACTCCCTGATTATTAATTAAATTTTAAATTAAGGATTTTTACAGAGATGTACCTCCAAATTATTCGCATATGCATACAGAGATGCATCTCTAGATTTAATTTTAACAAAATATAGTGACTCATCAATATGCGCTGAAAAGTGTGTAAAAAAGATGCATTCAAAGGTGTATCTCTAAATATTAGGGACATTTGTGACTTTTTAATGTGGTAAGGGAACATCCATAAGGGTGGAAAAAATAATCCCAATCGTCTTATATCACAGTTCCAGATAGGAATATAATCCTGATAGAAAATCAAATGAAAATTGTTTTTATAATATATATATATATATATATTTTATATATATATATATATATATATATATATATATATATATATATATATATATATATATATATATATATATATATATATATATATATATATATATATATATATATATATATATATATATATATATATATATATATATATATATATATATATATATATATATATATATATATATATATATATATATATATATATATATATATATATATATATATATATATATATATATATATTACTTGCAAGTTGATATTTATAAACAAACTAACCATGATCTAGACTATAGAATAACTTAACATCCAAATTTTTATGTGATTTAGAATTGAACCCACGAGGAAGACGATTGAATCAAATGATTTGTTGGGTGTATGTACCCATAGAGAAGATGTAAGGGACTTTACTGTAGAAATTTGATAGATATGTGAACATATTTCAAAGCGATAATGGAAGAATTATGAATTCTATTATTCAAGCTTTTCTGAGAAAAATGTATCATGCCTGAAACCTCACATGTGATCACACCTTGTTATAATGAAGAGAATATTGCACTATGCAAGCTTAGCTTGCATGCTTCATTGATTGATTCAAGAGAACTATGATCTCTCTCTATATATTGTATGGTTTGTTGTAACTAACTTGAGAGTTAGTTATTTTAACTACCTAATCATACTACTCTACATCAAGGTTTACTATGATCATGCAAGCTTCATATTTGAAGCTTCATGATCTTACTCTAATACTCTCCCTCAAACTCACGGGGGATCGAAAACATACATCTTGAGTTTGTCACGAAAAGAAGAGAACATGACTGTAGGTGGTGGTTTAGTAAGGGCATCATCCAATTGAGTATGTTCTGGAATATGTTGAATTTGAAGCTGATTGGAAACCACCTTCTTGCACACAAAATGGATATCCAGTTTAATGTGTTTGATTTGTGCGTGTAGAATTGGTTTATGAGCAAACATCACTACACTAATGTTGTTACAGGAAAGTGGGAACCGAGTGCTCGTTTTAAGCTCAGAAAGGAGTGATTGAAGCCATAATAGTTCAATGGTGGTGTGAGCTAACACACGGTATTCAACTTCAGTGCTTGATCGTGCCACCAGTACCTGTTTCTTGGAGCCGCATGCTACGAGATTCGGTCCCAGAAATACACATGGTCATGATGTAGAATGCTTGTCATCTGGATCACTAGTCCAGTTTGAGTCATTGTAAGCACGAATGGATAATTGGGTGAGTTGCATGGTTGGAACAAGACGATGACCATGAAATTTCGTGCCACTCAAGTAACGCAAAATGTGTTTGACAACAAACTAGTGAGATTCCAACGGTGATGCTATGAATTGACATGCCTTATTGATTGAGAAGGCAATATATGGACGCATGAGAGTGGTCTATTGCAAGGCACCCACAAATGAGCTATAAAGAAAAGGATTTGAGAGAGTTTCTGTGTCATGCTTGCTGAGTTTGCATTGACTGAGCATGGGTATAGCAACTCCTTTTATCTTAGTCATATTTACTTTGGCAAGCAAAGAGAGATCCTTGAGTCTGTTTATGTACCTCAATGCCCAAAAATATCAAGGAGGCCCAATTTCTTAAGTAAAACTAGTAACAAACTCGTGCATACACACGAGTTCTGGTATGATACGCGCTTTTGTTTTCCTATAACCATTTTTGGATTATGAATATTTGATTCATAAATACCATTTTTCATATATAAAAATATTTAGATCAATAATAGATTTTTTTTTCGTATACTATTTTGAATAAAAAACATTTGGCTCATAAATACCATTTTTCGCAAATAAAAATATTTAGACCAATAATAAAAAAAAATTCGTGTACAAATATTTTTGTTTAGGTATAATTATAAAAAAAATATTTGGATCAATAGTAAATTTTCGTATAGAAAAATATTTAGATTAATAATAGATTTTTTCTTGTATAATATTTTTGAATAAAAAACATTTGGATCATAAATACTATTTTTTGTATATAAAAGTATTTAGATCAATAATAGATTTTTCTCGTGTACAAATATTATTTTTGTTTACGTATTGTTATCAAAAATATCAGGATCAATAGTAAATTTTCGTATATACAGATATTTAGATCAATAATATATTTTTTTTCGTATAGTATTTTTGGATAAAAAACATTTGGATCATAAATACTATTTTTCGTATATCACAATATTTAGATAAATAATAGGGTTTTTTTCGTGTATAAATATTATTTTTGTTTAGGTATCGTTATCAAAAATATCTTGATCAATAGTAAATTTTCGTATATAAAAATATTTAAATGAATAATAGATTTTTTTCCGTACACTATTTTTGAATAAAAACCATTTGAATCATAAATACCATTTTTCATATAAAAATATTTTAATAGATTTTTTCCCGTGTACAAATAATATTTTTGTTTAGTATCGTTATCAAAAATATCTGCATCAATAGTAAATTTTCATATATAAAAATATTTAGATCAATAATAGATTTTTCCCGTATACTATTTTTGAATAAAAAACATTTGAATCATAAATATTATTTTTTGTATGTAAAAATATTTAGATCAATAATAGATTTTTTTCCCATATACAAGTATTATTATTATTTAAGTATCGTTATAAAAAACATCTAGATCAATAGTAAATTTTCGTATATAAAATATTTAGATCAATAATATATTTTTCATTATAACATTTTTGAATAATTTTTTTTAGATTATAAATATCATTTTTCATATATAAAAATATTTAAATTAATAATAGATTATATATCGTGTAAAAATATTATTTTTATTTAAATATAATTTACAAATTATCGTCAAAATGGATAGATGACATTAATAGAGCAAAGATTATTTGTGTGATTTTCAGAATAATTATCTTTCTTATTTTATAAATTAATTTTAATATATGAATACATGTAAATGTATTTTTTCGTATTTTAAAATAAATTATTATTATTATTATTATTATTATTATTATTATTATTAATAAAATAATATTATATAATACATAATTAATAATAATTAGTATACACATATTGATTCTATGGTATAAACAACACTAATAATATTAACTTAAATTTAAAATTGAATACTGATTTAATTTCTTTTAAAAAATAATAATTATTTTCTATTTTCATATGATCTCCATTCTATTTAAAATTGATTTTTCAATCTTTTTATTAAATCTATTAATGGATTGTTTCATTATGATCAGAATTACCTTTTCTCTTACACTCTCTAAAAACTCTCTCATTCTATTTATCAATAGCTCGATTTTTGAGTAATAAAAATATTTTTTTACTTTGATTGATTGATTTATAGTGTATAAAGTTGAAAAGTAAAAGCAAAAGATATTGTAACTGTACTTTTAAAATTAGAGTTGTTGTGAGTTAAATGTATTAGTTAGAAAAAGTAGAATTTTTTTGTTAGAAACAATTTTAGTTTAATTGAGGAACCTATTAATAATTTTATTCAAAATTTTAATTATTTAGACATGAAATAACTCTTTAGCTGCTGCATACTTAATACCTAAACCAAAATAAAAATATTAAAGAAGAAAAAGAAGTTGAAATTATACAATATATTGCATTTAATTTATTTATGATTGTTTCTTTTTAATAAAATAAAATTGATAAAGATAAATATTTTTTATTAGTTACTACATATTTCTATTATAGAAAAGAGTTTCCTCCTCTAATTAATTAATTAGTTAATTAAGGATTTAAATTATTAATTAAAACTGAATGTAAAATTAAAGTTTAAAATTTTAAATATATGTGCTTGTAGAAATAACAAGTGAATCATATTTATTTAAGAAATAGCAAGGGAATCATATACAATAATATAACTTAGATATTAGTGTAAATAGGTATTTATTATCCCTATTGAAAAACTGGAGAAAAAAAAGTAGTACAGTAGTGGATGCAATCTAGTTATAGCAGAGCAATTTGGCAATCTATGTGTGGAAAGTGTTCAAAATACTACATAAACCTAAATATTAAATTAAAAGAAAGAAATACAACTCATGTAAGAGATTTGTCAAATCTAATTCAAAAGGTATAAATAAAATTACATGATTTTAGAATTATAATTTCAAATATGATAATTCGATGTCCTTTACAAATTTTAATATATAGTATATTTTTAAATATTATAAAATTAGTAAAAATAAAAAGTGGTTAAAAGATTATGAGGGAAACATACGGTGTCATATTTTGTTACATATTTTGGTGTTCATATATCATTACTCGTAGAATTTTATTGTAATAGCAATTAAACTTTGTAAGGACTCCTCCTAATAATGCTAGGTAATTCATCATTGTCTCATGTAGGTATCCCATTTCCCTGCAAGAGAGAAGATATTGAAGTTTTAGAGATAATCACTTTTAAAAGAGTAGAAACTTTAATAGAACTTATCATATAAAATTAACTGATAAATATGTTTTCAGTCCCCAAACAACTTTTTAAGCTTATTTCCTACTTAAAACTTTTAAGTTTCGTCTTTATATTAACAACTTTTTATCAAAAAAGTGATTTTAACTTTATAAAGATTAAAATAAGAAAATTTATGTAGGGATCAATCACTATTACGAAAAAGGCATTTAATAATAGTTTGAAAAGATATATAATTATATGGGATTAGACGTTATTATGTGGCGAGTGGTTGTATATGCGGTACTCATAATCACGGTCCGATGACCGTCGTAATAAATTGGAAAGTGCGCGTATTATAACAACAATTATTCCTATTAACCGTTGTGATATTGCATATGAATAAATGTCAAATTTTCATACCAGAATTAACATTAAACTAATTTTGAATTGATATCAAAACTTGTATTACAAGTACACAATTCGATTAAGTACATCAAAATTTGAACAGTTCGGCGTATGCAATCTTACCAACTTCCAAGAGAAAAAAATAGATTATAGAATTAAATAAACAATGATGAGTTTGGTTTTTAAACTTTCAAGAAAAGAAGATGAAGAATTAGAAGGAACAATATTGTAGAAACTCAGAAAGATATATAGAACTTTTGTATATTTTCTGTGTATATGTTTTGTACAAGCAAGGATGCTCATATTTATATTATAGGATTGGAGACAAATAAAGAAATAAAAATAAATATACATAAAGACTAATTAGTCCTAATATAATTCCAATATATATATATATATATATATATATATATATATATATATATATATATATATATATATATATATATATATATATATATATATATATATATATATATATATATATATATATATATATATATATATATATATATATATATATATATATATATATTATAATAATGAGAGAATTACAATATATCGCAACATCTCCCCTCAAACTCCGTGGGTGAAGCAGTAACCAACTTGAGTTTGGATACTAAAGTGTGGAAGCGACCAGAAGAATGAGGTTTTGTGAATAAATCAGCCGGTTGGTCAAGAGTGTCAATGGAGATAAGATGAAGTTCACCACAGAGAAGATGCTGATGAATAAAGTGACAATCAATTTCAATATGTTTTGTTCGCTCGTTGAAAACGTCATTGTGGGTAATTTGAATGACATTGCGATTGTCACAATATAGATTAATTGGTGAATACTGTGACGTCTCTAAATCCGCAAGAAGCCAACGAAGCCACAATATCTCAGAAGTAGTATCAGTAAGAGCACAATATTCAGATTTAGTGCTAGAGCAGGCTGTCAAAGTTTGTTTCTTGCTCCGCCAAGATATAAGAAAATCTCCAAGAAAAATATAAAAACTAGTGGTGGAACGACGATCACTCGGATCACCGGCCCATTCAGCATCAGAGTATGCTCTAAGAATCAATGAAGATGTAGTTGAGTAATGAAGACCATAAAATAAGGTACCCTCGATATACCGAGTAATCCGAAGGCATCAGTATAATGTGTGCTACGTGGAGAAGCCATGAATTGGCTAACAAGATGAATAACATATGAAATATTCGGCCGAGTAACTGTGTGGTATATCAAACTACCTATGAGCTGCCGATAAAGAGTGGGATCGTCAAGCAAAGTACCATCTTGAGGAGTAAATCGAACATTAGGTTCAAGATGAGTGTGTTTAATTTTACAACCAGTGAGACCTGCTCGAGAAACAAGATCAGAAGCATACTTAGCCTGTGATAGAACCAAGCCATCACTTGAAGATAATACTTCAAGCCCTAGAAAGTAACTTAATGGTCCAAGATCCTTCATCTCAAAATGTTTACGCAAGAACTTTTTGAGCTCTTCAATTCCCATGGAGTCATCGCCGATGATAATCATGTCGTCGACATAAAGAAGTAATACAACAGTGCCATTGTCAGTTTTGTGAGTAAAAAGAGCAGAGTCATGAGCACTGGAAGAGAAATTCAATTGGGTGATAGTTCTGTGAAATTTAGAAAATGAAGCTCTAGGTGCTTGTTTAAGACCATAAAGAGCCTTACGAAGGCGGCAAACTTTGTTTTCTTGACAAGCATATCTTAGAGGGAGACACATGTAAACCTCTTCTTCTAACTCTCCATTGATGAATGCATTTTTAACATCCATTTGAGTGAGTTTCCATTGGAAAGTGGAAGCAATAGCAAGAAGAGTTCAAACAGAGGTGATGCGTGCAACAGGGGAAAATGTTTCCTCATAATCAATTCCATACTCTTGAGTGGACCCTTTTTCTATAAGACGAGCTTTGTAACGCTCGATAGATCCATCAGAAAGAGTCTTTATTTTATATATCCACTTGCATCCTACAAGAGTCTTATCAGAAGGAGGATCAACAAGGTCCAATGTGTGAGTTTTCTCCAATGCCTGTAATTCTTCTTGCGTAGCTTGTTGTCAATTAGGATCTGTAAAAGCTTCTTTATAGGATTGTGGTTCATGATGGTGAAGCATAGTGGAATAAAAATGGTAATCACGAAGATATAAAGGTGGGTTTCTTACTCTTTGAGAAAGCTCAATGGTAGGAGGTGTTGGATCAACAAGCATAACATTATTACCAGAAGTGGATGGAACATCAGAAGCGGTTTGAGGATCACTAGGAGAACCTGCATGTGTGTCAGAACCTGTATATGTTTCACTAGGAAAATAATCAACATCAGGATTAGTAAAGAGAGGAGTGGTAGCGGACGGGATTGATGTAAATTTTGACAAGGAAGAGAACATTATATGTTCCCAAAAGACAACATGGCGATAAATTTGAATGCCCTAGGATATTGGGTCCCAACATCGATAACCTTAGTTCCATAACCAAGAAAATAACAAATACGTGCACGAGGTTCAAGTTTAGTATACTCATGGGTCTGAAGGAGAACAAAACATGCACAAACGAACACCTTAAGTGAGTTATAATTTGGTGTAGTGTGACAAAGACACTCAAAAGGGGAGACATTACCAAGGATAGAAGAGAGGATACGATTAATAATGTGGAAAACGGTTAGATAGGCTTCACCCTAATCATGTTCTGGGCAAGAGGTTGAGATAAGCAAGGCACGAACCGAGTCAAGAATGTGATGATGCTTTCTCTCAGCGCGACCTTTTTCTTGTGATGTATAAGGGCAAGAAAATTCAGACGAGGTACCCTGCTCACCAAGAAAAGATAAGAGTTTAGAATCACGATATTCCATTGCATTATCTCGGTGAAAGACCTTAATTATTTTAGAAAATCGTGTTTTAATCATTTTGGCAAAGTTAATGTAAATTTGAGAAATTTCATGGCGATTTTTCATCATTAATATCCAAGTAAAGCGAGAATAATCATCAATAAATAATACATAATACCAAGATCCTCTCATTGTAGGGGTAGGAGCAGGACCCTAAATATCAGAATGCACAAGATCAAATGATGAGACCGAAATAGAGGTACTTTTATTAAATGATAAAGCTGGTTGTTTAGCAGTTTGACAAGTAGTACAATCAAGAGACTCATTTGTAACAGATCCCAAATGACATTGAGACACAAGAGGATGCTTTTTCCAATAGAACTATGGGTAAGACGATGATGCCAAAGTGTAATGGAAGAATATTTGGAAGTGGCACATATGTTAGGTCTTTGAGGAACATGCAATTTAGTGAGCTCAAATAACCTTCCGATCTTACATCCAGTCCCTATGAGTTATCCCGTCTGTGGATCCTGCACACGACATCCAGAGGAAGAAAAAATAAGTTCATAACCAAGGTCACATAATTGGCCAACAGAGATAAGGTTTAAGCGTATTTTAGGAATGAAATATGTTTCAGGTAGGCTTAAATTAGACAACGAGATAGAAACTTAATGGGTTACAAGCATAAGAGATTTGTCATCCGTGTGAATAGAATGAGTAGTGTTATTTTCAGATAGTGAAGAAAATAGGTGAGATATATATGTCATGTGATTACAACAAGCAGAATCTAAATACCATTTAGAATTACCTGTTATGGTGGAAAGAGCAGCGAGAGTATTACTGTTACCAGAAGGAAGAATTGTCTAAGGAGAGATTTAAGATCAGAGACAGAGAAGGCAGGCTGAGAGAATTCTACAGAATCATGGGCAACATGAGTTGTAACTGCATGACTGGAAGAGTTGGGACGCTGTTGATTCTTATTTTGATCAGGTTGTGGAGGACGAGTAGGACAATTTTGAATCAAGTGTCCAGGCGTCTTACAATAACGACATCAGTTTGAAGCAATATGACCCTTTTTCTTGCAATTATGACATTCTACACTAGGACAATCAATGAAGGAATGTCCAGGCTTACGACAGTGACGATAAAAATTAGGAGTTTTATTTATAACTGCAAAGGCAAGATCATCTTTTTGACGAACAAGTCCCAATCTAGTTTTTTCAGACATGAGACAAGGAAGAGCATTCTCTAGTGTAAGCAATGGATTCTAGTGCAATAGAGATGCTCTAACTAGTTCATAATCACCGGTGAGAGCCATCAAAAATTGAATAAGCCGAATACGATTGCGATGAGTCTCATATGTTTTTAGGTTGGCTGCATCAATAAGAGAAGGCTCACAAGACGCCAACTGAAACCAAATTAATTCCATTTGTGCTAAAAACTCATAAACAGATTGGCCAGATTGTTGTTTCAAATTACTAAGATCTTTCAACAATTGATATTGATGAGATAAATCAGAGATAGTATAATGTTGTTTTAAATGATCCGATACCTCTTTGGCATTCTCAAATCTCCCGAATTTCAGATGGATGCTAGGAGTTGAGGTATTGCGAAACCAAGTGAAGATCTGATGGTTCTTGCTATCTCATTCCTCTAATTTATCAACATAGGCTTCTAGTTCTTCATTAGAACCTATTGTGGGACACTTTTTTATCACCCGTCACATATCGCCAGAGTCGCCGACCTTTCAAGAATCCATACATTGCTTCAGCCTATTGATTATAATTAGAACCACTGAGAATAGCAGTGATAGGAACAGTAACTTCGAACTTCTTCATTAGATGGTAAAATTTCCAATGAAAAATTCAAATCACTAAGAAATGATTTGAGTCAGAACATATGAAGTCTAACTAATCAAGCAGGTAGAAGATCTAATGCATAAATTCTGAATATTGTTTCCTTTGGAAAGCTTCGTAGAAAACTGAAAATTGCTTAGGAAAGAAAGTTTATTAATTCATCAGGAATCTAAGGAATTATTGATATATGAGTTCTTGAATGGAAAATTCTTTAAAAGATGCAAAGATAAAATCCATTCACTTTGAAGCAGATATGCCGGTAAGCCTTGATAGACTAACTCTAAACAAGTTAGCTCAACATTGCAAGAACAAGATTGTCAGTCAAAATCGTCAAAGTTTGATGATATTTGTATTAGAACAGATTCTGCAATTTATTCAAGGAATCAAAAATTCAGAAGACGCTAGGAAATGTTAGTTAATTTTCTCAAGCACATAGCTTCTCAGAAGTTCATGAAATAATGACCTTATGAAAATTAAGCTTCTGTTAAAAGGAAGCTTGACAAACAAATGGATGTTCTAATAATAAAGGATCATAATATATGTGCTCTGAGGATTACTCTCAAGAAGTCATACAGGTGATTCTAAACAGAAGAATGAAGAGATCATATGAAAGAGAAGACTGATTCTAGCTCTCAGATTAGAGATTAGAGTTCAGAAGAAACTTATACTCCTCAAAATAAGAAAATAGAGAACCTCTAAATAAGTAAGAGGAACCCATAAGTACGAGTTCATAACCTCTGATAGATCACTCTAAAGAAAGCAGATGCATAGACAAAGCAAATTTATAAGTCAACGAAGGACACATGGAAGAAATGAATCCACTTCTGGACAGAAGGAAGCTTATGAAAAGGAAGTCATATGCTTTGAATGCAAGGAGCCTGGACATTACAAAATGAATGCCCTAAGCTGAAAAGGGATAAGAAACCTAAGAAGGCATACAAATCTAAGAAAGGTCTCATGGCAACATGGGATGATTCAGAATTAGAGGATGAAGATTCTAATGAAGAGCATGCAAACGTGGAACTCATGGCCAGAACCAGCACATATAAAGATACATCAGAATGAAAACTAACACTTGATGATGAGTCAGACTCTGATGACGAAAAAGAGATGATTTATGTTACATGTGTTCTTGATGGTGCAACTGAAACACCAATCATGGCACTTGGACAATGGATGCTTGCAACACATGAAGGGATAAAGGAATATACTCCAAGATTTGGAACTTAAGTCTGGAGGCCTTGATAGTTTTAGAAGGCAATCAGAAAGGGAAGATCATTAGCTCTGGAACTATTGATGTGAAAATAACATTCGCTGAACCAAAGGAGAAGATTTAAGAAAATAAAGAATCAGAAGTTCCTTCTTCTGATGTTGTTGATAGTCCTTCTGATCAACCTCAACCAAGGAAGAACAACATCACATCCTCACATCCTGAAGATCTCATTCTTGGAAGTAAAGATGCTCCAGTCAGAACAAGATTAGCTCTTAAACCTTCTGATGAAGTGCTTCTGGGTTTAGTTTCTTTAATAGAACCTACATCTATTGAGGAAGCCCTTCTAGATAAATATTGATTCTGGCTATGGAATAAGAACTTAACCAATTCTCAAAGAATGATGTTTGGGATCTCGTTCAGAAACCCAAAGGTGTCCATGTCATTGGAACTAGATGGGTGTTTAGAAAAAAACTCAATTAGAAAGGTGAAGTTGTCAGAAATAAAGCACGACTGGTTGCACAAGGTTATAGTCAACAAAAAGGGATAGACTACACATAAACCTTTGCACTAGCCATCAGGTTAGAAGTTATTCATTTGTTAGTTTCTTTTTTTAAAAATCATAACATCATCCTTTATCAGATAGATGTTAAGAGTTCATTTCTGAATGATTATATTTCAGAAGAAATGTATGTCAAACAACCTCCTGGGTTTGAAAATTTTGAGAAATCAGACCTTGTTTTTAAACTAAAGAAATCTCTTTACGGCCTAAAACAAGCTCCCAGAGCTTGGTATGACAGATTGAGTAATTTTCTTATAGAAAATAAGTTTACTAGAGGAAAGGTTCACACTACACTCTTCTACAAAACCTTCAAAAATGATATTCTAATTATTCAAATTTATGTTGATAATATTATTTTTGGTTCTACTAATCCATCCCTCTGTGAGGAATTCTCGAAGTTAATGCAGGCTGAGTTTGAAATAAGCATGATGGGAGAACTGAAGTTCTTTCTGGGAATCCAGATTGATCAAAAACCAGAGGCTACTTACATTTATCAAAGTAAGTACACCAATGAACTTCTGAAGAAATTCAACATGACAGACTGCACTGTAGCAAAGACTCCAATGCATCCAACATGTATTCTTGATAAAGAAGGGGTAAGTGGAAAGGTATGTTAGAAGTTGTATCGTGGTATGATAGGCTCTCTTTTATATCTGACTACATCTAGACCTACTATTTTATTCAGTGTTCATCTTTGTACTAGATTCCAATATGATCCTAGGTAATCTCATTTAACCGTTGTTAAGAGAATTCTAAGGAATCTGAAAGGAACCACTAACCTTGGCTGATGTATGAGAAAACATCAGAGTACACTCTTTCTGGTTTCTGTGATGCAAACTACGCTGAAGATAAACTAGAGAGGAAGAGTACTTCTGGAAATTGTTAGTTTCTAGGCAATAATATGATCTCATGGTCAAGCAAGAGACAATCAACAATCGCTCTCTCAACTGCAGAACCAGAGTATATCTCAACAACACTATGTAGCACTCAGATGCTCTAGATGAAGAATCAACTGGAAGATTATCAGATTTATGAGAGTAACATTCATATCTTATATGATAATATTGTTGCTATTTGGTTAATTAAGAATCCTATCTTACACTATAGGTCTAAACACATAGAAATCAAACATCATTTTATTAGAGACTTTGTTCAGAAAGGGATCCTATCTTTAAAATTCATAGATACAAACCATCAGTGGGCTGATATTTTTACAAAACCCTTAGCTGAAGATAGATTTATGTTTATTCTAAAGAATCTGAAAATGGATCTCTGTCCAGAGTAAGATGTCATTAGAATCAAACATGTCTTAAGTATTAGTCGGAAGTGATAAGATTCCAACTCAATCAAAGGCCTTTTAATTTCTTTTACCTCAACCATCAAAAGATGTTTCGGTCAAAAATGTCTCTGATAAGATAGAAACCTTTGTGATTTTTTAGAAGCTAAGAATATCAAACGCATTACTATGATTCACATAATATGTAGAGATTTGGTAGTTCTTGTTCTCTAACTTTTTGATGATGTCAAAAATGGGGAGAATTATAATGATTTTGATAAACTTTAAAAGAAATGAAAAATACATCATAATAAAAAAATATGCATTTACCGCTGACATTTGTTTGTTTGATGATTAACCGAGGAACTCTGAACAAGTTCACTAGGAATTTTAAGACATGTCAAAATGAAATAACTTTGTTAAAGTTCTTAAGAACTGATTGTTCATATAATCGAAGATGTACATTTTATGAACATATGTTCAAGAATCAGATAGACCCAATACTGTTCAGAAGTTGAGAACTCTCTGAAAGTTAAAGTTATCTTGATTTTGGTATCATAATATTCAGAAGATGTAAAATGTTTGAGAATGTGATATTTAGAACATAAGAATCAAAAGCAGAAGCATATTCCAGAAGAACTGGGAAAATCAGAAGTTGAAGACTATTTGAAAAATCTGGATAGAAGATTCAATAAGAAGAAGCTCTGATGAATTCAAGATCTCAATTGGTTCTATTGGCATCTACAGTCAAGACTCTCAAGATCTCAATATTTGATCTATTGGAACCAGGGGGAGTTTTTACTCAAATGGTTCAGAGTCAGGATATTCGAGCTTCATCAAGTCATTGACTCAGGGAGAGTTTCATAGAAAGGGCAAGTATTCCTTACCTTTTTATTTTCACCTTTTCTGATTATATGAACAAAATTGTGTCATCAAAATACATAGTTTTG
Source organism: Vicia faba (assembly GCA_948472305.1). Taxonomy (NCBI): domain Eukaryota; kingdom Viridiplantae; phylum Streptophyta; class Magnoliopsida; order Fabales; family Fabaceae; genus Vicia; species Vicia faba. The sequence goes on along the minus strand of OX451736.1, from coordinate 932,582,477 downwards.
TCATCATAAAAAAAGGGGAGATTATTAGAACAAGATTTGGTTATGCAATACTATCTCTGAGTTTTGATGATAACAAATGAGTACTTTTGTATGAACAATTTTGATACTCTAATATTTGTTATTTTAAGTATTTAACAAATAGGTCCCGCTTCTGATGGATGGCATGGCCAAGACATTAGACGATAATTAGTTCGAGCTTCATCAAGTCATTGACTCAGGGGGAGTTTCATAGAAAGGGTAAGTATTCCTTACCTTTTTATTTTCACTTTTTCGTATTATATGAACAAAATTGTGTCATCAAAATACATAGTTTGTCATCATAAAAAAGGGGGGGATTATTAGAGCAAGATTTGGTTATGCAATACTACATCTTAGTTTTGATGATAACAAATGAGTACGTTTGTATGAAAATTTTTGATACTCTAATATTTGTTATTTTAAGTATTTAACAAATAGGTCCCTCTTCTGATGGATGGCATGGCCAAGACATTAGAAGAGAATTAGTTCTGCTTCTACGCTACACAAGTTCTGATGAACAGTAGTAAGACACTCCAGAAGCTTCTGAAGTGTAGGCGTTTGTCTAAAGAAACAAGTCAGAAGATATGAAAATAGAAGTTCTACTTAAGTCTAGATGCTAGAGACTCATGTTTTTGAAGACAACGTGTTATAAAGAAACCAGTCAGAAGATATGAAGACAAAAGTTTCTAATTAAGTCCAGATGCTAAAAACTCAAGTTTCTAAAGATCCATGGTTCTAAGAAAAGGTTCTAAAGACAAAGTGCTGAAGACTTTGAAGACAGAAGTTCTTAAGAATCTAAAGACTTGAAGTTTTGAAGACCCAAGGTTCTATTAAAGGTTCTCACGACCAAGTGCTAAAGACTCTGAAGACGCAGTTTTGAAGAATCTGAAGACTTGAAGTTCTAAAGACCCAAGGTTCTAGAAAAGGATCTCAAGACCAAGTGCTGAAGTTTAAAATATAAGGTTCTAAGTGAACAAAGTTCTGACGACTGAAGACTTAATTATCTAGAGATTTAAATGTCACAGTTCTACTCATGCTTCAATCATCTACCATCAGAAACCTCTGAAGTTCAGAATACAAATGTTACCCTTAGCAATGACAAGTATACAGTATGAAAAAGCCTTATTCCACTACCTCTCCACTAGCTTGAATTATGGAAAATAAAAGGACGCAGCAGTACTATTTTCATCATTATGTAACGACTCTTTTTCAATAGCCAACAACTCTATTTTTCTTGGCTATATAAGAAAGGGATCATATGCTTAAAATGTTGTTGGTGTTCAAATGTTAAAATAGAAGTTGTAATTATGGGAACACAACAAAAAATTATCATAATGAAGATAATCACGGAAGCTCCAATTACAAATCCACAACATGAATGTTGTGCTTTAAAGTGATCATTGAATCAAATAGAACAAGGGCTGTTATCCAGAATGTTATAAGATGAATCAAGATGAAGAAGTTTTTCTGTTTATTACATCAAGATCAACAAAGCTTTTAGAAGCTTATGAAGAAGAAGACTTCAAGGATTCAAGTGCTTTGGGTTTTTGTCCATGAAGAAGCTACTTGAAGAAAATGAAGATAAGAAGACTACATGATGCTGTACTTAAAATTAGATCATATTCATCTTTGTAGAATCATGTAAACACAAGAGTTTTTGCTCATATTGTGTTATATCTTTAGTTCTTCATGTAAATTAATTGTATACAAGAGTTGTTGCTTATAATTGTGTCAAACAATCAAGACTTAATCATTTGTGTAATATTCTTAGGAAGAAGCAATCATGTAAACACAAACATTATCAACTGAATGTTGATGGTTCCTTGAGAGACTCGGTTGAGTCAGGATTCTCAAGAATACTTTGGATGCGGTCATCGTAGATGAAATCCTGTTAAGAAAGACCAGGTTGGTTAGATTTCTTAAGGGGTCCTTAATCTTTATATCTCATCAAGATCACTGAATGTATCATTGTATTGTTCCTTTAGAGACTCGGTTGAGTCAGGATTCACAAGAAGGCAGAGGTTGCGATCTTTGCAGAATTGGCAATAAGGATCAGCTGAACTTGTTAGGGTTGTCAGCAGGGTTGATCGAACTTATTGTTATCATTTGTAATCAGATTTGGTTATAGTGGATTAAGTCCTTGATTTCAAGGCAAAATCACCTTGGTAGGGTGGAATGGATTAGCTTAAGGGTTTCTCAAGTGAACCAGGATATATCACGTGTTCCTTAATTTTTCTTATGATTAATTGTTCATGCTTCTACAACATATTCAAAAGCATCACTCAACACAACAATGTTAAGAACTTAAAGTTTGTTAAGAAAGGAAAACACAATTCAAACCCCCTTTCATTTTCTTCACACCTTCATTGAGAATGTAGGTTCTCTATTTGCCACAGTTGTGTTTAGTAGATTGAATAACTACTAACTATTTCTCTGGTTGTACTACTGCTCATAACTATGTTGTTATGTTTTTATTGTTGTTGTGCTTTTGATGTGTGTGTTTGAGGAATTTTCAAACATGATTATGTTGTTTTCTTGTGCACGGATTATTTGGTTGTTTTAGCCAAAATTTTCCAAATGGGGAGATTGTTATTTCTATGAAATTATGATTGACATGAATTTTGGTAAAACTAACTTTGTAGCAACATATTAAACAAGATTTTCAAGTTGCAGATTCAACATGTCGAAGTGATGTCCTAACTAGAAGTATATGACATCTGGTTTGTTACAGTTTTGTAGTTTGGAAAATATTTCAACTTGAAATTTCAACATGTCGAGTGCGATGTCCTAACCAAAAGAGCAGGACATCTGGACTATTACAATTTTGTAGTTGGGAAGTTGTTTCAACTTGCTATTTGAACATGTCGAATGGGATGTCCTAACCAGAAGGGCAGGACATCAATTCTGCTACAGCTGACAGTTTGAATTCAGTTGTTGTGATTTAATTACTTAATATTATGAGAATATTTAGTAATCCTATGTGGCATCCAATTGATAAGTCAAATATTTTATATTGGTATTCAAGATATTCATAGTTCTAAATATGAAGATATTTTTGGAAAGCTTTAATTTAAGACCTATTTTCTTGGAGAAGTTTTTGCGGACTTTGTGCAGCCTCTCTGTTGAGTTTTTGATGCCCAAATCCAGTTGGGAAAAGGTTATGAATAGAAGTGTTTGTAACCTAGTTTTGGTACCATCTGAAAATGTAACTTTCAATATTATTAGGGTTGAGTTTGTGTACCACTCTCTAGGAGAGTTGGTCTATATGATCCACTCGGGTTGTGAGTTGGACTGTGTTATAAAGTTGTAATCTTTATTATTGTTCTCACTCAAAAGCTGTGAAGTAATGAGTTAAGTATTGTTCTTGGAGGAAGCTTTTAAGCAACTCTAAGTATGTTTGTCAACAGTCTTGACTGTACTTGATATTATAAGGGGTATCCTTCAAGTAGTTCGATGCTGTTATCAGAGGTTGTAACAGTTAGGTATCACTAGGAAGTAAGCAGAGGTTTTCTTATCTTAGATGGTGTTCTGAGATAAAGATTGCATTGGGCAGTGATTAGGTAAATTAGAGGTTGTTTACCTGTAAATCAGAGGTTGCTTACATAAAATAATACTACTGATAGTGGAATCTTATTTCTGGCTTGGTAGCCCCCAGAGTAAGTGTTGTTGTCACCGAACTGGGTTAACAATTCATGTGTGTTGTTTATGATTTTTAGTATTATTTTAATTTTTTATACCTTGCCTATTTGTTTATGTCTGATCAGATGTCCCAACATGTCATATGACATCTGAGTTCTATCATACCAGAATTTCACTATGTACGATAACAAACAAAAACAAATCAAGAGAAAGATCAAATACGACTATATCGCCAATGAAGGGAGGAAGAAAATTTGATGAAACAAGAGACTAGGAGTGATACTTTCTAATTCCCGTACAAGAAAAAAAGTTTTTTTATTTATAAATAACATACAATATTTTGAGGAATTTGGGCCTTTTTTGGGTTTACAAAAACAAAATTTAGTAAAACTTATAGGCTCGTAAACTCACCATAGACTCGCGAGTCTATATGAATTTGTGCGAGTCTACCCAAGTCTACTTGATTCTCTCAAAAAATGATTCTATGTGCGAGTCTATTCATTTTTTCTTCCTAGACTCATAAACTCTTACAAGTTTATGACTCTACCCGCGAGTTTGACAACCATGGGAGTATCCTCCACTAGAAGGTGAAGGAGAAGTCCATCATAGGTCTGTGAACACAAGGTAAAATAGGTGAGTTTAATTAGTTTTGGATACAGGAGCATGTAAGTTATGATACTTGACAACACAACATGAATTACATAAGTCATTAAAAAATTTATTACTCAAAGAAATATTACATAATTGGGAAATGCTCTTGAGAGCCCTAGAATTTGCACGACCTTATATGGCATGCCAAATGACCCAACTACTATGCTTTACAACTTTATTAGCATTACATGAATCAAAATTACTCGAAGAAGCTAAAGTAGTGTTAACAGTTGGAACAATTTTGAGAAACTTGTGACTTAAGCTAGGTCTTGAGGGTTGCAAGTCAATGCTGGTGAAGTAGTAAAGCCCACTCTCATCTAGGAAGCCTTCAAGAAGAACCACACTACATGCTTGAGATTTGATAAAACACACATTAGAGTGGAATTCAAAATAGGAATTGTTAACTTTAGCAAATTTAGAAACATAAATCCAGTTTCTGGTAATTTAAGGAACATGAAGTATGTCATTGAGATGCAATGCAATATTAGAATCAAGACCAGAAATAATTGTGGAATGGCCTATGATTTTGACATCTAGACCAAGACCATTACCAATTGTCATACCCTAAATTTTCCCTACCCTTATTTTTATTTAGGTTTTCTATTTAATAAATCACATTATTTAGTTTATGTTTCTATGGGGGTGCAAAACATTAAAGAGGGGTGTATTGATTTAAAATGGACCATCAATATCTAATGGTCCATTAGGTTTTTAAAAGGGAAGCCCATTTCAAGTTAAAAAGGGGAGGTGCATTATTCTAATCAAAGGAGGTGAACAATTTTGTTTTGGTTAAGGCCCAATAGTGGTCAAACTTCAAGCCCATTATAGTTTTTTCTTGATAACCCAAATAATTGAGAGACAATTTATGACTATTTATTAGTCAATTTTATTAATCATTATTATTATAGTTGGTAATTATTCCTATCGTGTTTAAAACATTATTTTTAAAGTTATTAATTTGGGAGAAAGAAAAAAAACACATTTAAAGGCAATTTCGGCCCAATAAGGTTTTTGTTTGAGAAAAAACTGTCTATGGTTAAAATATTTTGTTTTATAGAAAAAACAACTGTTTGTTAAAATCAAGTCCAAGCCCAGTATTAAAAAATAAAGTCCGCTTTTGTTACAAATTACTTACAGTCCAGATCAAGAAAAAATGCCTGTTTTAAAGTAGCACTTTTCGGAGCCCAAAAGGCCCATTTCAATTTTGCTGTTTTAAAAATAATTATTTTATTTTTAATATCAGTAAATGTTATTCTTGTTTCATCAAAAAACGAAAAATCCCTGCAAGCCCAAGTCAGCGCATGGCCCAAAACCTAAGAACAATTACTGTTTAGTTCACGGAAGAAGGAAACATTTGTTTCTGTCATAACACACACAGTACAAATTAAGAAATAAAAACACACGTTTCCTCACTGTTAAGACTACAACTGTTCAAATAAAAAAAAATCAGATCTTAACTAAATTAGCTTATTACAAAATCAAAACTTCATAACAGGGTTAATACAGAACTAAATCTACACTAAAAAACAGAAACAAATCGTTTCTATTAAAACTACAGAAAAAACTTGCCAAACTGAAAACAGAAACAATTTAATCAATACAGACACATAATGTCCTTTCCTAAATTTCTAAGAACAGAATAATAAGGTATTTATATACTTCCTAATTTAAAGAAAAATATAAAAGAAATGTTCACAATAAGGGGGAGAAAAACGAAAAACAAAAAGAGGGAGGGAGGTTTGACAGATCTGAAGACGGAGGTAGACAGAAGGAAAGAGATCTCCGTTGACAGTCTCGCCACTGTCGCTTTTCTTCATCCTCCCCGTGTTGCTGTTCGACCCACATATTCCATCATCGCCCCGATCTGGGGTTTCGATATCCGAAACCCTCGAAACACCACCCACCGCGCCACCGCGTCTCCACCATCACCGTAACCGCCGCACCTGAAACAAAACAGGGAAAACATGTCCAATATAGGAGAATCGGACAAATGAAGGAGATTGAAAGGAGGCTCACGGTGATTCATAGAGGCTTAGCTTTCGTAAAAAAACTGCACCGAGTAGTTATTGCGAAGGGGTTTGCTTTGGGGTGGCCAATCGGAGTTTAGGCTTACGACGCGGCTAGGTTTTGTTGAGAGAAGAAGGGAACGGTTGGAGAGAAGAGAGAGCATAAAAGCGGAGAGAGAGTGAGAAGTAAAGAGTGAGTTTTTTTTGTAAGAAGAAATTATATTGTGTTAACCGATTCTACGCGTGTGGACCCATAAACATTGCCATACACCCTCCATCGCGACCATTCGATCGTGATCTAACACTCTCAATGGACGCGTCCATTGTAACTCCCATGCATGCTCCTGTACGAGATCCCAACGAACCCTTCACTGATCCGCTTTTGGGCCAAGCCCATTGATATTAACCCCTCCAGTTTTCCTTTTTTAACTGTATATCGCACCTCCATACATAACCAAACCTCCCAACGAGATATGGGCTCAAGCCCAAAGTCATCTATACCCCCCCACTTTTACCATTTAGTTTTAGAGCGCACCTCCCCGGCCTCTTGGGCCTGAATTCAAAAATCTAAATTCAGGCTCATGCTATTCACACACCACCTTTTACTAACTTAAAGCAGTTTACACCCCTCACGTTTTTATTTTATTTTATTTTTTCAAGTATTTTCTGTTTTTATATATATATATATATATATATATATATATATATATATATATATATATATATATATATATATATATATATATATATATATATATATATATATATATATATATATATATATATATATATTCATTCTTTTTTTAATATATTTATATATAGTTATATATTTATATCTTTATGATTATAATGTTAGATTATTATTTATTTTTATAATTAATTAGTTATTTTCTTTAATTCAATTAAAATATAATATTATTTATTTACATTAAATCACATCCTTAAATTATGTACTTAAAAACGTTTCTCACCATATAATTTAATTTAATGTTTTTATATTAAAACCCGCGATTCTCCGAATTACTACATCCGCAAGCAACATGTGGCCAATATCTGGCCACGTGACGAGAAGGCTATATCAGACTCCTTTGTTCTACGTATAAAATATTCAACCAAACATCAAATCTTTTTTTCGTAATAAATTAATTCAACATTAATTTTCAAAAACGAATACGAATATATTTAAATTAACTGCGTACTTGGTCTAACAAACTCTGCTAATCACACTCTTAAACTAAGTATGCGGGAAATTCAAAATATATTTTCCCAATACATAAATAAATACAAATAACCCCGTAAACTATGAAATGAGACTTTGATTCCTCCTAAGAGGATGCGTAGGCATACGATCAAAAATTGTGGCGAGTTCCCGCTAAATAAAATTCAAACCCTTTTTCCCAATAATAATTAAAAACCATATTTCTTAAGATCGTGCTTCTAAACCTAGTATCCTTGTGAACAAGGTAAATAGGGGTGCTAACACCTTTCCCTCGTCTAGAACCGAGTCCAAATCTAGAATCTCTGACTTTTAGGGTTATTTCTTTATACTCTATTCCTTTAGGATAAAAATCAAGGGTGAAGACTCTGATTAAAAAAACCAGTCGCAACACCAATTAACACCTTATTTAGATCTGTATACACTTTCATAGTATGAATATTCATAAGGTTTGAAGTTATATAGTGGGATATCCCTGAATCCGCAAACCATGCTTATGATTCAAGCTCTTGTGGAACCTCCAATGTGTTGTGATGCGCTAGATATGCATTAGCAGAATTAACATTTGTAGGTGTAGTCTTGTAACTTTAAGTATCATTATTAGTTGAAGCATGCACCTGTGATTTTGGTGGAGTTGGCTTAAATTTCTCATCAAATCGATGCTAGTAGTTAAGAACTGAATACCCATATTTGTTGCACAATTGGCATGTTGGCCTGCTTCTTGAGGAAAAATTATGTCTGCCATGACCTTTACCACACTGATTTATGCCCCTAGCACAATAGTAATTTTGACCATGATTGTGGGAGAAGCCATTTCTGTCACTTTCAGTAGTAGATGCTTGAGCCATATTGGCAATTTCACTTGGTGTGGCCAATTCCTGTTTGTACTTGCTCAATTGAGCTTCTTAGAAATAGAGCAAAGCTTCAACAGCATAAATGTAAGTTGGTTCACCTTTTCTATAGACCATCATGATGAAAGGGTTACATTTCTCTAGTAACCCTCGCAAGATAACATCAACCTGATCCCGTTCAGATATGGGATCGTCAACTGCAAATAGTGAATCAACAATGGCTCGAATACATAAAAGATACTCATAGATGGATTTAGAACCAATCTTGCTCATCTTGATTTTTGCTCGTAGATGATGAACTAGAGGTTTCATCTATGAATTGAAATGTTTGTGAATCTTATCCCAAATCTCATGTGCATGTTTGCATGAGAGAAGTCGAGGAATAACAACTTCCGATATGGTAGATAGAACCCAAGTGAACAAAGCCTGATCTTGAACAACCCACACTTCATACTTCTCAAACACAATGTTGGCAATGCAATCACCATTAGAGACGAATATCAGTGGTATATGTGGAATCACCATAATTCTGTGAAGTTTGTGTGAAATGATAACTCTCTCCACTTGTTGATTCCATAGCAAGAAGTTGTTTTCTTGAAGATTGATGGAAATCTTTGGTGCAAAAGTATTCGAGATACGTGAAAACAAATGTGTTTGTGCACTGGGCGATTCTTGATGCGAAGAGTTCAGTGATTTCTTAAGATCCAACATGAGAAATGTTTCTATGAAACTTTTCACGATGTAGATGCAAGGATCGAGGATGTAAGTAATCTTCTTTGAAGCTGTGAACTCTCCAAATCAACCGTGTAAAACCGTTGTTGCGACTAGTGTAAAAAACGCTTCTATGAAGCTTTTGCGAATTAACAGTGGTGATGAATCATTAAGGTTGAAGACAATGATGATGTAGTGGATTCAGGCCTTTTTGAGGCGGATGATACCATGTTAGAAAGTAGAGAATATTGTACTATGCAATCTTATCTTGCATGCTTCATTGATTGATTTAAGAGAGACTATGATCTCTATATATACATTGCATGGTTTCTTGTAACTAAATTGAGAGTTAGTTATTCTAACTCTACATTAAGGCTTACTATGGTCATGCAAGCTTCACATTTAAAGCTTCATGATCTTACTCTAACACACATGAACAAAATGGGTGTGTAAAAAGAAAACACAAACATACATTAAACGTGGAAAAGTCATTGCGGTTTCAAGCAAATATTCGCATTTGCATATGGGGAAAATGTGTAATTTATACATATCATATGATTAATCAAACATCCATTATGGATAATAAGTGAACTTCTCCATATGAAATCCTCTTTGGAAAGCCACAAAAATATGACCATCTAAAATTGTTTGGATGCCAATGTTATATGGCGACAACATCTAAACAATGCGCCAAGTTTGGGCCAAAAGCATATAAATGTGTGTTTCCAGGCTATCCACAAGGAAAAAAAGGGATGGTAAATATACAACCTCCAAACATAGAAGTTCGTTGTGTTACAAGATGTGGTATTCTAAAAAATTTCTTTCCTTTCAAAGTAGATGAAAGGGGTGAGAAATAACCGATTCTCTAGGAAATGTGTTTCATAACACATCACATAAATTTGAAAATGAAATTTTGAGTGAGTGAAGTATGAGAGAATAAAATAATTCAATTGTTCAAGTAAATATAACATAAGGAACCGTGCCTCAAATTAATGATAATGAAGGAGGACAACCTTCCTTCGTCGATAGACGGTGAACCAAAATGTTAGTATCAAGCCCTAGAATGTCTTCATAATACCAAGCAAAGATCTCAACATAGTCATGTAACATCTGGATTAACCTCTTTTTGGAACTATCATCTAGATTGACACCTATCTTGATTTCTTTTTTGTCCTCTTCAGTACCCAAGTTTACAACCTCAACCGACTCTTCATGCGATTGTGTGGCTCTTTCTTCCTGCTCTAACAGTCTAGCAAGCTCTCCAGGTACTTCACAATCTTCCTCACCTTTATCCTCGACTTAGTAGATCGAATTTTCGAAGTTATAATTGGAAATAAAAGAATTGTTATCATTGAGACCCATGGTGGATGTGGATATGCAATTTGTTATGTGGGTGTGTGTAAGAACACATAGCTATTTTGAAAGCAATAAATTAAAATAAAGACAAAGAGCGCAAAATTTGAATGCAAACATCTAATGATTTATTAAATGAAAATATGTGGATGAAAAATGACAACCCTAACAAATGGACCATTGTGCTTGGGCAAGGCACAAGGCTTAAAAAACTTGAAAGAAAGAAAACAAAAAATAGCATTTACTCCTGACTAAAGGAGATTGGTATAAAGTCTTCAGCCTTCCAATTTTTGAGCCCACTGCCGCTAGTAGGGAAAATCCAACTGTCTATGTCACAGTTGCTATCAGCGTCTTCCACAGTGTTGACTTGATTTTGGTGAATTCCATTATTGTTGATGCGGAATGGAAGTATCCCAGAATTAGCACGAGCATGATGGACATCCCTCTGAGCCTCTAAGGTGAAACCCAAGCCAAATTTGTCGGACTTGTAAGGAATGTCGAGAAGATGACCCTAAATAGTGCTACCACCTTCTTCTACCACAACCTTAGCATCTTTCAGATAAGCCATCTTGGTAACCTTAGGAACAGTAGGAATAACTTTAGCAACAGGGGTTGTCTGAGGAATAACTTCAAAAATCTACAAGGAGCTTCGAGGAATTCACCATCCATTTCAACATACTTGAAGGAGTTCAAATGGATCACCATGTATTCTTCTTTGCCACAAACTGTAATGATCTTTCCTTTCACGGGATACTTCAATTTTTGGTGTAAAGTAGAAGTAACAACACCTGCCCCATGAATCCAAGGGCGTCCAATAAAACAGGAATAGGCTGGACAAATGTCTATCACATATGTTGTACCCCAAAATTTCCCCTCTCATGTTTTCCAAGATCTTTTCTTATATGGGTGGTCACAAACACTTGATTAAAGAAAAATAAAAAAAGTTTGAAGATGAAAAAGGTGTCTTTCGATTGGCATCTTGACAGGCTTCAATTGGGCATCTAGATCCTTCGAACAAGATTGGTTTCAAAGTCTTCGAATAGGCATTTTTCACTCTTCGCTGCAGGTCTAATTCACAAGCTTTGAATGGGCGCTTGGTCCCTCTTCGATCACGTTCAAATCACAAGGCTTAGACTGCACATTGGCTACTTCAGGCTTGCCTTATATTCACAAGGCTAACGGCCTCTATAAGTTCCTTTAAATTCACAAGGCTAACGGCCTCTATAAGTTCCTTTCAATTCACAAGGCTAAAGGCCTCTTCAAGTACCCTTTGATTCACTAGGCCAAAATCCCCTTCATGCTTGCTTTGGATGCACAAGGACAAAGGTTTCTTCTATGATTTCCTTCAATGCATAAGACAAAGACTTCCTCTGCGCTTGCTCTCAAGGCTAAGACCCCTTAATACAGCTTCTGCACTATGACACACAATATGACCCCTTTGAAAGAGAACTCCAAAAGCCCATTCGAAGGACACATATTGCTAGCCATTAGAAAGAGACAGATAACCACTGAATGCAAGTTTATCTTATGATGAGTCTTGGTCCTACATGTGGCCAGGCCCAGGCTTCCTGTGCAATGACATTTGAAGTAAGTGACGAAGGAGGCTTCGATTGACAGAATGGAGTTCTTACTTGGGGGTATTTGAATCAAACATCTAAGGCAAATAGATGGGTCCAATATAAAGCCATTCGAAGGACACGTAAATGATCCATTCAAAGGACACTTAGTGTTGTCTGAAAGAAAAGGGTTTGGTCAAAGATTAGATCTAGTTGGCCAAAACGAAAGAGAAATATGCAAAGATACTGGCTGGACCAAAATACCACATATTGCCATTCTCAAGCTCCCTGCACAAGCATTCATACTGAAGGGAGCTTCGATTAGCCTGAAAAGAGTTTTCGTTGGGGCTAGATGAGTAGGGGCTCAATCGAAGAGGCCCCAATGATGAGACTTGAGCCATTTGAAGGAGACAATTATGGCCCAATCGAAGAGCAAGGATAAGGGGTACTTCGAAAGCATGATTAACAAGTGTCCTTCGATTGACATATCAGAACAAGATCAAGTAATCAATACAGAAGCTGACTGATCGAAGAAGCTCTAATAGAGAGGTTTCTAAACACTTTGAATCAAGACTCTAGGCCATTCGAAGGAGTCAATCAGAGTCATTCGAAGGAGGGAATTCGAAAGCCAAATGTGTCTAGCTTCATAGCAAGGGACAAGAAGCCATGTCTTTGGAAAAGTATTCAAAGTGATATTTATGGCCTTAAAACACCAACTTAATGGTTGTTTATTCCTTTGTCCTCTTTTCCCCTCCATCCCCTCTATATAAAGAGCACACTAGCAAGCTCAAAAGGGGGCTAAGGGGGACATACACTAGAGAACATACACACTATACACATACGCTGCCTCATAAGCCACACCAAAATTGTCAAAAATCTCCAGAGTAATCCAAATCGAAGGAATCTTCAACAACACTCCACTCACTCCTTGAAGTTTGCAGAGAACGTGCCCAAGCACTAGACATCTCCAACACCACAGATCTATACACCACTGTTGGTAAGGAAAAAGTAAGGAATCAAATTCCATATTTTCTTTGCATGTCATAGTCATTCGATTTTCATTCATGATCAAAGGACCTGGGTGTGGTACCCAAGTCTATATTTGTTTCTTTTTGTCTGTAACGTTTATGTTGCAGATCCAGCATAAATAAGGCCAGTACGCACAAAATCGAAGGATCTGGGCTTGGCATCCAGGTCATGCTTTTATTTTTGATAACATATCTTTGCAGATTCAGAGTCCTCATTGCTGATCCCACACTTACATTTCTGCACTTTAAATTACTGTATATACCTCTGCTAGTAATTAGGATTGCATGACAAGACTGAAAGCAAACGCTAGTAAATCTAAGTGTACAAGATAAATAGCTGAACTAAACACAAATGCACATACGCACCTCTAGGGTATCACACTTTGGTTTCCTTCGGAAATAATCATAACTCTAGAAACGTGAGAGGTTTTAGTGGCTACCCTCTGGTTCAAAAAGATCATAAATCCCCCAATGACCCTCTCGATATTGCCTCAGTAAAAATATGATCTTAGAACCCTAGGGTAGTTACTAAAGCTTCTTGCCTAGTTGCCTTTGTGACTATAAAAACTCCCCTTCGAATGTCCCTCATACATCCAACGATAGGGCTACCTACTCACTAATAGTAGGATAGCACTGTCTAAAGGATAGGGAGAAAAAGAACTACCATTTCGAGTACAATTAGATAGCTGTTAGATGCTTGCTCACAAAAAAAAAACATTTTCACACATACACTTTCAATTGAAACATTTTCAAAAGTCAAAGCTCTTTGTACGCATTCTTATAGAGATGAGAATCATTACAAAGGCACTATTAAAAATTATTTTCGAACGCATCTTCCACAAACACATCTTTGAACAATTTTCAAAACCAACACTTTGTGCGTATTCTTATAGAGACGAGAATCATTACAAAGACATTTTTTTCAAAATATTTTCAAAACCACAACACAAAGCATAAGGTATTTAAAAAATGAGCTAAGCAGCTAAGAGCCCATAGATAACTCCAGATGGAAAGGGTGCTAACACCTTCCCTTTCCATAATCTACCCCCTTACTCAGAAATAATCTCGAAAAGGTCTTTTTTTGTTCTTTTCACCCTTTCCTTAATTTGGATAAAAGAAAAGTCGATGGCGACTCTTGCTTACCGCAACATTTGCAAATACAAACACAAAACCAGTATAACAGTCGGTTCTGCCACCATATCACAGAACTGGAGACTCTGCTGGGGATTCCTTATAAAAGTGGGCTTACCTTAAGAGTTAGTTCATTTTAAAACTGTTTTAATTGCTTGCTTTGTATGCTTTATCCTTGGAGGGTTGTTTGGGTTGTTACTATAGATCCTACACCCAGATTTAAGGTATCTTTTTAGGTAAACAACAATAGATCATGGAGACTGTACGGCGTAGACCGATATGGTTAAAGAGATAGCTATGTTGGTGTGACACTTTGGTTGGTACCGGTATCCCTTGTGTTGAATCGAAGAGAATACGGGGCCACCGCGTTGTGTCCTGAAGCACTAACGAACCTTAGAACCTTAGTTGAACAAACTTGGCCATTAGAAAGAGTGAGATAGCCGACCTCGGTGTAAAGCTGGGGATTAGTTGATACTCGATGCTACACTCATTGGGATCGGACTTTCGAGATGTTTCAGCCGCAATAAAATATTGCTAAGCTGAAATAATGCTCGATAAAGAAAGATCAGTGATATTGAGATTCCTTAGAACCCAATTACTTTTCTAAGACAGGTTGAACCAACTAAACTTCAAGAGGGTACTTACCTACAAACCCCATGCAAGCCTGAACCTAAGGCTACTTGTGTGACTTGTTTGCCTTCATTATCTAACAACTTGAGCTCATTACATGGTTTTTCTTGGTATTCCTTGCAGGACCTTGTTTGTATACATTATGTAATAAACTGGTTTTATTGCAAGACATACTTGTCTTCATCACCCTGGATTTTTGCTTGATGCATAGCATACACATCATAACATCATACCATAACATTTCCTTAACCATTTCAAGGATCTCAAGGGCCTGTGGTGCAGGTTATGATGAACCAGACGTCTAACAAGGGGCAAGGGGATTTATTTTCCTCTATCCAATGTCGTCAAAAGATTAAAACACGACAACTTGAGTCAGGAGCTATGACCCACTCGATATGGTGAGCTTGACTCTCATAGAATTACTTTCAACAATACAAAGTTCTTCAATCAAAACTGCAAAATTCAACTTATGACATTTTCTTGTTTACCCCGTGAGATCCTTGAAAACATTTACACATCATGCATGTCATTACATAACAGGTCTTTCAGTACAGGTCTCTCATGTTCTTGCTGTTTATTTCAGCAAGGAAAATGGCTTTCAAACAGAACAACAGAGATCTCTAAACTCAAGAGTCTCAGTTCATGGAAAGGTTCCTCAACCTATCCAAGGGGAAGGAAGAATTGAAAACACTTCTCGCTGGGCACTTGGCCAAGAAAAGTCTTGAAGACAACAAGGATGACCAGTTAAAACAACTGCAAGCTGAGATGGAAGGGATGAGAGTCCAGATGATCAGTTAAATGGCTCTTATCCAAAACTTAGCTCGGGGACAAGAAGAGCTTATAGCCCTAGTCAACAAGTTTCATCAATATGGATGGAATCATATGGAGCAAACAACGAGAATTAGGGATCGAGTCTTTAATCAGCTTCAGTTGAAACAAGAGGATTTGGTTGAAAAAACACCTTTCAAAACGGCTGCTACGCCAAGGGTCCAACAACGACCTCGCCAACCACAATGGGGTAATCAGCAAATGCAAGACAAACCCAAAAGGAAATTTACCAAAATCAACATACCATTGTCTCAGGCATTACAACATATGTTAAGGATGAATTTGGTTACATTGATAAGACCTCATCCAAACCCTAAAACTTCTTCCCCTAACTACAATCCTGATGCAATGTGCACATACCATTCCAATAGTCCTGGACATGATACAAATGACAGTTGGGCATTGAAAAATAAGATTCAAGACTTGATCAACAAAGGAGTCCCGGAGTTCACACAAGATGGCCAGATTGGATTCTTCTGCCATCCCTCAAAGGCACATCATCTGAAGTGACAAGTTCAAACAAATAGGCTTTTTGTTCATTTGAATTCTCAATTTATAATTTTCTTTTGATTGTTCAAACATTTATTTATGTCAAACTTTGTTATTTCGTTAATGCATTCCATATGTTTGTCTTGAATGCGTATCCACTATATGTAAACTGTGTTTTTACTTCCTTTTCGTGATATTCAACTCTCAATCAAAAGCTTTAAGCCTTTAGAGGGAGGATGACGAAAATAATACCACAATATCTATAATATGCTTTTGAACAGACCCTGCTGACGATGTACATGCGTTGTTTCAAATCCTAAACAGTGGAGTTATAAGGAAGATAATCCCTAGTCAACCCCTTTGAGCCTAAGAAGTAGGAGTTTTTATTTTCACATAAATTAAAACTCTTAATCATAACCTGGGGCAGGGTAGTTTTCTCAGTTAATTCAGATGTGCATTCAGTCACAAACTCTACCTTCATACACGATAAATAATGTAGAAGATGCAATCCAAAAAATGGTGATGGTTCCACATAATCGTCAAGACATGCAGTTATTATCTCTCAAAAATAAAAGTCCGTTAAGTCAAAAACCTATGAAGGAGACTTAAGAAAAACTGGGGCGTCCCGCTGACTGAAAAGCACAAAAGATCCAGTGCAGGAAAAAGTAGGGATAATGAAA
This sequence comes from Vicia faba, assembly GCA_948472305.1. Classification (NCBI taxonomy): domain Eukaryota; kingdom Viridiplantae; phylum Streptophyta; class Magnoliopsida; order Fabales; family Fabaceae; genus Vicia; species Vicia faba. The sequence continues at coordinate 932,565,690 of OX451736.1, read as the reverse complement.
ACAAAAAAGAGGTCCTACAAATCCTCAACAAAAAAGAAAAGATTATAAAAATGACCGTCTTCTCAAACAAGCATTCAATTTCTGAACCGTCACCAAGTATCAGAGCAAATATTCCATACTCAATTGGGATCTAAACACACAATTAGCTGAGCATAGGATTGAAAAACATCACAAAGAACGAGTTGGGTACAAATAAAATTTGAGCCTTTATCCTTTGTTTCTTAAACCGTGAACCAGGCCACGTTATAACCCTTAAAATTCCTAGTTGAAGCATGGGTTAGTTCGAAAGTATACTATTACAAAAGGTATCCTGACTCCTGTAGGGTTCACTATAAATCCTGAGTTGATATCACACTCTTACAAAATTTGTTTGTTTTACTAAAAAATGAATTTTCAAACTTCAAGACAGACATAAGCTTTGCATTCTTAAAATACCATTGTTTGTATACGGCTAATTGTTCAACAACTGAAAAATTTGTAGATGAATATTTGATAAACATAAATCCTCTCAATGGACAAAATCACCTCAGTTGGAAAGACATTCCAGTGATAGGCCTTTCATAATCAAGAGGCATAGCTTGGTGTCTAGCTGATCTGGGGAAGTCAAGTCAAGATTCAAGGAATCTCTCAAAAATGCCAAATAGCCAGGGGCAGATCTCCATCTGAATCACTTAGGTCATTGGACATGAATTCCAGCAACAAATCTTGTACAATCAAACAAACACCTTCTGGCAGTGTGACAACACTTACTACTATAAATAGTGACAATTCTTCGTACTCGGTGAACATGGACATAGTCGGAAAATACTACGCATGGATAAAGACCCGCTAGGTTGACTGGTCTAGGCAAAAATAAGGGCATCCTGACGAACCAAAAGGGTTCAGGAAAAAATTAGGGATATACATATGAAAAAATTTGTACACCCGGCAAGTCGAAAACCTGAAAAGGCGGCTTGCGCAAAAAAGGGTATCCCGATGGACTGAAAATCTAAAAGGACAGTCCAAGAAAAAGTTAGGGAATAAAGCGTACGACTAAGTCCCGTCATCTTGTCATTTGTCTTTCAGTGAATACTCCCTGATCAACATCTACTCAAAACCCCAGGAGTTGGGATGACACTCAAACCACCCACAAAATCTCTACAGATACCTTCTCCACCAGGTACAGAGGCAGAGGTATCCTGCTACAAGGTCACTTCCATATTCTTAGCATGTAGCCTAATGATATCAGGTGTTCTCATACCCTCGGCAGAGCAAGAATCTCCAATTACTGCTCTAACATCCAAGAATTCCCCAGTGAAGTTGCCAAGCTTCTCAGGATTCCCCAACAAATTTCTTCTCAAAACAACAAAATAGGAATCCCCAGCGAAAACATTCTAAATAAAGCGGATTCTCCTCTAGAAGCGGTCCAGATACGATCTAGAAATGGATTTCATCCTGACACTTACTCCAGATTCTCATCTAGAAACGATTCAGGTACGATCCAAAGACGAATTTCATCCTGAAACTTATTCCATATCATCTTCTAGAAACAGTTCATGTACGATCTAGAGACGAATGTCATCTTGATACTTATTCTAGACTATCTTCTAGCAACAATTCAGTTCACTGAGTTTACCTTCCCCAATAGAGTTTATTTCTCTAACAACGGAAGTTCATTTCCCAGCGTTTTAACTTCAACATATTTGAAGACCTACATTCTTCACCCTAACAACACTCAGGGATTTATTTTCCCTGGTTCAATAATACAGTAATGGAACAACTAATATGTTTATACATTGCATTCATACATCATTCTACAAACATCATAGTATATACATGCAAATGCATATATCATAGTCTCATTTATTTTGGGAACATCACTACCCAGTGCATTTCATGCATCATGATATTGCATACAACTAACTCTTTACCTTTTCAAGAAGGATCCATAGACGAATATCATCAATGGTTTTCAACAGTTCCAGATTAATTCCTGAAACCAGACAGGGCGACTATCTGTGAACAACTGATTATAGATCAATTCCTGAAACAAGACAGGGAGACTATCTACTAGACCAGGTTAAGAGATTTATTCCTGAAACCAGACAGGGCAACTATCTCAACAACCAACAAAAGCATGGTTCCAGATTAATTCCTGAAACAAGACGGGGCAGTTATCTGAGATAACTTCTTCAATTAACTGTAAAGCCTGGATTTCAACCAGATAACAGTTTAAGTTGCTACGAAGCCTGGAATCCGACCATATAGTAGTTCACTTATTCAATTATTGTGAAGCCTAGATTTCGACTAGATAATAGTTTAAGTTGTTGCGAAGCCTAGAATACGACCAGATAACAGTTAACTTCTTCAACTATTGTGAAACCTGGATTTCGACCAGATAATAATTTAAGTTGCTGCGAAGCCTGGAATCCGACCAGAGAGTAGTTCACTTCTTAAATTACCGTGAAACCTGGATTTCAACCAGATAACAATTTAAGTTGCTGCGAAGCCTGGAATACGATCAGATAACTGTTAACTTCTTTAATTAACTGTAAAGCCTGAATTTTGACCAGATAACAGTTTAAGTTGCTACGAAGCCTGGAATTCGACCAGATAGTAGTTTACTTCTTCAATTACTGTGAAGCCTAGATTTCAACCAGATAACAGTTTAAGTTGCTGCGAAGCTTGGAATACGACCAGATAACAGTTAACTTCTTCAATTATTGTGAAGCTTGTATTTTGACCAGATAACAATTTAAGTTGTTGTGAAGCCTGGAATACGACCAGATAACAATTAACTTCTTCAATTACTGTGAAGCCTGGATTTCGACCAGATAACAGTTTAAGTTGCTACGAAGCCTGGAATCTGACTAGAGAGTAGTTCACTTCTTCAATTACTGTGAAGCCTGGATTTCGACCAGATAATAGTTTAAGTTGTTGTGAAGCCTGGAATACGACCATATAACAGTTAACTACTTCAATTACTGTAAAGCCTGAAATACAACTAGATAACAATTAACTTTTTCAATTACTGCGAAGCTTGGATTTCGACCAAATAACAGTTTGACCTTAAGCAAATCACTAACAATTCTGGAAACCGACCAGATAACAGTTAATTTCATATACCCCAGTAAGTCATTGTGAAGCCTGGAATACGACCAGATAATAGTCAACTTCACTATCCTCAGCAAGTCACTGTGAAGCCTGGATTTCGACCAGAAAATAGCAAACTTTCATCTCTCCAGAAATAACACCTTAGTAGAGCCTTGGACAACTGAAGTTCCTAGACTCTATTCCCCACAGAGTTTTCCTCAAGCAGGAGAACAACAGAAACCCACATTCCCCAGCAGACTCCTCCTCAGACAGCAGGAACAGGAACTCCCAAAGGGACCATGTATGAAATCAACATATACTTTGGATGACATCTTTAAGCCCATCTCTGAAGACTCTATATATCTTCTCTAAATGGCATCTGTAAGCCCATTTCTAACATCATCAACCAACAACATTACTTCATGAGAGTGCAAATTTCTAGGCACTATAATGTTCAATCATCTTCCACCTTCAGATCACGAAAGGCAAACAAGCCAATCTAAATCTTCAGGTTTAAGAAGATTGAACAGGGGCAACTATTGTACCCCAAAATTTGCCCTCTCATGTTTTCCAAGATCTTTTCTTATATGGGTGGTCGCAAACACTTAATTATAGAAAAATAATTTTTTTTGAAGATGAATAAGGTGTCTTTCGATTGGCATCTTGACAGGCTTCGATTGTGCATCTAGATCCTTCAAACAAGATTGGTTTCAAAGTCTTTGATTAGGCATTTGGCACTCTTCGCTACAGGTCTGATTCACAAGCTTCGAATGGGCACTGGGTCCCCCTTCGATCACAATCAAATCACAAGGCTTCAACTGCGCATTGGATACTTCAGGCTTACCTTCGATTCACAAGGCTAACGACCTCTACAAGTTCCTTTCAATTCACAAGGCTAAAGGCCTCTTCAAGTTCCCTTCGATTCACTAGGCCAAAAGTCCCTTAATGCTTGCTTTGGATTCACAAGGACAAATGTTTCTTCTATGATTGCCTTCAATGCATAAGGCAAAGATTTCCTTTGCGCTTGCTCTCAAGGCCAAGACCCCTCAATATAGCTTCTGCACTATGACACACAATATGACCCTGTGATACAGTGGAAGAACCGACAATATTTACTAGTTTGCGTTTTTTGTTTGCAAATGTCGCAGTAAGCAAGAGTCACCACCGACTTTTATTTCATCCAATAAAGGAAAAGGGAAAAGAACAGAAAAAACCTTTTTCGAGATGTTTCTGAGTACGGGGGGTAGATTATAGAAAGGGAAGGTGTTAACACCCTTTCTATACATGGTTTTCCATGGGCTCTTAGGTACTTGCTCATTTTGAAATTGTTTGTGTGTGTTTTGAAAAGTTTTTTGTTTAACTTCGTGGTAACCCTTGTATCTGTCCTCAAGAGTGCGACGAAGTTGTTTTTTGAAAACTGTTTTGGAAGTGTTTGTGTGAAAGAGTTTTTGTTGTTTTGAGCAAGTACTTAAGAGTTTTTACCTACTTGAAAAAGACTGTTCGTTTTCTCGTTTCCTTTAGATAGCGCTATCCTACTATTAAGGAATAGGTAGCCCTATTGTTGGAGTTTAAGGGACATTCGAAGGGACAATTACGGTCACAAAAGCAATGGTTAGGAAACCTTAGTAGTGACCCTAGAGTCTTAAAGATCTTTCCGAGGCAACATTCGAATGGGTCATTTTTGATCTTTTGGGACTAGAGGGCGACCACTGAAATTCCCTATACTTCATGACCGTTTACCGAAGGCAACTGAAGTGGGGGTAACCCTAGGAGTGAACATGTGCAAGTGTTTGATTTCAGTTCATTTATCTTTGCACATTTAGGGTGATCTACCGTTTTAATCGTTATTCTTTCCATACAAGCCTATTAGTCTAAGCAGTTAATAATAGCGGAAAGTAAAGTGCAAGAATAAAACCTAGCTATTACAAGGCTTCGGGGAGGGGTTACATAACCAAAAATGGGGGGTAAACAGTAAATGAACGATAGTAAAATAAACCTAATTAAAATCTATTACAACCTTGGAACAAATACAATAATTAATAAAATAATGGAAAAAGGATACGCGCAACAAAATTAAGTACGGAGAATTAGGGCTTGAATTCTAAGGAAACCTAACTAATGAAAGAAAATATTTTTGTATTTTTATTTAAGAAAATATTTATGGATTAACCCTAATTTTCTAATTGATTTAAATTATGAAAAATAAATTAAATTTCCCTAAATTAAATTAATCTACTTAATTAACAAAATTAAATTTAGTGGAAAAACCTAATTCTAACATTTTATGATTTTATTGATTTTTAGATTTAATTAAAAAAGGATTTTTTAAAACAATTAAAAATAAATAAAACAATAAAAATATTAAAGAAATTAAAAGCAAAAGAAAATAGAATGGGCCTGTTGAGAAGCAATTTGGGGGGTATATGACTGGAATTTTCCAGGCCCAAGATTACTAGCCCAGTATCCAGCGTGAGATTCAATGTGAGCAACGCCCGAGGGTGCACCATGGGCTTTACTGGCAGGAGCGCTGGATCTGTTTGATGATGGATCTGGTGGATAAGATCTAGGGTACATGATAGTTGCCTGGCAGGGAGATGTATTGGATCTGGGACAGAAAAATTAGAAAATATGAAAACATGGGATTTTGGGATCGAACCCAGAACCTCTTGGTTCACCAGCCTACACCTTTTCCCTCTGTGCTGGGATGGTTAGTTGTTAATATAATAAAAAAATAAAACATAAATGAAAAAAACGCATTATGCCCAGAAAACGTGCCAAGATTCAAACGAGACAGTGTGTGGCTGCCACGTGATTATCTTCCTCCTCAGAATTGTCGTTTTAGGCCTGAACTTTTACCTACGGACGATGTCTATAGCTATAACCATATGTCATTCAAAATTAAATACAAGCAATATAAATTCTAATGGAGACCATGAATCAACTGAGTTTGAAGCCCTGAACACCATGGTACCCATGTCTAACCCTAATTTTTCCTGTATCAGGAAACCCTAAAACGAGTTTGGAAACCCTAAGAACGGAAAATTGTGATTCCTGTAACTAAAACTCAATCAAACAATATAGAGAACATCGCAACCTTATGATAAATAAGAATACATGGTTAATTTTCATTGAAAGTACATGTATGCGCGTAATCAAAAATAAGAAATAGTTAGAGAACCAAATTATGTATCTTACAATTTTGGATGCTTTGTGGCTTGGGAATGCTTGCAAAGGCTTCAATGAAGGTCCAAGAATGTAGTGGAATCCTTAGAATGCCCTGAATCAGCCTGTAGAAGGATATGGGACCAACACTTTTTGACCAAAAATTTGATGTTTGATCTTGCTGTAGGAGGCAGGCTGCGCAGTTTTTCCGTCTCCTCTAGGGTTGCAATGATCTTGTATAAGTAGTAGAATCAATAATAGGTCAATGGTTTTGGAAAGAATCAAAGATATGATGGCCATGAATTTTGATTCCAATCTTTCCACATTTGGATATTTTCTCTTGATTTTTAATCTTGCATGATTTGTTTAGCTTTGTGACAGTAAGCATGATCTCTAATTCAATGCAAAACAAATCTCATTCCATAAGTTTGATTTAATTTGATTTTATTTGAATTTAAATGAATAAAAATCAAAATAAATTAAATAAACAAGAATAAAAAAACATGGAGGGTCCCATAGGTCGGGGACCATGTTAGGACTGAGATTTAATCTTGAAAAAAATGGATCCATGTGAAAAAAAAATGCAATTTTGAGCATTGTTGACTTTGGGCAAATTTCTAAAAATGGACAACTTTGACAATTCACATCTCTCTCAATTTTGACCCTAAGAGGGTGTTCTTGGACTTTTTAGAAATCTTAGGATTTCCTCTAAACAACCCCTTTGGTTTCATCTCAATTGGATCTTTCATGTTCATGTAAGAATCTTTGACCCAAAAGGTGTTTTTGTTGACTTTTTGAAATGACCTATAATGTCTAAATTTATATCTTCTCATGAGTGCATTTTTTGAACTTGAGGGATGAATATGAGGATTAGGGAATTGAATCCTCTTCAAAATGAGCCTTGGATGGGAAATTTCTGATAAAGTATGAGAAAGTTATTCCTAGTCAAAGTTTGGTTAACTTTCCCTATAGAAACCCTAATTTAGCAAATTTTGAGTTTTGATGAATTAGGAGCATTCCTTGAGGAATAAGGATCAACCCTTGATCAGATGATGGATATAACTTCAAAATGTTGATGTTGACCAAAAATCTTGAAGTTTAACTGTATGTGGACCACATTTGACTTTTGACCTAATATAGTTGATTTTCAGGCATCTGAGCAATTGATTGAGCCAACTTCTTGTACAAGGCATGAAACTTGACATGGATGATTTTGAGAACATATTAGGTCCCTTGGAACTCAAACATCTTGATAAGGAGTGAAAACCTAGTTTTAAGCTCATTGTCTTAGGAGGAGGATTTGTCTGGTCAATCCTTAGTCCACTTGAGCAATTGAGGACCTCTAGGAATATGTTTTGAGTAAAAATGGGAGGGCAAATTTTGGGGTACAAAAGCTGCCCCTGTTCAATCTTCTTAAACCTGAGGATGTAGATTGGCTGGTATGCTTTTCGTGATCTGGAGGTGGAAGATGATTGAACACTAGAGTGCCCATAAATTTGCACTCGCATGAAGTAATACTGATTGGTGATATCAGGAATGGGCTTACAGATGCCATTTGGAAGTCGACGGAGAATCGTCGGAGATGGGCTTAAAGATGCCATCCAGAAAAGATATCGGTTGCATAAAATATTCCTTTGCGAGAATTCTTGTAACTACCGTTGAGGAGAACTTCACAGAGGAATGTTGATTTATGTCTTGGGAAATAGAGGCCAGGAGCTTCGGTTGTCCGCTACTCTACTGGTGAATTAACTCTTGATTGAGGAGGTGGAAGTAAACTGCATATCTGGTCAGGGTCCAGGCTGCACAATGACTTACTGGGGAAATGTAAAATCGATTGTATCTGGTCGGGTCCAGGTCTTACAGCGTGGTAAACTGTTGTCTGGAGATAAGAGAGAAGGAACCTGGATAGTAGGGTTGCTTCAAAATGAAAGCCTGGGTAGTAGGGTTGTGAGAAGGAACCTGGATAGTAAGGTTACTTCGAAATGAAAGTCTGGATAGTAGGGCTATGAGAAGGAACTTGGATAGTATGGTTACTTCGAGATGAAAGCCTGGATAGTAAGGCTTATGGGAAGGAACCTGGATAGTGAGGTTACTTCGAGATGAAAGCCTGGATAGTAGGTCTTATGGGAAGGAACCTGGATAGTAGGGTTACTTCAAGATGAAATCCTGAATAGTAGGGCTTATGGGAAGGAACCTGGATAATAGGGTTACTTCGAGATGAAAGCCTGGATAGTAGGGCTTATGAGAAGGAACCTGGATAGTAGGGTTACTTCGAGATGAAAGCCTGGATAATAGGGATTATGGGAAGGAACCTGGATAGTAGGGTTACTTCGAGATGAAAGCCTGTATAGTAGGGCTATGAGAAGGAACCTGGATAGTAGGGTTACTTCGAAATGAAAGATTGGATAGTAGGGCTATGAGAAGGAACCTGGATAGCAGGGTTACTTCAAGATGAAAGCCTGGATAGTAGGGCTTATGGGAAGGAACCTGGATAGTAGGGTTACTTCGAGATGAAAGCCTGGATAGTAGGGCTTATGGGAAGGAACCTGGATAGTAGGGTTACTTCGAGATGAAAGCCTGGATAGTAGGGCTTATGGGAAGGAACCTGGATAGTAGGGTTACTTCGAGATGAAATCCTGGATAGTAGGGCTTATGGGAAGGAACTTGGATAGTAGGGTTACTTCGAGATGAAAGCCTGGATAATAGGGCTTATGGGAAGGAACTTGGATAGTAGGGTCACTTCTAGATGAGAGCCTGAATAATAGGGCTTATGGGAAGGAACCTAGATAGTAGGGTTACTTTGAGATGAAAGCCTGAATAGTAGGGCTTATGGGAAGGAACCTGGATACTAGGGTTACTTTGAGATGAAAGCCTGGATAATAGGGCTGCTTCATTTGATCACGTAGATTAGTTGACCCGTTTGGTTTCGGTAACTGATTTTTCATTAGTTGTCTGCATATATGACATGTATAGCTTCATGGATTTAATCTTAAATTGTTGGAATTGTTAATGATAACCATCTTTCCTGAAAAGGTAACAGGGTTAATCATATGCGATGCACGAAATTCATTGTGGGATGATGTTCTCAAAATAAATGAGATTATGTTGTATGCAATATGTATGCACATGTCATGATGTATGAACATGAGATGCTATTGTGACATATCCGAGTATGGGAAAATAAATCCCTGATTGCTGCTAGAGAGTATTGGAAATAGCATTCCTGAGTGTTGTAGAAAACCGTGGTTCTTCTACTTCCGCTGGGGATGGTGAACGGAGATGACAATGCTGGAGATTTGCTCCTTGTTTACGGATATTCTGCCGGGGAGAGACTCTGCTTAGGAATAACTCTGCGGGGAAATAACTCTGTTGGAGGATGAACTTCCATAGCTGAAGGGATAAACTCAGTCAGGGATTGAGCTTCTGTATTCAGAGAAATAAACTCTGTTCGGGAGAAAACTTTATGACCCGCTTGCGATTATGAAATTCGGATGGGGAATATAGATGTCAGTTTTCTGAAGGAACCTGGCTGGGGAGAGTACCTCCTATTTTAGGGAAGCCGATGTCAAAGCTTTAATTGCCTTTACTTTGTGGGGAGTATAGACATCACGGGGTCGTATGTACTGATGACTTTGTTTCAAAGCTGTCTGTGCCCCTGTTTCCTAAGTTACGAGAAATTGTCTTTCCATTTCCTATACAAATATTTATGAACAACAATCATATTCAAATGTATATGTCAAGAATAAATCATTGGACGTTTTTTGCAAAACAAAAAAGAACAACAAATGGTTTTGTAAAAATGACTTGTATTAATTTTCGAAGTTGGCCTTTAACATGCGTTTTTGTACAAGGAAGCTGACACTCTAGTAAGAAAACGCCGCCGTAAAAATGGAAGCTATACAATGTTGTGTACAACGAAAAGAAAACAGCTATGTGCAATAATCCCATTTAAGTTTCAATTTTTCTATTACCGCTATATCTTCGAGCGTCTCATCACTTTGCTGCTTGTCCAAAGCTGATTAGATTGATCGGTGTCGTTCGATCTTGACAGTTGATATTGAGGTCTGGTCGCAAGGTGATCCAATGGGACATAGTGATATGCTTTGCATCCCTAACTTTTGCCTGGACTGACCTTTCAGGTTTTCGACTTGCCGGGTGTATAATTTTTTTCGTTTTCATCCCTTATTTTTGCCCGAACCCTTTTGGTTCGTTGGGAAGCCCTTATTTTTTCCTAGGCTAGTCAACCTAGCAGATCTTTAATCATGCGTAGTATCTTTTCACTATGTCCACATTGACAGGGTGAGGAAGGTCGTCACCGTCCATGGTGGTTAGAATCATGGCTCCACCTGAGAAAATGTTTTTGATCACAAATGGCCCTTCATATGTGGGAGTCCATTTTTCCCTGGGATCACCTTGCGGCAGTATGATGCGCTTGAACACTAGATCCCCGACTTGATACTCTTGGTGTCTGAATTTTTTGTTGAAAGCCTTGATCATCCATTTTTGATACATTTGACCATGGCGGACAGTAGTAAATCTCTTCTCATCGATCAGGTTCAGTTGATCAAGTCGAGTCTGGATCCAGTCGTCTTCGTTCAAACTCGCATAATTCATAATCCTCAGAGAAGGGATCTGTACCTCAATAGGCAGGACAACCTCCATGCCATATACTAGAGAGTATGGTGTTGCCCATGTTGACGTCCGTGCTGAGGTGCGGTATCCATGGAGATAAAATGGTAACATCTCGTGCCAGTCTTTGTATGTCATTGTCATCTTCTGTATGATCTTCTTGATGTTTTTGTTAGCAGCTTCAACAACGTCATTCATCTTCGGCCGGTAGGGGGAGAGTTATGATGCTATATCTTGAATTGCTTATAGAGCTCGGGGATCATCGTGTTATGATGCTATATCTTGAATTGCTTATAGAGCTCGGGGATCTTTGGTAGGTAGGTCTAATCTCTTCGATCATGTCAATGCCCCACATTGCAAAGGGCCAAGGAGCCGTTAGGACATTCAAAGGAATCAGAGGCACATGCACTTTATCATCGTAGATTTGGCACTTATGGCAAGTTCGGGAGTGCTGATAATATTCTATTTCCACAGTGGACCAGTAGTATCATGCCCGTAGGTTCTTTTTAGCCATGGTATATCCACTGGAATGAGTGCGAAAAGTACCTTCATGCAAATCTTCCATGATCCTCTCTGCTTCTCTCTTGTCTACACACCACAGTAAGGTAGAGTCGTGGTTGCGCTTGTAGAGGATTCCATTGTCGAGGAAGAATTTCACGGCGAACCTTCTCAGAAACTTTTTATCATTGATAGATGCCCCCTCGGGATACTCTTAAGTCTCGAGATACCTTTTTACTTCGTGAAACCAGGGTTTGTCTGCTACCTCTTCAGTATCAATCTCACAGCAGTACGCTGGTTCATCCAACCTCTCAATAGTGATTCAGGGAGCTTTGTTGTCCCACCTGACCTTGAACATAGAAGACATGGTAGCTAGCGCGTCCTCTAACTGATTCTCCTCTCGTGGGAAATGTTCAAAGGTTACCTCCTCAAAGCGTGGGAGCAATGTCAGCACATGTTCTTTATACGAGATGAGATTCAGGTGCTTCGTATTCCACTCTCCTTTGATCTGACTTATCACCAAGGTTGAATCCTCGAAAACGTTTAAGAACTTGATCCTCAGGTTGATAGCAGCTTTGAGACCCATGATACAGGCTTCATACTCCGCCATGCTGTTAGTACAGTTGAAGCATAGTCGGGAGGTGAAAGGAGTATGACAGCCCTTAGGAGATATGATTATAGCACCAATGCTATTACCGGGTGCGTTTGAGGCCCCGTTAAAAACCATAGTCCATCGGGATCCTTCTTCAGGTCGTTCATTCGGTCCAGGTTCTTCATAGTCAGTTACCAGCATAATATTCTCGTCCGGGAACTCGAAATTCATAGACTGGTAGTCATCCACGGCCCTATGAGCCAAATGATCAGCCAATACACTTCCCTTGATTGCTTTCTGGGTTTTATATTGGATATCGTATTCGGTTAAGATCATCTGCCATCTTGCTATTCTTCCGAAGAGTGCAGGCTTCTCGAAGATGTACTTGATTGGGTCCATCTTAGATATCAACAAAGTGGTGTGGGTCAACATATACTGTCTCAGTCGGCGAGCAACCCATGCCAAAGCACAACAAGTTTTCTCAAGCAATGAGTATCTTGCCTCACAGTCGGTAAACTTTTTGCTAAGGTAGTATATTGCATGCTCTTTTCGACCAGACTCGTCATGCTGCCCTATCACACACCCCATTGAATGGTCTAATACTGTTAAGTACATTATCAAAGGTATACCTTCAATCGGAGGCATCATAATTGGTGGTTCTTGAAGGTATTCTTTGATTCTGTCAAAGGCAACCTGGAATTCGTCATTCGACTTTACCATTTGATCTTTCTTCAAAAGTTTGAAGATCGGCTCACAAGTAGCAGTCAGATGTGAAATGAACCTGGCGATATAATTTAGGCGTCCCAAGAAACCTCTAACCTCCTTCTCAGTACAGGGAGCCGACATCTTTTGTATGGACTTTACCTTTGCAGGGTCTACCTGAATACCTTTGTCACTAACGATGAACCCCAAAAGCTTACCAGACCTTACCCCAAAGGTGCACTTGTTCGGATTCAACCTCAGCTTGTATGTCTTCAGCCTGTCAAATAGATTTTGTAGATGATCCAGGTGTTCTTCCTCGGTTTGAGACCTTGCTATCATGTCATCAATGTAAACCTCTATCTCATGGTGAATCATATCATGGAACAAAGCTACCATGGCTCGCTGATAAGTTGCCCCAACATTCTTTAATCCGAACGACATCACCTTGTAACAGAAGGTGCCCCATTGTGTGACAAAGGTTGTCTTCTCCATGTCTTCGGGAGCCATCTTGATCTGGTTATAGCCAGAGAAACCGTCCATGAAGGAAAATAACTTGTGATGTGCGATGTTGTCAACCAGAACATCAATATGGGGAAGCGGGAAGTCATCCTTGGGGCTTGCCCTGTTTAGGTCTCTATAGTCCATACACATCCGTACCTTGCCGTCCTTGTTAGGTACCGAGACGACATTAGCAACCCACTGTGGATAGGAGGTGACAGCTAAGAACCCAGTGTTGAACTATTTCATAACCTCTACTTTAATCTTCTCTGACATTTCAGGGCGCATACGACAGACTTTTTGCTTAACCGAAGGACAATCTTCTTTAGTCGGAAGACGATGTACCACAATATCAGTGTCTAAACCAGGCATGTCTTCATATGACCAAGCGAAGATCTCAACATAGTCATGCAACATCTGCATCAACCGCTGTTTGACATTATTCTCCAGATTTGCACCGATCTTAACTTCTTTTCTGTCTACCTCCGTGCCCAAGTTTATCGTCTCAACTGGCTCTTCATGAGGTTGTATAGCCCCTTCTTACTTCTATAACAGTCTAGCAAGTTCTCCAAGAACCTCACAATCTTCCTCACCTTCGTCCCCGACTTGGTTGATCAGATTTTCAAAGTTATAACTGACAATAGCAGAACTGTTATCAATGGGATCCAAAGTGGATATGGATATGCATTTTGATATACGAGTGTGTGTAAGAGCATAACTATATTGATAAAGTGAAAAAGCAGAAAAGAAAACAGAGAGCGCACAATTTGTATGCAAGAAACGTCCAATGTTTTATTAATGACATATGAAAATGACATATAACAACCCTCACAAATAAACCATCGTGCCTCGGGTAAGACATAAGACCATAAAGTTTATATTGTTTATTACAAATTCAAAAAACAAGTAAGACAATTACTGTTGAACAAAAGAAATTGGCACAAAATCTCTGGTCGTCCAGTTACTAGGTCCACCATTGGTAGTAGGGTAGATCCAGCTGTCAATATCAGAATCCTCACCATTGTCTTCTATAGAATTAACCCCTCAATTGCTAATGCGTAGAGGAGGTCCTCCAGCCCGAGTACGTCTAACAGCCCTTTGAGCTCCTGAAGTAAAGCCTAAACCAAATTTGTCAATTTTATGCGGAAAATCAGGGAGTTGTCCTCAAGTAGTACACCCACCTTCTTCAACTACCTCTCTAGCGTCCTTGAGATAATCCATCTTCAAAGGAGATTTGGTGATCTTTGGCGCATTAGTGATGGCCTCGGTTGATGCTATAATCTGGGGAACCTCTTCAAAATTTTGACAAGGGGTCTCTATGAATTCTCCGTCCATCTCCACATACTTGAAAGAGTTTAGGTGGCTCACCATATACTCCTCTTCACCATGCACGGTGACAATCTTCCCCTTTACTGGATACTTCAACATTTGGTGCAGCGTAGAAGTAATGGCCCCAACTTCATGGATCCAAGGATGACCCAACAAACAAGAGTATGATGGCCTGATGTCCATCACGTAGAAGGTGGATCCAAAGGTCTGGGAACCCACTTTGACAGGAATGTCCACCTCCCCGTGCACCATCCTTTTTGAACCATCTAAATCCCTCACCATAATGTTACTCGGCTTTAAGGTTAAACCTTCACAATCTAGCCAATCAAGAGCCTTCTTAGGCAGAACATTCAGTGACGATCCAGTGTCCACTAGCACATAAGCCATAGTAGTGCCCCTGCATTTGATCGAGACATGCAGAGCATCATTATGCTTTCTCTCCTTTGGTGTAAAATCGGCATCTAAAAAACCCAACCAATTGTCAACAGTCAAACTGGCCACACAGTCCTTGAATTGGTCAGCGGAGGTTTCTTGCAGCACATGCGCAGTCTTGAGAAATGTAATTAAAGCCTTTGCATGGGCTTTGGAACATAACAACAGATACAACATTGATATCTTTGAAGGGGTCTGCCCCAGCTGCTCGACCATGTTTTAGTCGCTCTTCTTGATTATTTTTAAAATTTCCTCCACTTCTTGCTTAGAGGATTCCAAAACAAATTTTCTAGATGCCTTCGTCCGGGCAGGCTCACCTATAGCTTCTTTGCCCCGAGTCCCAGATGACTCATCGGCAGGGGTAACAATTGGAGTAAGAATGGGAGTAGTATCAGAAGTACTAGCAGGAACAACATATGGAATAATAACAAGCTTAGCAACAGTCTTCAGGGAGATCTCGGGAGAGAAAACCCTTCCACTTCAGGTAACTTTGTTGGTCCCGACAATATTACTGATATCGGGATCAGCCCCTTCAATCTTCAAATCCTATTTGATGCCATGGTAGTAAACATCGACACCATAATTCCAAGGGACATCTTTTTCCTAGGAGTACGGTACAGGACCAGGAAAAGTGATTATCAACGAAGCAATTTTTGGAGCAGGTGTGGTCCTAACAGGTCTTTTAGAGGAGACCTTGGAAGGATTGGAGGAAATGGTTATGATAGCAACATCTTCATGTAGGACAGTCAGAATCGGAGTCTTTTCAAACAAAATCTCTCTGCTATCCATCAGGTGTTGAACACCTGCTTTCAGTAATAACAACCTGAAGATAGAGATAAACACATATGGCAACCTTCACCACAACCCGAAAATAAACCGGTTAGCAACAAATTCTTCTTGAAATTCATGAGGGGAGTGGAAACTTCATCAATAGAGGTAACAAACAAATCGGTATCAATGGCATTAACACCACGACTGTGCTTGGGCATGGAAGCAGTTATGACATTAGGCTTCTCCAGAGCATCAAACTCAATCTCCTTGGCTTCGATCAGATCCTGTATCTTATTCCTCAGAGCCCAGCAGTCATTTGTATTGTGGCCTGGACTCTCAGAATGGTAAGCACACCAAGCATTTGGATTGTACCGAGGAGATGTGGTGTTAGGATTATTGGGAGCCTCCTTTAAGGTTGCCAAGTTAGATCTTAACAGATGGGGTAAAACCTCAGTCAACGTCATATTAATCCGGGTGAACTGCCTTTGTGGTCTTTCTACCCTTTGTTGATTATTTCGTTATTGAGTAGCCGCAAGCCTATGTATCATCACAACCCCTACCGTTGGATGACACTCAACTCAGCTC
Source organism: Vicia faba (assembly GCA_948472305.1). Classification (NCBI taxonomy): domain Eukaryota; kingdom Viridiplantae; phylum Streptophyta; class Magnoliopsida; order Fabales; family Fabaceae; genus Vicia; species Vicia faba. Next base: position 932,549,420 of record OX451736.1, on the reverse strand, counting down.
TGGACTCTTGGGTTATAAATGGCATTGACCTCCTTCTTACCCGTGAACGGCTTCTTCACTGTACTTGACGAAGTATCTTTCTGGATCTTGCCACTCTGGGTCCCAGCTTCTACCCTTTCTCCAGTCAATATCAGCTCGGTGAAACCAGCTGAGAAGCTACCAATCAAGTGATTGAAGAATGAACCAGATAGTGTACCAAGAAACATGTCAACCAAATCCCTATCAGACAAAGGGGGTTGGACTCTCCCTGCTAAATCTCTCCATTTCTGCGCATAGTCCTTGAACCCTTCACTTGCACCCATGGACATACTCTGGAGTTGAGTACGGGTAGGAGCAAGATCAGCGTTATATTGATACTGTTTATAAAAAGCAGCAGCCAGATCCTCCCAGTTGCGGACATTGGTTCCCTCCAACTGATAGAACCACTCAAGCTAAGTCCCGGACAAACTTTCCTGAAAGTAATGGACCCACAAGTTCCTGTCAGCAGTGTAAGGCTGGATCTTCCTCACATAGGGATGGAGATGAAGCTTGGGACAAGACACCCCATCATACTTCGCAAATACCAGAGTGTTGTACCCCAAAATTTGCCCTCTCCATTATCAAGGCCACTCTCACAAAGGATTCCCAAAATTCAAGCTTGCGCAAGTACTTTGGAATTTTCCAGTACCAAAGTTAAAAGGAAACTGTCAAAAAGGGAGAAAATTGATAAAAATATTATTTTAACAAAAATTGGAGAAATACAAGTGCTCTTTAGATCAGCATCCTTCGATTGGCCTTTTGGCCTCTTTCGACACTGGCTGGACTTGCATCCTTCGATTGGCCTTTAGGCCTCTTTCGATCAGCATCCTTCGATTGACTCTTGGCTTCTTTCGATTTCTCAAAGTGGCTGCTAGCGTGCCTATTTCGCCTGGGCATTTGACTTCTTGTTGCAGGTTTCATTTGTGTCCTTTGCTGCCTGCATGCTTGCAATCGAAGGCCATGACCTACTGGCCACATGTACCCCCTGCAAGGCAAGTATTTGTTTGGGAACTCACCTTCTGTGTGCCTAGATGAAAAACTTCAGTGGAGAAAGGGCCTCATTCAAATGAAACTTGGATATGTCCTTCATGTTGAACTCTCAGCCTCCTTCGAACATGGACTTTCGATTGGGAAATATGCTTCCTTCGAGCATGAGCTTCGATTGGGCAATATGCTTCCTTCGAGCATGAGCTTTCGATTGGGCCATATGCTTCCTTCGAGTTAGCTTGTTTCGACCACAAGCTTTGACTGAGGTGAAGGCCTCCTTCAAACAGATGTGCTTCGATCTCACTCTTGTACAAGACCAAGTCACATGCGCTGCCAGACAAAACCTGCTACAAAGCAGCAGTCCTGCACTGCTGCCCAATTCCTTGCACCAGAATGAAAATAAAGCACTGTCCCTCCAAAGTCTACAAAGAGCAGTTTGCCCAAACTATTCAAACTATTTTGTTTCCCCCCCAAAACCATATCAAAGCTTCAGCCACCTCGCCTATAAATACAAGGCTTCACAACATGTGCAGGGGGAGACTTTCGAGCCAGACGAACGAATCTGCAAAATTGTTCTCAAATACAACAAAAAAATCTCAAGTTCATCAACACTTGAGAAATCAAAAATATCCAGAATCCAAACACTTGTTCCCTTAGAATCTGAAACATCCATACACCTTGTTACCCTTCGAATCCAGCAGGAAGAACCTCACACTTGTTCTTCTCTGTTGAATCCAGTATCAAGGACGTGACCCCTGGTTTCTCCCTCCGAATCCAGAAGCATTCAAGGAGACCACTTAAAGGCCCAACACACATTCCAGCCTGAAACAAGGTAAGTTATTCTTACCTTTGAGCTTTTCGTTTCATAGCATGACATGTAAATATTCTTGTTCGTTCCAAGCATGTACATACTACTGTTCCTTTCGTTTCCACCCTGTTAACATGTTTCGTTTTGCTTGCTTTTTGCCTGAACTAGCTTTAGTTATTAAACTGTGTACTAGCATGGCCTCAGGCCATGTTGCCATTTAATGCTTTAAATGAAAGAAACAGGAGACAGAAGTATGAAACGAAAACTTTGGTTTCCAATCTGACTCCAGGCCCAATCGAAGAAGGCAACAAGGTAGAAAGGCCCAGCCAGAGGCACACTTGCACTAAGTCCAGGCTCAGTCGAAAGGCACTCCCATGCTGATGCCAGCCCCTAATCGAAAGGCACTCCCATGCTGGTGCCAGCCTCCAATCGAAGTACATGACCTGACTGGTGCCAAAGCCCAATCTAAGGACAAGACTTCGCCCCTGCCAAACCCCAATCAAAAGATGTGACTTTGCTGGTGCTAGCCCCAATCGAAGGAGGCTAACAAAATGCAAATCGAAGGGTGTTGCTGCCTGGGTCGAAACCCTCATTTTTTTGCTTTTATTTTATTTTTTCCTTTACATTTCTATTCCTTTCAATATGGTTGTAATAGTGTAGGACTTATTTTTTGCACTTTTTATTACTATTGTACAAATGCTAGTAAATAGGTATGTATGGAAAGATAAAACCAACAAGTAGACAACCTAAAAATCAAGGACAAATGCATGCAATAAAACACACTTTGCACACATGCACCCTTAGGGTAATCTCACTTGTTGCCTCGAAATATAGTCATGTCCCTTGAGCATGGGCGTTTTAGCAAAGACCCTCGATAAAAGATCGTAGTCCCTCAATGACCCTCGATGTTGCCTTCGGTAAACGATCTAGTCCCTAAAACGACATTGCTAAAACGTCCCATATGTTGCCTTCTTTGACTATACAAACGTCCCGCGCCCGTCCCGTTCAACATCCTAACGCAAGGTTGTTCACCAAATACGATGGTGAAACAACACTGTTAAAAGGGTTAAAAAGCATAAGAAAGATCTTTGAGTAAAATAGGGTAGATAGCTCTTAGTTACTTGATCAAACTTGCAAAACATCCTTGCCATTTTTTCAAAACACATTCCACAACACAACTTTGAAAACAACTTTCAAAAACATTGAAACATCTTTTCAAAAAGACAAACACCTTTGTAAAACATTCAAACAAGAATTATTACAAAGGTTGCATAGACAAGGCATCTTTTTCAAAACATTTTCAAAAACCACACACACAAAACACCATTTCAAAGCAATTGAAAATCAAGGCAAGTGATCTAAAAACAAGTAACCAAGAGCCCATGGATAACCATGGATGAAAATGGTGCTAGCACCTTCCCTTTTCATAATCTACCCCCCGAACCCACGAAAACATCGCAAAGGTCTTTCCTGTGCTTTTTGACCTTTCCTTAGGATAAAATAAAAAGTCGGTGGCGACTCTTGCTAAACCAAACATTTGCGAACACAAACGCAAAACCTCAAGTTAGTTCTCCCACCGTATCACAGAACTGGAGACTCTGCTGGGTATTACTCTAAAAGTGGGGTTACCTTAGGGTTTTAGATCACCTTTACATGCTTGCTTTGATTGCTTTACTTTTTGGGTTACTTGTTTGGGTTTGTTGTAAATCCTACACCAGGATTTGGGGGCACCTTTTTTAGGTAAGTAGCAATAAACTGTGAGGGATCTATCCGGCATAGACCGACACAGATGAAGTAGTAGCTACGTTGGTGTGACACCTTGGTCTGTACCGATATCCCTTGTGTTGAAACAAAGAGAATATGGGTCTTCTAAGGAGTCATTAAGCACCAACTGACCTTAGAACCTTAAATTGACCAACTTGGCCATAGAACAGTAGCAGTATGCTACACTCATTGAGACTAAACTCTCGCGATGGTTCCGACCGCAAGAAAAGGTTGCTAAACTGGAATTATGACTGACTGAGGGTAGTCAGTGATATTGAGATCCTCTAGAACCCGGTTACTATTTCTAGGACAGGTTTAAACCAACTAAAATGAAAGAGGGTAATGCCTAAACTCCATGCAAGCCTAAACCTAAGGACTTGTTTGCTCTGTGTGAATATGACTGTCTGTATATACACTTTCTTACTTTTGCATACATGTACATAACATCATAACATCATACCATAGCGTTTTCAATAACCATTTCAAGGATCTTGAGGGTCTTTCGATGCAGGGTCACGTTGAACCAGATGTCTGCCAAGGGGCAAGAGGGTTATCCTCCAAACAAACGCCGTCAAAGATCAAGTGCAACAACTTGAATCAGGGGCTATGACCCACTTGACATGGTGAGCTTGATTCTCGTGGAAAGACATCCACCGGTACAAATTTCTCCAATCAAAGATGTTGATCAAAGTTTAACTTCTAACATTTTCTTGTGTTTACCCCACGAGATCCTTGAAAACATTGCATACATATATCATACATATCATTGCATAACAGGTCTCCCAGTACAGGTCTCTTATCTTCTTAGCTGTTTATTTCAGCAATTACCATGTCTACTGAACCTTCCACTGAGCAAGCTATCAAGGCCCTCCAGGCTCAGAATGCCCAATTTCAAGAGTTGGTCATGAGCCTAGCTAAGGGTCAGCAGGACCTGGAGACCTTGATTATGAAAGAGAGGAAGAAGAAGAAGAAGAGGAACATCATGTTCAATACTGGATGCAGGTTTAGAAACGGGCTGCAGAATGAAGCTGATCTGACCACCTCATCTGGAGGGAAAGACAGTCCACAAGAAAGAAGGGATCCTAGCCCTATGGTCTCCAACAATGAGACGGACTATGATGAAGAGCAATATCCTCCTGCTGAGGATAAATACAAACAGTTGGAGGATCGCCTCAGTGCTATGGAGATTCAACAAGTACATGGTTTGGATTTAGGAGACATGGGTTTGGTTTCTGGAGTGGTCATCCCTCCAAAGTTCAAAGTCCCTACCTTTGCCCTATACGATGGAGTCTCTTGCCCTAAGATGCACCTAAAGTCTTATGTCCGCAAGATTCAACCATACACAACTGATCCAAAGCTTTGGATCCATTTCTTCCAAGAAAGCCTGGTAGGGACTCAACTCGAGTGGTTTTATCAATTGGAGAGTTCCCGCATCCACACCTGGGAGGATATAGCTGCTGCTTTTTACAAACAGTATCAGTACAATGCTGATCTTGCACCAACTCGTGTGCAATTGCAGAACATGACCATGGGTTCCAACAAGAGCTTCAAAGGATACGCCCAAAAGTGGAGAGATCTGGCTGGTAGGGTGCAACCCCCTTTAACTGACAGGGAGCTGATTGACATCTTCATGGGAACATTGACAGGGACTTTCTTCAAACACTTAATCGGAAGCTCTTCAGCCGGGTTCACCGAGCTAATACTGACCGACGAAAGGGTCGAAGCTGGCATCAAAAGTGGGAAGATTCAAGAAGCTACACCTTCTGATGCTCAGAAAAATCCCTACAATGGGAAGAAAGAGTCCAATGCTGTGTATGGTCAAAAGAGTCATCATGACCAACACGTAGGAGCAATCTTGATCTCTAATCCTACGCCTGCTCAACAAGGACAGGGGCATCAGCGTAAGGAGGTCGCGCCTAAAAGACAATTCACTAAGATCAACATGTCACTAGGTCAAGCGCTACAATGCATGTTGGAGGCAGAGCTGATTACATTAAAGGCTCCTCTCCGGAACCCAAATACTTCCGCTCCTACCTATCATCCCAATGAAAGGTGTGCATACCACTCTGACAGTCTGGGACATGACACAAACAACTGTTGGGCTCTGAAGAACAAGGTCCAAGACATGATTGATGCCAAGGAGATCGAGTTTGACCCTCCGGAGACTCCAAATGTGATCACTGCTCCTATGCCAAATCATTGAAGGCTTTTGTTTCATTTGAATTTTCAAGTTGTAATTTCTTTGTTATTCAAACAATTATCTATTAATGTCAAACTTTGTTTCATTAATGCACTGCATATGTTTGTCTTGAATTATTTCATTCGTTTTCATTTCATTTAAACTATGCTTTCTACTGTGTTTATGATATTCAACTCTTGCTAAAAGTTACAAGCCTTTAGAGGGAGGATGACGAAACAATGCCATAATCTCATACAATATGCTTTTGAATAGACCTTGCTGATGATATACAGGCGTTTCTTTCAAATCCTAAACACTGGAGTTATAAGGAAGATAATCCCTAGTCAACCCCTTCGAGCCAAAGAAGTAGAAGTTTTCTGTTTTTAACACAAATTGAAACCTTGAATCAAAACCTGGGGCAGGGTAGTCTCTCAGTTAATTCAAACGCGCGTTAAGCCGCAAACTCTCATCTCGTAATACAACAAATGACATCAAAAACATTCCTATGGAATCAAAAGATGGTGATGGTTCCCTACCAAATAGGAAGTTATTATCTCTAAAAACGAAAAGCCCACTAAGTCAAAACCTACAAAGGAGACTTAAGAATCTGGGGCATCCCGCTGACTGTAATCTCGAAAACAGGAACAGTCAGGCAAAAGTTAGGGATAACAAATCAAAAGAACGAGGTCGTTACAAATCCTCAACAACATGAAAAATGTTGCAAAAATGACTGCCTTCCGACAAACTTAACTTGTCTGAACCATCACCAAAAATGTCGTTCCAGACTCATTTGGAGTTCAAATGCACAATTAACTGAGTTTAGGATTGAAGAACATCACGAAGAGCGGGTGGGTACAAATATACTTTGAGCCTTTATCCTTTGTTTCTTAAACCGTGAACCAAGCCACGTTACAACCCTTCAAAAGTCCTAACTGAAGCATGAGTTAGTTCGAAAGCATACTGTTACAAAAGGTATCCTGACTCCTGTAAGGCTCTGCTCTAAATCCTGAGTTTGAATTTTCTTAGCAAAATTTCTTTACTCGCTAAAAAGCATTTTCAAAATTTCAAGACAAGCATAAACTTTGCATTACTTGAATATCACTGTTTGCATTTGGCTATTTGTTTGACAGCGGAGAAATTCACACAACGAATATCCGATGAACGAAAACCCTCTCAGTGAACAAAATCACTTAAAAAAGGATGACACTTCCATTGACAAATCTCCTATCAACAAGGGGGCATGCCATGTCACTATCCAGCACACCTGGGGCAGTCCAGTCAGGATTCCAGGAAATCTCTCAAAGAAGTGCAGAGTAACCAGGGGCAAGTCTCCATCTCCATCACTTGGGGCATTGACCATCAATCCCGACAAAGGGTTACATACACTCAAACATTTCCAGGCAGTGCCACAAACACTCGCAACTAGGGGCAATGGTAAATCTCCCCAAAATCCTTTTCATAGGATGACTCCCAGCAAGGGTTTAATCTCTGAAAACCTTTCCCCAGCTAAATCAACCTCAAGAATCCTCGAGGACTTCCCCCAATGAAGATGTCACCTCTCTGGCGGACTGACGACAGGGTTTATTTCCCCAACAACGACATGATTCCCCAGCTTGAGTTTGCCTCTCCGACTACTACAAATCAAAGGACCACAACTCCTCTTCCCCAGTAGACTACTCTACAATCCCCAACAAGTTACTGCGAAACCTGGACCCGACCAGATATCAGTTCAACTTTGACTTCCCCAGTAGAGCAACAAATGACTAAGACTCCTAAACTCTTTTCCCAAGCAGAAATAAACATACTCCTCACAGAGTTTTCATTATCCCCCAGCGGAGTTCTCCTCAAACAAAAAAGCAGGGATCCCCGGTGGAAACATTTTGAGCAAAGTCCAAGCCAAAATTACACTTCAACAACATTCATAACATATGCATACAAAATACATATGACACAAATATCATTTTATTTTGAGAACATCATTACACAATGCATACATCATGACATTGCATACAACTAACTCTTTACCTTTTCAGGAAGGATCAATCAACAGGCAAAGATCATCATCTTCTGAGATTCCTTCTAGAGACAGTTCAGATGTGATCCAGATATGGCTGACATTCTGATACTTATTCCAGATTTCCTTCTAGAGACAGTTCAGATGCGATCCAGATATGGTTGACATTCTGATACTTATTCCATATTTCCTCCTAGAGACAGTTCAGATGCGATCCAGATATGGCTGACATTCTGATACTTATTCCAGATTTCCTCCTAGAGACAGTTCAGATGCGATCCAGATATGGCTGACATTCTGATACTTATTCCAGATTCCTTCTAGAGACAGTTCAGATGCGATCCAGATATGGCTGACATTCTGATACTTATTCCAGATTCATTCAAATACAGTCCAGATACGATCCAGATTCAGATGTCATTCTGTCACTCACTCAAAACACAGTCCAGATACGATCCAGATTCGGATGTCATTCTGTCACTCATTCAAATACAGTCCAGATACGATCCAGATTCGGATGTCATTCTGTCACTCATTCAAAACACAGTCCAGATACGATCCAGATTCGGATGTTATTCTGTCACTTATTCAAAATATAGTCCAGATACGATCCATATTCGGATGTCATTTTATCACTCATTCAAAATACAGTCCAAATACGATCCTGATTCGGATGTCATTCTATCACTCATTCAAATACAGTCCAGATACGATCCAGATTCGGATGTCATTCTGTCACTCATTCAAATATAGTCCAGATACGATCCAGATTCGGATGTCATTCTGTCACTCATTCAAATACATTTCAGATACGCTCCAGATGCGGACGCCATTTCTTTTGCTCATACTGACTCAGTCCCCAGATACAGTTCAATGGCATTCCAGACACGAATACCATTTTGACGCTCATTCTTCTGACCTATAACATTGCACTTACAACAAACATTCTTGGATGGCATCTTTAAGCCCATCTCCAACAAGTTTCTGTCACATCTCCAAATGGCATCTGTAAGCCCATTCCCGACATCACAATGCTGATACTACACCATGCGAGTGCAAATTTTTGGGCACTCTAGTGTTCAATTATCTTCCACCTTCGGATCACGAAAGGCTCGAAAGCCAATCTATATCCTCAGGTTTAAGAAAATTGAACAGGGGCAACAGTTGTACCCCAAAATTTGCCCTCTCCATTATCAAGGCCACTCTCACAAAGGATTCCCAAAATTCAAGCTTGCACAAGTACTTTGGAATTTTCCAGTACCAAAGTTAAAAGGAAACTGTCAAAAAGGGAGAAAACAGATAAAAATATTATTTTGACAAAAATTGGAGAAATACAAGTGCTCTTTCGATCAGCATCCTTCGATTGGCCTTTTGGCCTCTTTCGACACAGGTTGGACTTGCATCCTTCGATTGGCCTTTAGGCCTCTTTCGATCAGCATCCTTCGATTGACTCTTGGCTTCTTTTGATTTCTCAAAGTGGCTGCTAGCGTGCCTATTTCGCCTGGGCATTTGACTTCTTGTTGCAGGTTTCGTTTGTGTCCTTTGCTGCCTGCATGCTTGCAATCGAAGGCCATGACCTACTGGCCACATGTACCCCCTGCAAGGGAAGTCTTCGTTTGGGCACTCACCTTCTGTGTGCCTAGATGAAAAACTTCAGTGGAGCAAGGGTCTCCTTCGAATGCAACTTGGATATGTCCTTCATGTTGAACTCTAAGACTCCTTCGAACACGGACTTTTGATTGGGAAATATGCTTCCTTCGAGCATGAGCTTCGATTGGGCAATATGCTTCCTTCAAGCATGAGCTTTCGATTGGGCCATATGCTTCCTTCGAGTTAGCTTGTTTCGACCACAAGCTTCGACTGAGGCGAAGGCCACCTTCAAACAGATGTGCTTCGATCTCACTCTTGTAAAAGACCAAGTCATATGCGTTGCCAGACAAAACCTGCTACAAAGTTGTTGCACAGCAGTCCTACACTGCTGCCCAATTCCTTGCACCAGAATGGCAATAAAACACTGTCCCTCCAAAGGCTATAAAGAGCAGTTTGCCCAAACTGTTCAAACTATTTTGTTTTCCCCCCAAAACCATATCAAAGCTTCAGCCACCTCGCCTATAAATACAAGGCTTCACAACATGTGCAGGGGGAGACTTTCGAGCCAGACGAATGAATCTGCAAATTTTTTCTCAAATACAACAAAAAAATCTCAAGTTCATCAACACTTAAGAAATAAAAAATATCCAGAATCCAAACACCTGTTCCCTTAGAATCTGAAACATCCATACACCTTGTTACCCTTCGAATCCAGCAGGAAGAACCTCACACTTGTTCTTCTCTGTTGAATCCAGTATCAAGGACGTGACCCCTGGTTTCTCCCTCCGAATCCAGAAGTATTCAAGGAGACCACTTAAAGGCCCAACACACATTCTAGCCTGAAACAAGGTAAGTTATTCTTACCTTTGAGCTTTTCATTTCATAACATGACATGTAAATATTCTTGTTCGTTCCAAGCATGTACATACTGCTGTTCCTTTCGTTTCCACCCTGTTAACATGTTTCGTTTTGCTTGCTGTTTGCCTGAACTAGCTTTAGTTATTAAACTGTGTACTAGCATGGCCTCAGGCCATGTTGCCATTTAATGCTTTAAATGAAAGAAACAGGAGACAAGAGTATGAAACGAAACCTTTGGTTTCCACACTGACTCCAGGCCCAATCGAAGAAGGCAACAAGGCAGAAAGGCCCAGCCAGAGGCACACTTGCACTAAGTCCAGGCTCAGTCGAAAGGCACTCCCATGCTGATGCCAACCCCTAATCGAAAGGCACTCCCATGCTGGTGCCAGCCTCCAATCGAAGTACATGACCTGACTGGTGCCAAAGCCCAATCTAAGGACATGAATTTGCCCCTGCCAAACCCCAATCGAAAGATGTGACTTTGCTGGTGCTAGCCCCAATCGAAGGAGGCCAGCAGAATGCAAATCGAAGGGTGTTGCTGCCTGGGTCGAAACCCTCATTTTTTTGCTTTTATTTTATTTTTTCCTTTACATTTCTATGCCTTTAAATATGGTTGTAATAGTGTAGGACTTATTTTTTGCACTTTTTATTACTATTGTACAAATGCTAGTAAATAGGTATGTATGGAAAGATAAAACCAACAAGTAGACAACCTAAAAATCAAGGACAAATGCATGCAATAAAACACACTTTGCACACATGCACCCTTAGGGTAATCTCACTTGTTGCCTCGAAATATAGTCATGTCCCTTGAGCATGGGCGTTTTAGCAAAGACCCTCGATAAAAGATCGTAGTCCCTCCATGACCCTCGATGTTGCCTTCGGTAAACGATCTAGTCCCTAAAACGACATTGCTAAAACGTCCCATATGCTGCCTTCTATGACTATACAAACGTCCCGCGCCCGTCCCGTTTAACATCCTAACACAAGGTTGTTCACCAAATACGATGGTGAAACAACACTGTTAAAAGGGTTAAAAAGCATAAGAAAGATCTTTGAGTAAAATAGGGTAGATAACTCTTAGTTACTTGATCAAACTTGCAAAACATCCTTGCCATTTTTTCAAAACACACTCCACAACACAACTTTCAAAAACATTGAAACATCTTTTCAAAAAGACAAACACCTTTGTAAAACATTCAAACAAGAATTATTACAAAGGTTGCCTAGACAAGGCATCTTTTTCAAAACATTTTCAAAAACCACACACACAAAACACCATTTCAAAGCAATTGAAAATCAAGGAAAGTGATCTAAAAACAAGTAACTAAGAGCCCATGGATAACCATGGATGAAAAGGGTGCTAGCACCTTCCCTTTTCATAATCTACCCCCCGAACCCGCGAAAATATCTCAAAGGTCTTTCCCGTGCTTTTTGACCTTTCCTTAGGATAAAATAAAAAGTCAGTGGCGACTCTTGCTAAACCGAACATTTGCGAACACAAAAGCAAAACCTCAAGTCAGTTCTCCCACCGTATCACACAGAGCCTTAAACTTCTGTAGGATAACTACCCCAGATACCAAACCCAGTTCTTTGAAATCCAGCCCTCGTATTCTTTGGATCTTCATTGTGCTCAGACGATCCTCTAACTGTTTGTATCTATCCTCAGCAGGAGGATACTGTTCATCATTGTAATATGTGTCATTATAAGAAACCTCAGGGCTAGGGTCCTCCTACCTTGTCTCTCTCTCTCTCTCTCTCTCTTGATTCTCTCCTTCTTCCGATGAGGAGGTCAGATCAACCGGTTGCTTCAATGATCCCTTGAATCTTCTGCCCAGATTCAAGACACCAGCGATCTTCTTCTTCTTCTTCTTCTTCTTCTTCTTCTCTTTCAGAATAAGGGCCTTCAGATCTTCCCGCCTTTTAGCCAAAGCTACGAACATTTGCTGAAATTGAGCATTTTGTGCCTGAAGATCCTTGATACTTTGTTCATAAGACATTTTTGCTGAAATAAACAACACAGAAGATGAGAAACATGTTATGAAACCTGTTTATGAAATGTCATGGATGATATGCGTATGCAATGATTTCAAGGACTCTTAAAGGCTCAAATTTGCTTAACCAAAAGAAAAACATGTTAATTGTATTAATAAGTTTGAATTGTTACAAAGGGTGCCTTTTAGGCTTACAATAAAACAAGACTTAACGCAAAAAAGAAAATTAGGTCTCCCAGGAGTGCATCCTCTTTGGTGCAATGTAGGCGTTTATATTCCTCTCTTCATGAAGTAACCTAGTGAGTTCCAGGACCTTCTTCTCGCTGGCATAGAATTGAGTTTCAAACATATCCCGCTCCTCTTTGAGTTGAACCCAGGATTTTTGTAATTCCTCATGACTAGTTGGCATGTCAGGATGGAGAACAAGATACCTTCAGCAACCGGTTCCACAATCATTGGTAGGACAGCGGGGTAAGGCATCATAAGGCTTTGAGCATGGGATCACACCCATTTGAGATAAGGCTCAAGAGGGATTGAGTTCTTGTGCCCCAGTGTCTTGCTATCAACTCTATGTACCATGCCCCAAGCTCGCATGAACTTTTTATGGTAACCCTGAGCATTATTCTCGTAGTCGAAGACGATTCCTTGGATAAGTGTATCATGAGAACCATCCCTTCTCGCATACCTAAACCGTCACAGTGCTAAACAAGGATTGTAAGTGATTCCTACCCTAATGCCTAAGAGAGGGACATTAGGGAATTCTCCACATCAATCAATGATGGTAACATTCTTCGAGGATCGAGGACACAAATGAATACCTGAATGCGTAAGAGTCATTAGCCTATGAGACCACCTCGAACCCTGTTCATTCTTCAGGACGGATCAGAGTAGGTGCAAAATAAACCACCTAGCCAAAAGAGGAGTTCAACACAGAAGGGTCCCTCTTCTCTTTATAGTGCGAGTATACAGTGAATGTAGGATATCTCCAAGCAGGGTAGGTACCGGATTGCGCGACAAGAAAACCTTAATCGCATTCACGTCTATGAGCTGGTCCAGATTGGGGAACTGTACCAACACATAGATGAGAAGGGATAATACCTCTTCAAAATCTTGTAAGTCCAGGGTATCCCAAAAATGATGAGCTTTCTCAAACAAGAACTTAGCCAAAAAACCCTTGACACCTCTCCTGGTTTCCCAATTTGCTACTACGTTAGACCGCTGTAAGGATATAGCTTTAGCCAGATCTTCAGGTTTAGGGTCTCTTTCCATGCCATTGAAAGGTACCTTGTTAAGGATAGGCACCCCTAGTAATTGAGAAAACTCCTCTATAGTAGGCACTAATTAGTAATCTGGAAAAGTGAAGCAGTGATGTAGAGGGTCAAAGAACTGGAAGAGCACTTTTAGCATTTCTTCATCATGGTTTAAGGTGACCAAGTTGAGAAGTCAACCACGCCTTTCAGGGAAGGGAGAGCTTTTAGGAACCCTTGATACCAAATCTTTAAGTTGAGGAGGTACCTTTACCAGACTGACTTGGATAGTGAATCTGCGGGCGAGGGCCATGTCCTACAAAATAAGACAAAAGTAAACCCTAAGAATCCTTGAAATGGTTAACATGATATGCTATGTTATGATGTCATGATTATGCTAAGATATAGCATATATAGCAAACACAAAAATATCACAGAGACCTTAGGTTTAAGGCTTGCATGGATTTTAAGGTAATACCCTCTTGAAGTTGGATTGCTTCAACCTGTCCTAAATATAGTAACCGGGTTCTAAGGGATCTCGATATCACCGATCTTTCCCCTAAATATTGTTTTGATAGACAATTGACTTTCCACTAAACAAAACTCAAGAGTCAAACCTCAATGAATGTAGCATCGAGTATCAACCGACTTTGGGCTTACACCAAAGACGGTTATCTCACTATGTCCTTAAAAGCCAAGCTGGTCAATTAAGGTGCTAAGGTCAGTTGACGCTTTATGATACCATGCAGCGGCCCCGTATTCTCCTTGATTACTCAAGGGCTACCGGTACACACCAAAGTATCACATCAATGTAGCTACTATTTCAACCGTGTCGGTATACCCCGCACAACTCCCTCACAGTTTATTTCTACTTACCTAAAAGGAAATCCCTGATCTGAGTTTAGGATCTTCAACAATACATAAGAAAAAACCCTTAAAGATAAAGCAGGAAAAACAAAAAAGAAAGCAATTAAAAAATGACCTAGATCCTAAGGTAAACCCCACTTTATTAACATTCCCAAGCAGAGTCGCCAGTTCTGTGATACGGTGGCAAAACCGACAGTTTTTACTAGTTTGCGTGTTTTGTACGCAAATGTCGCGGTAAGCAAGAGTCGCCGCCGACTTTTAATTCATCCAACAAAGGAAAAGGGAAAAGAACATAAAAAACCTTTTTCGAGACGTTTCTGAGTACGGGGGTAGATGATAGAAAGAGAAGGTGTTAGCACCCTTTCTATCCATGGTTTTCCATGGGCTCTTAGGTACTTGCTCATTTTGAAATTGTTTGTGTGTGTTTTGAAATTTTTTTTGTTTAACTTCTTGGTAACCCTTGTATCTGTCCTCAAGAGTGTGACGAAGCTTTTTATTGAAAACTGTTTTGAAAGTGTTTGTGTGAAAGAGTTTTTGTTGTTTTGAGCAAGTACTTAAGAGTTTATACCTACTCGAAAATGACTGTTCATTTTCTAGTTTCCTTTAGACAACTATATCCTACTATTAAGGAGTAGGTAGATGTTGTACCCAAAAATTTTCCCTCTCACTTATCAATTATTTTCTCACAAAAGATCTCTCTTGGTTCAAGACTGCACTAGGGTTGATCAACTCCAAACACCTCCTTAAGCACTGATGACCAAAATTAGGGTTTGAGATTGCACAAGGATAATTGAACTTTCAATTCCTCATATTACTTTCATGGATCATTATGGACCCCCAATATTACTCATGTCAAGTTTTAAGCCTTGGATCACATTTTTGCTCAGTCAATTGAGTAGTTGACCTAAAAATCAGCTGTATTGGGGAAAAACTCAACTGTGGCCAATTTACAGTCAAACTTCATAATTTTTTATCCATATAAACATTATAAACTCATATGTATCATTTGATCAAGTTTGGACCATAATCCCTCAAGAAATTTGATCAAATCATCAAAAGAGCAAAATGGTCAAAATTAGGGTTTTGACTGAGGAAAGGCAATTTCTTATTTTTGACCTAGCAAATGGTTAAGTGGTTTAAGGCATGATATCAAGAGTTCAATTGAATCCTTTTGACCAAATGGCATGACCCAAAACATTGCTCAAGATCAATTGGATTGATAGTGAATTTTTAGTCAACTGATCAAAAGTCAACCATACACTGAAAAGTCAAACTTTAACTTTTTGGTCAAAATCAAATCTCAAAGATCACAATTCATCAAAAAGTCAAAATATGAAACTTATTCATCAAGAAATCAAAAAGTCAAGATTTCATTTTGAAAAGTCAAAGTTTTAAAACTTAGAAATTTTTCTAAGTGTTTAAAACTTCATGTTTTTTCACAACTTTGAGCAAATTTTTCACCATGATGCAAGTTAATTCAGAAGAAACTTTTAACATGAAAGTTGTAGATCTCCATGATATCTACAACATTTCTTTACACAACTTCTTCTAAAAGTTCTTATATCTCAAGTTATTAATTCATGAAGTCATCATGGTCTTGAAATTAAACACTTAGTGAAATTTTGCCCTAGTTTTGGTCCGAATTTTGACCTAACTTCTGACCCAAGTTTTACCTAGTTCCAAGGGGAATTTTCAAAAGCGATTCAAATAGGGATTGTAGAGCATATTACAAGCTTTCCAAAATGTCCAAGAACTCCTTGAGATAATTTGTGAGCAAGAAGAATCGAAGGTCAGAAGTTGGGGTTTCAAGTTGTTTTGCAAAACATATTTTGGGATGAACATGAACCAAATCAATAGCCATGCTGCATAATCCTCACTTTGTAGGCCTCAAACTTGTTTTTCACTCCATAATTAATGGTTTACACAACTGATTATGCTCTTATCCAAGTGTTTCATGCTTTGTCCAAATCAATTTCCCATTTTAGGGAGAAAATAACATATCCATTCTTGTAAAGCAAGCTTTATGCACAAAGTCAGCTTCTTGAGCTCCCAACTTGTTTTCCTTAATTACACTCCATCCACAAAGTCAGAGGTATTATGTTTAAAGTGGTTAACAACTCTATGAACCAAGTACAAGGCATGGAAACTTGAATTTCTCAAAAAATCACATGTTATGCATAAACTTGTGATTTTGATTTCTGATCAACAACAAGTCTCCAAACTTGTTGCTTATAAATAGAGTCACTATTTATGAGATAAAAAAACGAGCTTAAGCACCCTGAAACACTCCCAAACTCCCTCTAGCCAGAAATTGCACAAAAACTCCATTGATACACAGTTCTGACCTTAAACTTGTATCTCTCATTTCCCTCGTGCATTTTCCCTCAAATTCATTCCTAAAGCTTCCTTACATCAAATATAGTCCATCCCTGTCCTTGGTTTAGAACTGTAACTCCATCTTCATCATCCTCCGTAATAAAAAACAGAGGTCTGCAACTTGACTTATCTAGACCATTCTAGCCATCCATTGCTCAAGCAAACCATTGCATTAGCTTCCTGGGATCTTGAGGAAGATAACCTGATCATTGCAACACCTTGAATCAAGCTCATTTGCATTTCACGATTTCCAGTTTTGAGGTATTTTTCTTGAACTTCTATCTTCATATTTAGGCATTGTTAGACTTGCATTTGTGAAGATAAAATGTAGACATCATTGCCCTGAAACTATACATGTCCATAGATTTCATTTATTTTGACTGAGCTAGGAGAATTTTGAATTTGAACTTTCTGAAATATTTAGTTCAAAATTTGGTACTTTTAGAAATTCTCATTCATCTTTGATTTATAGATTATGATATTTATATGGTTGGATTTGTGTGAAAAATGGAGCAATTTTCATGTTTACATTTTTGCAAATGGTTGAGAAATGAGCAAGTTACAGATCCTTTGGCTGGAGGTTGAAGATGAAGTACAACCAGGGCACGTTTTATGTTATATATTTATCATTTCATACAAGTAAGTGGATGTATCACCACCCTAATGGTTAAAGCGCGTGCCTGTCACTATGAGGTTCTGAGTTCAAGCCCCAGCGTGACCTTTTTTTTCTCCATTTTTTCCACTTTTTTTTTTATTTTTTACATTTTTTTGTTTTTGCAGCGCCTGAGCTTCCAACAATTGGGCCAAACTTTTTCTAATTTATTTTCTTTTCTTGTTTTCTTTTTATTATTATTATTATTATTATTATTATTAGTAAAAATCCAAAAAAATATTTATTCTATTATTTTTACACTCATTTATTTATCTTATTTGTTTTAATAAAATTAAAAGAACAAAAACATTTTCTTAACAAATTAATTTCTCTTTTTTTTAATTAATAATTATTTAGACTTAGGTTTTTTTATTACATTATTTTCTTTTAAAATCAACTTAGAACTTAGATTTCTTTTAATTAATATCCATGTTTTTTTTACTAATTTAAAAAAACCTTATAAATAAAACCCTAAAAAACTTGCTTTCTTTAAATTAATTTATTCTACTAACTTAATCTTAATTTTCTTATTTTTTGGTTAATTATTTTATTAGGTTAAAAAACCCTTTTCATAAAAAACAACAAAAATCATATTTCTTTACATTTATATTCTTGCATTTTTATCTTTATTTTGTACATTTATTCAATTTCGATATGGTTGTAATAATTAATTAGTTTTAATTTTCTTGCAATATTCCCCATTTGTAATTTGTACATCCCCCTCCCCTAAGTGATGTAATAGAGTAGTAATTTTAAATTCTGCAATTTATCGCTTTATATACAAATGTTAGTAATTAGGGTTTTATATGGAAAGACTAAAACTAATCAATAGCAAACCCTAATCAAAGATAAATCAAGCATGAAAATCAACCCACTTGCACACAAGCACCCCTAGGGTAAATCCATTTGGTTGCCTTATAAAAATGGCCATATTACGCATGTGAGGTATCTTAGCAAAGACAAGCAAAATACAAGATCATAGCCACTCGATGACGCTATCAAAAGTTGCCTTTCAAAATGATCCTAGTCCCTAAAGAAAAATACTAAGAATACCTTGCAACATTGCTAATCATGGTTATACGATGACCCACGCCCGTCCCGTTTGCATCCAAAGATAGAGTTACTTACCAAATCAATGGTAAGATAACAATATCAAAGGAAAAAGGAAATGGACATGAAAGACTTTTGAGTAGGTAAAATGTTCCTAGTTACTTGCTCCATTTCAAAACAAAAACATCCTTGCTATTTTTAAAATAAACACCTACACTTTCAAAACACTTTTCAAACTTGAAAACATTTTTAAAAGATCAACACCTTTGTATACATTCTTATGAACGAGAATCATTACAAAGTTTTCCTAAACAATGGCCTCTTTTCAAAAATACTTTCAAAACCACACAAAGCATAATTTCAAACAAAAACAAGTGATCTAGCAAGTAACTAAGAGCCCATAGAAAACCATGGATAAAAAGGGTGCTAATACCTTCCCTTTTATAATCTACCCCCCGAACTCAGAAACAATCTCAAAGGTATTTCCTGTGCTTTTTCACCTTTCCTTTTGGATAAAAGAAAAGTCGGTGACGACTCTTGCTAAACCGCAACTTTTGCGATCAAACACAAAACACCCAAGTCAATTCTCCCACCGTATCACAGAACTGGAGACTCTGCTGGGGATGATTTTAAAAGTGGGGTTACCTTAGGGTTATATCACATTTACTTGCTTTCATTGTTTAACTTGTATGCTTTACATTATGGTTCTTTGTTTGGGTTCGAACCCTCTACCCGAATTTAGGATACCTTAGAGGTAAGTAGAATTACATTGTGGAAACTGTGCGTGGTATACAGACATGGTCTAAGCAATAGCTACATTAGTGCGACATATTTGTGGGTACCAATAGCCTTTGAGTAGTCAAGGAGAGTACAGAGCCGCTGAGTGATGTCATGAAGCACTAATGAACTTTTAGAACCTTTACTTGACCAACTTCGCCTTTAGGACGTAGTGAGATGACCGACTTTGGTGCAGTCTGAATTTTGTAGTGTTGTACCCCAAAATTTTCCCTCTCATATTTCTCAAAACATTGCAAGAAAAATCTCCAAGTTGCTCAAGTTTGCTCAAGAGTTGGACAGACAAGCTATCTCCTAAGACAGTCAACCCCAAATTAGGGTTTTGTATTGCATCAAGATATTTCAATCCAAATGACCTCAAGTGTTACCTAATGTCCTAATATGTTCTCAGGATCATCCTTGTCAAATTTCAAGCCTTGCAGAGGAATTTTGCTCAGTCAATTGCTCAAAGGTCCAAAAATCGACGGTGTTAGGGCAAAAGTCAACTATGACCCAAATACAGTCAAACTTCAAGATTTTTTGCCAACATTCTCATTTTGAAGGATATTTCACCATTTGATCAATGGTTGATCATGATTCATCAAGGATTGCTCAAAATTCATCAAGATTCAAAAGTTGCTAAATTAGGGTTTTGCAGGAAAAGTTAACTCAACTTTGACCAAGCATAACTTTCTCATACTTTATGAGAAATGACCCATCCAAAGCTTATTTTGAAGAAGATGAAATTTCCTACAATCCATATCCATACCCCAAGATCAAAAAATGCACTCACAAGAAGTTATGAATTTGGACATTATAGGTCATTTTTGAAAGTCAACAAAAACACCTTTTTTTCCAAAGCTTATAACTTGAGCATGGAACATCAAAATGAGATGAGACCAAAAGGGTTGATTAGAGGACATCTCAAGAATTCTAAAAGGTCCAAGAACACTTCCAAAAGTTCAAAATTAAAGAAGTTATGCATTGTTGATTTGGGGCATTTTTGCAAAATTTCCAAAAGTCAACTATCCCCAAAACTTCAAATTTTGTCAAATGGGCCCATTCTTTTCCACTTGATTTGAGCTTGCATCATTGTCCACGTGTCCTAGCTTCAGCCATGAGCCCATATCTTATTTTTATTATTTTATTTGATTTTTATTGAATTATTTCATTTTAAATCAAATTAAATCATATAAAATCCCAAACATTGATTAACCAAGATTTTTTTGGTTATTTTAGGTTGATATCATCATCATTAATCTCATCAAATTCGTATCTCACCATACCATGTGCAAAAGGATTGATTTTTGACAAATTTTGCAAGCTTTCAAAAGGAGATCAAATCAAATATGGGTGCATTGATTTAGAGAGATTCATTCTAATTTTGTTACCCTAGCACATTGTATGATACATAAGGAAGCTAAACAAATCGAAACCAAGGTTGGAGGCTGCAAGAACAAGCAAAACAAAACTTGAAAAAAGAGGCAAAAAGCTTGAATTCGAATTCATACTTAGAGGCAATCTCAGAAGCCAAGAAGCATCCCAATCGATTCCTGGGTGATCACACAACCTTCCTGGATCAAAAGCACGCGTCCTTAAGCCTTCAAAAGCTCTGTAAGTATCACGATGCCAAGCTCTGTTCTTGAAACCGTAAATCCTCATTCTTGCATCATTTGAATAAATTCTTGGCATATTTATAATCCTTATAGCATTTCTAAACTTTTGGCAATATTCAATTTGGTCTATATGGACTGTAACCTCAAAATACCATGGCTAGGGTTACATTTTGGTCTTTAGGGATTTTTGTTTCAGGTGAAATTGATTCCTATAATAGGCATGGTTGCACTCAGGAGAGGGAGACGAACCTAACCATGCCTTTGAAGGTCATTTTTATGGCCTGGAATTGATTTTTGGATCGAGCTGCGCTTTTAGCTGCAGATTCAAATCCGTAGGTAAAATTACAGTAGTGGAAGGACATGGACGAGTGCGTGTCAGCTTCCGGTTGGCCAGTTCAAATGATTTTCGTGCGTTTTGCTTTTCTGATCCATAAGCGTTGATTTCTTTTATTATATATTATTCATATTTTATTAACAGATGAAGCCAAGTGGCCTAGTGGCAAAGCAAGCATTCCAAGCGCCTATATGACCTGGGTTCGAATCCCAAGTCCTCCAAATTTCTCTTTGTTTTATTTATTCAGGTTATCATGTGCATATCCAGGAGCGCAGGATACCATACACCATCATTCAATCAATTGCCAGATGGCCATTGGCTAGATCTGGTGGCCAAGAGATGATGGTCTATCATAGATCCAGTCAACAAGCATGTACCAAATCTAGGCGAAGTCAACCAGGGCCAATTCTAATGGGATTTCAGTGTGCTTCTCAAACACCAATTTCAGGCCCATACCCCCTCTCTCTCTATTTTATTAATTTTGTTTATTTTATTTGTTTTATTATTTTTGTTTAATTAACTAACCAATTAAAATTCAGTCTTTTTTATAAAATAAAATCACAAAAAATATTTTTCATCAAATTAAACTTTAACTCTTTTTATTAATAAATACTAATAAATTAATTTAGGTGTTAATTAGAATAACTTTAATTCCTTTTTTAATAATTAAAATTAAATTAGACTTAATTAGTTTTTTTTTATTAATTCAATTAATTTTTTATTTCTTTCTTAAAATACCAAAAATCCAAAAATAATTTATTTTTATTAATTAATTTATTTTAATTTAACTTAGTAATTAATTTAGATTTATTTCTTTCTTAAAATAAAAACAACAAAAAATCTTTTCTTTAACAAAAAGGGTCAAAACCCTAACTTTGCGCTCGATTTAATTTCCCGCATGCGATTTACTTTCTTTTACCAATTATGTACTTGTTTCCGGATTGTAATAGCTAATAGGGCTTTTATATATTCTTTATCGCTTTATTTATTTTTAAAGGGTTTGTCTTTGGCGATGTAAATACCCGACGCCTTGTAATAGTTAGTTTAAATTCCGCAATTTATTTTCCATAAATTATAACTGTTAGATGTTTGATAATAGGAGTGCATGACAAGACTGGATGTTTTAATCTAAAATCAACTTAGATCACCCTTAACATGTACAAAGATAAAATAAACTGAAAATGACACATTCGCATATGCGCACTCCTAGGGTACACCTCACTTGGTTGCCTTCGCACATAGTCATTGAGTATAGGTCACTTTAGAAGTCACCCTCTTGTCTAAAAGATCATAGTCGCCTCGAAACGGTTGCCTCAGATATTGTTGCCTCAAACAAATGATCTAAGACACTAGGGTTACCACTAAAGCGTCCTAACATTGCTTTAGTGACCGTAAGTCCCGCATTCGAATTGACCCTCAAACTCCAACGACGATGCTACCTACTCATCAATAGTGGGATAACATTGTCTAAAGGAAGATAGCATAGAACGATTCCTTTTTCGAGTAGGTAGATGGTTCTTAATTACTTGCTCTTTCAAAAAAACAAAAACTTTTCACACTTACACTTTTCAAACAAAGTTTTCAAAAACACTTCATACACTCTTGAGGACAGAAGCAAGAGTTAAATCGAAGTTTTTAAACAAACTTTTCAAAACCCACAAACACAAAGAAAACAATTTTGAAAATGATGAGCAAGTACCTAAGAGCCCGTGGATAACCACAGATAGAAAGGGTGCTAACACCTTCCCTTTCTATAATCTACCCCCCGAACATGAGATAATCTCGAAAAAGGAATTTTTCTGTGCTTTTTTCCTTTCCTTGTTGGATAAAATAAAAGTCAGTGGCGACTCTTGCTTACCGCGACATTTTGCAAAAACAAACGCAAAACGCAAACCAGCATTCCAAAAAACAGTCAGTTCTTCCCATCATATCACAGGTAGATACTTGATACTACACCCATTGAGGTTTGGTTTTTTGGGATATTTCGGTCGCCATTAAAGAGGCTTGCACTGTAACAACACCCAAGGAAAAAAACCAGTGATATTAAGCTCCTTAGAACCCGATAACTATTACTAGGATAGGTTTGAGCCAAATAAACTTCAAGAGGGTACTTAACTATGAGACTCCATGCAAGCCTAAACCTAAGGACTTGTTTGCTTTGTTTGTGTATGTATACTTTTACATAACATCATAAACATCATAGCATCATGCTCATGTTTACTAACCATTTCAAGGATCTTGGGATTTATCTTTGTTCTGTTTTGTAGGACATGGATTCTATTCGCAGGAAAACCATTCAAGTCAATCTTGTAAGGATCCATCCTCAACTTAAAGAGCTAGCATTAAGGATTCTTGAAAATTCTCCATTTACTGAAAGACATGGTCGCCTATTGAACTTGGTTACCTCCAACACTGATGAGGACATGATGAAGGTGCTCTTCTAGTTCTTTGATCCTCTACACCATTGCTTCACATTTCCCGATTATCAACTTGTGCCAACTTTGGAAGAATTCTCCCAACTCTTGAGGATTCCCATTCTCAATCAACTACCTTTCAAAGGTACATAAAGAGATCCAAAGCCAGAAGATATTGCTCAAGCTCTACACTTGCAATCATCTGATATCACAACTAATTGGGAAACAAGGAGTGGTGTCAAAGGTTTCCTAGAAAAGTTCTTGTTTGAGAAAGCCCAAAAATGTTGGAACTCTTTGGATTTGCAAGCTTTTGAGGAAATTGTAGCTCTCCTCATCTATGGGATGGTTTTGTTTCCAAATACTGACATATATGTGAACTCCGTCAAAATCTTCATGTCTCGTAACCCGGTGCCTACTTTGCTAGGGGACATCCTACATTCTTTTCACACTCGCACTATGAGGAAAAGAGGTATCTTTATGTGTTGTACTCCTCTTTTGGAAATATGGTTTATTTCGTATCTTCCCCAATATGTATTGAAGAACGAGAAAGGTTCAAGGTGGTCACATAGGTTGATGACACTCAAACATTCAGACATTGATTGGTGTTCCCGATCCATAGAGAATGTTACTATTGTCGACCATTGTGGAGAATTACCTAATGTCCCTTTACTTAGCATAAGAGGAGGTATCACCTACAACCCCTATTTAGCCTTAAGACAGTTTGGTTACGCCCGAAGGGATGGCCCACATGAGATGCTCATTCAAGGTTTGGTATTTGACTACGAGAACGACCATCAAGGTCATCCCCAAATATTTATCCGATCTTGGAGGATGTTGAACAAGGTAGATAGCAAGACATTGGGGCATAAGAATTCCATCCCTCCCTAGCCTTACCTCAAATGGGTACGAGCTCGTGCTCAAAGTCTTGTAATGCCTTACCCCTCCATTCTCCCGGTTATCAAAGATCCCGTTATGGAAGGATATATTCCATACACTATCCTGCATCCTGACATGTTCACCTCTCTTGAAGACTTATAAAGGGATTGGATACAGCTTAAGGGGGAGCGAGACACTTTCGAGGCCCAATTCTACGCCAACAAGAAGAAGGTTTTGGAACTCACTAAGCAACTTCATGAGGAGCGGAACCTGAACGCCTACATCGCACCAAAGAGGATGCGTACAACTTTTTTATCTTAGAGTTTTTGTATTTCTTTGTAAGCCCAAAAGAGGCTTGATGTAATCAAGCTTTGATTTATTAATATAATGTGTGTTCCTTTTTGGTCTAAAGCAAATTTAAATCTCTAATTTCCTTTAAATCATTACATATGCATTTACCATTCATCATAACATAAGCAGGTTTTCTCACAATAAGTCTCCTCATCTTTCTACTATTTATTTCAGTAAGATGGATCTCGAGCAGACAGTAAAAGACCTCCAGGCGCAAAATGCTCAGTTTCAACAAATGTTCCCGACTCTAGCCAAAGAACAAGAGGATTTGAAAACTTTGCTGGTTGAAGATAAGAGAAAGAAAGAAGAGAAAGTAACCGGAGTGCTGAATATGGGAAGAAGGTTCCAAGGACAAACCATACGGATCCTAGACTTTGCAACGTCATCTGGTGAAAAGGATAATCAACAAGTGAAAGGAAAGGAAGCGGTTGTCCAGCTAGTATCTGAAGAGGAAGAAGAAGAATACTACTCTGAAGAGTAGTATCCCCCGGCCGACGACAAATACAAACATCTGGAAGAACGAATAAGCGCAATGGAAATTCAGAAAGTGCCCGGGCTAGACTTTGAAGAGTTGGGTTTGGTGTCTGGGATTGTCATTCCACCAAAATTCAAGGCACCAATATTTTCTAAGTACGACGGAGTTTCGTGTCCCAAGATGCATATCCGATCCTATGTGAGGAAGATACAATCTCACACTGCTAACAGAGATTTGTGGGTACACTTCTTTCAAGACAGTCTATCCGGAACTCAACTTGATTGGTTCTATCAACTGGAAAGGGCCAATATCCATAATTAGGAAGACCTTGTCGCTGCTTTCTAGAAACAGTATCAATACAACGCAGATCTTGCTCCCACCCGTACTTAACTCTAGAGTATGGCTATGGTTAAAAGTGAAGGTTTCAAAGACTACGCTAAAAAATGGAGGGACTTAGCAGGAAGAGTCTAGCCTTCCCTTTCTGAAAGAGAACTAGTAGACATGTTTTTGGGCACCTTGTCTGGTCCTTTCTTTAATCATTTAATTGGAAGCTCCTCAGCAGGCTTTACTGAATTAATCTTGACCAGAGAAAGAGTGTGAGCTGGGATTAAGAGTGGGAAGATCCAAAAAGACGCATCCTCTGCTGCTGTAAGAAAACCATTTATTAGGAAGAAAGAAGTTTTTGCTGTGTATCCTCAAAGAAACCAAGAAAGAACTGAACGCTGTCCAATGGTGGGGGCTGTCATGATCCCTAAAACTGTACCTACTCAACAAAAGAATGATCAACCTAGAACATAAAGACCTGTAAGACAATTTATCTGGATTAATTTGACACTATCTCAAGTACTGCCACATTTGTTGAGATCTAATCTGGTAACTTTGAAAGAAGCTCCAAAGAATCCTAACACAACATCTCCTCACTACCATCCAAATGCTCGCTGTGCTTACCATTCAAAAAGTCCAGGCCATGATACCAACAACTGTTGGGCTTTGAAAAACAAGGTGCAAGACCTTCTTGAAGCCAAATAAATTAAATTCGATGCTCCTGAAATTCCAAATGTTATCACCGCTCCTATGCCCAAGCATGACCGTGGTGTTAACACTATCGAAGATGATATGTTTGTTATTGCTGTTGATGAACTTGTTACTCCTCTCATGATCGTCAAGAATAACCTGTTGAAGGCTGGTTTATTTCCAGGATGTGACAAAAGCTGCCACTTCTGTTCCTACCTACCAACTGGTTGTCATTTATTGAAAGCAGGTGTTCAACGCCTAATGGATGACAAAGATATTTTGTTTGAAAAGACTCCCGTTCCAACCATTTCTTACAAAGATGTTTCAATAGTAACCATTTCTGCCAATCCTTCCAGGGTCTCCATCAAAAGACCCGTTAGGATTACATCAGTTCCTAAAGTAGCTCCAATAATAATTACTATGCCTGGACCAATCCCGTACTCATCAGATAAGACTGTCCCATGGAATTATGGGGGTGATGTCTATTATCACGGCGTCAATCAAGATTGGCCGATTGTAAGGACTCAATTCTTAAGAAGGCTGACCCCGACATCAGTAACATTGCGGGAACCAACAAGATAAACCAAAGTGGCAGAGTATTCTCCCCAGAGATTGCTCCTCCGAAGACTATTACCGGTCCTGTGATCATCCCTGTTTATGTTCCTGTTGACACTACTACTATTATAATTCCTAAAGTTACACCTACTGATACTACTGCCACCAAGTCAACCGAGACTCGAGGCAAAGGAATTTTGGTTGAGCCTGTCCAGATGAAGGCGCAATCAGTATCTATCCCTGAGGCCTCCCAAAAGGAGATGGAAGAAATTCTGAAGATTATAAAGAAAAGCAACTACAATATAGTCGAACATCTAGGGCAGACTTCGTCAAAGATTTCCATGTTGGCTTTATTGTTATGCTCAGAGGCTCATGCAAAGGCCTTGGTGAAATTCCTTAAAAATTACCATGTACCACAAGAAACCTCTATTGATCAGTTCTAAGACTGTGTGGCCAGCTTGACCGCGGATAATGGTTTAGGATTTTCAGATGCTGACTTGACACCTAGAGGGAGGAAGCACAACAAGGCATTGCATGTCTCTGTCGAATGCAGGGGCACAACTTTGGCCCATGTCTTTTTTGATACCGGTTTCCACTTTGAACGTGCTACCTAAGAAGGCTCTTGATAGACTTGACTGTGAAGGTTTGACCTTAAAACCCAGCAACATAGTGGTAAGGGTCTTCGGCGGTTCAAAAAGGATGGTGCATGGGGAGGTGGACATCCCCATAAAATTTGGAACTCAAACCTTTGATTCAACTTTTTACGTGATGGACATCCGCCCTTCCTATTCCTGCTTGTTGGGCCGACCATGGATTCACAACGCTGGTGTTTACCTCTACATTACATCAAATGCTGAAATATCCAACCAAGGGGAAAATCATTACTGTCCATGGAGAAGAGGAATATATGGTCAGTCACTTGAACTCCTTCAGATACGTGGAATTGGATGGTGAATTTATTGAAACTCCATTTCAGCACTTCGAGGAAGTCCCACAAACTATGGCAGTAACCAAGGCTGTTTCTCAAGTCCCAAAGATTCCAAGACCTCCGCTAAAGATGTCTTCCCTGAAAGATGCCAAGGAAGTGATCGAAGAAGGTGGGTGTACTATTTGGGGCCAACTCCCGGATATCCCATACAAGTCTGACAAATTTAGTTTGGGTTTCACTTCAGGAGCCCAAAAAGTTGTACGTCGTGCTCGTGCCGGGGGACCACCCTTGAAGATCAGCAACCACAAAGTCAACGTAGTGGAGGATGATGTGGACAACTATGACCTAGAGGAATGGATTTTCCCAACTGTCAATGGAGGACTCAGCAACTGGGAAGCTAAATACTTTATCCCAATTACTTTTATCCAACAGTAATTGTCTTTAAATTTTTGTCGGACCTGTAATAATTAAACAATTTAGACTTTTAAAACCTTGTGTCTTACCCGAGGCACAACGGTCCATTTGTAAGGGTTATTACCTCATTTTCACATGTCATCAATGAATCGTGGACGTTTTTGCATACAAACTTTGTGTTCTTTGTCTTTATTTTTAAATTTTTTATTGCTTTCAAAGATATTTATACTCTTACACACACTCACATTCAAAATGCAGATCTACATCCATTCGGGATCCCATGGATAACGATTCCCCTATGGCTTTCTGTGACTCTGAAAATCTAATCTACCAAGCCGAAGACAAAGGTAAGGAAGATTGTGAAGTGCCAGAGGAATTATCCAGGTTACTACAACAAGAAGAGAGGATCATAAAGCCCCACGAAGAACCAGTAGACACAGTTAATCTAGGTACCGAAGAGGACAAGAAAGAAGTTAAGGTGGGTGCCAATCTGGAACCTAGTGTCAAGAAGCGTCTGATTCATTTGCTACATAATTATGTTGAGGTCTTTGCCTGGTCGTATGAAGACATGCCATGACTTGATGTTGATATCGTGGTACATCGTCTACCAATAAAAGAAGACTGCCCTCCGGTAAAACAAAAGGTTTATCGCATGTGACCAGACATGTCAGAGAAGATCAAAGCGGAAGTCATGAAACAATTCAACACCGGATTCTTGGCCGTCACCTCCTATCCGCAATGGGTCACCAATGTTGTTCCCGTGCCTAAAAAGGACGGCAAAGTGCAAATGTGCATGGACTATAGAGATTTGAATAGGGAAAGCCCTAAGGATGATTTCCCACTTCCCCACATTGATATTTTGGTTGAAAATACAGCACGACATAAGGTGTTTTCCTTCATGGATGGTTTCTCAGGTTACAATCAAATCAAAATGGCGCCTGAGGACATGGAGAAAACAACCTTTGTCACACAATGTGGCACTTTCTGTTACAAGGTTATGCCATTCGGATTGAAGAACGCTGGGGCAACCTTTCAGCGTGCAATGGTAGCTCTATTTCACGACATGATACATCGTGAAATAGAGGTATATGTGGACGACATGATAGCCAGATCTTAAACTGAAGAGGAACATCTTGACCATTTACAGAAACTCTTTGAGAGACTAAAGAAATATAAGCTGAGGTTGAAGCCGAATAAATGCACATTTGGGGTGAGGTCCGGTAAACTCCTAGGCTTTGTCGTCAGCAGTAAAGGTATCAAAGTGGACCCTGCCAAGGTGAAAGCGATACAAGAAATGCATGCTCCTCGTACCGAGAAGGAAGTCAGAGGATTCTTGGGATGTTTGAACTACATTTCCAGATTCATTTCTCACCTGACAACTACTTGTGAACCAATCTTCAAGTTACTGAAGAAAGATCAAGTAGTAAATTGGAATGATGAGTGCCAAACTTCCTTTGACAAGATCAAAGAGTACCTGCAAGAACCTCCTGTTTTGATGCCGCCAGTCGAGGAAAGACCCTTGATCATGTATCTAACTGTTTTGGAAAATTCAATGGGGTGTGTGCTGGGGCAGTATGACGAGTCTGGCCGAAAAGAGCATGTTATTTATTACCTGAGCAAAACGTTTACCGACTGTGAAACAAGATATTCATTGCTCGAGAAAACTTGCCGTACTCTGGCATGGGCTGCTCACCGGCTAAGATAATATATGCTGACCCATACTATGTTATTAATATCCAAGATGGATCCAATAAAATACATATTCGAGAAAGCCTGCCCTCTGGGAGAATAGCGAGATGACAAATGATCCTAACGGAATATGACATTCAATATACTACCCAAAAAGCAATAAAGGGCGGTATACTAGCCGATCACCTTGCTCACCAAGCTGTGGATGACTACCAGTCCATGAAATTCGAATTCCCAGATGAAGACATCATGATGGTAAACAACTGTGAAGAACTCAGACCATATGACAGACCTGAACAAGGATCCCGATGGACCATAGTTTTTTATGGGGCATCCAACACACTCGGCAATGACATAAGTGTTGTACTCGTATCCCCTGAAGGATGTCACACTCCTTTCACTGCAAGACTCTTCTTTAACTATAAAAATAACATGGTAGAATACGAAGCATGCATTTTTGGTCTCAAAGTTGGTATAGATTTGGGAATCAAGTCTTTAAGTGTGTTTGGAGACTCAGCCTTGGTCATCAGTCAAATCAAAGGAGAATGAGACACTAAACACCCTAACCTCATCCCCTACAAAGAACATGTGTTGACATTAATCCCATATTTAGAGAAGATTACCTTCGAGCATTTCCCGCGGGAAGAAAATTAACTAGCGGATGCGCTAGCCACAATGTCATCCATGTTTAAACTTAAATGGGATAACGAGGCTCCCCAGATCACCATTGAACGAATGGATGGACCAACTCACTGTCACGAGATCATTACTGAAGAAGTACTTGACCGACCTTGGTTTCACGAATTCAAGAGGTATGTCGAGGCTCAAGAGTATTTAGAAGGAGCTTCAGTCAATGATAAGAAGTTCCTAAGGAGATTCTATGCTAAGTTCTTCCTTAGTAATGGAATTCTCTACAAGCGCAACCATGACTCTATTTTGCTCCGTTGCGTAGACAAGGTTGAAGATGAAAAGATCATGGCTGATCTACATGAAGGCACTTTTGACACCCATTCCAGTGGGCATATGATGGCAAAGAAGATCCTACGGGCGGGTTATTATTGGTCTACCATGGAAGCAGATTGCTATCAACACTCTCGAACTTGTCATAAGTGTCAGATCTATGCTGACAAAGTGCATGTACCTCCAGTTCCTTTGAATGTATTGATGACTCCTTGGCCCTTTGCTTTGTGGGGATTGATAGGATTGGAGAAATCAAGCCCACGGCCTCTAATGGACACCGTTTCATCTTAGTGGCCATTGACTATTTCAAAAAGTGGGTTGAGGCGGTTTCTTTCGCTTCCGTCACCAAGAATGTTGTTGCTCGATTCATCAAACAAAATCTCATCTGTCGTTACGGTATCCCAGAGAGGATCATAACAGACAATGGTAGGAATCTCAACAATACTATGATCACCGCACTATGCGTGCAATTCAAGATCCAGCACCATAATTCTTCCCCTTACTGGCCAAAGATGAATGGTGTTGTCGAAGCCACAAATAAGAACAGCAAAAATATCATACAGAAAATGACATTAACCTTAAAGGACTGGAATGAGATGATACCATTCTCCCTCCACAATTACCGTACCACGGGCACACATCAACTGGGGAAACACCTTACTCTCTGGTATACGAAATGGAGGTTGTCTTACCTATTGAGGTCCAGATCCCTTTGCTGAGAATCATGAAGGATGCAGGGTTGAATGAAGACGATTGGATCCAAACTCGATTTGATCAACTGAACTTGATTGATGAGAAAAGGCTTAATGCTGTCTGTCATGGTCAAATGTATCAAAAACGGATGATCAAGGCTTTCAACAAAAAGGTCAGACGCCAAGTGTATCAAGTCGGGGATTTAGTGATCAAGCTCATCATATTGCCACAAGGTGATCCCAGGGGAAAATGGACTCCTGCATATGAAGGACCGTTTGTAATCAAAAGCATGTTCTCTGGTGGAGCAATGATCTTAACCACTATGGATGGCAACGACCTGCCGCACCCTGTGAACACAGACATAGTCAAAAGATACTACGCATAAGAGACCCGCTAGGTTGACACACCTAGGAAAAACAAGGGCATCCCGGCGAACCAAAAAGGTTCGGGCAAAAATTAGGGATAAAACACAAAAATTTGTACACCAGACAAGTTCAAAACCCGAAAGGGAGACTTGGGCAAAAAAGGGTATCCCGGTGGACTGAAAACCCGAAAGGGCGGTCCAGGAAAAAGTTAGGGAATTAAAGCGTATGACTATGTCTCGTTGGATCACCTTACAGAAAACCTCTGGCTTCGACTAACAAACTCAACGAGTCTAATCAATTCAATCAACTTCAAACAAGGAAGCAAGTGGACAAGATGCTCAGAGACGCGAAGGCTATAGCAGAACGGGAACCCCATGGGATCATTGCACATAGCTATCTTTTCTTTGTATCAAATTTTCATTTTTTACGATGACATTACCTTACTAGAATGTTTGTCTCATTGTACAAAAATACTTGTTCAAGTTAATACAAAAATATTCCTTTAAAAGTGCAAAACTATCTGTTTTTTATTTATTCCCGTGTTTTGTTTACAAAAACGTCCAATGATTTATTTTTGAACATATACATTTGAACATAACTACTGTTTACAAATGAACAAAAAGGAACAAAAAATAGAAAGACAATCGCTAATGGCTTTAAGAAAGAGGATAATATCTTTAAACTATTCCATAAAATCCCCCACAGTGTGCAGCTTAATCCTCAGCGGAACAAAACTTCCAGTTATCACTCCCCGGTAGAAGTTGCCAAATTTCTCAGGATTCCCCAACAGGATTTCACAAGCAACAAGCGATGTTTCCCTTACAACAGAGTTTATTTCTCTAAATAAAAGCTCATCAACTCATCAACTCATCAACACTTTAAAACATGAAAACTTACGCTTCACGTCCCCAACAATAGTCAGGGATTTATTTTCCCTAATCCAACAGTATTATGATCGGGACTTTATGAGTCTATTGGGATACTAACTGCAAGTATACAATTTAGTCGTTCTAGTTTTAAATGATTATCGAACCCACAGAGACTGAGGATCAATCGCATACAATCTAATGCTACAATTTGTTTAACTAAGCGATGAATATTTGGTTTTAGGGGGGAGATAGTTTAATTAAAAATAATAGTAATAGTTATACCGGTATGTGATAGTCGGACTTCGAGAATTCGGTGAATCGCTTGGCATATAGAGTATTTCGGTAAAAACGAATTGTTTAAAAACCTGAGACATACACTCTCGTGTTCATTAAATAAGTCATGCTACTAAACCTAGTGGATGCACTTTAAATTTAATAACACTTTTTGAAAACAATTTGAGTTTAATTAATTTATTAAAACACTCTCATGTACTTAAAAATTAATGTTTCGTTACCACTATCTGGGTTAAACCCCAGCTCTCGCATGCAGGTTCTTGCCTTAATTAATTTCCCACTCTCGTGGAAAAATCGTGTTAATTATCCTCTCACTCTTGTGACAAGGGTAGTTAAATTAACATGGAAATTGGAAACCAGAAATTGTTTATAAATGTTTTTAGCCAAGGTATCACTGAATTTTTTCGGTACTTAAGAGTCACATACCGATACAAATTAATTTAGCCGGACATAATATATTTAATAACTATGCAAATTAAAATATAATCCATAAAAATAAATGACATAACACAAGAATAAATAAATATCAATTGCATAAAAAACCTAGAAATAATGTTGCTGTGGTAATCTTGAATGCTTACAAATTCCTTGCAATTCAATCGAAATCTATAACTGTGTTAATTCTTAGATGAAGAATTAACACTCTAAAAACTAATTCTGGAAATAAAAATTACAGTACGAATGAAAATGGTTCAAAAATAAATAATATAGTTTAATGTAGAAAAGAAGCAATTTTGGTCTCTGGAAAAATTCTTCGACCCTCATCCATTGAACTACCATATATATATAGGAAAAAATATTGCAGTTGAGAAAATCTTGGAAAAGGCTTGAGTGGAGAAAAACCAGGATGCATGGTTATTGAGTGGAGGAAATATAGGAGAAGAATTATGCCCTCACGTTGCCCACGTCTCCACTAATTCATAACGTTCCTCTTTACGCGTGTGACGGTCGTCACAGGTGGGTGACGGTCGTAATGCGCTTAAATAGCGCATTACGCTCGTCAATGATGTGTGACAAGCGTTCTTTCTAGTTGGGGAGGCGTGACGGTTGTCACAGGGTGTGATGGTCGTCACAGATACAAAATCTGCAGACTTTGCAGATTTGGTTCTTTCTCCTCTGTTTCTTGGTTAACTTCCTTTATGTGGTCCTTTTTCACTGATTTGAGTTGACACATGTTGTACCTGTGAAAAGACACAAAAACTCGGAATAATCAGGAGTTAGACGACTCAATGTATTATAAAAATCGGTAAAAAGCATAGTAATTATATGATACGATTTCTCGTTATCAAATTCCCCCATACTTAAACCTTTGCTTGTCCTTAAGCAAATAGCCATTCGAAAGGTCAGACAAGTTTTATCAAGCGCATATGCATGACATACCTTGAATTTTTAAAGCAATTTCGGGAAATCCTCGTCGGTTCGGCCGATACTTGAGTGAAACACTAAAGATACGCTAATGACACAAGCAATAAGCTTAGTCGTAGGCTTCCATTTCAAACGAGCTATCCAACAGTTCCGTTATAATTTTGCCCGGAGTTCCTCGTATCTATTTCACCCGATTTCGTTCTGGCGCAATCACATTAAGCCCTTTGTCTTAGCATGCACGTAGTGGACTAACCGGTTAGTGACTTTGATCCTTTTAGCACGGGGTCTGGTACACGCATGTGGCAACCCTACATATGTTATCCAAGTTGGAGGTTATGGGGGATCGGGCCGTAGCACGCCCTACCGAGTTCAGAACCAGATACCTCTGAACCAACCAACACTGGATTCCTTCGTTATTTTCTCGACTCTTATATGTGACCGTATATTTTGGTGCACAAAATTTCTTTTCTTTTAGCAGCGAGATAGGAAGGATATTTTAATGATCAGGCATCAAACACTTATATTCATCGATTCTCCATGTGGTTTGTGTCAAGACGGTGCTGACTGCTAGTATAAACTACTAGGGGTTACTGTAGAACTAACAGCTCAAGATATCGGTATAATGGTTATTGAAATGGATCACGTAAGTAGGAAGTCTACGGTGTCATAACCGTATCGATCTGGTTATGTCGTTTTCGGCTTCCTCAACTGGGATTTCGTTAAAATAGGTATGTCGGGCTAATGCGAAGATAAAATTTTTTGGTATGGCTAAATAAAGTGAAGAATTTTAATCGAGACATATCATAAAAATTTACTAGTTTATAAAAGATGGAAAGGTACGTCTCCCACACTAAATCCGACATTGTCCTCAATGTTGCGGTATATAGGCGGGGAAGTACAATTACAAAAACAAACGGAAAGGAAATTAAACAGAAAAAATAATAAACTACAGAGAAAAATAAAGAAAACTACTGGTGACCACGTCCTCTACTCCTGGTGCGAGAGCGTCTGGTAGGAGTGGCTTCTGTGTCAGTATCCTGGAAACCAAGGGTGCTGACGTCCAGCCT
This sequence comes from Vicia faba, assembly GCA_948472305.1. NCBI lineage: Eukaryota > Viridiplantae > Streptophyta > Magnoliopsida > Fabales > Fabaceae > Vicia > Vicia faba. The sequence continues at coordinate 932,513,963 of OX451736.1, read as the reverse complement.
TAAGGCGTTGAGCTCTGACAGGGCCTCATCCAACCTCTCGTTCATGTTCTGCTGTCTGTGATCGGTGGATCTGGAACTGACTGTTTAACGCTGGTTCGCGGAATGTCGCGGAAGCAAGAGTCGCCACCGTCTTTTATTTTCTCCAAATGGAAAGGACAAAAGCACAGAAAAATTCCTTAAAGAGATTGTTCTCGGTTCGGGAGGTAGATTATAGAAAGGGAAGGTGTTAGCACCCTTTCTATCCATGGTTATCCATGGGCTCTTAGATACTTGCTCATTTGTGTTTTCAAAAATGGTTTGTTTGCTTTTCAATTGTGGGTTTTTAAAAAGTTTCTTTGAAAATTTCAGTTCGACTCTTGTATCGGTCCTCAAGAGTGTTTGAAAAATTGCTTTCGAAAGCTTTTTGAAAATGTGTTGGTGTGAAAAGTATTTTTGATTTGTTTTGAAATTTAGAGAAAGTATCTAGAGTCGTCTACCTACCCTAAGGAATTCGTCTGTGTAGATGTCCTCAAAGTAGTGCCATCCCACCATTGAGAGGTAGGTAGCACCACCGTTGGAGGTGTTCGGGTCAATTCGAGGTTCGGGACATGGTGATCACCGGAGCAATGGGAAGATACCTTAGAAGCTACCCTCATGCCAGGTTCCCGGATCATGAGGACTTACTAAGACATCCTCTACTCGACGATCACCTTTCGAGGCAAGGCAACAGTGAGGCGTACCCTAGGGGTGGTGTGTGATTTGTGTGTCGTTTTCGTTTATTTTTGTCTTTTGTCATGTTATTGGTGATCTAGCGCTTGTTTTTATTTTGGTCCATACATTCTTTCATGCCTTGATTAACAATTAAAAATTGCGGAAAGTAAAAGATACTAAGCTATTACAAAAGGCGCGGGTCCACATCGCCAAAATTTCTCGAACCCGATTTGACAGGAAAATAAAGAATTAACGAAAATAAAGTGCGAGCAATTAGTTACACGGCTTTGGGAGAGATACATAAATATTATAAAGAAATAAAATAAATATGCGAATAAGAATTAAAACGAGGGCGTTGGACCCTTTTGCAAAATTAAATTAAACGATGAATTAATTAAAATTAAAAGGAAAAGAAATTGTTTTTGGGATTTTTAGGTATTTTATGATTTTAATGAAAAAAGAATAGAATGCAATTAAACCTAATTCTAGTTGTTTTTTTTTTAATTTATTAAGAAAAGAAGATTAAAACCTAATATTAACCCTAATTAATTTACATGCAAATTTAATTATAAAAATAAATATCTAATATTTTAATTATTACGGAATAAAAGAAAAAGGATGAAAATTAATTAAACCCTAATTCTATATTTTTTAGATTTTTATTAAAAAAGTTAAAATTAAAACCTAATTTAAAACTAATTAATTTATGAATTTATTTACAAAATATTAATTAAATAAATATATTTAATTTTCTTGTCTTTTCTGATTTTTTAGTGTTTTATATATTTTATGAAAACATTAAATTAATTAAACAAACAATAATTAAAAGAAAATAAAAAATTATAAAAATAAAGAAAGTTAAGAAAATTTGCAAACCAAGGGGGGTCTGCCACTAATTTGAGGTGTTTCTTTTAGCAATCTGGCCCAAGATTCTGAGGCCCTTTTGACTTTTTCCAGGCAGCGTGTGATGCATTGACTAGGGTCCACTATACTCTCCAATTCATGGCCTTTGATCTGACGCTCTGGGACGCGTGGACGTTGGATTTTGAAGATGCATGATACGCTCCAGCCTTGAAACTGCATGGGAATATTGATTGCAAAATAATATGGGAATAATGAAGACCTGGGGCTCGAACCCAGGTCATGAACGTTATCAACAACTGTACCTACCACTGAACCAATTCACGCGCTTTTAACATATAATAACGAATAAATAACAAAAACAAAAATTGGTCAGTGGCCTAAAAATCTGAAAAAGCGCGCGCTGAATTCAAAGGAGCCAATCGTTGCTAGCCACCTAGTCTTCTTCTTCTTCGTTCCTGAAACACAAAAACATAGGCCACGGTTTTCATGGTGTTCCCTTAGGCATGCTTTTGGAAAATAACGAATAGCCCAGTGATGCTCATAAATTGAGCGCGAGGGTGGATTCCTGATCGTCCAAGTGTGCTGATCATGACCATGGCATCGTGATTCTCCAATTTTTCCTTATTTTAAACCCCCAATTTGAGGTTCTGAAAACCCTAAAATACGACCATGGCAATTTCTTGTATAGCGCATAAAAATCCAATCAAATCACATGGTTAGCTTTAAAACACATCACTGATCATGAATCTATAAACAAAATACCATGAATGTGCATAGAATGTAAAACACGATTATGAGAAAAAGTGGAAAAAACTGGACTTCTGTATACCGTTTCAAGGTGTTAGGATTGATGTTTTTGATCCAGGAAGATTGCTTGATGTCCTTGGAAGGCAATGGGATGAGTTTTGTGGCCTGAAACGACCTGCAAATAAGTTTTTCAATTTTGAATTTTTTTGCAAAAATTTCAAGTTTATGTCTTGGTCTCCAGCGCAGCTGAGTGGTCCTCTTCATTAGGTTTTCATTCTATGCTTATGTATGAATAAATTAGGTCAACAAACTTGATCAAAATCTTTTGCATTCATGGTTTTTGAGATTTGATTTTCAAGCATTAGTTTTTCAATCTTTTTCATGCACTTTTTATACAAATCATATCCAATCAATTCCAGTTCTTCCATATCTGATCATGCACGAATTATTGAGTATATTTCATGCACAAAAAGATTTTATTTCATTGGTTTTATATTTTTCATGTATTTTATTTGATTAAATGAATTATTAATAATAAAAAATTCAAATAAATAAATAAAAATGGAGAAAAACTTCCCTTTGGGCCAAATGGTCGTGCACATGCCTTGGATGATGAATTATGGAAGAAAAATAGGCCCATTAGCAATTTTAGGTCATTTGAACCAATGTTGACTTTTCAAAATATCCAAAAATTTCCCAACTTCCACAAGGCATAACTTACTCAATTTTTAAGCTTTGCTCATGTTCTTGGACATTTTGGAAATGTCTTTGAGTCCTCTAACCAATGTCTTTGGTCCCATGTCATTTTGATTTACCAATCTCAAGTTATGGCCTTTGACTTAAAGTCCCTTTTTGTTGACTTTTGAAAATGACCTATAATGTTGAAATTGATAACTTTTTGTGAGAGCATTTCTTGGACTTGGAGTATGAAGATGAGTTGTAGGAAATGTCTTTCTCTTCAAAATGAGCTTTGGATGAAATTTTTCTGATAATCCATGTGAAAGTTATGCCCTGGTCAATTTACAGTTGACTTTTTCAGCTGTCCAAATAAGGAAACTTTTGCATCTTGATGATTTTTGAGCCAAGCTTTGAGAATCATGATCAAGCATTGATCAAATGATGTTTTTGGCTTAAAAATGAGATATTTACCAAAAATTTGAACTTTTGACTGTCAAATGACCATTTTGCCCCTACAATTGACTGTAGTGCAAATAGGATTTTGACTGTGCAATTTTATGCTGAAAGTCTTGAAACTTGATATGAGGATGCTTGACCATATTTGTAGGCATGTGAGACTTGATTGGACCTTTGAAAACTTCATTTTCTTGATCAGAATCAAAACCCTAATTTTGACTACTTAGGAGGCCCTTACACTGTGCAACCCTTGGGGAATTTTGAAGCATGACTTGGCAATTTCTTGAAGAATATGGGAGGGCAAATTTTGGGGTACAACAGTTGCCCCTGTTCAATCTTCTTAGACCTGAGGATGCAGATTGGCTGACGTGCCTTTCGTAATCCGAAGGTGGAAGATGATTGAACACTAGAGTGCCCAGAAATTTGCGCTCACATAGTAGCAGTGATGATGGAATGGGCTTACAGATGCCATGCTGAGAGATGCTGGAGGGTGGATGGGCTTATAGATGCCATATGGATGTCGATCGCCTAAGAGATTCCTTAGCGAGAACCTGCATACCTGCAAAAGAAAAAAATGAGTACCTGACATGTTGCAGGAGCTGGTTTTCAGATGCTTGGTATAGATGTGTCCTGACTGGTTACAGGAGCTGGATCTGGATCTTCCAAAGATGATGAATGAACCAGGAGTGGTTACTAACTCAACGGGAACGGTGAGAGAACCTTGGGTGACTTTAACTTCAACAGTGCATATTGAGAGAATCTTGGTGGGAATTACCATCTTCGCAGTATCGGGAAGAAAACCGTTATAATCCCAACAGCGGACGTTTGAGAGAAACCTGGGATGGAATTATCGTCTCCGCAACATTGGGGAGAGAACCAAAGGAAATTATAATCTCAAAAGCGGACGTTTGAGAAAAACCTGGAATGGAATTATCATCTCCGCACCGCTGGGGAGAGAACCATAGGAAATTATAATCTCAAAAGCGGACGTTTGAGAAAAACCTGAAATGGAATTATCATCTCCACACCGCTGGGGAGAGAACCATAGGAAATTATAATCTCAAAAGCGGACGTTTGAGAAAAACCTGGAATGGAATTATCATCTCCACACCGCTGGGGAGAGAACCATAGGAAATTATAATCTCAAAAGCGGACGTTTGAGAAAAACCTGGAATGGAATTATCATCTCCACACCGCTGGGGAGAGAACCATAGGAAATTATAATCTCAAAAGCGGACGTTTGAGAAAAACCTGGGTTGGAATTATCATCTCCGCACCGTTGGGGAGAGAACCATAGGAAATTATAATCTCAAAAGCGGACGTTTGAGAAAAACCTGAAATGGAATTATCGTCTCCGCAGGATCGGGGAGAGAACCAATAGGAAATTATAATCTCAAAAGCGGACGTTTGAGAAAAACCTGGGATGGAATTATCGTCTCCGCACCGTTGGGGAGAGAACCATAGGAAATTATAATCTCAAAAGCGGACGTTTGAGAAAAACCTGGGTTGGAATTATCATCTCCGCACCGTTGGGGAGAGAACCATAGGAAATTATAATCTCAAAAGCGGACGTTTGAGAAAAACCTGGAATGGAATTATCATCTCCACACCGCTGGGGAGAGAACCATAGGAAATTATAATCTCAAAAGCGGACGTTTGAGAAAAACCTGGAATGGAATTATCATCTCCGCACCGCTGGGGAGAGAACCATAGGAAATTATAATCTCAAAAGCGGACGTTTGAGAAAAACCTGGAATGGAATTATCATCTCCACACCGCTGGGGAGAGAACCATAGGAAATTATAATCTCAAAAGCGGACGTTTGAGAAAAACCTGGAATGGAATTATCATCTCCACACTGCTGGGGAGAGAACCATAGGAAATTATAATCTCAAAAGCGGACGTTTGAGAAAAACCTGGAATGGAATTATCATCTCCACACCGCTGGGGAGAGAACCATAGGAAATTATAATCTCAAAAGCGGAAGTTTGAGAAAAACCTGGAATGGAATTATCATCTCCGCACCGTTGGGGAGAGAACCATAGGAAATTATAATCTCAAAAGCGGACGTTTGAGAAAAACCTGGGTTGGAATTATCATCTCCGCACCGTTGGGGAGAGAACCATAGGAAATTATAATCTCAAAAGCGGACGTTTGAGAAAAACCTGAAATGGAATTATCGTCTCCGCAGGATCGGGGAGAGAACCAATAGGAAATTATAATCTCAAAAGCGGACGTTTGAGAAAAACCTGGGATGGAATTATCGTCTCCGCACCGTTGGGGAGAGAACCATAGGAAATTATAATCTCAAAAGCGGACGTTTGAGAAAAACCTGGGTTGGAATTATCATCTCCGCACCGTTGGGGAGAGAACCATAGGAAATTATAATCTCAAAAGCGGACGTTTGAGAAAAACCTGGGATGGAATTATCGTCTCCGCAACATTGGGGAGAGAACCAAAGGAAATTATAATCTCAAAAGCGGACGTTTGAGAAAAACCTGGAATGGAATTATCATCTCCGCACCACTGGGGAGAGAACCATAGGAAATTATAATCTCAAAAGCGGATGTTTGAGAAAAACCTGAAATGGAATTATCATCTCCACACCGCTGGGGAGAGAACCATAGGAAATTATAATCTCAAAAGCGGACGTTTGAGAAAAACCTCTGATAACTTCTACTGAGTCTTCATCAGAAAATCTGTTTGGGGTCGATTTAGCTGGACTAGAGAAGGCCTTGGACTGGATAAGAAATCTTTGGAGTCGATTAACTGAATCGGTCTAGGTCTTGAAATATGATAGAGAATTTAACTGAATCTTTCCTGAAAGGTAAAAGTCAGTCATATGCAATGCATGATATGGATCAAGCAATGATGTTCTCAACATAAATGAGATTTGTAAGATATGATGCGTCTATGCATGCTATAATGATGTATGCGATGTTTATGTATGCTTTCGTCTAGGAAAGTAAATCCTTGACGGGTGCCGGGAAGTCACTCCTGGGCTGATGTTTGAAGAATAGATTTTGCTTCCGTTGGGGATGTTGGTTGCAAGAATACCGGTAGGAGAGGATGACTCTGTTGGGGAATAAACTTGGCGAATGGAATAACTCAGCGGGGAGGAAAGTACTCTAGTGATTTTGCTGGGAAGCAATACTCTGTGGGGAGAGAGATGCTCTGCTGAGTTGTTGATAATAACTTGCTGGGGATATCTTTGCTGTATTGGAAGTGTTAATAGACTTCGCTGGGGGTAAGAAGACTGCGTTGACGGCGATCTTTCCATGACTTTTGGCTGAGGATAACCCAGTTATATCCTGGTAGGGAAATAACTCTTTGAATAAAGCCGGACGACGCGTTCGTGCTCTGCGAGGGGATAAGCTTCCAGAATCTACTGGGGATAAGCTTACTGCTTGGGTAGATAAATTCCAACTTTCCTGGGGAACTGGATTGGACTCTCCTGAGGAAGTTTTGAACTGCGGGGGAAGTGATTCCTTTGAATGTTGGTATGCCGCCGGGGAACAATCTTTAGGTCAAGACTGCCGGGGATGTTTGTTAAGAATGTATATATGCTGCTGGGGAATGTTTGAGATCTGCTGGAGGATACCCAACTTCTTTAAGGTTTGATAATAGTTTTGCTTGAGGAGAGTGTGTTGACTTGCTGGTTCACTCTCCGGGGAATTAAGGTATACTGGTTATGTTTTTCAGCTGAACTCACCTTGATACCTTGGAGGACAGAACAATTAGATTGCTCGGACAGCTCATCATTGCCCCTGTTTCTGATATTGGAGAGGAAGACCTGTGAGGTGCTGATAGCTGTTGATGGACAAACCTTCTTCTGGTAGGCAGGTGACAGGATGACAGGACATAGTCGTACGCTTTAATCCCTAACTTTTGCCTGGACCGCCCTTTCGGGTTTTCAGTCCATCGGGATACCCATTTTTGCCCAAGCCGCCTTTTCAGGTTTTCGACTTGCCGGGTGTACAGATTTTTTCGTTTCATCCCTTATTTTTGCCCGAACCCTTTTGGTTCGTCGGGAAGCCCTTATTTTTGCCTAGGTGTGTCAACCTAGCGGGTCTTTGATTATGCGTAGTATTTTTTCGACTGTGTCCGTTCTCAGAAAGTAGGGAGTTGCCCCTGTTAGAAGTGTTTTGTCACGTTACCAGAAGATGTCTGATCGTGCAAGATTCGTTGCCGGAATGCCCCAAGTAACTCAGGCGGAGACTTGCCCCAGGCTATTTGGCCTTTGAGAGATTCTCCGAATCTTGATTGGACTGCCCCAGATGATGGACCATGACCAGGTCATGCCCCTTGATTGGAAGTGCCTTTGTTCACCAGGTATTCATCGTGCGAATTTCCCTGCTGTTCAAACAAAAAGTCATATGCAAACAAAGTTATGTTAAGAATGCAAAGCTCATGTCTGTCTTGAAGATTTTAAAAATGCATTCCTTTTCATAAAACAAGTGAATGTTTGTAAAACGTGATGTCAACTTCGTATTTACCGTAAGCCTTAAGGAGTCAGGATACCTTTAGTAACAATATGCTTTTGAACCAACCCATGCTTCAGCTAGGACTTTTAAGGGTTATAACGTGGCCTGGTTCACAGTTTAAGAAACAAAGGATAAAGGCTCAAATTTTATTTGTACTCACCCGCTCTTCGTGATGTTCTCCAAACCTAACTCAGTTGATCATACGTTAGACCTTGTTTGAGTCTTTGCTCTGATTTTCCGGTGATGATTCGGATATTGATAACTTATTTTGAATAGGCAGTCATTCCTTTTTCGTTGAGGGTTTGTTGGACCTCTTTTTGATTTTTTTTGTTATCCCTTTCTTTTTTTGCCTGAACTGTTTCCTTTTTTTTGGAATTACAGTCAGCGGGATGCCCCAGTTTTGTAAGTCTCTTTCATGGGTTTTGACTTAATGGTTTTTTATTTTTTGAGATAATGACTGCCTGTTTTTATGGTTATTTGGAACCATCACTGTCTTTCTTTTTTTCCGTAAGGATCTCTTTGGTGCCATTTGTTGTGCACTTGGATCAACTGAGAGAACTACCCTGCCCCAGGTTATGATAAAGGGTTTTAATTTTCGAAAATAAAAACTCCTACTTCTTTGGCTCAGATGGGTTGACGAGGGATTATCATCCTTATAACTCCAGTGTTTAGGGATTAAAACAATGCCTGTACCTCATCAGCGGGGTCCGTTCAAAAGCATACTGTAAAGATAGCGGTATCATTTTCGTCATCCTCCCTCAAGAGGCTTAGAATTAATGAGAGTCGATCATCCGAAAAAATACGAAAATAATTTGCATTTAGTGAATACGAATATATTGTTTCAGAACAGACATATGCGATGCATTAATGAAATAACAATGTTTAACATGAGTAAATGTTTGAACAAAAAAGAATTGCAACTTGAACATTCGAATGAACAAAAATTTCTAAATCTTAGCCATGTTTTGGCAAGGGAGCAGTGATCACGTGGGGAGTCTTGGGTACTTTAAACTGAATCTCTCCAGCGTCGATCATGTCTTGGATCTTATTTTTCAAGCTCCAACAATCATCTGTAGTATGCCCCGGGCTGTCAGAGTGATAAGCGCAGCGGGCGTTGGGGTTATACTTCGGTGACGTTGTATTTTGATTCTTCGGAGCTTCTTTTAGAGTTACCAGCTTGGTCTCCAGAAACTGTGGAAATATCTGGGATAAGGTCATGCTGAGCCGAGTGAACTGCCTTCTCTCTCTCTTTTGTTGGTCGTGATGTTGAATTTGTGACACTGGAGCCATTTGAGGAACTCTCCCCTTACCTCCTTGTCTCAAAGGTGGTTGAACGATGGCTGGCTTTTTGCCCTTAGACTTTTGCCCCAGTTGGTTACCCTGAAGCAGTTGGTTGACGAGAAACCAGAGCTCATCTTGTCTTTGAGCTAACCCTTGAATGGCAGTCACCTGCCCCAGCATCTGGACCCTCAATGCATCCACCTCAGCTTGTAGGTGTTTCAACCTTTCATCCTCAGCACTGTTCCTGACAAAGGTCTCCATGAGAAGTGTCCTTAGCTCTTCCTGCCCCTTGGATAGATTCAGGAGGATTTTCCCGAACCGGGTCTCTTGAGCAAGAAAGTCCTGGTTGTCTTGTTGGGAAGCCATTGCTGAAATAAACAGTGGGAAAGGTAAGTGACCTGCAACAAGGATACCTGTTATGCAATGATGAGTATGACATGCATGTAATGTTTTCAAGGACCTCGCGGGGTAAACAAGAAAATTTGTTAGCGTTTGGATCTGGTAGCTTGATTGAAAGGACTTCATATTTGTTGAGAGTCTTTCTACCAAGGGTCAAAGGCTCACCATATCCAGTGGGTCATAGCCCCTGACAACCTTGGCTAGAGGAAAATAAATCCTCTTTGCCCCTTGCTAGATGTTTGATTCATCCTGACCTGCATCACAAACCCTTGAGATCCTTGAAATGGGTTAGGATGCATGCAATGGTATGATGTCATGATGCATGGGGTAATGTAGGTAACCCTGCTATGAGTCCCAATTAAGGACTGCAAACCAAAACCTGCAAGAAGCTCGGTAAAACCTGTCATGCGTCCCAATTAAGGACTAAAACAAACCCTGCAAGAAACTCGGTAAACCTTGTTATGAGTCCTAGTTAAGGACTAAAACAAAAACCTGTAAGAAACTTAGTAAGCCTTGTTGTGAGTCCTAGTTAAGGACTAAAACAAAAACCTGCAGGAAATTCAGTAAACCCTGTTATGAGTCCTAGTTAAGGACTATAAACAAAACCTGCAAGAAGTTCAAGTGTCATGCAAATAGTCAAGTACGAAGGCACACAAGTCACACAAGAGAAACCCTTAGAGTTTAGGCCAGCATGGGGGCTGGGTATTACCCTCTTGAAGTTGGTGGGTTCAACCTGTCCTATTAGAAGTAACCGGGTTCTAAGGGTCTCAATATCACGGGATTGCTTTCATTGTTCATCGTTTCGATTTAGCCACTGAACTGGCAACCGAAATATTCCAGGAAAGCAACCCTCAATTGAGCGTAGTATCGAGTATCAACCAACCTCGGACTGCACCAAAGTCAGTTATCTCACTACCCTAAAGAGGCCAAGATAGTTCAATTAAGGTTCCTAAGGTCAGTTGATGCTTCACGACACAACGCGGAGTCCCCGTACTCTCCTTGACTGAACTCAAGGGTTACCGGTACACACCAAAGTGCCACATCAACGTAGCGGACTGTTTCAACCATGTCGGTATACCCCGCACAGTTCCCTCACAGCCTTGTTGCTACTTTCTAAGAAGGTATCCCCAGATCCGGGTTAGGATCTATAGAACTCCCGAGACGGTCCCACAATTTAAAGCAAGCAAAGCAATACAATTGAAAACACAGTGATCTTAGTCCTAAGGTACACCTCACTTTAAGATACTTCCCCAACAGAGTCGCCAGTTCTGTGATCGGTGGATCTGGAACTGACTGTTTAACGCTGGTTCGCAGAATGTCGCGGAAGCAAGAGTCGCCACCGTCTTTTATTTTCTCCAAATGGAAAGGACAAAAGCACAGAAAAATTCCTTAAAGAGATTGCTCTCGGTTCGGGAGGTAGATTATAGAAAAGGAAGGTGTTAGCACCCTTTCTATCCATGGTTATCCATTGGCTCTTAGATACTTGCTCATTTGTGTTTTCAAAAATGGTTTGTTTGCTTTTCAATTGTGGGTTTTTAAAAAGTTTCTTTGAAAATTTCATTTCGACTCTTGTATCGGTCCTCAAGAGTGTTTGAAAAATTGCTTTCGAAAGCTTTTTGAAAATGTGTTGGTGTGAAAAGTATTTTTGATTTGTTTTGAAATTTAGAGAAAGTATCTAGAGTCGTCTACCTACCCTAAGGAATTCGTCTGTGTAGATGTCCTCAAAGTAGTGCCATCCCACCATTGAGAGGTAGGTAGCACCACCGTTGGAGGTGTTCGGGTCAATTCGAGGTTCGGGACATGGTGATCACCGGAGCAATGGGAAGATACCTTAGAAGCTACCCTCATGCCAGGTTCCCGGATCATGAGGACTTACTAAGACATCCTCTACTCGACGATCACCTTTCGAGGCAAGGCAACAGTGAGGCGTACCCTAGGGGTGGTGTGTGATTTGTGTGTCGTTTTCGTTTATTTTTGTCTTTTGTCATGTTATTGGTGATCTAGCGCTTGTTTTTATTTTGGTCCATACATTCTTTCATGCCTTGATTAACAATTAAAAATTGCGGAAAGTAAAAGATACTAAGCTATTACAAAAGGCGCGGGTCCACATCGCCAAAATTTCTCGAACCCGATTTGACAGGAAAATAAAGAATTAACGAAAATAAAGTGCGAGCAATTAGTTACACGGCTTTGGGAGAGATACATAAATATTATAAAGAAATAAAATAAATATGCGAATAAGAATTAAAACGAGGGCGTTGGACCCTTTTGCAAAATTAAATTAAACGATGAATTAATTAAAATTAAAAGGAAAAGAAATTGTTTTTGGGATTTTTAGGTATTTTATGATTTTAATGAAAAAAGAATAGAATGCAATTAAACCTAATTCTAGTTGTTTTTTTTTTAATTTATTAAGAAAAGAAGATTAAAACCTAATATTAACCCTAATTAATTTACATGCAAATTTAATTATAAAAATAAATATCTAATATTTTAATTATTACGGAATAAAAGAAAAATGATGAAAATTAATTAAACCCTAATTCTATATTTTTTAGATTTTTATTAAAAAAGTTAAAATTAAAACCTAATTTAAAACTAATTAATTTATGAATTTATTTACAAAATATTAATTAAATAAATATATTTAATTTTCTTGTCTTTTCTGATTTTTTAGTGTTTTATATATTTTATGAAAACATTAAATTAATTAAACAAACAATAATTAAAAGAAAATAAAAAATTATAAAAATAAAGAAAGTTAAGAAAATTTGCAAACCAAGGGGGGTCTGCCACTAATTTGAGGTGTTTCTTTTAGCAATCTGGCCCAAGATTCTGAGGCCCTTTTGACTTTTTCCAGGCAGCGTGTGATGCATTGACTAGGGTCCACTATACTCTCCAATTCATGGCCTTTGATCTGACGCTCTGGGACGCGTGGACGTTGGATTTTGAAGATGCATGATACGCTCCAGCCTTGAAACTGCATGGGAATATTGATTGCAAAATAATATGGGAATAATGAAGACCTGGGGCTCGAACCCAGGTCATGAACGTTATCAACAACTGTACCTACCACTGAACCAATTCACGCGCTTTTAACATATAATAACGAATAAATAACAAAAACAAAAATTGGTCAGTGGCCTAAAAATCTGAAAAAGCGCGCGCTGAATTCAAAGGAGCCAATCGTTGCTAGCCACCTAGTCTTCTTCTTCTTCGTTCCTGAAACACAAAAACATAGGCCACGGTTTTCATGGTGTTCCCTTAGGCATGCTTTTGGAAAATAACGAATAGCCCAGTGATGCTCATAAATTGAGCGCGAGGGTGGATTCCTGATCGTCCAAGTGTGCTGATCATGACCATGGCATCGTGATTCTCCAATTTTTCCTTATTTTAAACCCCCAATTTGAGGTTCTGAAAACCCTAAAATACGACCATGGCAATTTCTTGTATAGCGCATAAAAATCCAATCAAATCACATGGTTAGCTTTAAAACACATCACTGATCATGAATCTATAAACAAAATACCATGAATGTGCATAGAATGTAAAACACGATTATGAGAAAAAGTGGAAAAAACTGGACTTCTGTATACCGTTTCAAGGTGTTAGGATTGATGTTTTTGATCCAGGAAGATTGCTTGATGTCATTGGAAGGCAATGGGATGAGTTTTGTGGCCTGAAACGACCTGCAAATAAGTTTTTCAATTTTGAATTTTTTTGCAAAAATTTCAAGTTTATGTCTTGGTCTCCAGCGTAGCTGAGTGGTCCTCTTCATTAGGTTTTCATTCTATGCTTATGTATGAATAAATTAGGTCAACAAACTTGATCAAAATCTTTTGCATTCATGGTTTTTGAGATTTGATTTTCAAGCATTAGTTTTTCAATCTTTTTCATGCACTTTTTATACAAATCATATCCAATCAATTCCAGTTCTTCCATATCTGATCATGCACGAATTATTGAGTATATTTCATGCACAAAAAGATTTTATTTCATTGGTTTTATATTTTTCATGTATTTTATTTGATTAAATGAATTATTAATAATAAAAAATTCAAATAAATAAATAAAAATGGAGAAAAACTTCCCTTTGGGCCAAATGGTCGTGCACATGCCTTGGATGATGAATTATGGAAGAAAAATAGGCCCATTAGCAATTTTAGGTCATTTGAACCAATGTTGACTTTTCAAAATATCCAAAAATTTCCCAACTTCCACAAGGCATAACTTGCTCAATTTTTAAGCTTTGCTCATGTTCTTGGACATTTTGGAAATGTCTTTGAGTCCTCTAACCAATGTCTTTGGTCCCATGTCATTTTGATTTACCAATCTCAAGTTATGGCCTTTGACTTAAAGTCCCTTTTTGTTGACTTTTGAAAATGACCTATAATGTTGAAATTGATAACTTTTTGTGAGAGCATTTCTTGGACTTGGAGTATGAAGATGAGTTGTAGGAAATGTCTTTCTCTTCAAAATGAGCTTTGGATGAAATTTTTCTGATAATCCATGTGAAAGTTATGCCCTGGTCAATTTACAGTTGACTTTTTCAGCTGTCCAAATAAGGAAACTTTTGCATCTTGATGATTTTTGAGCCAAGCTTTGAGAATCATGATCAAGCATTGATCAAATGATGTTTGTGGCTTAAAAATGAGATATTTACCAAAAATTTGAACTTTTGACTGTCAAATGACCATTTTGCCCCTACAATTGACTGTAGTGCAAATAGGATTTTGACTGTGCAATTTTATGCTGAAAGTCTTGAAACTTGATATGAGGATGCTTGACCATATTTGTAGGCATGTGAGACTTGATTGGACCTTTGAAAACTTCATTTTCTTGATCAGAATCAAAACCCTAATTTTGACTACTTAGGAGGCCCTTACACTGTGCAACCCTTGGGGAATTTTGAAGCATGACTTGGCAATTTCTTGAAGAATATGGGAGGGCAAATTTTGGGGTACAACACTGTCCAGTCAAGATCTGAGGGTTTTGAGCGCATAGATACTCATATTGCTCATGTTGCCTTCTTTCAAGCGCTGCGCTCATTTGATTTTGCATATGAATGGCGCGGAGGACCTCTTCAAGAGTAATAGGAGGTGGTGCAGATGAGGATCCAGGAATGTCGTGGATAGGAGGAGCACTATCCAGCTCTTCTTGCATTTTGTCCGCGGGAGCATTAGGATGGTCTTCATGAGTGGGAGCACGCCTCGCGGGAGCTGTAGGATCGAACAACCAGTTGGCTCGGTTTCGTGGATCGATTCGGTCCCTGTAAGGCAAAATGATGTTATGATAAACAGTGTTCCTGATCACAGGGTGGAATCTGCCATCCTCCCGCTCATAAATGAGATGTGCGGCCTTGCAATGATCCAAAGTTAGCAAAGCCGGTGCCATAGAAGGCATAGTCGCGAGAGCAGGACCATATTTCAGAGCTATGGCAAGTGAAGTGACCAGCCCTCCAAAATAAAAGGGTTTTCCTCCTCTAGCACAAATAGAGTGGATGTGAGCCAGTAAGAACGGGACGGTGTTGATCTTTTGCCCTGTGAACGCGCAATGCATAAAGAAGAGCTCCTTGGAGTTGAGCTTGTGGTTGTTGTCACGGGAAAAGATTGTGTTGCTGAGGATGCAGTGGAAATAGCGGATGGCCGGATTATGAATATGTGTGGCGTTGAGGTGGTCGTAAGATCCAGCACGAATGTTCGTCATACTGTGCCATAAGCTAAAAGCTTCCTCGCCGAAATTATCCGGCACCCGGAGATGGACACCTTCGTCAGAACAGAAACCAAACATCCGTGCGATGTTAGTTTGGGGAAGCTGATGCTCAGTGCCAAACATACAAAATTTGGCCACGCCTGAGAGTTGGTTCGTGGCGCCAGGGGGAGTGATGTATGCAAAGGAACTCAGAAACTCCAAGGTGAGAGTTTCGTAGATGGGTTGCGGTTCGCGGCACAGGTTCCATAAGTTCATATTCTGCAAAATTTGTCGGACGCTGTCTAGCAGTCCCAAATTCCTCAAACAATCAAGGTCAACATACCGAGTAGGTTGGAGACCGCGGCGTTGGAACTTCTGGAATTTGAGTCATTGGGTTTCACCTTGCTCGCCGGCTCTGAAAGTGAGATTGGGGACTTTTTGATTGTTGGCCATAGTGCATGCAAAAGATTGAATCGTGAAAATGGTTTGGAATGTAGATTGAGTAGTGGGTTGATGGAGTTTAAGTGTTGGAGTGTTGAAATTTGAGAGAGAATTTGAATGGGTACTGTTACGGATTTGGGAAAAAGGGAAGAATGAATGGAAAGTGGAGCGACTTCTATAATAGCATAATCTGCTATTGGGCGCGCGTGACGACCGTCACAATGGGCTGACGGGCGTAACACGGTGAAACGCGTATTACGCTCGTCATGGGGACGTTACGATCGTTATGGGTGCAAAGAATCATATTTATGAAATGGACGAAACAGTATAATTCCAAAACATTATAACACAATAATTCAATACATGCAGAGTATTTCCAACATACATCGTATAACAAAATTTTGAAAAATGATAATATGATCAGTGAATATAATATTAGATGTAACACACAGTAAATTTAATGAAAATGAAAATAAACTGAAAATGAAATAAAATGAAAATAAACTGAAATTGAAATGAAAATAAACTGAAATAAATATATGTTTCTAACAGAACTTTAAAAACTGTAAAGAGTAAACTTGTTTAAAATGAAATCATAAACTGCCTAGAAACATAAAACACAAGGTAAAAATAAGTGCTGATTCTGCTGCTTCATCCCAGTCGCGTCTTCAAGTCTTCAAAAGCTGCATGTATGTGATAAAACTGTTCCACAGTTATATCAGTTAAGCTTATCACGTCCATACGCATATCCTGCAACTTGTTCTTGATTCCATTGATGTCCGTCTGGTAAACATCCAGCGTAGAAAAGATCTTATTCAAATTTTTAGCATAATCTCCTTTTGTTGTTGCAGGGGCATCAACATCCTCTAAGATGTTGTTACCATCATGGTAACCAGGAGGGGTCTCGGGGTCACGCTCATCAGACATTGTGGTATCATAAACTTGGTAGGATTGGGGTGTCTCAGGTGTCGAAGGGTGGACGGGAGGGTTAAGCTCATACAACCAATTGTCGCGATTATGGGCACTTGTTTTGGCATGGTTAGGAAGTGTAAATACCGTGACTACTTCGTCCCTTATCAAGTAATCAAAGGATGCAGGACCTAGGTTACCTATTATTCGTAGGTGGAAACAAAAATCAATGTTCATAGGGCGGATTGAACCAAATTGTGTGCACCTATGTAGCTGGTATCTAAGTTTGAGGGCGTTAGCAATCATGCTAACCAGGCATCCTATGATGATTAGCTCACTAGGGTTCTCAGAAATGCGTGTAAATGTCTGCATCAAGAATGGCACTGCATTTATAGGTCGGCCTTGGGTCATGCACTGCAGCAAAATATCTCATCTTTAGATACGGCAGTGCGGTTCTGTTCTTTTCCGAAAATGGTATGTGCTAGAATCTTATGGAAATAGTGGATAACGGGGTTGTGTATTTCATTATTATCCATGCTATCCGGCTCAGGGTGGTAATTTCCGATTAAAGTCCCCAAAAAATAGTCTAGCTCAAAATCCATTAACTCTGCCTGGGTGGTAGAAAAAGCAAAAGGCCCGCTAGGGAATCCTAGAAGGTCGGCTAATTCTTTATGGGTGTAAGCAAATTCAATACCAAATAACCTGAAGGCTATAAATCCCTTTCTAGTTCTGAAACCGCGCTCGGGTATATGAACTAAGGAGCTCAGAAACTCAAGGGTGAGCTCGCGCTATGTAACAAACCTAGATTTAATGTGGGCTTTTTCCCACCCCAGCTGGCTAAACAGATAATAGACACTATCCTTAATGCCTAAAGTGTCCATTGTGGGTTCATCATAATATAAGGTCATACCAATATTTCTGTGTGATAATTCCTCAAACCTCCTCATTTGGTTTCTGCCTCTAAAAGTGGTTTCCATAGTAAATAACAAAGGGGGAAAGCAAATCAGGGGAGAAGGTAGGATAGAAAAAGACTTTTTCAGAAAACCTGTAAAGTTATTCGAAAATCAGCAGCAGTTGTATAAAAATTTTTAGAAAAAAAAAATGAAAATAATGCTTTAAAAGAAATAAATGTAGAAACGGAATAGAAAATCAAAAATAAAAAACAAACCGAAATAATAACAAAAACAAACAGGTGGGTTGCCTCATACTAAGCGCTTTGTTTAACGTCGATAGCTTGACGGCTCAGGAGTGCAAGCACTCATGGTGGTTCTCTCGAGAATGACTCCTCGGTTGAACTTTTAGTAATCGTCGTTTTCCATGGCCACTTATCAAGCCATCTCACATATCCCTCACCTTTTCTTTTCTTTCTTTTATGGGGTAGTGCATTCTTCTGAACTTGTGGTGGTGGTTCTGGATCTATCCTAAGTATTAACTTTTCAAGTTTGGGCTTAGTGATTTCATCCACCACCTCAAAGGTTAACCTTACCTTCTTAACAGTAATTATATCTCTAGTTTCACGGTCCTCTAATTTTCTCTTTTTATGCAAGACTTCCAACAAGGGTGCATTAGTGTGGATATTTTCCAATACCTCCACATATGTTTTAGATTGGGAGTCTATCTGAGCTTCCATAAAAATTTTCGAGAAAGGAAACGGTGGGGTATAAGGGCGAGGCATAACAATAGGTGCTCCCTTTTCTACCTCTTCTACAACCTCCCTTTTAGATGATGTTGGATGATTTTTCTCAATCTTTACTCTTTTCTCGTCTGAACTCTCCTCGTCCACATCATTACTCTCCTCAAACTCATTATCACTCTCCTTAGGATTTTCAACTTGTTTTTCACTACTGGTTGTTACAACATCCAATTTCTCCTCAGGGAAGGGTCCTAGAGGGTTTTGTTCAAGCTGGGAGATTTGAGTCTCTAAGGCTATGTTGTGGGTCGCGAGCGACTCAACCACAGTGGTCAGTTGCCTAAGGTTTTCACTGTTTTGAAGACTTTGTTTTCTAAACTCCTCGTTCTGGACAATTTGTGTCTCTACAAAGTGCTCTATCAGAGATTCTAACCTAGAGTGAATTAGCGTCGCGTCAGAATCCTCCATTGATGTTTCGAAGTTGAAATCATGCGATTCTTCTGATTCTTCAAATTGAGTTAGAGTCGCATTTTATATTTCCATAAAGCGCTTTGTCATCATTGATATTTCATTAAAATTTCCCAGTAATATTTCGAGTTCGGATTTATAGGATACTTGCGTCTCCTCGAAATATTAGGTATAGTGATTGTAGGGGAAATTTGGTTGAGGATAAGTTTGGTTGGAATTATAATATTCTTGCGATTCCTCAAAACATTGGGATTGGTGGTTGGAAAGGTAATTCAGGTGAGAATGAGTCTGTGATGCATTGAAATTCTCCAATAGTATTTCGAGGTCGGATTTATGGAATTCTTGTGATTCCTCCAAATACTCAGAGTGGGGGTTGTAGAAAAATTTTGGGTGATACATAGTAATTGGGACAAGATTCGTAGATGCAAAGACTTGCTTCGGGAGTGAGTATTTGGCATACAAATCAAAAGAGGGTTTCTGTTGCCTAGTCTAAACGTGCAACAGAAGGATCGTACTTAATTGATTAATCAGTCCCCGGCAACGGCGCCAAAAACTTGATCGGGACTTTATGCGTCTATTGGGATACTAACTGTAAGTATACAGTTTAGTCGTTCTAGTTTTAAATGATTATCGAACCCACAGAGACTGAGGATCAATCACATACGATCTAATGCTACAATTTGTTTAACTAAGCGATGAATATTTGGTTTTAGGGGGGAAATAGTTTAATTAAAAATAATAGTAATAGTTATACCGGTATGTGATAGTCGGACTTCGGGAATTCGGTGAATCGCTTGGCATATAGAGTATTTCGGTAAAAACGAATTGTTTAAAAACCTGAGACATACACTCTCGTGTTCATGAAATAAGTCATGCTACTAAACCTAGTGGATGCACTTTAAATTTAATAACACTTTTTGAAAACAATTTGAGTTTAATTAATTTATTAAAACACTCTCATGCACTTAAAAATTAATGTTTCGTTACTACTATCTGGGTTGAACCCCAGCTCTCGCATGCAAGTTCTTGCCTTAATTAATTTCCCACTCTCGTGGAAATATCTTGTTAATTATCCTCTCACTCTTGTGACAAGGGTAGTTAAATTAAACATGGAAATTGGAAACCATAAATTGTTTATAAATGTTTTTAGCCAAGGTATCACTGAATTCTTTCGGTACTTAAGAGTCACATATCGTTACAAATTAATTTAGCCGGACATAATATATTTAATAACTATGCAACTTAAAATATAATCCATAAAAATAAATGACATAACACAAGAATAAATAAATATCAATTGCATAAAAAACCTGGAAATAATGTTGCTGTGGTAATCTTGGATGCTTACAAATTCCTTGCAATTCAATCGAAATCTATAACTGTGTTAATTCTTAGATGAAGAATTAACACTCTGAAAACTAATTCTGGAAATAAAAATTACAGTACGAATGAAAATGGTTCAAAAATAAATAATATAGTTTAATGTAGAAAAGCAACAATTTTGGTCTCTGGAAAAATTCTTCGACCCTCATCCATTGAACTACCACATATATATAGGAGAAAATATTGCAGTTGAGAAAATCTTGGAAAAGGCTTGAGTGGAGCAAAACCAGGATGCATGGTTACTGAGTGGAGGAAATATAGGAGAAGAATTCTGCCCTCATGTTGCCCACGTCTCCACTAATTCATAACGTTCCTCTTTACGCGTGTGACGGTCGTCACAGGTGGGTGACGGTCGTAATGTGATTAAATAGCACATTACGCTCTTCAATGATGTGTTACGAGCGTTCTTTCTAGTTGGGGAGGCGTGAAGGTCGTCACAGGGTGTGACGGTCGTCACAGCTACAAAATCTGCAGACTTTGCAGATTTGGTTCTTTCTCCTCTGTTTCTTGGTTAGCTTCCTTCATGTGGTCCTTTTTCACTGATTTGAGTTGACACATGTTGTACCTGTGAAAAGACACAAAAACTCGGAATAATCGGGAGTTAGACGACTCAATGTATTATAAAAATCGGTAAAAAGCATAGTAATTATATGATACGATTTCTCGTTATCATATTAAAGCAGCATAGCTTACATACCCATACATCGCATCCATATGTCATGACATTGACAACACGAACGCATACAACATAATCTCATTCATTTTATTGAGAACATCTTTATACAATGCATTTCATACATCATGACATTTCATACAACTAATCTTTCATCTCTTCAGGAAAGATCAGTCAGCCTATGGCTATCATCAACAATCAACAAAAAGGTCAGTGATTGATACCTGGAACATGTCAGGACAATTATCTACATGACCAGCTGAGCTTTCAGATACAGTTCAGATATGCTCCATACACGGATGCTATTATGATACTCATTCAGATTCAGCTCTCAGATACAGTTCAAATATGCTCCAGATACGGATGTCATTCTGATACTGATTCAGATTCAGCTTTCAGATACAGTTCAGATACGCTCCAGACACGGATGCCATTTTGATAATCATTCAGATTCAATTCTCATATACAGTTCAGATACGCTCCAGATACTGATGCCATTGTAATACTCATTCAGATTCAACTTTCAGATACAGTTCAAATACGCTCCATACACGGATGCCATTTTGATACTCATTCAGATTCAGCTCTCAGATACAGTTCAAATACGCTCCAGACACGGATGCCATTCTGATAGTCATTCAGAATCAACTTTCAAAAACGAGTCAAATACAATCCACTTATGGATATTATTCTAGTACTCAACCTGACACATCCACTATTTCAGTGTAAATCAACTTGAGGTTTATTCTGACACTTCCTCTATTCCCATCAACAATCATTTTTGGATGACATCTGCAAGCCCATCTCCAATAGCTTCTTATCTCCTCTCCAAATGTCATCTTTAAGCCTATTCTCTATACCATCAACCATCGCATCATCGAGTGCAAATTTCTGGGCACTCTAGTGTCCAATCATCTTCCACCTTCATGTCACGAATGGCAAATCCGCCAATCCAACTCTTCAGGTTTAAGAATATTGAACAGGGGCAGCTGTTGTACCCCAAAATTTTCCCTCTCACTTATCAATTATTTTCCCACAAAAGATCTCTCTTGGTTCAAGACTGCACTAGGGTTGATCAACTTCAGACACCTCCTTAAGCACTGATGACCAAAATTAGGGTTTGAGATTGCACAAGGATAATTGAACTTTAAATGCCTCAAATGACTTTCATGTATCCTTATTGACCCCCAAGATTACTCATGTCAAGTTTCAAGCCTTGGATCACATTTTTGCTCAGTCAATTGAGCAATTGACCTAAAAATCAGCTCTATTGGAGAAAAAGTCAATTGTGGCCAATTTACAGTCAAACTTCATAATTTTTTATCCATAGCAACATTATAAACTCATATGTATCATTTGATCAAGTTTGGACCATAATCCCTCAATAAATTTGATCAAATCATCAAAAGGGCAAAATGGTCAAAATTAAGGTTTTGACTAAGGAAAGACAATTTCTGATTTTTGACCTAGAAAATGGTTAAGTGGTTTGAGGCATGATCTCAAGAGTTAAATTGCATCATTTTGACCTAATGGCATGACCCAAAATATTGCTCAAGATCAATTGGATTGATAGTGAATTTTTAGTCAACTATTCAAAAGTCAACTGTACACTAAAAGTAAAACTTTGATTTGGTCAAAATCAAATGTCAAAGATAACAATTCATCAAAACATGTCAAAATATGAAACTTATTCATCAAGAAATTAAAAAGTCAAGATTTCATTTTGAAAAGTCAAAGTTTTATAACTTAGAAAATTTTCTAAGTGTTTAAAACTTCATGTTTTTTCACAAATTTGAGCAAATTTTTCACCATGATGCAAGATGATTCATGTGATCGGTGGGAATGAGAACTGACTGTTTTGGAATGCTGGTTCGCGTTTGCGTTTGTTTTCGCAAAATGTCGCGGTAAGCAAGAGTCGCCACCGTCTTTTATTTTATCCAACAAGGAAAGGAAAAAAGCACAGAAAAATTCCTTTTTGAGATTATTTCTCGGGTTCGGGAGGTAGATTATAGAAAGGGAAGGTGTTAACACCCTTTCTATCCGTGGTTATCCACGGGCTCTTAGGTACTTGCTCATTATGTTTTCAAAAGTTTGTTTTTTTTGTGTTTGTGGGTTTGAAAAGAGTTTTTGTTTTGAAAGGAGTGTAAGTGCGAAAAGTTTTGTTTTGTTTTTAAAAGGAGCAAGTACTTAAGAACCATCTACCTACTCAAAAAGGAATTAAACTGTACAATTGTCCTTTAGACAACGCTATCCCACTATTGAGGAGTAGGTAGCACCGTCGTTGGAGTTTTCGGGTCAATTCGATTAAGGGATATATGGTCACTAAAGCAACGTTAGGACGCTTTAGCGGTAACCCTAATGTCTTAGATCATTTCAACCGAGGCAACTGTTTCGAGGAAACTTATGATCTTTGGACAAGAGGGCGACCTCTAAAACTTCTTATACTTAATGACCACGTTCGAGGCAACCAAGTGAGGTGTACCCTAAGAGTGGCATGTGCGAGTGTATTGATTTTCAGTTATATTATCTTTGTACATGTTAATGGTGAGCTACTGTTGATTTTAAATTAAAATTTTGGTCTTGTCATGCATTGCCTATTATTCAAACATCTAGCAGTTAATGGTTGCGGAACTTAAATTGCGGAAATTAAATCTAAGCTATTACAAGGCGTCGGGTATTTACATCGCCAAAAACAAACCCTTTTAAAATTAAATTGCGAAAAGTAAATAAAAGTGATAAATAAATAAATAAAGTCCTAATTTAAAAACTATTACATCCTCAAAGCAGTTACAATATTGAAATATGGATAAAAAATTATACGCGCGCGAGAAAATTAAATCGGAGTGTTTTTTAGGGTTTTGACCCTTTTTAATCAATAAAGCATATTTTTTGTTATTTTGAATGAAAAAAATTAGCCTAAATTAATAATTGAATTAATTAATTAAAAAGAAAATATTTTTGGGTTTTTATTTTAATTAGGGAAATAAAATAAGAATGGTTAAAAATATTAAAACCCTAATTCTATGTTAATTTTAATTTATTGTAAAAAGATATTAATGTTAAACCTATTTAAACTAAGTAAATTAATCAATTGTTTATTTACAAAAATAAAATAGTGAAATTAATAAAAATATTATTTTTGTTGTTTCTGATTTTTTTATGAAAAAAGTTAATTGGTTAATTAATTAATTAAGATAATAATAATAAAATAGAAAAAATAATGAAAAGAAAATAAAATGAAGAACAAACTCGGGGGGGTGCTGGGCTTGATTTGGGTGTGAATCAGCAATTAGTTGGCCCATATTCAATCAGCCTGTTTGACCTTTGAAATCCAGCGCATGCTTGTTGACTCTAGTCCATGGTGGTCCTCCAACTTTGGCCAATGGATCTTGGCCTGAAGCCACTTGGCATTTGATGAGATGGGAAGCATGATGATCCACACTTTGGGGCGCAACACATGAGTACCTTAAATAAAATCGCATAAAGTTTTGGGGGACCTGGGATTCGAACCCAGGTCCCAATGGTATCACACACTAACGCCTTGCCAACTGAGCCATTGGTGTTTCTTGTTAATAAGATAATCAACAAACATTATATGCGCAATAATCAACTATGCCTGAAATAAAAAAAATGAAAGCGCGTGATTTTAAATTGGCCAATGGGAGGGCGACGTCTGGTCTTCTTCTCCAAAAACCCTGGTTATTTACCTGCGGATTTTTATCCACAGGAAGATTCGTGGAGTGGTTCAAGAACTCATTCTAGGCCATAAAAATACCATCCAAGCACATGGACATGATCGCCTTTGTCTCCTGAGTATCCCTATAACCATTGTTTGTCTTAATTTTACCTGCAATGCAAATGCCTAAAAACAAAACAAGAAAACCCTAGGTTCGGGCATCACAATACAGGGCATGAAAATGAAATTGAATATTGCAGACATGTTAGAAATTTGACATTAAGCATGATTATTCAAAAGATTTGGCAAAAGGATACAAGATAACTGATTCACGATATCATGTGCAGAGGCATATTTGTGATGACTTACAGCGAGTTTCTAAGGGTCTCAAGGCCTGGTTTTGATTGCTACAGCTTCACAGGATATCAGGCAAGGGAGTAGTGTTGAGCTTTTGGGTTGAATCATGCTCTAACCAAGATTTTGATCTCACACTTTTGCAAGCTTTTTCCAATTCTTGTCTGGCCGTTTCTACAGGGCTTTTGTGTGTGTCTAGGTCTGGCTCACTTGTGTGCATATAATGGAATATGTTTAGGTTAAAATTTGGGCCATAATCCTTATGCATTGAAGATGGAATATTTGATATGATCACCATTGATAAGCTTTCCATAATTGCATCCAATCTGAGATTTTGTGCATGTTTTGACTTGGCACGAATTTGACTGAGTGTTATATGAGATTTGCAAGCTGTAATGACCACAAGAATCTCTTTACATCAATTTTTAGATTTTATTTGATTTAATATTGATTAATAATGAATTAAATCAATAAAAATGAAATAAAATAGAAACATATATGAATGTCCATGAAATTAAAGATGGAACATGTGTGTGGCATGACAAGACTATATCAAGTGGAAAAAAGTGGGCCCTTTTGTCAAAAATTGGAGTTTTGAGGATAGTTGACTTTTGGCAAATTTGGAAAAATGCCCAACTTCAACAATGCATAACTTCCTCAATTTTGAAATTTTGGAAGTGTTCTTGGACTTTTTAGAAACCTTGAGATGTCCTATAATAAACCCTTTTGGTCTCATATCATTTTGATGTTCCGTTCTCAAGTTATAAGCTTTGGAAAAAAAGGTGTTTTTGTTGACTTTCAAAAATGACCTATAATGTCCAAATTTGTAACTTTTTGTGAGAGCATTTCTTAATCTTGGAGTGTGAAGATGGATTGTAGGAAATTGCATTCTATTCAAAATGAGCTTTGGATGGGTAATTTCTCATAAAGTATGAGAAAGTTATGCTTGGTCAAAGTTGAGTTGACTTTTCCTACAAAACCCTAATTTAGCAACTTTTGAATCTTGATGAATCTTGAGCAATCCTTGATGAATCATGATAAAACCTTGATAAAATGATGAATTATATTTCAAAATGAGAATGTTGACAAAAATCTTGAGGTTTGACTGTATTTGGGTCACAGTTGACTTTTGACCTAGCACAGTCGATTTTTGGACCTTTTGAGCAATTGACTGACCAAACTTCCTCTGCAAGTCTTGAAATTTGACATGGATGAACTTAAGAACATATTAGGACATTGGTAAGCACTTGAGGCCATTTGGATGTAAGTACCTTGATGCAACACAAAACCCTAATTTTGACTTGACTGCCTTAGGGGGTGATTTGACTGTCCAACCCTTGAGCCATTTTGAACAACTTGAAGATTATTCTTGACATGTCTTGAGAAATATGGGAGGGAAAATTTTGGGGTACAACAATTCAGAAGAAACTTTCAACATGAAATTTGTAGATCTCCATGATATCTACAACATTTCTTTACACAACTTCTTCTAAAATTTCTTAGATCTCAAGTTATTAATTCATAAAGTCATGGTCTTGAAATTAAACACTTAACTTATGACCCAAGTTTCACCTAGTTCCAAGGGGAATATTCAAAAGTGATTCAAAGAGGTGTTGTAGAGCAAATTACAAGCTTTCCAAAATGTCCAAGAACTCCTTGAGATCATTTGTGAGCAAGAAGAATCGAAGGTCAGAAGTTGGGGTTTCAAGTTGTTTTGTAAAACATATTTTGTGATGAACATGAACCAAATCCATAGCCATGCTGCATAATCCTCACTTTTCAGGCCTCAAACTTGTTTTTCACTCCATAATTAATGGTTTACACAAATTATTATACCCTTATCCAAGTGATTCAAGCTTTGTCCAAATCAATTTGCCATTTTAGGGAGAAAATAACATATCCATTCTTGTAAAGCAAGCTTTATGCACAAAGTCAGCTTCTTGAGCTCCCAACTTGTTTTCCTTGATTACACTCCATCGACAAAGTCATAGGTATTGTGTTTAAAGTGGTTAACAACTCTATGAACCAAGTACAAGGCATGGAAACTTGAATTTCTCAAAAAATAGCATGTTATGCATAAACTTGTGATTTTGAATTCTGATCAACAACAAGTCTCCAAAATTGTTGCTTATAAATAGATTCACTATTTATAAGCTAAAAAACGAGCTTAAGCACCCTGAAACACTCTCAATCTCCCTCTAGCCAGAAATTGCATAAAAACTCCATTGATACACAGTTCTGACCTTGAACTTGTATCTCTCATTTCCCTCGTGCATTTTCCCTCAAATTCATTCCTAAAGCTTCCTTACATCAAATATAGTCTATCCCCATCCATGGTTTAGAACTGTAACTGCATCTTCATCATCCTCCATAATCAAAAACAGAGGTCTGCAACTTGACTTCTCCAGACCATTCTAGCCATCCATTGTTATGGTTCGCTGGGAGAACTGACTTTTTGTTTTGCGTTTGATCGCAATATTGCGGATATCAAGAGTCGCCACCGACTTTTCTTCTATCCAATAAGGAAAGGTGAAAAAGCACAGGAAAGACCTTTAGAGATGTTTTCTTGAGTTCGGGGGGTAGATTATGAAAAGGGAAGATATTAGCACCCTTTTCATCCATGGTTTTCCATGGGCTCTTAGTTACTTTCTAGATCACTTGCTTTTTTTTGAAATGTGCTTTGTGATATGGGTTTTGAAAGTATTTTGAAAATGTGACTTCGTAATGATTCTCGTATCTATAAGAATGCGTACAAAGTGTTGGTTTTGAAAATAGTTCAAAGAGATGTGTTGGTGTATAAAAATGTTTTTGTTGTGAGAAAGCGAGCAACTAGGAGCGAATCTACCTACTCAAAAGGTCTTAGACATTCTTTTCCTATTCCTTTAGATGTTGCTATCTTACCATTGATTTGGTAAGAAGCCCCCATCGTTGGATGTGAAGGGACGGGCGCGGGACGTTTTTTGTATAGTCATAGAAGGCAACCCATGGAATGTTTTAGCAATGTCGTGTGAGGGACTAGATCGTTTATCGAAGGCAACATCTAGGGTCATCGAGGGACTAGGATCTTTCATCAAGGGTCCTTTGCTAAAATACCCATGTTCGAGGGACATGACTGTTTTTCCGATAGGCAACAAGGTGGGATTACCCTAAGGGTTCTAGTGTGCAAGTGTGTTTGATTGCATGCATTTTAGTCTTGATTAGGGTTATCTATTTGCTGATTTCATGTCTTGTCATACACGTCCTAGTTACTAGCATTTATTTGGAAAGCGATAAATTGAGGGAATATAAAGTCCTACGCTATTACAATATTTTAGGTATGGGGGGTACATATTTACAAATGGGGGGTTGCAAGAATTTAAATCTTATTTAACTATTACAACCATATTGAAATGTACAATGCAAGAGAGAAAAAGGACTTGTTTAGAAAATGGTTTTTTTTGTCTTAATGAATTAAGAAAAAGAAATAAATTAATTAATAAAAGAAAATATTTTTATGTCTTTTTTATATTAATAAAAAAGGGGTTAATATTGAAAATGATAAAAAAGAAAATAAATGAAGGACAGAAACAACGTGCTGCTGCAAGAAAAATAACAAAGATCAGAAGTTCTGAAGCCAGGCGCGTGGTGACTCAGAAAGGAACGTCAGTGGAATCAGAAGTTCTGGATTGGTACACTCTGAGGTCCTGCAAGAAACGTCAGAGGGAAAGGAAACAGAGGTTCTGGGTGGTATTCAGACAATGAGCCAAAAGTCAGAAGTTCTGTATTGTGCTAAAATAGTGAGTGAACATTAGAAATTCAGTGCGTTGTCAGCGTTTGAAAAATCAGAAATTCTGGGTGTTAAAACAACGAGTGGAAGCGTTAGAAGTTTAGTGTGTTTAACGTGTAGGGAGAACTCAGAAGTTCTGTGCTGTGCTAAAACAGTGAGTGAGCATCAGAAGTTTTGTGTGTTAAAATGGTAAAGAGAACTCAGAAGTTCTGCATGCTTAAATAGTGAGAAAATCCTAGAAATTATGTGTGTTAAAATAGTGAATGAAAAACAGAAGTTATGTGTTACATTTTAACTCTTCCATCAAATTAATAAGCACATCAGCAATTTATTCAAGCCTTAACAACAAATCAGGAGAATAAAAGCACAACATTTTATAAAAGTTATAATCCTGATTCTGAACCTAGCCTTAATCAAGAAGTTCTGATCCACAGTTTTTCTACTTATGCAATGATATGGACAATATTAATTGATATTTACATATTAATGATGTTCTGAATGAAAAGATGCAAAGTCAGAAAGACATACCTTAAATCTGAAAGGTGTGTTTGGAACTTTGAGCTATTACCTTCAGATGTTCTGATGTCAGCGAGAGTAACGGAATAGTGGTTATGTTCTTTGATTCAAAGGGAAGAGCAAATGTTTGGTTTTCTGTTTGGGAATTCTGGATTTTTATGAAGGTTTCACAGTTTTCCTTTTCTCTCTTTTGACAATTTTCTCTCTCTAAAGACCAGCCCCCTGAAAGTGTGATGGAGCAACTTATTTATAGGTTAATTTGCTGTGGTTTTAGGGGGAAAACAAATGGGATTTAAACTTTTTGGCACACTGTTCCATTGCTTTTTGATCACAGCTTTTTGTATTTGGTGAAAATACAGGATTTGGGAAAATGTAGGCGTGGACTGGATTAGCTGTTGGTTAGAGTATTGTGCTACAGCGGTGTGGCAGGTTGTTTAAACAAGGTCTTGGGATTTGGTGATATTCTGATCGCAAAAGATCAGAAACGTAACCTCCAAATGCTTAAGGGTCATGTTCTGATCGAAGAATATTGCTTCCACATGTTCTGATTGAAGTATCATGCTCTGAGTCGTGCTTGCAAATTCTGATTGCGCTTGCGTGGGGGAGCTGGCCCAGAAGTTATGAAGTATCACATCCCCTTAACACTTAGAGAATTTTCCAAATGCTTAGAAATTTGATTTTATTCAGAGTAATTTATGACTTCTGATTTTGATGAACTAATTTCATGTCTTGATGAAATATAATTGTTGAAACTTGATTTTTGATCAAAAGTCAAAGTTTGACTTTTCAATGTGCTTTTGACCATTTTGCCCTTGTGAATTTCTTGGAAAATTGTAATTCAAGACTTGAAATTGGATGGAAGCAAAAGTTTAGGGTCCAGGATGATCTTTTAAGAAATGAGAGGGAAAATTTCAGGGTACAACAATTGCCCCTGTCAATCTTCTTAAGCTTGAGGATGTAGATTGGCTGGTCAGCCTTTCGTGATCTGAGGGCCGAAGATGATTGAACACTAGAGTGCCCAGAAATTTGCACTCGCATGAAGTAATACTAATCGGTGATGTCGGGAGTGGGCTTACCGATGCCATTTGGAAGGCGACGGGAAATCATCGGAGATGGGCTTGAAGATTCCATCCAGAAAAGATTGGTTGCATAAGAGAATCCTTGGCAAGAATTCTCATCCATGCTGTCGAGGAGGACTTCATCGGGGAATGTTGAGTTATGTCCTGAGAAGTAGAGTCTAGGAGCTTCGGTTGTCCAATATTCTACTGGGGAATTAACTCTTGATTGAGGAAGTGAAAGTAGAATGTATACCTGGTCAGGGTCCAGGCTGTACAATGACTCATTGGGGAAATGTGAAATCAATCGTATCTGGTCGGGTCCAGGCCTTACAGTGTTGTAAACTGTTGTCTGGAGATAAGGGAGAAGGAACCTGAATAGTAGGGTTAATTCGAAATGAAATCCTGGGTAGTAGGGCTTATGGGAAGGAACCTGGATAGTAGGGTTACTTCGGATTGAAAGCCTGGGTAGTAGGGCTTGTGGGAAGGAACCTGTATAGTAGGGTTACTTCGAGATGAAAGCCTGGATAGTAGGGCTTGTGGGAAGGAACCTGGATAGTAGGGTTACTTTGGAATGAAAGCCTGGGTAGTAGGGCTTGCAGGAAGGAACCTGGATAGTAGGGTTACTTAGGAATGAAAGCCTGGGTAGTAGGGCTTGTGGGAAGGAACCTGGATAGTAGGGTTACTTTGGAATGAAAGCCTGGGTAGTAGGGCTTGTGGGAAGGAACTTGGATAGTAGGGTTACTTCGGAATGAAAGCCTGGGTTGTAGGGCTTGTGGGAAGGAACCTGGATAGTAGGGTTACTTCGGATTCAAAGCCTGGGTAGTAGGGCTTGTTGGAAGGAACTTGGATAGTAGGATTACTTTGAGATGAAAGCCTGGATAGTAGGGCTTATGGGAGGGAAACTCGCTTGATCATGTAGATTAGTTGACCTGTTTAGCTTCGGGAACTGATTTTTTTCGTTAGCCGTCTGAAGATATGACATGTATAACCGCTGGAATTGTTAGTGATAATTGTCTTTCCTGAAAAGATAGCAGGGTCAATTATACGTGATGCATGAAATGCGTTGTGAGGTGATGTTCTCAAAATAAATGAGATTATGTTGTATGTGATATGTATGCGCATGTCATGATGTATGAGCATGGGATGTTAGTTTTGACATATTCGAGTCTAGGAAAATAAATGCCTGACCGCTGCTGGAGAGTATAGCATTCCTGACTGTTGTGGAGAACTGTGGTTCTTCTACTTCCATTGGGGATGGTGAACGGAAATAACTATGCTGGAGATTTTCTCTTTGTTGTTTGTGAATATTCTTCCAAGGAGAGACTTTGTTCGAGAATAGCTCTGCGGGGGTATGACTCTGTTAAGCTCTGTTGAGGAGATAATAATTTATGATGATCTGCTCGCGATCATGCAATTCGGCTGGGGGATATAGATGTCAGGTTTCTGGACGACCCTGACTAGGGAGATTACTTTTTGAGAGAACTGACATCAATGCTTTGATTACCTTTACTCTATGGGGAATACAATTAATACAAGGTCACATGTATTGATGACTGTGTTCCAAAGCTGTCTCTGCCCTGGCACCTGCTGGATAGAGTAACTGTCGGGTTTTGACATTTCTTATGTTTTCCCCTGTTTCTGGAATTACGAATAATTGTCTTTTGTTTCTTTATGTAAATATTTATGAGCAGCGATCATACTTAAATTCATATGTCAAAAATAAATCATTGGAAGTTCTTGCAAAACAAAACAGAAGAAGAAAAACTCAAAGTTTCTTATGAAAATGATTTTGTATTGATTTTCTGAAGTTGGCCTGCAATAGGCATTTTTGTACAAGGAGGTTGATGCTCTAGTAAGAGAATGCCGCCATAAAAAATAGAAGTTATACAATATTGTGTAAAAAGAAAACAGCTATGTATAACAATCCCATTGGGTTCCAATTCTGCTATTGTCGCTATGTCTTCGAGCATCTCATCACTTTGCTGCTTGTCTGAAGCTGATTAGATTGACCGATGTTGTTTGAGCTTGACAATTGATACTGAGGTCAGATCACAGGGTGATCCAATGGGACATAGTGATATGCTTTTCATCCCTAACTTTTTCCTGGACCGTCCTTTCAGGTTTTCAGTCCACCGGGATACCCTTTTTTTCCCAAGTCGCATTTTCAATTTTTTGACTTGTCGGGTGTAGATATTTTTTCATTTTCATCCCTTATTTTTGCCCGAACCCTTTTGGTTCACTGGGAAGCCCTTATTTTTGCCTAGGCTACTCAACCTTGTGGGTCTTTTATCATGCGTAGTATCTTTTCACTATGTCTGTATTGACAGAGTGAGGAAGGTCGTCACCGTCCATGGTGGTTAGAATCATGGCTCCACCAGAGAAAATGTTTTTAACCACAAATGAACCTTCGTATGTGGGAGTCCATTTTCCCCTGGGGTCACTGTTGTACCCCAAAATTTGCCCTCTCATATTTCTCAAAATATTTCAAGAAAAATTCACAAGTCCAACCCGGCGCGTCATATTCAGGTATTCTTTCGCCAAGATATCTCTGATAACATATTCTCAAATTCAGGTTCGGCTCAAGAGTCAATTCTTTAAAGAAGGTATCCGAATGTGTGAGTTTTCTCGAAGAAATATGGTGAAAAAGTGTGCTGAAAGTGCAGTTTTTATGCGCTAAAAAATTCATAACTTGAAGATCGTGGCTCGTTTTGAACCCGTTCCGGTGGCCAAAATTCCGTCTTGACATTATTTACGTTTTCATCTCTCACGGCTGGAAGCCAATTTTGATCAGAAGGTCTTCAAAAATGTGGATTTATCAAGTATTTTCGCACAGAAAATTTGTGACAGAAGTTTATTTGCGTCATGTTCAGAAAATCATAAGTCGGTCAATTTTTATCGGATTGGGCTCATATTTTTACACAAGGTCACAGACTCATAGATATACAACTTTTCTTCAAAAGTCGAGACCGGATTATGCTCCGATCAATACCAGTTTTTTATTGAAGAACGTGTCAGAGTCGACACTGGAGCCCAAAATAAGTTTGTCTGAGCTGAAACTTCAAAAATTCATAACTAATTCACCGTTTATCCGATTGAGCCGATTTTCGGACAGGAGTTAGTTATTGATGTCAGCTACATTTTGTTTTCACATTTCAACTTCAAATATTGCACTTAAGTCCCTGCGATTTGGCCTGGAAAGTGACGAACTCAAGTGAACATTGGAGGCCCAATTGCACATTCAAAGCCCATTTTCTTTACCCTAATTTCCATTATATAATCACATTCTTTTCACACAAACCAGAGAGGGAAAAAAGAGAGAAAAAACCTTGCCACAACACTGTTAGAATATCAAATTCTTTCAAGAACCCCAAAACCTTGAAATCCTTATTACAAATCCCTCTCTCACTACAAACAAGCCATCACAGTTACAAACCAACACCTCACTACTTCTTCAGTAAGGGTAAGGCTGGCTTTATCTCCATGATCAAAAGGGCATAAAAGCATTCATGTCACTACTTTTCCAGTAAGGGTAAGATTGATTTGATCTCCATGATCAAAAGGGTATAATCATTCATACATGCCATATTGTGCCTAAACATTAAATTTCTTCATATATTGGCTTTATTTGCATTTTTATGATTTTATTTAATGTGTTCATGAGATTCAACACTGTAGATTTAGACAGGATCCCATGCAGGTTCATTAAGGAACGTTGAGGCCAAAAGCCAAATGGCCAAAAGCCAAAAGCCAAATGGCCAAAAGCCAAAAGCCAAAAGCCAAATGGCCAAAAGAACAACTTATGCATGACACCAATACATGGCGAGACAGACATCCTGAGAAGATTAAGGAACGTTGAGGCCAGAACACAAATGGCCAACAGCCAGAACACAAATGGCCATGAAACCCAATCCAATGGCCAAAGAATGCAGACCACGGTACTCAGGAGTCAATGAACACGCACGTGATCCAGAAAGTCAAACAAGGCTTTTTGTCTAATGGGCCAGATTTCTCACAAAAAACCTCCCTTTGGGTCTGAATACCCCCCATGGTTTGCACATTTTTATTTTTTTATTTGATTTTCCTTTTTATTCTTTTAATTATTTTTCAATTGTTTTCTTTAATTTCATAAATTAATTTTCATAAGATAAAAAATCAGAAACTAAAATATATTTAATTATTATTATTTCACTATTAATTTATTTTGTAAATAAACTTTAATAATTAGTTTAGTAAATTAGGTTTTAAAACTTTAATCTTTTTCTCAATAAATTAAAATATGTAGAAATTAGGTTTTTTAACTTTTTATCACTTTTCTTAATAAATAATTTTTTCTTATTATCATTATTATTAATTACTAATTTATTTTGTAAATAAACATGTACATTAAATATTTAGTAAATTAGGTTAAACTTTAATATTTTTCTTTAATAATTAAAAACAACTTAGAATTAGGGTTTCTATTGAATTTTAATTTTCTTTATTTCATAAATACAAAAACCATTAAAAAAAAACATTTCTTTTCTTTAATTTAATAATTAATTAACTTTTCATTCAATTTAATTCCAAAAGGGTACAACGCCCTCGGACGTTCTATTTTCTATTCTTTTCGCGCATTTATTCTTATTTTTCTTGTAAATATTATGTAACTGTTCAAGCCTTGTAATAGTAATTAGGAATTTATTTACTTTCCGCATTTTTTATTAAAACGGGTCTTTGTAATTTGGCGATGTATAGACCCGCGCCTTGTAATAGCGTAGGATTTTACTTTCCGCATTTAAATTTCCGCACTTTTAGATTATAATTGCATGAAAGAATGTATGGCCTAAATTAAAAACAAGCGTAGATCACCATGATACATGTACAAGAGAAAACATAACTGAAATAACACACAAATTCACACACCACTCTTAGGGTACGCCTCACTGTTGCCTTGCCCTTGAAACGTGGTCGTCGAGTATTGGACGTCTTAGTAAGTCCTTATGTCTATGACATGATCCAGTTGCCTCGAAACGGTTGCCTCGGAATTAAAAAGGATCAATGGCATAAGGGTAGCTTCTAAGGTGTCCTACTGTTGCTCCGGTGACCACACTGTCCCTAAACACGAATTGACCCGAACACCTTCAACGGTGGTGCTACCTACCTCTCAATGGTGGGATGGCACTATCTTAAGGACATTTACACAGCCTAATTCCTTAGGGTAGGTAGATGACTCGTAGATACTTGCTCTATTTTAAAAACAAATCAAAAACTCTTTTCACACTGACACTTTTCAAAAAGCTTTCAAAACAATTTTTCAAACACTCTTGAGGACTGATACAAGAGTCATTCTGAAATCTTTAAACGAAACTTTTTCAAACCCACTCACATTTTGAAAAGCAAACAAACATTTTGAAAACACAATGAGCAAGTATCTAAGAGCCCATGGATAACCATGGATAGAAAGGGTGCTAACACCTTCCCTTTCTATAAATCTACCTCCCGAACCGAGAAACTATCTCATAAGGAATTTTGTTGTGCTTTTGTCCTGTCCATGTTGGAGAAAATAAAAGACGGTGGCGACTCTTGCTTACCGCGATATTTTGCGAACCAGCGTTAAACAGTCAGTTCCAGATCCACCGATCACAGTCACCTTGCGGCAGTATGATGCGCTTGATCACTAAATCCTCGACTTGATACTCTTGGCGTCTGACCTTCTTGTTGAAAGCCTTGATCATCCATTTTTGATATGTTTGACCATGACAGACAACAATAAGTCTTTTCTCATCGATCAAATTTAGTTGATCAAGCCGAGTCTGGATCCAGTCGTCTTCATTTAAACCTGCATCTTTGATAATCCTTAGGGAAGGAATCTGTACCTCAATGGGTAGGACTGCCTCCATGCCATATACTAGAGAGTAGGGTGTTGCCCCTGTCGATGTCCATGCTGAGGTACGGTACCCATGCAGAGCAAGTGGTAACATCTCATGTCAGTCTTTGTATGTTATCGTCATCTTCTGTATAATCTTATTGATGTTCTTGTTAGCCGCTTCAACAACGCCATTCATCTTTGGCCGGCAGGGAGAAGAATTATGATGTTGTATCTTGAACTGTTTACAGAGCTCGGTGAACATTGTGTTGTTAAGATTTTTACCATTGTCAGTAATAATTCTCTCTGGCACACCATATCGACAGATCAGATTATGTCGGATAAACCGCGCGACAACGTTCTTGGTTACTATGGCAAAAGAGGCTGCTTCAACCCACTTCATGAAGTAATCAATGGCTACTAGGATGAAGTGATGTCCATTAGAAGCGGTGGGCCTGATTTCTTCGATCATGTCGATGCCCCACATTGCAAAGGGCCACTGAGCTGTCAAGAAATTTAAGGGGACCAGAGGCACATGCACCTTATCAACGTAGATTTGGCACTTATGGAAAGTTCGAGAGTGCTAATAACAATCGACTTCCATAGTGGACCAGTAATATCCTGCCCGTAGGATCTTCTTAGCCATGGTGTGTCCATTGGAATGGGTTCTGAAGGTACCTTCATGTAGATCCATCATGATCCTCTCTGCTTCGCTCTTGTCTATACACTATAGTAATGTGGAGTCATGATTGCGCTTATAGAGGATTCCATTACTGAGGAAGAATTTCGCAGCGAACCTCCTCAGAAACTTCTTATCATTGAAAGATGCCCCTTCAGGATACTCTTGAGTCTCAAGATACCTTCTCACTTCTTGAAACCAGGGTTTGTTTGCTACCTGTTTAGTATCAATCCCGCAGTAGTGTGCTGGTTCATCCAACCTTTCAATGGTGATTCGGAGAGCTTTGTTGTCCCACTTGACTTTAAACATGGAGGACATGGTGGCTAGCGCGTCCGCTAACTGATTCTTCTCTCATGGGAAATGTTCGAAAGTTACCTCCTCAAAGTGTGGTAGAAATGTCAGTACGTGTTCTTTATATGGGATGAGATTTGGATGCTTCGTATCCCATTCGCCTTTTATCTGACTTATCACCAACGCTGAATCCCCGAAGACATTTAGGAACTTGATTCTTAGGTAAATAGCGGTTTTGAGACCCATGATGCAGGCTTCATACTCCGTCATATTGTTAGTGCAGTTGAAACATAATCCGACAGTGAAAGGAGTGTGACAGCCCTCAGGGCATATGATTACAACGCCGATGCCATTACCAAGTGCGTTCGAGGCTTCATCAAAGACCATAGTCCATCGGGATCCATCTTCAGGTCCTTCATCTGGTTCAGGTTCTTCGTAGTCAGTCACCAGCATAGTGTTCTCGTTTGGGAACTCAAAATTCATGGACTGGTAGTCATCCACGGCCTGATTAGCCAAATGATCAGCCAATACACTCCCCTTGATTGCTTTCTGGGTTGTATATTGTATATCATACTCAGTTAAGATCATCTGCCATCTCGCTATTCTTCCGGAGAGAGCGGGTTTCTCGAAGATGTATTTGATTGGATCCATCTTAGATATCAATAAAGTAGTGTGGGTCAACATATATTGTCTCAGTCAGCGAGCAGCCCATGCCAAAGCGCATCAAGTTTTCTCGAGCAATGATTATCTTGTCTCACAGTCGGTAAAATTTTTGCTAAGGTAGTATATTGCGTGCTCTTTTAGACCAGACTCGTCATGCTGCCCCAGCACACACCCCCATTGAATTGTCTAGCACTATTAAGTATAATATCAAAGGTCTTCCTTCAACCGGAGGCATCATAATTAGCGGTTCTTAAAGATATTATTTGATCCTTTCGAAAGCAGTCTGGCATTCGTCATTCCACTTTACCACTTGATCTTTCTTCAGAAGCTTGAAGATAGGCTCACAAGTAGCAATCAGATGTGAAATGAACCCGGCGATATAATTCAAACGTCCCAAGAAACCTCTAACTTCCTTCTCAGTATGGGGATTCAGCATCTCTTGTATGGCCTTTACCTTTGCGGGATCTACCTGAATACCTTTGTCATTGACGATGAAACCCAGGAGCTTACCAGACCTTACCTCGAAGGTGCACTTGTTCGGATTCAACCTCAGCTTGTATGTCTTCAACCTGTCGAACAACTTTTGTAGATGATCAAGATGTCCCTCTTCGGTTTGTGACCTGGCTATCATGTCATCAACATAAACTTCAATCTCGTGGTGAATCATATCGTGGAACAAAGCGACCATGGCTCGCTGATAGGTTTCCCTAGCATTCTTCAACCCAAAAGGCATCACCTTGTAACAGAAAGTGCCCCACTATGTGACGAAGGTTGTCTTCTCCATGTCTTCAGGAGCCATCTTGATTTGGTTATAGCCAGAGAAGCCATCCATGAAGGAGAAGATTTTATGGTGCCCAGTTTTGTCAACCAGAACATCAATGTGAGAAAGCGAGAATTCATCCTTGGGGCTTGCCCTGTTCAAGTCTCTGTAATCCACGCACATCCGTACCTTGCCGTCCTTCTTAGGTACTGGAACAACATTATCAACCCACTGCGGATAGGAGGTGACAACTAAGAACCCTGTGTCGAACTACTTCATGACCTCTGCCTTGATCTTCTCTGACATTTCAGGGTGCATACGGCGGACCTTTTGTTTAACTGGAGGACAATCCTCTTTAGTTGGCAGACGGTTCACCACGATATCAGTGTCTAAACCAGGCATGTCTTCATATGACCAGGCGAAGATCTCAACATAGTCATGCAATATCTGTGTCAGTCGCTGTTTGATCTTAGTCTCCAAATTTACGCCAATCTTGACTTCTTTTCTGTCCATCTCCGTACCCAAGTTTATTGTCTCAACTGGCTCTTCATGAGGCTGTATAGCCCTCCCTTCATGTTTTAATAGTCTAGCATGTTCTCCAGGTACCTCACAATCGTCCTCATCTTCGTCCTCGGCTTGGTTGATCGGATTTTCGAAGTTATAACTGGCAATAGCAGGATTGTTATCAATGGGAATCTGCAGTTTGATACGTGAGTGTGTGTAAGAGCATAGCTATATTGATAAAGCAAAGGCAGAAAAGAAAAAACAGAGAGTGCAAAATTTTGTATGCAAAGAACGTCTAATGCTTCATTGATGATATATGAGATGACATATAATAACCCTCACAGATAGAACCATTGTGCCTCAGGTAAGACACACGACCATAAAGTTTAAATTGTTCATTATAAACTTAGAAAACAAGTAAGACAATTACTGCAGATTAAAAGAAACTTGTATAAAATCTCTGGTCGTCCAATTACTCGGTCCACCGTTGGTAGTTGGGTAAATCCAACTGTCAATATCAAAGTATTCCTCACTGTCTTCAATAGCATTGGCCCCTTGATTGCTGATGCGTAGGGGAGGTCCTCAAACTCGAGCGCGTCGAACAGCCCCCTGAGCCCCTGAAGTAAAGCCCAAGCCAGACTAGTCATTTTTGTGAATAAACTCAGGAAGCTGTCCCCAATTGGTACTCCTACCTTCTTCAACTACTGCTCTAACGTCCTTGAGAGAAGCCATCTTCAGAGGAGGTTTGGTGCTGGTAGTGGTTTCAGTTGACGCCAAAATCTGGGGAACCTCTTCAAAGTTTTGAGAAGGAGTCTCTATAAATTATCCATCCATCTCTATGTACCTGAAGATGTTCATGTGGCTCACCATATACTCCTCTTCGCCATGCACAATTACTATCTTCCCCTTCACCGGATACTTCAACATTTGGTGTAGTGTAGAAGTAACAACCTCAGCTTCGTGGATCCAAGGACGACCCAACAAACAAGAGTATGATGGCCTGATGTCCATCACATAGAAGGTGGACTTGAAAGTCTGAGAGCCTACCTTGACAAGGATGTCCACTTCCCCATGCACCATTCTTTTTGATCCGTCAAAAGCCCTTACCACAATGTTACTAGGCTTTAAAGTCAAACCCTTGCAATCCAACCGGTCCAACGCCTTCTTAGGAAAAACATTCAGCGAAGACCCAGTATCCACCAACACATGAGCCATTGTGGTGCCCCTGCATTCAATTGAGACATGCAGAGCATCATTATGCTTCCTTCCCTTCGGTGTCAAGTATGCATCTAAAAACCCCAGCCCATGGTCAGCAGTCAGGCTAGCCATGCAATCTTTAAATTGATCAGCTGAAGTCTCTTGCGGCACATGCGCAGTTTTGAGGAATGCAATCAAAGCCTTCACATGGGCCTCAGAGCACAACAACAGGGATAACATGGATATCTTTGAGGGGGTCTGCCCCAGCTGCTCGACCACATTGTAGTCACTCTTTTTAATTATTTTCAATATTTCCTCTATCTCTTGCTTAAAGGCTTCCACAACAATTTTTCTAGGTGCCTCCGTCCGGGAAGGATCACCTACAGCTTCTTTGCCTCGAGTCCCAGATGACTTATCGGCAGGGGTAACAGTTGGAGTAAGAACAGGAATAGTAACTAAAGTACTAGTGGGAGCAGAAGATGAAATAACGACAGGCTTAGTGACAATCTTCAGGGAGATCTCAGAAGAGAAAACCCTTCCACTTATAGTAATCCTGCTGGTCCTGACAATGTTACCGACATCAGGATCAGCTTCTTCAGTCTTCAAGTTTTGTTTAACGCCATGATAGTAAACATCGGCGCCATAATGCCAAGGGACAACTTTTTCCGAGGCGTACGGGACAGGACCAGGACATGTGATTATCAACGAAGCGATTCTCGTAGTGGGTGTAATCCTAACAGGTCTTCTCGAGGAGGCCTTGGACGAACTGGCGGAAATGGTTATAATAGCAATATCTTCACATGGAACAGCAGGAGTCGAAGTTTTCTCAAACAAAATTTCTCTGCTATCTATCAGGCGTTGGACACCTGTCTTTAGCAGATAGAAACCATAAGGCAGAGATGAACACTTGTGGCAACCTTCACCGCAACCCATAAATAAACCGGCCAACAACAAATTCTTCTTAACAGTCATAAGGGGAGTAGAAACTTCATCAACTGAGGTCACAAACAGATCGGTATCAACGGTGTTAACTTCACGGTTGTGCCTAGACATGGGAGTAGTTATGACATTGGGCTTCTCTAGAGTGTCGAACTCAATCTCCTTGGCTTCAATTAGATCTTGTATTCTATTTCTTAGAGCCCAACAGTCATTTGTATCGTAACCAGGACTCTCAGAATGGTAGGCACGCCGAGCGTTTGGATTGTACTGAGGAGACGCGGTAATAGGATTCTTGGGAGCCTCCTTCAAAGTTGCCAAATTGGATCTCAGTAGGTGGGGTAGAACCTCTGTCAATGTCATGTTAATCCGGGTGAACTTCCTTTGTGGTCTTTCCACCCTTTGCTGATTGTTGTGCTATGGAGAAGCCGCAGACCTAGGTATCATCACAATACTTACCGTCGGACGGTATCCCGCTCTGCTCTGATCTCTCGGGCTATAAATGGCGCTGGCCTCCTTCTTACCAGTGAAAGGTTTCTTTGCTGAACTTGACGAGGTATCTTTCTGTATTTTACCACTCCGAATCCTAGCTTCTACCCTCTCTCCAGTTAATATCAGCTCAGTAAAACCAGTTGATGAGCTACCAATCAAATGGTTGAAGAATGAACCAGACACCATCCCAAGAAACATGTCAACCAACTCCCTGTCAGATAAAGGGGGTTGAACTCTCCCAACCAAGTCTCTCCACTTCCGTGCGTAGTCCTTAAAGCATTCACCTGCACCCATGGATATACTCTGGAGTTGAGTACAAGTAGGGGTCAGGTCGGCATTGTATTAATATTTCTTGTAAAAAGCAACAGCCAAATCCTCCCAGTTTCGGACATTGGTTCCCTACAATTGGTAGAACCATTCAAGCTGAGTCCATGACAGGCTGTCTTGGAAGAAGTGAACCCACAAGTTTTTATCAGCGGTGTGGGGCTGGATCTTCCTTACATAGGAACAAAGATGAAGCTTTTGGAAAGACACCCCATCATACTTTGCGAACACTGGAGCTTTAAATTTCTGCGG
This sequence comes from Vicia faba, assembly GCA_948472305.1. Taxonomy (NCBI): domain Eukaryota; kingdom Viridiplantae; phylum Streptophyta; class Magnoliopsida; order Fabales; family Fabaceae; genus Vicia; species Vicia faba. Next base: position 932,471,856 of record OX451736.1, on the reverse strand, counting down.
GATGACCACTCCCTACACCAATCCCAGTTCTTCGAAGTCCAACCCAGGTATTATTTGGACTTCCATGACGCTCATCCGATCCTCTAACTGCTTGTACCTATCCTCAGTGGTAGGATACTACTCGTCATTGTAGTCAGTATCATTGTCAGAAATTTTAGACTGGGGTCCTCTTCCCTTGTCTGCCTCTCTTGATTTTCCCCCACTTTGGACGAGGAGGTCACATCAACTGATTGCTTTAGTCCCCCCCCCGAATCTTCTGCCCATATTGAGGGCACCAACGAACTTCTTCTTCTTTTTCTTCTTCTTCTCTTTTTTCTCTTTCAGGATGAGGGCCTTCAGATCCTTCTGCCCTTTTGCCAGAGTTATGAACATCTGTTGAAATTGGGCATTTTTTGCCTGAAGATCTTTGATGGTTTGTTCAGAAGACATCTTTGCTGAAATAAACAGCGAAGAAGATGAGAAACCTGTAATGGTACATGTTTATGCAATGCTATGGATGGGATGCATATCCAATGATTTCAAGGACTTTAGGAAATTTAAACTTTGCAAACCAAAATGAAACAAATATTTTATTAGTAGAATTCAAGGTACAGTTGCCTTTTAGGCGTTACAATTAAAAATTCTAAAAACTAAAAAAAATCAAGTCTCCCATGGATGCTTCCTCTTCATGCTGAGATAGTCATTAAGGCTTCTTTCCTCATGAAGCTGCTTTGTGAGCTCTAAAACCTTCTTCTCTTGGGCATAGAATTGGTCCCTATAAGTATCCCGCTCCTTCTTCAACTGGATCCAAGACCTTTGTAGCTCTTCAAGATCAGTGGGCATATCAGGATGGAGAATCATGTAGGGAATATCTCCTTCAGTAATGGGCTCCATAATCACTGGTAAGACGGCTATGTAGGGCATCATAAGTTTCTGAGCGTGAGCTCGTACCTATTGGAGATAAAGTTCCATAGGAATGGAATTCTTCGGCCCCAAAGTCTTGGCGTCAGATCTGTTTATCATGCCCCAAGCTCGTATGAACCTCTGGCGATACCCTTGAATACCTCTCTCATAGTTAAATACAATGCCCCAGATAAGTAACTCACGAGGACCATCCCTTCGAGCATAACCAAATTGTCGCAGGGACAAACAAGGATTGTAAGTTATGCCTCCCTTAATGCCAAGTAGTGGAACGTTAGGGAACTCCCCGCAACGGTCAATAATAGAAACATCTCCCATAAATCGGGAATACCAAAGAATATCCGCGTGAGAAAGTGACATTATCCTTTGCGACCAACCCAAACCTTCTTCATTCTTCAGCACTGACTTAGGGAGGTGAGAAATAAACCACCTCGACAGTAATGGCATGCAGCACATAAGGACCCCTCTTCTCTTCATGGTACGAGTATGGAGAGTGTGCAAGACATCTCTGAGCAAGGCAGGCACATGGTTGCGAGAGAGGAAAGTCTTGATAACATTCACATCTGTGAGTAAGTCCGGATTAGGGAATAGTACTAACCCATATATTAGAAGGGCCAAGACCTCTTCAAAGGCCTGAAAATCTAAATCATTCCAAAATAGTTGGGCCCTGTCTATTAGGAACTTGGCTAGAAAACCCTTGACTTCGCTTCTTTTTCCCAATTGGATATCACGTCGGCCCATTTCAGATGCAAAGCTAAGGCAATGACTTCTGGCTTCGAGACCTCTTCTAAAACTGTGAAAGGCAGCTGGTCAAGAATGGGTATACTCAATAAATGAGAGAAAATCTTCCATGGTAGGCACCAACTAATAGTCTGGAAAGGTGAAATAGTGGTGCTCGAGATCAAAGAACTGAAAGAGTACACCCATCATCTTTTAATCAAAGCTTGAAGTAACTAGGTTGAGAAGTCTACCATGTCTCTTGGTGAACGCAGAAGTTTCAAGAACCCTCGATACTAGTTCCTTGAGTTAGGGAGGTGTTCTCACAAAGCTGATTCGGATAGTGTTTCTACGAGCGGAAGTCATGACCTACAAAATAGAACAAAGATAAAATCCCTCGGTCCTTGAAATGGTTAGTTTAATAAGAATGGATGCGATGTTATGATGCATGATATTATGTTCAAACAGAGTAAATCACACACAAGCCAAGCACGCAATAGACCTTAGGTTCAACGACTTGCATGAGGTTAAAGGTAAGTACCCTCTTGAAGTTTAGTTGGTTTCAAACCTGTCTTAGAAAGGTAACCGGGTTATAAGGATTCTCGATATCACTGATCATCCTCTATCGGGCATTGTTTCAGCTCAGGCAATCTTTTCTTGCGGCTGAAATATCCCGAAATTCTGATCTCAACGAGTGCAGTATTGAGTATCAACCAATCCTCAGCTTTATACCGAGGCCAGCTATCTCACTACTTTCTAATGGCCAAGTTTATTCAACTAAGGTTCTAAGGTTCGTTAGTGCTTCACGACACCATGTGGCGGCCCCGTATTCTCTTCATTTCCACACGAAGGGTACCGGTACCAAACAAAGTGTCACACCAACATAACCATCGCTTAAACCATATCGGTCTATGCCGTACAGTCTCCACGATCTTTTGTTGTTTACCTAATAAGTGCCCCCAGATCCGGGTGTAGGATATTTAACAATACCCAAGAAAAATACCCTTAAATTTAAAGCAAACAAGTCAAACAAAGAAAAGCAAGTAAAGGTGATCTAACCCTAAGGTAACCCCGCTTCTAATAGTCCCCAGCAGAGTCTCCAGTTCTGTGGTTCGGTGGGAGAACTAACTTTTTGTTTTGCGTTTGATCGCAATGTTGCGAATAGCAAGAGTCGCCACCGACTTTTCTTTTATCCAATAAGGAAAGGTGAAAAAGCACATGAAAGACCTTTAGAGATGTTTTCTTGAGTTCGGGGGGTAGATTATGAAAAGGGAAGGTATTAACACCCTTTTCATCCATGGTTTTCCATGGGCTATTAGTTACTTGCTAGATCACTTGCTTTTGTTTTGAAACATGCTTTGGGATGTGGGTTTTGAAAGTATTTTGAAAATGTGACTTCGTAATGATTCTCGTATCTATAAGAATGCGTACAAAGTGTTGGTTTTGGAAATAGTTCAAAGAGATGTGTTGGTGTATAAAAATGTTTTTGTTGTGAGCAAGCGAGCAACTAGGAGCAAATCTACCTACTCAAAAGGTCTTAGATGTTCTTTTCCTATTCCTTTAGATGTTGCTATCTTACCATTGATTTGGTAAAAAGCTCCATCGTTGGATGTGAAGGGACGGGCACAAGACGGTTTTTGTATAGTCATAGAAGGAAACCCATGGAACATTTTAGCAATGTCGTGTGAGGGACTAGATCGTTTATCAAAGGGAACATTGAGGGTCATCGAGGGACTACGATCTTTTATCGAGGGTCCTTTGCTAAAACGCCCATGTTCGAGGGACATGACTGTTTTTCTGATAGGCAACAAGGTGGGACTACCCTAAGGGTGCTATTGTGCAAGTGTGTTTGATTGTATGCATTTTAGTCTTGATTAGGGTTATCTATTTGCTGATTTCATATCTTGCCACACACGCCCTTGTTACTAGCATTTATTTAGAAAGCGATAAATTACGGGAATATAAAGTCCTACACTATTACAATATTTTAGGGATGAGGGGTACACATTTACAAATGGGGGGTTGTAAGAATTTAAGTCCTATTTAACTATTACAACCATATTGAAATGTACAATGCAAGAGAGAAAAATGACTTGTTTAGAAAATGGTTTTTGTCTTAATGAATTAAGAAAAAGAAATAAATTAATTAATAAAAGAAAATATTTTTATGTCTTTTTTATATTAATAAAAAAGGGGTTAATATTGAAAATGATAAAAAAGAAAATAAATGAAGGACAGAAACAGCGTGCTGCTGCAAGCAAAACAACAAGGATCAGAAGTTCTAAAGCCAGGCGCGTGGTGACTCAGAAAAGAACGTCAGTGGAATCAGAAGTTCTGGATTGGTACACTCTGAGGTCCTGCAAGAAACGTCAGAGGGAAAGGAAATAGAGGTTCTGGGTGGTATTCAGACAGTGAGCCAAAAGTCAGAAGTTCTGTATTGCGCTAAAATAGTGAGTGAACATCAGAAATTCAGTGCGTTGTCAGCGTGTGAAAAATCAGAAATTCTAGGTGTTAAAACAGCGAGTGGAAGCGTCAGAAGTTCAGTGTGTTTAACGTGTAGGGAGAACTCAGAAGTTCTGTGCTATGCTAAAATAGTGAGTGAGCATTAGAAGTTTTGTGTCTTAAAATGGTAAAGAGAACTCAGAAGTTCTGCGTGCTTAAACAGTGAGAAAATCCTAGAAATTCTGTGTGTTAAAATGGTGAATGAAAAACAGAAGTTCTGTGTTACATTTCAACTCTTCCATCAAATAATAAGCACGTCAACAATTTATTCAAGCCTTAACAGCAAATCAGGAGAATAAAAGCACAACATTTTATAAAAGTTCTAATCTTGATACTGAACCTAGCCTTAATCAAGAAGTTCTGATCAACAGCTTTTCTACTTATGCAATGATATGGACAACATTAATTGTGATATTTACATATTAATAGTGTTCTGAATGAAAAGATGCAAAGTTAGAAAGACTTACCTTGAATCTGAAACGTGTGTTTGGAACTTTGAGTTGTTGCCTTCAGATGTTCTGATGTCAGCGAGAGTAACGGAACAATGGTTTTGTTCTTTGATTCAAAAGGAAGAACAAAGGTTTAGTTTTCTGTTTGGGAATTCTGGATTTTTACGAAGGTTTCACAGTTTTCCTTTTCTCTCTTTTGACAATTTTCTCTCTCTAAAGACCAGCCCCCTGAAAGTGTGATGGAGCAACTTATTTATAGGTGAATTTACTGTGGTTTTGGGGGGAAAACAAATGGGATTTAAACTTTTTGGCACACTGTTCCATTGCTTTTTGATCATAGCTTTTTGTATTTGGTGCAAATACAGGATTTAGGAAAATGCAGGCGTGGACTGGATTAGTTGCTGGTTAGAGTACTGTGTTGCAGCAGTGCAGCAGGTTGTTTAAACGAGGTCTTGGGATTTGGTGATGTTCTGATCGCAAAAGATCAGAAACGTAACCTCTAAATGCTGAAGGGTCATGTTCTGACCGAAGAACATTGCTTCCACATGTTCTGATTGAAGTATCATGCTCTGAGCCATGCTTGCAAATTCTGATTGCGCTTGCATGGGGGAGCTGGCCCAGAAGTTCTGAAGTATCACATCCCCTTAACACTTTGAGAATTTTCCAAATGCTTAGAAATTTGATTTTTTTTCAGAGTAATTTCTGACTTCTGATTTTGATGAACTAGTTTCATGTCTTGATAAAATATAATTGTTGAAACTTGATTTTTGATCAAAAGTCAAAGTTTAACTTTTCAATGTGCTTTTGACCATTTTGCCCTTGTGAATGGTTTTCTTGGAAAATTGTAATTCAAGACTTGAAATTGGATGGAAGCAAAAGTTGAGGGTCTAGGAAGATCTTTTGAGAAATGAGAGGGCAAATTTTGGGGTACAACAATTGATCAAGAAGACATTGCATTAGCTTCCTGGGAACTTGAGGAAGCTAACCTGATCATTGCAACACCTTGAATCAAGCTCATTTGCATTTCACAATTTCCAATTTTGAGGTATTTTTCTTGAACTTCTATCTTCATATTTAGGCATTGTTAGACTTGCATTTGTGAAGATAAAATGTAGACATCATTTCCCTGAAACTATACATGTCCAAAGATTTCATTTATTTTGATTGAGCTAAGAGAATTTTGAGTTTGAACTTTCTGAAATATTTAGGTCAGAGTTTGGTACTTTTAGAAATTATCATTCATCTTTTATTTATAGCTTATGATATTTATATGGTTGGATTCGTGTGAAAAAATGGAGTAATTTTCATGTTTACATTTTTGCAACTGGTTGAGAAATGAGCAAGTTACAGATCATTTGGCTGGAGGTTGAAGATGAAGTACATTCAGGGCACGTTTTATGTGATATATTTATCATTTCATACAAGTTAATGGATGTATCACCACCTCAGTGGTTAAAGCGCGCGCCTGTCACTATGAGGTCCTGGGTTCAAGCCCAAGCGTGACCTTTTTTCCATTTTCCCCACTTTTTTTGACATTTTTTTGTTTTTGCAGCGCCTGGGCTTCCAACAATTGGGCTTTGTTTTTTTTTGCTTTTGCTAACCCCTGTTGTTACTTCCATATACTTGGCCCAAACTTTTTCTAATTTATTTTCTTTTCTTGTTTTCTTTTTATTATTATTATTATTAATAATAATATTATTATTTTTATTATTATTAGTAAAAATTCAAAAAAATATTTATTCTATTATTTTTACACTCATTTATTTATCTTATTTGTTTTAATAAAATTAAAAGAAAAAAAACATTTTCTTAACAAACTAATTTCTCTTTTTTTAATTAATAATTATTTAGACTTAGGTTTATTTATTACATTATTTTCTTTTAAAATCAACTTAGAACTTAGATTTCTTTTAACTAATATCCATGTTTTTTTTACTAATTTAAAAAAACCTTCTCATAAATAAAAACCCTAAAAAATTTGCTTTCTTTAAATTAATTTATTCTACTAACTTAATCTTAATTTTTCTTATTTTTTAGTTAATTATTTTATTAGGTTAAAAAACCCTTTTCATAAAAAACAACAAAAATCATATTTCTTTACATTTATATTCTTGCATTTTTATCTTTATTTTGTACATTTATTCAATTTCAATATGGTTGTAATAATTAATTAGTTTTAATTTTCTTGCAATATTCCCCATTTGTAATTTGTACACCCCCCCCCCCCCTAAGTGATGTAATAACGTAGTAATTTTAAATTCCGCAATTTATCGCTTTATATACAAATGATAGTAATTAGGGTTTTGTATGGAAAGACCAAAACCAATCAATAACAAACCCTAATCAAAGATAAATCAAGCTTGAAAATCAACCCACTTGCACACAAGCACCCCTAGGGTAAATCCATTTGGTTGCCTTACAAAAATGGCCATATTACGCATGTGATGTATCTTAGCAAAGACAAGTAAAATACAAGATCATAGTCCCTCGATGACGCTATCAAAAGTTTCCTTTCAAAATGATCTTAGTCCCTAAAGAAAAATGCTAAGAATACCTTGTAACATTTCTAATCATGGTTATACGATGATCCACGCCCGTCCTGTTTACATCTAAAGATAGGGTTACTTACCAAATCAATGGTAAGATAACAATATCAAAGGAAAAAGGAAATGGACATGAAAGACTTTTGAGTAGGTAGAATGTTCCTAGTTACTTGCTCCATTTCAAAACAAAAACATCCTTGCTATTTTTAAAACAAAAACCTACACTTTCAAAACACTTTTCAAACTTGAAAACATTTTTAAAAGATCAACACCTTTGTATACATTCTTATGAACGAGAATCATTACAAAGTTTGCCTAAATAATGGCCTCTTTTCAAAAATACTTTCAAAAACACACAAAGCACAATTTCAAACAAAAGCAAGTGATCTAGCGAGTAACTAAGAGCCCATGGAAAAACATGGATAAAAAGGGTGCTAATACCTTCCCTTTTTATAATCTACCCCCCGAACTCAAGAAACAATCTCAAAGGTATTTCCTGTGCTTTTTCACCTTTCCTTTTGGATAAAAGAAAAGTCGGTGGAGACTCCTGCTAAACCGTAACATTTATGATCAAACGTAAATCACCCAAGTCAGTTCTCCCACCGTATCACAGTAGGCCCGTCGTTGGAGTTTAAGGTACATTCGAAGGGATAATTACGGTGACAAAAGCAATGGTTAGGAAACCTTAGTAATTACCCTAGAGTCTTAAATATCTTTCTGAGGCAACATTCGAATGGGTCATTTTTTATCTTTTGGGACTAGAGGGTGACCACTGAAATTCCCTATACTTCATGACCGTTTACCGAAGGCAACTTAAGTGGGGGTAATCCTAGGAGTGAGCATGTGCAAGTTTTTGATTTCAGTTCATTTATCTTTGCACATTTAGGGTGATCTACCGTTTTAATCGTTATTCTTTCCATACAAACCTATTAGTCTAAGCAGTTAATAATAGCGGAAAGTAAAGTGTGAGAATAAAAACCTACCTATTACAAGGCTTCGGGGAGGGGTTACATAACCAAAAATGGGGGGTAAACAATAAATGAACAACAGTAAAATAAACCTAATTAAAATCTATTACAACCTTGGAACAGATACAATAATTAATAAAATAATAGAAAAAGGACACGCACGATAAAATTAAGTACGGAGAATTAGGGCTTGAATTCTAAGGAAACCTAATTAGTGAAAGAAAATATTTTTGTATTTTTATTTAAGAAAATATTTATGAATTAACTCTAATTTTCTAGTTGATTTAAATTATGAAAAAGAAATTAAATTATCCTAAATTAAATTAATCTACTTAATTAACAAAATTAAATTTAGTGGAAAAACCTAATTCTAACATTTTATGATTTTATTGATTTTTAGATTTAATTAAAAAGGGATTTAAAAAAATTAAAAATAAATAAAATAATAAAAATATTAAAGAAATTAAAAGCAAAAGAAAATAGAATGGGCCTGTTGAGAAGCAATTTAGGGGGTATATGACTGGAATTTTCCTGGCCCAAGATTGCTAGCCCAGTATCCAGCGTGAGATTCAGTGTGAGCAACGCCCGAGGGTGCACCATGGGCTTTACTGGCAGGAGCGCTGGATCTGTTAGATGATGGATCCGGTGGATAAGATCTAGGGTACATGATAGTTTCCTGGAAGGGTGATGTATTGGATCTGGGACAGAAAAATTAGAAAATATGAAAACATGGGATTCTGGCATCGAACCCAGAACCTCTTGGTTCACCAGCCTACGCCTTTGCCATATGTGCTGGGATGGTTAGTTGTTAATATAATAAACAAATAAAACATAAATGAAAAAAAAATGCATTATGCCCAGAAAACGCGCCAAGATTCAAACGAGCCAGTGTGTGGCTGCCACGTGATCATCTTCCTCCTCAGAACTATCATTTTATGCTTGAACTTTTACCTACGGACAATGTTTATAGCTATAACCCTGTGTCATTCAAAAATTAAATACAAGCAATATAAATTCTAATGGAGACCATGAATCAACTGGGCTTGAAGCCCTGAACACCATCGTACCCATGTCTAACCCTAATTTTGCCTGTATCAAGAAACCCTAAAACGAGTTTGGAAACCCTAAGAATGGAAAATTGTGATTCCTGTACCTAAAACTCAATCAAACAATACAGATAGCATCGCAACCTTATGATAAACAAGAATACATGGTTAATTTTCGTTGAAAGTACATGTATGCGCGTAATCAAAAATCAGAAATAGTTAGAGAACCGAATTCTGTATCTTATGATTTTGGATGCTCTGTGGCTTGGGAATACTTTCAAAGGCTTCAATGAAGGTCTAGGAATGTAGTGGAGTCCTTAGAATGCCTTGAATCAGCCTGTAGAAGGATATGAGACCAACACTTTTTGACCAAAAATTTGATGTTTGATCTTGCTGCGGGGGGAAGGCTGCGCAGTTTTTCCATCTCCTCTAGGGTTGCAATGATCTTGTATAAGTAGTAGAATCAAGAATAGGTCAATGGTTTTGGAAAGGATTAAAGATATGATGGCCAAGAATTTTGATTCCAATCTTTCCACATTTGGATATTTTCTCTTGTTTTTTAATCTTGCACGATTTTTTTTAGCTTTGTGACAGCAAGCATGATCTCTAATTCAATGTAAAACAAATCTCATTCCATAATTTTGATTTATTTTGGTTTAATTTGATTTTATTTGAATTTAAATGAATAAAAATCAAAATAAATTAAATAAACAAGAATAAAAAGCATGGAGGGTCCCATAGGTCGTGGACCATGTTAGGACTGAGATTCAATCTTGAAAAAAATGGACCCATGTGGAAAAAAATGCAATTTTGAGCATTGTTGACTTTGGGAAAATTTCCAAAAAAGGCCAACTTTGACAATGCACATCTCTCTCAATTTTGACCCTAATAGGGTGTTCTTGGACTTTTTAGAAAGCTTAGGATGTCCTCTAAACAACTGCTTTGTTTTCATCTCAATTGGATCTTTCATGTTCATGTAAGAAGCTTTGACCCAAAAGGTGTTTTTGTTGACTTTTTGAAATGACCTATAATGTTTGAATTTATATCTTTTCATGAGTTCATTTTTTGAACTTGAGGGCTGAAGATGAGTTGTAGGGAATTTAATCCTCTTAAAAATGAGCCTTGGATGGGAAATTTCTGATAAAGTATGAGAAATTTATGCCTGGTCAAAGTTTGGTTGACTTTCCTTATAGAAACCCTAAGTTAGCAACTTTTGAGTTTTGATGAATTAGGAGCATTCCTTGAGGAATCATGATCAACCCTTGATCAGATGATGGATATCACTTTTTGATGTTGACCAAAAATATTGAATTTTGACTGTATGTGGGCCACAATTGACTTTTGACCTAGTACGGTTGATTTTCAGGCATCTGAGCAATTGACTGAGCCAACTTCTTGTGCAAGGCATGAAAGTTGACATGGATGATTTGGAGAACATATTAGGGAAATGGAAGTAATTTAGGACCCTTGGAACTCAAAAATATTGATAAGGAGTGAAACCCTAGTTTGAAGTTCATTGTCTTAGGAGGAGGATTTGTCTGGTCAATCCTTAGTCCACTTGAGCAATTGAGGACCTCTAGGAATATGTTTTGAGTAAAAACGGGAGCGTAAATTTTGGGGTAAAACAAACCCCTTTGAAAGAGAACTCCAAAAGTTCATTCTAAGGCCACATATTGCTAGCAATTCGAAAGAGACACATAATCAATGAATACAAGTTTATCTTATGATGAGTCTTGGTCCTACATGTGGCCAGGCCCAGGCTTCTTGTGCAATGACATTCGAAGGAAGTGACGAAGGAGGGTTCAATTGACAGAATGGAGTTCTTACTTGGGGGTATTTGAATCAAACAACTAAGGCAAATAGATGGGTCCAATCTAAATCCATTCGAAGGACACGTAAATGATCCATTCGAAGAAGCAATTTAAAGGCCAATTCGAAGGAAACTTAGTGTTGTCTGAAAGAAAGGGGTTTGGTCAAAGATTAGATCTAGTTGGCCAAAACGAAAGAGAAATATGCAAAGATGTTGGCTGGACTAAAAACCCACATATTTCCATACTCAAGCTCCCTGCACAAGCATTTATACTTAAGGGAGCTTCGATTAGCCTGGAAAAAGTTTTCATTGGGGCTAGTTGAGTAGGGGCTCAATCGAAGAGGCCCCAATGATGAGACTTGAGCCATTCGAAGGAGACCATTCTAGCCCAATCGAAATGTAAGGATAAAGGGTACTTCGAAGGCATGATTAACAAGTGTCATTTGATTGACATATCAGACCAAGATCAAGTAATCAATGCAGAAGCTAATTGATCGAAGAAGCTCTAATAGAGAGGTTTCTAAACACTTCGAATCAAGTCTCTAGGCCATTCGAAGTTGGCAATCAGTATCATTCGAAGGAGGGCATTCGAAAGCCAAATTTGTCTAGGTTCATAGCAAGGGACAAGAAGCCATATCTTTGGAAAAGTATTCAAAGTGATATTTATGGCCTTAAAACACCAACTTAATGGTTGTTTATTCCTTTGTCCTCTTGTCGCCTCCATCCCCTCTATATATGGAGCACACTAGCAAGCTCAAAAGGGGGCTAAGGGGGACATACACTAGAGAACATACATGCTATACGCACACGCTTCCTCATAAGCCACACCAAAATTGTCAAAAATCTCCTGAGTAATTCAAATCGAAGGAATCTTCAACAACACTCCACTCACTCCTTAAAGTTTACAGAGAACGTGCCCAAGCACTAGACATCTCCAACGCCACAGATCTATACACCACTGTTGGTAAGGAAAAAGTAAGGAATTAAATTCCATATTTTCTTTGCATGTCATAGTCATTCGATTTTCATTCATGATTGAAGGACCTGGGTATGGTACCCAGGTTTGTATTTGTTTCTTTTTGTCTCTAAAGTTTATGTTGAAGATCCAGCATAAATAAGGCCAGTGCGCACAGAATCGAAGGACCTGGGCTTGGCACCCAGGTCATGCTTTTATTTTTGCTAACATATATTTGCAGATTCAGAGCCCTCACAGGTGATCCATCAGGCCCTTTCAACAATTCCCTCTGGATCGAAAGCCATATACTTTCACTGGATCGAAGAGGAACACTCATTCACTGGATCGAAGGATAACCATCTTCTCCTAGATCAAAGAATACAACTCATTCTCTGGATCGAATGAGACATTTCCTTCTCTGGATTGAAGTCTCCCATTTTCCCCCTGGATCGAAAGACACATTCTCTGGATCGAAGCCTCCCATTTTTCTCCCTGGATCGAAGGATGCCCCCATTGTATTTTTATTTTTGTTTTCGTTGTTTCTTTATTGACTTTATCATTTTAAATTAACTTTAAATCAAAAAATCACAAAAAATATATTGATTAGTTTTTATTAATCAAATTAATTCGTAAGAAAATTAATTAATCATTTTAACATTTTCTTGAAATTAAAAATTAAATAGACTTAGGTTGTATTTTCTTAAAATAAAATAAAACAAACAAAAAGATTTATTTTCCTTAGGATTTAGGCGTCCCTTTTATTTCATTTGCGCATTTATTTACTTTCGCATTTTTTTCATCTTATTGTAACTGCTTCCCAGTTTGTAATAGTAACTAGGACTTTACTTTTCGCATTTCTATAATGTACCTCTCACAAAGCCATGTAATAGTGTAGGATTTACATTCCCGCACTTTACATTTCTGGACTTTAAGTTACTGTATATACCACTGCTAGTAATTAGGATTGCATGACAAGACTGAAAGCAAACTCTAGCAAATCTAAGTGTGCAAGATAAATAGTTGAACTAAACACAATTGCACATACGCACCTCTAGGGTATCCTACTTCGGTTGCCTTCGGAAATAGTCACAACTCTCGAAACGTGAGAGGTTTTAGTGGCTACCCTCTGGTTCAAAAAGATCATAAATCCCTCGATGACCCTCTCGATGTTGCCTCGGTAAAAATATGATCTTAGAACCCTAGGGTAGTTACTAAAGCTTCTTGCCCAGTTTCCTTTGTAACTATAAAAACTTCCCTTCGAATGTCCCTCATACATCCAACGATAGGGCTACCTACTCACTAATAGTAGGATAGCACTGTCTAAAGGATAAGGAGGAAAAGAAATACCTTTTTGAGTACAATTAGATAGATGTTAGATGCTTCCTTACAACAACAAAAAATCATTTTCACACATACACTTTCAATTGAAACATTTTCAAAAGTCAAAGCTCTTTGTACGCATTCTTATAGAGACGAGAATAATTACAAAGGCACTTTTCAAAATCATTTTCAAAAGCATCTTCCACAAACACATCTTTGAATTATTTTCATAACCATCACTTTGTAAACATTCTTATAGAGACGAGAATCATTACAAAGACGTTTTTTTCAAATATTTTCAAACCCACAACACAAAGCACAAGGTATTTAAAAAATGAGCTAAGCATCTAAGAGCCCGTAGATAACTATGGATGGAAAGAGTGATAACACCTTCCCTTTCCATAATCTACCCCCTTACTCAGAAATAATCTCGAAAAGTTCTTTTTATGTTCTTTTCACCCTTTCCTTAATTCGGATAAAAGAAAAGTCGGTGGTGACTCTTGCTTACCACAACATTTGCGAATACAAACGCAAAACCAGTATAACAGTCGGTTCTGCCACCGTATCACAACATAGAAAGTAGAGTCGAAGACCTGAGAACCCACTTTTATTAGAAGAACAAACTCTCTAAGCACCATTCTCTTTGAACCATCAAAAGCTCTTACCATAATGTCACTCGATTTTAGCACAACCCCTTCATAGTTAAGTTTGTCTAAAACATATTTTGGCCATACATTCAATGAGGAACATGTGTCCACTAACACATGAGATAAGGTAGTGCCCCTACACTCAATAGAGACATGCAGGGCCTTATTATGTTTCCTTCCCGCGGGAGTTAAATCAGCGTAAGAAAAGCCTAGCCCATTATTAGTTGTGAAGCTAGCAACATAAATTTTGAACTGATCAATAGAGATTTCCTGCGGTACATAAGCACATTTCAGAAACTTCACCAAAGCCTGAGCATGGGCTTCAGAGCACAAGAGATAGCATAGATATTTTGGAGGGGGTCTGTCCCAACTGTTCAACAATCTTATAGTCACTCTTTCAGATAATTTTCAGTACCTTTTCCATCTCTTGTTTAGAGGTATATTCAACATTAACCTCTTTCGGTGCCTCAGTCTAGGTAGGCTCAGTCACCTAACTGGTGTAGTAACAGGCTTTGGAGAGATCTCTGGAGAAAAAACCCTTCCACTTCTGGTAACCTTACTAGTCCTAACAATATTGTCAACATTGGGATCAGTAACTTCAGTATTTTCATCTTTGACAGCCACTGGTTCTTGCTTGACGTTGTGGTAGTAGACATAAACTCCATAATTCCAAGGGATAGCCTTGTTAGAGGAATATGGAATTTGCCAAAGTTCGTTAATGATCAGAGGAGAAACCCTAGGCTTGGCAGTAACCTTCAAAGGACCCTTAGAAGTGATCCTTAAAAGAGTACTGGAAATTGTAATCACTGACACATCTTCAAGCTTCAGGCCTTGAAACATACTTTTACATAAGCTCTCCACAGGAGCAATCTTCTCAAATAGGATTAAACAACCATCCATCAAACGCTGAATACCTTCTTTCAGTAGTACACAACAATTGGATTGGGACGCGCAGTATTAGCAGTTTTCAAAGCAACCCAAAAATAAACCGGCTTGTAACAACTTCTTCTTAACAATCATCAGAGGAGTAGTCAAGTCACTCACATCAGAAACATAGGAAACATCATTAATAGCATTAATGCCTTTGTCATGATTAAGTGTAGGTGCAGTGATCACATTAGGAGTCTCAGGAGGATCAAATTTAATCTCCTTAAAGTCAATCATATCTTGAATCTTATTTTTCAACGCCCAAGAGCTGTTAGTGTCATGTTTGGGACTATTGGAAGGATAAGCACACCTTGCATTAGGGTTGTAATGGGGATAGGAAGTATTGGGATTCTGAGGAGGATCCTTCAATGTAATCAGCTATGCCTTTAACATGTGTTGTAATACTTGAGACAACGACATGTTGATTTTTGTGAATTGTCTCCTAGGTGCATCTGGCCTATGCTAATTGTTCTGTTGTTGTTGCATTGGTGTAGGATTAGAGAGCAGAACTGCCCCCACGTATTGGTTGCAGTCACTCTTATTACGACTCTTCTAGCTATACACAACATTGGATTTTTTTCTTACCTTGTATGACTTCTTCGCAATATTTGAAGATGTAGTCACCTGAATTTTACCACTTCTGATTCCATTATCAACATGTTCTCCTATCAATATCAGTTCAGTGAAACCGATTGAAGAACTTCCAAGTAGGTGATTATAGAAAGGATCTGTTAGCGTACTCATGAACATGTAAACCAATTCCCTATCAGCCAACGGAGGTTGAACTCTTCCTGCAAGATCTCTCCATTTTTGTGCATACTCCTTAAAGCCTTCCTCAGAACCCATGGATATACTCTGTAGTTACATGCATGTTGGTGCCAAATTAGAATTATATTGATACTGTTTATAGAAAGCTGCAACCAAATCTTCCCAGGTATGGATATTGGTACCTTCGAGTTGATAATACCATTCCAATTGTGTTCCAAACATACTCTCTTGAAAGAAATGCAACCATAATTTCTTATCAGCGGTGTGTGGTTGAATTTTCCGAACATATGATCTCAAATGCAGCTTCAGGCACGAAACTCTATCATACTTAGCAAAGGTAGGAGTTTTAACTTAGGAGGGATGTGATTCCTGAAACTAAACCCAATTCTTCAAATTTCAAACTAGGAACCTTCTGGATCTCCATAGATTTCAGACGCTCTTCTAACAACTTATACTTCTCCCCAACAGGGGGATATTATTCATCCAAATAATCATGTTCCTCTTCATCAAAATATTTGTCAGAAGCATGATTATTTTTTTTCCGTTTTAACACTCTTACCATTTTCATCCCGTTCGTCGTCTTCGTCCAATGGGATATCAAGATCTTGAGATCGCTTGACTGGGACTCTGAACTTTCTCCCCATGTTAGGGATGCGGATTAGTTTCTTTGTCTTCTTCTTCTTCTCGTTGTTGAGCGCCTTGAGTTCTTCTTGCCCCTTGGATAAATTTAGGAACATCTCTTGGAACTTAGCATTCTGAGCCTGGAGTTCTTTAACTGTCTGTTCGAGAGCCATTTTTTGCTGAAATAAACAACAAGAAGATGAGAAACTTGTCTTAGAAACCTGTTATGCAATGATATGTATGGCATGTAGATTCATATGCAATGTTTTCAAGTACCCCGTGGGATTTAAATTTGTTAATCAAAAGGGAACAAAAACTCTTAACAGTAAGTCCAAACTACCTTTTAGGCTTACAGTAAAAACGAAATGGGTTACAAGGAAACAAATTATGAACTCCTAAGACCTAAGACTCAAGTCTCCCATGGACGCTTCCTCTTTGTTTTGACATATGCATTAAGGCTCTGCTCTTCATGAAGTCATTTTTTCAGCTCCAATACTTTCTTTTCACTAGCATAGAACTGAGTCTCAAAGGTGTCCCTTTATTCTTTCAGTTGAATCCAAGACTTCTATAGCTCTTCAAGGTCAGTAGGCATATCTGGATGAAAAATGGTATGAGGAATATCTCCTTTAACAACAGGCTCCACAATTATTGGTAGGACAACAAGATATGGCATTATAAGATTCTGAGCACGAGATCGTATCCATCTGAGGTAGAGATCCAAATGGATGGATTTTTTGTGTCCCAAAGTCTTTCTATCAATCTTATTTACCATGCATAAGCACATATAAACTTTTGACGATAAATTTGAGGATCGTTCTTGTAATCGAATATAATACCCTGGATAACATATCACGAGGAGCGTCTCTTCGAGCACAACCAAATTAATGTAGAGCTAGAGAAGGGTTGTAAGTAATACTTCCCCTTATGCCAAGGAATGACACATTAGGGAATTTCCCACAGAGGTCAATAATAGTGATGTCCTCCTGAGATCGGGAAGACTAATAGATATCTAAATGAAAGAGTGATATCATCCTTCGAGACCACCTCAAACCTTGTTCATTCTTCATCATCGATCGTGGAAGGTGTGAATTAAACCACCTGGATAGTAAAGGTAGGCAACACATGAGAGTCCCCCGCTCTCTCATAGTACGAGTGTAAAGAGAGTGCAAAATATCTCCAAGCAAAGTAGGCACAGGGTTATGAGTAAGAAATATTTTGATGGCGTTCACATCTATGAGTTGGTCTGGATTAGGGAATAGTACCAAACCATAGATCAATAGAGCCAAGATCTCCTCCAAAGCATGAAAACTCATAGTATCTAGAAATAACTGAGCCTTCTCTATCAGAAATTTAGCAAAAAGACCTTTAATTCCACTTTTTGTTTCCCAATTAGACACAATGTCTGACCGCTTCAGATGTAAGGCTGCTACAATAACTTCAGGCTTTGGAAATTTCTCTAAAATGCTGAAGGGTGTGTGATCAATAATAGGTACTCCAAGTAGCTTATAAAATTATTCCATTGTGGACACTAACTGATAATTTAGGAAGGTTAAACAATGATGCTTAGGATCAAAGAATTGGAACAGAGCACTCATCATGTCTTCTTCAAAACCCGAGGTAACCAAACTGAGTAGATAACCATACCTCTTGGTGAATTAAGAGTTTTTGGGTACCTTTGAGACTAACTCCTTAAGCTTGGAAAGTACCCTTACAAAGTTGATTCAGATATTATTTCTGCAAGCGGAGGCCATAAACTGCATCAAGGAACAAAGATAAATCCCTAGGTCCTTGAAATGGTTAGTGAAAATGTTATGTTATGATGATATGATGTTATGATGTTATTTTTGCGTTAAATAAGTAGAAAACACAAACAAGTCATACAAGAGCCTTAGGTTTAAAGGCTTGCATGAAGTCTGTAACACGGTGGGAGAACTGACTTAGGTATTTTGCGTTTGATCGCAATTGTTGCGGATAGCAAGAGTCACCACCGACTTTTCTTTTATCCAAATTAAGGAAAGGGTGAAAAGAATAGGAAAGACCTTTTAGATTATTTTCTTGAGTTCGGGGGTAGGTTATGAAAAGGGAAGGTATTAGCACCCTTTTCATCCGTAGTTATCTACGGGCTCTTAGTTGCTTGCTAGATCACTTGCTTTTGTTTGAAAATGTGCTTGTGGTGTGGGTTTTGAAAGTATTTTGAAAACGACTTTGTAATGGCTCTCGTTTCTATAAGAACGCGTACAAAGTGTTGTTTTGAAAATAGTTCAAAGAGGTGTTTGTGGAATGTGTTTTTGAAAGTGATTTTGAAAAGTGTCTTTGTAATGGTTCTCGTCTCTATAAGAACACGTACAAAGAGTTTTATCTTTTGAAAGTGTTTCAAAATGAAGGTGTTAGTGTATAAAATGTTTTTGTTGTGAGCAAGTGAGCAACTAGGAGCATCCTACCTACTTAAAAGGTCTTAATGTTAATTTTCTTCTCCTTTAGATGTTGCTATCTTACCATTGTTTTGGCAAGAATCCCCACCAATGGATGTGAAGGGACGGGCGTGGGACGTTTGTATAGTCATAGAAGGCAACCTATGGGACGTTTTAGCAATGTCGTTTAGAGACTAGATCGTTTACCGAAGGCAACATTGAGGGTCATCAAGGGACTACGATCTTTTATTGAGGGTCTTTGCTAAAACAACTATATTCGAGGGACATGACTATTTTTCCGAGGCAACAAGTGAGATTACCCTAAGGGTGCATGTGTGAATAGTGTGTTTGATTTGCATGCATTTTATCTTTGATTTTTGGGGTTGTCTACTTGTTGTTTTTATCTTGCCATACACCCTAATTACTAACATTTATACAAAAGTAATAAAATGGAAGAAAATAAATCCTACACTATTACAACCATATTGAATAGCGTGAAAATTTAAAGGCAAAACAAGAATAAAAGAAAGAAAAAGGGGTCTTTCGATTTAGGCTGAAGCATCCTTCGATTATGCACTTCTTGACTTCCTTCAATTTGGGCCTGGAGTCAGCAAGGCGTGCCTTTCTATTTGGGTTTATCCTGAGGCATGAGATGCAACCTTTGATTCTTCCTTTCTGCTTCCTTTGACTGGGGGATGGAATCAGTGTGGGCGTGCCTTTCGACTAGACCTAGAATCAGTGTGGGTGTGCCTCTGGCTGCCTCTTTCGTTTGGACCTAGAAGTTAGTATGGAAGCCTAAAGCTTCATTTCATACTGTTGTACCCCAAAATTTGGCCTCTCATTTCATCAACATTTTCTCAATCACAAGACTCTTGGAACTCAAGATCAAGCTAGGGTTTGCTCTGCTCAAGACACCTCCTTGCACTGTTGACTTAAATTAGGGTTTGAGTTTGCACAGTGATGTTTTGACCTACAATGCCCAAAGTGACTTTCATACTTCATGTTGGACTCACAAGTTTGTCCATACCAAGTTCCAAGCCTTGATTCAAATTTTTGCCCAGTCAATTGAACAGTTGACCTAGAAATCAGTTGTATTGGGGAAAAGTCAACTATGACCAATTGACAGTCAAACCTCATGAAATTTGACCCACATCAACATTATGAACTCATATTAACCATTTGATCAAGTTTGGATTACAATTCCACAAGAAATATGATCAGATCACCAAAAGGGCAAAATGGTCATTTTTAGGGTTTTGACTGCACAAAGGCAATTTTTGACTGTTTGACCTAGCCAATGGCAAATCAAGCTCACACATGGACTCAAGGACTCAATGAAATTTTCTTGACCCATTCAATAAGTTCAAAAGATCTCAAATGCATAGGATTGACAGATGAATTTTTCAGTCAACTGATCAAAATTTGACTGTACACTGAAAAGTCAAACTTTGACTTTTTGGTCAAAATCAAGTGCCAAGGGTCATTTTTAATCAAGACATGTCAAATTATGAAACTTTTTCATCAAGAAACCCAAAAATACAAATTAGGGTTTAAAATGGAAAAATTTCATAACTTAGAATTTTTCTAAGTTATGAAATTTTCTTATTTTTTCCTAACTTTGTCCCATTTTTTCACCAAGATGCAAATGGATTCAAACAAAACTTGAAACATGAAAGTTGTAGTATATCACAAAGTATACAACTTTTATTCACAAAGTTTTCTCAAAATAAGCTTGTATCTCAAGTTATGATTTTTGGAACAAGGGTACCTAAAACTTTTAACTTAGAGAAAATTTGCCCTAATCTAGGCAGGATTTTGACCCATCTTCTTGGCCATTTTTCACATAGTTACACTTGGAGTTTCAAGTTTCATTTCAAAGATGGATTATAGTACATGTTCCAAGATTTCCAAATTGTCCAAGAACTCCTCAAACACCCTTGTGGTTAGAGAGAATCGAATGCTTGAAGTTGGCAAAAACTCACTTTTGTCCATGGCCAATACATGTTCATACCAAATTGCAAATCTGATCTAGCTAGCTTGGTTCACAATTACAGGCCTCAAAACCAGTTTGTGCTCCATAATTTAATGCATATCCATTGAGATAAGGTATTGTCTTGGTCATTAAGGCATTATACACTAGTTTAAGCCTTAAAAGGAAAAAGTAACAATACCATTTTTGTCTAAACTTCACATTATGTCAAAACAAAATCGTTGAGGCATGGGGCCAGATCTTTGAGGCAAGATCAAATTTACCAATTCCAGTAACCAAGAACAAAAGGTGCAGCATGATATAGGACTTGTACAAGCCTGCATTGGACAGATACATACTCTTGCTTGAAAAAGAAGAAGCTTGCAAAATACAAGCCATCTCTCACATCAGTTAAAACTAACTTACACAAACATTGCAACCAAGTTTTGTATCTCCTAACAAGCCAGAAACACGACCCCTTTTCCTCTCAAACTCCCTTGTACACAGAATCACTGTTTTTCTGCAAAACATGGCAAGTTCTGCAAACTTCAATCCATAACCAAATTCCATCGTGCGTTTTGTCCAAAGATACTTCAAACACCTTCTAACCAACATACCTAAGCTATCCAGATCATCCATTTCTAGCTGTAACACCCTTAACACACATTGCCATTTTTGTTTCAAATCTTTGCAGGTTGAGTTCTTTGGCACGATTCAAGCTGTTTCAGAACAAACCAAGCATTGGAAAAGCTTCCTTGGACCTCAGGCAAGCTCAACAGAACCTCAAACACTCTTGAAAGTTGCTGCATTGGCCAGCTCGAAGTCAACTGAAACAGGTATTTCATGGACTTCTATCTCTCTATTTAGGAATAGTTAGGCTTAGGTTTGTGAATGAAATATGTTGTACTCATAGCCCTGAAGCCATACATATGCTTAGTTTTCATTTACATTAATCGTGCTAGGAGAATTTCACCCATGAACTTTCTGAAAAAACTAGGTTAAGAATTAGGGCCAGAGAAATTCTCTCTGGTCTTTGAGAGTTAGCTTAAGTTTTTTATATGGTTGAATTCGTTGTTTGATGCTCTACAAGTTTCATGTTATGAGTTTTGTCAAAAAATCAAAGAATCAGGAGATAGCCATTGATGTACAGAACGCGCGTTTTAGTGAACAAAGGAGGAAGATGAAGTCTGACTGGGCTGGGCCTGTTTGTTTTTACTTCTAACACCCCATTATTCAGTTTACACCCCCTGGCCCATTTATTTGAATATTTGTCATTTTGATGTTTTTATTTTTTATTCTGACTTTATTATTTTTTGTCCAAATATCAAAAATGCCAAAAAATTATTTTCTATATTTCTCACATTTATTTGATATTTATTTTTATTTTACTGGTATAAGCATGTAAATAATCCATTTTCTTTTTTATTAAAACTCAAAAATAATATAAAAAAAAACATACTTATCTTCATTTATTATTTTTATTTACATTAAAAAACATTTTCTTGGATATACACATTTTTTGTAAATAATTAATTTTTATTTTTATATACTTAATATGTTTAATATATATATATATACTTATATATTTTATTTAGTTAAATAATTAGGATAAAAATACAAGGAAAAGTGTACATTTTCATTTTATTAATATTTTATACTAAAAATATCTTTTTTATAATATACTTTTATTTTTTGTATAAATTAATATATTATTGTATATAATTAATAAATAATACTATTTATTAAGATTTAGGGTTTTTTGCCCTAAATAGCAAAATAATTAAAATTGGCTTTCTTTTTTTATTTTATTATTTTTACTTCACATTGAAAAATACTTTTTACATACATAAAAATCTTTTTTTGCATAATACATTTTATTTGATATTTATTTAATTGTATTTATTTAAATATTATATTATGCCTTGTACATTCAATTTGGTTGTAATAACTTAGAATTTAATTTCTTGTCAAATACCCCCCAATTCAAATTTGTACCCCCTCCCTATATCATGTTGTATTAGTGTAGCATTTAAATTCTCGCACATTTAAAAGTTTCCAATTATGCCATGCTTAGACTTAGGGTTTGTATGCAAAATAAAATCAACAAATAGCTTGACCTAATCAAAGACAAATATGCATGAAAAACAAAAACAATGCACACTTGCACCCCTAGGGTTACAATCCACTTGTTGCCTTCAAAAAAATGGGCCATGGTTGCATGTCAAGTACTTTGGCAAAACAAAAACAAACAAAAAGATCATAGTCCCTCGATGACGATGTCTGAGTTTCCTAAACAAAATGATCAAGTCCCTCAAGAAAATTGCCAAAAATACTTGACAAAATTGCTATCATGGTCTATACGATGACCCG
Source organism: Vicia faba (assembly GCA_948472305.1). Taxonomy (NCBI): domain Eukaryota; kingdom Viridiplantae; phylum Streptophyta; class Magnoliopsida; order Fabales; family Fabaceae; genus Vicia; species Vicia faba. The sequence continues at coordinate 932,448,933 of OX451736.1, read as the reverse complement.
TGCCTGTCCCGTTTAACATCCTAACACAAGGTTGTTCACCAAATACAATGGTGAAGCAACACTGTTAAAAGGGTTAAAAACATAAGAAAGATCTTTGAGTAAAATAGGGTAGACCAACTCTTAGTTACTTGATCAAGCTTGCAAAAACATCCTTGCTATTTTTCAAAACACACTTTACAACACAATTTCAAAACCCTACTTTCAAACATTGAAAACTTTTCAAAAGACAAAAACACCTTTGTATACATTCAAACAAGAATCATTACAAAGGTTGCCACAACAAATGGCCTCTTTTCAAAACATCTTTCTAAACCACACACAAAGCACCATTTTAAACAATTGAAAAGCAAAGCAAGTGATCTAAGTAAGTAACTAAGAGCCCATGGATAACCATGGATAGAAAGGGTGCTAATACCTTCCCTTTCTATAACCTACTCCCCGAACCCAAGAAAACATCTCAAAGGTCTTTCCTGTGCTTTTTGACCTTTCCTTAGGATAAAATAAAAAGTCGGTGGCGACTCTTGCTAAACCGAAACATTTGCGAACACAAACGCAAAATCCCAAGCCAGTTCTCCCACCGTATCACACATACTTACTTCCCCCTGTTTCTTTCGTTTGAGATATTAAATAGAAACATGGCCTAAGGCCATGCTAGCATTACCTTAGGGCCAGGTTAGTTCTTAAAGCATATTTAACAAACCAAGGAACAAAACCAAAAGGAGTGGCAACAAAAACAAACTAAAATGGTGGAAACAAATACTATATACATGCTTCAAACGAAGAGTTTAAGGTCAGAATGACTTACCTTGTTTGAAGTTGGAACGTGTGCTGGATTTTGAGTGGCTGCCTTGAGTGTCCCTGGATTCGAAGGGAAGGAACGAACATAACGTTTCTGCTGCTGGATTCGAAGGGGAAGAACAAGTGAGATGTTCTTTCTACTGGATTCAAAGGGAAACCAAACGTGGGGATGTCTCAGATTCGAAACCGGTAAGTGTTTAGATTCTGGGTTTGTGTTTGGTGAGTGTTTGAGTTTTTTGAGAGTGTTGAAGATTCGTTCCCGACAGTTCTTGAATGTGTATCCAGCCCTGTATACATGTTATGGAGCCTCTTATTTATAGGCAAAGTTGGCTGAAGTTTTGGAAGGAAAATAAAATAATTTGAACAATTTGAGTAAGCTTCTCTTTGTAGCTTTCGAGGGAGAGTGCTTGTATGCCATTTTGGTGCAAGAATGGGGCAGTGTTTCAGGACTTTTACGCAGCAGTTTTGGCCAGTGTACCAGGCCTAAACTTGGCAGCAAGCATCTTTGAATATTTCATCCTTTCATTTTGGCCCTCCTTCGACCAGATTCTTCTTCCAACAATGTTATTTTATTTTCCTCTAACAAGTGTCCTTCGAATGGGTCACTTTTGTGCATCCTTCGAAGGAGCCAAACATGTGCCCCTTGGATGGGTCACCAAAGTATGCCTTAAGGTGGGCTTTGTAAATCCTTCAAATGGGCCACCAAGCATGTCCTTCGAATGGGATGCCCAGACATGTCCCCTGAATGGGTCATGTATGTTTCTTTGAAAAGGGCCAAATATGTCCTTCAAATGGACTATGTTATTCTTAGAATGGGCTAGTGTAATATATCCTTCAACAAAGACTCCTATATATTCCCTTCAAATCCAACAATACATGTCCTTTGAAGGGGGCACCAACCATGTGTGTTGAAGGTTATCAATGGTGGCACTGCAGCTTACTAAAGGGAAATGTTGTCCAGTCGAAGCTAGTATAAACATAACCAATACCCTGTCGAAGCCTACATGAAGGAGATCTAAACGCTCAAACTAAGCTTGCAACAAAGGGGGCCACATACCCAAACAAAGAATTTAAACCCAAGCTTGTATACGCTCAAACAAAGAATGTAAACATGAGGTAAAGGGTACAAACGAAGCTTGCATAAAAAAGGACCATATGCCTAATCAAAGGGTGCACGCAGGAGGCGAAGATACAATCGAAGGATGCAAAGATGAGGCTTTTTGCCTTGTAATCGAAGGACGCTACAGGAGGCTCTTGCCTTGTGCATGCTAGTATGGTGGGAGCCTCTTGCATGCAAGAAAGAAGTTGTGGCTCAGTCAAAGACTTGCATGCAGTTAGTCATCAAATTGTGAATCAAAGCAAGCATGGGGAGAAATATTTGTCCAGTCAACACAGGCATGTAAGCATCAAACATCAAATCGAATCAGGCACATAGGCAGCCATTGCATTGTGAACCCTGTGAGGCCAAAGATGCAATCGAAGGTATCATGCAGGAAGCGTCTGGCTTGTGAATCAAAGCCAGTGTTCGAGAGGCCCACGCCCAGTCGAAGGATGCAATCCAAGCTTGCATTGAAAGAGGCCAAAAGGCCAATCGAAAGAGATAAATCAAAAGAGAGTTGTTTTTTCTCCAATTTGTCAAAAATATTATTTTCATTTGTTTTCCCCTTTTTTAACAGTTTCCTATTTAACTTGATACTAAAAATCCAATTGTACTTGTGCAAGCTTGAATCTTGAGACTCCTTGTGAGAAATGCCTTGAGGAATGAGAGGGAAAATTTTGGGGTACAACAACTGCCCCTGTTCAATCTTCTTAAACCTGAAGAGTTAGATTGGAGAGTCTGCCATTCGTGACTTGAAGGGGGAAGATGATTGAACACTAAAGTACCCAGAAATTTGCACTTGATGATGTGGTGGTTGATTATGTAGGGAATGGGCTTAAAGATTCCATTTGGAAAGATGATGGAGAGTTGTCAGAGATGGGCTTATAAATGCCATCCAAAAGTGATTGTTGGCAGAAATGGAAGAAGTATCAGAATAAATCTCTGGTTGATTTATAATGAAATAGTAGATGTAGTGGGATGAGTACCAAAATAATATCCTTAAATGGATTGTATCTGACTCGTATCTGAAAGACGTACTAAAGAAGCGTCAGAATGACATCCTTATATGGATCGTATCTGGATTGCATTTGAGAAATGTGCTACATGAGCATCAGAATGACATCCATATCTGGAGTGTATTTGAATTGTATCTGAAAGCTGAATCTGAATGAGTATCAGAATGGCATCTGTATCTGGAGCGTGTCTGAACTGTATCTGAAAGCTGAATCTGAATGAGTGTCATAATGGCATCCGTATCTGGAGCATATCTGAATTGTATCTGAAAGATGAATCTGAATGAGTATCAGAATGGAATCCGTATCTAAAGAGTATCTGAATTGTATCTAAAAGCTGAATCTGAATGAGTATCAGAATGGAATCTGTATCTGGAGCGTATCTGAATTGTATATGAAAGCTGAATCTGAATGAGTATCAGAATGGCATTCGTATCTGGAGCGTATCTGAACTGTATCTGAAAGCTGAATCTGAATGAGTATCAGAATGGCATCTGTATCTGGAGCGTATCTGAACTGTATCTGAAAGCTGAATCTAAATGAGTATCAGAATGGCATCCGTATTTGGAGCGTATCTGAACTGTATCTGAAATAGTGTATGAGAAGAAGCCCGTGCAGGATTACTTCAGCTGCTCATGTAGATAATTATCCAAACTAGTTTCAGGAATTAATCTACAAATAGTCGCTCATAAATAGTTTTCCTGGCTAGATACAAGTATTAATCTGGAACTTGAGAAGGTTGGTCGTTTGAGATAGTTGTCCTATCTGGTTTCAGGTATTAATCTCTGACCTGAGAAAGAGAGATAGTTTTCCTGGCTTGTTATAGGTGTTAATCTTAAATCTCTTCATGTAGATAGTTTTCCTGGCTTGTTACATGTATTAATCTACAATCAGTCGTCCACAGATGGCTTTCCTGGCTAGTTACAAGTATTAATCTGGAACTTGAAAAGGTTGGTCATTTGAGATGGTTGTCCTGTCTGGCTTTGGGTATTAATCTCTAACCTGAGAAAGAGAGATAGTTTTCCTGGCTTGTTACAAGTGTTAATCTTAAATCTCTTCATGTAGATGGTTTTCCTGGCTTGTTACAGGTGTTAATCTACAATCAATCGTCCATAGATAGTTTTCCTGGCTAGTTACAAGTATTAATCTGGAACTTGAGAAGGTTGGTTGTTTGAGATATTTGTCCTATCTGGTTTTAGGTACTAATCTCTGACCTGAGAGAGAGATATAGTTTTCCTGGCTTGTTACAGGTGTTAATCTTCAATCTATTTATGTAGATTGTTTTCCTGGCTTGTTACAAGTATTAAACTACAATCAGTCGTCCATAGATAGCTTTCCTGGCTAGTTATAGGTATTAATCTGGAACTTGAAAAGGTTGGTTGATAGTCATCCGTTGATTGATCTTTCCTGAAAAGGTAAAGAGTTAGCTGCATGCAATGTCATGATGTATGAAATGCATGGTGTAATGATGTTCTCAACATAAATGAGATTGTGCTGTATGCATTTGTCATGTATGTATTATGATGCATGAAATTTAAAGTGTTGTTGGAATGTATTTTTGTCCCGGAAAATAAATCCTTGACAGATGTTGGGGAGTTGATTCATGGACTGCTGTTGAGGATGAAGAGTATACCCATCTTCAAACCTTGCTTAGAATGTTTCCACTGGGGATTCCTGTTTTTGTTGTTTTGAGGAGAACTCCGCTGGGGGATGTTGACTTTGCTTGAGAATAAAATCTTGTGGAGAGTGTTGACTTCTGCTTGGGGAAAAGAGCTCAGGAGTCTTAGTTGTCCGTTGCTTTACTGGAGAGTTATCTCTTGATGGAAGAGAAAGGAAGTTAACAACTTGTTGGGGATAAATAAGTTAACTATTATCTGGTTGTCTCCCGGGCTTTGCAACAACCTACAGGGGATTATGGAAAATTCTATTGGGTAAAAGGGGTTGTGGTCCCTTTATTTATGATAGTCTAGGAGGAAAATTCAATCTGGGGAATCTTGCCATTTGTTGGGGAAATAAACCTTGTTGCCAATCTGTTGGAGAGGCATTTTCTTTTGGCAGAACTCTTCGAGGATTCTTCTTGAGACCAAACTTAGCTGGGAAGAAAGGTTTTCTAGAAATTGAAACTCTGGCCGGGAATTTCCTGGATCCAACTTTGTGGGGACTTGACTGGGGATCACCTTATGAAGGGGATTTTGTAGATATTTTTCACTGCCCCTAGTAGCAAGTGTTGTAGTGCTGCCAGAAAAATGCTTGCTTGACCTTTTTCTAGAATTCAAGCTCAATGCCCCAAGTGATTGAGATACAGACTTGCCCCAGGTTATTCAGCACCTCTTGAGAGATTTCTTGGAATCTTAACTTGACTGCCCCAGGTGAGTTTTGACAGTGACACATCATACCCCCTTGCTTATAGGAGATTTGTCACTGGAAGTGTCATTCCATTTGAAGTGATCTTGTTCGCTGAGAGAGTTTTTGTTCATTGGATATTTGTCATGTGAATTTCTCCACTATCAAACAATTAGCCACATGCAAACATCTATATTCAAATAATTCAAAGTTTATGCTTGTCTTGGAGTTTCGAAAATGCGTTTTAGTAGATGAAAGAATTTTTGTAAGAAAATTCAACTTAGGATTTGGAGTAAAGCCTTACAGGAGTCAGGATACCTTTTATAATAGTATGCTTTCGAACTAAATCATTCTTCAATTAGGACTTTGAAAGGCTGTAGCATGGTCTGGTTCATGGTTTAAGAAACAAAGGATAAAGCTCAAAGTGTATTTGTACCCTCACGTTCTTTGTGATGTTCTTCAGTTCTAAACTCAGTTAATTGTGCATTTGAACTCTAAATGAGTCTAGAATGACATTTTGGTGATGGTTCAAAAATTTGGAAGTTTATTTGTTGGAAGGCAGTCATTTTTGCAACACTTTACGTGTTGTTGAGGATTTATAGTGACCTCTTTTTTACTTGTTATCCTTGATTTTCGCTTGACTGTTCTTGTTTTGAGATTACAATCAGCGGGATGCCCCCATTTTTTCTTAAGTCTCCTTCGTAGGTTTTGACTTAGTGGGATTTTCTTTTGAGAAATAATAACTGCCTATTTTATAGGATGAACCGTCACTGTCTCTTGATTCAGAAGGAATTTTTTTATGTCATTCGTTGTATGCGAAGTGAAAGCTTGTGACTGACGCGCACTTGAATTAACTGAGAGAGTACCCTGCCCCAAGTTTTGGTTAAAGGTTTCAATTTTGTGTGAAAAAGAAAACTCCTACTTCTTTGGCTCAAAGAGGTTGACTAGGAATTATCTTCCTTATACCTCCAGTGTTTAGGAATTGAAAGAACGCATGTACATTGTCAGCAAGGTCTGTCCAAAAGCATATTGTATGAGATTATGGCATTATTTTCATCATCCTCCCTCTAAAGGTTTGCAACTTAATGAAACAAGAGTTGAATATCATAAAGGGAGTAAAAAGTATAGTTTAAATAGAGTGAAAATGAATGGATTAATTCAAGACAAACATATTTAATGCATTAATAAGAGTAATCAAAGTCTGACATAAAGATAAATGTTTAAGTAAACAAATAAATTACAAATGAAAATTCGAATAAACAAAAAATTTCCTCGCCCAGACCATCACTTCAATTGGATGCCCTTGAGGGGTGGTAGAAGAGCTCCATTTGACCATCTTGTGTGAACTCTAATGCTCCTCCGTCGATCAGATTTTGAATCTTGTACTTCAACACCCAACAATCGTTTGTGTCATGCACAGGACTGTCAGAATGATAGGCGCACCTTGCATTGGGATTATAGCGGGGGAAGAAGTATTGGGGTTTGTATGAGGTCCTATCAACGTAATCAGATTCATACTCAACATGTGTTGCAGTGCTTGAGACAGTGGCATGTTGATGTTAGTAAATTGTCTCTCAGGCTCATTTTGCCTTTGTTGGTTTCCCTGTTGACATTGGCGAGGTTGTTGTTGGGCTCGTGACATGGAAGCAAATTGGAAGGGTCTGCTCTCCCTCAAACCGGCTTCTTATATCAGGGGAGGCTGAGTAATTGATCCCCAATCTTGACTGTTTGTTTCATACGGTTACAACCGTCTTGATGAAGTTTGTTGACGAGGGTCCTTAGCTCCTCTTGTTCCCGAGCTAAATTTTGGATAAGAGCCATCTGGCCCACCAATTGTCCCATCATCTGGACTTTCACTGTTGCCACTTCAGTTTGTAGCCGTTCCAGCTAGTCATCCTTGTTTTCCTCAGGATTCCCCATGGTCATGCTCCTAGTAAGGAGTGCTTTCACTTCTTCTTGTCCCTTTGATAGGTTCAAGAACATTTCTTAAAGTCGAGCATTTTGAGTCTGAATGTCCTTGATAGTCTGTTCTAGAGCCATCTCTACTGAAATAAACAGTAAGTAGATGAGAGACCTGTGTGGGAAAATCCTGTCATGATATGATGCATGGTATGTGGATGCAATGTTTTCAAGGACTTAGAAGATTTAAATTTGTTTTAGACAAGAAAGGAGAAAACATCAATTGTATTAATAAGTCTAATATTGATTACAACCATTCCCCTTTGGCTTACAATGGAGGAAATAAAGCAAAATAAACTCCTAAGACAAAAATGTCGAACGCATCCTCTTTGGTGTAATGTAGGCATTCAGATTTCGCTCCTCGTGAAGTTGTCTCGTAAGTTCCAGGACCTTCTTTTCACTCGCATAGAACTGGGCCTCGAAGGTGTCTCGTTCTTCCTTAAGTTGGATCAAAGCTCTTTGTAAGTCTTCAAGAGAAGTAGGCATGGTAGGATGAAGGATAGCATAAGGAACATCTCCTTCAACTAAAGGCTCCATGGTGATAGGCAAAGTAGCAGGGTATGGCATACTGAGTCTTTGAGCACAAGTTTGTACCCACTTAAGATAAGTCTCCAAAGGAATGGAGTTCTTACGCCCTAATGTCTTGCTATCCACATTGTTTACCATTCTCCAAGCTCGTATGAACCTTTGACGATAGCCTTGGTTGTCTCCCTCATAGTCGAATACCTAACCTTGATGAGTGCATCATGAGGACCATCTCTTTGTGCATACCTAAATTATCATAATACAAGAGAAGGCTTATAGGTGATACCTCCCCTAATTCCAAGCAAAGGGACATTAGGGAATTCCCCATAACGGTCGATGATAGTATTATCCTCCAGGATCAAGAACACCAGTGAATATCCGAATGTCTGAGTGACATCAACCTGTTGGACCATCTCAAACCTTGCTCGTTCTTCACAATGGATCAAGGTAGGTGCGAAACAAACCACCTTGCCAATAGAGGAGTGCAACACATGAGGGATCCTCTTCTCTTCATGGTGCGAGAGTGGAGAGAATGCAGGATATCTCCCAACAAAGTAGGCACTGGATTGCAAGATATAAAGATTTTGACAGCATTCATATCTATAAGTTGGTCAGAATTTGGAAATAGTACCATCCCATAGATGTGAAGATCCAAGATTTCTACAAAAGCTTGTAAATCCAGAGTGTTCCAACAATCTTGAGCTTTTTCTAACAGGAACTTGGCTAAGAACCCTTTGACACCACTTCTTGTTTCCCAGTTAACCATGACGTCGGATTGTTGTAAGTGTAAGGCTTGGGAAATCTCTTCAGGGCTTGGGTCTCTTTCAATACCGTTGAAAGGTAATTGATTGAGAATGGGAATTCCCAAAAGTTGAGAGAATTCTTCCTTAGTTGAACAAGCTGGTAATCAGGGAAGGTAAAGCAATGGTGCAAAGGGTCGAAGAACTGGAAAAGCACCTTCATCATGTCTTCATCAAAGCTTGAGGTAACCAGGTTGAGAAGTCGTCTGTGTCTTTTGGTGAACGGAGAGTTCTCAGGGACCCTTGATACGAATTATTTGAGATGAAAAGGTACTCGTACAAGATTGACTTGGATTGTATTCCTGCGAGTGGGAGTCATGTCCTACAAAATAGAACAAAGATGAATCTCAAGATCCTTGAAATGGTTAGTCTAAAATTATATGGTATGATGCCATGATGTTATGTACAAGCATATGCACAAGTTAATAAAATGAGTCCTTAGGTTTAGGCTTGCATGAGGTTCATAGGTAAGTACCCTCTTGAAGTTTAGTTGGTTCAACCTGTCCTAGAAAGTAAACGGGTTCTAGGGAATCTCAATATCACTGATCTTTCTTTATCGGGCATTGTTTTAGCGCAAGCCTCTTTATTGGCGACCGAAATATCTCAAAAGTCCGATCTCAATGAGAATAGTATCGAGTATTAACCAAATTCGGGATGCACCAAAGCCGACTACCTCACTACTTCCTAATGTCCAAGTTGTTCAAGTAAAAGTTCTAAAGTCAGTTAGTGCTTTATGACACCACACTGCAGCCCTGTATTCTCCTTGACTACTCAAGGGCTACCTGTACCAAAAAATGTGTCACACTAATGTAGCTATTTCTTAGACCATGTCGGTATACCCTGCACAGTTTCCACAACTTATTACTACTTACCTAAAAAGGTGCCCCAGATCCGGGTAGAGGATCAAAACAAACCCAAACAAGGAACCATAATGTAAAGCAAACAAGTCAAACAAGGAAAGAAAGTAAAGATGATCTAGCCCTAAGGTAACCCCACTTTTAAGTTAAATTCCCCAGCAGAGTCTCCAGTTCTGTAACACGGTGGGAGAACTGACTTGGGTGTTTTGTGTTTGATCGCAATTGTTGCAGATAGCAAGAGTCGCCATCGACTTTTCTTTTATCCAAATTAAGGAAAGGGTGAAAAGAACAGGAAAGACCTTTGAGATTATTTTCTTGAGTTCGGGGGGTAGGTTATGAAAAGGGAAGGTATTATCACCCTTTTCATCTGTAGTTATCTACAGGCTCTTAGTTTCTTGCTAGATCACTTGCTTTTGTTTGAAAATGTGCTTGTGGTGTGGGGTTTGAAAGTATTTTTAAAACGTCTTTGTAATGGTTCTCGTTTCTATAAGAACGCGTATAAAGTGTTAGTTTTGAAAATAGTTCAAAGAGGTGTTTGTGGAATGTGTTTTTGAAAGTGATTTTGAAAAGTATCTTTGTGATGGTTCTCATTTCTATAAGAACGCGTACGAAAAGCTTTGTCCTTTGAAAATGTTTCAAATAAAAGTGTTGGTGTATAAAATGTTTTTATTGTGAGTAAGCGAGCAACTAGGAGCATCCTACCTACTCAAAAGGTCTTAATGTTCTTTTCCTCCTCCTTTAGATGTTACTATCTTACTATTGATTTGGTAAGAAGCCCAATCATTGTATGTGAAGGGACAGGCGTGGTACGTTTGTATAGTCATAGAAGGTAACCTATGGGACGTTCAGAAATTTTGTTTAGGGGCTAGATCGTTTACCGAAGGCAACATTAAGGGTCATCGAGGGACTACGATCTTTTATCGAGGGTCTTTTCTAAAACACCCATATTTGAGGGACATGACTATTTTTTCCGAGGCAACAAGTGAAATTTTCTTAAGGGTGCATGTGTGTGAATAGTGTGTTTGATTGCATGCATTTTGTCTTTGAATTTTAGGTTATCTACTTGTTGGTTTTATCTTGCCATACATCCTAATTACTATCATTTATATAAAAGCAATAAAAATGCAAAAGATAAATCCTACAATATTACAACCATATTGAATACCAAGGAAATATAAAGGAAAAAATAAATAAAAGAAAGAAAAAGGGGTTTTTCGATTTAGGCAGAACCATCCTTAGATTCTGCACTTCTTGACTTCCTTCAATTTGGTCCTGGAGACAGCAAGGCGTGCCTTTCAATTTGGGTTTAGCCTAAGGCATGACATGTAGCCTTCGATTCTTCCATTCTTCCTCCTTCGACTGGGGGTTGGAATTAGTGTGGGTGTGCCTTTCGACTGGGCCTAGAATCAGTGTGGGCGTGCCTCTGGATGCCTCTTTCGTTTGGACCTAGAAGTTCGTGTGGAAGCCTAAAGCTTTGTTTCATACTTCCTTCCTCTATTTCTTTCGTTTGAGATATTAAATAGCAACATGGCCTAAGGCCATGCTAGCATTACCTTAGGGTCAAGTTAGTTCTTAAAGCATATTTAACAAACCAAGGAATAAAACCAAAAGGAGTGGCAATAAAAACAAACTAAAAGGGTGGAAACGAAAAGGAAAAAATACTATGTACATGCTTCAAACGAAGAGTTTAAGGCCAGAATGAATTACCTTGTTTGAAGCTGGAACGTGTGCTGGACTTTGAGTGGCTGCCTTGAGTGTCCCTGGATCCGAAGGGAAGGAACGAAGGTAACGTTTCTGCTGCTGGATTCGAAGGAGAAAAATAAGTGAGATGTTCTTTCTACTAGATTCAAAGGGAAACCAAACACGGGGATGTCTCAGATTCTAAAGTGGTAAGTGTTTAGATTCAGGGTTTGTGTTTGGTGAGTGTTTGAGTTTTTTTGAGAGTGTTGAAGATTCGTTTCTCACAGTCCTTGAATGTGTGTCTAGCCCCGTATACATGTTATGGAGCCTCATATTTATAGGCAAAGTTGGCTGAAGTTTTGGAGGTAAAACAAAATAATTTGAACAAATTGAGTAAACTGCTCTTTGTAACTTTCGAGGGACAGTGCTTGTATGCCATTTTGGTGAAAGAATGGGGCAGTGTTTCAGGACTGGTGTGCAGAAATTTTGGCCAGTGTACCAGGCCTGAACTTGGCAGCAAGCATCTTTGAATATTTCATCTGTTCGTTTTGACCCTCCTTCGACCAGATTCTTCATCCAACAATGTTATTTGATTTTCCTCCAATAAGTGTCCTTTAAATGGGTCACTTTTGTGCATCCTTCGAATGAGCCAAATGTGTGCCCCTTGGATGGGTCACCAAAGCATGCCTTAAGGTGGGCTTTATAAATCCTTCAAATGGGCCATCAAGCATGTCCTTCGAATGGGATGCCCAGACATGTCCCCTGAATGGGTCATGTATGTTTCTTTAAAAAGGGCCAAATGTGTCCTTCGAATGGACTATGCTATTCTTCGAATAGGCTAGTGTAATATATCCTTTGACAATGACTCCTATGTATGCCCTTCAAATCCAACAATACAAGTCCTTTGAAGGGGGGAACCAACCATGTGTGTTGAAGGTTGTCAATGGTGGAACTGCAACATACTAAAGGGAAATATTGTCCAGTCGAAGATAATTGCCCTGTCGAAGCCTACATGCAAGAGGTCTAAACGCTCAAACGAAGCTTGCAACAAAGGGGGCCACATGCCCAAACAAAGAATGTAAACCCAAGCTTATATACACTCAAATGAAGAATGTAAATAGGAGGTAAAGGGCACAAATGAAGCTTGTAGCAAAAAGGGCCATATGCCTAAACGAAGGGTGCACACAGGAGGCAAGGATGCAATCGAAGTTTTCCAAGATGAGGATTTTTTTCCTTGTAATCGAAGGAGGCTACATGAGGCTCTTGCCTTGTGCATGCTAGCATGGTGGGAGCCTCTTGAACTCAAGAAGGAAGTTATGGCTCAGTCGAAGGCTTGTATGCAGCTAGTCATCAACTTGTGAATAAAAGCAAGCATGAGGTGAAATATGTGTCCAGTCAACACGGGCATGAAAGCATAAAACATCCAATCGAATCAGTCACATAGGCAGCCATTGCATTGTGAACCCTGTGAGGCCAGATATGCAATCTAAGGTTACACGCAGGAAGCGCCTGCCTTGTGAATCAAAGCCAGCGTGCTAGAGGCCCACGCCCAGTCGAAGGATGCAAGCCAAGCTTGCATTGAAAGAGGCCAAAAGGCCAATTGAAAGAGATAAAACAAAAGAGACTTGTTTTTTCTCCAATTTGTCAAAAATATTATTTTCATCTGTTTTCCCCTTTTTTAACAGTTTCCTATTTAACTTGATACTAAAAAATCCAGTTGTACTTGTGCAAGCTTGAATCTTGAGAATCCTTGTGAGAAATTCCTTGAGGAATGAGAGGGCAAATTTTGGGGTACAAAAAAGTCCATAGGTAAATATCCTTCCCCACTGAGGTTAAGTTGGCTCAACCTGTCCTAAAATAGTAATATGGTTCTAAGAATCTCATAACACAGATCTTTCTCGAAGGCGTTATTTTAGCATGGCAACTGGCTTGCCACCAAAACATCCCGAAATTCAAATCTTAGTAAGCGCAACCTCGAGTATGAACCAACTTCGGACTGCACCAAAGTCGGCTATCTCACTACTTTCTAATGGCCAAGATGGGTCAATTAAGGTTATAAAAGTAAGTTAGTGTTAACAACACTATACAGAAGCCTAATGTTATCCTTGACTGACTCAAGGAACATCAGTACAAACCAAAGTGTCACACTAACTATAGCTATCATGTTAACTATATCGGTATACGCCCTACAGTCTTTATGATCTATTGCTACTTACATAAGGAATTACTAGATCCAGGTGTAGGATCATACAAGCAATAATACCCAAGCATGAACCCTTAAAGTAAAGAAAACAAAGTAAACAATTAAAGCAAGTAAAAGTGATATAAACTCTAAGGTAACCCCTCCTTTAGATTTCTCCCCAACAAATTCACCAGTTCTGTAATACGGTGAGAGAACTGACTTTTTTTTGTTTTATCGTAAATGTTGCAGTTAGCAAGAGTTTCCACTGACTTCTCTTTTGTCCAATATTTAGGAAATGTGAAAAGAACAGGAAATACCTTTGATAGATTTTGAGTTAGGGGGGTAAGTTATGAAAAGGGAAGGTGTTAGCACCCTTTCAATCTGTAGTTATCTATGGGCTCTTAATTGCTTAGCTTACTTTAAACTTTCTTTGTGTGTGTGTGATTTGTTTGAAAGTATTTTGAAATGCCTATGTAAGGCTAACTTTGTAATAATTCTTGTATCTTCCCTCAAGAATGTACACAAAGTGTTTTTTTTTCAAAAATATTTATTTGATGATGTGTAAAAATGTATTTGTTTTGTGAAAAAGGTTGTGAGCAAGCATTCAAGAGTTATTACCCACTAAAGCTTTCTTGTTATTTTCCTTCCCCTTTAGAGATAGTATTATCCATACCATTAGTTGGCAGGTAATCCTATATATTGGATGTGAAGGGACAGGCGTAGGGTCATCGTATGATCATAGAAAGCAACATGTAAGGATACTTTACCAATTGTATCAAAGGGACTATCATTATTTTGTAGGCAACTCAGGGGGGTCATTGAGGGACTATGGTATTTATTTGAAAGGGAACATGATGATATTGTTAAAATCGAGGGTTTTTTACTAAAGTATCTCTACTTTCGATGGACATGACCAATATTCATAAGGAAACAAGAGAGGTTACCATAGAGGTGTGTTGTACCCCAAAATTTTCCCTCCCATTTCCTCAACATTTTCTCATCACAAGACCTTTGGAGCTCAAGATCCAGTTAGGGTTTCCTCTGCTCAAGACTTCTCCTTGCACTGTTAACCCAAATTAGGGTATGTGTTTGCACAAAGATGTTTTGACCTAAAATGCCTAAGATGACTTTCATGCTTCATGTTGGACTCCCAAGTTTATCCATACCAAGTTTCAAGTCTTGAGTCCAAATTTTGCCCAGTCAATTGGACAGTTGACCTAGAAATCAACTGTATTGGGGAAAAAGTCAACTGTGGCCAATTGACAGTCAAACCTCATGAAAATTGACCCACATCAACATTATGAACTCACATGGACCATTTGATCAAGTTTGGATCACAATTCCACAAGAAATTTGATCAGATCATCAAAAGGGCAAAATGGTCATTTTTAGGGTTTTGACTGCACAAGGGCAATTTTTGACTGTTTGACCTAGCCAATGGCAATCCAAGCTCACATATGGACTCAAGGACCCCATGGAATTATCTTGACATGCTCAACAAGTTCAAAAGATCCCAAATGCACAAGATTGACAGTTGAATTTCCCAGTCAATTGATCAATTTTGACTGTACACTGAAAAGTCAAACTTTGACTTTTTGGTCAAAATCAAGAGTCAAGATTCATTTTTCATCAAAACATGCCAAATCATGAAACTTGTTCACCAAGAAATCAAAAAAATGCAAATTAGGGTTAGAAATGAGAATTTTTCATAACTTAGAATTTTTCAAAGTTATGAAAAACCCTAATTTTTTCCCAACTTTGCCCCACTTTCTCACCAAGATTCATTTGGATTCAAGAAAAAGTCAAAACATTAAAGTTGTAGCTTGTTGCATAATCTACAACTTTGATTCACAAAGTTTTCCCAAATAAGGCTTGTATCTGAAGTTACAATTTTTTGAATAAGGGCACTAAACCATTCTTAACTTAGTGAAATTTTAACCTATTTTGGCAAGGTTTTCTACCTAACTTCAAGACCATTTTCCATACACTTCCACTTGGAATTTCAATTTTCATTTCAAAGATGGATTGTAGTACACATACCAAGCTTTCCAAAATGTCCAAGAACTCATCAAACAACCTCATAACTTGAGAGAATCAAATTTCACAATATGGCAAAAACTCACTTTTGAATTGGTCATGTACATGTTCATAACTTATGCCATTTTCAAGTTAGCTTGGTTTGTGCTACATTACAGGTCCTTAAACCATCCAACACTCAATAATTTAATGCATATTAATTGTGCCAAAGTGTTGTTATTTGATTTCAAGCATTACATACAAGTTTAATCCATTTATGGAAAAAGTGAAATAGCCATTTTTGAAAAGTTAAGCTTTATGTCCAATTGCAAATCCACAAGTATAGATCAAAATCTAATTGGCACAAGATTATGAGCATAACACACTGATCAAGGAGGAGCTTTGCAGGATGATTACGGGTCCTCTACCTGTCTAGAATACAACTTGGTTTTTATTTGCTTAAGTGTTAAGAAAAGTATCATAACATACACAAACTTCCATTCCTGCAGACCAAGCCTTAAAGAAAGTTATCAAGCACATTCCAAACATCAAACACAAGCTAGAACACGAGCCTTTGGCCTCCAATACCTTGACAAACTCAGAATCACTCTCAAACTGCAAAAATAGAGCAACCTCTGCAGATTGAGTTCCAACTCTCAATCCTTTCAAGCATTCTTGCCCAAACCACTTCAGACACCTTTCCTACCATCAATCCAAACTATCCAAAGCATTAGAAGCAACCTGTAACTCCTCTAATCCTTTTGGCCATTTTCACTTTTCTGATTTGCAGGTGAAGTGCTCTAGCACGATTCAAAAGGTCTCAAGACAAAGTAAAGCTTGGAATAGCATCCCTGAACATCAAGGAAGCTATACCAATCATCACCTTGCACTGAAAGCTTCTCCATTGCCAGATAGAACTTCAACTGAACAGGTAAGTTCATGAACTCGTATCTCTCTTATTAGGCATTGTTAGCTTTAGGTTTGTGAAGAGAATATGTCACATTCATAGCCCTGAACATGTCCATGTAATTAGATTTCATTTATATTGTGTGTGCTGCAAGAATTTTGAGTCTGAACATTGATAAAAAAACTATGTCAGAAATTGGGGGAGAAGAAATTCTCCCTCATCTTAGAGAGTTAAGACAAGTTTTTTATATCCCTGAATTCGTCTCTTGATGCTGAATATTTTTGATGTTATGAGTTTTCATTAAAAAGCCAGGAATCAGGATGTTTGAATCAGTGAAGAAGGCGCGCGTTTTTTTGACATTTTCTGGCCAGAGGTTGAAGAAGGGTTATCTGGGCTGGGCTTGTTTTTGTATTTTCTTTTCACACACTCTTTTCACTTTGACACCCCCTAGGCCCATTTGGTTTATTTCAATGATTTCTTGACTTTTATTTTTTCATTCTGACTTATTTATTTTTGCTTATAATATAAAAAATATAAAAAAATATTTTTCTCACCATTTTTTGAATTTATAGGCATTTATTTGTTTAGTTTAGTCATTTGTACATAAATAAATAAATAAATAGATACATTTTTACTTTAAATACTAGAAAAATAGTGCAAATATACTTTATTTTTGATTTTTGTTTCATTTTTTCTTTTGAAAATATTTTATACAAAATATATATTTTTTTTATAAATATTAAATATTGTTATTTTTGTACATATAATATTTATTTAGTAAATAATAAAGATATTTATATATACTAATATACTTAGGGCAAAAATACCAAAATACATACATTTTTATTTTATTAATACTTGATATGAAAAATACTCTTTTTATAAATATATTTCATTTTATTTTATTTTTTGTACATAATAAATAAATATTTGTGTAAATTAAATAATATATATATTACTTAATAAAAATTAGGGTTTTACCCTTAAAATAAAAAAACTCCAAAAATAATACTTTTTTTATTTATTTAACATAAGTAATACTTTTTTCTCATGCATATAAAAACCCTTTTTGCATTTTGCACCTTTATTTTATTTTCCATTTAATTTATGCAATCAATTATTTGTAAATATTCCAAAAATGATGTAATAGCTAGATTTAATTTCTTTGTCTAAATATCCCCCCATTTGAACATTTGTACCCCCCTTCCCATATTGTGATGCAATAGTGTAGGAATTTTACTTTTCGCACTTTAAACGCTTTCTAAATATACCATGCTAGAATTAGGGTTTGTATGCAAGTAAAAAGAACAAAATAGTTTGACCTAATTTCAAGATAAACAAGCATGAAAATAGACACACAAATCACACTTGCACCCCCTAGGGCATTCCACTTGTTGCCTTTCAAAATTGGGCCATATTGCATGTTAGGTCTCTTTGGGCAAAACAAACACAAATCAAATGATCATAGTCCCTCGATGACGCTTTCAAAATGTTGCCTAAACAAATGATCAAGTCCCTTAAAGAAAATTGCCCAAATATACTTGACACCATTGCAATTATGGTCTAAACGATGACTCGCGCCCGTCCCTTTCACATCCTAACATGAGATTGTCCACCAAATACAATGGTGGAACAAACTTGTTAAAAGGGTTAAAACATAGCAATAAACTTTGAGAAATTTAGGAGTAGATAACCTCTTAGTTACTTGGATCAAACTTGCAAAAAAAAACAAAACACTTGCCTATTTTCTAAAACACACCTCACAACACTTTCAAAACAAACTTTCAAAAACAAAATGAAAACCTTTTCAAAAGACATACATCTTTGTATACATCCCCACATGGATCATTACAAAGGTTGCCACCACATTGGCTTCTTTTCAAAACATTTTCAAACCCACACACACAAGCACCATTTCAAACAAATTGAAAACAAAAGGCAAGTGATCTAAGCAAGTAACTAAGAGCCCATGGATAACCATGGATAGAAAGGGTGCTAATACCTTCCCTTTCTATAATCTACTCCCCGAACCCAAGAAAAATCTCAAAGGTTTTTGCTGTGCTTTTTAAACCTTTCCTTAGGATAAAATAAAAAGTTGGTGGCGACTCTTGCTCAACCGAAACATTTGCGAAAACAAACGCAAAACTCATAGTCAGTTCTCCCACCGTACCACAGAACTGGCGACTCTGCTTGGGAAACTTTTAAAAGTGGAGTAACCTTAGGGCTTAGATCACCCTCTTGCATGACTAATTGTTTGATTTGTTTGCTTTATATCTTGGCTCTATTTGTTTGGGTTTGCAATCCTACACCCGGATTTTGGGAAACATTCATAGATAGCAATACGTTGTGGAAACTGTGTGGGGTATACCGACACAGTCGAAGCAATAGCTATATTAGTGTGACATATTTGTGAGTACCGGTAACCCTTGAGTTCAATCAAGGAGAGTACGGGGCCGCTGAGTGATGTCACTAAGCACTAATGACCTAGAACCTTACTTGACCATCTTGGCCTTTTATTAGGGGTAGTGAGATGACCGGCTTTGGTGCAGTCCGAAGTTGGTAGATACTCGATACTACACTCATTGAGGGTTGTTTTCTTGGAATATTTTGGTCGCTAGTTAAGTGGCTAAACCAAAACAATGAACATTGAAAACAATCCAATGATATTGAGCTCCTTAGAACCCGGTTACTATTTATAGGACAGGTTTTTAAGCCAACTACACTCAAGAGGGTACTTACCTATGAAACCCCATGCAAGCCGGAAACTAGGGTTTGGTGTGATTTGCTTGTACATATGTTTTATGCATACATCATGAACATCATAAAGCATCATATGCATTCACTAACCATTTCAAGGGTTTGGATCTTCATCTTTGTTCCTGTTTTGTAGGTCATGGAAATTCCTCGCAGAAACACCATCCAAGTCAACCTTGTGAGAATTTCTCCTCAACTCAAGGAGCTCACCTCAAGAATTCCGGAAAACTCATCCTTCAGTGAAAGACATGGTAGACTGCTCAGCCTAGTCAACACCAACATTGAAGAAGACATGATGAAGGTGCTATTCCAGTTCTTTGACCCTCTTCACCACTGTTTCACTTTCCCTGATTATCAGTTGGTGCCCACTTTGGAGGAGTTTTCTCAACTCCTGAGAATTCCTATCCTTAATCAACTACCCTTCAACGGTACGGAAAAGGAACCAAAGCCGGAAGATGTTGCTCGAGCATTACATCTACAACCATTTGACATCAAGGGGCATTGGGAAACCAGAAGCGGCGTCAAAGGATTCTTAGAAAAATTCTTGTTTGAGAAGGCACAAGAATGTTGGAACTCATTGGACCTACAAGCCTTTAAAGAAATTGTGGCACTCCTTATCTATGGGTTGGTCTTGTTCCCAAATCCAGACCAATTGGTAGATGTCAACGCCGTCAAAGTCTTCTTGTCCAGAAATCCAATACCAACATTGCTTGGGGACATCCTTCACTCATTTTACACACGAACAATGAGAAAGAGGGGTGTTCTCATGTGCTGTACTCCTCTCCTTGCAAGGTGGTTTATTTCGCACCTTCCACAATATGTCTTGAAGAATGACCAAGGCACAAGGTGGTCCCAACGGTTGATGACTCTTACTCACTCTGATGTACATTGGTGTTCTCGGTCCATAGAAAATGTCATCATCGTCGATCGTTGCGGAGAATTCCCTAATGTTCCTTTACTTGGAATTAGAGGAGGTATCACCTACAACCCTTGCCTAGCTTTGAGGCAATTTGGATATGCACGGAGGGATGGCCCTCATGACATGTTGATCCCTGACCTAGTTTTTGACTTCGACAACGATGCGCAAGGACTTCGCCAAAGATTCATCAGAGCTTGGGGAAGACCCAACAAGGTTGATAGCAAGACTTTGGGACACAAGAACTCCATCCCTCTTGAGCCTTATCTCAAGTGGGTACGAGCCCGGGCCCAAAGTCTGATGATGCCTTATCCTCATGTTCTCCCTGTGATTAAAGAGCCCGTCAAGGAAGGAGAGGTCCCCTACACCATCCTACATCCAGACATGCCTACATCGTGGGAGGAAATGCAGAAAAGTTGGATTCAGCTCAAGGAGGAACGAAATACTTTTGAAGCTAGCTTCTACGCCAGTGAGAAGAAGGTTCTAGAGCTTACCCGCCGACTCCATGAGCAAGAGGCCCTCAACACCTACATCGCACCAAAGAGGATGTGCAATGTCTTTTTGCCTTGAGAAGTTATTTTGTAATATTTGGCCCATGGGGCATTTATGTACTAACAAATTTCTTCTTATAAATATGACGTGCGTTCTTCTTTGTTTGCAACAATTTTGAATGTTCTAAATCCTTGAATGCATTGCATACATAAGCATACCATTCATCATGTGCATAAGCAGGTCTCACTCCAGGTTTCCTTATCTGTCTGCTGTTTATTTCAGTAGGATGGATCTCGAGCAAACAGTCAAAGACCTACAAGCTCGGAATGCACAGTTCCAGCAACTCCTGATGACCTTGGCTAAGGGTCAGGAGGATATCAAGACTCAATTGGGGAACAAAGACCCAGTGAAAAAGAAGAAAAAGAGACTCGGGGTGGCTACTTTGGGGAGAAGATTTGACGGAGAAGCTCGGAGAGTGCTTGAATTTCCTCCTATCTCTGATGAAGGAACCAGCAAAGGAGGTGGAGTTGCGGTACCTTCCGAGTATGATGCGGAAGAAGAAGAGGTCGAAGAGGATGAAGATTATTTTAATCAGCAATACCCTCCAGCTGATGATAAATACAAAGGGCTAGAAGAAAGGTTGGCCGCCATGGAGCTACAAAGAGTGCCGGGTTTGGACTTTGAAGACTTGGGTTTGGTTGTTGGGATTGTGATTCCCCCAAAATTCAAGGTGCCAGTATTTGTGAGGTATGATGGGTTGTCCTGTCCAAAAATGCATCTCAGGTCCTACGTGAGAAAGATTCAACCCTATACGGCAGATAAAAACCTTTGGGAGAGAAGATTAGGTCAAGTGGTGGGCCTGGACATCTCATGAAATCATATCTTTAATTTTGTTTGAAAATAAGTTGGAATCTTCCAAAATTAATGAAGACTTGTTTCAAATAAGGCCACACGATTTCTTCAGCTTCAAGATAGATTTTTGGGCCTCCAACATGATTAGAAACAAAAACCAAACACCTTGGTCCAACATCTTGACAATTTATTTGATTTTTTTTAAAAATATGAGAATAAAATTAAAATTAAAAAAATAAAAAATCAAGGCCATGAATGGATGGACTTATAGGTCTAATATGAGGTCATGAACATGTTTGAACCTAAAAACTTAGGCCCATTAGCTCAAAAATTCAAGTTTGCTCAATTTGAACTTCATGCATTTTCTCAAAATTGCTCAACTTGCATCAGCCGTAACTCTCTCAATTTTTCTCATATGAAGATGATCTTTGACGTTTTGGAAACCTCAAGATGTCTCCAACAACTTTCATTTTTGTCATTTTTTCATTTGAATCCCTTATATGTATGCAAATTGCTTTGACAAAAGATGTCTTTTTGTTGACTTTCAAATTGACCTGTAATGTTTTGGCTCATATCTCTCAAATGAATCATTTTTGGCCTTGAGATTAGAGAGACAAAGTTGTAAAGACTTGAATTTCATTCAAGATAGGCTTTGGCTTAGAAGTTTCTTATGAAGTATGTGAAAGTTGTGATTGGTCAAAGTTCAGTTGACTTCTCCTAAAGAAAACCCTAGGACTCATGACTCATGATCAACCCTTGATCAAATGATGAGTGTGACTTCAAAATATTGATGTTGACCAAAAATCTTAAAGTTTGACTGTAGATTGGTTAAAGTTGACTTTTTGTCTAATACAATTGATTTTCAATCATCTTTCTAATTGACTGAGCAAACTTGTGATGTAAGGCTTGAAACTTGGTATGAGGGTACCTTGAAACATATGAGAAACCATTAAGTCTATTTGAGGCATTAGAAAATCAATTTCCTTTGAGAGAAGCAAAACCCTAGTTGTAGGTCAATTTCTTAGGAGGAGAGTTTGTATGGTCAACCCTTGAGTAGTCTTGAGTCTTTAAGACCTTAATGAGCATGAGGAGGTATCTTGAATCAATTTGTCTCAAAGATGGGAGGGAAAATTTTGGGGTACAACACCATGGTATTATAAAGCGGATCAAAGTTATACTTTTCATCAAGGAGTCCCAGGGCACAATATTGAAATTTTCTATCCATTGAAGTCTGAGGTACAAAAAATGGTGATATCTGGTCTCCTGTCTTTTAATGATGTTGGTCCCAATATAAAGGATAATCCACTACCCAAACATGGATGTGGAAGTGATGTAAATATGGTTGCTGGTTGTCCCGGGACTTCCAGATTTTTGACATCAATCTAGTCAAAGGTTACTTAGTGTAGATGCATATCAATCTTTGTGAATTAAGTTATTATACTCATAACCGTGTTGGTTATAGTATTTGCAGTTCAGAAATCCACGAATATGATAAGGCGGGAGCTGATCTTCAAGAGATGATGAATGAGTGTCTTATTTATATAATCAGGTTAAGGGATGAATATGAAGAAGATATGAATATGGCTTATGGATGTCCCGATGAATTCCAGATTTTTGATGTGAATTACATGAATGATGATCTAGTACAGCTGCACGTCACATTTTGTCACATGGATGGTAAGGAAGTACATCGTTATGGGTCCTCTCAGACCTGCTATAGGGATTCTTGTGGTTGTTCTGTTGTAAGAAGAGGTGTTCAATTGTTGTTAGATGATGGTACTATCAGAGTCATATGCAACAAAGATGACTATAATGGAGTTAATGTGATTGAAGACTACTCTAATGAGGCCATGTCAGATAATGAATATGTTTCTACTGATAAGTTCTTTTCTTCTGATGAAGGTATGTTTTCTGATAATGATTATGCAATTCTTGAGTATTCTGAAGAAGTGGAGGTGAATGTTATTGTACCATGTTTTGGTGATCCCGCTCCTGTAGAGATTGAGTACCATAGCAAGCCTGTTGTTGCTCCCATGGTTAATTGTCTGCATGGTCCTATCCCTTATGAATCAGATAAAGTTGTTCCTTATAAGTACAATGCAACTATATTGGAAGATGGTGTGGAAATTCCTGTCCAAACATTGTCCCATGTTGAGAATATTGTTGAAGCTAGTCGAATAACTCGTAGTGGTCGTGTCTTTGCCCCTACCTTTTGATGAGATGTTAATCCTGGAAAAAAGATTGTTGAGACTTATGATGAGCCTAAGAAAGTGGTAGGAGAATCTAGTGGCACCGTGTAACACCCCATTTCTCCCCAACGGATTATATAAAATCATAGTTACAAAAATTTCCAACAAACAAATGGAATGCTACAATTTCAACTTAAAATAATGGCATTTAACAAAGACACATAACACTTTAAACTTGGATGAACCAACAACAACATAAATTAATCTTTTAAAACCAACAACTTTCATAACTATGCAGCGGAATCATAAAATTCGTTTTAAAAGAATGTAACATCTTTATCCAACTGAAACAACTTCAAATAACAAGTAGTTAACGAAAATAAAATTAAAACTCAAAAACTGAAGTGTTGTACCCCAAAATTTTACCTCTCATTTTTCAAGACATGCTCATAGAGGTCCTCAAATTGCTCAAGGTTGACCAAGAATTGACCAGACAAATTCTCCTCCTAAGCAATGGATTTCCAACTGGGGTTTCATTTTTCACAAAGAAGTTTGGGTTTAAAAGACCTCAAGTGGTTTACATAGTTCGTAATATGTCCCAAATAGTTCTCATTCCAATTTTTATGCTTTACATTACAAGTTTGCGCAGTCAATTGTTCAGATGACTGAAAATCAACTGTATTAGGTCAAAAGTCAATTGTGGTCAATATACAGTCAAAATTCAATATTTTTGGTCAACATCAACATTTTGAAGTGATATTAGTCATTTTGTCAAGGTTTGATCATGATTCCTCAAGGAAAGTCCTCAGATCATCAAAAGTCAAGATTCGCTAAATTAGGGTTTCCTAAGAAAAGTCAATTGAACTTTGACTAGGCATAACTTTCACATGCTTCATCCATTTTTCCCCAACCAAAGCTCATTGTGAAGATAACACAATCCTCTACAACTTTGTTTTTATTCTCAAGTGCATAAAATGTGTCATTTGGAAGATATGAGCTCATACATTACAGGTCATTTTTAAAAAGTCAACAAAAGACACTTTTTATCAAGACAACTTACATCAAGATAATGTATTCAAAAGCGAAAAGGATCAACATAGAGATTGTTGAGGACATCTTGGGATTTCCAAAAAGTCCAAGATCATCTTCAAAATATTAAAATTGAGAAAGTTATGGTTTGCACAAGTTGGGAAATTTGTGAAAAATGCATGAAGTCAACTTTGAGCAAAATTGCATTTTTATGTTAATGGACCTAACTTTTAAGGTTCAAACATGTTTGTGACATACCCAAGGACCTCTAAACCTAACCATGCACTATTTTGATTTTTATTTCTATTTATGTGAATTTTTATTCATTTAAATATGAATCAAATCAAATAAATTAAATAAAAATATAATAAATAATGGGTTAATGCATTTGGGCTTGGACTGACCCATCATGGAGCCTAATATTTCGTGCAAAGACCAACAAAAAACTTTCCAGGTTCATGCAACATCAAGAATGGCAAGAATCATCCAAATATGGAAAACTTTCAATATGTTGGATTTTTGTCTCATGACCATGAAAGCTTTGTTTCTTGCCATACTTACTCTTATCTTAACTCTATAAATACATAACATTGTAAGTAAGAAAGAGCCCAAAATTACTCTTCAAAAATCTCTCCAAAAGCTCTTCACAAAGCTCTATAAAACTCTCAAGTTTTCCAAAGTTGTCAAAATTCGTTGCTGTATTTCTAGCCATCCTCGATCCAAACCAGTCACTTATTTGTCTCTCTGAGACTCCCAGAAGTCCATATCAATCACTATCTATGCCTGAAGCATCCTAGAACACACGAACCAAATCACTCCGGTTGAGTAAACTTCTCTCATCTGAATCTCTTAATCCATGTAATTTAATTGAATTTGAAGCATATATTGATGTTCATACTGTTATTTAGAACTGGTCTAACGTAGTACATGAAAGGTTAAATGCTTAAATCATAGGATGTAGTTAAGGAACTCCTCTTCTAGATCCTGGGTTTGGGTCCCAGGTTTTGCACGTTTGTGTTTCAACATTTTTTTGCAGGTTATTGGGCGTTTGGGCCTTCTTATTGACGGGCTTGGAGATTTCAGACTCACACCCCTCCATTTCGTTTTTTTATTTTATCTTCTTTCTTTCATTTAATTCATTTCTTTTTTTAATTAAAATTTTAAAAGATCATAAAGTCAAAAAAACCAAAAAATAATTAGAATTAGTTTTTAATTAGATTAATTTTTAATTAATTATTTTAATCACCTTTTTTTTAATTAACTAATTAGACTTAGATTTCTTAATTTAATTTAATTATCTTTTCTAAATAAAAAAACAACAAAAATATTTCTTTTATCACTTGGAAATTTTTCTTAGAGTTTGTCTTCATCCTTTCATTTTTATTTGTTTCTCCTCAGTGCGTTCATTTTTTATTCGCATTATTTTTCATAAATATTATGTAATTGCCTATGGATTGTAATAGTTTAACTAGGACCATTTACATTTCTTTTGCCCGTTTTGGTTTGTAATTCCCCCATCCCGAAGCCTTGTAATAGCGTATATTCAAAATTCCCGCACTTTATTTTTATACTTATTCAATTAATTGTTAGATGAATGCTTAATAGGATTGCGTGATAAGATCTGAAAACAAACGGTAGAAAACCTAAATGTTTAAAGATAAATAACTGAAACACAACACACTCGTACACACGCACCTCTAAGGTACTTCCACTTGTTTCCTTCGGATAAATAAACGGTCATGATTCTCGAATGTAAGAGATTATAGTGGCTACCCTTTGGTTCAAAAGATCATAAGTCTCTCGATGACCCTTTCGACATTGCTTCGGTAAAATGATCTTAAAACCTTAGGGTAATTACTAAGATAGCTTACTAGTTACCTTTGTGACTGTACGATGACCCTCGAATGTCTCTTAAAACATCCGACGATACGGCTACCTACTCACTAATAGTAGGATAGCACTATCTAAAGGAAAAGAGGAAAAGAACAAACCTTTTCGAGTAGGTAGATAGTTCTTAGATGCTTGCTCAAAATAAAACAATTTTTCCCATACACAAATCTCTTTCCAAAAACATTTTCAAAACACTTTGTATACGTTCTCAACAATACGAGAAACATTACAAAGTTCGCCGCACTAAGGCGTCTTTTCAAAATACTTTTTTTTCAAACACGCGAACACAAGGTTGTTAGTACATAATTTGGTTCTACATCCCTGCAAGAGTTTTTATGATAACAAACACATGATATATATAAAGAACAAATATGGTCGCTAATAAAAGTATATTTACATGCAGGAAGTTCTGATGTGAAAAAGATGTTATAATGTAAGGAGCATAGACGATCTGCCAGAACATCACTAGAAGTTATGATTATGTGAGCATAGAAGATGAGAGTACCATGATAGAATCAAACGCATCCTCTTAGAAGAAAATATGTGTGACATGCTTATATGAAGAAGTTCTGTTACAACTTCTGAATGCACCAGCATTATGAAATAGGATCTCTAATACTCTGATCTGTCTAGTTCTGATACAAGCTATAAAGGACTCTCAACAGTAACATTAATCCTTTGATGTGAAAAGTTCTGAAGCGTTACAATTTATTAAGCAATATCAAAAGTAACAGCTACAAACAGACAAGGATCTCTTGGTTTGGAAAGTTCATTAACTCATGTTATGAACATACCAAAAGCATCTTCTTATGTCACTGTTGTATGGCCTATATAAAGCAAACACATAGAAGATTTAAAGTGATGAACTATTGCGCACAAAAAGAAGAATTCACGTGAAAGTACAGTAACGCAACAATCATCTTTCATCCTCAAACGTTCATATTAAACTGTGTAAAACATCACTGTTAGTGATACTGTTTTATTAGAAAGACTATTGTACATATTTATTCAATTATTGTTTAGGCATATTCTTGAGAAAATCGGGTTGTGGTTTTGGACTCAAGAAGACTTTGGCAGTTGTCAAAGTAGATTTGTAATCAAGATTGATTAATGAATTAAGACCTCGTTGGAGAGAGGCAAAATCACCTTGGCGGGTGGACTGGAGTAGTTTGAGTTCAAACAAACCAGGATAAAAATGTCTGCGTTATCATTGAATTTTGAAATCCCAATTCAACCCCCTTTTCTTGTGTTTTTCCCTTCTTCAATTGGTATCAGAGCATCTGGATCTGGGTGCAAACATTTAACCATGTCAGACAAAAGTTCCAAGGAGGAAAAACACTATGATGGGACCAAGTCAGAACATCAGCAGCAGCCCCCCAATATTTGACGGTGAAAACTTTGACTATTGGAAAGATATGATCAAAAGTTTCTTCCTAGCCTATGACGCTGACATCTGGCATATGGTGACTGATGGATACATATATCCTATTGATGAAAGTGGTCAGAAGATTGACAGAAAAAGAATGACAGGTCATCAAAAGCAAGACTTCAGAAATCATCACAAGGCCAGAACTATTCTCTTGAGTGCCATCTCATACTCAGAGTATGAGAAGATCACAAACAGAGAGACATCAAAGCACATGTTTGATTCCTTGAGAATGACGCATGAAGGAAACACGTAAGTCAAAGAAACCAAAGCCCTTGCGCTTATTCAGAAGTACGAAGCCTTCAAAATGGAAGAAGATGAAACCATTGAAATAATGTTCTCTAGATTTCAAATTCTGGTTGTTGGGCTAAAGGTTTTGGACAAAGGGTACTCAACTGCTGATCATGTAAAGAAGATCATCAGAAGTTTACCAAGGAAATGGAGACCCGTGGTCACTGCTCTCAAACTTGCAAAAGATCTGAACAAAATATCTCTAGAAGAACTTGTCAGCTCTCTCAGAAGTCATGAGATAGAGTTAGAAGATGATGATCCCCATAAGCAAGGTAAGTCTCTCGCTCTGAAATCTAATAAATATGAAACCAAATTTTTGCAGGAAAAAGCAGGAGCAGAAAACTCTGGTGAATCCTCGTCAGAAGAAGAAGAATTGTTCCTTCTATCCAGAAGAATCAATCATCCGTGAAAGAACAGGCAAAGGAAATTTAGAAACTCCAGAAGAACAGGGAATGACTCTGAACAATCTTCTAGATATAGAAAATCCACTAACAGAAACATTACCTGCTATGAATGCAATAAACAAGGTCACTACAAAAGTGATTGTCCAAGGCTTCAGAAGGAGAAACCAAAAAGGAAGTTAGTTAAGGAGAAGAAGAAAAGTCTTATGGAAACGTGGGATGACTCTGAATATTCTGACGACAGAACAAAATCAGAAGATGAACGAGCCAATATAGCTCAAACTGACAACTTATCAGATGTCTCTGAATCCTCTGAATCAGAATCAAAATTAGAATCAGACTCAGAGTCAGAAGAGGTATTTCTAACTTTTCTAGATCTCAATTATAGGAGAGTCAGTCAGAAATTCTAGAAAGGTATCAGAAGCTTTGAGTCAAAAACAAGAACCTGAAAAAGGATCTAATTTCTGGCTCTGAAGAAACTAAGAATCTGAGATTAGAGAACTCTGATTTGAAAGAAAAAATTTTAAAACTTGAAAATGATTTACAAAATAATCAAAAGGAAACTGTCTCAGAGGTTCCTAGTGACCCTGATACAATCATAAAGGAATATGTTCACAACTTTCAGAAGTTCCTCGCTAAAAACATAGATAGAAGCAAGATGGCTTCAATGATCTATGGAGTTAGCAGAAATGGCGGAAAAGGGTTAAGATACAAAGGTAAATTATCCTAACCTAATAAAGTAATGGATTTGGTTATTAAATGCACTCCTCTTTATTCTCACTTCACTACTAGACAAACACATGATATAAAATATACCAGTAAAGCGTTTTCTGCTAAACCAAAATTCAAACAGAATTTTGGAAACTCTAACAGTCATGGACCCAAAAAGATATGGGTACCAAAAGAAAAAATCATATATGTTGCAGATATTTTTAAGAGAAAGGTTTAAACACCAGTATTAACACCTGGACTCTGGATGCTCTCTACACATGGAGGGAAGAAAGCATATATTCCAAAGCCTAGAATTTAAAGGATTCTCAGGTTTCAGAGGAAATCAGAAACATAATATTATTGGCTCTGAAACTATTGGGAACAAGAATGAGAATACTACATCAGAAGCTCTCTAAAAATCTCAATTACATCCAGAAGACGATCGTCACACCTTCTCAAGAAAATTCCTATTTTTTTATTATTGATAAAAGGGGGGAGAATAAGTGATATTTTGACGCCTATCAGAAGATCTTCAGGGAAGTATTTTATTTTCTCGTTATCTAAGTATTCTACTCAAGGGGAGTTTTTATTCTTTGTTCTTTATGCTCCATCAAAATATACAAGTTTTTGTCATCACCAAAAAGTGGGAGATTGTTAGAACATAATTTGGTTCTACATCCCTGCAAGAGTTTTGATGATAACAAACACATGATATATATAAAGAACAAATATGCTCGCTAATAAAAGTATCTTTACATGCAGGAAGTTCTGATGTGAAAAAGATGTTCTGATGTAAGGAGCGTAGACGATCTACCAGAACATCACTAGAAGTTCAGATTATGCGAGCATAGAAGATGAGAGTACCATGATAGAATCAGACGCATCCTCTTAGAAGAAAATCTGTGTGATAATCTTATATGATGAAGTTCTATTATAACTTCTGAATGCACCAGCATTGTGAAATAGGATCTCTGATACTATGATTTGTCTAGTTCTGATACAAGTTGTAAATGACTCTCAACGGTAACATTCATCCTCTGATGTGAGAAGTTATGAAGTGTTACAATTTATCAATGCAATATCAAAAGTAACGGCTACAAACAGACAAGGATCTCCTAGTTTGGAAACTTCATTAACTCGTGTTACGAACATACCAAAAGCATCTTCTTATGTCACTGTTGCATGGCCTATATAAAGCAAACACATATAAGATTTCAAGTGATGAACTACTGCACACAAAAAGAAGAATTCACGTGAAAGTACAGTAAAGCAACAATCATCTTTCATCCTCAAACATTCATATTAAACTGTGTAAAACATCACTGTTAGTGATACTGTTTTATTAGAAACACTATTGTACATATTTATTCAATTACTGTTTAGGCATTTCCTTGAGAAAATCGGGTTGTTGTTTTGGACTCAAGAAGACTTTGGCAGTTGTCAAAATAGATTTCTAATTAAGATTGATTAGTGAATTAAGACCGCATTGGAGAGAGGCGAAGTCACCTTGGCGGGTGGACTGGAGTAATTTTACTTCAAACGAACCAGGATAAAAATCAACGTGTGCGTTATCATTGAATTTTGAGATCCCAATTCAACCCCCCTTTCTTATGTTTTCCCCTTCTTCAAAGGTATTTTCAAATGATCTAGCATCTAAGAGCCCGTAGATAACTACGGATGGAAAGAGTACTAACACCTTCAATTTCCATAAACTACCTCCTTAATCAGAAATAAACTAGAAAGGTCTTTTTTTGTTCTTTTCACCCTTTCCTTTGTTGGATAAAAGAAAATTTGGTGGCGACTCTTGCTTACTGCAATATTTGTGAATACAAACGCAAAACCAGTATGACCGTCAGTTATCCCACTGTATTACATGAAGTAATAACAACAATAAAGCAACAAGCGTTCATCCCCCTGAGTGTTACGTATCAGAGCAATGATATCGACTCGAACTAATGAAGGTAAACCTCCTTCACTCTGGATTACCTACACGTTACCAACATATGGGTAACATTCAAACAGAAGGGGTGAGATATTGAACAATATAATAGAATGTATGATAAATAATATATTAGAAACAATTCATACAAAATTACCACTTCGCAGGTCTTTAACAACATTAACATCATCAATCCATCCACACAACAACTCAGAATGCAACATGGAAGGCGACTTGTTTTTATGCACATGCATGTGGTACCAATGGAGAAAAACTCCCAACTTAATAATCTGCCAATTAATAGATGCTTCAACAAGGCATAAGCCTTCAACTTTATATTTTTGCCAATCTAGGCCAACTTACCGAGCATGAGCTCCAACTTGATATGCGATGTATGCGACAACAATATGAATGTAATAACAACAACAACAATAATTCAACAACAACTCAACATAATTCAATATTGGCCATAAGCCTACAACTTAATATTTTCTAGTAATTAGAGGCATCTCAACAAGATTCATCAGCACCTGCCAATTCTCAATTTATAACAAGCATACAATACAATGTATCAACCAAAATATACTAAGATGTCCTGCATAATTATATGAGCAATTCGACTATATCCTGCTAAGTAGTTTTCTACTAAAATACTAACTTGTTGCCCTACAGTTACTGAAAACTCTACTAAATTACTGGGACAGCTAAACTAAAATAATTAACCAACTCAACATGCATGGGCATTAAGGAATAAGGGAGAACTATGCGCTCCTCGACATGCACAGGAGCCAAGAAATAATTAACAAATAACATGTGCCTGCCGGCACCACCTGCCACTTCGTGCAGCTCGACACAAATATTGTGCTCCTCGGTACGCCTTGCAGCCTAATTTCGCTCGACACCCGACACACCTTGAAGCCTAATGTCGCTCGGTGTATAGCACCTGTGACCCCCGACACCGTATGTCTTCAAAAATTTTGCACATACGTCATCGGTTATGTGATGAACATTAACCCAACCCTTCAGTATCCTGCTCGACCACTACTTTCCAGCCAACATCATGGAATAACACATTGACTTATCAACCACATCAACACAATCCCTAGTTTCCGGCCAACCGCTCGGGACAACATAACGACCATATCAAAAAATGACAATCTACACTAACCTATTCATTAATTACATCGAGAAGTACGCAGACAATTCTTAAATGCTCACAACATGAAAAATGGCCAAGTTCAAGAAACAAATTCTGAATCATACGCACGACAGACATATATACGGCCAATCCCCACATAACATTAATTATAATTCTCATTATAGAGTCAGAAACCCACCCTTACCTGGATTGAAGGTTGTTCTACAAATATTCGGCTGTAATCCTTGTCTTGCCTTGCTCGACAACCATGTAACCTTGTACCTATTTTACGCAGCTTTTCACGGTCATCACACCAAGACTTTCTATTCTCCAACTAACCAAATTTCTTATGTCAGATTAACCTTATACCATAAATCCTATTGGGCTTAACTTACGCACCCCCACTTTACTACTTCCAGCCAATAAAATAGACCTAACATGATTGTTTTATTATTCTACTAATTCTAACATTATTATTATTATTATTAATCAACTAATTAATTAACTAGTAATAATCTAGCAACTTATGCCAATAATACACAACATCTTACAACTTTAACGAATAATTTCTAAAATAATTAATTAAATAATTAATTAATTAACGAGCGTTACAACTCTCCCCCGCTTAAAATATTTTCGTCCTCGAAAATTTACCTTGTTCAAACAACTCAGGATAGGAGTCCCACATATTGCTTTCCAACTCCCACG
This sequence comes from Vicia faba, assembly GCA_948472305.1. Lineage (NCBI taxonomy): Eukaryota > Viridiplantae > Streptophyta > Magnoliopsida > Fabales > Fabaceae > Vicia > Vicia faba. The sequence continues at coordinate 932,416,018 of OX451736.1, read as the reverse complement.
TCATGCTTTCTCCGGAAGCTCCTAGCCAGACTACTTTCACCAAAGCAATCTCTTTGCCTCTTAGAGTCTTCATTTCATGATCCGCGATTCCTACAGGGACCGTCTCCACAGTGAGATTATCCCTTACTTGCACATCATCTATGTGAGTCACATGAGATGGATCTGAAATATATTTCCGGAGTTGCGACACATGAAATACATCATGCAAATTCAAAACATTAGGCGGTAAAGCCACTCTATATGCAACATTCACAACTTTGTCCAAAATCTGATACGGACCAATAAAATGAGGAGTGAGCTTCTTAGACTTCAATGCTCACCCAACACTAGTCACAGGTGTAAATCTCAGAAACACATGGTCACCTGCTTGAAATTCTAAATCTTTCCTTCGTCTGTCATGATAACTCTTCTATCTACTTTGGGAAGCTTTCATCTTTTCTCAAATTAACTTCACCTTGTCAGTAGTCTCTCGAACAATTTAAGGTCCAAGTACTACGCTTTCTCCAGACTCATGCAAACATAAAGGAGTTATACATCTCTGACTATACAACGCTTCAAAAGGTGCCATTCCAATACTAGAATGGTAACTGTTATTATAAGTGAACTCTATTAACGGAAGATAAGTGTCCCACGAACCTGCCTGCTCAAGAACACATGCTATCAACAAATCTTCTAACGAATGAATAGTCCTTTCAGTTTGACCATCCGTCTGAGGATGATACGCCGAACTCAACCTCAACTTAAAACCCAACGCCTCTTGCAAACTCTTCCAAAAATATGAAGTAAACCTCATATCTCTATCTGACACAATGCGCAAAGGAACACCATACAGCTTTACAATTACACTAGTATAAAACTCCACTAACTTCGATATCGAGAAACTGATGTTAATAGGAATAAAATGAGCCGACTTCGTAAGCCTATCAATAATCACCCAAATCAAATTATATCCCCTTGGAGTATTAGGTAATCCTGTTACAAAGCCCATTGAAATGCTATCCCATTTCCATTCTGAAACTTCTAACGGTTGCATCAACCCTGCAGGCTTCTAATGTTCAACTTTTAACTTATGACAAGTTAAACATGCATACACAAACCGAGCCACATCACTCTTCATTCCAGGAAACTAAAAAAATTCTTCAAATCTTGATACATTTTTGTTGCTCCCAGATGAATGCTCAACTTGCTTCTATGACTTTCCTCGAGAATCACTTTCTTCATCTCTGCATCATTAGGAATACAAATTCGATTACGGAATCTCAACACACCTTGCGCATCTAACTTGAAATAAAAATTCTCATATTGATCTATTCTAACCATCGAATCTACCCGTTTCACATCTAACTTCTGAGCTTCTCTGATATTATCTAGAAAATCATTATTAATCTTCAACATTCCTAACATAACATTATCCAATATCACCTTGCAAACTAAGCTCATATCTCTGAACTACTCAATTAATTCCAACTCTTTAACCATCATTGTAGACATATGTAAAGTCTTTCGACTTAACGCATCAGCTACCATATTCACCTTTCCTGAATGATAATTCAAATCGAAATCGTAATCTTTTAACAACTCCAACCATCTTCGTTGTCTCATATTCAATTCCTTCTGATCAAATAAATATTGTAAACTCTTATGGTCGCTAAATAGTTAAAATCTAGAACCATAAAGATAATGCCTCCAGATCTTCAACACAAAAAAACTGCAATAAGCTCTAAATCATGTGTAGGATAGCTCTTTTAATGAGTCCTCAACCACCTTGACGCATAAGCAACTACCTTTTCATTCTGCATAAGCACACCTCCTAAACCCATCTTAGAAGCATCAAAATATACCATAAAAGGTTCTCCTAGATTAGGTAATGTCAGAATTGGATCCGACGTTAATCTTTTCTTTAATTTTATAAAACTTTCATCACAGTGAACATCCCACACAAAAGCTCTACCTTTACAAGTTAACTTAGTTAATGGATGTTCCAACTTAGAAAAACCTTTGATAAACCTTCTATAATAACCAGCTAATCCCAAAAAGCTTATAATCTCGGTAGCCTACTTTTGAGTTTCCCACTGAAACACAACATCTACTTTAGATGGATCTACAACAATGCCACTACCTGAGATAACATGACCAAAAAAACTAATCTCCTTTAACCAAAATTCATACTTAGACAGCTTTGCATACAACTTCTTCTCTTTCAAGACTTGCAATACTATTCTTAAGTGTTTTGCATGCTCTTCTTCCGATTTAGAGTAAATCAAAATGCCGTCAATGAACACCACTACAAACTGATCCAAATAAGTATGAAATATGTGATTCATATACTCCATGAACACTATCGGCGCATTAGTAACACCGAAAGGAATCACCAAATACTCACAATGTCTATAACGCATTCTAAAAGCCGTCTTCTGGATACCCTCATCATTGACTTTAATCTGATGATAACTCCGCCTCAAATCAATCTTACTAAACACTCAAGCACCCACCAATTGATCCATCAAGTCGTCTATTCTCGTAAGCGGATACTTATTCTTAATCTCACTTTATTCAATTTCCTATAATCAACACAAAGCCTCATACTTCCATATTTCTTCTTTACTAGCAACACTAGAGCTCCCCATAGCAATACACTTGGTCTTACAAGTTTCTTTTCAAGTAAATCTTCCAATTGCTTCTATAATTCTGACAATTTAGATGCAGACATTCTGTATGGTGCCATAGAAACAGGTTTGGTACCAGGTACAAGATAAATAGTAAATTTGACTTCTCTCTCTGGCGGTACATGAGGAATTTCATCAGGGAAAACTTCAGGAAATTCATGCACCACTTGCAATTCCTCAATTATAGCTTAATTCTCGACATATAGTGATACCATCAACGAGAACATCTAAGCCTCTTCTTGCATCAACTGCCTCAACTATCTAGCAGAAAATAGACCAGCTTCCTCCTCCTTAGGAGTAGAAAACCTCACTGACTTATTATAACAGTTAATATGAACATTCTTATGTTCTAACCAATTCATACCTAAAATCACATTTAACCCACTCAAAGATAAACAAACTAAATCAACGACAAAGTCTTTATCGAAGATCGACAATGTGCACTTTAAACACACAAAAGAAGTAGTCACTGATCCCTTAGTTGGAGTATCGACGACCATCTCTCCATTCATAGAAGACAACATAAGACCCAATCTTTCAACACAATCAGCAGCAATAAAGCAATGAGTAGAACCAGTATCAATAATAGTAATTAAAGGAGTACTATCAATGAAACATATACCTCTGATGAGTCTGTCCTCATTAGTCGTCTGATTCTCAGCCAAAGCAAACACTTTTCCACTGGTTTGCTCCTTCTTTGGTTTCTGACACTGACTACTAATGTGTCATTCTTCACCACAGTTGAAAAAATCATCTCTTTATGCTTGCACTCAGATATAGCATGTCTCGTCTTACCACAACAGAAACACCTCTTCACCTTAGTAGTACACACGTTGCTCTTATGACTAGGTTTTTCACATTTGAAACAAACTACACCAGCAGGAGCATCTCCCCCACTAGTTCTCTGACCCTGAGAAAATTTATATTTACCTTTACTAGCTGGGGCATCGTAAGGCTTACCACGGTTCTATTGGGCTTACCCCTCTTCTCATTGATGATCTTATAGTGAGCATTATTATCTTCTTCATAGATCCTGCAACTATCAATCAAATCAGAACAGACATGAATCTTCTGGTATCCCACTTCCTTCTTGATCTCTGGGTGCAACCCATTCTCAAACTTGATGCACTTTGAAAACACAGCATTTGGATTGCTATAGTGCAGATAAAACTTAGCCAACTCAGCAAACTTTTTTGCATATTCAACAACCGACATACTCCCTTGATTCAGCTCAAGAAACTCAATTTCCTTCTTACCACGAACATCTTCAGGGAAATACTTCCTCGTAAACTCCATACCAAACACAACCCAAGTGACATTTTCATTAGCGGCTTCCAATTTTTGACAAGTCTCTAGCCACCAGTCATCAGCCTCGACTGCTAGCATGTGAGTACTGTAACGCCCGTAATTTAATTAATTATTTAATTAAATTATTTTTAGAATATTTGTGAAGAAGTGTTATTAAATTGGATTTATTTTATTAAGTGGATAAATAATAATATTAGAGGTATAATATTACTGTTTGGTGAAATAATGTTAGAAGCAAATATTATTTCATGTGGGCCTATATGGCGTGAGTGCAAGTAATAAGGGGGTGTAGGTTTGGAGCCCAATAAGGAATAATATAATAATATTAGGTTATTTTATTATCTGTGAGAAGAATAGAAGGAGGAAGCAGTAAGAAGAGAAAATAAGGATTTGAGGAGAACGTGAAGCTGTTGGAAATAGAAGGAAACGGCAAGAAGGAAGATTCAACCCGGAAATTGTAGAGAGACCTTCAATCCAAGGTAAGGGTGAGGTTCTGACTTTATAATTGGGTTCATGATGTTTGATATGTGGGGTTAGAGGATTGTTGTTTTTGTTCTTGAATTGGATGGTGTATGATGAAGATTTGATGTATTTGAATGAATAATGATGTTATGATATCGTTTGATCGATGTAGTATTATAGGTTAATGTTAGGTGATGATTTATTATGTTTATAATAAGGTTTGTAGGGCTGTAATATGAATTCCCGTAGTGAAATTACAGTAGAAAACGCAGGAATTATGCAGACTGTGGCAGGATGTGTCGACCCCAAATTGGATGAGTCGATACATGAAGGCTGATTGACTGATGATGAGTCGATGCATACAAGGCTTGCGTCGATGCATGATAGTTACGAGACTCAGTATGAGTCGACACGAATAGAGGATGTGTCGATACATGAGTGTGTGAGACTCATGATGAGTCGGCCAGTGTGATGCATGTGTCGATACATGCTGTAATGTAAAGCCAGGATGAGTCGATCCATAAGGAGGATGTGTCGACTCATAGTGAATAGATGAAGCGGGATGAGTCGATCCATAGAGTTTTGTGTCGATACATAATGTCTGATTTTTGACAGAATCAGTTTTTAAGTTGCTGTAACTTGAGTTTTAGGATGCTGTTTGAAGCGTTGATTAGCTAACGCGATGAACTCTATTCTAGAGGATTAAAATGATGAATAAGAAGTGTAATCCTAGTAACTAATTTAGAATTTAGGATTAATTCTCGTGATTGGTCATTGTGCTGATGTTTTGGACATAATGATGAACATGAGATGTTTAGAGGTTGTTGTTAGGATTATGACAGTAGGATTAGTGACAGTAACGATATAAATTAGCAGAATAACAGGATGGCTTACTGTATTATTGATATACAACTGAGTCATTAACGAGATGTGGTTATTAAAGTGGTATTTGATAATTTATGATGAACAAATGACGTTTGATAAATAAGTGATGTTTAATAAATTATTCTGAGATGTTTATGAGATGCTGTAATTGAGATGTTTTGAGATGTTTATGAGATGTTGTTGTTCTGAGATGTTTATGAGATGCTTTAATTGAGATGTTTTGAGATGTTTATGAGATGTTGTTGTTCTGAGATGTTTATGAGATGTTGTTGTTCTGAGATGTTTATGAGTTGTTGTGTTTTGAGATGATTGAGATGTTGATATTACATTCATGAAGAGTCGCATACATTGCATTTTTGAGATGGAGCTTATGCTCGTTGAGATGGCCTGAATTGGCAAATTTTGAGATGAAGGCTATGCCTTGTTGATGCCTCTATTAATTGGCAGATTTTTGAGATGGGAGTTCTGCTCCAATGGTACCACATGTATTTGCATAGTTTTTGAGTCGCATTATATGATTGAATAATGAAATGTATTTGATGTTGATGAATGAGTATATATGTTGTAATTATTGTTGGTTATGAGATGAGAAGTGGTGATATTATTGATCTGATTTAATATATTAATTATCATGCGCTTTATTATATTGTTAGATATCTCACCCCTTTTGTTTGAATGTTGCCCCTATGTTAGTAACGTGCAGGTAATCGCGAGTGAAGGCTGTATACCTTCAATAGTTCGAGTCGGTGTCATTGCTCTGATATGTAACACTCGGGGGGATGAACGCTTACTGATTTTTGATTGTTGATTCTTAGTTGTTGAACCTTAAATTGTTTATTATTAGATAAGAGATGTTTCGAAGTTGCTGTTTTATTTAGAGATGTCATTGAAGAGTTCCGCTGCGTAGTTGTTGAATTATTTTATTAAAGATGCTATGTAGATGGTTCATCCGATGTTTGAAAAAGTGTTTTATATCCATGATGAATGCAATGAATTTGTTAGAAGAATTTGTGACGTCCCAATTCGTTTGTATGAATGAAATTTTATAACTCTGATTTATTTTGCATAATTTGCTTGGGGTAGAATTGGGGTGTTACAAGTACCATATCAAACCTTCTGTGTTGGAGTGCAGTCCATCACATGGAAGATTCTCTCAATCTCTTTCAACCAATCCAACGCTCCGTCAGGATCATACTTACCCTTGAAGGTAGCTGGATTCTCCCTCTGGAAGGTCGCCAAACTACGAGATCCAGCATTCCTGTTAGCGTTCGGCTGATTCTCCATAGCATGCGTCATTGCTTACAAAGCAGCAGCAAATGTAATGTCATTCCTTCCAGCCATCTTAACTTATCACTACAACATAAACAATGGTTAGAGCCCAAGTTAACAATACTCAATTGTTAGACAAAACTACGACTCGACAACTTGGTTGGACGAATAGACTTGCTCTGATACTAACTTGTAACACCCCATTTCTACCCAACGAATTATATAAAATCAGAATTACAAAAATTTCCAACAAACAAATGGAATGCTACAATTTTAACTTAAAATAACGACATTTAACACAAATACATAACACTTTAAACTCGGATGAACCAACAACAATATAAATTAATCTTTTAAAACCAACAACTTTCATAACTACGCAGCGGAATCATAAAATTCGACTTAAAAGAATGTAACATCTTTATCCAACTGAAACAACTCCAAATAACAAGTACTTAACAAAAATAAACTTAAAATTCAACAACTTAAGTAATAACAACGTTAAGCAACAAGCGTTCACCCCCCCCCCCCCCCCCCCCCCCGAGTGTTACGTATCAGAGCAATGACACCGACTCGAACTACTGAAGGTAAACCGCCTTCACTCTGGATTACCTGCACGTTACCAACATATGGATAACATTCAAAAAGAAGGGGTGATATATTGAACAATATAATAGAGTGTATGATAAATAATAGGGTTAATACCTATTTTCACCCCTGACATATGGGGTGTATTTGAAAAACCCCCCTGCAAAAAAAAAAGTTCCAATTGTTACCTTGACAAATTTTAAAAGTTTCAGTTTTTACCTTGAGGATGCCACATCACCTAAAAGGCTGATGTGGCTTATATTTTTGTGGCATCCTCAAGGTAAAAACTGAAACTTTTAAAATTTGTCAAGGTAAAAAATGAAACTTTTAAAATTTGTTAAGGTAACAATTGGAACTTTTTAGGTGATGTGGCATCCTCAAGGTAAAAACTGAAACTTTTAAAATTTGTCAAGGTAACAATTGGAACTTTTTTTTTGGCAGGGGGGTTTTTCAAATACACCCCATATGTCAGGGGTGAAAATAAGTATTAACCCTAAATAATATATTAAAAATAGTTCATACAAAATCACCACTTCGCAACTCTTTAACAACATTAACATCATCAATCCATCCATATAACAACTCAAAATGCAACATGGAATGCGATTTATTTTTATGCACATGCATGTGGTACCAATGGAGAAAAAATCCCAACTTAATAATATTCCAATTAATAGAGGCATCAACAAGGAATAAGCCTTCAAATTTATATTTTTGCCAATCCAGACCAACTTACCGGGCATGAGCTCCAACTTGATATGTGATGTATGCGACAATAACATGCATGTAGTAAAAACAACAACAATAATCCAACAACAACTCAATATAATTCAACATTGGCCATAAGCCTACAACTTAATACTTGCCAATAATTAGAGGCATCTCAACAAGATTCATCAACACCTGCCAATTTGTAATTTATAACAAGCATATAATACAACGTATCAACCAAAATATACTATGATGTCCTGCGTAATTATACGAGCAATTCGACTATATTCGGCTAAGTAGTTTTCTACTAAAATACTAATTTGCTCCCCTACAGTTACTGAAAACTCTACTAAATTACTGGGACTGCTAAACTAAAATAATTATCAAACTCAGCATGCACGGGCGTTAAGAAATAAGGGAGAACTATACGCCCTCGGCATGCACAAGAACCAAGAAAGAATTAACAAATAACATTTTCCCCTCGGCACCACCTTCCGCTTCGTGCAGCTCGACACAAATATTGTACTCCTTGGCACGCTTTACAACCTAATGTCGCTCGACACCCAACACTTGTATTCTCCGACACACCTTGCAGCCTAATGCCACTCAGAGTCTAGCACCAGTGTCCCCCAACACCGCGTGTCTTCAAAAATTTTGCACAGACATCATCGGTTATGTGACGAACATTAACCCAACCCTTCAGTATCCTCCTCGACCACTACTTTCCAGCCAACAACATGGAAGAACACAATGACTTAACAACCACATCAACATAATCCCTAGTTTCGGCCAACCGCTCGGAGTAACACAGCGACTTAACAACCACATCAACAGATGACAATATACATTAACCTATTCATTAATTACACTGGGCACTATGTGGACAATTCATAAATGCTTACAACATGAAAAACGGCCAAGTTCAAGAAATAGATTCTTAATCATACGCATGATAGACATATATACGGCCAATCCTCATATAACATTCATCATAATTCCCATTATAGAGTCAGAACCCCACCCTTACCTGAATTGAAGGTCACTCTACAAATCTTCGACCGTAATCCTTGTCTTGCCTTGCTCGACAATCGTGCTACCTTGCTCCTCTGCGCAGCTTTTCACGGTCAGCACACCAAGACTTTCTATTCTCCAACTAACCAAATTTGTTATATCAGCTTAACTTACGCACCCCCACTTTACTACTTCCAATCAATAAAATAGGCCCAACACAATTATTCTATTATTCTACTAATTCTAACATTATTATTATTATTATTATTATTATTATTAATCAACTAATTAATTAACTAGTAATAATCTAACAACTTATGCCAACAATACACACCATCTTACAACTTCAACGAATATTTTCAAAAATAATTAATTAATTAATGGGCGTTACACGCCGCTTTGAGTAAATACCAAGACATCTTTCATAGTGCAGAATATCTTCACCTGATTACTCCAAGGATCAACGTTATTCTCGTAGATGAGTCAGAGCAAGAGATGCTGAACTTCATGACACATGGAGTCAAAGTCCAGAATTGGATCATTATTGATGTTCCTTATTGCATTCATATTTCAAAGTAATTTGTTTTTTGTTGGTCTTTTCAAAAGTCTTTCACTCTGGCCAAGGTGGAAGTAATGATCGTATGGGCGTGTCTTTTGTTTTGAATTTTAAGATCATTAATAAAATTTGTTTTTGTTTCTAAATTATGTATTTATTTTCTGCTTTTTCTTGGAAAATGGTAATTAGAAAAAACCTTTCGAAATAAATAATAACTGTAAATAAATCTGCATAATCACTAGTTACATGTGTCAGTTTCTAAAATCAATCATAAATCATATGTGTAGATTAACTAAAAAAACCGTTGAGTGCAATGACCCTACATCCTCTCCCAACTTTGAACATCCTTTGTATGTGGCTGAAGAAGAAGAATACGATGAAATTCCAGAAGAGGTTTCACGGTTGCTTGAGCATGAGGAAAATACCATTCAGCCGTATAAAGATTTGTTGGAGACGATTAACTTAGGTTCAGAGGAACATCCAAAAGAAGTCAAGATTGGAGCACTGCTTCATCCTGAGGTGAAGAGAAGGTTGATTGAGTTGCCGAAATAGTATGTGGATATCTTTTCTTGGTCTTATCAAGATATGCTTGGTTTATATACTAATATTGTGGAACATTATTTGCCGCTAAAGTCAGAATGTCCACCAGTCAAGTAGAAGCTGCAAATAACTCATCCTGACATGGAAGTGAAGATTAAAGAAGAGGTTTTGAAGCATATTGATGCTGGTTTTCTTGTGACCTCAGTGTACCCTCAATGGATTACCAATATTGTTCCAGTATCAAAGAAAGACGGAAAAGTTTGCATGTGCGTTGATTATAGAGATTTAAATAAAGCAAATCAATAATATGATTTCCCATTACCATATATTGATATGTTGGTAGATAGTACGACAAAATTCAAAGTGTTCTCGTTCATGGATGGATTTTCCAGATACAATTAAATTAGTATTACTCTTGAGGACATGGAAAAAACAACGTTTATCACACCCTGGGGAACATTCTGTTACAAAGTGATGCCCTTCGGGTTGAAGAACGCTAGTGCAATATACTAGAGGGCTGTGAAAACCTTATTCTATGATCTGATGCATAAAGAAATTGAGGTATATGTTATTGATATGATCGCCAAATCTCAGACTAAGGAAGGGAATATAGAAGACTTGTTGAAATTGTTTCTGCGTTTGAGGAAATATCATCTCCGCTTGAATCCAAATAAGTGTACTTTTGGTGTTTGTTCTGGAAAATTGCTAGGTTTCGTTGTCATCCAAAAAGGAATTAAAATTGATCCGAATAAAGTTAAGGCAATTCAAGAAATATATGCACCAAGAACTGAAAAGCAAGTTAGAGGCTTCCTTGGACGTTTGAATTACATTTCCAAATTTATTTCTCATATGACTACAACATGTGAGCCAATCTTCAAGTTGTTAAATAAGGATCAAGGTTGTGTGTGAGCGAATGATTTCCAAAGGTAACTTGAAAGCATTAAAGAGTATATAATTGAGCCTCCTACCTTGCTCTCTCCCGTTGAAGGAAGACCATTGATTATGTATTTGTCTGTCTTGGATAACTCCATGGGCTGTATTTTGGGACAACAAGATGAAACAGGAAGAAAAGAATATGTCATTTATCATCTGAGCAAGAAGTTCACTGACTGTGAGACACGATATTCTATGCTAGAAAAAACATGTTGTGCTTTGGCCTGGGTGGCAAAGCGATTACGACAATATATGTTGAATCATACTACTAGGTTGATTTCCAAAGTGGATCCAATTAAGTATATTTTTAAAAGACTGCTCTTACTTGAAGAATTTCCTGTTGGCAGATGTTGTTGTCCTAATATGATATTGAATACTATACGCAAAAGGCTATAAAAGGAAGTGTGTTGATGGAGTACCTTGCTCGCCAACCGGTGGATGATTATCAGTTAATTAAGTATGATTTCCCTAATGAGGATATGATGTATTTGAAAGTAAAAAATGGTGATGAACCTTTTCCTGAGGAAGGTCCTGATCCTGAATCCCAATGGGGCATGGTGTTTGATGGAGCTATAAATGCTTATGGAAAAGAAATTGGTGTTGTGATTATCACTCGCCATGGGTCACACATCCCTTTTACTACAAGGTTGGCATTTGATTGTACCAATAATATGGCAGAGTATGAAGCTTGTATCATGGGTCTTAAAGAGGATATAAATCTCAGAATCAAAATTCTTGACATATATGGTGATTAAGCTTTGGTAATAAATCAAATCAAAGGAGAATGGGAGACTCGTCACATTAGCTTGATTCCCTACAAGGATTATGCATGAAGATTGTTACCTCTCTTCAATAAAGTTGAATTTCATCATATTCCCAGAGATGAGAATCAGATGGCCAATGCTTTAGCCACTTTGGTTTCCATGTATCAAGTGAATGATTGGAACGGTGTACCTCGGATCACTGTTTGGTGTCTTGATAGACCAGCTCATGTGTTTACTACAGAGGGGACGTCAGATGAAAAACCTTGGTATTATGATATCAAGCACTTTCTTCATACTCAAGAATACCCAGTCGATGCGTCGAATAAAGATAGAAAGACATTGAGAAGGTTTGTAGGTAGATTTTTCCTCAATGAAGATGTGTTATACAAAAGAAATTATGACATGGTCTTGCTCAAATGCATGGATAGACACGAAGCAGCCATGTTGATGCAGGAGATCTGTGAAGGTTCCTTTGGTACCCATGCCAATGGACACTCGATGGAAAAGAAGATGCTTGGGGAAGGTTACTATTGGTTGACGATGGAATCTGACTTTTACAAGTTTGTAGTGCCATAAATGTCAGATTTATGCTGACAAAATTCATGTGCCTCCGACGCTTCTCAATGTTATTTCATCCCCATGTCCTTTTTCTATGTGGGGTATTGATATGATTGGAATGATTGAACCCAAGGAGTCGAATGGACATCGTTTCATCTTAGTGGCAATTGACTGCTTCACCAAGTGGGTGGAAGCAACTTCCTATGCTAACGTCACCAAGAAAGTGGTAGTACGCTTTATCAAGAACAATCTTATATGTCGGTATGGTGTGCCAAGCAGGATTATCACTAAAAATGGCTTAAATTTGAATAAATAAATGATTACAGAACTTTATGAAGAATTCAGGATTGTCTATCACAATCTGTCTCCTTACAAGCCTAAGATGAATGAGGTTGTTGAAGCTGCTAACAAAAACATTAAGAAGATAATCCAGAAGATGTTTGTTACCTATAAGGATTGGCATGAGATGCTCCCTTTTACTTTGGATACGTATCATACATATATATGAATTTCAACAGGGGCAACCCCATTCTCTATTGTGTATGGTATAGAAGCAATTCTCCCCATTGAAGTTGAGATTCCCTTTTTGCGTGTAATAATGGAAACCAAGTTGTCAGAGGCTGAATGGGTCCAGAACAGGTTTGACCAGTTAAATTTAATTGAAGAAAAGAGAATGACGGTCTTGTGTCATGGTCAGCTATATCAGAAAAGAATGAAGAAAGCTTCTGATAAGAAGGTCAAGCCTCGTGAATTCAGAGAAGGCGAACTCGTGCTCAGAAAGATCATGTCTTTTAACGCCGATTCTAGGGTCAAGTGGACTCCCAATTATGAAGGCTCATATGTTGTCACGAAAGCCTTCTCTAGAGGTGAATTGATTCATTAAACTATGGATGATGAGGAGTTCCCACGTTCTACGAATGTTGATGCAGTCAAGAAATACTTTGCCTAAATAAATAAAAGAATAGCTCGCTAAGTTGAAAACCCGAAAGGGTGGCTTAGGCAAAAAAAGCTGAAAACCTGAAAGGGTGGTCTAGGCAAAAGTTAGAGACAAAAATATAATAAAATTTTCCCGGTAGGTTGAAAACCCACGAGGGCAACCTAGGAAAAAGGTAGGGATTTCCTCGCAAGTAACTGCGTCAGACAAGACTTGATCCGTGAAGAAACAATCTTCTCAGATTCTCATCACACTTCAACTGAAGCCTCTGCTAAGGAGATTAAATTTATTAGGGAGAATAATGGTCATTGTATTTCAATGTATCTTTTCCATATATTTACCATTTTCCAAAATTTGTAATCATCCATGGAGTCACGCCATTTGTAGACTACCATTCTATTAATAAAGTTTGAGCATTTATCCAATTCTTTGTAGTTCTTGTTTTATTTTGTTTACAAAAAGAATTTGCAAATTACTTTTTACTTTAAGTTTTGTGATTCAAATGGAACAAAAGTAATGATTCCAAGGATGGACGAACTTCGAAGTTTTAAAAATATTTCCCAAGAGATACCCAAGGATTACTCTTGCTGATATGCGCATGATCCTCTTGTGTTTCATCCCTTGGATAGTTGGATTTAATACCAATCGATATATGGTGCAATGTTGGGCCTGTAATCCTATTTTCCCATGTTAAGTATTTGTTAATATTTTTCTCCAGGTTGATTATTTGGTTTTGGGTTTGCTCGGTTTGACGCCTTTATCCTAGATTCTCCAGTCAGGACTTGACGCAAATTTTTTTCCATTTGGGTAGCAATACAAGGGCAATATCTTTTCTAACAAGTGTTGAGACAACTGTCATATTTTTGGGTTTTCTCTCGCCAAGTGCTGAATTTGATTTAAAATCCCCATAATTTTGACTTCATGTTGTGTTGTTAACTTCTAAGATCCCCAATTGAAGCAAAGATGATGCTTCTCTCTAAAGTTGTTATCCCCATGAATTTTCATAATTTCTCCCCGGATAAGTTTTCACAACCATTACTCTTGATATTGAAGATTGTATTTGGGATCCCCTCGACGATGTGGAATTGTTTTCCCTAGTGAAGTCAATACGGAATCCCCAGTTAAAGTCTAGACGATATGGTTTTTCCTTCCTTAGTAAAATCTGTATGATATTCATGGTGAAATATGGAGGAAGACGTTATAACCACACAACTGTATTGGTTTATTATTATCAGATTATGCTGTGATTATTTTTAAGCCATGTTTCTTCCCAGTGGGGTTGAGCCATGAAATAGGACCTTGTTTCCTCAGTTGGTGCTTACTCTCTTATGGAATCCTCATCTTGGATGTGATTTAGCCGAGTGTTGACTTTACCCAAGTTGGTTTTGTCTGGTTATTCTTAGTGCAGTGTGTTTGTTTTGTTAGTATATACATAATAACATTCATACATTCATCATGCATAGCTGAATTAAAATTCATTGCTCATTTGCATTCATTGATGTTTTTGTTAGCATATTTTCCTCTTTGCATAGTTATGTTACACTCTCTCCAATAGAGTGTCAACCTTAAGTAGAAAGTGTATATCCTTTTCAATTTCTCCAATGACTTATCCCTCGTGGAAGAATTTTGCTTTAGCCTTCCTATTAAGCTCATTATATGGATGGAATATGATCTCCATATGAGCTTATTCCTTATTGGGTGGCGTCTTTGTTGACTGCTTCACTCCAAATTGTTCCTGGTTTGAATCTATGGTCCCCAATAATAATATTATTCTGATTTTTGTAGGATTTGAGCCCTAGATTGAGAATGTACATTTATTTTGCACGAGAAGACTTTATCACCTCAGCAGGAATGTATTGGCACTTCCCAAGAAAGCCAAGATTTATTTCCCTGGAGCATTATTGCAATCTTCTTCGTAAGCAGCAAGTAGCAGGTCCCTTTATTTGAGAAACATGTTCTTCCCCAGTAAGTCTGTTAATGGCAGAGAATATTTTTACTCTGATGGATGGTAGTGTCTTCATTATGGGAGATAGTTCGTTGTTAAGATGTTTTACTCCGATGGATGGTAGTATCTTCATTAAGGGAGATAGTTCATTGTTTATATATTTTACTCTGATGGATGGTAGTCTCTTCATTAAGGGAGATAGTTAATTGTTTAGGTTCTACTCCAATGAATAGTAGTCTATTCATTAAGGTATATAGTTCATTGTTGAGATGTTTTACTCTGATGGATGGTAGTCCCTTCGTTAAGGGAGATAGTTCATTGTTGAGGCTCTACTCCAATGAATGGTAGTCTCTTCATTAAGGGAGATAGGTCGTTGTTGAGATGTTTTACTATGATGGATGTAGTCTCTTAATTAAGGGAGACAGTTTTTGTTGAGGTTCTACTCCAATGAATGGTAGTCTCTTCATTAAGGGAGATAGTTCATTGTTGAGATGTTTTACTCTGATGGATGTTAGTCTCTTTGGTAAGGGAGATAGTTTGTTGTTGAGGTTCTACTCCAATGAATGGTAGTCTCTTTGTTAAGGGAAATAGTTTGTTGTTAAGATGTTTTACTTCGATGGATGGTAGTCTCTTTGTTAAGGGAGATAGTTCAGTGTTGAGGTTCACTTTGATCTAAAGAGGTTAAGTTGTTCCCAACCATGAGTTGTTACCGACCCTAATATTGGTATTTACTAGTATTATCTTACCGCTTCTATTTGTATCCTTCGGGTTGTTAATTTCTGATCCCGTGTGAGTTAATGTTACTCTCTTTTTGCTATCCCCTCTAGGAGTGGGTAGTTCAAAGTTATCTGTCGTTTGTTGTCATCCATTGCTTTTTCCTTATTATTTGAGTTAGTGATGCCTTATATCCTCTTTAGACTTTACCCCATTATAGTTGAGTCTTATGTTCCCCAGTGATCTATTTTCCTGGTTGGACTCTCTTTTTGATCTATTGTTTTATCTTCTGCTTACCCATTGGTGTTCTATGTCACCTTCGGAGTTGTTTGTTTGCATTCATGATCATAAGCATCTGATGGTATCTTAGGGCCAAAAATAGGATTTGTTTTGTATTTAAGTATCTTCAATTGCATTAAGACGAAGATTTTAACCTTCATATCTCTGGATAGAAGACACCTAAATAAGGGCAGTTGTTATACCCCAATTTCCCCCCATAAGATTTCTCATCATCTCATGTCACAATACATCAAGACACACACATTAGGGTTATTTTTCTCTTTATCCTATCTTTAAATACTCTTGAGAGATTACCAAGAACCTTGAATTGTGTATCTTGTACATTTTTTCTTTTAACTAATATCAATATGTGTATATATGTTTCTTTGGATGTTGATATTGTAGGTGATCACAATTGCATTCACCTCACCATCTAATCTAGGGTTTGAGGGGTGATTCTCAATCAAATGATTCTCTAATGGATTGCAAAAGCTCAATCTTCAAGTTCATGACTACTAAATCAAAGATTTGTGGTTCAAGGAGATCTCTCACTTTATTTAGGTCAAGACCTCCTCAAAGTTGGTGGTGGAATTGATCAAGAAGATTTATAGGTTCATGTGTTTATTTCCATACCTTATTCAATAAGCTTCATTGAGACTTAATCTCCATATTTGAGTTTGCTTCAAGACAACACCATTTCAAGGCCTTCTATGATTCATCATGCTTAATTTTACAAAAAGTCCAAAAAGATTCAAGGTTCATTCAACAAGTTTGACCTAATTGAGAAAATACCAGAATCAGTGATCACAAGTGCAAAGTTCTCTCAATTTTCAATATTTGGAGTTGGTTCTTTTTACTATGAATTCTTATCATCATCTACAACAGCCTATGTTTTCACATGATAAGATCCAATTGTGCAAGAAAAATCATCAAAAGTTGAAAGGGGTTTCAAGTCATTTTGACACTCTCTGAGCTAGGGTGTGTTGACTTTCAAGGGCCATATCTTGCTCATTTTTTGAGATTTTTGGTTGACTCTAAAGCCGTGATTTTCTTTAAAGGGTCCTTAACAAGCTCTCTTCATAAGTCTAAGGCTAATTTTTAATGGAATATCACTAAAAATTGAGAAAGATTACAAGTCTCCTTGAAAGGACTTTGAATTCTAGGGTTTGACTTCAAATGATCATAAATTGTTCAATTTTTATCTCCTTGAACCCATTATTTTTCCACAATAATATTTACAATGTGAACTTCACCTTTTATTTTATGTGCAAAGCTTGAAAATGGTTAGAAGATACCTTAAGAGCTCAAAAGATTATATGTCATTTCATGGATTTTCATCAACTTCACAAGGTCATAACTCTCTCATTTTTTGGAGTTTTTGAATTATTAAAGTTTCAAAATTCTCTTTGAGAGGTCTACTTCATGTCATCTTCAGATATCAAGACCAAATTTTGAGTGCAAGGTCATTTAATTTTGAAGAACATTATAGGTCATTTTGAAGTTCAACACTTAGAATTTTTCTAAGTACAAAACATTCGTGTGTTTTTCACAAATTCAATTGGACATAAATTTCAGCTCAATTATCAAAATGATGTCTTTCTTTTCACTTTATTTGAACTGTTTTAATTGTTTAAAAATATTTTTCTTGATTTTTAAATTCTAGAAAAAATATGGAAGGATCTAATGACCTCTTGAAAAATATTGGTGACCTCATTTTATTTTTATTTATGATTTTACTATATTTTTACAAATTTTGCTTTATTTTTCTTATTTCTTTATATTTTAAAAATAGTTTCTGACTTTAAAAAATTCTACAAAATTTTGTCAACACTTGTTGACTCATGTTTGACTTATGATATTTTTTTAGGATTTTTATTTGGTGTTTTAATACATTTTGTATATTTTACCAATTAGTTTCCTTTATTAATCATTTAAATATTGTTTTATTGAATATTATTTTATTATCTTTGTTTGGTCCTGATTTGGGTGTTATTTTGAGACAAGTTCCTCAACCTCATTGGATCTTGGGTGTTGATAGGTTGAAAAACCAAATCTACCAAAATGGATGAATTATGTTGATGATATTTGAAACCTTAATTTCATCTGATACATCCTCTCTCTCTTCATCTTATCCCTTTCTGACTTGTGCTACATGTTGTTGGAGAATAATATACATATCATTTATCTAACATGTGGTAATTAAATTGTTATTGGTCGGCCTCAAAATATGTGTGACTTCTACATAAGTTCACTTACGATTGTTTAACGTAGCACTAAATTTGTCTAGATTCGAGAAATGATCATTCATGGCCCAAACCTATGTTTGTAAGCCCAATTATGTTAATTTGAAACCTTTGATCCAATAACCTTGAGGTTCATTGTTAGGAGGCTTTTATCTTATCAATCCTCTAATGAACTTTTATGAATTTTGGTCTAAGTGGATCATTTAAACATCATTAATTATATATGCTTGCCTTGAGTACTTAAAATGAATGATATACTTGATAAAAAGCAATGAAACTTATTGTTGAGAGGCTTTGATTTTATCAATTTTATAATGAGTTTTCAAATGCTAGTTTCAAGATGGTCATTCAACTTACCTCTAACTTCTAATTCATTAACAATTGACTTTACTTTGTGCTTTTACTTTATGCTCTTTATTTTACGCCTTTACTATTATACGCCATTTATTTTAGCATTTACATTTCACACTATTTTCATTTTTTGTTCACTTGAGCATTTATCTTTATGTCATTTTATTTTGCTCACTTGAGCATTTATCTTTATGTCATTTTTATTTTGCTCACTAGAGCTTTTATTTTATCTTTATAGATACTTAATAACCAACTTAAACAATGAAAAAACCTTAAGATTACTTGGACCATTTGGTTACTATCCTTGGCATAATGGAGTTGTGGACCTCTTAGACTTAGGATTAGAAGCCTTGATTACCCTTGGGACCTTGTGACTCTGTTGTTATTTTGTCTGGAGTTCTTGGAGTTTACCCCAAGACATTGGGTTGATTTTCTTTGTGTGCGTGTTATTCTGATTATGTGCTTTGTCTGTGATTGAGAATTCCTTTATATATAGCCGTTACTCTACCCAAATTTTGTGAAGAATTAATCCATCTGAAGTTTGGTATTCCTAATAGGTTTAGTATTTTTTGCTTGCTTGATTTTAATCTAAAGGATGAGAATTCTACATTGACTCTTTATGTCAAGTGTTGGCTTCTTGTTGGTTAGATCATTCTTTTCATTAGCTTTTATCTTATACTTTAGGATAGTCCCTTCATCTCCTCTCATCTTCTTCAATTTCAAAATCTTCTCCATCTTTTTCAAAACCCATCTCGTTTTCTACTTGAATTGCTTTCATAATAAACTTGGACTTAGGTCCATGCATTTTCAAAAATATTTTCTTAATCAAACTTTAACCAATTTGATCATACTTTGACATTTTTTGTGAGAAGACTAAAATTCAATTAACCTCATTTAAACTATTTTGCCACTTTGTATTTTTACTTTAAACTTTTTCTCAAAAGATTAGACTCTTATCGATATAGTGATGCGAGCTACTATACTTCTACGATATGTAGTAAAGTGAGATATTTTCCACTTGGGTATTGAGTGAGGCTTTGGTGATTTTAAAATCTAAATTATATCCTCCACTTTGAGATATGCAAATTCTCCTTTCTCATAATCGTGGGTAGTAAGTATGTTTTCCACTCGGATATGACGATGATGTCTCTTCTCTTAAAATTAACCAACACACTTGTGTTTTAAAATTTTTGAGGTGAACTATGAGTACCCTGATCCCCTATTACACAGAAGGTGGTACGTAAGAACTAAAGCTTCACAATTGCGGCGGATGCAAAAATTATAAAAAAATATTTATTTTCTCCTCTCCACCATATATTTTTGTATACACCTTTTATAGCCAAAATACACAAATTTTCAAAGAGGTTCCTGCGGAGTATCATAGATGTTTAGGGTGCTAATACTTTCCCTTTGCATAACCAACCCCCGTACCTAGATTCTCTTCGCCTCTATTTTGAATTTATTCACACTTTTCTCATTTCCTTTGGAAACAATAAAGCATCGTGACAATTTTTATTTGATCTGTGCGAGTCAAGTCAATCTAATGACTAAGTCTCAACATTCCTAATATTTATAATTTAATTAAATTCAGTTCATTATCTCCAATAAATAATTAATAATTGTTATTTAAAAAAAATTGTTGCATTAAACTATAAAATTGATAATTATTAAAAAATTGTTTGTCATAAATTTTTTTATAAATAAATGACAAAAATTAATATTACAATAACTTGCAAATATATATATATATATATATATATATATATATATATATATATATATATATATATATATATATATATATATATATATATATATATATATATATATATATATATATATATATATATTATAGTTTTTCAATTTTTCAATATATATTACCATTCCCACTGGATCACAAACAGACGCTGGGCTGTTTGAGCCTTTCATTTTTGCTATTTCTCACCCCCTTTATTACTTGTTACTACAGGCCCATTTTATTTCTTTTTTTTTATTTTAATTAACTTTCTTTTCTAATTTTTTTTTCATTTTAATCAGAAAAAATCATAAAAATGATAAATAAAATTAGATTTAGGTTTTTAATTAACTATTTTAATTTTTGACAAATAAAATTTATTTTATTTTAATCACCTTGATTTTATTTTATTAAGACTAGGTTTTTATACTTCAATTATTTTTCTAAACAAAAACAAATACAAAAATATTTTCTAAATACTTAGATTTCTTTAAGTCTTACTTAATTAATTTAATTTTCATAAATAAAATTAATCAATTTAATTATACTTTGTTTTATTTTAAATATTAATATTGTAATTAAATTAGGATTAGGTCTACTTTTTATCTCACATTGCAAATATTTTTTAAACAAAGAAATAACAAAATATTTTCTTAAAATACTTAGAACTTTTTAGGGTTTTTACATCTTCCCTCTTTCTATCTCCGCGCATTTGTTTATTTTTCGCATTAATACAATTATGTAACTATCAAAAGTTTGTAATAGATAATTAGGGTTTATTGCTTTTCTCCCTCATTCATAAATTTGTACCCCCATCCCCGAAGCATTATAATAGCATAGGGCATTTCATTTCCGCAATTTACCGCTTTCCTTATTATTGTTAGTAATTAGGGTTTATATGGAAAGACTTAAAATCAATCATTAGAAAATCTAATCTCGAGAAAAATACTTGAAATCAAAACACTTTGCACACACGTACCTCTAGGGTAACCTCACTTGTTGCCTCGGATTTAAACAATCATGTCCCTCGAACATAGAACGCTTTAAGCAAAGACCCTCGATTAAAAATCATTGTCCCTCGATGACCCTTTGATGTTGCCTTTGGTAAACGATCTTAGTCCCTTACAAAAATTGTTAAAACGTCTTACAAGTTGTCTTCTATGATTGTATGATGACCCACACTTGTCCCTCACATCCAATCATAGGGATTCCTACTAACTAATGATAGGATAGCACTATCTAAAGGAGGAGGAAAATAACAAAGACTTTTTGAGTAGGTAGATCACTTGTAATCGCTTGCTCACAAACTAAAACAATCTTTACACTTCACACTTTCAAAACAACTACCTTCAAAATGCTTTATAAACACTCTTGAGGACTGATACAAGGGTTATTATAAAGAAAATTGCCTTACATTGGCATGTTTAAAACATCCTATCACAAAACAACACTCTCCTTCATATATATTTTCAAAACAAATATTTTATATACATTCTCAACGACACAAAAATCATTACAAAATTGCCACACTTTGGCGTTTTCAAAATATTTTCAAACATACACAAACACAAAGCATTTTAAAGTGAGCTAGCAATTAAAAGACCATAGATAACTACAAATGAAAAGGGTGCTAACACCTTTCCTTTTCATAACCTACCCCCCGAACTCAAGAAAATTCTCAAAGGTCTTTCCTGTTCTTTTGACCCTTTCCTTTATGAGATAAAAGAAAAGTCGGTGGCGACTCTTGCTATCCGCAACATTTGCGATAAAACGCAAAACCCAAAATTCAGTTCTCCCACCGTATTACACCTGGGTTGAGCAGAGATCTGGTCAAATTGAAGTTGTCTATAAAGGATGGCAAGAAGCCCATCAAGCAGACTCCAAGGAGATTCGCGCCATAAATTCTTTTGAAGATAAAGGAAGAGATCGAAAGACTCCTCCGTTGCAAATTCATCAAGATTACAAGGTATATCAAATGGATTGCAAAAATAGTACATGTCATTAAAAAGAATGGATCCTTAAGGGTCTGCATAGATTTTCCTGATTTAAATTCTGTAACCCCAAATGATGAATATCCAATGTCTGTGGCAGTAATGTTGATTGATTCAGCTGCATGCTCTGAGTATCTGAGCATGCTTGATGGATACTCTGGGTACAATCATATTTTCATTACCAAGGAAGATATACCCAAAACAACTTTTCGATGCCCAGAGGCATTAGGTACCTATGAATGGGTGGTTATGCCTTTTAGATTAAAGAATGTTGGGGAAACTTACCAAAGGGCAATGCATTCAATATTTCATGATTTCATTGAGACTTTCATGCATGTTTACATTGATGACATAGTTGTAAAATCTGTGTCAGATGAAAGTCATTTGGATCGTCTTCAACAATCATTCGAAAGAATAAGGAAAAATAGGTTGAAGATGAATCCCCTTAAATGTGACTTTTTTGTGCAGGCATGTGATTTCCCGGGCTTTGTGGTCCATAAGAAGGGAATAAAGATTAACGAAAACAAGACGAAGTCCATAATGGAAGCAAAAGCGCCATCAATAAAGAAAGAGTTGCAATCTTTACTTAGGAAGATAAATTTCTTGAGAAGATTCATCTCAAACTTAAGTGGACACACTCATGCCTTCTCTCCTCTTCTAAGTTTGAAATAGGTAAGCTTTGAATGTAGGTAAGAAAATCAAGAGGCATTCGACAAGATCAAGCAATATCTTGTTCAGCCTCCATTGTTGGCACCACATTGTAGGAATAGATGTGTGTGATTATACATATATGCATCTGATGTAACAATAGGAAGTATGCTTTCTCAAGAGGATGAGATTGGAATCGAAAGAGTTATTTACTATCTTAGTTGAGTACTTAATGATGTAGAGACTAGGTATAATATTGTAGAAAAGTTATGTCTTTGTTTATACTTTTCTTGTACAAAGTTGAAATATTATATAAAACTAGTTGACGTGTACTTTTCATCTCATTTTGATATCATTAAGGATATGCTTTCAAAGCCAATACTGCATAGTCGAATGGGAAAATGGGCACTTTCCCTAACTGAGTATTTCTTAACTTTCATGCCCTTAAAGGCTATGAAAGAGCAAGTAGTCTTAGACTTTATTGTGTACCATGCAATGGTCGAAGTTCCTCAGAATTATGTAGAATTAGAACCTTGGAAATTATTCTTCGATGGTTCTACTCATCAAGATGGAACTGGAGTTAGAGTTTTTATTATTTCTCCTGACAAAATTCCAACAAAATTCAAGTATAAAATCGGAGGTCCCCATTTTTTGAATAACGAAGCTGAATATGAGGCTTTGATAACAGGACTTAAAGTCTTGTTGGAATTAGGGGTAACTAGAGTCGAAATAAAAGGTGACTCTGAACTGGTGATTAAGAAAATAACCAAGGAGTACAAGTGTATAAAGGAAAATCTAATAATGTACTTCATCATCGTAAATAGGCTGCTTCGAAAATTTGAATATGTGGATATCAAGCGTATTCCTAGATTAAAGAATCAATAAGCCAATGACTTAGCACAAGTAGCCTCAGGATACAAAGTATCGAAAGAAAAATTAGTATATGTAATTGAAGTGTGAGGTAAGGTGATAGCTACCAAATGTTCCCCTTTAGATCTGGAAAACTCAAGCTTGGGATATACAAACAAAGAAAGTTTCAAAGTCCTAGCCATCAATAGTTTGGCAGACGTAGATTGGAGAAGTCCAATAATAGATTACCTAAAAAATCCTTCAGCAAATGCAGAAAGGAAGGTTAAGTATCATGCACTAAGTTATATGTTGATGGGAAATGAATTATTTAAGAAAACACCAGAAGGATTCTTACTCAAATGTTTAAGAGAAAGTGAAGCATATTGGGCATGTGGATTTTGTTTCGATAAGGTATGTATTGGGCCACCATGTTTAAAGATTGTATAGATTTTCCAAATGGATGTCAGATATTCCAAATTCATGCAGGCATTCAACATGTATTTAGTGAAGCCAGCATGTTCAACCTTGAAATTAATGGTGTTTGTCGCTTGCTCGGTAGGGTCAAAGGTTTCTCCAGTGGGTCGAAGCCTAGTTATAGCAGCAACATCAAACAAAGTGAGAGTAACCATTCCACAAGGAAGGTGAAAGGTATTATAGGTACCATCCCATAAATATAAATATTCCACCAACATGTGTTGGCAATATCTTGGCCCAACTTTTGACAGTTGGATTAAGTCGAAAATACCCATGTCTTTCCAAACATGAGATTTCTTCTATTTGAATTTAACTAGCCAATCAAGATATTGTTTACTATCTTTTATTGGGCATGACCTAAAGGGCCTAAAGGAATAGGTCATATAATTCAGATGAAAAGGTTTTTCAACATTTTCAGAAATTGAAAGGGATTCTTCTTGAACGGTTTCTACAGTGGGTTCCTTAGGGTTTGTGCTATAATTTTCATCTACATTTTTTTTGGTAGTAATATTACTCGTTATGGGTTTGGTTCCATGATATATAGGGGAAATTCTATAAACTTCTTCAGATCATTAACATGGACTATAGGGCCCATATATCCTAGGGTTTTGTTAGCAAGAGTAAAAGGAATTATTACCTGAGATGTGTAGATATATTGTTGTTCAATATAAAGTATTGGCGATGAAACAAACTCTTGATATCCAGAAAGAATGGGTTTGTGACTTGTTGAATAAGAGCGAAGGCAGCATCCTTAGTGTTCGTTGCGTCTTTGCCAAATTTGTTACTCTTCTTTATGGGAGCCATTGTTAAAAAAGTTTGAAGGTGAACGTTGAATTTCAGAGGAAAAAGATGAAAGAAGTTCACATTTTTTCTGAGATAAAAAAAAATGAGAGTGAAAAAGTCTTTTTTAATGAAAGAGATATTTATAGTAAGCAAACGGTTTAGTTTCATTTTTTCAAATAAAAATATAGTGGGGCACGTGTTGGTGTCTAATAAGCTAACCAGGTGGTGGTTTTTTAGGGAAACCATGTTTTAAACCTACTTTAGTATAGCAATGATGGAAACTGAATTATGCACGTCTCAATGGGACATTTGGATAGATGGTCATTATGACCATGACATCACAATAGTAATAGTCATCATGAAGCAACTTTTGCATCGAAATGGGAAGGTTTTGCAAAAAAATGTCTATTTCTCTAAGTATTTCGAAATACACATTTTTGGGGGGTAATTTGTTAGTTGAGAATTTCGATGACATCTGATATTGAGGAAAAGGAAGAAATCAAAATAAATTTAGCTTTGGAAAAGAATATGAGAATATTTCATATGGTTTTCGAATGACCAAACTATAGATAACTTGGTTACATTTAAATGATTCACGAAAGTTCTACTTTTGCGGAATATAAGGAATTTAAGGGAATGTGAAGATTCAAATTTGAAACATTTTGACACATCAGGTTTTTGTTTTGGCGCTTCGAATTAAACAAGAATTTGAATTCAAATGGTTTGGTCTTATCCAGATGGTCGCGTGGAGGTCTAACAATTTGAAGAAGCATGTAAGACTTGAACGTGACACTTTTGTAGAGAAATACTGTTAGGGTCGAATTAGTATAAATATGGATTTTGTATTACGATTCAGGGTGTTCACTTTGTAAAAATTACTCATATAAACTCGAAGTACCAGTGTTAGAGAAAATAGTCATTGAGAATGTACGTATAGAAACATCATTTTTTACATTCAAAGTCATTCGCATTAAATCATGTCTTTTATTTTAGTTTAAGATTTCAGTCAAATCCTTTACATTTCCAGTTTTACTTTAAACCCCTTTACCTTTGTCTTCAAGCCTTTATCTTTACTTTTACTTTTGTTATATTGTATTTTTGACATAGAACAAATACTCAAAAAGATTAAAACAAAAATACTATTTGACACATGTTCTAGGATCAATCTAGTCGATCCTGCGAGTAACTAGAAATTATCTTTGTTTTTGGAGGACTAGCGGTTGTTTACCAAATTTCACGATAAACAATGGCATGAAGAATTATTAAGTTATCAATACATTAGCTCACATGTTTTCTTTAAAAACAAATATTTATTTTAAGAAAAAAAAAGGATTTGATTAGTGTATACTAGTGATAAATTTATGATATAACTATTAAGGAATCAGTCAATATAAGAGTCTATATGATATAAACAATGAGAAAGTCAAATGTTTATATTTTATGTCCTACTATTTATGCACTGTAATTGTTATCATTGTTTGTCTTGTACAAATTATCAATTGGGTTCTTTTAGTAGTTAGTTTTTAAATATAATTAGGATGATATGTGTTATTTATTTATTTTGATACATTTTTTATTGTGTTTGATTCTATTTCATTATGTTTTTCTTGTAATTGGACTTAAGACATATTGAAGTTCTATTATGTGTTGTTAAAATATATCTTTTGAGGAACTCTTTGGTAAAAAAATTTTTTTTTGTAAATTATGTAATAAATTAAATTGTAAATAAAAAACAAAAAAATTGGCAGGCCAGACCGCCAACCTGCCAACTTGTTAGTAAATAGAGCAGACTTGACTTTTGAGCTCAGACATCTAAGTTGGTCCGCCCCACCTCGCTTTTGGATAGACTTAAACGGGGCACGTCTAAATGGGGCGGGGCCCCACTTTGTCACCCCTATTCATAATGCATGATAAGTCAATAACTGAAAATGAAACGCAAATTAAATATAAATGCAAGGACTATTAATTAAAATTTACAACTTACCTTAAGGTCCAACTTTAAAGTCATGCAACCAATTACGTATACAAATTAAAGCTTATACAATTTTAGGGAGTAAGCAGTTCCTATACTTATGCAAAATACGACCTCTGATGTTAAATGAAGATTCAAAAGTCACTATTGTGATCAGAATGATTAAAATGTCACAAGTTTTTACAGTAAGTTACAGAAATTGAACATTATTTAATTTCCAATATTGAGAATATCTACATCATCATCCATACATTTTTCATCCAAGTGTATTCCAAGCTCGGACTTGCCATCATTTGAAATCTTTTGTATCTTTTCTTGATGGTATTCCTAGAATTAGACATTAAAAAAACTATTCAAATTATGTTTGGATAAAAAAATGAAGTAATGCAATTGATATAAATTTTATTACTAAAACTCAAATTCAAAAGTAATGTCTTGCTAGATGGTTTGTTAAGTTAGTGAGATTGAGCGTTTCTTTAAAACTGAGCTTGGTTCAACCATATAGTTTTGATGGGGTGTGATGGGTAGCTCAACTGGCTTGAAAAAATTGAGTTAAGGGTTAAAAAGAGTTGGAGGTATGTGGTTCAAGTCCTGCAAGGGTGTAGATATATACTAACAATTAACCACTAATAATTTTCCTTTAAAAAAACATATTGTTTTGATATGCATGAAATAGATGATATAAACTATCATTCACTTTCTTTATTTGTCTTTATAGCCACTTAGGTCAAGTTTCTTAACGCAAAAGTTAAAAAGTACAACTTTGATGTTGGGCTAAGAACATTTTCAAGTGAAAGAATAACCTAAAACTCAACTTTTACACAATTTTACATTAACTCAAAAAAGTTAAAAAAATATTACAATTTCTCTCCAAAGCTTGATTCTTGATGCTCAATGGTGTTTGAATACTGATGTTTGATTGTTGTTTAATGAAGATTGATGAAGTTTCGCACAATGGGGTTATGTGTGTTTTGAGGAAATGAGTTTTGAAAAGAGTATGAGTAAGTGAGGAAGGGGAAGGGGCGCTTGTGCGTATTTGAGACAATAGCGTATGGAGATACATAAGTATCTTGGAGATGTATCTCCAGAATAATTTTGTGCGACATTAGGTATTGGGAAATATATCTACTAAAGTTGGATGTATTTGGAGATGTATCTACGAAAACTTTACGTAAATGCATCTCTGAATTGTTATTTTCACTGATTTAGGGTATTTTTCAGCCATGTTTATAACTTTGGTGCGTCAGGAGATATATCTCCAAAACTTGAAGGCATAAATGTAATTTTGCATGATACGCTATAAAAGCATTGGGTGCATTAAGAAATTATCTATATCTTATATCTTATGCATATGCGGATGACTACAAGAAGCAGTAACAAAAACTAATCGGTTATATGACAAGAAAATATCATAAACAAAATAACACTAAGACTTGCCCGAGGACATGTCTGAATTGTATAATCTGAAATCAAATATGTATGAATTCCTCAAAATATGCTTTGCATTTAGAAATTCAAAAATATGTTTTTTCAGCTTAAAATTTTTCTGAGATTAGGGGTGCCAAAATGGTCCTGGCCCGTGGGTAAAGCTCATTTTACCCGTCATTTTTTGCGGGTCAAGCCTGAATTTTGAACCCGCATAATATTTAAGTATGCCCGCCCCGCCCCACACTGCAAAAAAACAAGACGGTCACAGGCATCCAATAAGTATAAATTTAAGAACAAATAAAATTAATTTTATGGCCCATACCAAAATAACCCATAATAGGATTTGAAAGTACATAAACAACAACTTGTAACAGAGACCGGAAAGTCTCAACTTGATGTTTATTTGGAGGAGGCAAGTGTGGATTTAAGTTATCAAAATTTTGATGACTTGAAATTTCTTCAATGGTGGAAGGATAATTGGAATAGGTTTAAAGAGTTATCTTTATTGGCTCGTGATTTGGTAGGCATCTCTATTACTATAGTTGCATATGAATCTGCTTTTAGTATTGGTCCAATCATTCTAAACAAATATAGAAGCCGCTTTTTATCGAAGAATGTAGAGGCATTGATTTTTACTAGTAATTGGCTTCACGGTTTTAATATTTTTGGTACATAATCCAATATTAAAGTTTCTTTTAATACTTTGTGGTTTTTTTTTCAATATTGTTAATTTAGTTACTTACACTTAAATCATTTTATAGATGTAGTGGGTGACTATAAAGATAATGATGATGGAAGCTTGGAGAAATGTATTACAAAAGAAGCATCATTTGTTCATGACGTAGATGAAGATTGATTAGTGCATGTTTTATGGTTGTAAAGAATTTGGAGACTTGGTGTTAGATTATTGACTTATTTCCTAACTTTTGTTGAATTTGTGGTGTTGAACTTTTGATGAATTTGTGGTGTTAAACTTATGTTAAATTTGTGATATTTAAGGTTTGTTGAATTTAATTATTGGATGTAGGATAATGATAGTGTCTTTTTATTAGTGTTTTTTGAAATTATATCATGAGTGAAAAAATGGTTTTTTTAAAGAGAATAGTGGCCTACCCGCATGCCCGTCATTAAATGTAGAGGGCCTAGAAAATGAGTGTGCATCTCCACATTTGACCGTCTAACCTTGTTTTTTTGTGGATTTTTGCGGGGTGAGCCTAAACAGGGCGAACATACCTGTTTGCCACTCCTATTTAAGATGTTGAAGAAGTGATAAAATAAGGCAATTTCTCATCCCACCTTTGTTAAGTGGGTCACACCTTTAAAAATCCAAAAACTCCCCTGAGTAAACTCAGAGATGTATCTCCGAACGGACCAAATACCATTTCTTTAAAAAAATTAGTTCTGAAATGCATCTACGAATACATCACACGAGGAAATTCAGAGTTGCATCTCTGAAGTCACCTTAAACATATGAGAATTTTTTATCTCCCAATGATGTTTTTGGAAATGCAGTTCCGAAAATGTCCAGCGGGACTTTGAGTATATGACCACCTTGCATCATCATCTTCCTCACTCTTTCAAACTCTTTCAACCCCTCCTCCAAAAATAAAAAACCCTTGAAAAAAACTCAATATCAATGAACTTTTCGATTCAAAATCAGTTTTTGTGCATTTTAACACATCAAAGGGAGCATCATAAGCTACAATTTTAGGTAAAGTTTTCTCATTTCATCCTTCATTGCTTGCATTGATCCTTTTCTTGAGTTATAAAAATATTCGCTTAGTTCAGAAAAGCATTTCCGAACTCACCCATCTACATTTTTTTGGAAATGCATTTTCAAACTCATCTGTTACAGAATTTTAAAAATGTTGTTGTTTGGCTTCTTATTAGATATGATTTACCTAGATATGTTTCAAAAAATAGCTTTATGTAACAATGTAATAGAGGATGTAGAGGAGGGGGATGTTAAACCAATTGAAGTTAAGAAGGATAATAAACCGGAAAAAGTGAAAGATGATTTTAAAGTGATAGAGATAGATGTTGGTCAATGTTTCATAAATAAACAATTGTATATTGCTCGCGAACATATGACTCAATGGGTCTAAAAAGTAGCCATGAATTTGGGGTTTAGCATTGTAATTGGAAGGTACGGTAATGGTTGAAATAGAAGACAACCATTTGTAACCATGATATGCGAGAGAAGTGGCACATATGTTCCCTCCATTCGGAAGTTGAAACATGATGACACCGGAACAAGAAAGTGTGGTTGTCCATTTAAACTGCACAAATATTATAGCACCGATAAGATGTGGAAATTTAATGTTCTCTCTAGAATACATAACCATGAATTACATACAAAGATATTCGTTCATCCCATCATATGTTGTCTTAAATCAAAGAAGAAGGAAATTGTCTCGAACATGTCTTTAGTCAGAGTGACATCGAAAAACATACTTGCAGATTTGAAACTGAAACACCCAGAAGGTGTTTCAAATATCAAACAAGTATACAATCAGCATCATAGAAATAACATGGCGACAAGGGGTCCAAGATCTGAAAGGAAATAACTTTTGAAACTTTTGGATGAAAGCCACTACGTTTCTAGGTACGTGGTATGTAATGATAAAGTAATTGTTCATGATATTTTCTGGACTCATCCTAAAAGTATCAAGTTGTTCAACATGTTTCCTACTGTCCTCATTATTGATGAAACTTACAAGACCAACAAGTATAGGTTTCTGCTTCTTGGATTTGTTGGTGTTACATCTACTGAGAAGACTTTTCTGTGAGATTTGCATTTTTAGAATTCAAAAAAGAGATCAACGTTACACATGCCTTGGAAGTGTGCAAGACTTTGTTGAAGGATAAAAATAACATGCCGAAGGTAATTGTCATCGATCGAGACACTTCACTAATATATTCGGTTTCAAATTTGTTTCCTACATCACATGCATTACTTTGTCGATATCACATTACAAAAAAATGTACGAAGTCAGCTAAAACCCGCTGAAGGCACGAAACAAATCAAAGGTGATGACGAAAAAATGGTCAAACCAAGTGTGATGGTGGAAAAGATTATGGATGCATGGACTGGTATATTAAATTCACCCACAGAAGAATTGTATGTTGACTCCGTAATGCAATTGAGGAGCATGTGTGTCCAATATCCATATTTTTTGAAATACGTTGAGAGTATTGTTTTGGACCAAGTGAAGGAGAAGATTGTCTATGCATGAACCGATCAGGTTATACACCTTAGAACTACAACAACTAATAGAGTCGAATAAGCACCTTCGACATTGAAGAAATGGTTGAGTGATAATAAGGGTGATTTCTATAGAGATTGGGACGGGGTGCACCAAATGCTCTAAAACCAACATTCAGAAATACAAACCACGTTTGGTCGGAGCATAACGGTGCAAGAACATAGATTTAAAGACAACATTCTCTATTCACAATTGGTTGGATGTGTATCTCAGTTGGCATTGAATTTCATCTTTCATGAAGAAAATCGAGCATAATAGACATGTACGAAAAATGCCAATTATGGATGTACACTTAGGAAGACTTATAGTCTTCCACGTGTTTGTCTCATTGCAAAAATAAAATAAAATAAAGAATAACTCCCCATACGTATGGATGAAGTGTACATTCACTGAAAAAGACTTTGATTTGATGATTATGGTGTGATTAATGATGGTAAAGCAGGTATAAGCATCCAGACTGAGTGAGAAATAATCCAAGACAGATTTGCCAAGGCAGATGACAATATGAAATTGAATATCAAAGAGCAGTTGAGGAAGATTGCATATTCAGAAACCCCAGATTTGAAACCTCTTTCACAATCAGTTAAAACCAAGGTGCCCCTAAAAAGGTAAAACCTGCTCAAGATGACAATTCAACAAAACGATCTCCATCGTACTTTGAACATGTTGATTCATAACTTCTGGATTCTCCAACTCCAAAATCTCAAAAAAAATTCAAAAGAGTGCTCGCATTAGTAAACCACCTCCACCACGTCCACTGACTCCACCATGTCCACCGCCCATTCACGGGATTGAATTCATTGGTGAAATGCCACTTTTTATACACAGAAATATTGAGCGGATTGTGAATGTTGGGGGTGATGATAATTGTGGTTATCAGACTGTATCTGACTTGCTTGATAAATCAGGGGAGAATCACCTACTTGTCTGTGTCACACTTTTGAAAGAGTTGACGACGTATCGAGAATTATACATGAAGTTATACAGGTTCAATTTATTTTTGATTCAGTTCAAGATGCACTTGTTCCTTGTCGTAGTGGTAAAACATCATTTTCAAAATGGATGTGCTTCCCATAAATAGGCCGCCTTATAGCAAATGCATACAAAAGAGTGTGTATCGATATGATAAGACAGATATACTCTAAGACATTTTTTCCATTGCACATTGGTCCACTTAAAAACGCATCCCAACACATCATGTGATAAAAATGATTTTTAATACATTCGAAGATACATCTTCAAAAATAGAAGATATTTTAAAAAATTTACAAAGAGTGTGAAAAAAATAGCAAGAAATTGTCTAAAATAATTTCTCCATCACGTATCCTTTCATGTGGACCAAAGCCCAAATATGTAACATCCATGCAATAAATGACGTTTATGGCATGACAAAAATAATTCAAATTTCCATCGCTTTCAACAATAAAATCCAAATCCAACAACTAAGAAGAAATTATAAATTTCTTCATGAACAGTAGCGGCTGCATCGAAGATAGAATATGAATGCCCATTTTATCTTCTTACGTTTCACAATGTATTGTCTTCATTGAAAGCTGAGTTCTGTCATGTCTCTATCAGGAATCTATTCACGAACTAAACAAGTGTGTCTCTAAATAAAGTTTTGAATGACCAATGTGACCTTATGTTGAAATAATGAAATATGCTCTGACTTAGCAGTAAATGTAATTTTTGTTGTTTATCATTAATATTATATAAATAAATATTTTATTTATTAAATATGATACTATTTAAAGTAAAAGTTAAAAATTAATTAAAAAAAAGACAAGAGAATGCGTATATTAAAAAAGTTAACTAATTAGATACAAATCTTATTAACATTTTATTTACCTCATGATCAAAATTTACTAGGTCACATTCGTATCAATGAAGTCAGCTATTGAAAAACTAACTAGTAATTTCAAAAAATTAGTTGGAATGTCAACATTTTAAATTATTGTTTTCTCATTAAAAAGGGCAGAATCGTGAATAATTTGGAAAGAAATGTTACGTATGGTATTTAATTAATAATTTAGAATGATATAAAAGATATTTAATATATATATATATATATATATATATATATATATATATATATATATATATATATATATATATATATATATATATATATATATATATATATATATATATATATATATATATATATATATATATATATATATATATATATATATATATATATATATATATATATATATATATATATATATATATATATATATATATATATATATATATATATATATATATATATATATATATAATATTTTAAATTAAAATAAATTATGGAAGATAAATATTAATTTAGTTAAAATAATAAAAATAAAAATAAAAGAAAATATATAAACAATAAATTATAAATTAAAATAATATCTAAAAAATAAATTATAAATTCGTAATAAAAAGACAGTTAACAAACAAGTTTTTTTTTATATAAAATTATAAACTATAAGTTTAAAATATATCATGTCAAACAGAGTTAAACAACTAATAAATTCTAAGCTAACATTTTATTTACGAGATATGGGATCTTGAGTGAAGTCACTACTTGGTGTAGTCACTCCAATCATATATATATATATATATATATATATATATATATATATATATATATATATATATATATATATATATATATATATATATATATATATATATATATATTAGCCATTAGATTCATTGATTAACACATGACAATTTTTCATTTTAGTTTGTTTAAATAATAATAAAATCACAAGGTAGAGTGAGATAGAGAGAGCTGAATATGGAGAATTCAAATTCCAAGATATGTGTCAAGTGTCTTTGGATTCTTTCTCACTATATCATTTCATATTCATTTATTTGAAATTTTTACTATTTATATACTATAAATAGTATATTTCATAATAAATGTTTCACATCGATTCACCAATAATTGATGTATATGTCATAAGAGTATCATGATTAATTTGTTTTAAAATATATATAATTTATACCTTTAATTATTATCAAAATCTAAAGAATATAACTATCACGCACTTCACTTTGAATCTCAAATACTATATTTTATGTTTTAGTTTTATTTTTAACTGATTTAGAATTAAATGGCCCCTTTCCCATTTCTTTTTTTTTTTAATTTGTATTACCCTCAGATATATTGCTCAACCAAAGAATAAAATCTTTTGCATTAATATCTTCAAATTTTTTTTTATTTTTTATTTTATATTATTTTTAATTGTTAATTAACATATTACCTCAGTTTTGTTTAAATTCACATGATAGTCATTATAAATAAATTATCATAATTTGGCACAATGACGCTTTTCTATTTTTTTTATATTGAATTAATCTATTCCTTCGATTTTGTCTAAAAATTAGCGTGTTTGTTCTATTGCATGAATACTTCATAAAATTATACTCTAACTTTTCATTTACCTATCAACAAACACTCTAACTTCATCGTTATTTTATTCACAAAACCCTAAGCGACTTTTATTAAAACTCTTCCAACATCAACTCAAACATCATCTCATTTCAACGTCAACTCTTCCAACATCAACTCGAACATCAACTCTTCCAACCTTACTCATTGAAGCTTTGCCATCAAATTTGAGGTACATAACTCACCACTGAAATGTTCATAGAAATGGTGTTAGTTTCAAAAATATTCATAGAAATGTATGTTGAAGTATGCCTTAAAATCTTTATTGATAAAGATAAAGAAAATATGTTTTGAAATTGTTAAAAATTAGAAAGCTGAAAAGTAATCTGGTCCGAAAGATTTAGGAATATCGGATTCGATCGGTTCGATCCATTAATATATTCCTTAATGTTAAAATATTTTACATTAATTTAGAAATCCTATAAATTAATATAAAAAGATATTATAAGATATTTATAATATTATAAAACATATTATAAGATATATATTTATAATATTCTAAAAGATATTATAAGATATATATTTATAATAGTATAAGAGATATTATAAGATATTTATAATATTTGAGAGATATTATAAGATTATAATAATATTTTTTATCCTAACAATTAAGGATATATGTTTTGGGATTTGTTATGAATTTGTTGAATTTTGATTATTATAAATGTATCTCTTCTGTTATTATAGTGTGACAATCTTAGAGCTTACAACAACAAGGGTGAGCAAGGGTTTAAAGCATAACATAGGATTTTGACTATTCTCAAGGGAAATCTTAGAAAGGCAAAAGTTTTTGGGAAATCTTTGGAGTTATCTAAGGCAATTGGAAAATTGGGAAACACTTGTTTACATATAGGATTTGAGTTATTCATATATTTAAGGTTGAAGAGGTTGGGAAACACTTGGGTAGAAAATAGAGTTGTTAATGGGTGCCTTCAGGGTTGTTCTTGGGAATTTGAAGGAAAAATCTATTTTCTTATAACTCATCTGTAATCTCTATTAACAACTTTCTGAGTATAGTGAATTAGAGAGTTGCTCTCTCCTCCGGAGTAGATCGTTTGATCGAACTGGGTAAACAAACCTTCATATTTTTCTCGCCTTATTCTGTTATATTATCTGTATACGGATTATTATTACTACTGTAGACCATTTATTTTGGTTGCTACTATTCTTTGCCTCACAAATTGATATTGGTTTTTGTCGTAATTTACAACAATATTCTCAACAAGTGATGGGGTGAGATAGAGCAAAGAGGTATTGAGCACCATGGTTAGTAGATGGGAGATCGGGAAATTTTCCGGTAACAACAACTTCAGGTTATGGAAAATTAATATGCAAGCAATTTTTATTCAAGAGAAGTGTATTGATGCTTTGAATGGTGAAGCATTGATGCTTGTAAGACTTATACAAGTATAGAAAATCGAGATGTTGGATAAGGCCAGGAGTGCCATTATATTATGCCTTGGGGATAAAGTTCTAAGAGATGTCTCCAGGGAGAAAACGATGGTTGGTATGTGGAAAAAACTTGAATAATTGTATATGACTAAGCCTTTTCCTCACACTTTGTGTCTGAAACAATAACTTTATTCATTCTGAATGGTAGAGCACAAATCCATAGTTGAGCAACTTACATAATTTCACAAGATTATTGATGATCTTGAGAATATTAAAGTGAAGATTGAAGATGAGGACAAGGCTTTAGTCCTGTTGAGTTCATTACCCATATCTTTTGAGAATTTTAAGGATGCCCTTCTTTATGGTAAGAAAGGTACTATTACTTTGGATGAATTCCAATCGACGGTGAAATCCAAAGAATTTTCAAAGTCAAAAGATTTGAAGATTAAAGATAGTGGTGAAGGCTTAAATGTGTCAAGAGGAGGAGCTGAGCATAAAGGGATGTCCAAATCAAAGAGGTATGATAAGTCAAAGGTAAAATGTTTTAAATGTCATAAAATTAGTCACTTTAAAAGCGATTATCCTGAGAGAAAGGTCAATGAAGATTCTGTTCAAGTTGCAGTTGCCTTCGGTGAGGAAATTTATAAGGATGTCGATGTACTAGTAGTATCAATTTTGGAAACTGAAGATAATTGGGTCATTGACTCAGGTTGCTCTTATCACACGTGTCAAAGAATAGAATACTTTGAAACTTTGAAGATGGTTCAAGGTGGAATTGTTCTCCTTTGTGATAATAAGGCTTGCAAGGTTCACGGTATTGGTACAGTCAGACTAAACATGTTTGATGATCGTGAAATTCTTATTCATAATGTGAGGTATGTTCTTGAATTTAAGAGGATTTTTTATCTATAAGTATGTTTGATGATCTAGGCTATTATGCTAGAGTTGAGCATGGAGTGTTAAAGATTTCGCGTGATGAATTGATTATTGTTAAAAGGTCTAAAATATATGGTCTATATATTTTAGAAGGTTCAAATGTTGTTCATTCATCATTAACTAGTAGAGGCTTTCATAACAAAGAAGAACTATGAGATTTGGGTTTAAGGCGTTATGAATGCCTTGAGTAAGTTTTAGAGGGATATAATGAATTTTGCAGGAATCAAGGGATAAAAATGCA
Source organism: Vicia faba (assembly GCA_948472305.1). NCBI lineage: Eukaryota > Viridiplantae > Streptophyta > Magnoliopsida > Fabales > Fabaceae > Vicia > Vicia faba. The sequence goes on along the minus strand of OX451736.1, from coordinate 932,378,144 downwards.
TATTAATGCTGAGTAGTTATTAAGTTTTTTGGGAAGAGCTAAAGATAAAACAACTTACTTGATCGGTCGAGAATTTCTTTTGGGGGGAATAGTGAAAACCAACCGAGAAACCTGGTAAAAACTATAATGGGAAAACTCATTTTGAGGTGGATTTTCCTACTATAGATACTAGTAGTAATGAGGAAACAATTACAAAGATGATCGTGAACTTCTTATTCACAATGTGAGGTATTTTCAAGAATTTAAGCAAAATTTGTTATCTATAAGTATGTTTGATGATCTAGGCTATTGTACTAGACTTGAACAAGGACTTTTAAAGATTTTGCATAATTGATATTGTTAAAAGGTCTAAATTATGTGGTCTATATACTTTAGAAGGTTTAAATGTTGTTCATTCATCATTAACTAGTGGAGGCTTTCATGACAAAGAAGAGATATGGGATTTGGGTTTAAGGCGTTATGAATGCCTTGAGAAAGTTTCAGAGGAGTATAATGAATTTTGCAGGAATCAAGGGATAAAAATGCATATTACCGCTGAGTAGTTGTTAAGTTTTTGGGGAAAAGGTGAAGATAAAACAACTTACTTGGTTGGTAGAGAATTTCTTCAGGGAAAGAATAGTGAAAACCAAGGGACAAACCTGGTAAAACTATATCAGGGAAAACTCAGTTTGAGATGGAGTTTCCTACTATAAATACTAGTAGTAATGAGGAAACAGTTACAAAGATCTCTGATTATCATTTTACTCATGATAAGGTAAAGAGGGTTATTGTAGCATCTCAAAGGGACAATTATGCTAGCCTTGGATATAATGTTTTTAATGTGGCTGAAGGGTTGCAAAATAAAAGAAGAAAAACCTTTAGGGAGGCTTTTGAAAACAAGTGGAGTCAAGGGTGGTTTAAAAATCATACTTGTAGGCTTGTTAAATTACCTAGGCAGAAAAAATAACTGGAAACAAGTGGATTCAAGTAGCGAGATCAAGATTCAAGGGTTGTTTGAATTTTATCAAGGTTGTTGATTAAGAGTTTCATCCTGGTAGAGAGAAGCAATGTTGTTGATGGTTAAATTGGAATCAAAATGATTTAAACTCAAGGTGGAGATTGTTGAAGTATGCCTTAAAACCTTTGTTGATGAAGAGAAAGAAAACATTTTTCGAGATTTCCAAAAATCAGAAAGCTGAAAATTAATCGGGTCCAAACGATATATGGAAACTGGGTTCGATTGATTTCGTTCATTGATCCATTCATTAATGTTAGAATATTTTATATTAATTTAGAAATAATATAAATTAATATATAAAGATATTATAAGATATTTATAATATTCTAAAAGATATTATAAGATATATATATATTTATAATATTCTAAAATATGTTATAAGATATATATTTATAATAGTCTAAGAGATATTATAAGATATTTATAATATTTGATAAATATTATAAGATTATAATAATATCTTTTATTCTAACAATTAAGAAGATATATTTTTGGATTTGTTATGGATTTGTTGAATTTTGGCTATTACAAATATGTATCTCTTCTGTTATTATAGTGTGACAATCTTAGAGATTATAGTAACAATGGAGAGAAAGGATTTAAGGTATAACGTAGGGTTTTGGATATTCTCAAAGGAAACAATAGCAAGGCAAAGGTTTTTTGGAAACCTTTGGATTTATCTAAGGGAATTGGAAAATTGGGAAACACTTGTTTACACCTTGGATTTGAGTAATTCGTATATTGAAGGTTGAAGAGGTTAGGGAACACTTGGGTAGAAAATATGGTTGTTATAGGGTGGCTTCAGGGTTGTTCTTGGGAACTTGAAGACAAAGGCTATTTTCTTGTAACTCAGTTGTAATCTCTTGTAACAACTTTCTGAGTATATTGAATTGGAAAGTTTCTCTCTCCCCTAGAGTAGACCATTTAACCGAACTGGGTAAACAAGCCTTCGTCTTCTTCTCTTCTTATTCTGTTATATTATCTGTCTACATATTATTATTACTGTAGACCATTTATTTTGGTTGCTACTATTCTTTTCCTTACAAATTGATATTGAATTTTATCGTAATTCACAACAAGATTCTCAAATAGTGGTGCAGTGAGCATGAAGCAAAGAGGTATTGAGAACCATGGTTAGTAGATGGGAAAATCGAGAAATTTTCTGGTAACAACGACTTCGAGTTATGGAAAATTAAGATGCAGGCATTTTTAATTCAAGAGAAGTGTATCAATTCTTTGAAGTGTGAAGCATTGATGCTTGCAAGACTTATGCAGGTACATAAGACCGAGATGTTGGATAAGTCCAGGAGTGCCATTATCTTATACCTCGAGGATAATGTTCTAAGAGAGGTCTCCAGGGAGCAAACTGCAGTTGCTATGTGGGTAAAACTTGAATCATTGTATATGACTAAGTCTTTGGCTCACAGGTTGTGTCTGATTCAACAATTCTATTCATTCTGAATGGTAGAGCACAAGTCCATAGTTAAGCAACTTACATAATTTCACAAGACTATTGATAGTCTTGAGAATATTGAAGTGAAGATTGAAGATGAGGACAAGGCTTTACTCCTGTTGAGTTCATTACACTGATCCTTTAAGTTTTTTAAGGATTCCCTTCTTTATGGTAAAGAAGATACTATTACTTTGGATGAAGTCTAGACGGCGGTGAAATCCAAAGAATTTTCAAAGTCGAAAGCTTTGAAGATTGAAGATAGGGGTGAAGTCTTAAATGTGTCAAGATGAGGAGTTAAGAATAAATGGATGTTAAAATCAAAGAGTTCTGATAAGTCAAAGGTAAAATGTTTGATATGATTATGCTTGATGTATGCATGATGTATGGTATGTATGCTTGATATGATAATGTTATGAATTAAAATGATCCGATGATTGATAAATGCAATGGCCCTGTTATTTGAACTGCGAAACCAATGCTCAAGGCAGACTATTGGCCAAGACTTATTCTTTCTGAGAAGCCATGCCAATTAGGGTCGGGCTTTTGAAAAGGTGGGTGTAAAACGGTGGGAGAACTGACTTGGGTGTTTTGATTTTGATCGCAGTTGTTGCAGATATCAAGAGTCACCATCGACTTTTCTTTTATCCAAAAGGAACAGTTGAAAAGAAAAGGAAAGACCTTTCGAGATTATTTCATGAGTTCGGGGGGTAGCTTATGAAAAAGGGAAGGTGTTAGCACCCTTTTCATCCGTAGTTATCTACGGGATCTTATTTGCTTGCTAGATCACTTGCTTTTGTTTGAAAATGTGCTTGTGGTGTGGGTTTTAAAAGTTTTTTGAAAACGTCTTTGTAATGGTTCTCGTTTCTATAAGAACGCGTACATAGTTTTGTTTTTGAAAATAATACAAAGAGGTGTTTGTGGAATGTGTTTTTGAAAGTGATTTTTGAAAAGTGTCTTTGTAATGGTTCTCGTCTCTATAAGAACACGTACAAAAAGCTCTGTCTTTTGAAAATGTTTCAAAATGAAAGTGTTGGTGTATAAAATGTTTTTATTGTGAGCAAGCGAGAAACTAGGAGCATCCTACCTACTCAAAAGGACTAATGTTCTTTTCCTCCTCCTTTAGATGTTGTTATCTTACTATTGTTTTGGTAAGAAGCCCCATCGTTGGATGTGAAGAGACAGGCGCGGGTCAATCGTACAGTCATAGAAGGCAACTTGTGAGACGCTTTAGCAATTTTTGTAAGGGACTAGATCGTTTTATCAAAGGCAACATCGAGGGATATCGAGGGACTACAATCTTTATCGAGGGTCTTTGTTAAAACACCCATATTTGAGGGACATGACTATTTTTCTGAGGCAACAAGTGGAATTACCCTAGGGGTGAGTAGTGTGTTTGATTGTATGTATTTTGTCTTTTGAACTTTTGGTTATCTACTTGTTATTTTTATCTTGCCATACACCCTAATTACTAACAATATATGAAAGCAAATAAAATTCAGAAAAAATAAATCCTAAGCTATTACATCATTTCGGGGATGGGGGTACATATTTACAAATGAGGATTTACAAGAATTTAAATCCTAATTATCTATTACAACCATATTGAATTGTACAATATAAGAAAAGGAAAGGATTTGGTTTGGAAATGTTTTTTTGTCTTAATAAAAGAAAAAGAATAATTAGTTAAAAAAAGTGCTTTTTTCTTTAGGCCCTTTTTTATATTAATAAAAATAATGTTAATACTGAAAATAATAAGAATAAGAAAGAAAGAAGAAAAATAATGAAAGTAGGATTAGCATGTTATTGAAAACAAAAGTGAGGGGGATCAGAAGTTCTGATGCTAGGTACACTGTAGTTCAGAAGGAAACGTTGAAGGAGACCAAAAGTTATGGGTTGCTGCACGCTGAAGCTCTGAAAGAAATGTTAGAGGAACCCAGAAGTTCTGTATTGTGTTAAAACAGTGAGAAAACCTAGAAGTTTTGTGTGTGTTAAAACAATGAGAAAGCCTAGAAGTTCTGTGCGTGTTAAAACAGTAAGAAAGCCTAGAAGTTCTGTGTGCATTTAAATAGTAAGAAAGCCTAAAAGTTCTGTGTGCGTTTAAACAGTAAGAAAGCCTAGAAGTTCTGGTGTATTACAACAGTGAGAAAAAAAATCAGAAGTTCTGTGTTGTGTTAAACAGTGAAAAAAATATCAGAAGTTCTGTGTTGTGTTAAACAGTGAGAAAAACTCCTAGAAGTTCTGCGTTACACTTAATCTCCTTCCTTACATTATCCAGAGCATTTGTAACTTATTCAGTTCTTAACAACAGTAAAACAGAAAAATTAAAGCACGACAATTTATAGAAGTTCTAATCCTAATTCTGAGCCTAGTTTTCTTCCAGAATTTCTGATCAATAGTTTTTCTACTTAGGCAATGATATGTACAATCTCAACACTATGATATCTACATATTTAATGATGTTCTGAATGAAAAGTTTAAAGTCAGAATGACTTACCTTAAATCTGAAGTGTGTGTTTGGGACCTGAACTGCTGCCTTTGAATATTCTGGGGTCAGTAAGAAACAAAACATAAAATGTTATGTTTTTTGATTCACATGGAAGAACAAAGATATTGTTTTGAGAATTATGGGTTTTGAGAATGTTTGAATATTTTCTTTTCTCTCTTTTTTTTGTGTATTTGATCAGTCTCTCTTTCCAAAAGCCAACCCCTTAAATGTGAGGTGGAACAACTCATTTATAGATGAATTTGCTGTGTTTTTTTTTGGGGGGGGGGGGGGGGGAACAAATGGGATTTGAACCTTTTTGGCATACTGTTTCATTGGTTTTTAAGTACAACTTTTATGTGCTAATTTGGTGCAAATATGGGGTTTGATAAAAATGCAGGCGTGGACTAGATCAGTAGCAATTTGGAGTCTTGTGGCAGCTGGATGCAGGACTGTGTCATAGCAGTGCAACAGACTGTTCAAAACGAGGTTTTGGGATTTGGCGATGTTCTGATCGAAGAGTGGAAAGACCAGAGTGAGATTTGAATGGTGATGTTCTGATCGAAGAATAAAACATAGTCTCCATGTTCTAAAGAATGAGATTCGAAGGGTCATGTTCTGATCGAAAGATCATGTTCTGAATCACTTTTGCAAATTCTGATTATCCTTGTGTGAAAACTGGCCCAGAAGTTATGTCCAAATTATGACTTAAAAATGCTCAGAATTTACTGTGTTTTAGCTTCAAGGATGTCTTCATGGATTTATAACTTGAAATCCCAGCCTTTCTAAAAGAAGTTCTATTCTGCAATGTTTTAGATCTCATTGAGATCTATAACTTTCATGTCAGAAGTTCTGATTGAATCATCTTGCATCATGATGAAAATCTGGCCCAAAGTTATGAAATTATCATATTTTCTTAACACTTGGAAAATTTTTTAAGTGTTTAGAAATTTGACTTTTCAAGGTAACCTTTGACTTTTGATTTCTTGATGAACCAACTTCATGTCTTAATGAAATATGATTTTTGAAACTTGATTTTGATCAAAAATTCAAAGTTTGACTTTTCAGTGTGCTTTTGACCATTTTGCCCCTTGTGAATGACTATCTTGGAAAATTGTAATCCGAGACTTGAAACTTGATAGAAGCAAACCCGAGGGTCCAGAATGATCCCCTAAGAAATGAGAGGGAAAACTTTGGGGTACAACAGCTGCCCTTGTTCAATCTTCTTAAACCTGAAGAGTTAGATAGGCGAATCTGCCATTCGTGACTTGAAGGTGGAAGATGATTGAACACTAGAGTGCCTATAAATTTTCACTCTGATGATTTTGAGGTTGGGGTGTAAGGAATGGGATTAAAGACGCCATTTGTAGAAATGACGGAGAGTTGGCGGAGATGGGCTTATAGATGCCATACGAAGGTGTCTGTTGATAGAAAATTAGACTAAGTCTAAGCTTGACTTCAAATGGGAAAGAATCAGAATAAACCTCCGGTAGATTTAAAACTGAACCTAGAAGAAGTCTTAGTTAATCTTTAACTAGAAAGAATCAGAATAAATCTTTGGAGTGATTTATCTGAACCAGTGAAAGCGTCTACTGGGAAAGAATCAGGACAAACCGTTGAGAGGTTTAAACTGAACCAGTAGAGGTCTTGAATATTCTTGAATTTATGATGGGCCTGTGTAGGGCTTCTATAGGAGACATATGAGAGAGAAGCATGGGTAAGGTTGCTTCAGGACTAGTTCGTGTAAAACTTCATACGGAAATGTCTGAGAAAGAACCTGAGTAGGGTTATTTCATGATGAGTCCGGGTAAGACTGCGTCTGGAAATGAGAATGAACTTGGGTAGGGATATTTCATGATGAGTCCGGGTAAGAATGCATCTGGAAATGAGAAGGAACCCGGATAGGGTTTCATTATGATGAATCCATGTAAAACATCATCTGGAAATGTCAGAGAAAGAACCTGGGTAGGGTTATTTCATGATGAGTCCGGGTAAGACCGCGTATGGAAATGAGAAGGGGCCTGGGCAGGGTTGCTTCATGATGAATCCGTGTAAAACTTCATCTAGAAATGTCTGAGAAAGAACCTGGGTAGGGCTATTTCATGACGAGTCAGGGTAAGACTGCGTCTGGAAATGAGAAGGAACCTAGGTAGGGTTGCATTATGATGAGTCCGTGTGAAACTTCATATGGAAATTAGAAGGAACTCGTGTGAGATTGCTTTCATGATGAACCCGTGTGAAGCTGAATCTTTTGAAAATGGTTGTGGTATTTGTTGATTGACTTTTCCCTGCAAGGAAGAGGGTTAGTTGCATGCAGATGTTTGCATGGCTTGATGATGTTCTCAAAATAAATGAAATTATGATGTACGCGTTTATCATGTATGTAATATGATGCATGAATGAGAAGCATTTGTTGAAATGTAATTTTGTCTTGGAAAATAAATCCTTGACAAGTGATGGGGAGTTTTGGAAAGCTAAATCCCGGACGGCCGTTGGGGATGAAGAGTATGCACACCTCCAGATCTTGTCTAGAAAGTTTTCACTGGGGGAATCATGTTTTGTTATTTTAAGGAGAACTCCACTGGGAGATGTTGACTTTTCTTGAGGAAAACTCTGTGGAGAGTGTTGATTCTGTGGATTGTATGAAAGTTTACTGGGGAAGAGGAGTTGTGGCCCCTTGATTTGTGGTAGTCAGAGAGGCAAATTCAAGCTGGGGAATCCGTAGTTTGTTGGATAAATAAACCCTGTTGCTAATCAGTTGGAGAGGTGTTTTCTTTTGGCAGAACTCCTCGACGATTCTTGAGATCAACTCAGTTGGGGAGAAGTTTTTTAGAGATTGAAACTCTAGCTGGGGATCATCCTATGAAAGGGACTTTGTGGGATATTTGTCACTGCCCCCAGTAGTAAGTATTTGTAGTATTGACAGGAACTGTTTGCTTGATGGTATACAACCCTTTGTTGGAGTTCATATTCAATGCCCCAAATAACTCGGATGCAAATATGTCATTGGTTATTCAGCACTTCTTGAGGGATTTCCTGGAATTTTGACTTGACTGCCCCAGATATGATAGACAATGATCATGTCATTCCCCCTTTCCTAAATAGGGGATTCGTCGTTGAAAGTGTCATCACATTTGAAGTGATTATGTTCACTGAGAGAGTTTTTGTTCACTGCATATTCGTCGTGTGAATTTCTCTGATGTCAAACAATTTGCCATATGCAAACAATGATATTCAAATAATGTAGAGTTTATGCTTGTCTTGAAGTTTTTAAAATGCATTTTAGCAGATAAAAGAATTTTTTGTAAGAAATTTCAACTCAGGATTTTGAGTAAAGCCTTACAGGAGTCAGGATACCTTGTGTAACAATATGCTTTCGAACTAACCCATGCTTCAATTAAGACCTTTGAAGGGTTGTAACGTGGCTTGGTTCACGGTTTAAGAAACAAAGGATAAGGCTCAAAGTGTATTTGCACCCGTCCGTTCTTCTGACGTTCTTCAGTATTAAACTTAGTTAATTGTGCGTTTGAACTCCAATGACGTTTTGGTGATGGTTTAGACAAGTTTTGTCGGAATGCAGTCATGTTTTCCATATTTTCCATGTTGTTTAGGATTTGTAGTGACCTCTTTTTGATTTATTATCCCTGATTTTTCCTGATTGTTCTTGTTTTTGAGATTACAGTCAGCGGGATGCCCCGGTTTTCCTTAAGTCTCCTTCGTAGGTTTTGACTTAGTGGGCTTTTCTTTTGAGAGATAATGACTGCCTATTTGATAGGGAACCATCACCATCTTTTGGTTCAGAAGGAATGTTTTTGATGTCATTCGTTGTGTATGAAGTGAAATTTTGCGACTGAATGTGCGTTTGAATTAACTGAGAGACTACCCTACCCCAGGTTTTGATTAAAGGTCTCACTTTATGTAAAAAAGAAAAATTCTACTTCTTTGGCTTGAAGGGTTTGACTATGGATTATCCTCCTTATAACTCCAGTGTTTAGGAATTAAAATAACTCATATACATCATCAGCAAGGTCTGTCCAAAAGCATAATGTATGAGATTATGGCATTATTTCCATCATCCTCCATCTAAAGGCTTGAAACTTTTAAAACAAGAGTTGAATATTTAGAAAAGGAGTAAAGATAGAACAATTTAAATATAATAAAAACAAATGGATGAATTCGAGACAAACATATGCGATGCATTAATGAAACAAAGTTCGACATTTAATAGATAAGTGTTTGAACAACAACAGAAATTACAATTGAAAATTCAAAATGAACTGGAACGCTCAATGATTTGGCATGGGAGTGGTGATCACGTTGGGAGTCTCTGGAGGGTCGAACTCGATCTCCTTGGTGTCAATCATGTTTTGAATCTTGTATTTCAGCGCCCAACAATCGTTAGTATCATGCCCAGAACTTCCGGAATGATATGCACATATTGCATCAGGATTGTAGTTAGGAGAAGAAGTTTTAGGGTTTGGATGAGGCCCTATCAACGTAATCAGATTCATCTTCAACAAGTGTTGTAGTGCTTAAGACAACAGCATGTTGATGTTGGTAAACTGTCTTTTGGGCTCGTCTGGACTTCACTGATTTCCCCTTTTTGTTGTCACCGTGATCCAGGACCGGAGATCAGGACTGCCCCCACATGTTGGTCGTGGTTGCTCTTGTTATGACTCTTTTAGCCGTAAACATAATTGGACTCTTTCTTCCCATTGTATGGATTTTTATGAGTATCAGAGGATGTAGCTCCTTGGATCTTTTCACTTTTGATGCCAGCTTCGACTCTTTCTTCAGTCAGTATTAACTCGGTGAAGCCGACTGAAGAGCTTCCAATCAGGTGATTGAAGAAAGGTCCCGTCAAAGTCCCCATGAAGATGTCAATTAGTTCCCTGTCAGGTAAGGGTGGCTGCACCCTGCCAACCAGGTCTCTTCATTTTTTGGCGTACTTTTTGAAGCCCTCGTTGGAATGCATGGTCATATTTTGCAATTGCACACTGTAGCGATAAAAAATGTAGCGGGGTAAATCGGAGATCGAATTATTGATTAATTCGTCTCACAAAAGCAAGAGTCGCCACCGCGCTTTATTATTTCCAAGGAAAAAGGGAAAAGAGCGAAATAAAACCCTAAATATGCAATGTAAAATAATACTTTTTTAAAAGTAATAAAAATATAAGGCGTTTTTGAAAAGAGATCTATGGTTCGGGGGTTGGTTATACAGTGGGAAGGTATTAGCACCCAATGTATCTATAGTACTCTATAGGAACCTTTTGAAATATCTGTTTATAAAAATTCGTTTGTTTGATCAAAATAAATTGTTTTGGCCGAAAAGGGGTACAGACGGGTTTTTGAAGATACGACGACCTAATGTCGAAGTTTTTGCTTAAAAGGTATAAGTTTGAAAAGATTGAATATTTGAGAAAAATTGTCTTAAGTTTTAATGAAATGAAACTATTCGCATGATTGGACTTGAAGACATGAAGTCAACAAATTTAATCGTTTTTCCCTTGGATTTAGACGTAAACGGAATAAACAAGTAACGACAAAATAATTAAACAGAAAATTAGATAGATAAATGATATACAACAATTAAATAAAAGACTAAATGATGTGAACATGTATTTTTTATATTTTTATTTAATAATAATAACGCAAGAGAATTAATTAAATAAAATGTTTTTTTAAGTTTTTATTATATGTATTTTTCAATATGGATAAAGCAAGAGAATTAAAAAAATAAAAATGTTTTTTAGTTCTTAAATTCTATATTTTTTTATATATTTTGTTTTTATGTGTTTTTTTTATATTAATAAAGCATTATTTTAAGAAATGTTAAATAATTCTAAATTAAATTAAAACTTTAAAATTACTAACTTAAATCTAATTAAAAAAAGGGAATACTAAAAAATATTAAATTAAAACCTAAAGCTAAACTTAATAAAAATTGGTCTAATATTAAAATGTTTTAATTAAATCTTTTCTTTGATTAAGCTCATTAATTAACTAAATTAACGAAAATTCTAAAAAAAGGAAGAGAAACTAAATAAAAAATAAATAGGAAGAGGGTTATTAAACAAAAAGGGGGGTGGGTAAGAAATAATTTATGGGCCAAATGGTTTTAAGGATGCCTAATCAGAAAACAACAGAAATAGGGGGGTGTTTAAGTAACACGTTGGGCTTAGGCGTAAAAAGGGGTGAGGTCCATTCATATTATTTGTTTAGGGTTAAACAAAGTTTTAATTGGAAAAGGGATTAGGGTTTGTGGTTTGCAGCGCCGTTTGCTTGTCTTCTTCGTTCTCATCTTTCGCCTCTGAGTCCCTTGCTCGAGCCACCAACATGTCTAAGCTTCTGACCTCCCTTGCCCGAGCCACCAATGCCTCCTCTCCCCAAGTGTTGCTCCGTGATACAGTGAAGAGGTGATGATTCGTCCTTACAGTGCATTAGGTTTTTATGATTTTGTTGCATGCTTATGATTTTGTTCATTTCGATTCTGACTTCATTTTTTACATGATTTTGTTGAGATGGTAAAAAAAGGGAGAAGGGAAAAACAAGGCTACCTTTAATGGAGGAAAAGGAGAGGCGTTATGGAGGCTTGCTGGCGAGGGGATGGCGCGTGATGCTACTTTGACCCTGGTACTCTGTATTTGTATCTTTCTTCTTCTCCCTTTGGTTCGCTTCTGTATGCCTCAATGTTGCCTTCGAATAATTTTTTTTCTTCTTCTTTACTGCGCTTCTGTTGCCTATGCTTTGAATGCTATCTTCGTTTGTATGCTTTTCCTCTTCTTCTTTACTGCGCTTCTGTTGCCCTGGATGCTTTGAATGCTATCTTCGTTTGTATGCTTTTCCTCTTCTTCTTCGCTGTGATTTTGTTGCCTCGTTATTGGCCTATGATGATAACTCTGAGGCCTTGATGCTTGACATTGCTACCGTTGAAATGTTTGTTTTGACTAGCTTCTTTTCTTCTTCTTCTTGCCTTACTACTGTTCGCTTGAACTTGGTTGCCTGGATGCCTATGATGACATGCTTCTGAGGCTTTTTTGTGGGTTTGGGAAATTGGTATTATGGTTTATGTTGATGGTGCTTTGAAATGGCTATGGTTTTGACAGTTTTTATGGTTCTTTAGGCCATAAGGTTTTACTGGTTTTACAGGTTTGGCATTTGAACTGGTTTTTATGGTTTTAGGCCAAGGTTTTACTGGTTTTACAGGTTTGGCATTTGAACTGGTATACTGTTTGTTTAAGCCATGGTTTTTGGATAGGTAACAAGTTTGTGGTTTAGGCAATGGTTGAGGTTTTTACGGTTTATGCAGGTTTTGGGTATAATGGTTTTTGGTTGGACAGTAGGTGGAAGGTTTGATCTTTTAGGCCATGGTTTTGGTTTTTAGATAGCAGGTTATATTGGTTTTTTTGGTATTACAGGTTCTTTGAAACAAGGCTTTGGCTTTGAGACTTGGTTTTGTATTTTTGTTTTGATAGTTTTTGTTTTTGAAAGCTTGAAGGCAGGTTTTACTCTCTTTTTTTTGAAGGGGCTTTGATGTGTTATAACAGTTTCTTTCCTTGAGGCTTATGGTATCAGGTTCTGAATATTTTTAATATTTTCTTTGCTTTGACCTCTGCATACCATACTGTTTTATCAGTTTTGTTTTGTATCCTCTTTCATGCTTTCTTTCTTCTTACTGGATGCTGCTGATTTGTTTGTTATCCTTTTTCTGCCTAAGCCAAAAACCTGTAAACCACACTCTTACTCTCTTCTCTCTCTTAAGTACAATTTGATACATTAAAATGTGATGTACTTTATTTGTTCTGAAAAAGCACAATGCTGGAAAATGATGAGAATAGAAAATATACTTTGTTTGCATACTTGGTCTTAATATTGCATATTTTCTCTTTGTCAAATGCATAGTACAGTAGAAGAGCCTTATGTTTTTTGGCCTTTTCCCCCATGTTTGCATGTTTACGTTGGAATTTTGGAAACTTGCATATGCTGTTTTGTATTATGCTTTTGAAATATGCATGGGATTTGAAACATGCAGTTGGCTTTTTAATTATGCAGTTTTTTAATAAAAATGCAATTTTGACAAAAAATGAATTTGTGCATATTTAAATTTGTGCATTCATTTTTATCAATAAAAATTCATCCCTTTTTGTGAACCGGGAGAAATCCCGTGATTTGCAAAAAGGGTAAAACTGATTCCAGCCGTTTGCTTTTAATGATAAACACTTAAAATTAATTTTCTGCTTTTAATTATTTATTTCTGACTTTTTCTTTTAATTCTTTTGCAGGTAAAAATCAAATGAGCATTGGATAGAAGATGAAGATTTAGAACTTAGGAAAAAATTAGGATAGTTTTTATTTCATTTTAAACATTGTAAAAATTATTATTGTAAATACGTTGTAAATAAATACGGTATTTAAACAATAATTGTAACAATTAGAATAAAATGAATAAAACTCCAATATTTTACCAATTACTTCTTTCCTTCTTTGCAATTATTTATTTCATCATTTATAATTCTTTAAATTATATAATAACTGAAAATAAATTTCAATTATTTAAATTCAGAATAATAAATAATTGAATAAACATCATTGACCAATTAACTTCTCTTCAATTAATTATTTCATTATTTATAATTCTTCTAAATTATAATAACTGAAAATAAAATTTCAATTATTTAAACCTAGAATAATAAATAATTAAATAAAATTGTTTGATCAATTAATAAACTCCTTTTCAAATATTTATTTTATTATTTATAAATCTTTAAATTATATAATAACTGAAAATAAATTCCAATTATTTAAATTTAAGATAATAAATAATTAATAAACATTGTTTTAGCATTGATCGATTAATAAATTTAGCGTTCAACAAATAAACAGCTCTCGACTTGAAAAAGTTATAAACTTTAAAATCAATAGATCAAAACGCTTGCAATGTAATGATGCAGATGGGAGATGGTATCTTAGGTCAAAATTTGGGGTACAACAGCTGCCCCTATTTAAGTTTCTTCTATCTGGAGATATGAAGATTAAAATCTTCGTTTCGACGAGATTGAAGGTACTTAAATACATAATACGCAAAATTTTGCCCTAAGATACCGCCATTACGTTTGATATGAATGCAGTGATTGAATTCACAGAGAAAGATATTGTATGAAACAAGACAATGCTGGAGAAATCAAACACCAACAAAACACAGAGACATGGATTATACACTACTGGGGAAACGAGCCATCGATTTCAAATGACAGACTCTTGACGGCGAATAAAATTGAGGGAATACGACCTCTGACCCTAACAAAGAAGGCATCTTGCATAGGCCATAAAACAGATTACTGACCCAAAAATAACAGTGAGTTCACAACTCGAGGTCAAAGATAGACAGAAAGTATCAATTTTGCTGATAACGGATTACCGACTTCGGAAGGTAATGATTCACGACAAGCTTCTCTGCGAGATTTCCCGAGATATACTCATTAATGCTGAGATAATAATAAGATTATAGATACACAAGTTGCTCAAATAAAGAAGCTGCCACTTGCTGTCTTCCAAAAAATATTATGACATACAAGCTGCTCAAATAAAGAAGCTGCCACTTGCTGTCTTCCAAAAATACTATGACATACAAGCTGCTCAAATAAAGAGGCTGCCACTTGCTGTCGTCCAGGGGTGTCGATAACATACAAGCTGCTCAAATAAAGAAGTCGCCGCTTGCTGTCTTCCAAAAATACCAATAACATACAAGTTGCTCAAATAAAGAAGCTGCCACTTGCTGTATTCCAGAAAAATAATAACGTACAAGTTGCTCAAATAAAGAGACTGCCGCTTGCCGTTTTCCAAAATAATAACGCACAAGTTACTCGTGAAGAGCTGCCGCTTGTCGTTTTCCAACGATGTCTATAACGTACAAGTTGCTCATGAAGAGACCGCCGCTTGTCGTTTTCCAAAAATAATAACGCACAAGTTGCTCGTGAAGAGCTGCCGCTTGTCGTTTTCCAACGATAATAACGCACAAGTTTCTCGTGAAGAGCTGCCGCTTGTCGTTTTCCAACGATAATAACGCACAAGTTGCTCGTGAAGAGCTGCCGCTTGTCGTTTTCTAAAAAAATAATAATAACGCACAAGTTGCTCGTGAAGAGCTGCCGCTTGTCGTTTTCCAACGATAATAACGCACAAGTTGCTCGTGAAGAGCTGCCGCTTGTCGTTTTCCAAAGAGTAACTCAGAAGGAAGTTGCGATGACACTGGTAGAGAATAAAATCTTCGTCAAAGAGAATCATGAATCAATCCTTCCCGAGGAGATCACATACTTAACTGTGCAAAATAAATGCACCAATCGTCTAGGTCGCGACTTCACTGGGGAAAAAATCATGAGATAGCCTATGCAAGAGACAACAACTTCATCCAGGGATAAACTAGAGAGAAAATAGTCAAACAAGACTCCACCCAACGAGAAAGTAACTTGATTGGGGATTCATCCTATCCAGAAATGGACCGGGTAAGCTAAATCAAAAATCATCCATGAGGATTAGCTCAGTTGGGGAATTTAAAAAGGAAACACATTTTCTGCCTAAGCTAACCTTCTACTTGGAAAGAACGTGTACATTGTATTAAAACAAAGTAAAACAAACCCAAAATCAACGGCAAATGTGAATATGCGTGCGTGATATAAGTGTAAATGAATAAATGAATGTTATGCTGACAAAACGAACAGATGGAATATCCTGAAGACGATAAGATGTCACGAAAAGATAGATACTCGGCCAATCTTGAAAAAGACGGAAAATAACTGGAACTAGAACCACAAAGCAACGTCGGAGCGTAATACGCCACAAGGCTCAAGTCTTCCGAGGAGAAAAGCATTCAAAACCAATCTTCTAATACCAATAGACCACTGGCATGAGACGAAGCGTACCATACTTCAGAAATTGCCCAAATAAAGGTAGCCAAAACAACGCTTAACTGGAACAACCGGGGAGTCACCAAACTTAGTACCACCAGAAACAAAAGCTTAACACAACCAACGCCTCATGACGATTTTGAAACGAAACTTGTTCATCATGTAAGGATAAATTACTGTATTGTTTTGCATTTCATGGCTTGACCATCCTCGGAACAACTGTTAATATTCCTTTCATTATTTACGACGCACTTTTTTTTATTTTAAAATAAAAATACTTTAAATAACTTTGTTTCAAATATTGTCGTAAAAATTAAAATTTTGCCCACAAAAGGTAAATGCTCAAATTTCATTAATAAGATGGTAGTTCTCTAACAACGCGACTCCAACGATTTACAAAAGTTTGGGAAATAGTACATGAAAGAAAGGGTTACACAAAAACAATGATCACTATTCTCCCTAACAACTTCGAATTTCCAAAATGTGTTCAAATGCCAAGACCGGTCTGACCAAAAGCTTGCCTAAGCCGCCCCTTCGGGTTTTCAACTTAGCAAACTGCCAACTCGAACCTAAGCGAAATACTTCTTGACTGCATCGGCGTTCATGGGACGCGGGAGTTCTTCACCATCCATATTGGTGAGAATCAAGGCACCTCCAGAGAAAACCTTCTTAATGACATACGGTCCTTCATAATTCGGAGCCCACTTGCCCCTAGAATCAAGTTGGAAAGATAATATCTTCTTGAGCACAAGGTCACCTTCTCTGAACTCGCGTGGTCGAACCTTCTTATCAAAAGCCTTCTTCATTCTCTGCTGATATAATTGACCGTGACACAAAGCTGTCAATCTCTTTTCTTCAATTAAATTCAACTGATCATATCTACTTTGACACCATTCGGCCTCAGAAAGTTTAGCTTCCATCAACACTCTCATAGACGGAATCTCAACCTCCACGGGGAGTACTGCTTCCATACCATAAACTAGGGAAAATGGGGTTGCGCCTGTTGAATTTCGAACTGAAGTACGGTATCCATGTAGAGCAAACGGAAGCATTTCATGCCAATCTTTATAAGTTACCACCATCTTCTGGACAATCTTTTTGATATTCTTGTTAGCAGCTTCAACATCCCCATTCATCTTCGGTCTGTAAGGAGAAGAATTATGATGTTCGATCCTGAACTCTTCACAAAGCTCTCTCATCATCTTGTTATTCAAATTCGAACCATTATCAGTGATGATCTTGCTCGGGATACCGTATCGACAAATGATCTGATTCTTGGTAAATCTGACTACCACCTGTCTGGTTACATTAGCATAAGATGTTGCTTCCACCCATTTGGTAAAATAATCGATCGCTACCAAGATGAAACGATGACCATTTGAATCTTTGGGTTCAATCATTCCAATCATATCAATGCCCCACATAGAGAAAGGCCAAGGTGAAGAGATAACGTTGAGGAGAGTCGACGGCACATGCATCTTGTCCGCATAAATCTGGCATTTATGACATTTCTTCACATATTTGCAGCAATCAGATTCCATTGTCATCCAATAGTAACCAGCTCTCAACATCTTTCGAGCCATTGCATGTCCGTTGGCATGGGTACCAAAGGATCCTTCATGTACTTCTTGCATCAGCATGTCTGCTTCACGTCTGTCTACACATCTGAGTAGGACCATGTCGTAATTTCTCTTATACAATACTTCTTCGTTGAGGAAGAAACTGCTTGCTAATCTTCTCAACGTCTTCCTATGTTTATTGGATGCCCCAGGTGGGTACTCTTGAGTTTGAAGAACACGTTTAATGTCATAGAACCACGGTTTGTCGTCGGTGACCTCTTCTAATGAGAATACATGAGCAGGTCTGTCGAGGCGCATAACTCGGATTGTAGGCACATCGTTCCAACCATTTACTTGAAACATTGAAGACAAAGTAGCTAAAGCATCAGCCATTTGGTTCTCATCTCTAGGGATATGATGTAATTCCACTTTGTTGAAGAAAGTTAACAATCTTCTAGCATAATCTCTGTAAGGGATCAAACCAGGATGACGAGTTTGCCATTCTCCTTTGATTTGATTAATTACCAATGCCGAATCTCCGTAAATATCAAGAATCTTAATCCTTAGATCCACTGCTTCTTCGAGACCCATAATACATGCCTCATATTCAGCCATGTTGTTCGTGCAGTCAAACTTCAATCTCGCCGTGAACGGGATATGAGTTCCTCGGGGAGTGACGATGATTGCCCCAATTCCATTTCCATAAGAATTCACAGCTCCGTCAAATATCAAACCCCAACGGGATTCGGGATCAGGTCCTTCTTCAGGTAACGGCTCTTCACAATCTTTAGCTTTCAAGTAGATAACATCTTCATCTGGGAAATCAAACTTGATGGATTGATAATCGTCAATTGGTTGGTGAGCCAAATGGTCGGCTAAAATACTCCCTTTAATTGCTTTCTGAGTGTGATACTCAATGTCATATTCGGATAACAACATCTGCCAACGGGCTATTCTTCCAGATAAGGCGGGTTTCTCAAAGATATACTTGATCGGATCCATTTTGGAGATCAACCAAGTGGTGTGGTTAATCATATACTGGCGCAGACGGCGAGCAGCCCAAGCTAAAGCACAACAGGTTTTCTCAAGCAATGAGTATTGAGACTCACAGTCTTTGAATTTCTTACTCAGATAATATACGGCATGTTCCTTTCTTCCAGTCTCATCTTGTTGACCAAGCACACATCCCATGGAATCTTCTAATATAGTCAGGTACATAATCAAAGGTCTTCCTTCCACCGGAGGAATCAAAATGGGAGGTTCAAGCAAATATTCTTTGATGCTATCAAAAGATCTCTGACAATCTTCTATCCACACACATCCTTGGTTCTTTCGGAGGAGCTTGAAAATCGGCCCACAGGTAGCAGTCATATGAGATATAAATCTAGAAATATAGTTCAGTCTCCCAAGGAATCCTCTTACTTGTTTTTCCGTCTTGGGTGCGGGCATTTCCCGAATAGCTTTGACTTTATCAGGATCTACCTCAATACCTTTCTGACTGACAATGAAACCCAGAAGTCTTCCAGAACGAACACCAAAAGTGCACTTGTTAGGATTCAGACGGAGTTTATACTTTCTCAAACGCTGGAACAACTTCAACAAATGTTCCAAATGATCCTCTTCAGTTTGTGATTTGGCGATCATGTCATCCACATACACTTCTATCTCTTTATGCATCATATCATGGAACAAAGCAGTCATGGCCCTTTGGTATGTTGCACCAGCATTCCTCAAACCAAACAGCATAACCCGATAACAAAATGTTCACCAAGTTGTAATGAAAGTTGTCTTCTCCATATCTTCTGGTGCCATCTTGATTTGATTGTAACCAGAGAAACCGTCCATGAAAGAAAAGACTTTGAACTTGGCGGTACTGTCGACCAATACGTCAATGTGCGGTAATGGGAAGTCATCCTTTGGGATAGCTCTATTCAGATCTCTATAGTCTACACACATCCGAACTTTGCCATCTTTCTTAGCAACAGGCACTATGTTGGCTAACCATTAAGGATAGACTGATGTAACAAGGAAACCTGCATTAATCTGCTTTTGAACTTTTTCTTTGATCTTGTCAGCCATATCTGGACGAGTCCTTCTCAACTTCTGCTTAATCGGCGGACATTCAGGTCTCAACGGTAAACGATGCTCCACAATATTGTTGTCCAAACCTGGCATATCTTGGTAGGACCAAGCAAACACATCAACATACTCTTTGAGAAGCTCCAACATTTTCTCTTTGACCTCTGGGATAAGAAATGCTCCGACCTTAACTTCCTTTTTATCCTCTTCATCACCCAAATTGATCAACTCTACAGGTTCTTCAAATGGCTGGATAATCTTTTCATCGTGCTCAAGTAAACGGGAAATTTCATCAGGAATCTCTTCACTATCCTCCTCTTCGGCTCTGAACACAGGGAATTCAAAGTTGGGAGAGGGCATAGGATCATTGTTTTCAATGGTTAAGTCGTGGATTAATCTGCACATATGATTATGCTTTATTTTAGAAATCGATTTGTGCAAATAAAACAAAAAGTTATTATATTTTCCTATTACTACTAATTAATTTTCATTACTATTTCCCAGAAAAAGTGAAAAAATAAACCAGTAGTGGACAAAATAACATTTTTATTCATGGAGGAAAAATACTTGAAACAAAGAGCCCATACATTTCTCTTTTGCCTTGGGCAGAGCAAAAGGATTTATTTTCATCATAGCCCGACACAAATACTTTTCGCCTTGGGCAGAGCGAATTTTTTCAAAAAAACAAAACAAAACATTACTCGAAAATATGCATCACAATAGGAACATCAACAACAATCCAGTTCTGGCAAACCACTCCATGCGTCACAAAATCGGGTAAATCCTCTTCAGAATCGTCTCCTATTATAGCATCAACCTCAGGAGGAGTCGGGTGGATAAAACCTGCACTTCGGAAAACTTCTTGTATCGGACGAGTAACCACCTCCTGCTTGACTCTTGCAAACATGGGATGAAAACCAAGACCTTCTCCAGACTTGTTCTCGGGCAGAGTCAACACTTGGCCCCAACCTTCAGCCGAACCACTTTCAACCACTCGTCGCGCATCCTCAAAAGAAGAAATAAACGTCCCTTGCTTCTCCACTTCTTTAGCAACAGATAGAGCTTGGAATTGGGTTCCAACATCCTCATCAGCATCAATAAAAGAGAAAGATGACAAATGGCTTACCACCATAGCCTACTCTCCACCAATCATTACTAGCTTTCCATGCCTTACAAACTTCAATCTCTGATGGAGCGTGGAAGTGACTGCCCCTGCATCATGGATCTATGGACGACCCAATAGGCAACTGTAGGCGGCACGAATATCCATTACTTGAAAAGTGATCTGAAAAGTATGAGGACCAATTACTATAGGAAGATCCACTTCACCAATGACAGTCTTCCTAGAACCATCAAACGCTTTAACAATTACTCCACTAGGTCTCATGGGAGCACCTGGATATGAGAGTCGAGACAATGTAGTTTTGGGCATTACATTTAACGACGAACCTGTATCTACCAACACACTGGATAAAGTATCATTTCCACAACTTATTGAGATATGCAAAGCCATATTATGGTTCCTTCCCTCCTCCGGAAGCTCTTCATCACTGAAACCAAGGTTGTTACACGAAGTAATATTTCCCACAATTCCATCAAATTGGTCAACCGTCACATCATGATCCACGAACGCCTGGTCCAAGACCTTCATCAAAGCTTCTCTATGGGCACCAGAATCTCTCAGTAAAGCAAGCAAAGAAATCTTGGAAGGAGTTTGCAAAAGTTGGTCCACAATCTTATATTCACTTCTCTTGATGAGCTTCAGAATCTCATCATCCTCAGGGAGAGGGATAGGTTCAACGGATCGGCCTATCTCAACCCTTGGTTCAACATTTCTCGCTGGAATTTCTGCCGGTACGGGCCTCCTGACTTGAACTTCTGGTCTCTTCAAAGGTACTGCTGCAAAGACACGTCCACTTCTCGTAACTCTACTCACATCAGCAATGTTAACAAAAGACGGCCTTGTCGGTATAGGGACTTCTACCCCATTCTTAATCATTGTGGCATTATACTTATACGGTATAGCTTGGTCTGAGTTGTAAGGCACAGGACCAGGTGGGTAAATGGTCAAAGGAGCAACAGGTGCAGTCTGACTGTCGTAAACGATCTCTACTGATTCAGGCAAATTGAATTGCGGTATTATAACATTCACTTCATCCTCCGGATTTCTGTCATATGTGATAGTGATAACCCTCTGGTCTAACAACTTTTGAATATCCTCCTTCACAATAGGGCAACTAACCTCTCTTGAACAAAATCCACAAACATCATAATCATGCTGCTGCCTAACAAAGGCAAGTCTTCTTAAACTCTGATGTAACCTGATCAACGACTCTCTTATGTGTTCAACTTGAAAAACTCGAAACTTTCCCGGACAACCTTCCACCATATTCACTGATGCGGCCCCATGTCGAGGCAAAGGATTATCTCTAACATTTGGATTAACATCCTTGAAAGACAAGATACCATTCTTAATCAATCTCTGCACGTCCGCCTTTAGAGCAAAACAATTCTCAAGGTTGTGCCCCGGCGACCCTTGATGATATTCACAAAACTGATCCACCTTGTACCACGGAGAAGCACTGTTCGGTGCGACAGGAGGAGGCTTCGTCGTTATGAGATTCTTTCTGATAAGAGCAGGAAACAATTCAGTATAAGTCATAGGAATGGTATCGAATTGCAGCTTCCTTGGTGAACGGTTCTGGTTGTTGAATGGATAAGCCTGTTGTCGAGGCTGCTGCTGAAATGGCCGTTGTTGAGTTGGTGGGGCTTGATGAACTGGGGTCATCAAAGCTGGGCGGACAGCCGGAGTGACTGCCGCGACGTGTGAGTAACCTCTCCTCGGTCTACCTGGGAAGATCACGCTGACATCCTGTTCTTTTCTTTTTGGGAAAACACTTCCAAACTTCTTGGTACTGCTAGACGGACTTCCT
Source organism: Vicia faba (assembly GCA_948472305.1). Taxonomy (NCBI): domain Eukaryota; kingdom Viridiplantae; phylum Streptophyta; class Magnoliopsida; order Fabales; family Fabaceae; genus Vicia; species Vicia faba. Next base: position 932,355,740 of record OX451736.1, on the reverse strand, counting down.
TCTTTAACCAAACGCCCTTCACGAATCCCTTCCTCTAACCGCATGCCCGTGCTTACCATTTCGGTGAAGTCACTGGGTGCGCTGGCGATCATTCTCTCATAGTAAAAGGAACCTAAAGTCTTCAAGAATATCTTCGTCATCTCTTTCTCCTCAAGAGGTGGATAGATTTGAGCAGCAATTTCACGCCACCTCTGGGCGTATTCCTTAAAAGATTCTCTGTCTCTCTGCGACATTGCCTGGAGTTGATCCCTGTCCGGCGCCATGTCAACGTTGTACTTATACTGGTGAACAAAAGCTTCGCTAAGATCGCTGAAGTTGCGGATCCGAATGCTGTCTAAACCCATATACCACTTTAGAGCAGCACCCGTCAAACTGTCTTGAAAATAGTGAATCAACAAGTCATGATCATCGGAATACGTAGACATCTTTCTCACGTACATAGTCAAATGACTTCAAGGACACGAATCACCCTTATATCTTTCAAAATCTGGCACTTTGAACTTTGCTGGAATCTTGACATTCAGAACTAAACAAAGGTCATGCGTGTTCTCCCCAAACAAATCCTTCCCCTTTAACGCTCTGAGCTCCTTCTGCATTTCTTGGAATTGGTCTTGAAATTCTTCCATTCTATCAAAAAGACCCAAACTTTCAGCAGGCTCGGCAGGATAAGTAGGTTCATTCAAGTATGGCACAGAGTGAATCACAGGAGCGACAATTGTCATCACCGGTTGCGGAAAAGGTGTTACAGACGGGATTACCGGCGGCATGGCAGTTGTCTCTGGTTGAGGAAGAGACAAAGAAGGTTGAAACAAAGGTTGTACGGCAGGCTGATATCCCTCTAGCACAAAGTTGTAAGGCATTCCCCACGGAAAACCTTTCGGCATCTGATGTTGAAGCGGAGAGTTGATCTGAGTCACAGATGTTGGAATGGTGACAATCTCGGAAACCACAATAGTTGAAGTCTGAATCTCAGCAGCTATAGTCGATGGCTGATTCTGAACAGCCACCAAACTTTCCACTAGCGCAGTTAACTTTTCCATACCGACACGAAGGGTAGCGACCTCCTCACGAAGCTCATGGTTTTCCTGTTCCAGATCTTCCATCTTTCTCTGATGATTGGCTCGAGTATCGTATCGATGAGACAGCTTGACAACCTTCGGAGTGGAAAAAGAAACAAGGATAAGACTCTAGGAAACATGTGAAGTGGAATGTTGGATGATGCATGATATGTGATGCAAATGATGATTCATTTTAATAGCTTTTCAAGGAACTTCAACAATTTTGCACACATCAATGGTAAAGGAATTTGGAACAACAAAACTCATCCATTAATCAAAAGCGGTAAATTACAACTTACAACTTTGGAACAACAAAACAATAAATTTAAACTTTGGGATAACAACCCAATAATAAAAGCAGTAAACTACAACTTTGGAACATGAAGCCCATAATAAAAGCAGTAAATTACAACTTTGGAACATGAATCCCATAGTAAAAACAGTAAATTACAACTTTGGAACATGAAGCCCATAGTAAAAGCAGTAAATTACAACTTCGGAACATGAAGCCCTTTTACAGAGTTTTACAAAATGACATCAGTAAAATAAAAACTAAGAACTAAAGATCACTCAGAATCATCAGATGAAGGACCAAATGCCAACTGTAACCGGAGCTTCCTGATCTTCTCTTCATAAAAGTCTTCCATCTCTTTCTTCTCAGCTACCAGTCGATCAATGATTTTCTTCTGCGGATCAGGAACAAGAGCAACTCTTACCGAACCTTCCTTCTTTATCTTCCTTTCACTAGCATACTTCTTCAGTAAAGCATCCTTTTGACGAAGCTTCTCATCATGATCAATAAACCAGCCGTCTTGAATAAACAGCAAATCCTCCTTTTTCTTTAGTTGTCGAGTCAGGACCCGATTCTCATATTCAGACATATTGTACTTCTCTTTCCAAGCATCTCTCTTGGACTTCATCCTAGCCAGATTTCCTTGGTATTCTCCTATATTCTCGATAGGGATATCAACAGATGACGATGCAACGGTAGGGAATAAAGGTTTCTAAGGTTTATAGGGCATCTTGAGAGCACAAGCCCTAGCACGGACCCATTGTAGATAAGGCTCCAAAGAAACGGCACCTCTATGTCCTAACATATCTCTCCCTTTTCTATGGATGTGGCGCCAAGCTCCTTCGATCTCCTTCTTAGCTGCCTGGTGATCTTGTCCTTCTTGTAGGAAGAAACCACTCACATGGATGTTGTTTGGCTTGCCCCTCATCGGGTATCCAAACTGACGGCGCGCGAGAACATGGTTATAGTTAATTCCACCTTTCGTACCAAGAAGAGGCACGTTAGGAAAAGCACCACAACTATCGATGATCTTCACGTCATAGTAAACTCGATTATACCAATCAATGTCGAAATGAGTGAGAGCCATACCACTGACATCAGACCCAGGTAGATGAGAAACATACCACTGATACAACAACGATGCACAACAAATAATCATTCCTCCTTGATAAAAGTTTCGAAGATGAATGGAGTATTAGGTATCTCCGAGCAACGTAGGGACCGGATTTCCAATCAAGAAAATTCTGATGGCGTTGATGTCCACAAACTTATCAACGTTAGGGAACAAGAATAGACCATAAGCGAGTAGAGCAAAGACGTCTTCAAAGGCAATAGTATCTTTTATCTCAGCGAAATGTCGAGCTTTCTTCAACAAAAATTGCGCAGACAAACCTCAGATTCCCCCTTTTGTAGTCATGTTCTCCTCTATCTCTGATTTCTTCAAGTGGGTGATGGTCACTATCTCGTGAGATTTGGGTTCCTCTTCTAACCCAGAAAAAGGAACACAGTCGGTGATCGGCAAACCAAGTATGTAGGAGTACTCTTCTAAGATGGGCATCAACTGGTAATTCGGAAAGGTGAAACATCGGTACAAAGGATCGTAGAATTGGACCAACGTACTAAGGATGCCTTCTTTCATCTTACGCTTCATGAGAGGTATAATGGACCTATACTTTTTCTGAAAATCCGTCGGGTTCTCGATCTTAGGAATTAAACTCTTCAGTTCTTCAATCTCGGGCTCCTTAAAACTAAAACTTCGAGTGTTTCTCCTTCCAAATTCCATGATAATAGTACCTGAGATGTCTGCAAAAATCATTCCTAAGCTCCTTGAAAAACAAGCTTTTTACAAAAATGCTGATGAATGCATGAATGAATGATAATGCAACAGTTACACACAAGTTCACAAACATGGGGTTCAAAGGTTCAACGTTTCAGCATGGAGTCGAGGGTAAAGCCCACCCCAAGGTATGTACTAACGGTTTAATCACATCTGTAAGACAAGGTTCTAAGAGTTCCCAGAGTCTACATTCCTCCTTCGGATATTACCAACGTCTTGATTACTCAATAATTAGCAATATTCTCAAGAGAAACTCATCTGAGCGTAGCATCGCGTGACAACTACTTCCGAATTACTCCGTTATAGTCTCCGCGCTACACCTAAAAGGCCAAGATGGGTTAGGGTTCTACGGTCCTCAATTTCTCTGGCTCCTAGGTCGAAAATAATAATGTCTTCCCGATTACTCGGTAAACAAATATTAAGTTCAAGAGGGCCTTCCATTGAGTGGGGGATCTCATGCCTCATTCTTCGGGATTACTCCCTCAAAGTTAACATGACTATACCGCCCGTCCTATTCTTAAGTGTAACTTAATCCGGGTATAGGATTCGTCCTTTGCAAAAAACCCAAACAACCCCAATTTAAACACATAATCAAACAAATCAAATAATAATAAAACAGATAAAACAAATTAGGCTTAACCCACTTAGGGATGGACCAGCAAGAGGTCAATCTGTCCCCAACAGAGTCGCCAATTCTGTAGCGATAAAAAATGTAGCGGGGTAAATCGGAGATCGGATTATTGATTAATTCGTCTCACAAAAGCAAGAGTCGCCACCGCGCTTTATTATTTCCAAGGGAAAAGGGAAAAGAGCGAAATAAAACCCTAAATATGCAATGTAAAATAATACTTTTTTAAAAGTAATAAAAATACAAGGCGTTTTTGAAAAGAGATCTATGGTTCGGGGGTTGGTTATACAGTGGGAAGGTATTAGCACCCAATGTATCTATAGTACTCTATAGGAACCTTTTGAAATATCTGTTTATAAAAATTCGTTTGTTTGATCGAAATAAATTGTTTTGGCCGAAAAGGGGTACGGACGAGTTTTTGAAGATACGACGACCTAATGTCGAAGTTTTTGCTTAAAAGGTATAAGTTTGAAAAGATTGAATATTTGAGAAAAATTGTCTTAAGTTTTAATGAAATGAAACTATTCGCATGATTGGACTTGAAGACATGAAGTCAACAAATTTAATCGTTTTTCCCTTGGATTTAACGTAAACGGAATAAACAAGTAACAACAAAATAATTAAACAGAAAATTAGATAGATAAATGATATACAACAATTAAATAAAAGACTAAATGATGTGAACATGTATTTTTTATATTTTTATTTAATAATAATAACGCAAGAGATTTAATTAAATAAAATGTTTTTTTAAGTTTTTATTATATGTATTTTTCAATATGGATAAAGCAAGAGAATTAAAAAAATAAAAATGTTTTTTAGTTCTTAAATTCTATTTTTTTAATATATTTTGTTTTTATGTGTTTTTTTTATATTAATAAAGCATTATTTTAAGAAACGTTAAATAATTCTAAATTAAATTAAAACTTTAAAATTACTAACTTAAATCTAATTAAAAAAAGGGAATACTAAAAAATATTAAATTAAAACCTAAAGCTAAACTTAATAAAAATTGGTCTAATATTAAAATGTTTTAATTAAATCTTTTCTTTGATTAAGCTCATTAATTAACTAAATTAACGAAAATTCTAAAAAAAGGAAGAGAAACTAAATAGAAAATAAATAGGAAGAGGGGTATTTAACAAAAAGGGGGGTGGGTAAGAAATAATTTATGGGCCAAATGGTTTTAAGGATGCCTAATCAGAAAACAACAGAAATAGGGGGGTGTTTAAGTAACACGTTGGGCTTAGGCGTAAAAAGGGGTGAGGTCCATTCATATTATTTGTTTAGGGTTAAACAAAGTTTTAATTGGAAAAGGGATTAGGGTTTGTGGTTTGCAGCACCGTTTTCTTGTCTTCTTCGTTCTCATCTTTCTTCTTCTTTCGCCTATGAGTCTCTTGCTCGAGCCACCAACATGTCTAAGCTTCTGACCTCCCTTGCCCGAGCCACCAATGCCTCCTCTCCCCAAGTGTTGCTCCGCGATACAGTGAAGAGGTGATGATTCGTCCTTACAGTGCATTAGGTTTTTATGATTTTGTTGCATGCTTATGATTTTGTTCATTTCGATTCTGACTTCATTTTTTACATGATTTTGTTGAGATGGTAAAAAAAGGGAGAAGGGAAAAACAAGGCTACCTTTAATGGAGGAAAAGGAGAGGCGTTATGGAGGCTTGCTGGCAAGGGGATGGCGCGTGATGCTACTTTGACCCTGGTACTCTGTATTTGTATCTTTCTTCTTCTCCCTTTGGTTCGCTTCTGTATGCCTCAATGTTGCCTTCGAATAATTTTTTTTTCTTCTTCTTTATTGCGCTTCTGTTGCCCTGGATGCTTTGAATGCTATCTTCGTTTATATGCTTTTCCTCTTCTTCTTTACTGCGCTTCTGTTTCCCTGGATGCTTTGAATGCTATCTTCGTTTGTATGCTTTTCCTCTTCTTCTTCGCTGTGATTTTGTTGCCTCGTTATTGGCCTATGATGATAACTCTGAGGCCTTGATGCTTGACATTGCTACTGTTGAAATGTTTGTTTTGACTAACTTCTTTTCTTCTTCTTCTTGCCTTACTACTGTTCGCTTGAACTTGGTTTCCTGGATGCCTATGATGACATGCTTCTGAGGCTTTTTTGTGGGTTTGGGAAATTGGTATTATGGTTTATGTTGATGGTGCTTTGAAATGGCTATAGTTTTGACAGTTTTTATGGTTCTTTAGGCCATAAGGTTTTACTGGTTTTACAGGTTTGGCATTTGAACTGGTTTTTATGGTTTTAGGCCAAGGTTTTACTGGTTTTACAGGTTTCGCATTTGAACTGGTATACTGTTTGTTTAGGCCATGGTTTTTGGATAGGTAACAAGTTTGTGGTTTAGGCAATGGTTGAGGTTTTTACGGTTTATGCAGGTTTTGGGTATACTGGTTTTTGGTTGGACAGTAGGTGGAAGGTTTGATCTTTTAGGCCATGGTTTTGGTTTTTAGATAGCAGGTTATATTGGTTTTTTTTGGTATTACAGGTTCTTTGAAACAAGGCTTTGGCTTTGAGACTTGGTTTTGTATTTTTGTTTTGATAGTTTTTGTTTTTGAAAGCTTGAAGGCAGGTTTTACTCTCTTTTTTTTGAAGGGGCTTTGATGTGTTATAACAGTTTCTTTCCTTGAGGCTTATGGTATCAGGTTCTGAATATTTTTAATATTTTCTTTGCTTTGACCTCTGCATACCATATTGTTTTATCAGTTTTGTTTTGTATCCTCTTTCATGCTTTCTTTCTTCTTACTGGATGCTGCTGATTTGTTTGTTATCCTTTTTCTGCCTAAGCCAAAAACCTGTAAACCACACTCTTCCTCTCTTCTCTCTCTTAAGTACAATTTGATACATTAAAATGTGATGTACTTTATTTGTTCTGAAAAAGCACAATGCTGGAAAATGATGATAATAGAAAATATACTTTGCTTGCATACTTGGTCTTAATATTGCATATTTTCTCTTTGTCAAATGCATAGTACAGTAGAAGAGCCTTATGTTTTTTGGCCTTTTCCCCCATGTTTGCATGTTTACGTTGGAATTTTGGAAACTTGCATATGCTGTTTTGTATTATGCTTTTTAAATATGCATGGGATTTGAAACATGCAGTTGGCTTTTTAATTATGCTGTTTTTTAATAAAAATGCAATTTTGACAAAAAAATGAATTTGTGCATTCATTTTTATCAATAAAAATTCATCCCTTTTTGTGAACCGGGAGAAATCCCGTGATTTGCAAAAAGAGTAAAACTGATTCCAGCCGTTTGCTTTTAATGATGAACGCTTAAAATTAATTTTCTGCTTTTAATTATTTATTTCTGACTTTTTCTTTTAATTCTTTTGCAGGTAAAAATCAAATGAGCATTGGATAGAAGATGAAGATTTAGAACTTAGGAAAAAATTAGGATAGTTTTTATTTCATTTTAAACATTGTAAAAATTATTATTGTAAATACGTTGTAAATAAATACGGTATTTAAACAATAATTATAACAATTAGAATAAAATGAATAAAACTCCAATATTTTACCAATTACTTCTTTCCTTCTTTGCAATTATTTATTTCATCATTTATAATTCTTTAAATTATATAATAACTGAAAATAAATTTCAATTATTTAAATTCAGAATAATAAATAATTGAATAAACATCATTGACCAATTAACTTCTCTTCAATTAATTATTTCATTATTTATAATTCTTCTAAATTATAATAACTGAAAATAAAATTTCAATTATTTAAACCTAGAATAATAAATAATTAAATAACATTGTTTGATCAATTAATAAACTCCTTTTCAAATATTTATTTTATTATTTATAAATCATTAAATTATATAATAACTGAAAATAAATTCCAATTATTTAAATTTAAGATAATAAATAATTAATAAACATTGTTTTAGCATTGATCGATTAATAAATTTAGCGTTCAACAAATAAACAGCTCTCGACTTGAAAAAGTTATGAACTTTAAAATCAATAGATCAAAACGCTTGCAATGTAATGATGCAGATGGGAGATGGTATCTTAGGTCAAAATTTGGGGTACAACACATACGAGTTGGTGCAAGATCAGCGTTATATTGGTATTGCTTGTAGAAAGCAACAGCCAAGTCCTCCCAGGTGTGAATGTCGGTTCTTTCTAACTGATAGAACCACTCCAGCTGAGTTCCAACCAAACTTTCTTGGAAGAAATGGACCCATAGATTCCGGTCAGCAGTGTGAGGCTGAATCTTGCGGACATATGACCTCAGATACATTTTAAGACAAGAGGTCCCATCGTACTTGGCAACGATAGGGATTTTGAACTTCGGTGGGATGACCACTCTAAAAACTAAACCTAACTCTTCAAAGTCCAAGCCAGGTATCTGCTAAATCTCCATAGCATTGAGGCGATCCTCCAACTGTTCGTATTTATCATCATCGGGAGGATATTGTTCCTTAGAGAATTCAACTTCATCTTCATCAATCCCCAAACTGTTATCTCCTTCTTTTGTCTGATTATCCCCTTCGGTTGACATAGTTGAGAGATCCAGAGTTCTCTTGACTGATCCCCTAAGTCTTCTTCCCAAGTTCAGAACGCCGACTGATTTCTTCTTCTTCTTGTATTTGAGGAGAAGAGTCTTCAGGTCCTCTTGCCCCTTAGCTAAAGCTAGGAACATTTGTTGGAATTGGGCATTTTGTGCTTGGTGATCCTTCACTGTTTGTTCCATATCCATCTTGCTGAAATAAACAGTAGAAAGATAAGGAGACATGTTGTAAGAAACCTGTTTGTGTTATGATGAATGAAAATGCATATGCAAATGATTTCAAGGAAATTAGAGATTTAAATTTGTTTAGACAAAAAAAGGAGCAAACATCAATTGTATTAATAAGTTTAGATTAATTATAAATGTGCCCCTCAGGCTTATAATAGAAGGAATAAAACAAAATAAACTCCTAAGACAAAAAGGTCGAACACATCCTCTTTGGCGCGATGTAGGCGTTCATATTTTGCTCCTCATGAAGCTGTCTCGTAAGCTCCAAGACCTTCTTTTCACTCGCATAGAACTGGGCCTCGAAAGTGTCTCGTTCCTCCTTCAGCTGGATCCAAGCTCTTTGTAAGTCTTCAAGAGAAGTGGGCATGGTAGGGTGAGAGATAGCATAAGGAACATCTCCTTCAACTAATGGCTCCATGATGATAGGCAAAGTGGCAGGGTGTGGCATACCGATTCTTTGAGCACGAGTTCGTACCCACTTAAGATAAGGCTCTAAAGGAATGGAGTTCTTACGCCCCAATGTCTTGCTATCCACTTTGTTTACCCTCCTCCAAGCTTGTATAAATCTCTGACGGTAGCCTTGATCGTGACTCTCGTACTCGAACACCAAACCCTGGATGAGTGCATCATGAGGACCATCTCTTCGTGCATAGACAAATTATCGTAATGCAAGAGAAGGGTTATAGGTGATACCTCCCCTAATTCCAAGCAAAGGGACATTAGGGAATTCTCCACAACAGTCAATGATAGTAGTATCCTCCAAGGATCATGAGCACCAATAAATGTTAGAGTGTGTGAGGGACATCATCCTTTGAGAACAAGTTAATCCTTTCTCGTTCTTTAATGTTGATCGAGGTAAGTGCAAAGTAAACCACTTGGCGAGTAGGGGAATACAACACAAGAGAGTAGCTCTTTTCTTCATTGTGCGAGTGTGGAGACAATGTAAAATGTCTCCAAGCAAAGTAGGTATAGGATTACGGGAGAAGAAGACCTTGATGGCGTTCACATCTATGAATTGGTCTAGATTGGGAAATAGAACCAAACCATAGATTAGAAGAGCCAAGACATCTTCAAAGACTTGGAAATCCATATCTTCCCAGAATGAGCGAGCCTTATCCAACAGGAATTTGGCTAGGAAACCCTTAGCTCCGCTTCTTGTCTTCCAATTTGCTATAATGTCAGCTCCCTTCAGATGTAAGGCTTCGACAATGACTTCAGGTTTCAGAATCCCTTCTAGACTGGTGAACGGTATTTGATCAAGCACGGGCACTCCTAATAGTAGAGAGAACTCTTCTAGTGTAGGCACCAACTAATAGTCAGGAAAGGTGAAGCAATGATGTATGAGATCAAAGATTTGGAAGAGTACACATATCATTTCTTCTTGGAAATTGGAAGTAGCCAAACTGAGGAGTCGACCATATTTCTTGGTAAAAGGAGAATCTCCCGACACCCTTGATGCTAACTCTTGGAGTTGAGGGTGTGCTTTCACGAAGCTGATTCAGATGGTGTTCCTTCCGACGGGATTCATGGCCTATAAAAAAAGCAAAGGTAAATTCCTAAATTCTTGAAATAGTTAGTGAGAATGCTTATGATGTTATGATTTTTATGATGTTATGTACAGGTATGCAAGGCAAGCAAGTTAATATGTACACACAAAATAGACAAGTCCTTAGGTTTAGGCTTGCATGGAGTTTGTAGGTAAGTACCCTCTTGAAGTTTAGTTGGCTCAACCTTTCCTAGAAAGTAACCGGGTTCTATGGGATCCCAATATCACTGAACTTTATTTTAGTCATTGTCTCAGCATAATCAATCTTTTCTTGCGGCCGAGATATCCAAAAAGTCCGATCTCAATGAGTGTAGTATCGAGTATCAACCAATTTTCAGCTTTCCACCGAAACCGGTTATCTCACTACTTCCTAATGGACAAGTTGTTCAATTAAGGTTCTAAGGTCAGTCAGTGCTTCATGACGCTGCTCAGTGGCCCCGTATTCTCCTCGATTCAACACAATGGATACCGGTACCAACAAATACGTCACACTAACGTAGCCATTTCTTCAACCATATTGGCCTACGCCGTACAGTTTCCACAATCTATTGCTACTTACCTAAAAAGGTGCCCCAGATCCGGGTATAGGATCAAAACAAACCCAAACAAGGACCCAAAAATGTAAAACAAGCAAGTCAAACAACGAAAAGCAAGTAAAGATGATCTAGCCCTAAGGTAACCCCACTTTTAAGCAATTCCCCAGCAGATTCTCCAGTTCTATAACATGGTGGGAGAACTGACTTGGGTGTTTTGCGTTTGATCGCAATTGTTGCGGATAGCAAGAGTCGCCACCGACTTTTCTTTTATCCAAAAGGAACGGTTGAAAAGAACAGGAAAGACTTTCGAGATTATTCTTGAGTTATGGGGGTAGGTTATGAAAAGGGAAGGTGTTAGCACCCTTTTCATTTGTAGTTATCTACAGGCTCTTATTTTCTTGCTAGATCACTTGCTTTTGTTTGAAAATGTGTTTGTGTTGTGGGTTTTGAAAGTATTTTGAAAACGTCTTTGTAATGGTTCTCGTTTCTGTAAGAACGCGTACAAAGTTTGTTTTTGAAAATAGTTCAAAGAGGTGTTTGTGGAATGTGTTTTTGAAAGTGATTTTTGAAAAGTTCCTTTGTAATGGTTCTCGTCTCTATAAGAACGCGTACAAAAAGCTTTGTCTTTTGAAAATGTTTCAAGATGAAAGTGTTGGTGTATAAAATGTTTTTGTTGTGAGCAAGCGAGCAACTAGGAGCATCCTACCTAATCAAAAGGTCTAATGTTCTTTTCCTCCTCCTTTAGATGTTGCTATCTTACCATTGTTTTGGTAAGAAGTCCCATCGTTGGATGTGAATGGATAGGCACGGGTCAATCATACAGTGATAGAAGGCAACTTGTGAGACGCTTTAGCAATTTTCATAAGGGACTAGATCATTTTATCAAAGGCAACATCGAGGGACATCAAGGGACTACGATCTTTATCGAGGGTATTTTCTAAAACACCCATATTCGAGGGACATGGCTATTTTTCCGAGGCAATAAGTGGAATTACCCTAAGGGTGCATGTGTGTGAGTAGTGTGTTTGATTGCATGTATTTTGTCTTTTGAACTTTTGGTTATCTACTTGTTGTTTTTATCTTGCCATACACCCTAATTACTAACAATATATGAAAGAAAATAAAATGTAGAAAAAATAAATCCTAAGCTATTACATCATTTCGGGGATGGGAGTACATATTTACAAATGGGGATTTACAAGAATTTAAATCCTAATTATCTATTACAACCATATTGAATTGTACAATATAAGAAAATGAAAGGATTTGTTTCGAAAATGGTTTTTTTTTCTTAATAAAAGAAAAAGAATAATTAGTTTAAAAAAAAGAAAAATGCTTTTTTCGTTAGGCCCTTTTTATATTAATAAAAATAATGTTAATACTGAAAATAATAAGAATAAGCAAGAAAGAAGAAAAATAACGAAAGCATGATCAACATGTTGCTGAAAACAAAAGTTAGGGGGATCAGAAGTTCTAATACTAGGTACGCTGTAGTTCAGAAGGAAACGTCGAAGGAGACCAGAAGTTTTGGGTTTCTATGCGCTGAAGCTCTAAAAGAAATGTTAGAGGAACCCATAATTTCTGTATTGTGTTAAAACAATGAGAAAACCTAGAAGTTATGTGTGTGTTAAAACAGTGAGAAAGCCTAGAAGTTTTGTGCGTGTTAAAACAGTAAGAAAGCCTAGAAGTTTTGTATGCGTTTAAACAATAAGAAAGCCTAGAAGTTTCGTGTCCGTTTAAACAGTAAGAAAGCCTAGAAGTTCTGGTGTATTACAATAGTGAGAAAAAAACCAAAAGTTCTGTGTTGTGTTAAATAGTGAGAAAAAATCAGAAGTTTTATGTTGTGTTAAACAATAAGAAAAACTCCTAGAAGTTCTGCATTACATTTCATCTCCTTCCTTACATTAGCCAGAGCATCTGCAACTTATTCAGTTCTTAACAACAGCAAAACAGAAAAATAAAAGCACGACAGTTTATAGAAGTTCTAATCCTAATTCTGAGCCTAGTTTTCTTCCAGAAGTTCTGATCTATAATTTTTCTACTTAGGTAATGATATGTACAATCTCAACACTATGGTATCTACATATTTAATGATGTTTTGAATGAAAAGTTCAAAGTCATAATGACTTACCTTAAATCTGAAGCGTGTGTTTGGGACCTGAACTACTGCCTTTGAATGTCTTGGGGTAAGCAAGAAACGGAACAGAAACTGTTATGTCCTTTGATTCATAGGGAAGAACAAAGATATTATTTTGAGAATTCTGGGTTTTGAGAATGTTTGAATATTTTATTTTCTCTGTTTTTTTTGTTGTATTTGATCACTCTCTCTTTCCAAAAGCCAACCCCTTAAACATGTGGTGGAACAACTTATTTATAGATGAATTTTATGTGGTTTTAGGGGGAAAAACAAATGATATTTGAACCTTTTTAGCATACTGTTTAATTGCTTTTTAAGTACAACTTTTATGTTCTAATTTGGTGCAAATATGGGGTTTGAGAAAAATGCAGGCGTGAACTGGATTAACAGCAATTTGGAGTGTTATGGAAGCTGAATGCAGGACTGTGTCATAGCAGTGCAGCAGACTGTTCAAAACGAGGTTTTGGGGTTTGGTGATGTTCTGATCAAAGAGTGGAAAGACCAGAGTGAGATTCGAAGGGTGATGTTCTGATCGAAGAATAGAACATAGTCTCCATGTGCTGAAGAATGAGACTCGAAGGGTCATGTTCTGATCGAAAGGTCATGTTCTGAATCACTTTTGCAAATTCTGATTATCCTTGTGTGAAAACTAGCCCAAAAGTTCTGTCCAAATTCTGACTTAAAAATGCTCAGAATTTACCAAGTGTTTTAGCTTCAAGGTTGTATTCATGGATTTATAACTTGAAATCCCAGCCTTTCTAGAAGAAGTTCTATTCTGCAATGTTTTAAATCTCATTGAGATCTATAACTTTCATATCAGAAGTTCTGATTGAATCATCTTGCATCATGATGAGAATCTGGCCCAAAGTTATGAAATTATCATATTTTCTTAACACTTAGAAAATTTTCTAAGTGTTTAGAAATTTGACTTTTCAAGGTAATCTTTGACTTTTGATTTCTTGATGAACCAACTTCATGTCTTAATGAAATATGATTTTTGAAACTTGATTTTGATCAAAAAGTCAAAGTTTGACTTTTCCGTGTGCTTTTGACCATTTTTCCCCTTGTGAATGACTTTCTTGGAAAATTGTAATTCGAGACTTGAAACTTGACAGAAGCAAACCTGAGGGTCCAGAATGATCTCTTGAGAAATGAGAGGGAAAATTTTGGGGTACAACAGTGGGCCATACAGGAACTGGGATTTTGAAAAGATGGGCCAAACGGGAACTGTGCTTTGCACCCATATCCTTATGGTAGCTTGAATAGTATCAACTCGGTGGCTTAGAAAGGTGAAACGGATAGCAAGATCGCTAATATTGGTAAGGTTACCTAGAGGAATTAATTGGAAAGTGTGAGTCTGCTCACGACTTTTATGTAAGACCGCTTACGTAGGATGGGTGATGAATGAATGAGGTTACTCATGCTTCGTATAACTTCCTATGAATGAATAGTAGATGAGGTTGCGTGAGGATGCTCACGTCTTTTACGGAACTAAGATAAGGAAATGTGTGAGGCTACTCACGTCTTGGACGGTGGTACATAAGGCTTCTTACGGTTTAGTTTGATGAAGAATTCTTGTATCATAGACTCATTCAGAGGGATAGTTAGAGAGATGTTAGAGATTATAATAGCGACTCTCCTAGAAATTGCCTCTAGATTTTTACGGGGTCCTAAGTCTTGAGCTATGGTATGTTATGCATGCATGCAGATGCAGGTGTTAATGCGTGGAATGACTGACCAATGCATGTAATGGGTGACTTGGATATGCTTCAATGGATGTTGAAATTTTGACGTGCCTATGAGAATTGGGCTCTCTGTTAGATCCATGCTGTCAGAATTCTTGATCTGAATGAGATGATAGGTGTAGTTTGGTAATATCCTAATGAATATATGCTAATGATTTATACAGACTTATGTTTTATGATTATGACTGGCGTGATTTGTTGAATGATGCCCCTGTGATGGGTCATTGACGATTAAGTGTAGAGGTTTGACTATGTAACACAGTTTCTTCTCACATGATGGTTGAATGTTATGCTTGCATGATTTCCTGATACTCGCTTTGAACTCGGAATATTGCTGATATAGGAGAAAGATCCATTGGAGATTATGAAAGTGCACAGAGAGCTTGCTTTTTGTAGCCTATCTTTCCCTAATTTTTGGTAGGGTGTTGGAGGAGATTCTCATTGATATACGGTTGGAAATAGTTTGATCATAGTACAGATGACCCCACTCTTTCGCAATTTGAAACATCATGACTTTGACTAATGGGCTCTTGCATGGTTTGTCCTTGATGGGCTACTTTTTGGACCAACTCCTATTGATGAGCCTCGCAGTGGTTTGCCCTACAGTTCTAATTTGAAAGAGGTTCCCCTCCATTTCCTGGACTTAGAGGAAGTACCCTCAGAAAGAACTTATACTTCACCATGAACTTTGATATAGATTGCCCTAAGGTTTGAATTTCTGAAAAGTTTGTAATTAATGTCGCTTGAAGAGGAACTTGGACCCTATGGGCTGTAGGATAAACCTGATATGCATTGCTCCAACATTTGAATCTTGGAAGATTTCCCCTTGAATAAAAGCCATGAGAGATTTGTTAAAACGAGGGAATTGAGTCATACCCTGTTATGACTTGAATAAGGAATGCTCCTTCGAAAGGTATGCCCCTTGATTGAACAGTGCTTTGAAATTTGATCTGGGTTGATTGAATCTCGAAATGTTCACCCCTTGTCAATAGTATCTTCATGTGATATGCCCCTACGATAATTAGTATTTTCCCCTATTTATAGGGATCCTGTTAGATGCTTTTATCCGTATTAGATGCTTCTTGGAAATGTTGCCTTTGATCAGACCAATTTTGAAATCTCCTTGATGAAAAGTATTAATTCGTAGTTAAATTGTACATTTTGAAAAAGAAATTCCGTTTGATGCACATGCAAGTTCTTGAAATTGAAGTTTGATTATGGAATAGAAATGGATGGTTAGAGATAGACATTCGTAGAAGCTAAGTGATTAGCAATAATTTTAACAAACATAGGAGTCACTTTAATACAAATTTTGCTTAGTATTCTTTCATAGTTAACCTTGCTTCAATTAGAACTTTTGAATGTTGTAACATGGCCATGGTCCGTGGTTTGAGAAACAAAAGCAAAATATATTTAGCCCACCCCATTCTCCTTGATGTTCTTTAATCCTAAGTTCAATTAATCCAACAGATGATTTCGATCCCCAAGAGAAGTTTCGTAGTCGCGCAGATGATGAGAAGCGTTAATAAGATCCAAGCATCGATAAGATCCAAGCGTTGATGAGAAGCCTTTAAGGTGGAAGTCACAAGATTTTTCTCCAATTTTGTTTTCAATCCCTTATTTTTGCATGGACCGATTTTTTTTGAATTTCCGGTCCATCGGGATGCCCTAACTTTTTCCTAAGTCAAGTTTTGATTTCTTTTGACTTATCGGGCTTTCTCCTTCTCCTTCTTCTTTTTTTTTTGATTTTTTGATTGCTTTTTATTTTTAAATTTTATGACTGCCACGCTGATTGTTGTAAGCTTTGTATTCATCATTTTTCTCGATTTTGAATGATGTATTAAGGAAGAAGATACTGAGAGCTTCATGGATTCCTCATTCTTGATGGATGAAAGGAAAATGATATGCTTGAACCCCTTGCTTAGATTATTTCCTCAATGATGTATCGAGGAAAGAGATATACTTGAACCTTTTGCTTAGATAAATCACTTCTCTTGAGAATAGAACACTCCAACTTCTGGCTCGAGGGGGTTGACTACGAATTAACTCCTTATTTCTTCACTATTTAGGAATTGAAACAATGCCTTACATCGTCAGTTTGGTCTTACATTGAAAGCATAGCTTAGCAAAATTCAGTTATTTGATTTCCATCATTCTCCCTCGAATTTTGTTAAATAAAATTTGAATATGGAAAATAAAAGTGAAGATGGAAATTCGTTGATTATTTATGGAAAGTGATGAAATATGAAGAGTGAAACGAACGAATTGATTTCAAAACATGCATGCTCATTTTATTAGAATTACTAATCAAAATATACAAAGTTACATCAAATGCAACTTAGCAACTTGGAAATTACAAATTGAAATTATAAAGGTCTATTGATCCTAGAGAAGAGCTTATTTGCTGGTCCCCTTGAATTTTGGAGAGCTTATTGATTTTGGACTTGTCAGAGCATGGGGATTACCCTTAGCTTTTCTTGGGCATACTTATTTCATTGATAAGGTAGTTGCTCTTGATGTAGGGGAATCACTAATGGTAGTGATATTTGAGGCATTGGGTAGGCCTGTTGATGTTGACACTATGAAGGGCTGCCTTCTTTATTTGTAGGACCAAGTTCAATTGAGTCTCCAATAGATAATCTCCTTTTTCATAGTTTTAGACTTTCTTGAGTGGTTAGTGAGTACCAAGAAATCAACTAGCATGTGGATAAAAGTTGGATAAGAGAGAAGGTAGAAATGCATGAGATGCAAATGTATAAATGCATGTGAATGCATGGGTATGCAAAAATGTTTTTGGCTTTAGGGTATGATGCAAAAAGGTTTCATGGATATGCAATGTGACGCAGCCGTAGTATGAGAGTAGACGCATGGGTACTCTATATAGGTTTGATGGTAGATATGAAAATGATAATATCCTACACTATCTCAAAGATTTAAACATATAGGAATTCCCTAAGGACGAAAATAATTTGATGTGGATTTGGAGGTACCATACACTGACTCAGATATTGAGACATATAGGAACTTCTTAGGGATTAGGGACCATCAAAGATGAAGGGGAATCCCTACAAGCTAGAGATGGTAATTGAGGGACGAGAATTCCCACAAGCTAGGGATTGCAATAGACTAATGTACGGTTGAACAATACCTACATGCTATGGGTTGTGACTTATGAAAGATAGACCCTACATGCTAGGGATTGTAGTGTACCAGAAGTAACCCTTGCGGGTTTAAGGATAGTGGAAATGGGATTATATGAATGATATCCTTAGAAGGTAGGCTCCTAGTTTTGGCCTACAGATATTCTACCCTCCCCATAAGTTAGTTACCTTAAGGGTAACATGAATAACACTAGAGAGAGAAGGCACAGGGGCATCCCTTAGGTGGAGCCTCTTTACGGACCAAGACTTTCGTCTCAAAGTCGTGAAAGGTCTCATCATGTGATTTTGGTTAAGGTTATTACAAAGAGACATGGATGGAATTCCAAAGTCCTACTCGTCAAGAGGATATCTCTTGATAAGTATTCCTTTTTCGGAGTTCCACTGAATCTAGGCGAAGTCGTCACATAAACTCGCAGGGATGATGTATCCCTTAAGCTAATAGACGAACCTTCTTGCTAAGGATTATTTGAGAGTATTTTTTGGAAATAAAAGTCCCGCCATGTAGTAAATATATAATGAAAAAAAAATTAACAAGAATAAATAAATGAAGTAAATAAATAAAGCAAATAAACAAAAACCCAAAAAAACCTAAAACCTAAGGTTGAGGTCCCCAGCAGAGCTGCCAGCTATTGTGACTGGTTCTGAAATGAGAGTCACCACCATTAGTTTTTATCCTAAGGAGGGCATCTAATAGGAAACCCTAATTCGCAAGACAGAGATTCTAAGTTTCGGACCTCATTAGACGAAAGGAAGGTGTTAGGAACCTTTCATCTACCTTATTCTTAAGGATATTAGGTTTTAGTTTTAGGTTTCGGGTTAAACATGGTTTTAAGTTTTAATATGGGAACTCGCCATGATTTTTGATCGTATGCCTACGTATTCTTTTTGGAAGAATCAGAGTCCCAATTCGTAGTTCGTATGGGGTTTGTGTTTTTTAAGAGTTGCAAATGTATTTTGAATCGCCTCACATTTGACCAGGTGTAGTGATTACGGAGATGTGGACTAAATGCGCGATTAGTCAAAATTCGTTTGGAACCCTTTTGCAAAAATAAGTTTGTTTAGATTAGTTTATTGCGAAAAATAGTTTGAGATTTGTTGATATTTTTTAATCATATTAATTGCAAAAATATCTTGATTAATGCATGACTAAAAATATTTTAATGCAAATAATGTAAGAAAATACGTTCATGAGTTTTTAATTAAAAATAATTTGTTTATGACAATATAAATAATATTTACATGTGATATAATAATATAATAATAAATATGTAAAATATTAATTAATATCAATAATAATAATAATAATAATAATAATTATAAAAATCAATAAATAACATAAAAAGAAAATAGAATTAAAAATAATATTTAAAAAAAATAGAAAATAATTAGTTTCAGGGGGGTGTAGTTTTATGTTAATAAGTAAAAATAGGGGGTGCTAAGAGTTATGTTGGGCTAGGCCCAAACGCAGTTTGAGAGGGAGGTGCATTGTTGTTCTTGTTTTTATTAATTACTGGCATGGCGGGGGGGGGGGGGGGGGGGGGGGGGTACTAAAATTGATTGGGCCGACCCATTGTATGTTTGGGAGGGGACCAGTTGATCGTATGAGGCAAGGGTGTATAAGCTTATGGTGGGACTTGGCCTACGATCGTCCGATGGTAATCTGATGGATGAAATTGATGGAGTATGTTAATTATAGTGAGCGTGCGTCTACTAGATTGAAACAATATATACATGTTGTATTTTACAAATCACTCTCTTGTTTTTGTTACAACCAAATCTTTCATATCTCTTCCTCTCGCGATACCCAAACCATTATCTTCTTTCTCTTCAACCCTAACGCATACAACACCGCGACATCCACGTATAACCCATCCCCTTCTAACATAAATCTGACCCAGCAACCCCAATACAAGAACAACAACAACAAAAAAATGAGCTAAGTGTTTTACCCCCTTTGTGATTCTATCCTTTCTGACTTTGAGCGTTCGTGATTTCAAGATTGAGGCTAATCTCCCTTCCTCTTCTTTGAATTAAAGGTCACGGCGGAGCGGTAGTGGCACAGCGGCGGATCAACGACGATTAGGGTTTCAGAAATTGAAACCCTAATCGTCCTCCCTTCGGATCTTCAATAGCAACCCGACTAGTTCTTCGCGTTCTTCGTTCATTCAATTCCTCCGCCTCGGTATCTTCCTCTATCTCTGTGTATTCACAATTCTTCTTCAAGCTTGGCTGTTTCAGTACTTACTTCCTCTTCTATACTCAAGCTTTCCCTCCTTTTTTATATTTGGTTCTTCTATTTATAGGATTAATTTTGCTGTTACAAATTCACCTTAGATTATAGATTTAGAGATAAGTTAGGGATTAGATTTCTGTAATTGATTGACAAATTATTTGTAACTTTCAATTGATTCGATTTTAGATTGGATTCAGTTTTGTTCTGTAATATTGGTTCAGTTATTTTAAGAATAAGATTTGATTTAGTTATAAATATTCTGTACAATTTTCTGAGATTTTTGTTGTTGTAATTTACGAGATTTTGCTGAAGATTTAATTGAGTTAGGTTTTGGAATTCTGGGCTTGGATTATTATTGATATCAAGATTTTATTATAATCTCTTTTACCGTAACAAGAAAACCGGGATTTGATTTAATTTCCAAGATTTGATTCAAATTTGATTTGTATAGTATTAGTTAAACGAATGAAAAACGTGCACCTAGTTCTTCCTAGATTGAAACAGTACCAGTTAGTTTAACATGGGCCCTGCGTTACAACGAATAAGCTGCCAGCATTTAGGTTTGGGCCTTGTACTTATTTTGAACTGAGCTTTTATTATAAACGTCCAACATGTTCTTTTTCCAAAAACTCTTAATAAAAATAAAGTTTTTTTGAACTAAAATAGTAAGTAAAATAAAAAACGTCCAATGGGCTTGACTTTAGAAACTCAATATGCCTACGTTAATTCTTCTTCTGCCCATCATTTTGAACAACGGGTTTGGGCTTAAGTCCTTTCTTTAAAAACATTGATCCAACAGATCTCTCTTTTCAAACAAAAAACTCTTAATTATAAACATTTTACCCAAATCCAAGATAAAACAAAAAACGTAAAATGGGCTAACTAACAACTTTGAATAGACTTGTGATCTATAACCATACCCCTCCTTTTTTCAATTTAACCAAACGAAATGGACCAAATTCTAATGGGCTTTAAATTGCAATTTCACCTCCTCTTTTACTAACAACAATGATACTTAAAGGGCTTAGTTATATTTAATCATTATTATTGAAATAGTTTTCCACATTCGAATCTCATGGGCCATTGGCCAACATGCTTCGCGGATGGGTTTACGGATACATGGGTCTTTCTGATTTAGAAAGCCCCAATCTCCTGAATAAAAATACACCCCCTAGTTGTCTTGGATTTAAGAATGAGCCATCAGATATTGCTGAACCATCCTCAACTAAATATTTCTTCTATTTTAAATCTTGAAAAATATGATCGTCGAGGTAGGGAAAATTTGGGGTACGACAAGGTGTTATTGGGAGGCTTCAGGGTTGTTCTTGGGAACTTGAAGGTAAATACTATTTTCTTGTAACTTATGTATAATTTGTTGTAATAACGTTATGAGTATAGTGGATTAGAGAGTTTCTCTTTCCCCCAGAGTATATCGTTTGATGAAACTGAGTAAACAAACCTTCATCTTCTTCTCACCTTATTATGTTATATTATCTGCGTACAAATTATTATTATTGTAGACCATTTATTTTGGTTGCTACTATTCTTTTCCTCTCAAATTGATATTAAATTTTGTCATAATTCACAACAAGACTCTTAAATAGTGGTGCGGTGAGCATGGAGCAAAGAGGTATTGGGCACCATGGTTAGTAGATGGGAGATCTAGAAATTTTCCAGTAACAACAATTTTGAGGTTTCGGAAAATTAATATGAAAGCAACTTTAATTCAAGAGAAGTTTATCGATGCTTTGAAGAGTGAAGTATTGATGCCTACAAGACTTATACAGGTAGAAAAGACCGATGCCGTATCCCAAATTTGCCCTACCTTTATGTTCAAGATTAAAAATACAAGAGAATTGTTTTAATTAAGGATGGTCCAACAATATCTGATGTCTCATTCTTAAATCCAAGTCAATTAGGGGTGTATTTTAATTCAGGAGAGTGGGGCTTTCTAAATTAGAAAGACCCATGAATCCGTATGCCCATCTATGAAGCATGTTGGCCAATGGCCCATGAGATTCGAATATGGAAGATTATTTCATAAAAATTATTAAGTTCTTAAGTTATAAAGCCCATTTAGGTGTTATTGTTGTTAGTAAAAAGAAGGGGTGAAAATACAATTTGCAAGCCTATTTTCGTTTGGCCCATTTCTTTTGGGGGGTATATAGTAAAAGAAGGGGTGAGATTACAAGCCCATTAAAATTCATGTTGGGCCATTTTCGTTTTGGTTAGGAAGAAGCAAAGAGGGGGTATAGTTATAAGATTAGGCCCATTGAGTTTTTTTAGCCGAGCCCGTGCAACGTTTTTCCATTTGACTGTTTTATTGCAAGAGAAAAAATATTGTCACATTGTCCTGTTTAATTATAAACCATTAAAGCTTTTAGGCTAGCCCATTTTGTTATTTTGAGAAAACTGTTTGATTTTAAACAGTATTATTAAAATAGTTATTTTACTTTTAATAAATGTTTTTACGGTTATCTTATTAAAAGATCTCTTTGTAAATGTAATTATTGGTTTGTGAAAAAATTATTTTATTGTTACTGTTATTTTTAAAAACATTTTCTTAATACGATTATTTTACTAAGTATTTTTTTTAAATTATTAAAGGATTTGTTTTATAAATGTTATATTTAATCAAGTTTGTTTCCAAAGCCTAAGCCAATTAGGACCAATCCGTATTAAATAAAAGTGTTTGTAAATGATAAAAATTATTGTTGGGCAGAAGAGAAATTTTGTTATGGTGTGAGGCCCAAAAGTTTGTTTGCAGATTTGTTTGGGAAAAGGTACGAACAGATATTGTGTAAATTAGTGAAGGGAAAACCAAGCATTTCATGTACTAACGTGTACTGTAGAAATCTAAGAAAAATACTAAATCAAATCTCAATCTCTATTACAGTAAAAAAACTATAATATACAGAATCAACTCCATTAATTTAAATCTGAACTAAATCCAAATATTACAAAGTAAATCGACTCTATTACAAAACAAAGTCATATATTACAGACTAAATCAATTACACAAATTAAAATCCCTAATTTGTTCTAAATCCCAAATCTAAGTCAGCTCAAATTGTAACAGCAATCCTAGTCCTATAAATAGCGAACTAAAGGATACAAAGAGGGGGAAAGAAATTGAAGAAGCCAAAGAAAAACAAAGATTGGGTACCAAATTTAGTTAAACAGAGGAGGAAGTTGATTATGTTTTCAACATCTAAAACCCTAATCACGTTGTCGTTACCATACTGTCGGGCTCCGTGGAATACATCTTCAGATCATCACCCTCGAGGATCGCGGGAATCTGCAAAACCAGAAAGAAGGAAGGGATTAGAAACCAAAACGAGCAAAATCAGAATGCGAAATCACATAGGTAAAGACTTAGATTTGTTTTGATTTATGGTTTTTTGTGGTTGGGGTTTGAGGTATATGAAGTTTGAATTCTTGATAAGGGAGGGATTCGGTTGCACCGCCGCGGTAGGTGATTATGAGAATTTTAGGGTTAGAAGGAGATGAACAGGGTTGTGTGGATTCAAGAGAGAAAGAGGGCAAAAGGTTATAAAAGGAAATGAATAATGAATAATGTAAACAATATGTTATATGCTGAAGTAATCAGGTGTACACACGATTTGTATCGGACGACCATAAGGCCAGGTTCACCATAAGTTCCATGCGCCATCACACACATTGTCTAAACCGGCCATCTAAAAAACATTGTACTAGGCCGAGCCCAATCGCTTTCCACACCACCCATTTCGTTACAATCACTAAGGCCAGCTAGCGCAACACCCCTACCTCTAGGCCCAGTTCAATATCTGAACTTGGGCCCAGCTTCTAAGAACATCCCCCTATTTACTTGTTAGTTACTAAAACGAACCCTCCAGGCTTATTGGGCCTGAATTCAATATCTGAATTTAGGCCCTGACTTTCTACACCCCCATCTCTTTTACTACTCAACATAAACACATCCCCTGAGAATTAATTAATTAATTTTTTATTATATATTATTTTTTTCCTTATATTCTTTTATTATTATTTCTTCTTTTTATAATAATAATAATAATTATTAATACTTTATTTTTTAATTTTTAATTTTCATATATTATTATACTTATTATCATTTAAATGATTATTTCATTTAAAAACTCATGTATATATTTTTTATATTATTGCATTAAAATATTTTTAATCATGCATTAATTAAGAAATTTCATAATTAATATGGTAAAAAAATCTAACAAACATCAAATATTTTTTCGCAATAAACTAATCTAAACAAATATTTTTTGCTAAAGGGTTCCAAATATATTTTGACTAATCGCGTATTTAGTCCAAAATTATACAATCTTTACACCTGGTCAAAATGCGAAGTGATTCAAAATACTTTTGCAACCCCTAAAAAACACAAACTCATACGAACTACGAATTGAGACTCCGATTCCTCATAAGAGGATACGTAGGCATACGACTAAAATCGTGGCGAGTTCCCCTATTAAAAATTAAAACCCTGTCTTACCAGAAACCTAAACCTAGTATCCTTAAGAATAAGGTAGATGGAAGGTGCCTAACACCTTCCTTTCGTCTAAAGATGTCCGAAACTTAGAATCTCTATTTTACAATTTAGGGCTTCCTAATAGATTCCCTTCCTTAGGATAAAAACTAGTAGTGACAACTCTTGATTTTAAATCCAGTTGCAACAGCTGGAGACTCTATTGGGGACCTCAACCTTAGGTTTTAGGTTTAGTTTGGGTTTTTATTTGCTTTATTTATTTATTTATTGCATTTATTTATTCTTGTCTATTTTTTTATCATTATATATTTTCTACGTGGCGGGTTTTTGTTTTAAAAAGTATTTTCAATATAACTCTTAGAAAGAAGGTTCGTCTATTAGCTTAGGGGATACATCATCCCTGCGAGTTTATGTGAAGACTTCACCTAGAGTCGGTAGAATTATGAAAAAGGAATACTTATCGAGAGACACCCTCTTGACGAGTAGGACTTTGGAATGCCACCCATGACTCTTTGTAATGACCTTAACCAAAATTTCATGATGAGACCTTTCACGACTTTGAGACGAAAATCTCGGTCCGTAAAAAGGCTCCACCTAAGGGAGGCCCTTGTGCCTTTCCCTATGGTGTTATTCATGATAACCTTAAGGAAGCCACACTTTGGGGAGGGTAGACTAACCTTAGGTCAAAATTAAGAGCCTACCTTATAAGGGTACCTATCACAAAATCCCGTCACTAAACCATACATCCATGCATTCATATATTTCATATATTCATCATATGTTTCTTTTATTTGTTTTATTCACAAGGTAAAAAACAAAAAGAAATAGAATAAAGATTTTGGTGATTATCTTTGAAAATGGATACCAAAGGGAAACAACTTGTCTGCGTCAGTGCCCTCAAGCCAAATATTTATGAAATCAAAGCCAGAAAGGGGAAATCATCCGAAAGAGCTCTGAAGATGTACGCTCGCTGTTATGGGGATACCCTTGACTTGACCAGAGTAGAGGTTTAAATAGATGATGTTTATGCCCTAGTTCAGTTCTATGACCCACCGCTAAGATGCTTCACCTTCCAATACTTCCAGCTAGCGCTGGCTCTGGAAGAATTTGATAGAACCCTGAACTTTTCTAAAGAGAAGGCCTATGTGGGTATTGGGAAAACTATTGAAGTTAAAGTCTTCGCAAAGGACTTAGGGATCCCTTATTCTGAGTTAGTTTAAAATTACCAAAGAGAAGGCCCGATACAAGGAATCAAAAGAATATACCTAGAAGCCAAGGCACTCGAATTCGCTAATTATAAAGAATGGGAGCCTTGTGTCGATTATTTAGGATTGCTTGTGTTTGGTGTAATTTTATTCCCTCGAACTGTGGACTATATTGACCCTACGACCATTAGCATATTTTGGGGTACGAAAGTCTTTAATACGGATCCAATTCCCGCTCTGCTTGCTGACATTTATTACACCATGCATACAATGTACGAAAAGAGAAAAGGCACTCTAAATTGTTGCATTCCACTTTTGTATATCTGGTTCATGACCCATCTTTACAAATAAGACTATATGATCCCAAACTTGACCAAACACGAGTGGCCTTAGAAATTAAGGTCTCTCACTGCAAACTCAGTATTATGGTATGCAATGAAGCTAGATATTGGTGATATCACTATTAGCTGCGAGGACTTTCCTAATGTCCCGTTGATCAGATATCGAGGCTATATTAATTGCAACCCTACTTTGTCCCTACGAAAGTTAGGGTATCCTTTGGAAGACAGACATTCGGACGAACAACTCCAACCATTAATCATCCACGACATGGGTATAAATGACCAAGGGTTGCTCAACAAGGTCATCCGGGCTTGGAATAATGTTAATAAGAGGAAATCCGAAAGAAAGAATACCATAGCAAGAGAACCCTACATTAGATGGGTCCGAGATAGGGTACAAATTATCAAGCTGTCATTTGATATAGATCCAGAGTACAAGTCAGAGGTCCCAGAGGTCACGCCTATATCCTTAGAAGAAATCGACAATTTGAAGAGTGCCCTAAAGCAAGCTCAGAGGGAAAAATAAGAATTAGAACTCAACCTTCTCAATATGAACAAAAAAAAAAGAAACATATGCAGCTTATAATTGAGTCAAAGGACCAACAAATTGAGAGAGATCAAGAGGCATTGGAAAAGGAGAGTCTCAAACGGAAGCGTAAAACTGAAGGACTTTTGAGTGCGAGTTTCAATCTAGATTCCCACAACCAAAGGTTAGAAGATACAGTTACTGAAATCGGGAGCTTAACCAGATGGTATGAAAAGGTAATGCATGACAAGAAAGTGCTAGAGGAAGACCTAAGATCCCAAATCCAAAGTTTGGCGTAAGCTTCCTTAGATTAAGAAGAGCAAATAAAGTACCTCACCACCGGACTTCAAGAAAGCCAAGAATCAAAGGTCAAAGAACACCTTGAAAGGATAGAGGCAGAAAGAATCCTGGTGCAGAGAACTGAAGAATATGAGCATATGTGCCTAGAGCTAGGAGGTCTCCAAAAAGATTTCCTTATTCAACGGAGGCTTTATACGGAGTTGAGGGCTGAAAAGATGTATTAGGAAGAGCAGTATACGAAGATCGCCCAAGCCGGGAGAGATAACCATAAGATAACCCCACATCTTTATCAAGAGTATCGATACTACAAAGACAAACATGAAAGGCTCGCCTTCCTAGCCAACAATCTCATTAAGGATATCCCTAGAAGTTTGAGAGACGTAGAAAGTGTAATGGTTCCTCTTCCAAAGGACGTTGAAGATTTTCTCAAGCTTTGCCGAGCAATGGTTGATGGTTTCAGAGAAGACATCCTCAAGCGCACCTAGAAGATTTATTTCCCTTTGTTTATGTTTATGCAAACAAGTTTTAATCTAAAGTTGTAATATTTTTCAATATCTAGATTATGTTACTTTCAATAAAGGCATTTTGTTTTCGTATCTCGTTTGCGTATCTATTTTTAAGATATTCACCAAATAAGAATAAAAAGATAAAAGAAGCAAAAGATAAGTATATACCCAAGTGAATAAGACACTTAAAATAAGAAACCATTACATGCCATACATATTCATACGCATGCATGCATTCGCAAACACCTGTATATCATACCAAAGCTTATTTTTTTTCAAAAATCTCTAGTTAAACCATTGGTAGAAGAAGATCACCAGCTCTTTGGCCTCCATATCAAACAAGGGCCTACCAGCAAAAAGCAATGGAACAAATCAAGGAGAATCAGGTTGCATTCAACGAGGACCTCAACCAAGTAAATGGTGATGTGAGTTCAATGAAAGGAGATCTGAGTCAAGTTCTCCTAGCTTTGAAGAACATCATTGATAGATAGGATCAGATTCCCAGGGTAGATTTCGAAGAAGTAGCTCTAACGATTGGTGCATCGAGCGGTCACCAACTAAGAAAAGAGCCAGAAATAGGACCCCAAAAGTCCGTAATGGCCCAACAAGAGACAAGAGAAGATGAAACTAAAGGGTTTGTCCCATCGCCATCAAAAGCAGGGACATCACATACCTTACAAATTCCAATCAACAATGCAGAAAACTACTTGGACCTACAATATGGAGACCACGGCATAGAGGATGTCAATCAGGCACCCTTGAAGACGACTGGTACTCATGTTGTCGATAATCCACTGGTGATGAATCAATATAAGGCTCTGGAAGAAAGGCTGAAAGCTGTGGAAGGTTTTGATGCCTTCGAAGTAGATGCTCTCGAAATGGGCCTAGTTCCTGATGTGGTATTACCGTCAAAGTTCAAAGTGCCTGACTTTAGAAAATACAAAGGGCTCACTTGTCCAAGAAATCATCTACGCATGTATTGTAGGAAGATGCATGACCATGCCCACGATCAAAAGCTGATGGTTCACTGCTTTCAAGACAGCTTAATCGGGGCATCTATAGATTGATATATGCAGTTGGAGCGGGTCCACATTCGAACATGGGCAGATCTTGCTAACACTTTCTTAAAGCATTACAAATATAACCTGAACATGGCGCCTACCCGCCCGCAGCTCCAGAATCTATCCCAGAAGAAAGAAGAGTCTTTCAGGGAGTACGTACAGAGATGGAGGGAGATGGCATCCCGTGTGTAACCATCGCTGTTGGAAAAAGAGTTAGTAGATATGTTCATGGGAACCTTACAGGGGTTATATTATGAGAAGATGATTGGAAGTATTTCTTCAGGATCCTCAGACTTAGTGACTATCGGAGAAAGAATTGAGACTAGAATAAAGAGTGGGAAGATACCAGATGGACCATCAAATGCCCCCTATAATTCAAAAAGACATGTCCCGAACTTCCCAAAAAGAAAAGAGGGAGAAATTAATGTTGTAGCCTCATAACCAAGGGCACAACAACCATTAATGATCCCACAAGGACAGCAACAAGGCAGATTTGGAAGGCTGCAAAGAAATTTTGATCCACTCCCCATGCCACCTAGCCAGTTATTACAACACTTGGTTAAGGAATCCTTGGTGGAGTTAAAACCTATAGCTCCTCCAGCAGGGCCACTCCCGCGAAATTACAATGCTGACACCGGATGCGAGTATCATGCTAATTCTCCTGGGCACACCATAGAGCAGTGTTGGGCATTCAAGCATAAAGTTCAAGATTTTTTAGAATCTCAAGACATCACATTTGAGAAGCTTAACATCAAATAAAACCCTATGCCTCCACATGGTGGATAAAAAAAAATGCAATTGAAGTAGTCACTGTCTTTGGGGCAACCAGACAAGCAAAAGCCTCGATAAACTTGTTGAAGGAATATCTGTTGGAATGTGGGTTCCTGTTGGAACATAATAAACCTTTGAAAGAACGCTACAAAATCTAGTGGACCAGGGGATAGTCCAATTCAGACCATACCCTGAAGAAAAATATGTAGCAGCGATTGAAGAAAAGAAGCCATTGGTAATACCTTGCCAAGGCCCGAATCTTAACAAGAAGACTCTAGTGATCCCGTGGGAAGAATCAGCAGGAACCCCATGGATGGCACCAAAGAAGGTTCTCCAAATATCAGCAGTTCCAAAGGCCATGATGATAATTAAAGGACCGTCACCTATCCCTTATGAAAGTAACAAGGCAGTGCCATGGAGTTATGACTCAGCCATGTACATTAACAGAGTGAAACAAGAAAATAAGCCATCGCCAAGTCAAGGACCTGTGATTTCAAATATAGTAGGGATAAGGGGTATGACCCGAAGTGGTCGAGTCTTTGGATCTGAACCACCAAAGAAGAAAGACGAGACTTCAATAAAAGAAAAGGGAAAAGCAGTGGTGGAAAAGAGTCAAGAGAAAGAACCTCTGAGCAAAAACTTTACTGATCAAGAGGAAGAGGAGTTTCTGAAAATAATCAAAAGAAGTGACTATAGGGTGGTGGATCAACTTCACCAAACTACATCTGAAATCTCCATACTCTCGTTGCTCATAAATTCTGAAGCACACCGAGACTCTTTAATGAAGGTACTAAGTTCGGCCCACGTTTCCGAAGATATTATTGTGAATCAATTTGACAATGTCGTAGCAAATCTAACATCTGGATCATACATGGGTTTTAGCAACAATGAATTACCACCTCAAGGACGAGCTCACAACAAAGCACTCCATATCTATGGGAAAATAGGTATTACCAACCTATCTAGAGTACTCACCAATACAGGCTCTGCCCTCAACATGTTACTAAAATAAAGTCTGATGAAGCTAACATTATATGGCATTATGATAAGGCCAAGCTCTACAATAGTGAAAGAATTTGACAGTTCTCAAAGCTCGGTGTTTGGAGAGGTGGACCTTCCAGTTAAGATTGGGCCACATATCTTCTATATCACTTTCCAAGTCATGGATATAGAGCCGGAATACACTTGCTTACCGGGGAGACCTTGGATTCATGCAGCAGGGGCATTCACTTCGACCCTACATCAAAAGTTGAAGTTCTAGGTGGAAGGGAAATTAATCATAATCGACGGTGAGAAGGACATCTTTGTAAGTCACATCGAATCATACAGATATATCAGTGCCGGCGAAGACTGTATAGCCACCCTGTTCCAAACCCTGGAAATTGCTTCAATGGTGACTTTACCCGTCGAGAAAAGTAATAAGCCTAAGGTGACCTCGTGGAGAGATTTGCAAACAAAAATGGAAGGTGGTGCCTCGAAAAGTTGGGGAAAGCTCCCATAAATTCCCGAGAAGAAGAATCGCTTCGATTTGGGCTATGAACTATCAAAAGCTAATATGAAGGGTAAAGCACGATTTCCTCCAATCCAAGAGACCTTTGTCCACAAGGGAGTAGAGCATGGCGGACATGTGGCAATGATATCAAACAAAGTTAACACCAAAAGGGCAATTGACTTCATCCGAGAATGCGCCCCAGGAGAAGAACTCAAAAGCTGGACTGCCGTGAAGATTCCCGAGATCTTTTTCTTTCCTAAGTAATTTTTCTCATTTTTTGAAAGAACCTATGTCAAGCCCGAGGCATAAGGGTTTTTTCTAAGGGTCCCCCCATTTTTTCCAGACAATATTTACAATTAATAAAATTTATATTTTGTTTTCAATTAAGATATTTGTCTTTATCTTGCATATATCTCTTAAATTTAAAAATGACAATACTCTCTCTTCATATGCATTTTCAAAATTCATGTACTAAACTCTGCACCAAAACATGATAAACATGCAGATCCATGCCCAAAACCACCGATAATGTTACTATTGCAATCCGATATAATTTTGACGCTCCTACCAACCAAGCCGAAGAGGAAGGCGAGGAAGATCTTAAACTTTCTGATGAAATTGCAAGGGAAATAGAGCGGAAGGCAGACAACATACAACTGTATCAAGAGGCTATCGAGACCATCAATCTAGGCACAGAGGAAGATTTGAAAGAAATCAAGATAAGGGCAATGTTAGAGCAGATCATCAAAGAGAGGCTGATCAAGCTATTGCATGAGTACATGGATATATTTGCCTAGTCCTATAGGGACATGCCAGGGTTATATACCGACATTGTGGTGCACAAACTACCTCTTAAAGAAGGTTATTCTCTAGTTAGGCAAAAACTCAGAAGAACTCGTCCAGATATGTCTAGCAAGATTAGAGAAGAGGTTCTTAAACAGTTTGATGCAGGGCTCTTAGCAGTGGTAGATTATCCGCCATGGATAGCTAACATTGTGCCAGTACCCAAGAAAGATGGCAAGGTATGCATGTGTGTGGATTATCGAGATCTAAACAAAGCAAGTCCCAAGGAAGACTTCCCGTTAGCTCACATAGAAGTTCTGGTAGACAACACGGCTCAAGCCTCAGTATTCTCATTCATGGACGGTTTCTCAGGCTACAATCAAATTAAAATGGCACCCGAAGACATGGAAAAGACTACCTTCATGACACCTTGGGGAACATTCTGCTACAAAGTAATGCCATTCGGTCTCACAAATGCAGGGGAAACTTATCAAAGGGCCATGGTCACACTATTTCATTATATGATTCATAAAGAGGTTGAAGTTTACGTAGATGATATGATATAAAAATCCCATACGAAGGAGGAACACATCACACATTTAAAAAATTTATTCGAGCGGCTGCGCAAGTTCAGACTAAGGTTAAATCCGAATAAATGTACATTTGGCGTCAGATCAGGAAAATTGCTGGGTTTCATTGTAAGTCATCATGGTATCGAGGTGGATCTCGACAAAGTAAAAGATATACAAGGGATGCCAGTACCGAGGATAGAAAAGAAAGTACGTGGTTTCTTAGGGCGATTAAATTACATCTCAAGGTTCATATTGCATCTAACAGCTACATGTGAGTCTATATTCAAATTATTGCGAAAAGATCAAACAGTAGTATGGAATGATGATTGCCAAACAACCTTCGAGACAATAAAGCAGTATCTATAAGAGCCACTGACCTTAATGCCACCAGTTATCGGAATACCACTCATCATGTATCTGACAGTGCTCAAAGGATCAATCGGTTGTGTTTTAGGACAACAGGACGAAACAGGAAGAAAAGAGCATGCAATTTACTACCTCAGCAAGAAATTAACTGACTGTGAAACCAGGTACTCGCTCCTTGAGAAAACTTGTTGTACTTCGGCTTGGGCTACTAAGAGGTTGAGGCAATATATGTTAACCCACACCACATGGATAATAGCAAGAATGAATCCTCTAAAGTACGTGTTCGAAAAACCGGCTCTTACAGGGAGAATTGCCCGATGGCAGATGCTACTATCAGAATATGACATCCAATATGTCACTCAGAAGGCCATCAATAGTAGTATACTAGCTGATCATCTAGCTCACCAACCGCTGCCAGAATATCAACCAATGAAGTTCGACTTTCCATATGAAGATTTCATGGTTATAGATGACTATGAAATACCAGGACCTAACGAAGGACCCGAGCCAGGGGCACGTTGGAAACTAATGTTTGAAGGGGCTTCAAATGCATCGGGGCACAGTATAAGGGAAGTCTTGACTTATCCAAAGAATTATCACAAGCCCTACACAACAAGGTTGTGTTTTGATTGCACCAACAACATCATCGAGTATGAAGCCTATATACTAGGTCTGGAAGCTGCCATTGACCTAAGAATAAAGAACCTCGAAGTATTTGGGGACTCCACATTAGTCATATACAAATCCAACAACAAATGGGATACTAAACACCCAAAACCGATTCCATATTGGGATCATGTTTTGAAGTTGGCTGTGGAATTCACAGAGATCACTTTTAGTCACATCCCACGAGAAGAAAATCAAATGGCAGACGCTCTAGCAACTCTATTAGCTATGTTCAAGGTAACATGGCCAAACCACGAACTGTGCATTATAATCAGACACTTTGAAGAGCCCTCACATTGCCTTGCTATTGAAGAGAGGCCGGATGACAAGCCTTGGTTTTACGACATTAAGAAATACCTCGAAAAGAAAGAATATCCAAAAAATGCTTCTATCATTAACAAGCCGACCTTGTGGAGGTTAGCCTTGAAATTCTTTGAGTAATGGTGTGCTGTACAAAAGAAGCTGCGACATTGTACTACTCAGGTGTGTAGAGAAACAGGACGCAGACACGCTCATGAGAGAAATCCACGAGGGAACTTTTGGAACTCATAAAAATGGGCATGCCATGGCTAGGAAGATTCTGCGTGCAGATTATTATTGGTTAATAATGGAAGCCGATTGTTATCACTATACCAAAACGTGCCACAAATGCCAGATCTACGCCGATAAGATAAATGTGCAACCAAATCCTCTGAATGTCATAAGCTCCCCTTGGCCATTTTCAATGTGGGGAATTGATATGATTGGTATGATCGAGCCGAAAGTCTTACTAGTAGCCATCGATTACTTTACCAAATGGGTGGAAGCGACATCCTACGCCAATTTGACAAGCCAAGTGGTTACGCGATTTATCAAGCAAAATCTCATATGCAAAACAGGGTTCCAAGCAGGATTATTACAGATAACGGGTCCAATTTGAACAACAAGATGATGAAGGAATTGTGCGATAATTTCAAAATCGAACATCATAACTCCTCACCATACAGACCCAAGATGAATGGAGCCATTGAAGCAGCCAATAAAAATATCAAGAAGATTATTCAGAAAATGGTGAAGACTTACAAAGATTGGCACAAAATGCTTCCCTTTGCTCTACACGGCTATCACACTTTTGTGCGCACATCAACAGGTGCGACTCCTTTCTCTCTGGTATATGGCATGAAGGCAGTACTTCCTGTTGAAATACAAATACCATCACTTTGGGTTTTAATGGAAAAAAAGTTGGAAGAAGCATAATGGTTTCAGACGCAACTCGATCAACTCAACCTCATCGAAGAAAAATGCTTGACATCTTTATGCCACAGTCAACTGCACCAAAAGCGAATGAAGAGGGCCTTCAATAAGAAATTTCATCCTCGGATATTCAAAGAAGGAGATTTAGTGCTCAAGAAGATTCTGCTACCTCTCCTCGATTCATGTGGTAAATGGACACCCAACTACGAAGGTACATACGTAGTAAAAACAACATTCTCAGGTGGTGGTCTCATCCTCACAACAATGGACCGGGAAGAACTACCACATCCTAAAAATTCAGAAGCAGTCAAAAATACTATGTATAAAAAGCTCGCTAAGCTCAAACCCTAAACAGACGACTTAGGCAAAAAGGAGCGTCCCGGTGGATCGAAAACCTTAAAGGACGATCCACGGAAAACTTAGGGACATACAAAAAAAACTATCCCGGTGGATTGAAAACCCGAAAGGGAAATCCAGGAAAAAATTAGGGATTTTATTCAAAAAGAAATAAAGAACAAACAGACTGCAATCTAAGAATTACGACCACGAAGGGAGAGATGGATTTAAATCACACAACTCAAAAGCAAAGAAGATAGAAGCTACTAAAAGGATATTGGGGAATAACAATAGCGATTATCGTTTTCATTGCCATTTAATTTCTGTAATTACCTCTTTCAAGGAATTACATCTTGTACTTTCACCTATTCAAAGGCATATCAATAAAACATTTGCTTTCTTTTCATCTTTCAATTTGCATTTTTCCTTTTTCAAACTTGTTTACAAAATACTAAGCTTATTTCTTACGAATATTGTGTCGAAAACATTTTGGGGGAATTGACAAATAAAATCATTTGATAAAATATCGAAAAAGCATTTTGGCCAGAAAAACATCAAAAAAAGAAATCCACATTATGATACGGTGGCAGAACCGACTGTTTAATACTGGTTTGAGTTTTGAGTTTTGTGTGCACAAAATGTCGCGGTAAGCAAGAGTCGCCACCGAGTTTAGGTACTACCCTCTTGCAGTTTAGTTGGTTCAACCTGTCGTAATAATAGTAACCGGGTTCTAGAGGTTCTCAATATCACTGACCATCCTCCATCGGTCATAGTTTCAGCTCACGCAATCTTTTCTTGCATCCGCAACCATCTCGAGAGTATGGTCTCAATGAGTGTAGCATCGAGTATCAACCAGTTCCCAGCTCTACACCGAGTCCGGCTATCTCACTACTTCCTATGGCCAAGTTGGTCAATTATAGGTTCTAAGGTCAGTTAATGCTTAACGACCCATATAGTAGCCCCGTATTCTCCTTGTTCCTCCTCAAGGGATACCGATACCAACTAATGTGCCACATCAATGTAGCTACTGCTTCAACCGTATCGGTCTACGACGTACAGTTCCCTCACAGTTTATTGCTACTTACCTAAAATAGGTCCCCCAGATCCGGGTTAGGATCTATAGTAACTCCGATACAAAGCCCACAGAGATAAAGCAATCAAATCATACATTAGAAAACAATATGATGAACTATTCCTAAGGTATACCCCACTTATTAACTCCCCAGCAGAGTCGCCAGTTCTGTGATACGGTGGCCAGAACCGGGACTATTTTTAGGAATACTGGTTTGCGTTTTGTGTTTGTGTTTGCAAAATGTCGCGGTAAGCAAGAGTCGCCACCGACTTTTATTTTATCCAACAAGGAAAGGAAAAAAGCACAGAAAAATTCCTTTTTCGAGATATTTCTGAGTACGGGGGGTAGATTATAGAAAGGGAAGGTATTAGCACCCTTTCTATCTGTAGTTATCTACGGGCTCTTAGGTAC
Source organism: Vicia faba (assembly GCA_948472305.1). NCBI lineage: Eukaryota > Viridiplantae > Streptophyta > Magnoliopsida > Fabales > Fabaceae > Vicia > Vicia faba. The sequence goes on along the minus strand of OX451736.1, from coordinate 932,319,658 downwards.
TTGCTCATCATTTTCAAAATTGCTTGTGTGTGTTTGATTTGAAAAGTTTTTGTTTTACTTCGATTTAACCCTTGCTTCTGTCTTCAAGAGTGTAATGAAGTGTTTTTGAAAACTTTGTTTGAAAAGTGTGCAAGTGTGGAAAAGTTTGTTTGGATTGAGCAAGTACTTAAGAACTAATCTACCTACTCGAAAAAAGAATCGTTCTATGTTTGTTTCCTTTAGACAGCGTTATCCCACTATTAGTGAGTTGGTAGCACCGTCGTTGGAGTTTGAGGGTCAATTCGAAAAGGGACTTACGATCACTAAAGCAATGTTAAGATGTCTTAGTAATAACCCTAATGTCTTAGATAAATTATTCGAGGCAACAATATCCGAGGCAACTAAGATCTTTGAGACAAAAGGACGACCACTAAAATACCCTATACTTAATGACCGTTTACCGAAGGCAACCAAAGTGGGAGTGTACCCTAGGACTGCGCATGTGCGAGTGATTCAATTTCAAATTATTATCTTTGCACATTTTAGGGTTATCTAACTATTTTAAAGTTTTACATACATTCTTGTGATGCATCCTAATATCATACATCTAACAGTTTATTAGCTTGCGGAAATTAAAGTACAGAAATTAAACTACGCTATTACAAGGCTTCGGGTATTTACATAGCCAAAAACAAACCCTTAAAAAATAAAGCGATAAATAAAAATAAAAGACCTAATTAAACTATTACAACTTGTGGGCAATTACATTAATAGGATAAAAATAAATAATAAAGCGTGCGCGAGGAAATTTAGAACGAGAGCGAACTAGGGTTTTGACCCCGTCTAACCTAAAAAGAAAAAATGTTTTTTTTGTTGTTTTTAATTATTTTTTTAAGAAAAAGGAATTAAGTTTTAAAACTAAATACAAAAATAACTAGTAATTAAATTAATTAATAAAAATAAATAAATGGCCTATTTTTTGTGTTTTTGGTTATTTTAAAAAAAAAGAAATAGAATTAAATTAAAACCCTAATTGTTCTAATTAATTTTAATTTATTTACAAAATAATTAAAGTTATCTAAAAATTAAACCTAATTAATTTAATTAATTTTTTTGGATAAAAAATAAAATCTAAACCTAATTTGGTGAAAAAAATATTTTTATGATTTTTTTGTTAAAAGAAAATAATTTTGTGTTAGTGAATTAAATAAATAAATAAATAAAATAAAATATAAAAAGAAAAGGAATAAGAAACTCGGGCCTGCAATCAGTAGTTTGAGTGGGTGCATTGCTAGTAATCTGGGCCCAAAACAAGGAGGTCCACGTTGACCCTCAAGATCTGATGCTACGCGTTGACTGCAACCCATGATGGTCCTTCGTTGATGGCCCTTTGGATCTGGCCATCTGGCCACTTGGCAAGCTGGATTATGAGGGTGTATGGTAGCCCTTGGCCTTGTATGCGCATGAAATTCCTAAAAGAAAAATAATATGAAAGGAATGGGGGATCTGGGATTCGAACCCAGGCCCCAAGGCATGCTCCAATGACTTGGCCACCAGCTGAGCTACGCTTCTGATTTGTACACATAATAAATAATAATCATAATATGAAAAAAAGAAAAAGCACTAAGTCCAAAGCGCACGAATTTTCAAACGGACGAGTGAGGTGATGCCACACCATCATCCCTGTCCTTGGTCGGTTGGTAAAAAGTCCCAAACTTTTACCTACGAACATTTGTCCGTCGCTACAAGCCTGTATATTCTCAAAATCAAATGTAAGTAAGATAAATCAAAACTAAAGCCATGGATAGCTTCGTCTGGACCTGTTGAGTACAATGGTGGCCCTTTCATGGCCCAATTTCACCTATACACGAAGATCCCAAATCTAAGCAAGAAACCCTAATAATGGCAAACTCTAATACAAGCCATGAAAACGCAATCAAATATTACAGGAAGCTTGAAAACGTGATGGTGAATAAGAATATATGATTACATCATGCTAAATGTGCCAGAATTATGCAAACCGATTTCAAAAATAACTCAATATCCTGGATGACTTACAATGGTATTCAGGGCTGGAAATGCTTGCTCTTGATTGGTTTTGCTTGTTGGGGATCTAGGGAAGCGATTGGGATGGTCAAAGGATCTTGAAATTGCTTCAAAGTATGAATTTGTGTTTGTACTTTTTCTTGTTTTTTTCAAGTTTGGTTCTGGTTGCTGCGCCTCTTTCTAGCCTTCTTTTTAGTCTGCAATGGTTCAATATATATCAAGGACTAAATTAGGGTTCCAACACTGATCTCAATCTTCCTCCATCAATGTCTTTGATTTGGATTTGATTCACTTTGAATATCTTTCTAAAATTAGGCAAATTCAATCTTTTTGTCCACTCCAATGCTTTGCACGATTTTTGTGAATTGAAACAAGTTCAAAATCTTGAGTTTTCAATATTTTGGATTTTCTATGATTTGTTTTGATTTAAATTGTTTAAATTCAAATAAAAATAAAAATAAATAATAAAAACAAGATAATGACAAGTGGCAAAGGCTAGGGCTCGTGGAGCATGTTGCCAACTCAAAACAAGTGCAAAAGATTGGGCCCATTTGGCAAAAATTGCATTTTTAGGCATAGTTGACTTTTGGCAATTTTGCAAAAAGGGTCAACTTCACAAATGCATAAATTCTTCAATTTTGACTCTTTGAAGGTGTTCTTGGACTTTTTATAAATCTTGTGATGTCCTATAAGCAACCCTTTTGGTCTCATCTCAATTTGATATTCCATGCTCATGTATGAAGCTTTAACAAAAAAGGTATTTTTGTTGACTTTTCAAAATGACCTATAATGTCCAAATTCATAACTTCTTGTGAGTGCATATTTTGAACTTGGGAGATGAAGATGGATTGAATAGCATTGCAGCCTCTTCAAAATGAGCTTTGGATGGGTCATTTCTCATAAAGTATGAGAAAGTTATGCTTGGTCAAAGTTGAGTTGACTTTTCCTACAAAACCCTAATTTAGCAACTTTTGGTTCTTGATGAATTATGAGCAATCCTTGATAAATCATGATCAACCCTTGATCAAATGATGAAATATACTTCAAAATAGGGATGTTGACCAAAAATCTTGAAGTTTGATTGTATGTGGGCCACAGTTGACTTTTGCCCAAGCACATTCGATTTTTAGGCCTTTGAGCAATTGACTGAGCAAACTTCCTCTGCAAGGCTTGAAACTTGACATGGATGATCTTGAGAACATATTAGGAAAATGGTGAGAATTTGGGATCCCTTGGACTCAAGTATCTTGATGCAACATGAAACCCTAATTTGAAGTAGACTGTCTTAGGAGGGAGCTTGTCTGGTCAACCCTTGGACCTCCTTGAGCAATCTGAAGATCTTTCTTGAAATGTATTGAGAAATATGAGAGAGCAAATTTTGGGGTACAACAGTAGTCTACCGTCATCTGTGAGTCGGTATCTTTTGATCTTCTACCTTCGACCATTGAGTTGGTAGTTTACCGTCTTCTGTGAGTTTATGTCTTTTTTATCTTCAGCTATTGAGTTGGTATTTTACCGTCATCTGTGAGTCGGTATCTTTTTGATCTTCTACCTTCAACCATTGAGTTGGTAGTTTACCGTCATCTATGAGTCAGTATATTTTTGATCTCCTACCTTTAACTATTGAGTTGGTAGTTCACCACCATATGTGAGTCGGTATCTTTTTGATCTTCTACCTCCAACTTTTTAGTTGGTTGTTCACAGTTATCGGTCGATCACTTTTATCCTTTACTGTCTCTCCTTAATGTTTGAGTTGATGACACCTTATCCTCTTTTTTGGGCTTTACCCCAATAGAGTCAGGATTTTTGCTCACCAGTGATTTATTTTCCTGGTCGGGTTTCTCTTTTGATCCGTGTTTCCTTTGCTACATCCCCAGTGGTGTCTTGAGTCCTTTTGAATTTTTTCATCTGCATTCGCAACATAAGCATTGCATGGTATCTTAGGACCAAAAATAGGGATTGTTTTATATTTAAGTATCTTCAATTGCGTCAACGCGGAGATTTTTAATCTTCGCATCTCCGGATAGAAGACACTTAAATAAGGGCAGCTGTTGTACCCCAATTTTCTCCCCTAAGATTCCTCTATCATATCATATAAACTCGATCATAACAAGATCACATTAGGGTTGGTTCTTACTCTTTTTCTATCTCATATCTTTAAGTTTGCTATTGAGGAATATCCAAGCACCTTAGTTGTGTATTTGGTGTAGGTGTTGTCGACTAACTTCTAATCAAAATACAAAAAATTATTTTTCATTGAATATTTGTGTTTTGTAGGTACCGAGTCAAAGCATCTGACAAATAAGATTTTCCGGTATTATTTCCCTAAAATCTCTATTTGCAAAGAAAAAATAATTAAAATTTTTCATTTTTTTCACTGTATAATCGATTGCTCTTAGAGTGCAATCGATTGCACAAAGTGCATTTTACGTAATTTTTGAAGAAAAAAAACACTGATGCAATCAATTGCTCCTAGAGCGCAATCGATTGCAGAGTGAAAATTTTAAAAAAAAATCAGCAATTTCAAGCTTGTCAATTTTGGCTCCGATTCTTCTTCATTTTTGAAAGATATATCATTAATCTAAATTTTAGCTCCAAGAATTAATTACCAAACCACCACTAATCCCAAGCCTAAACTTTATAAATAGAGCCTTCATTTCATTCAAATCACAAGCTTTTGATAGCCAAATCCACCTTAATAAAAATTTTCTCAATTCTCTCTATCTACCAAATTCACTCAAAGCTCCATTTTCAAAAAAAGTTAGTAAGCTTTGCATTGAAGCTTACTAATATTTGAGCTAAACCTTCATCCAAACACTTTTTCTTTGTCAATTCTCTACATGCAAGCTTGGGAAATTGAATCTTGGGGTTGAATTGAAGCAAATTCTTGAAGTTGTTTTGATAATTCTCTAGATCTACCTTTGGTAAGTTGTCAGCTTTCACAATGTGATCTCTTGATGATCTTTGGGTTTGATTCATTGAGCATTGTTTTGTGATTCCATAGGTGCTATTTTCCCATAATTTAATGGAATTTTCATGCTCAATTAAATCCATGATCATAAGGTGTTTGATGGAAAGTTTGAACAAGAATTTGGCATTTTGAAATGCTGATTTTCTGATTTTAACAGGGTGCAATCGATTGCTGTAACAGCAGAATCGATTGTCATAGAAGATTTTCACGTTTTTTTTGAAAAAAAGCACTGTGAAAATCGATTGCTGCAAGAGTGCAATCGATTGTAACAGTGTCAAAATTCTTTTCCTGCCTTGTTTTGGGGCTATTTTAATCCATCTATCTTTTTCTACTCATTCCTTTTGATTGTTGATTTGGATTACAATTTTAAATGTCCAATTTCTCTTTAAATTCAATGGACTTTGGGTGTAGATGAAGTTGGATAAATGTTCATTAATTCAAATCTACCAAAGAGTGAATTATTTAATTCATTTTTGGTGTTTTAGATTAATGATATGTTTAGTAATTTAATCCATTGAGATGAGTGATTGAATTTAAAATGAAAGAAATTTGAGGTAGTGATCCAAATTAGCTTATCATTCCCCTCCATCTTCATCTTATCCCTTTATTTTTTAGTTGTTCTACATGTTAAGGGATGATGGTCTCTATATCATTTATCCAAACATGAAGTACATAGATTACTATTGATCAGTCTTAAAATAGGTGCGACTTCTATATAAGTCAACTTATGATTGCTTAACATAACGCTAAATTTTGTCCTGATTCGAGAAGATGATCATTCATAGCCCAAACCTATGTTTGCAAGCCCAAGTATGTTAATTTGAACCCTTTGACCCAAAAATCTTGAGATTCATTGTTAGGAGGCTTTGGTTCTACCAATCCTCCAACGGATCTTCATCAATTTTGGTCAATGCGGATCACTTAAACATCATTGTTCATTAAATGTTGCCTTGAGAATTCTTAGATGGATGATATACTTGACAAAAAGCAAATGTAACTTGTTGTTGAGAGGCTTTGGTTCTACCAATCCTCAAATGAGTTCCAAATGCAAGTTTCAAGATGCTCATCCAACTAACCATTAACTTCTAACAATTGACTTTATTTTATGCTTTTATTTTATGCTTTTACTTTATGCACTCACTATTTACTTTAGCATTTACATTTCATGCTATTTTTCATCTTTGCTCACTTGAGCATTTACTTTTATGTCATTTTTATTTTGCTCACTTGAGCTTTTCTTTTCTTTATGAAGATACTTAATAATGAACATAAACCATAAAAAACAATAATGATACTTGGACTATTTGGTTACCATCCTTGGCATTATGGATTATTGGACTTCTTGGATTAAGGATTAGAGACCTTGGCATATATTGGAGACCTTGTGACCTTAATTAATATTTTGTCTGGAGTTCTTGAGGTTTACCTCAAGACATTGGGTTGTTTGTTTGTTTGTTTTGTATGCAGGTTATTGTGATTACATACTTTGTCTGTAATTTGGAATTCATCTATATACATCCATTACTGTAACGCCCGTAATTTAATTAATTATTTAATTAAATTATTTTTGGAATATTTGTGAAGTGTATTTTAATTAATTGGATTTAATTATTGTATTAAGTGGAGAAATAATAATATTAGAGGTATAATATTGTTATGTGGTGAAATAATATTAGAAGTGTAATATTATTAAGGTGGGCTTATTTTGAGAGAGTAGAAGTATTAAGGGGGTGTAGGTTTTGAACCCAATAAAGGAATAATATAATAATAGGTTATTTTATTATTTGTGAGAAGGAATAGAAGAAAGAGGCAGTAGAAAATAAGGATTTGATAGGAACGTGAAGCTGCTGGAAAAAGAGGAAAACGGAAAGAACGAAGATTCAACCCGGAAATTGTAGAGCGACCTTCAATCCAAGGTAAGGGTGGGGTTATGACTTTATAATTGGGTTCATGATGTTTGATATGTGGGGTTAGAGGTGATTGCTGTTTGTTCTTGAATTGGATGTATATGATGATGTATGATGAAGATTTGATGAAGTTTAGATGAATAAAGATGCCATGTTGTTGTTTAATCGATGTAGTATTATAGGTTAATGTTAGGTGATGAATTATCATAATGATAATAAGGATTATAGGACTGTATTATGTTTCCCGTAGTGAAAATGCAGAAGGAAACGCAGAATTATGCAGGATTGGATCAGTATGTGTCGACCTCAAGCTGGATGAGTCGATACATGGGCGAGGTTAGACTCAGGATGAGTCGAGGCATAAAGGGCTTGCATCGATACATGAGTGTGTGAGACTCAGGATGAGTCGACCGGTGAGATGTATGTGTCGATCCATGCTGTGTTTAACGCCAGGATAAGTCGATCCATAGGGTTTTGCATCGACCTGTGTTGTACAGGTGAAGCAGTTTGCGTTGATCCATAGGGTTTTGTGTCGACCCATGATGACTGATTTTTGACAGATTCAGTTTTAAATTGTTGTAATTTGAGTTTTAAGATGCTGTGTCGTTTGAAGCGTTGATTTACTAATGCGATGAACTTTATTCTAGATGATTTAGATGATGATTAAGAAGTGTAATCCTAGTAATCAATTTAAGATTTATAAAGTAATTCCCGCGTTGGCCGTTGTGCTATTTTTGGGCAGAATGATGAATATGAGATGTTTAGAGGCTGCTGTTAGAATTATGACAGTAGGATTAGTGACAGTAAAGATGTAAAATTGCAGAATAACATTATGGATTACTGTGGTATTAATATACCACTGAGTTGTTAGTGAGATGTTGTTACTCAAGTTATGTTTGATAATTATGATGAACCAATGTCGTTTGATAAATAAATGATGTTTAATAAATTATTTTGAGATGTTTATGAGATCGTGTAATTGAGATGTTTTGAGATGATTGAGATGTTGTGATTTTGAGATGTTAATTGAGATGTTTTGAGATGAATTTTGAGATGATTCGAGATGTTGTTAATTTGGGTGTTGATATTACATTCATGTTGAGTCGCATACATTGCATTTTTGAGATGGAGCTTATGCTCGTTGAGATGGCCTGGATTGGAAAATTTTGAGATGAAGGCTATGCCTTGTTGATGCCTCTATTAATTGGCAGATTTTTTGAGATGGGAGTTCTGCTCCAATGGTACCACATGCATTTGCATAGTTTTGAGTCGTATCATATGAGTGAATGATGAAGCGTATTTTGATGTTGATGAATGTGTATATATGTTGTAATTGCTGTTGATTATGAGATGAGAAATGGTGATGTTATTGATCTAATTTAATGTATTAATTATCACGCGCTTTATTATATTGTTAGATATCTCACCCCTTCTGTTTGAATGTTGCCCTTATGTTGGTAACGTGCAGGTAATCGAGAGTGAAGGTTGTATACCTTCAATAGTTCGAGTCGGTGTCATTGCTCTGATATGTAACACTTGGGGGGATGAACGCTTGCTGATTTTTGATTGCTGATTTTCAGTTATTGAACTTTAAATTGATGTTATTAAATACGTGATGTTTCGAAGTTGTTGTTTCGTTGTTTAAAGAAGTTATTAAGAATTCCACTGCGTAGATGTTGAATTATTTTATTTAAAGATGTTATGATGGTTCATCCGATGTTTTGAAAGTGTTATATATTTACGATGAATGCAATGAATTTTGTTAGAAGAATTTGTGACGTCTCGATTCATTTATATAATTGAAATTTTATACTCTGATTTATTTGTATAATTGCCGGGGTAGAATTGGGGTGTTACAAAGTTGGTATCAGAGCAATAGGTTGGTCCGACCTTGTCATCGAATCGTAGTTGTCTAAGAATCGAGTATTGTTATTTTGAGTTCTAACAGTTGTTTGTGTTGTAGTTAGAAGTTGAGATGGCTGGAAGGAATGATGCTGCACTTGCTGCTGCTTTAGAAGCAATGGCTCATCCGATGGAAAATCAGCCGAATGCTGACGGGAATGCTGGATCTCGTAGCTTGGCGACTTTCCAGAGAGAGAATCCACCTACGTTCAAGGGAAAGTATGATACTGATGGAGCATTGGAGTGGTTGAAAGATATTGAGAGAATCTTTCGCGTGATGGACTGCACTCCAGCGCAGAAGGTTCGTTATGGGACTCATATGCTAGCAGTCGAGTATGATGACTGGTGGCTAGAGACTTATCAGAAGTTGGAAGCTGCAGGTGAGAATGTCACTTGGGCTATGTTCCATAGAGAATTTTTGAGAAAGTACTTTCCTGAAGATGTCCGTGGTAAGAAGGAAATTGAGTTCCTTGAGCTGAAACAAGGAAGTATGTCTATTGTTAGGTATGCTTCCAAGTTTGCTGAGTTGGCTAAGTTTTATCCGCATTACGCTGAAGAAAATGCTGAGTTTTCAAAGTGTATTAAGTTTGAGAATGGGTTGCGCCCTGAGATTAAGAAGGCAGTTGGATACCAGAAGATCCGTGTCTTTACTGATTTGGTTGATAGCTGCAGAATTTATGAAGAAGATAATAATGCACATTACAAGATTATCAGTGAGAAGAGGAGTAAGCACCAACATAATCGTGGTAATCCTTATGATGCCTCAGCTTGTAAGGGTAAACAAAAAGTTGCTCATGGTAAGAGGACTAGTGGGGGAGATGCTCCTGCTGGTGTGATTTGCTTTAAGTGTGGGAAGCCTGGGCACAAGAGTAATGTGTGCACTGCTGAAGTGAAGAGGTGTTACCTTTATGGTAAGAACTGACATGTTGTGTCTGAGTGTGAACACAAGAATGTGATTTGTTTCAACTGTAGAGAGGAAGGGCACATTGGTAGCTAGTGTCTGAAACCGAGTAAGGCTCAGTCAAGTGGTATAGTGTTTGCTTTGGTTGAGGATCAGACAACTGCTGAGGACGGACTTATTAGAGGTACATGTTTCATTAATAGTACTTCTTTAATTACTATTATTGATACTAGTGCTACACATTATTTTATTGCCGCTGATTATGTTGAAAGATTGGGTCTTATGTTGTCTTCTCTGAATGGAGAAATGATCGTCGATACTCCAGCCAAGGGGTCGGTGACTACTTCTTTTGTGTGTGCTAAGTGTCCCTTGTCGATCTTCGACAAAGACTTTGTTGTTGATTTGGTTTGTTTAGCGTTAAGAGGTTTGGATGTAATTTTTGGTATGAACTGGTTAGAGCATAACTGTGTCCATATCAACTGTTATGACAAGTCTGTGAAGTTTTCTACTCCTGAAGAAGAGGAAGATGGTTTGTTGTCTGCTAGGCAGTTGAGGAAGTTGATGCAAGAAGAAGTACAAATGTTCTCGTTGATGGCGTCACTATCTGTAGAGACTCAAGCTGTAATTGAGGAATTGCAGGTGGTGTGTGAATTTCCAGAAGTTTTCTCTGATGAGATTCCTGATGTACCGCCTGAGAGGGAAGTGGAATTTGCGATTGATCTTGTACCTGGTACCAGACCTGTGTCTATGGCACCATACAAGATGTCTGCATCTGAGTTGTCAGAGTTGAAGAAGCAATTGGAAGAGTTACTTGAGAAGAGGTTTGTAAGACCAAGTGTATCGCCGTGGGGAGCTCCAGTGTTGTTAGTAAAGAAAAAGGATGGAAGTATGAGGCTTTGTGTGGATTATAGACAGCTGAATAAAGTGACGATTAAGAACAAGTATCCACTTCCAAGAATAGATGACTTGATGGACCAATTGGTGGATGCCCGTGTGTTTAGTAAGATTGATTTGAGGTCGGGTTACCATCAAATTAAAGTGAAGGATGAGGATATTCAGAAGACAGCTTTCAGAATGCGTTATGGACATTACGAGTATTTGGTGATGCCATTCGGTGTTACTAATGCGCCGAGAGTATTCATGGAATATATGAATCGTATCTTTCATACTTATTTGGATCGGTTCGTAGTGGTGTTCATTGAGGATATTTTGATTTACTCTAAGTCAGAAGAAGAGCATGCTGAAAATTTAAGAGTAGTATTGCAAGTTTTGAAAGAGAAGAAGTTGTATGCAAAGTTGTCCAAGTGTGAATTTTTGTTGAAAGAGGTTAGTTTTCTTGGTCATGTGATTTCAGGTAGTGGCATTGCAGTAGATCCATCGAAGGTTGATGCTGTGTTGCAATGGGAAACTCCAAAGTCAGCTACTGAGATTATAAGCTTCTTGGGATTAACTGGTTATTATAGAAGGTTTATCGAAGGGTTTTCTAAGTTGTCACTTCCGTTGACTAAGTTGACTTGTAAAGGTAAAGCTTTTGTTTGGGATGTTCAGTGCGAAGAAAGTTTTACAGAATTGAAGAAGAGGTTGACGTCGGCTCCGATTTTGACGTTGCCTAATCCAGGAGAGCCTTTTGTGGTGTATTGTGATGCTTCCAAGATGGGTTTAGAGGGTGTGCTTATGCAGAATGGTAAGGTAGTTTCTTATGCGTCAAGGAAGTTGAGGACTCATGAGAAGAACTATCCTACGCATGATTTAGAACTTGCTGCAGTTGTTTTTGTGTTGAAGATTTGGAGGCATTATCTTTATGGTTCTAGATTTGAAGTGTTTAGTGACCATAAGAGCTTAAAGTATTTGTTTGATCAAAAGGAGTTGAATATGAGGCAACTAAGATGGTTGGAATTGTTAAAGGATTATGATTTCGGTTTGAATTATCATCCAGGAAAAGCGAATATGGTAGCTGATGCATTGAGTCGAAAGACTTTACATATGTCAGTAATGATGATTAAAGAGTTGGAATTGTTTGAGCAGTTAAGAGATATGAGCTTAGTTTGCGAGGTTAATCTGCAGAGCGTTATGTTAGGTATGTTGAAGATTAATAATGAATTTTAGACGGTATCAGAGAAGCTCAGAAGTTGGATGTGAAACTAGTAGATTTGATGGTTGGGACTGATCAATCTAAGAATATGATTTTAAGCTAGATGAGCAAGGTGTGCTGAGATTTCGTAATCGGATTTGTATTCCTGATGATGTTGAGATGAATAAAGTGATACTTGAAGAGAGTCATAGGAGTAAGTTGAGTATTCATCCAGGAGCTACAAAGATGTATCAAGATTTGAAAGGTTTGTTTTGGTGGCCTGGGATGAAGAGTGATGTGGCTCGGTTTGTGTATGCATGTTTGACTTGTCAGAAGTCAAAAGTTAAACATCAGAAGCCTGCAGGATTGATGCAACCGTTGGAAGTTCCAGAATGGAAATGGGATAGCATTTCAATGGACTTTGTGACATGGTTGCCTAATACTTTAAGAGGACATGCTTCAATTTGGGTGATTGTTGATAGGCTTACGAAGTCAGCTCATTTTATTCCTATTAACATCAGTTTTCCAGTGTCGAAGTTGGCTGAGATTTATATTAGTGTGATTGTGAAGCGGCATGGTGTTCCTTTGTGCATTGTGTCAGATAGAGATCCAAGATTTACTTCTGATTTATGGAAGAGTTTGCAAGAAGCGTTGGGTTCTAAGTTGAGGTTGAGTTCAGCGTATCATCCTCAGACAGATGGTCATACTGAACGGACGATTCAATCGTTGGAAGATTTGCTGAGGGCATGTGTTCTTGAGCAGGGAGGTTCGTGGGATACTTATCTTCCGTTGATAGATTTCACGTATAATAACAGTTACAATTCTAGTATTGGGATGGTACCTTTTGAAGCATTGTATGGTCGAAGATGTAGAACTCCGTTATGTTGGCATGAATCTGGAGAAAGTGTAGTACTTGGACCTGAACTTGTTCGTGAGACTACCGAGAAGGTGAAGTTGATTCGAGAAAAGATGAAAGCTTCACAAAGTAGACAGAAGTGTTATCATGATAAGTGAAGGAAGGATTTAGAATTTCAAGCTCGTGATCATGTGTTTTTGAGAGTTACCTGTGACTTGTGTTGGGAGAGCATTAAAGTCTAAGAAGCCCACTTCTCGTTTTATTGGACCGTATTAGATTTTGGAGAGAGTGGGGAATGTTGCTTATAGAGTGGCCTTACCGCCTAATATTTCGAATTTGCATGATGTGTTTCATGTGTCGCAACTTCAGAAGTATATTTCAGATCCGTCTCATGTGATTCATATGGACGATGTGCAAGTACGGGATAATCTTACGGTGAGGACGATGCCTGTACGGATCGCGGATCGTGAAATGAAGAATCTGAGGGGCAAAGAGATTGCTTTGGTTAAAGTGGTTTGGCTAGGAGTTGCTGGTGAAAGCATGACTTGGGAATTGGAGAGCAAGATGCGAGACTCCTATCCTGAATTGTTTGATTAAGGTAAATTTTCGAGGACAAAAATATTCTAAGTGGGGTAGAGTTGTAACGCCCGTAATTTAATTAATTATTTAATTAAATTATTTTTGGAATATTTGTGAAGTGCATTTTAATTAATTGGATTTAATTATTGTATTAAGTGGAGAAATAATAATATTAGAGGTATAATATTGTTATGTGGTGAAATAATTTAGAAGTGTAATATTATTAAGGTGGGCTTATTTTGAGAGAGTGGAAGTATTAAGGGGGTGTAGGTTTTGAGCCCAATAAAGGAATAATAGAATAATAGGTTATTTTATTATTTGTGAGAAGGAATAGAAGAAAGAGGCAGTAGAAAATAAGGATTTGAGAAGAACGTGAAGCTGCTGGAAAAAGAGGAAAACGGCAAGAACGAAGATTCAACTCGGAAATTATAGAGCGACCTTCAATCCAAGGTAAGGGTGGGGTTCTGACTTTATAATTGGGTTCATTATGTTTGATATGTAGGATTAGAGGTGATTGTTGTTTGTTCTTAAATTGGATGTATATGTGATGTATGATGAAGATTTGATTAGTTTTAGATGAATAAAGATGTCATGTTGTTGTTTAATCGATGTAGTATTATAGGTTAATGTTAGGTGATGAATTATCATGATGATAATAAGGATTTTAGGACTGTATTATGTTTCCTGTAGTGAAAATGTAGAAGGAAACGCAGAATTATGCAGGATTGGATCAGTATGTGTCGACCTCAAGCTGGATGAGTCGATACATGGGCGAGGTTAGACTCAGGATGAGTCGAGGCATAAAGGGCTTGCGTCGATACATGAGTGTGAGACTCAGGATGAGTCGACCGATGAGATGCATGTGTCGATACATGCTATGTTTAATGCCAGGATGAGTCGATCCATAGGGTTTTGCATCAACCCATGTTGTACAGGTGAAGCAGTTTGCGTCGATCCATAGGGTTTTGTGTCGACCCATGATGACTGATTTTTGACAGATTCAATTTTAAATTGCTGTAATTTGAGTTTTAAGATGCTGTTTGAGATGCCGTTCGAAGCGTTGATTTACTAACGCGATGAACTTTATTCTAGATGATTTAGATGATGATTAAGAAGTGTAATCCTAGTAATCAATTTAAGATTTAGAAAGTAATTCCCGCGTTGGCCGTTGTGCTGTTTTTGGGCAGAATGATGAATATGAGATGTTTAGAGGCTGCTGTTAGAATTATGACAGTAGGATTGGTGATAGTAAAGATGTAAAATTGCAGAATAACAGTATGGATTATTGTAGTATTAATATACCACTGAGTTGTTAGTGAGATGTTGTTACTCAAGTTGCGTTTGATAATTATGATGAACCAATGTCGTTTGATAAATAAATGATGTTTAATAAATTATTTTGAGATGTTTACGAGATGCTGTAATTGAGATGTTTTGAGATGATTGAGATGTTGTTATTTTGAGATGTTAATTGAGATGTTTTGAGATGAATTTTTAGATGATTCGAGATGTTGTTAATTTGGTTGTTGATATTACATTCATGTTGAGTCGCATACATTGCATTTTTGAGATGGAGCTTATGCTCGTTGAGATGGCCTGGATTGGAAAATTTTGAGATGAAGGCTATGCCTTGTTGATGCCTCTATTAATTGGCAGATTTTTTGAGATGGGATTTCTGCTCCAATGGTACCACATGCATTTGCATAGTTTTGAGTCACATTTTATGAGTGAATGATGAAGTGTATTTCGATGTTGATGAATGTGTATATATGTTGTAATTGTTGTTGATTATGAGATGAGAAGTGGTGATGTTATTGATCTAATTTAATATATTAATTATGATTCGCTTTATTATATTGTTAGATATATCACCCCTTCTGTTTAAATGTTGCCCTTATGTTGGTAACGTGCAAGTAATCGAGAGTAAAGACTGTATACCTTTAATAGTTCGAGTCGGTGTCATTGCTCTGATATGTAACACTCGGGGGGTGAATGCTTGCTGATTTTTGATTGCTGATTTTTAATTGTTGAACTTTAAATTGATGTTATTAAATACGTGATGTTTCGAAGTTGCTATTTCGTTGTTTAAAGAAGTTATTGAGAATTCCGCCGCGTAGATGTTGAATTATTTTATTTAAAGATGTTATGGTGGTTCATCCGATGTTTTGAAAGTGTTATATATCCATGATGAATGCAATGAATTTTGTTAGAAGAATTTGTGACGTCCCGATTCATTTGTATGATTGAAATTTTATACTCTGATTTATTTGTATAACTGCCAGGGTAAAATTGGGGTGTTACAGTTACTCTGCCCAATTTTTGTGAAGACTTAATAGCTTTGAAGTTTGTTCTTCTCAAGAGATCTACTATCTTTGCTTTCTTGGTTTCAATCTAAAGAATGATAATTCTATCTTGACTCACAATGTCAAGTGTTGGATTCTTGTTGGTTAGATGGTTCTTCTACTTAGTGTTTATCTTATGCTTTAGGATAGTCCCTTCATCTCCTCCCATCTTCTTTAATTTCAAAAATCTTCTCCCACCTTTTGAAAACTCTTCTTGTTTCTAAACTTGAACCCCTTTCATAATAAACTTGGACTTAGGTCCATGCATTTTCAAAAAACTTTCATAAATAAACTTCAATCAACTTAATAATACCTTGACATTTTTGTGAGAAGACTAAAAGTCAATCAATCTCATTCAAACCATTTTGCCATTTTGGCTCTTATCTTTAAAATTTTCTCAAAAGATTAGACTCTTGTCAATCCTTGTAGTGATGCAATCAACTATACTTCTACAGTATGTAGTGAAGTGAGATATTTTCCACCTGGGTGTTGAGTGAGGCATTGTTGATTGTAAAATCCAAGCCATATCCTCCACTTTGAGATGAAGAAAATTCTGCTTTCTCATGATTGTGGGTAGTAAGTATGTTTTCCACATGGACAATGGAGATGATGTCTTATCTCATAAAATTAACCAACACACTTGTGTTTTAAAATTTTTAAAGGTGAACTACGTATATCCTGATCCTCTATTGCACGAAAGGTGGTACGTAGGCACTAAAGGTTCACAACCACGGTGGTTGAAAATATCATAAAAATATTTCTTTTCTCACCACCACCATCTATTTTTATACAACATTTCATAGCCAAAATATACATATTTTACAAAGAGGTTCCTGCGAAGTACCGTAGATGTTTAGGGTGATAATACCTTCCCTTTGCATAACCAACCCCCTTACCTTGAATCTTTACCCCCTCTTTTGTCTTATTCACTCTTTTCCCATTCCTTTGGAAACAATAAAACGCGATGGTGATTTTTATTTTGATCTGTAAAATTCTAGTCAATCACAATGGCTTAGTCTTAAACATTTCTACCGCTACACATGTCCCTTCACATCCAATAACAGGGCTTCTTATCAAACAATGATAAGATATCAATATCTAAAGGAGGAGGAAATCAACAAAAACTTTTTGAGTAGGTAGAACATTCGTAGTTGCTTGCTCACAAACATTTAAAAACAATTTTCAAACACACCAACACTTTCAAATGAAATATTTTCAAAAGTGAACACTTTGTATACATTCTTATAGAGGCGAGAATCATTACAAAATTCGCCTAAACAAAGGAACTTTTAAAATTTTTTTCAAACAAATCAAAAACACATTTCAAACAAAGCATTTCAAAGTGAGCTAGCAACTAAGAGCCCGTAGATTACTACGGATGAAAAGGGTGCTAACACCTCCCCTTTTCATAACCTACCCCCCGAACTCAAGAAAATTCTCAAAAGGTCTTTCCTGTTCTTTTCACCCTTTCCTTTATTGGATAAAAGAAAAGCCAGTGGTGACTCTTTCTATCCACAACAATTGTAATCAAACGCAAAACACCCAAGTCAGTTCTCCCACCGTATTACAGAACTGGCGAGTCTGCTAGGGATGAAGAACACGAAAGTGAGGTTACCTTAAGATCTAGATCACATTTAAATGCTTTCATTTTTTGACTTGTTTGCTTTACATTTTTGGGTCTATGTTTGGGTTTCTTGTATAGATCCTCTACCCGGATCTGGGAATATCATTAGGTAAGTAGCAATAGATTATGGACACTGTACGACATAGACCGATATGGTTGAAACAATGGCTACGTTAGTGTGACACATTTGTTGGTATCGGTATCCTTTGTGTTGAATCAAGGAGAATACAGGGCCGTTGTGTGGTGTCATGAGGCACTAACTAACCTTAGAACCTTTAGTTGAATAACTTGGCCATTAGGAAGTAGTGAGGTAGCCGACTTTGGTGCAGTCTGAAGTTGGTTGATACTCGATACTATGCTCATTGAGATTGGACTTTCGGGATATTTTGGTCGCCAATAAAGAGGCTTACGCTAAAACGATGCCCGATGAAGAAAGATCAATGATATTGAGATTCCCTAGAACCCGATTACTTTTTAGGACAGGTTGAACCAACTAAACTTCAAGAGGGTACTTACCCATGAACTCCATGCAAGCCAAAACTTAAGGACTTATTTTCTTTGTGTGTATATGATTATTTATACATAACATCATGACATTATACCACCGCATTTGCACTAACCATTTCAAGGACCTTGGGATTTATCTTTGTTCTGTTTTGTAGGATATGGCTTCTACATGAAGAAATACCATCCGAATCAACCTTGTGAAAGTTTCTCCTCAACTCAAAGAGTTGGTGTCAAGAGGACATGGTACATGTGCTTTTTCAATTCTTTGATCCTAAACACCACTGTTTCACATTTCCTGATTACCAACTAGTGCCCACCATGGATGAGTTCTCTCAACTCTTAGGAGTGCCTATTCTTGATCAATTACCCTTCACTGATATTGAGAAAGACCTAAGAGCTGAGGAGATTGCTTTAGCCTTACATTTGAAATGGTCCAATGTTATGGCAAATTGGGAAACAAGAAATGGTGTTAAAGGTTTTCTAGCCAAGTTTCTATTTGAGAAGGCTTAACTATTTTGGGATGCTATGGATTTGCAAGATTTTGAGGAAATTTTTTCTCTTATGATCTATGGGATGGTGCTGTTTCCTAACCCGGACCAACTTATAGATGTAAATGCGGTCAAAGTTTTTCTATCTCGTAACCCAACGCCTTCCGTACTCTGAGACATTTTGCATTCTCTCCACGCCCGCACCATGAAGAGAAGGTGAATTTTTATGCGTTTCACTCCTTTGTTGGCTAGGTGGTTTATTTAACACCTTCCTGGATTTGTTTTGAAGAATGACCAAGGCATGAAGTGGTCTCAAAGGTTGATGTAACTCTCGCATCCAGATATTCATTGGTGTTCTTGATCTTTGGAGGATGTCACCATTATTGACCATTGTGGGGAATTCCCTAATGTCACACTCCTTGGAATTAGGGGAGGTATCACTTATAATCCTTGCTTGGCTCTACAACAGTTTGGGTATGCTCAGAGGGATGGTCCTCATGACGCGCTTGTCCAAGGTATTGTATTTGACTATGAGAATGATGTCCAAGGTTATCATCAAAGATTAGTACGAGCTTGGGGGATGGTGAACAAAGTTGATAGCAAAACTTTGGGGTATAAGAACTCCATTCCTTTGGAGCCTTACTTCAAGTGGGTGCGAGCTCGCGCTCAAAGCCTAATGATGCCATATGTGGCCATCCTACATATCATTGTGGAGCCTATTATTGAAGGAGATGTTCCCTATACCATTCTTCATACTGACATGCCTACTACTCTCGAAGAATTCCAAAGATCAAGGATTCAACTCAAAGGAGAGAGAGACACTTTTGAAACCCAATTCTACGCAAGCGAGCATAAGGTTTTGGAGCTCACAAGGCAACTTCATGAAGAGCGAAGTTTGAATGCCTACATTGAACCAAAGAGGATGTACCCATGGGAAGCTTGAGTCCTTTTGTATCATCTTTGTTCCTTCTGTTGTAAGCCAAAGAGGAATTTGTAATTCATGAACTTATTAATACAATTAATGTTGTGTTTCCTCTTTGTTTAAGAAAATTTAAATCTCAAAAATCCTTGAAAGCATTGCATATGCATAACATGCATCATATCATAAGAAGATTTTCCGATATAGGTTTCCTCATCTTTCTACTGTTTATTTTAGTACAAGATAGATCACGAGCAAACTATGAAGGAATTTCAAGCTCAAAACGCTCAATTTCAAGAAACTCTTCTCAACTTAGCAAAGGGGAAGCAAGAAATGATGACACTTCTTGTCACGAAGAAGAAGACAAAGAAGAAAGTTGTAATCAACATGGGGACGAGATTCAAAGGCCCCATCTGACAAGTTCAAGTTTAAGAAGACTCCTCTGAGGAGGATGAGAATCAAGATGAAGATGCTAGGAGTACCTGTGCTGGGGGCGGAAACAATCAAATCTCTGAAGATGAATATTTTTTTATGAGCAATATCCACCGGCCAACGACAAGTATAAGTAACTAGAAGACAAATTGAAAGCTGTGGAAATCTAAACTGTGCCTGACTTTGACTTTGGTGACTTGGGATTGGTTCCTGGTGTCTCATGTCCGAAGCTTCACCTAAGATCTTACGTCCGCAAAATTCAGTCGCATACCACTGATAAGAAACTGTGGGTGCACTTTTTTCAAGAAAGTTTATATGAGACGAAGTTGGAGTGGTTTTACCAATTAGAAGGGACTAACATCCATACGTGGGTGGATTTGGCCACTGCTTTTTACACCCAATATCAATATAACGCCGATCTTGCGCCAACTAGGGTGCAATTGCAAGGAATGACCATGGGTACCAATGAGGGCTTTAACGAATACGCCCAAAAATGGAGAGACATGGCTGGTAGGGTGCAGCCACCTTTAGCTTAAAGGGAGTTGGTAGATATGTTTATAGGAACCTTGACTAGAACATTTTTCAACTTGCTGATTGGAAGTTCATCATCCGGATTCACTGAATTAATCTTGACTGGTGAGAGGGTTGAAAGCGGGAAGATACCCATGGAATCCACTTCAAATGCTGTGAAAAAACCATTTATTTGTAATAAAGAGACTAATGTTGTGTATGGGTCAAGAATCCATGCTAAGAATGACTATCATCATTCAATAGGTGTTGTGTTAATCTCTAATCCAACTCCAACTCAACGACCGCGTCAACAAAATAATCAACAAAGACCGGATGTCCAAAGAAGACAGTTTACTAAAATCAATATGCCACTATCTCAAGCTCTGCAACACCTATTAAAAGCTTATTTGATGAACTTGTGAGATCCTCCTTCCAACCCTAACACAACTTCTCCAAAGTACAACCCCAATGCCAAGTGTGCTTACCACTCAAATAGTCCCGAACATGATACCAATTATTGTTGGTCTCTAAAGAATAAAATCTAAGACCTCATCAATAATAAGAAAATTGAATTAGATCCTCCATCAACTCCTAATTTAATCACTGCACCCATGCCAAATCATGGCAAGGGTGTCAATGATGTTGAAGATGCCTCTTTTGTTTCCTCTATTAAAGATTTGACCACCTCTTTGAAGATTGTTAAAAAGAATTTGTTGAATGTCGGGGTATTCCATGGATGCCTTGAATATTGTTACTGCTGTGCTGTACAAATTAATGGTTGTCAATGGCTTAAGAAAGGTGTCCAACACCTGATGGATAGCCATGAGATTCTATTTGAAAGAACTCCATCTGTGAAAAGTTTGACCCAAAGTGTATCTCAAGAATTTAAAGACATATCCATCATTACCATCTCTAACAAACCTATTAGGATCACCTCCAAAGGTCCTATTAGGATTACTAATGAACCAAGAATAGAGCCACTAATTATCACCACACTGGGCCCCAGTCCCCTACTCTTCTGATAAGGTTGTGCCCTGGAATTATGGGGAGGAAGTGTACTACCATGGTATCAAACAAGATTCCTGGATCGATGAAGATGAAACTGCTGACATTACAAACATTGTTGGATCAAGTAAAGTTACTAAGACTGGGAGGATCTTCTCTCCATAGATTTCACCTTCAACAAACACTTCTACACCCATTCATATTATTGTTGTTAAACCTGTTGCTGATACTCGAGGAAAGGAAAAAATAACTGAGCCTTCCAGGACCGAGGCGCCCATAAAAGATATTACCATTGAGAACCCATATACCCAAGAAATGGAGGAGATTCTAAAAATTATCAGAAAAAGTGACTATAAGATACTGGAAAAGTTAGGGAAAACACCCTCGAAGGTTTCTATGTTATCTTTATTGCTGTGCTCCGAGCCGCATGCTCAAGCACTGATAAAATTCTTGAAAAACGCACATGTGCCACAAGAAACTACGACCAATCAATTTGAAAACTGTGTAGAAAGCTTGACTGTCGATAATGGGTTAGGGTTCTCTGATACAGATTTGACCCCGATGGAATCCACTTCAAATGCTGTGAAAAAACCATTTATTTGTAATAAAGAGACTAATGTTGTGTATGGGTCAAGAATCCATGCTAAGAATGACTATCATCATTCAATAGGTGTTGTGTTAATCTCTAATCCAACTCCAACTCAACGACCGCGTCAACAAAATAATCAACAAAGACCGGATGTCCAAAGAAGACAGTTTACTAAAATCAATATGCCACTATCTCAAGCTCTGCAACACCTATTGAAAGCTTATTTGATGAACTTGTGAGATCCTCCTTCCAACCCTAACACAACTTCTCCAAAGTACAACCCCAATGCCAAGTGTGCTTACCACTCAAATAGTCCCGAACATGATACCAATTATTGTTGGTCTCTAAAGAATAAAATCTAAGACCTCATCAATAATAAGAAAATTGAATTAGATCCTCCATCAACTCCTAATTTAATCACTGCACCCATGCCAAATCATGGCAAGGGTGTCAATGATGTTGAAGATGCCTCTTTTGTTTCCTCTATTAAAGATTTGACCACCTCTTTGAAGATTGTTAAAAAGAATTTGTTGAATGTCGGGGTATTCCATGGATGCCTTGAAGATTGTTACTGCTGTGCTGTACAAATTAATGGTTGTCAATGGCTTAAGAAAGGTGTCCAACACCTGATGGATAGCCATGAGATTCTATTTGAAAGAACTCCATCTGTGAAAAGTTTGACCCAAAGTGTATCTCAAGAATTTAAAGACATATCCATCATTACCATCTCTAACAAACCTATTAGGATCACCTCCAAAGGTCCTATTAGGATTACTAATGAACCAAGAATAGCGCCACTAATTATCACCACACTGGGCCCCAGTCCCCTACTCTTCTGATAAGGTTGTGCCCTGGAATTATGGGGAGGAAGTGTACTACCATGGTATCAAACAAGATTCCTGGATCGATGAAGATGAAACTGCTGACATTACAAACATTGTTGGATCAAGTAAAGTTACTAAGACTGGGAGGATCTTCTCTCCATAGATTTCACCTTCGACAAACACTTCTACACCCATTCATATTATTGTTGTTAAACCTGTTGCTGATACTCGAGGAAAGGAAAAAATAACTGAGCCTTCCAGGACCGAGGCGCCCATAAAAGATATTACCATTGAGAACCCATATACCCAAGAAATGGAGGAGATTCTAAAAATTATCAGAAAAAGTGACTATAAGATACTGGAAAAGTTAGGGAAAACACCCTCGAAGGTTTCTATGTTATCTTTATTGCTGTGCTCCGAGCCGCATGCTCAAGCACTGATAAAATTCTTGAAAAACACACATGTGCCACAAGAAACTACGACCAATCAATTTGAAAACTGTCTAGAAAGCTTGACTGTCGATAATGGGTTAGGGTTCTCTGATACAGATTTGACCCCGATGGGGGAAGAATCATAACAAATCTCTCCACATTTCCATAGAATGAAAGGGAACTACCCTATCACATGTATTAGTGGATACTGGATCTTCTTTCAACGTCTTATGATGCCTCCACTAGTGCACGGAAATATCAAAGTAATATAAAAGATTGTCGAACCCACAGAGACCAATGTCAACCTACTGTAATCTATTGTCGCTTTGTAAAGCTAAGGCTAATGAATGATTGGATTTGGGTTTTATTGGGAATTAACTAAAATCTAATAATTATTAACGGTACACCGGTATGTACTTTGTCAACTTCAGGGATTCAATAAGTCATTGGCATTTGTTTTCAGTATTAAAACACTGTTTCAGTGGAAACTATTCATTTAAAAACCCTCGTCTCACACTTTCGTTCTATCGATTCAGATCATATTATAAAACTCAAATGAGCGCTCTCGCTGTTTCATTTAAAATTCAAAAGTATATTTTGAAAAAAAATAGAGTCCAATTAATTTTAAAGCGCTCTCGCTGTTTTTAAAATTAATGTTTAATAACCAATATTTGGTTAAAACCTCAAACTCCCGCTCTGTTGATTTTAATCTTAGTTTGTCTTTTACTCTCATACAAAAACAATTTAATATCCAAATTGGAAATTAAAACCATAAAAGTGCTTTTGTAAAATATTAATGCCAATTATTACGGAATCCCTTCGATTTAAGATTTACATACCGATATCGGGGAATTTAGCCAGACATACTTAAAGAAACAAACATGCAATTATAATTGTTAACCATGAATGTAGGCATATTTGGATTTGTAATAATAATAAAAAAATATAAGAACAAGAAAATAAAATAATTGAAAATAAATAAACTTGGAATAAAACTTGAATAAAACTTGAGTAAAATAAATCTTGAAACTTGAATAGAGCTTTGAAATAATTCCGGTAAGATTTATCCAAGCGTTGCAAATTATAGGCATACACTAATGGTGTGGTAGTTCCCCGATGTGAGAAACTACCACTTTTACAAAAGTAATTTCTGCCTAGAACTAAGAACAGCGCTTCCACGCACAAACTTGGATGATCAAAACTAATTACTAATATCCTATATATAGATAAATAAAATGGAAGTTACATTTCAACTTTATGAGAGAAGTAGTGGAGATAATGGAGAAAGTGGAGAAAGAAGTGGGAAAATGGGAAGTTGAAAAAATCAGGGAGTGATAATGGGAAGTTGAGAAAATCATGGGAGCTTCATTGCAGATGTGAAGAGGACTTCGTGTTTAACACTGTAAGATACATACTCTTCATATCTAGCAGTAGGTCGGGATACATACTCTTCATCTCCAGCAGTAGGTCTGGATTTAGCTTCCCAAATCTCCCCAGCAGTTGTCAAGGATTTATTCTCCAGACAAAGATTTACTTCAATAACATTTCATATTCATACATCATAACATATGCATAACAAAATACATATATCACAATCTCATTTATTTTGATAACATTATTACGCAATGCATGCATCATGACATTGCATTACAACTAATTCTTTACCTTTTCAGGAAAGATCAGTCACCAGATAAATACCATCAGCAACAAACATTCCATCTACAAGTTTAGTTTAAATAAATAATTAATTTACTCTGATTCTGTTCCGGTAGACACTTTCTCTGGTTCAAATAAATCGCTCCGAAGATTTATACTGATTCATTATCTAGTTAAAGATTATTCAAGACCTCTGCTAGTTCAGTTTAAATTGACCAATGATTTACCCTGATTCTGTTCCGGTAGACACTTTCTATGGTTCAATTAAATTTCTCTTAAGATTTATACTGATTCGTTATCCAATTAAAGATTATTCAAGACCTCTGTTGGTTCAGTTTAAATTGACCAATGATTTATCCTGATTCCGTTCTGGTAGACTCTTTCTCTGGTTCAGTTAAATCGCTCCAAATATTTATACTGATTCATTATCCAGTTAAAGATTATTCAAGACCTCTACTGGTTCAATTTAAATCGACCAATGATTTATCATGATTCCATTATGGTAGACACTTTCTCTGGTTCAGCTAAATCGCTCCAAAGATTTATACTGATTCGTTATCCAGTTAAAGTTTATTCAAGACTTCTGCTCAGTTCAATATAAATCGACCAAAGATTTATTCTGATACTTATTCTAATCCCTATCAACAGTCACCTTGGATAGCATCTATAAACTCATCTCCGACAACTCTTCATCACCTCTCCAAATGGCATCTTTAAGCCCATTTCCGACGCAATCAACTAAAGCATTACTTCGTGCATTAGCGAGTGCAAATTTCTGAGCACTCTAGTGTTCAATCATCTTCCACCTTAAAGTCACGGATGACATACCCACCAATCTAAATCTTTAGGTTTAAGAATATTGAACAGAGGTAGTTGTTGTACCCCAAATTCTGCCCTCTGTTTTCCCAAGACATTTCTCACAAAGATCTTCAATGGTCCAAGCTTGCACAAGTATTGACTAGGTCAAACCACCTCCTAAAAACTGATGCTTCAAATTAGAGTTTTGGTTTCCACAAGGATAATTGGACTTCTAATGCCTAAAATAACTTTCATGGATCATTATAGACCTCCAAGAATAATCATGTCAAGTTTCAAGTCTTGTATCACAAATTTGCTCATTCAATTGCTCAGATGACTGAAAATCGGTTGTATTGAGTAAAAAGTCAATTATGGTAAACCTACAGTCAATCCTCATGATTTTTTGCCAACATCAATATCTTAAAGTCTTATTCATCATTTGATCAAGTATTCATCACAATCTCTCAAGAAAAGCACTCAATTTACCAAAAGGGCAAAATGGTCAAAATTAGGGTTTTGATTGTATTTGACTGATCAGGGACTTTTGACCTAATGGATGATCTAATGGCTTGAAGCACAATCTAAAGGATTCAAATACAACATGATTGACCTGATTTCACGGCTCAAAACATTTCTCAAGATCAATTGATTAATAGTTGAAATTCAGTCAACTGATGAAAACTCATCTGATACACCAAAAGTCAAACTTTGACTTTTTGATCAAATTTGAGTTTTAAAGATCACAATTCATCAATATATTCAAAAATATGAAGCTTTATCATCAATAAATCAATAAAGTCAAAAGTCAATTTGAAAAGTCAAACTTTTCAAGACTTAGAAATTTTTCTAAGTGTTTTAAAAATGATAATTTCATAACTTCATGACATTTTTTCACCAAGATGCAAGATGATTCAAAGAAAACTTTCAACATGAAAGTTGTAGATATTGATGATATCTACCACTTTTATTTAATGATAAAGTCCTATAAATGCTTGGATTTTTAATTATAAATCCATGAAGTCATACACTTTTTCTTAAGGATTTCTACCTAACTTCTTGGTCAATTTTCACATAGTTCCAATTTGATTTTGCAAAAATGGATAACATGAAAGTTTTAGAGGATGTTCCAAGATTTTCAACATGTCCAAGATCTCAATGAGATCATTTTTGAGCTAAGAGAATCGAAGGCAAGAATTTGGACATTCATTCTTGAATTATAGGTAATTTTTGTGATGAACAAGAATTCAAATCTCATAACCATGCTGCATAATCTTGCTTTGTAGGATTCTAACTTGTGTTTCACTCCTTAATTAATGGTTTACACAATTTATAGAGCTATGATCCAAGCATTGAATCCATTATCTAAGTTGCATTTCCATTTATGGCATAAAATTACCATTCCATGCTTGTAAAGTTGCTTTAATCACAAAGTCAACTTGTATGGAGCTTTGCACTTGTTCCTTCTGCACAAGCTTCCTCTACAAAGTAAGATAAGCATGTTTAAAGTTTTTAACCACTCTATATAGCTTTGTACCTTGCCTTGAAACCATACTTGTCAAGCTTGCTTCAAAAACAAGTCAAAATCCCATAACTTGTGATCTTGTGATTTTGATCACTCCGAGTCTCCAAACCTTTTCCTATAAATGAAGACACTCTTATGAAACTAAGGAAACGATTTTGCAAGACTGAAAACTACCTCAAACTCCCTTAAACTCAGAATTTCTCTCAAACCTCACTTTTGTGCCATTTCTGATTTTTGATAGCCATCTCACAAACCACTTGTGCGTTTTACATTCTAAGCTTTCAAACATCATTTATAGTACATATAGACACCATCCCAACACCTGTTACACAACTGTAACTTCATCTTCACCATCTTCCATTTCCAAAATCAGCTCTTTGCACATTGACTTCTATAGAACATTTCAGCCACTCTGAACTCAAGCTAAGAATTGCATTAGCTTCCTAGAGGTTCAAGGAAGCTAACCAGATCATTAAAACACTTTGAAAGCTGCTCAAACTCAAAATGCGATCTCCATCTGCAAGGTGAGTTTTCTGAACTTCTATCTCTTCATACAAGCATCATTTGATTCTGATTTGTGAAGATAAAATATAGATATCATAGCCCTGGAACTAACCATGTCCTTAGAATTCATTTATGTTGCATGAGTAGTGATAATTTTAGAGTTGAACTTTCTGAAAAAATTAGGACAGATTTGGTACCATTCAAAATTCATGCTCATCTTTGATTTATAGCTTTAGTTATTTATATGATTTAACTCGTGATGAAATTTGGAGCAAGTTTCATGTTTGTACTTTTGCAAATGGTTGAGAAATGAGAGAGTTATAGTTTTCAAATTTCCTTGTCCATGGTTGGTGCGAGGAAGAAGATGAACATGTCTTCAGGAACGTGTTTATAATATATTTTTATGGTTTTGTTTATAACACTAGATGTATAGCCATCCCAGTGATAAGAAGCATGCGCCTGTGACCATAGGGACCTGGGTTCGAGCCCCAATTGTAGCCATTTATTTTTTCTTGTTTTATTTTTACAAATTTAATACAAGCAGCCCCTATCGCGCATGGTACACCCCTTAACTTTCAACCACTTGATCATCATCAAGCCATATCCAATGCACCACATGCCATCCCCATGATGCACCTCCAGCAAGCCTCTCACACTGAATCATCACAGGCGATGAGCTCACTATTTTAGGCCTGAGTTTTTTTTGCTATTTTCTCACCCTCCATTTGCTTTTCACACACAAGCCCAAACAATTTCTTTTCTTATTTTAATTTATTGTTTTTTTTTGTTTAATCATTTATTTCATTAAAATAAAAATATAAAAAAAAATTAGGTTTAGGACTTTAATTAATAATTTAAGTTTTCATAAATAAAAAATTAATTTAATTTAATCATGCTTTGTTTATTTTATAATTAATTTGTATTTAATTAGAACTAGGGTTTTCTTATTATTTTTTACATTACATTAATTTATTTTTCTAAATAAAATTCCAAAAAGATATTTTCTAAATATTTTGAATACCTTATGTTTTCATTAATTAAATTTTATTTTCACAAATAAAATTAGTTAATTTAATCATACTTTATCAATTTGTAAATAATTAATTAGTTTTCATTTAGGTTAAAATACTAATATCTCTCTTTCATAAAAAACCCTAAAAATTATTTTCTTAATTAATTTAATTTATTTTCCTAAATTAATTTAGGTTTAGTTTTATTAAAATCAATTTAAACTATTTCCTTTCTTTTTATTAGTTTAATTAGGATTAAACCTTACATATAAAAACTTAAACAAAAACAATTTTTCTTTTCCTTTCACATTGCCTTCATATTCTTGTACATTATCTTGTTCATATTCAATATGGTTGTAATAGTAAACTAGAGTTTATTTTCTTTTATTTCCCCATTTGTAAATTATATCCCCATCCCCAAATAATGTAATAGCGTAGAATTTTATATTTCCGCAATTTATCGCTTTCAATATAAATGTTAATAATTAGGGTTTGTATGACAAGACATAAAATCAACAAGTAGAAAACCCTAATTCAAAGACAAGAAAGCATGAAAACAAACACTTTGTACACTTGCACCTCTAGGGTAACCCACACTTGTTGCCATCAAATAAAACAGTCATGTCCCTCAAATGAGAGATACTTTAACAATGACCCTCAAATACAAGATCGTAGTCCCTTAATTACCCTTCAATATTGCCTTCGGTAAACGATCTTAGACCCTTAAGATAAATTGCTAAAGTATCTTACAATGTTGCCTTCTATGACTGTACGACGACCCAAGCCTGTCCCTTCACATCCAATGATAGGGCTTCTTATCAATCAATGATAAGATAGCAATGTCTAAAGGCGGAGGAAATGAACAAAGACTTTTTTAGTAGGTAGAACGTTCATAGTTACTTGCTCACAAAAATTTCAAAACACTTTTCAAACACACCAACACTTTCAAATGAAATATTTTCAAAAGTCAACACTTTGTATACATTCTTATAGAGACGAGAATCATTACAAAGTTCGCCTAAACAAAGGAACTTTCAAAAATACTTTCAAACAAATCACAAACACATTTCAAACAAAAAGCATTTCAAAGTGAGCTAGCAACTAAGATCCCATAGATAACTACAGATGAAAAGGGTGCTAACACCTTCCCTTTTCATAACCTACCCCCCGAACTCCAGAAAATTCTCAAAAGGTATTTCATGTTCTTTTCACCCTTTCCTTTATTAGCTAAAATAAAAGTCGATTGCGACTCTTGCTATCCGCAACAATTGCGATCAAACGCAAAACACCCAAGTCAGTTCTCCCACCGTATTGCACACTCCTTGAGTCTGTCACAAGTTTTAGGAGTGTTATCATTGAATTTTCCTATCATTAGACTTTTCTTCAAGACAACCCTTTGTAGATATTTTTTGTTCCACCCTTTGACAATTGTAGCCATTACGACATGGAGGAAAGATAGAGAATTTGTTGCATTCCTCCCCATCAGTAATTTCTATAATTCTTTACCGTTCAAATTTTCCTTGATAATGCTCATCCAAGCAGATTTTGAAAAATCATCAGCAACTACACCAACATATTTTTTCTTACCAAAGATGTCAACCTGTTTAGGTTCCATTCGCGCCATATAAAGAGTTTCTGACCACTTGGAAGTAACTTCATGATTAAACTTTGGGTGTGACACCTTGGTTTGCTTCTTACTTCATATTTACCAAATATTTTTCCTTCCTCCTTGTTCAACTTTTGAGTACCTATGGTTGCTTTCTTTGATTGGACCTTCTTCATATCTTTCGGGAGTATCTGGTCATGTTTTTTATGCAGTAACTTCATTGGAGCTTCCTTTGGCATCAAGCATGTGGAGGAGCGATTTATTTCTTGAGGAATCCACAAGTAACAATGATATTTTTATCTGACTCCCTTCATGATAACTTCATTCTTCTTATTAGTTACCAAACATTCAGGTGCATTAAAGTTGACTTTGAGACCCTGGTCACACAGTTGACTAATACTTATCAAATTAGCAGCCATCCCCTTAACAAATAATGCCTTGTTAAGATCTGGCATACCCGTGCAACTCATATTTTTAGCACCCTTAATTTCACATTTTGACCCATATCCAAAGGTGAATTAACTAGAGGAAAGTGGTTTAATGTTCTTAAGAAATTTCTTGACACCAGTCACGTGTCTAGAACAACCATTATAAAAAAACCAATCCTCTCCTGTAAAGGCTCTGAGTGTGGTATGAACTATGAGTCCACAAGTGTTATTCTTGGGAAGCCTTTTAAACTTGGTTTTAACTTCGTCATGTATTCTTCTATGTTGTATAATAGAATTGGGATAACCATACAATCTATAGTAGAAATATTTTTGGTGCCCAAACCTTCCACAATAACCACATCTCCATTGTTGATTCCTGCCTCCATTGTACTTCTTCTGATATCTCTGTTGATGTTGAGACATGTGGTTCAACATCTTCTTCTTTTGTTTCTTCTTTGGAGGCACACTCTTCACTTTAGACCATTCTCTTTTGTTCTTTACAACTCGATTATCATAACCAAGATCCTTTATCTTGACAACATTCTTCCCAATTAGAATAGTTATTTCATCCAGAGCAGTAGAGTCATTATGTCCTGAGTGATTTCTTTGTTGCCCATGTTGATGTTGGAACATTTTATTTGACATCTTCCATTCCAGTTCTTTCTTTGAATGAACAAACTTCACTTCAACTTTTTTTCCTTTGTACTTCGTAGATTGATTGACATAGCCAACCCCTTTAACATTTCCAACATTCTTCCCAAATTGAAGAATCTTAACAAACACACCAGAACTGATGTTAAGCATTCTTTCAGACTTGGTCATGTTATCAAGTTGTGAATTGAGCAAGAGAACTTCACCCTTCAGACCAGAGATTGTGGACAGGTGCTCCAGCTTTTCATCCTCCAGACCAGAGATGATAAATAAATGCTCCACTTTTTCAGCCTCCAACTGAGCAATTGTTTTCTTGTGTTCTTCTACTAATTGACCCACCTCTTGATTTTTGAGACACAACTCCTTGTAAGAAAGAACAAGATCTTCAACATATAACTTTTCATAACTTGAGTTTCTATCAGAGTCACAAATTCGACTCAAGGTTGTGACTTGTTTGGTACTTTCCTCTTTATGATCACTTTCAGAATCTTCTTCTGACCATGACATAGACAATTATTTCTTCTACTTCTTGAGATGAGTGGGGAACTCACTTATTATGTTACCAAACCCTTCACAATCATAACACTTAACTACTCTTCCTTGGTTGGATTTGTCATTATTTGCATCTCTTCCTCCAAAATCCTGTTTTTTGTTGATGTCGAATGACTTGTCATATAACTTGTTCTTAACATCTGATCTTGATTTCTAATCAACCTTCTTCAACACTTTTTTGAATTATTTTCCAAGCAACACAATAGCATTGGACATCCATTCCTCTGTATCCAAGTCACACTCGTCTTTTGGATCATCAGTATTGGAGACAAAGGCTATGTTATTCTTCTTTTCAGATTTTTCACTAATCTCTAACTCAAAGGTTTGTAGGGATCCTATAAGCTCATCAACCTTCATGTTGTTTATGTCTTGAGCTTCTTCAATGGAAGTCACATTCACGTCAAATATCTTTGGAAGATATCTGATAATCTTTATCACCAGCATGGCTTCTAACATCTTCTCCCCTAGGGCACTTGAGGCATTGGCTATCTCAATAATATTTGAAATTCAGGTGCTCAGATCACAGATGTCCTAAGAGATTTCGAGACACCTTTCTCTGAACAAACACACAATGACAAGATAAATGATAAAAAAAGTGCAGAAAAGTAAAGAACACACAGGATTGTTAACTCAGTTCGGTGTACAACAACGCCTACTATAGGGGTTACTAAGCCAGGGACAAAATCAACTAGATAGTATCAATTTGAAGCTAAACTCCCATGTTTACAACTTCGCACTTAATCACTACCCTTGCTTAACTTCTATCTAAGACTCACCTAGGTATGAGATTCTTCTCAAATCTCTTTCAATCATATACCAGTGATTGAATAATTATAAACACTTAGAAAATAACAAAAGTCACACTTCAAATACACACAATGATTCACTACTTAAAAGCTTTGGAAAGACTGACAGAACTTACAACTCAAAAACAAAGTTCTACTCTTTTATCAAGATGATAATCGATATGCTCACAATTAACACACAAACCCTAATAAGAATACACAGTAAGTTCTACACTTATACTAGGGTTGAAACCTTCTATTTATAATCTTTAATGAACTGGATTTAGGATTCACATATGCAGCTGGATATGAAAGAGGCGCTGCAACTTTATCTCCTCAAAGATAGGATATCAATCATTAATTTCCTAAATTATCTCCATAATTAGAAACTAACACATCTCCTCGAAATCAACTTAAATCTTTTTAATCTTCAAAATATGCACCACATAGGATAGCATGATATTTTACAAAACATTCTACACCTGTAACAACATAAAAAATCCAATAACCAGCTGTACAAAATCAAGATATCGAAATAAATTGCATAGGACATCGCATTCGACATGTTGCTCTAGATGATAGAACATCTTATTTCAACATGTATATCCTAAGTTAGTTTTACCAAACATAATGCCAATTACAATAAAACCGAGAATTAACACTTTTAAATCCTCCTCGGGGCTCGACGAGATCGTCTCCTCTCCCACATTAGTAAACGTCTCCCAGGGGAAGGAGGCGAAGAGTGAAGCTATCCCCCGGGGCTCCAGAGCTATCCACTCTTCCTTGGAGTTCTTGCTCAGCTCGACCATGTTATCGACCTCGGCGTTATTAGCCATTTTACCTGAAAAGCATAGGTTAAAGTGAACTCGAAGACCAAATCAAATCCATCCTTCCACCGCTAATCAAGTGAAAGGGCGTGCAAAGGTGTTGAAGCGGCAAGTAAAAGTAAGTATTTTTGTAGTTTATATCATATCGTATCCATATGGATTAGTTCTACTGAATTTCCGTTCGAAAAGTCTTGCATTTATGAGTTTGGATTAAATAGGTTAAAGTAAATGCAAGAATTAAAACTTAATAACAGAAAATAAATACATTCTCCAAAGAGTAAAGAACTCTCAGATTTGCATTTCATCTATCCTATCAAATACTTAAACTTAATACCCAGTTGTACTCAACCTAAATCACTCGTTAATATTATCACATATCTATCACACAGAGGTTATCTCTAACACAGAGTGAGACAACGACCATATTACTCACGTCATCGATCTCTCAGTGCAACACAAACAATACAGAAGCATTAAGCTCCAATACCAAAACTAATATTAAGCCTTAATCTATATCTAGAAATAAAACCCAATAGATGTTCATCCTAAATCCAGATTCAAACCATCCATTTCCGCAACAACCCAAACCCAAATAAAAAAAGCAATCGTCAACATTGATTTGTAAAATGAGTTTCATACAACACCATGAGCAATAAATATACATCTAATCAAGGTAAACCTACAGACAAACTCACAACAAATGGAAACTATAAAGGGAAGAGAGAAGAGGAATCAAAATCTCTCGCTGTGTCAATCACGATCCAAGAATCATCTACCCTAATCATCGAGATACAACCTCCATTAATGCTTTTCTAAGCTCTAAAGACCAAAAAAATGTTGGTTGATGAATTAGGAACAAATACCGCAAAACATAACCTAAAAAATGTGTTTTTGCCCCTTTATAATGAAATACTGCCCAGACAGTCTCTCTCGGCGAGCCCGGAGAGAGCATGGGGGCTCAAAACAATGTTTTTTCACGCTTCTGCATGTTCTGGCCCGCCTTTGCGTCGCCCGGCGAGCCTGACAGTAAATTAGAAAAATTAACATTGTTTTTGCCATAACTTGAGACCTGTAACTCCAATTTGCGCATGGTTTGAAGCGTTGGAAAACTTATTCAATGCTCTTTCTAACAATGACTAAACATAATTGCTTGAATACCTATACAAATGAGATAAAAACAATTAAACTCAATGATATTTACACGATAACACAATATATACACTAAAACGTATATTATACCGAATATATACTAAAGTTGAGGTTTATTGATAAAAGAAAATGAATTAAGTCGATGAATGCTAATTACTAACACTCAAATTCACAACAATTTAACGCTCATCAAACTCTCCCCAACTTAAAACATTGTTTATCCTCAAACAAAGTCAAACAACTTAAAGAAACAAAAGACGGTAATCCAAGAATCACGAATGAACATGTTTTGAAAACGGAAAACAAATGCGTGGTTCAAATAAAAAAACGTACAATCAAAGTAAACACTTACCATTAAACTACAACGATATCATGAAACCGAAACAACTTATAAATACAAAACACATATCAAAAACTCTAAAACAATACAAATTTCAAAAATGAATCACACCTAGCACACAATTCATCAGTAGATGAATAATAAAAACTACAGGGTGCTTTTACTCTCACCCAACAATCAAGTTAATAACAACTTAAATTATACACTCATCGAGAAAAACTCATATTGAACAATATAAAAGAAAGAATTAAGAGGACTTTTCAAGGGTTGTAATTGGGCTCGGTTAACAAAGAAGGGTTGATCCTAAGGCTAACTAAACAAAATTTCCTAAATCAATGTGAGCATTTAATCATACAAATTCAAACAATCAAAAATTATTTTTATTCACCAAGTCAATTTGCTCATTGGTACAACCTTGATTTTATTTAAACACTTTTTTTTCATCTTCATTTTCTTTCTCTTTTCTTTTCCTTTTCTTTTCCTTTTTAACATTTTTTCTTTTCTTTTCTTTTTCTAACCACTTATTTCTTTTCAACCACAAAGTAAATGACACATGAGCAACCAAACAAGTGCTCTCCCCAACTTGAATACAACCTAACATGTAATGTGAATGCTCCATAACTTTCTAAGGCAAGGAAAATATAACAAACCACAAAGTAAAGTTGAAGGGTCAAGTGTTTCAAGAAACAAATTCAAGATCCATACAAAAATCAATGAAGAACTAGTTAGTTATTTACAAGGTCAACATTTTCTATACCAATATGGATCATGACATTAAGGGTCAAAGGGCTAACAAATGCGTGCATACTAACAGGGTAAAATACTTTTGGAAAGTGGTTATGCTCAAATTCAAAAACTTCCTCAATCTTTTTCATGCTTTCATACACATTCAATACAAATATACGATTAAACATAATAAAACTGAGTTATCAAGAAAGTTGGTCTCCTGCATATGGTAAACAATGGAAGCAACCTCGCAAAAAACATTTTGCTCTAAAGTGATTCAAGAATAAACAATTCGGGAAAAAGAATAAATGACATGAACTTTGTACAAAAGAAAAGTTTCTTAAACATACTATTTTCTAGAAAGCGATAAACGAGTACCTTGTGAGACTACCAACTTCAAACAATATCATTACCATACATCCGCAAGTTGAAATGATTAAACTTGGAAAATCACCTCAAAATTCCTTAAGATATCAAACCAAAATTGGAGTCCAAACAACAAACAAAAGAATTAGTAAACACTACTATGTACTAAAAGACCGGGTGAAATTGAATTAAATAAGTTGAAAAATGAAGATTTGAGAATTTTAAGAACTGATCCAATTTCAACTTTTTTAACCAATTCACCACACTACCTATACAAATGCAATAAAAACAATAAAGAAACTAAAAACAATAAAACATGTTTGTTTTAAGTTGTAAGCTTGACACCTGTTATTTATACACACTTATCTAAGTTGCCTATTTACAGGGTTAGTGCTCATCGACAGTGAAACCTAACCAAACACTTAATAAACCTGGAGAGAAACAAACATATACACTAAATTTAAAAGTATCGAAAACATGAACACATAAATGCACAAGTATACATCTATAAGTCTAATTATATCATAAAGACAATATGAACATTGTGTGAAAAACTCAAAAACAAAGAAACTATCGCGATGCAATTCAATAAAAACACCAATCCCCGGAAACTGTGCCATTTTGTTGAAGCAGTAAAGCAGAAAGCAAAAATAAGTATTTTTATAGGTTATATTATATCGACTCCACATGGACTAGTGCTACTGAATTATCGTTCGATAAGTCTCACATTTATGAGGCGGGATTAAAATGGGTTTAAAGTAAACGCATGCATTGAAACTTATGAACAGAAAATAAATACATTCTTCGGAGAGTAAACAACTCCCGGGTTTGTATTTCATCTACCCTATCAAATACTTAAACTTACTACCCAGTTGTACTCAACCAAAATCACTCATCAATATTATCACACATCTCTCACACAAAGGTTATCTCTAACACAGAGTGAGACAACAACCATATTAATCGTGTCAACAATCTCTCAATGCAACACAAACAACACAGAAGCATTAAGCTGCGATACCCAAATTAATATTAAGCCTTAATATATCTCTAGAATTAAAACCCAATAGATGGTCATCCTAAATCAGGATTCAAACCATCCATTTTTGCAATAACCCAAACCCAAATACAGAAAGAAATCATCAATATATATTTGTAAAATGAGTTTCATACAACACCATGAGCAATAAATATACATATAATCAAGGTAAACTTACATATAAACTCACAACAAATGGAAACTACAAAGGAAAGAGAGAAGAGGAATCAAAACCTCTCGCTGTGTCAATCACGATTCAAGAATCACCCACCCCCAATCATCGAGTTACAACCTTCATTGATGCTTTTCTAAGCTCTAAAGACCAAAAAAATGTTGGTTGATGAATTGGGAACAAATACCCCAAAACATAACCTAAAAAAATATGTTTTTGCCTCTTTATAATGAAATTCTGCCAAGACAGTTTGGCCCAGCAAGCCCGGGGCGAGCCTGGGGATAAAAACAATGTTTTTCACACTTTTGGGTGTTCTAGCTCGCCTCTGCATGGACAAGCAAACTCGGGGCGAGCCTGACAGTAAATTAGAAAAATCATCATTGTTTTCGCCATAACTTGAGAACTGTAACTCTGATTTGTGCACAGTTTGAAGCATTGAAAAGCTTATTCAATGCTATTTCTAACAATGACTAACTATCATTGCTTGAATACCTATAAAAATGAAATAAAAACAATTAAATTCAATGATATTTACACGATAACACAATATA
The DNA here is from genome assembly GCA_948472305.1 of Vicia faba. Taxonomy (NCBI): domain Eukaryota; kingdom Viridiplantae; phylum Streptophyta; class Magnoliopsida; order Fabales; family Fabaceae; genus Vicia; species Vicia faba. The sequence goes on along the minus strand of OX451736.1, from coordinate 932,282,093 downwards.
TACTCTATAACATAAACTATACTGAATATATACTAAAGTTGAGGTTTATTGACAAAAAGAAAATGAATTAAGTCGATGAATGCTAATTATTCATACTCAAATTCACAATAATTTAACACTCATCAAAAGTCACGAAAATGGCGTCCTTGTCCAAATCCTTTACTTAAATAGTATGCAAAGATGCAAGGAGATCCTCCCCGGCCAGTTTGGGGCCTTCCCAAAAGGAAAATCCGTAAAACCCTCAAGTGGAACATCTCCCGGGTAGACTACCCAGAATTCCGTTTGAAGGTTCATCAGAAAATTCATACATTCATCTGAAAAATCATGAGTCCACCAGAAAACTCATGAGCCCTACCGACAAAAAGCTCGTTCGCCACCGTGACTACGACCCTAGATTGGATGAAAAGGAAAAAATCCCCAGCTCAATATCTCCTTCTCATCAGTGGTAGCATCTGAAAGCAGCACAACCACCGTCAAACACCAACAATCATCGAAGAAACACTTATTCTAACTAAATTCATCCTATCTACATGCATTATAAGCAAAAATAATGCCAAGTCTAGCTTAAAATCATGAGAAACATAAATCTTACGTGGTCAGAGAAGTTGGAGCTATGGTTGGACGGTTCTGTTACTACGAAGGACGGAAATGACGACATCTGGAACATTGAGAGCAAATGGAAGTAGAAAACTAGCAAGAAGTGCAAATGAACTTCGTCCTTCCCTATTTATAGAACGGCCTCAGAGCACGTGCATGCGCGCCAACCTAGAGAAACGTAGGGGTCATCATTAAACCTAAGCCCCTTGAATGGCCATCATTTCATATTAATGGAAACACATGGCTCAAGGATAGTGTGAAACACAACCTCTTTAAGTCAAATCACATGTTCAGCTCCCCACGCACCAAACTCAGAAGGCTGCGTTTGGGTTCCTTGTACGAACTTGTCCTCGAGAAGTCACGAAACATCCCATTCTCTAGCAGTTGGCACCAACCATGTATTTCCTTCCTTGGTGCGTGGGATGAATCTAAGTCATCACTTATATGACCAGAAGAAATGACTTGAGGGGCTCCTGTTTTGGACTGGCCCAATGGCTAGGCATGGCCCAATCCACTTATGCATTCAGGACAGCCTAATAGCTTTGGCCTAATCAGGTGGGGAAAACAAAAGGCACTTTCCCCTTCTGTCCCTTGACCGGGGATGCATGGTCGTGTGACCCTTAAGCCAACAAGACCATCACTGCCCTTAGTGGTACCTCTGCCTGTGTCAGCCACTTGCCTTCTCTCTGACCTCTAGGCACTGAGCAACCTCCCAGGAATAAGAAGACCATGTCTTCTTGCGAGTGCATCCCTGCTTGGGAAAAGGGATAGTTTCTAGCATCTCTACCCGTTACAACGACTAGTTCCTAGAAGCTACCTATTTTTGGGGACCTGATATCCAGGCCCAAAAATAGAGACCAATGGCCAAGCTTCGGGGGCACTATATAAACCCTCACACTTGTGAGGGTTAGATATTCAATATCCAATAGTCTAATCTAAAACCCTATATTCTCTCTCTTATCTCTTTGCACTCTTACTTACTTAAGCATTGGAGTGCCTTGCAGCTACACCCCCTCCACCTTTGTTTTCAACATTACATACACAATATCGGCCCATTATAGGTTCTGATCACCGGTAAGATTAATTTTCTTAATTCGGAATATAGGAATGTCTATCTAATTTAGATCTATTGCACTTGGGGAATTGGTAAGATAAAAATGAGTGATTAGCCAGAACCTGAAAATACTAGATTAACTTATTTTATAATTTCTTATTTTAATCACTTATCTGCACTATTTTACTTAATAAAAACTCAAAACCCCCATTGTTCAATCGGTTGGTTAATTCATACAAGAATCCTTGTGATACGATACTCGAGCCATTATTGCTAAACTACCGTTTTTAAAATTACTCATTTCGATCTGTGCGCAACATCGGATCAAGGAACAACCTACCTACTTTCAAGGGAAGGTATGATCCTGATGGAGCACAGGCTTGGCTCAAGGAGATTGAAAGAATATTTCAAGTGATGGATTATTTAGAGGAGAAGAAGGTACAATTTGGTACTTATATGCTGGCTGAGGAAGCTGATGACTGGTGGATCAACACTCATCAGGTGTTGGCAGTTGCAGGTGAAGTCGTCATTTGAGCTGTGTTTAGTAGAGAATTTTAGAGGAAGTATTTTCCTGAAGATGTTCGTGGAAATAAGGAGTTTAAGTTTCTGGAGCTGAAGCAGGGTAATTTGTCTGTTACAGAGTATGCTGACAGATTTGTGGAACTTGCCAAGTTCTATCACTTTTACAATGAGGTAACTGCTGAGTTCTCAAGGTGTATCAATTTTGAGAATGGTGTCGCATCTGGGATTTTCATCGAAGCGCGAAAGGAGGAGAAAGATAGAAGATTAACCATCAATGTTATTTATCCCAAGAGAGGGAAGGGAAACACTGAGTAAACCTGAGGGAAGGAAATAAGCATAGTCATCGCGGCCAAGAGAAAAAGGGTAAGGAAGTCGATTACGTAATGGGAAGGTATTAGCATCTCTCACATCAGTGGTAATCCATAGGATCCACTTAAATTTTTTCTAATATAAGAGTGTATAAAAATATAAATCTAAAGCTTAATTCTAAAAGGGAATGCATGCTAAGTATATACAAAAAGAAATTTTTTATTAGTTATGCCTACCGCGATTGCGAACCTTTGTTACTATGTACCACTGACCATGCAATGAGGATCAAGGCACTCGTAGTTCACCTCAAAAGGTTTGATGTGTTGTATGGTTTTTATGAACGATACTGGCGAAGCATGTCCTTTTTCAAAAGGTTTTAAAAGAAAAAGTCTGAAGACAAAAAGGTTTGCATTGGTTTGTGTTTTTTACCTTGAAAAAGAATTTGAGATTTGAACCACACCAAAGACCAAGAATGAAAGAACGATAAGATTGAGAAGAAACCCACTTATCATTTCCCATAAGAGTCGACAATTTTGTGATACGGTGGGAGAACTGACTTGATGGTTTTGCGTTTGATCGCAAATGTTGCAGTTAGCAAGAGTCGCCACCGACTTTTCTTTTATCCAAAAGGAAAGGTGAAAAAGCACAGGAAAGACCTTTGAGATTATTTCTTGAGTTCGGGGGGTAGATTATGAAAAGGGAAGGTATTATCACCCCTTTCATCCATGGTTTTCCATGGGCTCTTAGTTACTTTCTAGATCACTTGCTTTTGTTTGAAATTGTGCTTGGTGTGGTTTTTGAAAGTATTTTGTAAAGAGGCCATTGTTTAGGCAATCTTTGTAATGATTCTCGTTCGTAAGAATGTATACAAAGATGTTGATCTTTTGAAAATGTTTTCAAGTTTGTAAGATTTTTTAAAAGTGTAGGTGTTTGTTTTGAAAATAGCAAGGATGTTTGTTTGAAATTGAGCAAGTAATTAGGAGCATTCTACCTACTCAAAAGTCTCTCTTGTTCATTTTCTTTTCCTTTGACATTGTTGTCTTACCATTGATTTGGTAAGCAACCCTATCTTTGGATGTAAACGGCACGGGCGTGGGTCATCGTATAACCATGATTATCAATGTTGCAAGGTATATTAGCATTCTTTTTTAGGGACTAAGATCATTTGAAGGGCAACTTAGATAGCGTCATCGAGGGACTATGATCTTGTATTTGCTTGTTTTTGCTAAGATACCTTACATGCGTAATATGGCCATTTTGTATAAGGCAACCAAGTGGAATAACCCTAGGGGTGCTTGTGTACAAGTGTATTGTTTTCATTCTTGTTTTTGTCTTGAATTAGGGTTTTCTAAGTATTGGTTTTAGTCTTTCCATACAAACCCTAATTACTAGCATTTGTATATAAAAGCGATAAATTGTGGAATTTAAAGTTACTACGCTATTACAACATTTGTGGGAGGGGTGTACAAATTGAATGTGGATTGCAAGAATGTAAACCTAGTTAGTCTATTACAACTATATTGAATGTATCAATGTACAAGGAATTAAATGAATACAATGTACAAAATGAATAAATGTACAAAAATGCAAAAGGTGAAGTAAATGGATATTTGTTTGGATTTTTTTTAGAGAAAAGATAATTTATTTTAACCTAATTAATTAAAGGAGAATAATTAACTAAACCCTAATTTATTAAGAAAAGATTTTAAATAAAAACCTAAATCTAATAATTGATTAAAATAAAATAAGTTTTGTAAGAAAAGTATTTTTGGTATTTTTGTCTTGGAGATAAATTATAGTATTATAAAATATTTTTGCCCTTTTTTATATTAAAATAAATATATTTTAATAGGTGTAAAAGAAAAATAAATACTAACCTAGCTTTAATTAAATTTAAAAGATAATTTGTAAAAAATAAATAAAGTATAGTTAAATAAAATATTTTTTGTGAGAAAAATAAAATAAACTAAGCCAAAATATAAATCTATCATATTTTGTATTTTTATGATTTTTTTAGTATTTAGAAAATATATTAAGAAAATAAATAAAATAAAAATAAGAAAATAAAATAAACTGGACCAAGGGTGGAAACAACCTGCAAGGGGGTTAGTAAGCAAAAACAAAAACACCAAGAGCCCAACAAGGCCCAGCGCCTGCCAAAAAAAACAAAATCAGAAAGCAAAAATATGAAAAAATTAAAAGAGTACCACTGAGGCTCGAACCCAGGTCCCAAAGGTTACAGACACGGGCTTTTACCACTGGGGTGGCTATACATCCGTTAACATAAGCAAATCAATAAATATATGATACAAAACGCACCCAGATGACTTCATCATCAACCTCCAGCCAGACCAACTGTAACTTGTTAGTTTCTCATCAAAAATGAAAATTGTAAACATGAAACTTGTAGCAAATTTCCTCACGGTTTCAGAAATGTAAAACATTAAAACTATAGATCAAAGATAAGCATGAGTTTTAATGGCCCTAATCTGAACCTTAGAAATTTCAGAAATTTCAATCTCAAAATTCTCTAAGCTCAAGCAAAATTAATGGAAACTATGGACATGGTTAGCTTTAGGGCAATGATATCTACATGTTTTGTTCACAAATAAATCATTAATGATACTTGTATGAAGAGTTCAAAGTTAAGAAAACTTACCTCAAAACTGGAAATCATGTTTTGAGTTTGAGCTTGTTTCAAGTGATGGTAATGATCAGGTTAGCTTCCTTGAGGTCCCAGGAAGCTAATGCAATGATTAGCTTGAGCAATGGATGGCTGAAATGGTCTGGAGAAGTTAATGTGCAGAGCTCTATTTTTGAAAATGGAGGATGGTGTTAATGGTGTTACAGTTCTGTAACAGGGTGTAGGATCAATTCTATATGATGTTTAGAAGCTTTAGAAACCAAAAGGCCAAGAAACGCACGAGTAGATTATGAGTTTCAAGTTTTTGGTCAGTTTGTGTGAAAATGGAAGTATGAGATGTGTTTCTGAGTTCTAGGTGTTTTCAGGGCATGATCATTCGTGTGTTTGTGGTCCAAGGTTTGTGTATGTATAAACAAAAGTGTTTGAGAGCTTTGGACAATCAGAAGTACAAGTTCTTAGCTTTTGGCTAGGTTACTTGATTTTGAAGAAAAGAGGGAAACAAGTTTCGAGAGGAGGTACAAGCATGGGATGGGTGATTGTAAGTGTATAAACCATTTCTCATGAGTTATAGGACTTGTTTGATCAGAAGAGAACAAGTGCAAGGCTCAAGAAAAAGTTTTGTACAAAAAGTCACTTTATCAAAATGGCAATGTAACCTTTCTTCCAAAAATGGATATAAAGCATGTCCATGCATTGAATGCTTGAAGTGAGACCTCTAACAGCTGTATAAACCATTAATTATGGAGTTCATAACAATTTTGAGACTTGCAAAGTAGAGTTTATGCAGCACAACTTTGAATTTGAATTTTGTTCATCACTAAAATGACTTGTAATTAAAGTGATAAAACACTAACTTCATCTCTTCGATTCTCCCTACTCAAGAATGATCTCAAGGAGTTCTTGGACATTTTGGAAAGCTTGAAATGTGATATACAACCCATATTTGAATTTATTTTGAATATTACCCTTGGAACTATATGAAAAAGTTCCATGAAGTTGGGTCAAAATCATTACCAAATTAGGGCAAAATTTAACTAAGTGTTTAGTTTCATGACCACATGTTCTTAAAATTATAACTTGAGATACAAGCACTTTTGGAAGGAGTTGTGTAAATAAAATTTGTAGATTTCATAGGGATCTAGAACTTTAATGTTGGAATTTTCTCTTGAATCATCTTGCATCATGGTGAAAATTTTGCTCAAAGTTATGAAAAACATGAAATTTCCAACACAGAAAAATTTCTAAGTTTAGAAATTTTGACTTTTCAAAATGAAATCTTGAATTTTTGATTTCTTGATGAATAAGTTTCATATTTTGACAAGTTTTGATGAATTGTGATCTTTGGCATTTGAATTTGACCAAAAAGTCAAAGTTTAACTTTTTAGTATACAATTGACTTTTGATCAGTTGACTGAAAAATTCATCTGTCAATCCAATGGACTTGTAATGTTTTGAACCATGCTATTGGGTCAAAATGATGCAATTGAACTCTTGATATCATTCCTTAAAACAATTGATCATTTTCTAGGTAAAAAATAAAAAATTACCCTTTCCTAGTCAAAACCCTAACTTTGACCAATTTGCCCTTTTGGAGATTTGATCAAATTTCTTGAGGAGTTATGGTCCAAACTTGATCAAATGATACATATGAGTTTAAAATGTTGATGTGGATCAAAAATTATGAAGTTTGACTGTAAATTGGCCATAGTTGACTTTTTCCCCAATACAGCTGATTTTTAGGTCAACTGCTCAATTGACTGAGCAAAAAATGTGATCCAAGGCTTGAAACTTGACATGAGTGATATTAGGGGTCCATAATGATCCATGAAAGTAAAATGGGGCATTGGAAGTTCAAATGTCCTTGTGCAATCTCAAACCCTAATTTTGGTCATCAATGCTTAAGGAGGTGTCTTGAGCTGATCAAACCCTAGTGCAGTCTTGAGCCCAAGGAGATATTGTGAGAAAATTCTTGATAAGTGAGAGGGAAAAGTTTGGGGTACAACATCTTCCCCTGTTCAATCTTCTTAAACATGAAGAGTTAGATTGGCGAGTTTTGTCATTCGTGACTCGGAGGTGTAAGATGATTGGACACTAGAGTGCCCAAAAATTTGCACTCGGTGATGTGATGGTAGAGGGAATGTGCTTAAAGATTCCATTTGGAGAGATGATATAAAGTTGTTGGAGATAGGTTTGTAGATGCCATCTAGAAATGGTTGCTGAATATCATCTGTAAGCTGAAAGAATGAGTATCAGAACGGCGTCCGTGTCTAGAGCGTATCTGAACTGTATTTGAAAGTTGAATCTGAATGAATATTAGGATGTCATCCGTATCTGGAGCGTATCTGAACTATATCTGAAGGTTGAATCTGAATGAGTATCAGAATGGCGTCCGTGTCTAGAGCGTATCTGAACTGTCTCTGAAAGTTGAATCTGAATGAGTATCAGAATGGCATCTGTGTTTGCAGTGTATCTAAACTGTATCTAAAAGTTGAATCTGAATGAGTATCAAAATGGCATCCGTGTCTGGAGCGTATCTGAACTGTATCTGGAAACTTTTAACATTGTTAATGGTAGCTGTTAACCTTATCCTAAAAAGGGTAAAATGTTACCTAAAATTCAAAGTCATGTTATATGAAATGCATGGTGTAATGTATTTGTGTTATCAATGTTTATGATATATGGATGCGATGTATGCGTATGTGAGCTAATCTGATGCACTGCTTGTTGGATTTGGGGAAGATAAATCCCTAACTACTGTTGAGGATATGAAGTGTAATTCTTCATGTTGTGAAGTCGAAGTGTTGATGAATTTCCGCTTAGAGAAATAAACTCTATTGTAAGGGAAATGTCGTGTACTGTTTGTAAAATCCTGTTGAGGAATCCGGAGAAATTGAACGACTTCTACTGGAGAGTGGTAATTGGAAGCTTTGTTCCGCTGGGGATAAAACTGCATACTGCGGGGGATTTATGGAAATATCATAGAGAGATTTCCCTACCTCTTAAAGCCATCCGTGATTGTATTTCTATTTTGTTTATTTATAAACAGCAATTATGTTCAAAAATAAATCATTGGACGTTTTTGTAAGCAAAACACAAGAGTAAAGAAAAACAGAAAGTTTTGCACTTTCAAAGGGATATCTTTGTATTGACTTTGAGTAAGTATTTTTGTACAATGAGACAAACATTCTAGTAAGAGAATACTGTCGTAAAAAATGAAAATTTTGATACAAAGAAAAGATAGCTATGTGCAATAATCCCATGGGGTTCCCATTCTGCTATAGCCTTCGTATCTCTGAACATCTTGTCTATTTGTTACCTCATCCGAATATGATTGAATTGATCAGAACCTCTGAGTTTGTTAAGTTGTCCATAAGGTGATCCAATGGGACATAGTCATACGCTTTAATTCCCTAACTTTGTTCTGGACCACCCTTTCGGGTTTTCAGTCCACCGGGATACCCTTTTTTGCGCAAGCCTCCCTTTCGGGTTTTCAACTTGCCGGGTGTAGAGATTTTTGTTTTGTCCCTAATTTTTGCCCAAACTTTTTTGGTTCGCCGGGATGCCCTTGTTTTGCCTAGGTGTGTCAACCTAGTGGGTCTCTTATGCGTAGTATCTTTTGACTATGTCTGCATTCGTAGGGTGCGGCAGATCGTCTCCATCCATGGTGGTTAAGATCATTGCTCCACCAGAGAATATTTTTTTGATTACAAATGGTCCTTTGTATGTAGGAGTCCTTTTTCCCCTGGGATCACCTAGCGGCAATATGATACGTTTGATCACCAGATCTCCAACTTGATACAATTGGTGTCTGACCTTTTTGTTGAAAGCCTTAATCATTCGTTTTTGATACATTTGACCATGACAAACAACATTAAGCCTTTTCTCGTCAATCAAGTTTAGTTGATCAAGTCGAGTCTGGATCGAATCTTCTTCATTCAGACCTGCATCCTTCATAATTATCAGAGACGGGATCTGGACCTCAACAGGCAAGACAGCCTCCATGCCATATACCAGAGAGTAGGGTGTTGCCCCGGTTGATGTGCGAGCTATGGTACGATACCCGTGGAGAGCGAATGGTAGCATCTCATGCCAGTCTTTGTATGTGACTGTCATTTATTGTATGATCTTTTTAATGTTCTTATTCGCGGCTTCGACAACACCATTCATCTTTGGCTGGTAAGGGGGAAGAATTGTGATACTGGATCTTGAATTGCTCGCACGGGGCGGTGATCATAGTATTATTTAGATTCGTACCATTGTCTGTAATGATCCTCTCCAGGATACCGTAATGACAGATGAGATTCTTCTTGATGAACCGGGCGACAACATTCTTGGTAACGGAAGCGAAAGAAGCTGCCTCCACCCACTTTGTAAAATAGTCAATGGCCACTAAGATGAAGCGGTGTCCATTGGAGGCTGTTGGCTTCATTTCCCCAATCATATCAATCCCCCACATAGCAAAGGGCCAAGGAGCCGTCAAGACATTCAGAGGAACCAGAGGTACGTGCACCTTGTCAGCATAAATCTGACACTTGTGGCAGGTTCGAGAGTGTTGATAGCAATCTGCTTCCATGGTAGACCAGTAATAGCCTGCCCGTAGGATTTTCTTTACCATCGTATGCCCACTGGAATGGGTGCCAAAAGTGCCTTCATGTAATTCAGCCATGATCCTTTCAGCTTCAACCTTGTCTATGCACCGAAGTAACACAGAGTCATGGTTGCGTTTATAAAGAATGCCATTACTAAGGAAGAATTTAGCAGAGAATCTCCTTAAGAACTTCTTATCGTTTACTGAAGCTCCTTCTGGATATTCTTGGGATAAAAGTGATCGGGACAAAATCTCTAGCCTCCCAGTTGCTGGGCCCTCCATTGACACTCGGGAAAATCCAACCCTCCAGGTTGTAGCTGTCTTCATCATCTTCCACCGCATTGACTTTGCGGTTGCTGATCCTTAAGGGTGGTCCTCCAGCACGAGCGCAGCGTACAGCCTTCTGGGCACCTGAAGTGAAACCCAGACCAAACTTATCAGATTTGTATGGGATATCTGGGAGTTGACCCCAAACAGTGCACCAACCTTCTTCTATCACTGCCTTGGCATCCTTCAAAGATGACATCTTGAGTGGAGGCCTTGTAATCTTAGGAACTTGAGACACAACCTTGGTTACTGCCACATCTTGTGGGAATTCTTCAAAGTGATGGAATGGAGTTTCAATAAATTCACCATCTAATTCCACATATCTGAAGGAATTTAGATGGCTGACCATGTACTCTTATTCTCCAGGAACGGTGATGATCTTCCCTTGGATGGGATATTTCAGCAATTGGTGCAGCGTAGAAGTAACATCGCCAACATTTTGAATCCACGGTCGGCCTAGCAAGCATGAATATGAAGGGAGAATATCAATTACATAAAAAGTTGAATCAAATGTTTGGATTCCAAGCTTTATGGGGATATCCACTTCCCATGCACCATCCTTTTTGAGTCGTCAAAGGCTCTCACTACTATGTTGCTTGGTTTCAATGTGAATCCTTCGCAGTCAAGCCTATCAAGAGCCTTTTTAGGCAATACATTCAGAGACGAGCCAGTGTCCACCAAGACATGAGCCATAGTTGTGCCCCTGCATTCCACTGAGACATGCAATGCCTCATTATGCTTCCTCCCTCTTGGAGTTAAATCAGCATCTGAGAAACCTAAACCATTATCTGCAGTCAAGCTGGCTACGCAGTCTTGGAACTGATCGACAGATGTTTCTTGGGGTACATGGGAAGTTTTCAGGAATTTTACCAAGGCTTTTGCATGAGCCTCGAAACATAGTAATAAAGCAAACATGGAAATTTTTGATGGAGTTTTCCCCAGTTTCTCGACTACATTGTAGTCGCTTCTTTTTATGATCTTTAGAATTTCCTCCATCTCTTTCTGGGAGGTCTCAGGGATAGCCAATGATTGTGCCTTCGTCCGAATAGGCTCAATCAGAATACCTTTACCTCGAGTCTTGGTTGACTCGGCAGCAGGAATGTCAGTAGGAGTGATAACAAGGGTTGTAATAACTTTGTCAGTTGGAGTACTAGCAGATATGATTGTAGGACTGGGAACAACCTTTGGAGGATAAACAACAACAAGAATGATTACGGGTCTAGAAACAACCTTTAGGGGAGAAATTTCTGGAGAGAATATCCTTCCTCTTTGGGTAATCTTGCTAGTCCCTGCAATATTGATGATATTGGAGTCAACCTTCTCTGAACTTGAATCTTCAGTAGTTGGCCAATCTTGCTTGATACCGTGGTAGTAGACATCCCCTCCATAATTCCATGGTACGGTTTTGTCTGACGAATACGGGATTGGTCCAGGCATTATAATTATCAAAGGAGCTACTTTTCGAACTGATGTAATTCTAACGGGTCTTTTGGTGGAGACCCTAGAAGAATTGTCGGAAATGGTAACAATGGAAACATCATTATAAGAAATAGTTGGAATAGAAGTGTTCTTGAATAAAATTTCCTTGTTATCTATTAGGCACTAAACGCCTGCTTTTAACAAAGGACAGCTGGTTGGTGAGGACAAACAGAAATGACAGCTTTCATCACAGCCTAGGAAAACACTGACATTCAATAAGTTCTTTTTGATAGTTAGGAGTGGGGTCATAAGTTCATCAACTGAAGTAACAAACATATCCTCTTCAATGGCATTGGCATTATGGCCGTGCTTGGGCATAGGGGAAGAAATGACATTGGGCTTTTCTGGCGCATTGAATTCAATCTCTTTGGCTTCAAGGAGGTCTTGTACTTTGTTCTTTAGAGCCCAACAATTATTAGTGTCAGGGCCGGGACTCTCAGAATGGTATGCACAATGGGCATTGGGATGATAGTGAGGAGAGGTTGTGTTAGGATTCTTTCGAGCTTCTTTGAAAGTCACTAGGTTGGATCTTAATAAATGTGGAAATATTTAAGATAATGTCATATTAATTCGGGTGAATTGTCTGACTGGTCTTTCCATTCTTGGTTGGTTGTTTCTTTGCTGATCAGGCGTAGGTTTAGGAATCATAACAACCCCCACCATTGGACGACGTTCGACCCTATCTTGATTTCTCCGAGGATATACAACAACCACTTCTTTCTTTCTGATGAATGGCTTCCTTACAGCAGCAGAGCATGCATCTTTTTGAATCTTTCCATTTTTTATCCCGGCTTCTACCCTTTCTCCGGTCAATATCAATTCAGTAAAACCTGTCGATGAACTCTCAATTAAGTGATTGAAGAAGGGACCAAACAAGGTGCCCAAAAACATGTCTACCAACTCTCTTTCACATAGGGGAGGTTGAACTCTTCCGGCCAAGTCCCTCCATTTTTGCGCATAGTCTTTGAAGCCTTCACTTAAAATCATGGCCATACTCTGGAGTTGAGTACGGGTGGATGCAAGATCATCATTGTATTGGTATTGTTTGTAAAAGGCTGCAACAAGATCTTCCCAGTTATGAACATTGGCTCTTTCTAACTGATAAAACCAATCAAGTTGAGTTCCAGACAGAATGTCTTGGAAGAAGTGTACCCATAAATCCTTATCAGCGGTATGAGGCTGGATCTTCCTCACATAGGACCAGAGATGCATTTTGGGGCATGAGACTCCGTCATATTTGGCGAACACAGGTGCTTTGAATTTTGGAGGAACGAAAATCCCCAGACACTAAGCTCAACTCCTCAAAGTCCAATCCAGACACTTTTTGGATTTCCATTGCACTCAACCGTTCTTCTAGATGCTTATACTTATCACCGGCTGGAGGATATTGTTCCTCAGAATAGTCTTCTTCTTCCTCTTCCTCTTCTGATTCTGACTGGACAACTGTTTCTTTTCCTTTCCCATCTTGATTGTATTTCTCACCGGATGTCGTTGCAAAGTCTAAGGCCCTTCTTGTTTTCCCTTGGAATCTTCTTCCCATGTTTAGAACTCTGATTATCTTCTTCGTCTTCTTTTTCTTCTCCTCAACCAGTAAGGTCTTCAACTCTTATTTTCCTTTGGCTAGAGTTAATAACAACTGTTGAAACTGTGCATTCTGAGCTTAGAGGTCCTTCACCGTTTTCTCGAGATCCATCTCACTGAAATAAACAGTAGAGAGATGAGGAGACTTGTTGCAAGAAACCTGCTTATGTTATGATGAATGGTAAATGCATATGCAATGATTTCAAGGATTTTAAGATTCAAATTTGTTTTAGACAAAAAAAAGGAAACATACGTTATATTAATAAATTAAAGCTTGAGTACATCAGTGCCTCCTTGGGAAAAATAAATAAAAAACTCTAAGATAGAAAGGTAGTACGCATCCTCTTTGGTGCAATGTAGGCATTCAGGTTCCTCTCCTCATGAAGTTGCTTAGTGAGTTCCAAAATCTTCTTCTCGCTTGCGTAGAATTGGGCTTCGAAAGCATATTGCTCCCCCTTGAGTTGTATCCAATATCTTTGTACGTCTTCAAGAGAGGTGGGCATGTCAAGATGTAGGATAGTGTATGGAACATCTCCTTCCATAACAGGCTCAATGATCACCGGGAGAATGGAGGGGCAAGGAATCATAAGACTTTGAGCATGAATTCGTACCCATTTGAGGTAAGGCTCATAAGGGATGGAAATTTTATGCCCCAAAGTCTTTCTATCTACCTTGTTCAACATCCTCCAAGCTCGGATAAATCTCTGGCGAAGACCTTGATCGTTGTTTTCGTAGTCAAATACCAAACCTTGAATCAACATCTCGTGCGGGCCATCCCTTCGGGCGTAACCAAACTGTCTTAAGGCTAAGCAGGGGTTGTAAGTGATACCTCCCCTAATGCCAAGTAAAGGGACATTAGGAAATTCTCCACAAGAGTCGACAATAGTAACATTCTCTATGGACCGGGAACACCAATGGATGTCTGAATGTTTGAGCGTCATCAACCTTTGTGACCACCTTGAACCTTGCTTATTCTTCAATACAAATTGGGGAAGATGCGAAATAAACCATCTTCCCAAGAGAGGAGTGCAACACATAAGGACATCTCTTTTCCTCATAGTGCGAGTGTGAAAAGAGTGTAGGATGTCCCCTAGCAAAGTAGGCACCGGGTTGCGGGATATGAAGATTTTAACAACATTCACATCTATGAGCTGGTCAGGATTTGGAAATAAAACCATCCCATAGATGAGGAGAGCCATAATTTCCTCAAAAGCTTGTAGGTCCAAAGAGTTCCAATAGTTTTGGGCTTTCTCAAACAAGAACTTTGCTAGGAAACCCTTGACAGCACTCCTTGTTTCCCAATGAGTTGTGACATCAGATGAGTGCAAGTGTAGAGCTTGAGAAATCTCTTCTGGCTTTGGGTCTCTCTTCGTACCGTTGAAAGGTAGTTAATTGAGAATTGGAATCCTCAAGAGTCGGGAGAATTCTTCCAAAGTAGGCACAAGTTGATAGTTGGGAAATGTGAAGCAATGGTGTAAAGGATCAAAGAACTGAAAGAGCACCTTTATCATGTCCTCATCTGTGTTGGAGGTGACCAAGTTGAGTAGGCGACCATGTCTCTCAGTGAATGGAGAATTTTCAGGAATCCTTGAAGCTAGCTCCTTAAGTTGTGGAGGGATCCTTACAAGGTTGACTTGAATAGTTTTCCTGCAAAGATAATCCGTATCCTACAAAACAGAACAAAGATAAATCCCAAGATCCTTGAAATGGTTAGTGAATGAGTATGATGTTATGATGTTCATGATGTTATGTACAAGTATGTATATACAAACAAAGCAAACAAGTCCTTAGGTTTAGGCTTGCATGGAGTCTCATAGGTAAGTAGCCTCTTGAAGTTTAGTTGGCTCAAACCTGTCCTAGTAATAGTAACCGGGTTCTAAGGAGCTCAATATCACTGGTTTGTTTCCTTGGTCATTGTTTCAGCACAAGCCTCTTTAATGGCGACCGAAATATCCCAAGAAACCAAACCTCAATGAGTGTAGTATTGAGTATCTACCAACTTCGGACTGCACCAAAGTCGGTCATCTCACTATGTCCTAAAGGCCAAGTTGGTCAAGTAAAGGTTCTAGAGGTTCATTAGTGCTTCATGACATCACTCAGCGGCCCTGTATTCTCCTTGATTAACTCAAGGGCTACCGGTACATATAAATATGTCGCACTAACGTAGCTATTGCTTAGACCATGTCGGTATACCCCACACAGTTTCCACAATGTATTGCTACTTACCTATAAGGCATCCCAAATCTGGGTAGATGATTCAAACCCAAACAAAGAACCATAATGTAAAGCAAACAAGTTAAATAATGAAATCAAATAAATGTGATCTATCCCTAAGGTAACCCCAATTTTAGAATAAAGTCCCCAGCAGAGTCCCCCGTTATGTGATAGGGTGGGAGAAATGACTTGAGGGTTTTGCGTTTGATCGCAAATGTTGCGGTTAGCAAGAGTCACCACCGACTTTTCTTTTATCCAAAAGGAAAGGTGAAAAAGCACAGGAAAGAACTTTGAGATTATTTCTTGAGTTCGGATGGTAGATTATGGAAAGAGAAGGTATTAACACCCCTTTCATCCATGGTTTTCCATGGGCTCTTAGTTACTTGCTAGATCACTTGCTTTTGTTTGAAATTGTGCTTGGTGTGGATTTTGAATGTATTTTGTAAAGAGGTCATTGTTTAGGAAATCTTTGTAATGATTCACGTTCGTAAGAATGTATACAGAGATGTTGATATTTTGAAAATGTTTTCATGTTTGTAAGATGTTTTGAAAGTGTAGGTGTTTGTTTTGAAAATAGAAAGGATGTTTGTTTGAAATTGAGCAAGTAATTAGGAGCATTCTACATACTCAAAAGTCTTTCTTGTTCATTTTCTTTTCCTTTGACATTGTTGTCTTACCATCGATTTGGTAAGCAACCCTATCTTTGGATGTAAACGGCACCGGCGTGGGTCATCGTATAACCATGATTATCAATGTTGCAAGGTATATTAGCATTCTTTTTTAGGGACTAAGATCATTTGAAGGGCAACTTAGATAGCATCATCGAGGGACTATGATCTTCTATTTGCTTGTTTTTGCTAAGATACCTTACATGCGTAATATGGACATTTTGTATAAGGCAACCAAGTGGAATAACCCTAGGGGTGCTTGTGTACAAGTATATTGTTTTCATGCTTGTTTTTGTCTTGAATTAGGGTTTTCTAAGTATTGGTTTCAGTCTTTCCATACAAACCCTAATTACTAGCATTTGTATATAAAAGCGATAAATTGTGGAATTTAAAGTTACTATGCTATTATAACATTTGTGGGAGGGGGTGTACAAATTGAATGGGGATTACAAGAATGTAAACCTAGTTAGTCTATTACAACCATATTGAATTGGTATCAATGTACAAGGAATTAAATGAATACATTGTACAAAATGAATAAATGTACAAAAATGCAAAATGTGAAGTAAATGGATATTTGTTTGGATATTTTTAGAGAAAAGGGAATTTGTTTTAACCTAATTAATTAAAGGAGAATAATTAACTAAACCATAATTTATTAAGAAAATATTTTAAATAAAAACCTAAATCTAATAATTGATTAAAAGAAAATAAGTTTTGTAAGAAAAGTGTTTTTGGTATTTTTGTCTTGGAGATGAATTATAGTATTATAAAATATTTTTGGCCTTTTTTATATTAAAATAAATATATTTTAATAGGTGTAAAAGAAAAATAAATACTAACCTAGCTTTAATTAAATTTACAAGATAATTGGTAAAAAATAAATAAAGTATAGTTAAATAAAATATTTTTTGTGAGAAAAATAAAATAAACTAGGCCAAAATATAAATCTATCATTTTTTGTATTTTTATGATTTTTTCAGTATTTAGAAAATATATTAAGAAAATAAATAAAATAAAAATAAAAATAAAAAAATAAAATAAATTGGGCCAGGGGTGTAAACATCCTGCAAGGGGGTTAGTAAGCAAAAACAAAAACACCAAGAGCCCAACAAGGCCCAGCGCCTGCCAAAAAAACAATCAGAAAGCAAAAATGTGAAAAAATTAAAAGGGTACCACTGGGGCTCGAACCCAGGTCCCAAAGGTTACAGACACGCGCTTCTACCACTGGGGTGGCTATACATTTGTTAACATAAGCAAATCAATAAATATATGATACAAAACGCACCCTAGTGACTTCATCATCAACCTCCAGCCAGACCAACTGTAACTTGTTAATTTCTCATCAAAAATGAAAATTGTAAACATGAAACTTGTAGCAAATTTCCTCACGGTTTCAGAAATGTAAAACATTAAAACTATAGATCAAAGATAAGCATGAGTTTTAATGGCCCTAATCTGAACCCTAGAAATTTTAGAAATTTCAATCTCAAAATTCTCTAAGCTCAAGCAAAATTAATGGAAACTATGGACATGGTTAGCTTTAGGGAAATGATATCTACATGTTTTGTTCACAAATAAATCACTAATGATGCTTGTATGAAGAGTTCATAGTTAAGAAAACTTACCTCAAAACTGAAAATCGTGTTTTGAGTTTGAGCTTGTTTTAAGTGATGGTGATGATCAGGTTAGCTTCCTTGAGGTCCCAAGAAGCTAATGCAATGATTAGCTTGAGCAATGGATGGCTGAAATGGTCTGGAGAAGTCAATGTGCAGAGCTCTGTTTTTGAAAATGGAGGATGGTGTTAATGGTGTTACAGTTCTATAACAGGGTGTAGGATCACTTCTATATGATTTTAGAAGCTTTAGAAACCAAAAGGCCAAGAAACGCACGAGTAGATTATGAGTTTCAAGTTTTTGGTCAGTTTGTGTGAAAATGGAAGTATGGGATGTGTTTCTGAGTTTTAGGTGTTTTCAGGGCATGAGCATTTATGTGTTTGTGGTCCAAGGTTTGTGTATGTATAAACAAAAGTGTTAGAGAGCTTTGGACAATCAAAAGTACAAGTTCTTAGCTTTTGGCTAGGTTACTTGATTATGAAGAAAAGAGGGAAACAAGTTTCAAGAGGAGGTACAAGCATGAAATGGGTGATTGTAAGTGTCTAAACCATTTCTAATGAGTTATAGGACTTGTTTGATCAGAAGAGAACAAGTGCAAGGCTCAAGAACAAGTTTTGTACAAAAAGTCACTTTATCAAAATGACAATGTAACCTTTCTTCCAAAAATGGATATAAATTATGTCCATGCATTGAATGCTTGAAGTGAGACCTATAACACCTGTGTAAACCATTAATTATGGAGTTACTAACAAGTTTGAGGCTTGCAAAGTAAAGTTTATGCAGCACAACTTTGAATTTGAATTTTGTTCATCACTAAAAGGACTTGTAATTAAAGTGATAAAACCCTAACTTCATCTCTTTGATTCTCCCTACTCAAGAATGATCTCAAGGAGTTCTTGGACATTTTGGAAAGCTTGCAATGTTACCTACAACCCATCTTTGAATTGCTTTTGAATATTCCCCTTGTAACTATATGAAACAGTGCCATGAAGTTGGGTCAAAATCCTGACCAAATTAGGGTAAAATTTCACTAAGTGTTTAGTTTCATGACCACATGTTCTTAAAAGTATAACTTGAGATACAAGCACTTTTTGAAGGAGTTGTCTAAAGAAAATTTGTATATTTCATGGGGATCTACAACTTTAATGTTGGAAGTTTCTCTTGAATCATCTTGCATCATGGTGAAAATTTTGCTCAAAGTTATGAAAAAACATGAAATTTCCAACACTTAGAAAAATTTCTAAGTTTAGAAATTTTGACTTTTCAAAATGAAATCTTGACTTTTTGATTTCTTGATGAATAAGTTTCATATTTTTACATTTTTTGATGAATTGTGATCTTTGGAATTTGAATGTGACCAAAAAGTCAAAGTTTGACTTTTCAGTATACAGTTGACTTTTGATCAGTTAACTGAAAAATTCATCTGTCAATCCAATGGACTTGCAATGTTTTGAACCATGCTATTAGGTAAAAATGATGCAATTGAACTCTTGAGATCATGCCTTAAACCAATTGATCATTTGCTAGGTCAAAAATAAAAAATTGTCCTTTCCTAGTCAAAACCCTAATTTTGACCATTTTGCCCTTTTGGAGATTTGATCAAATTTCTTGAGGAGTTGTGGTCCAAACTTGATCAAATGATACATATGATTTTAAAACGTTGATGTGGATCAAAAATTATGAATTTTGACTGTAAATTGGCCATATTTGACTTTTCCCCAATACAGCTGATTTTTAGGTCAACTACTCAATTGACTGAGCAAAAAATGTGATCCAAGGCTTGAAACTTGACATGAGTGATCTTGGGGGCCTATAATGATCAAAGAAATTCAAATGGGGAATTGGAAGTTCAAATGTCCGTGTGCAATCTCAAACCCTAATTTTGGTCATCAGTGCTTAAGGAGGTGTCTTGAGCTGATCAAACCCTAGTGCAGTCTTGAGCCCAATGAGATCTTGTGAGCAAATTCTTGATAAGTGAGAGGGCAAATTTTTGGGTACAACACCATACTTAGTAAAAAAGTCTGATTCTCATTATTTATTATTAAGTGTTTTGAGAAGTTTGAAAAGAAAGTTTTAACATGCATGCAAAAGAGAAGAGACTAAGAAAAGGGGATATCAATCCTATAAGTTGTCATGCTTATGGATCTAAAGTTGGGATAAGAGAGATATCTATATAATGTTGTCATGCATGGGTAGAAAACCTAAGGTATATTTAGTTCAAACTTAGAGAATAATGAACTAAATAACCTATGGGGAACATGGCAATCTCACAAAAGAGAAGAAGAGGAAGAAGAAACAAGCAATCAAACTTAGATAAGAGATAAAGCAAGCATCACATAAACACCCATGCAATTAGGATAGGTACCTAAGAAAAGATGATAAAAATATCAAGTAAAGAACGTAGAAGGGATGATAGGACATTAAGATATAGAGGGGATGAAAAAACATCATGTATGGATGACAAAACATCATATTATGGAGGGATGATAAAACATCATGTATGGATGACAAAATATCAAGAAATGGGATGATAAAACATCAAGCATGAATGACAAAACACCAAGAAATGGGATGATAAAACATCAAGAATGGGATGATAAAACATCATGTAATGGGATGATAAAACATCATGAATGTGATGATAAAACATCATGCAAGGGATGATAAAACATCATCAAACACAAAAGTCATGGTGATAAAACATATAAGTGATAAAGATCTCACAAACATACTTAAATAAGTGAAGCAGGAAGCATGAAAGCAATGATAAGAAATCTAAAGGCATGGCATAAAAGCACATCAATATATCATCTAAGTTCTTACCATAAAATGTTAAACATATTAGACTATCCTAATCATGTAAACAAAGATCAAGAAGAAATAACTATCACCTAACTAGACAAATGGAAGTGCAAGTGTGCAATTAGAAGACAAAACTTCAACACATGACAAAAAACTCAAGCAAGGATGAGACAAGAGGTAGAAACCTAAGTATAAACATGTTTTAAGACATCACATACTATAATTAAGGGATTACATGTTAACAAACATCACCTAATCAAGACAAGTTCACATGATGGAAAAAGATAAAACTCAAACAAGTAACAAGATAAGACTTAGGCAACAAGTAAGTGGCAAACCAAAAAGGGGAAACAATATGACATCAAATATAAAACTTAGATATGTCAAAAAAATACCTAAGGGTCATACACAAAATTTAGAGATCTAAAGATCACAAGAAAAGTAAAAAAGGCAAGCACAGTAGCATAAGAGGATTCATATGTCAAGTGTCTAACCAATCATGGTATAAGAAGGTGAAATTAAGTGATATAGATGAAGAAGTGAACAAGTTATAAGTTAACACATAAAGAACTCATCATCATCACATAAACACAATTGAGAAATATTCACATCAAAATTATGCAAAGAAAGGATCACAATCAACCCTAAGTGGACATAAGTCCTCATGCATTACTAACAAGAAAACAAATTAGAAAATAAGAGGTAATGTGAAGAAGAAGGGTAAAACATAGAAATGTTATATACTTAGAACAAACATCATGGTCAAGAATAAATTCAAATAGTTATTAAAAATATGGCACAAACACCAAAGTACACAAACTAGTTTTAATCAAAGTTGTGATACGAGGTGAGAACAAGTGTGTGATCAAGTGAACATGGCAAGACATGTCAAGTAAGAGTGAAGTCAGAACCAAACACTTAGAGATAACACATATCAAATACCTCCAACAAACCTAAAAGATCACTACTAAAATATATCAAAATTTAAGGCAAGACTAGGTCAAAACCAAACCTTAACATGTTCCTAAAGGTGAGTGAATCACAAAAAAGGATAGATGAAGAGGGAACATATTTAGAGTGTGACACAACACACAAGTCAGTAGAAAATGATCTTTAAGACCATATATTCATACATCTCAAGCATGGAGAAAGGAATGCATTCATATCACATAAAGAGAATAATTAAAGGAGGCAAGCAAACAATGTTTAACTTAAGAAGTAAATATCAAGAGGAAGAGAGAGAATAATTGAAGAATTATGCAATGCGTGACTTGTATAGTAAGTTAAATAAATATGAGATTCAAGAGTAACAAAGTAAAAAGATTAAACTTCATGCACAATAAAAGTCACCTAGTTGATGAACAAAATCATCTAAAAGAGGATGATACTTGTCTTAGATCAAATGAGATTGAAGAAAATAAAGTAAGAGTCCAATGATATTTTATATGTTATGGGGTGATGATGAAACCCTCACAATATATCAATAATGAACTTAAAGACTCAAGAAGTGTCAACAAGATAACATATTCAAGTGTCATGATATATGGCAAAGTATAGTACCTTTGATGCATGCAAGAAAGATGATTTAAATAAATCAAAGTCAATGTTATTAGATGTTATGGGCAGTATACAACATCAAGATATATTCATGGGACATGGCACAAAATATCTTGAGGCAATCATTAGACAAAGATGCTCAAAACACGAGTAGAAAGGAAGATATGGCTTCTTATGTATCTCCAAGTTCGTTAGTAAATGAGTAATTAACCAAGGATCAAGGAAGCATGAGAAATGAGATGATAAAATAGGTTAATATCAAAGCTTAAACATAGAAATATTGGACTCAAAGTCCTCAATAAAGATACATCACACATTAATTAGATCAAAATAAAGAATGTGGCTCCTAACTTGTCATCATGATGAATTGGCAATGAAATGTAAATCAAAGATTCAAAGGAGAATTGATTTATAGATCATAAGATATAAAGTCATAAGTATAAACAAATGGATTTCAATCTTTTTGGATCAAGGGAACTCAATTGGAAATGTACAAACACATTCTCCTAAACCATGATCACAAAAGATAAGCAAAAGACCTCTAAACAAAGGTGAGATGTTAGAGAACTTGAATGGTTCATAGACATTAACTAAAGGATATAAACATGCTAATGAGAATAAGATAAAGAAGAAGGAACTTGGTTCCTTATAGGTTGTACAAGTGCATACCTTGTATCTCCAGCAACAAAGAAGTAAGTTCAAAATAGAGAGGCAAAAGTTCAACATGAAAATCATGGATAAAAATTGATCTAATGAGGTCAATTGATTCTCAAACCCCAAAGGGGTTGTCCTTGAACTTATCATTCCCCAATAATGGATCAATTCATAAAGGAATTCAACAAAGTGACTCCAAATATCAATTAAAACACCAATAATCACATACAATGTTTAAATCAAAGAAAAATAGGAAAAGAGATTAATAAATTTAAAAAAATAATTAAAGCATATTAAGATCATCAAAAGTCAGAATCAAGTGTTACTGCACATTGAAGATTGAAGAAAAATAGAAAATGGAATTAGAAGATGGAGACTAGCTCCACAAAGTATCCAATTATACACACTTAGCAAACAATTTTCAAATGAAAGAAAATTCATCAATAAAAACTGGAAAAAATTACACAAGCATCACAAAATATTATTGAGTATCAAAATTATTTTTTTTCACATTTTTATATCAAGGAAAAGTTGAAAATAAAATTCAAAAAACAAGACTAGTTGGAAACAAAGCCAAACTAGACACATTACACCACAAAATAGATGAAAAATACCAAAACAGAAAATAAAGTTGAGAAATTTTTTTCATGATATTCAGAACATATAGAAGCATGTCAAATATATATTTTTCACATTTTTTATGTCTGTGGAATATTCAAAATTAAATCAAAACTTGGAAACTAGACATGGAAGGCATGCAATGAAGCATACTTGACAATAAACTTTCAAATAGTGACAAAATCAATGTGTAAAATTATGAAGAAAAAAATCATTTTTAGTGTCTAAACACATCCATAAACATCCATGAATTAATTTGGAATTTTTAGATCACGGAAAGATAGGAAACAAAAATGAAACGTCTAACCTAAGCAAGAAAAAGACCAAAATATATGTTCATCTTCAACAATTTTTAAAATCAAACAAACAATCAAATAAAAATGTATAAAAAATATCATAATCATTTTTGAACATCAAAAGACGTGAAAATTAGTTTTTTTAACATTTTTTAGATTAATAGAAATTAGAAAATAAAATCAACATTGAAATAATGAACAAAACAACTAATTAATGTACACAAATTTTTTAATGATTAAAAATAAAAAAATAAAAAGATAAAAATTATATTCAGAAAAACACTGTATGCATGAAATTTAAACATTTTCAAAAAGAGATCTATCACACATACTTCAGATCCTTATAACTCCCTTGTTTTTCAATGAAATCGAAAATCGTAAACACCAAAACTGATGTACACAAAACCCAAATCATCATAGCATCTTAAGTTTCATCAAATGATTAATAAATCATAGAGAAAATCAAGCACTAAAATCACTAATTCACACATTTTTCAGAAAATTCAAAATGACAAAAAGTTCAAAAATCAAGATTCCATATACTTCACACATATTGTGTGGCTAGCTACATGATTATGAACTTATTTATATCATTTTACAAAACCTAAATCTATAGATTCAAGCATGAGAAGAAGAGTATTGGATTTCTTACCCGGTGAAGTAAGATCTGCAACTGTTTGAGCTCAAATAAAGAGTTCTAGAAACCCAGAGAATGATTCCTTTAGCTTTAGATCCAAGAAAATGTAGTAAAATGAAGCAAACTAGAAAGGAAACTCAGAACTCGATATTTGCTTCTCAACATGAAAACTCATATCTTTTTTCTCTCTCAAACTTTCTGTTTGTGTGTATTCAAATGCACATGTTGTGAGAGAGGTGTGAGATGCTTATTAAGAGTGAGAAAGAGTAGTGATCAAGCTTCCTTGAGGGTAGAAAAGGGAATTACTCCAACTATCATGTGAGGAGTGTTATACCCCAATTCCCCCCCCCCCTAAGATTTCCCATAATCTCACTTTTATCAATACAACAAGATCACACATTAGGGTTGTGTTGTACCCTAATTTTTTCCCAGAATATCCCTTAATCATACCATGTTGTTTCACTCACAACAAGATCACACTAGGATTCTTGGTTTCCCTCCCATCATTTAGCCTTGATCCTTTTGAGGAATTACCAAGCACCTTGACTTATGTTCCTTTTGTGATCATGAATATTGTTTTGATTTCTTCACTTAACTAATGAAATACAATGTTGGCTTGTCTTGCTTGTTATCCATATAGGTAAGGGCAATGAGATTTATCAAGTTACTCCATGGGTTCATGAGTTTATTTCCATGCCCTAGTCAACATAGATTGAGAAGTTAAAACCTCACCATTGGATTAGTTTTGGGAATAATTGGAATGGCAAAGTAGTTTTGGTTCATTACATTTCAAGGTCATTAGATTTGACTCAAAAGTACAAGGGGTTGATTGGAGAAGTTGTCATGTTTGGACAAGGCCTAATTCCTATTGGTCACAAGAGAATATTTCTCTCAAATTTCAAGATATGGAAGTGGTTTTGGTGGATATGAGTCCTCATTATCATCCTCAATAACTTCTATTCACAAAGCAAGAATATTGGCATAAGAAGTTTGTTCAAATTTGTCAAAGTTCCACAAAACATTCTCTTGATCTAGAAGCTAGGGTTTTGAACTTCAAAGGATCATATCTTGCTCAACTTCTGGTATTTTTGAGTGATTCTAAAGACATACTTCTCTTCAAAGGGTTATTAACAAATCACTTCAAAAGTTCCAAGGAATTTTCATGTGGAAGGAACTTGGTGAAGAAGAAAGATTACAAGTCATCCAGATGAATCCACAATTTTCCATATATGACTTCAAATGGTCATAAATTAGTCAATTTTTATCACATTTAGTTCATTCTTTTCCCATAATGATCTTGAAGATGTGTACTTTATGCCTTATTTTATGTGCAAAGTGAGAAAATGGATGGAAGTTGCCTTAAGTATGCAAAAGATTATAGGTCATTTCATGATTTTTGGCCAACTCCAACAAGTCATAACTTGCTCAATTTTTATATATTTTGAGTGGTTCAAGTTTCAAAATGTCATTTAGGAGTTCTACTTCATTCCATTTTCTTTGGTCAAGAGCAAATTCCATGTGGAAAGCCATGTTTGGATGCAAGACATTATAGGTCATTTTTGAAAAAGAATTTGAAATATTTCTAAGTGTAGAAAGTCAACCCTTTTTCTTCAACTTTGACTCAATGCAACTTTCATCTCAAGCATCCATTTGATTTCATTCTTTTTCCATTACAAAGCTTGTAACCTCATCTTTCGAAAGCATCAAGAATCAGGCCCTAAGACCCCTTGAGTTGAAAATGCCATTGGTCAGAAGTTGGCACTTTGAAATTGAAATTCTCACCAAGTCATAATTTTGAAATCTATAATGTGGCCTCTAATCACAATTTTTCCACGCGTTTTTGCCTCTAAAAATGTTTAGTGAAGTTGCAGATTTGTTTAGCACATCAAAACGCAAGGATTGGATGAGTTTTGATGAAGTTTGTATCACACTTCACTCGTGCATCAGGTGTGCACGATTTCCCTAAAAAATGCATCATTCACCCTTCCTTTTGATCCCATTCGCTTCTCCTATAAATACATGAACTATACCATTCAATTTCCCAAGCTTGAATAGCCAGAATTACCCTGCCAAACTTGTTTCACAACTCATAATTCAACAACTTCAAAATCCATTAGCGACCCTTTTTCAATCCAATTTTTCCCTAAATTCACCTTCATTGATCTTCCTTGAAGCTAACCATATAATTACATTCAAGAATCGTGCCCTATACTGTTCCTTAGAAGTCCAATTTCAGAGCTCTACAACTCAACTTCAATAGGTAGATTCCTTCATCAAGTCTTCAAAACTCTGATATCATTGTGTTGCTCTCATTGCCCTGGTTCCAGTCGCAACACTTACATTTCACTGGAAACACGTTTTGACCATGAAATTTCAAATCCCTTTTCAAAAATTTCCTTCCAAATTGCTTGAGCTACAGTTTATATAAATTTGGCGCGAGGGTGTGGTTATTTTCATCTTGAAGAGACGAAGCGATTAACATAGGTCTGAGCTTCTGATTTTACAGTTTGAGAGACCTACAAATCACGTTGGCTGGAGGTTGAAGATGACCTACGTGTCATCTTCCAACCAATGATGGCACGTCACTTGTTATTTTTGAAAATCTGAATTATATTTGATTCTGTACATTATTCACTAATGACCATGATATGCACAACACGCCAGATCCCTTGGATTTGATTACTAACGCGTTTTGACTCTCATCCAATGGTCCACATATTTTACTTTTCTTTTCTTTTTCTGACTTTTATATTTTAATTGTTTTAAATTTAAAAAAATCATAGAAAATTCATTTTTAGTCCAAAAAATTTGAAAAAATTATGAAAAATATTTTTGATTATTCTCTTTCTGATTTTTATTTTTTCACAATTTAATTTTTTGTTTTGGTATTTTTTATAAATTTTACACTTATTTGATTTGTTTAAAATGTTTAAAAATACTTTTATACACTTTTAAGTTCTGAAAATATTGGTGACCTTATTTTATTTTGTTTAGACTTTACTATTTTTTACTATTTTTTGTTTACTTTACCCATTTATTCTAATTTTAAAAATAGTTTATGACTTTAAAAAATTACCAAAAAATTTGTAAAATTACTTGGCCCTTTTTCTGATTTTTTCTATGGTCTTACTTTTCATTTCTTGATTAATTTGAACATAGTTGATATTTTTCTCAATATTTTCTATTTTTTAAAACATTTTCAAAAACCTTTTTTATGTATATTAAATGTGATATTATTTTGTGATTATTTTCTGGCTGATCTTGGGTTAGATTTTGGATCATGAAATTTATTAACATCATTGGATCCATGGTGTTGAGTCTAACTCCACAAAAATGGATGAATAATTTTAATAATAGTTTGATTAAAATTTAATTCAAATGTGGTTTGTATATTTTTTCCCCATCCCTCTTCATCTCATCCCTTTCTTGTAAGTACGAAGCGCGCCTAAGAGGGGGGGGGGGGGGGGGGGTGAATTAGGTACTTTAAAAAAATTCTGGTTTTAGTGATGATGGATATTATTTTTCTGGATTATGGTGAGTTTAGGAAAGAGTAAAGTGCAGAAAAATAAAGAGACACGAGCGATATATTCTGGTTCCCCTTACAGTCTGAGAGTACTCCAGTCCCCTTTCAATATGAAAAAGATTTCCTTATTGTGGCAAACTTAAACAAGAACTACCAAAAAGCCAAGAACAATCCTCTTGGACCAAGAACAACCCTCTTTGATTTTCACTATGTCAACAATGAGAACAATCCTCTCAAAGTGACTACACTTGTATCCAACAATCCTGGAAAGACAGGATTTAAAAACCACTTAAACTTATTTCCAACAATCCTGGAAAAATAAGTAAGTATCTATCAATATTTGATTTTGAGTGATTTGGGTAGTATTGATCACTTAGAGTGATTTAACAATGAATGATCTTCTCTTCCAATGATAATATTGTACAATGACTCAAGATATAAATGCTCAAAGTTTTCTGATTAACAGTATATGAAAGTGTGCAGAAAACTTATGTATGAAAGTGAAAAAAAGCTTGAGTTTGTATTTCGAAATGATTTTGAAAATGAGTATTTATATGTTCATAGCACCTTTTTTAAACATTATAAAGTTTTGTAAATGAATCATGAACAATTGCCAAGATTGAGTGAAAGGTTTCCATGAAAAGGTATTATGAACAGGCATGTGCAAAGCTGCTGTTTTTCAAAATCGTGCAGCATGCAATCGATTGCACCCTTTGTGTAAATCAATTGCACGGGGTTTCAACAGCTATATTTTCAAAAGTTTTAAGTGTGCAATCGATTGCACAAGAATGAAAATCGATTGCATGTGAAGTAAGTTGCAAAAAATGATTGAGTGTAATCGATTGCACTGAGAAACAGAAGTAAAAGATCTGAAAAATTGAAGCATGCAATCGATTTCACTAATATGCAAATCGATTGCACTCAAGTGAAAAATGAATTTTAACTTTAGAAAGACTTGAGTAAGATTTTATAAAACATTTATTTTCACCATTGATCATCTATGTATTAAGTTCAAAGTAAGTATTATCATTATACCTTGAAAGTTGCTAAGAGCTTCAACTGAAGACTTTGTCCATATATGTTTTGAGCTTGATCAAAAATTCTTTGCCTTCTTTGTCAATCATGGTTTGCCTTCTTTGAGCTTGATTTTACATTCTCCCCCTTTTTGATGATGACAAACAATCTTTCTTGATGCGTTGTAATTTCTGTAAAGAGCTTCTCCTCCTAAGATGCATAACTCCCCCTATGTATGAGAAGGTTGGAATCCTTTGTATTTGATCATCTTGGTTGAAGAGCACCTTTAAAAAATTAAGACAAGGAAATATACAAGCATAAAGTACCACATCCTTCTCCCCATTTGACATTATCAAAAAGAAGGGAAAGATGCAAAAAAAAAAAACAAACAGTAATAAAGCAATATATCGAGAAAACTTTAATTAAACATGCAACACAAATTGTATAACGATTACACGAAAATTTAACAAACACAACATAGAATAACAGGACAAGGACATAACAGAAAATAGAGTTGGCCAGAACTTCAAGCTTGATGCATGTCCCGGTTTTTATAGGACTAAGAGCCTTGATTCGGAAATTGTTGTTGAAGAGGAGGTTTTGTGTAATGTTGTAGAGGTGCAGCTGGATTATTTGGATCATATGGTGGAATGTGAAGATGAGAGTAAAGGTAAGAAAATTGTTGATTCACATCTGTGCGGAAGTTATTAATCCGGGTTGTTGTAGAATCATTGATCACACTCCATTGGTTGTTGATGTTGGTGTTCATGGAAGCAAATTGTTGAGACATGAAATCCATAACTTCTTGATTGCTTGGACCAGAGGGAGCAGTAGGTGGAGGAGGTAAAACTTCACCGCCTTCGACTTCTTGATCGTTCCCTGTATCACCAACCACATCTTCACCAATGTAAGTGATAGTTTTGGTTTCCGGATTGTAATGTACGCCCATTCTTGAGTCAACATTCTTGATGGAAATCTTATGCAGATTTAGATCAATATTGACTTTCTCAAACCCAGCAAAATCCACTCCAAATTCCTCCATAATTAAAGTAACAAAATAAGCATATGATAGAAATTTCGATTTTGCATCGACTCTCAGCATATGAACCATTATAAGTCTTGCCCAGTTAACACTTATTCCTTTCTTTCTTTCATAAATCAGTTGCATTTCCAGGTCGGTCACAGTGCAGTGGTTTCCAGCTCTTGGAAACATAATATAGACCATAAAGTAATGAAATACTCGATCTTCTATATAAAAGTTACCTGCACTCCAGGAGTCTCTGGATGGAATTACTCCTCCTAGACCACGAATCCATTTGGCACGGAATTCAGCTTCACTTAATCGCTCAATGCTGTAAAAGAAATCCTTTTTCTGGTAGTCATCCCGTGCCTCGTTTTCAGGGTCATACAGGGAACTTCCAGTGTAGGGAATATGAAGAATCTCACCAAAAACCTCAGGAGTTAGAGAGGTACGAGTACCCAATACATATGTCACCATTTTTCCTTTGTGGGGAGTTAAATTGCTGAAAAACACTCTTACCAGATCCGGATAATATGGACCGAATGATGAAATTAATGGTTCTAGACCATAAGCAGCTAAATCATTTTGAAAAGAGAAGCATTCTTGGGGAAAGGATGATAGCATACCATATTTAGGATTGGACACTATTTTCCTTTGAAAGTCCTTTGTGAATCTGGCTTCTTGTTCTTCGGAGAGAGATGAAAGTAATGGATTAGATGATGAATCAACCTTCTTCTTCCCTTTTTCTGAAGCTGGCACCTTCCTTTTATGTCTTGAAGCCATGGGTAAGGTATTTTATGGTTTTGAGGATTTTAAGTTTTTTGAGAGAGAAGGGTGTTTGAGAGCTGAAATTTAGATATGATTTGAGTAGATAGAAATGAGTGGGTTGTATTAAAGTTTATTTGGCTTGGGAATATGAGAGAGAGAGGAATTCTGACCAACAAATATTTTTGTCATAAAAGCAAGTTACAGTAGGTGAAATCGATTTGCATACAGATGCAATCGATTTGCACATAAAACAGAACAAAAATAAAACTGAAACGCACACAGTGCAATCGATTTGCATTTATGGTGCAATCGATTTGCACTTGAAACAGAAAGGTCAAAATTAAAAACACTCAGTGAGCAATCGATTTACACTATTGTGCAATCGATTTGCATCAACCAAAAATGACCAAAAACAAATTTTTATTAAATTTAAACACCATTTAACATATATATTCACACATAGAATGGTTAAAAACATACATATAAAATTATAACAAGGATAGAAGGCACCTTATATGTCGTATTCGTCAAGTATGCCAAGCTCTCGTCGAATCTTGTAAAACGGTTCTCTTGCCAAAGGTTTCGTGAAGATATCGTCAAGTTGATTATAAGTATATACAAAGGTTACCTCGACATCTCCTTGAAGTACATGATCATGAAGAAAATGATGTCGTATGTCTATGTGTTTAGTTCTTGAATGCATGACTGGATTCTTCGTAATGTTTATTGCACTTGTATTGTCGCACCGTAGAGGAATGCATCCTAGTTCGAGTTTGTAGTCACGAAGTTGTTGTTTGAGCCATAAAATTTGAGTGCAACTACTACCCGTTGCAATATATTCTGCTTTGGCCATGCTAAGAGCAACACATGCTTGTTTCTTGCAGGCCCATGATCGTAATTCATTTCCAAGGATGTGACAAGTACCACTCGTTCTTTTTCTATCAGTTTTACAACCTGCATAATCCGCGTCAGAATAACCAACTAAGTTGCAAACACTACATTTAGGATACCATGATCCGACATTTGTTGTTCCTTTGAGATACTTCATGATCCTCTTTACCGCCGTGAGATGAGATTCCTTTGGATTTGCTTGAAAGCGAGCACAGAGACAAACACTAAACATTATGTTAGGACGGCTTTCCGTCAAATATAATAAGGAGCCAATCATACCTCGATACTTTGTTATGTCGATGGAAACACCTAATTCATCTTGATCAACATATGTACCGGAACCCATTGGTGTAGACATTGCCTTAGAGTTATCCATGTCAAATATTTTCAAGAGTTCCTTGCAACACTTGGATTGGTTGATGAAGATGCCATCTTTTAATTGTTTGATTTGAACTCCAAGAAAATAATTCATTTTACCCATCATGGACATCTCAAATTCTCCTTGCATCATTGCTGAAAATTCTTCACAC
Organism: Vicia faba; assembly: GCA_948472305.1. Classification (NCBI taxonomy): domain Eukaryota; kingdom Viridiplantae; phylum Streptophyta; class Magnoliopsida; order Fabales; family Fabaceae; genus Vicia; species Vicia faba. The sequence goes on along the minus strand of OX451736.1, from coordinate 932,250,183 downwards.
ATTTTTTGATTTGAAGATCCGAAAATGATATCGTCAACATAGACTTGAGCTAGAAAAGTGTCATCTTTGATTTTCTTGATAAACAAGGTCTTGTCAACTTTGCCCTTTTCAAAACCTTTTTCGCATAAGAAGTTGCTTAAACGATCATACCATTCCCTTGGTGCTTGTTTCAAACCATATAGAGTTTTTCTCAATTTAAATACATGATATGGATTCTTGAAATCTTCGAACCCCGGGGGTTGCTTAACGTAGACTTCTTCAGTGATATATCCATTCAAGAATGCGCTTTTGACGTCCATTTGGAAAAGCTGAAAACTTAATGAGCAAGCATAGGCAAGTAAGAGACGAATAGCTTCTAACCTTGCAATCGGAGCGAAATTTTCTTCAAAATCTATTCCTTCTTCTTGATTGTACCCATGTGCTACCAACCTTGCTTTGTTCCGAACAATTATTCCATTCTCGTCAAGTTTGTTTTTAAACATCCATCTTGTTCCAATAATGTGTTTGTTGCTTGGCCTAGGGACAAGTTCCCAAACTTGATTCCTTTCAAATTGATTTAATTCTTCTTGCATCGCGATAATCCATTGGTCATCGCCTAAGGCTTCATCAACTTTGGAAGGTTCAATTTGAGAGACAAACGCCATGTTTAGGCAAGCATCTTTGAGATTTAATCTTGTTGACACACCTTGACTTATATCACCAATTACTTTATTGATAGGATGATCTCTATGAGTTCTCCATTCTTTTGGTAGATCATTGAGATTAGATTCTTGTTGGGGTGATTCTTTGTGTTAAATTGGTTGATCTTTGGAAGTATTTTCTTGAGGAACTTCTAGTATTTCATCATCATCATTATCACAAACAATATTATCCTCCTGGGAGGGGTTAGATTCATCAAAAGATACATGCATTTATTCTTCAATTGTTAAAGTTCTTTTGTTGTAGATTCTATATGCCTTACTAGAAAGAGAGTAGCCAAGAAAAACACCTTCATTGGATTTTTCATCAAACTTACCAAGGTTATCTTTGTCGTTGTTTAAGACAAAGCATTTGCATCTGAAAATGTGAAAGAAAGCAATGTTTGGTTTCCTCCCTTTGAAGAGTTCATATGGAGTTTTCTTCAAGATCGGTCTTATGTTAACTCTATTGCTAACAAAACATGCCGTGCTCACCGCATCCGCCCAAAAGTATTTTGGAAGATTTGAGTCGCTAAGCATCGTTCTAGCAAGTTCCACAAGAGTCCTATTCTTTCTTTCTACCACTCCATTTTTTTGAGGAGTCCTTGGTGCTGAGAAGTTGTGAGATATTCCATGTTCTCCACAAAATTCTTCACATAGAGCATTTTGAAATTCTCCGCCATGATCACTTCTTATGGAGGCAATTGTTAGAGACTTCTCATTTTGAATTTGTTTAGCATATTTCTTGAACCCCTTGAATGCATCACTTTTCTGCACTAAAAAGAATGTCCAAGTATATCTAGAGAAATCGTCAACAATAAACAAAGCATATACATTACCTCCGAAACTTCTTGTTCTTGATGGACCAAATAAGTCCATATGTAACAATTGTAGTGGCCTTGTAGTAGACACCACATTCTTAGATTTGAAAGTTGATTTTTTTTATTTCCCTTTTTGACAAGCATCGCAGAGTCTATCTTTAACGAAATTTATCTTAGGTAACCCAATGACAAGATCATGCTTGATTAGTTTATTCAAGTGTTCCATGTGAATATGAGCAATTCTTTTGTTCCACAACCATGAATCATCGTTGTTCGCCATGAGACATTTTACCTTCAAAGATGGATCATCAAGGGAAATCATGAATATATTATTGATTCTTTTACCTTTAAGTATAACCTCATGTGTGACTTCATCTTCTATCAAGCATTCATGCTTGGTGAACTTGATCTTGAAGCCTTTGTCACAAATTTGGCTAATACTAAGAAGATTGTGCTTTAGTCCTTCAACATAAAGAACATCTTCAATGGATGTGAAAGCTGGAGCACCAACTTTGCCTTTGCCAAGGATTCTTCCCTTATTATTGTCTCCATAAGTGACAAAACCCTTGGTCTTTAGCACTAGATTTGAAAATTGGTTTATGTCTCCCGTCATATGGTTTGAACAACCACTATCAAGATACCAAAGATTGCATGTGGTCTTCAAGCATACCTGCAAAATAAATTAGGATTTGTTAGGTACCCAAGTTTCTTTGGGTCCTTCGTAATTAGTTCCTTTCTTTACCCACACAGAATGCCCACTTGCCACACTAAAGTTTCTAACATAGCAAGCATTAGGTGTATGGCCTTTAATGCCACAATAAAAACAAGTAGGTTCAAAGTTGCTTCTATATCTAGAAGGATAAGATTTCTTCTTAGGAAATCTTTTCTTTTTAGTATAGTGATGAACTATTTTAGGTTTGTTCACTTTCTCTTTGGATGATTGATCACTAGCTTTAACAAAGATAGTTTTATTAGAACTTGGTTTTGAAAACTTTGAATATCTAAGTCCACTTTTATCATTGGAGTATCTTTGTTGGATAAGAACACCTTCCAATATAATTTGGCCTTTTTCATATCTTTCAATGACTCTTTTTAATTGGACAATTTGGAAAGAGAGTGATTCACACTTTTTGCATACAAAATTCTGTTTTTGTTCATCACTTGATTTTTGTTTTTCTTCTTTGAAATCTTTTTCCATATCTGATCGGTGGATCTGGAACTGACTGTTTAACACTGGTTCGCGAAATGTCGCGGAAGCAAGAGTCGCCACCGTCTTTTATTTTCTCCAACATGGAAAGGACAAAAGCACAGAAAAATTCCTTATTGAGATTAGTTCTCGGTTCGGGAGGTAGATTTATAGAAAGGGAAGGTGTTAGCACCCTTTCTATCCATGGTTATCCATGGGCTCTTAGATACTTGCTCATTTGTGTTTTCAAAAGTGTTTGTTTGCTTTTCAAGGTGAGTGGGTTTGAAAAAGTTTCTTTTAAAATTTCAGTTCGACTCTTGTATCAGTCCTCAAGAGTGTTTGAAAAGTTGTTTTGAAAGCTTTTTGCAAAGTGTCGGTGTGAAAAGAAGTTTTTTGATTTGTTTTGAATTAGAGAAAGTATCTACGAGTCATCTACCTACCCTAAGGAATTAGTCTGTGTAAATGTCCTTAAGGTAGTGCCATCCCACCATTGAGAGGTAGGTAGCACCACCGTTGGAGGTGTTCGGGTCAATTCGAGGATTAGGGACAGTGTGGTCACCAGAGTAATAGGAGGACACCTTAGAAGCTACCCCCATGCCATGTTCATGGACATGAGGACTTACTAAAGCGTCCTCTACTCGACGACCACGTTTCGAGGGGCAAGGCAACAGTGAGGCGTACCCTAGGAGTGGTGTGTGATTTGTGTGTCATTTTCAGTTATATTTGTCTTGATCATGCATTGAGTGTTCTACGCATTGTTTTTATTTGGGCATACATTCTTTCATGTGATAGTTAGCAATTTAAAGGTGCGGAATTTAAAGTGCGGAAAATAAAGGTCCTACGCTATTACAAGGCGCGGGTCTACATCGCCAAATTAAACAAAGACCCGATTTGAATAAATAAAATGCGGAAAATAAATGTCCTAATTATCTATTACAAGGCCTTGGGGCAATTACATGAAATCTAAAAAGGAAATAAAAGCAAACGCGCGAAATGGAATTATAATCGAAGGTGCGAGGGCGTTGGTCCCTTTAAAGAAATTAAATTAAAATTACAAATTAATTAATGGTGGAATAAAGAAAAGAACTTATTTTTTTTTATGTTTTTTGTATTTATGAAATTAAAAAGATTAATTGAAATTAGAAATTAAAATAAAAACCCTAATTCTAGTTTGTTTTTAATTATTAAAGAAAAATGTTTAAGTTTGACCTAATTTAACCTAATTATTTAATGACAAGTTTATTTACAAATTAATTAAGAATTAATAATAATGATGATGAGGTAATTTAATTATTTGGAAAAAAAAGTAAAATGCTACAAAACCTAATTTTTATGTGTTTTAATTTATTTAAGAAAAAATGTTAAAGTTAAAACCCTAATTTAAAACTAATTGATTATTAGAATTTTATTTACAAAAACATTAATGCATTAAATAAATAAATATATTTTATTTTGGAATTTTCTGATTTTTTTTGTATTTTTATATTGTAAAAATTATTTTGATGAATTAAAAGAAAACAATTAAATTAAAACAAATAAAAAAAAAAAGAGAAAAAGAAAAGAGAAAGAAATACAAACAAGAGGGGGGTTCTGCCCCAATTTGGAGGTGTTTGCAAGCAATTTTGGCCCAATAGCTCCAGGCCTATTTGACTTTTAGTGATCATGTGAGGAACGTTTGACTGATGCGTATGGTGGATCTGCAAGTTCTGACCCCTGGATTGGGACCCCTGGCCACTTGGCAGGCAAGCACATGTGCGTGTATCGTGGACTTCAGGTGAGGCGCTGCATGGAAACATATGAAGAAAAATAATATTGAGGAGGTGGGGGACCTGGGGATCGAACCCAGGTCCCAATACCTGTAAGCAAGCACACTAACCATCTGAACCACTGAGCTTCTTTGATATTAATATGGAATACAATTATTATGAAAGAGAATAAGAGTTATTGGTAGAAAACAAAAATACGCGCGCAATGTTTGAATTGCCCAGTCTTGTGCTTACACCTCAGCGTCTTCTCCACTATGCCTTCACTTTTGCCTGAAAATACAAACAGATAGCGGGGGTTTTAAACCCCCACTAAATAGCACATTGAAAAATAGCGATTAGCTTATGAGAAAAAAGAAAAAGGGCGCGATGGGTGATTCCTATTCGTCTGAACATCCTGGTTTCAATGATGTAGGTTTGAATGGCCAATTGTTCCATATGAAAGAAACCCCAAAATTAGAGCTTTGAAACCCTAATATGCATTCATGGTAAATTCTTATTTAGGCGACCATTCTTCAATTGAACGGTACTGTTAGCTTCAGAAACATCATGTTAGTGTAAATCAAACATTCAAATGTATGGAAAATGCGTGTAAATCAAAGTACGATTAAGAAAATTCTCATGAACAGAGCGACTGTGTTCTACCAATGCTGGATGTATGGGGCTTGGAAAAGTGTTGAACCACGTTCAGGAAGGCCTCAGCAAGCTTTTGGAATCGATTGTATGCTTTGAATCACGCTGGAACTGTGAAAACAGTTTTGAGTTTTTTATGAAAAAATGCAAGTTTGGTTCTTGGTTCTGAGCGCAGCTTGCTTGTTCTTGTGATTAGGTTTAGGTTTGTGCTTATATGTGGAGTGAATTAGGTTGACAAAACAAGTCCAAAATCCATGTTTAAATGCTTTTCAAATTTGTGATCTTCCATAATCTTTTTCATTCCTTTTTTATGCCAATCATTGCCAATTCTTGCCTTTTTGAGTATGCACGAAATATTGAGGTCATGATGAGTGGATATGCTGCACAAAAAGGTTTAGAAAACATGATTTTCTATTTTTGTCATATTTTATTTTAATTAAATGAACTAATAATAATAATAATTCAAATAATTAATAAAAAATGATAAAATAACTCCCTTTAAAGTCAATGGGTCGTGCATAGATTTTGGGTGATGATTCTTGGAAGAAATTGTGGCCCATTAGCAATTTTGAGGCATTTGAAGCAAAGTTGACTTTTCAAAATTCCCAAAAATTTCCCAACTTCCACAAGGCATATCTTGCTCAATTTTTAAGCTTTGATCATGTTCTGGGACATTTTGGAAAGGTCTTGAAGTCCTCTAACAAATGCCTTTGGTCCCATGTCATTTTGATTTACCAATATCAAGTTCTGGTCTTTGACTTAAAGTGCCTTTTTGTTGACTTTTGAAAATGACCTATAATGTTGAGATTGATAACTTTTTGTGAGAGCATTTCTTGGACTTGAAGTGTGAAGATGAGTTGTAGGAAATGTCATTCTCTTCAAAATGAGCTCTGGATGGAATTTTTCTGATAAACCATGTGGAAGTTATGCCTTGGTCAAGTTACAGTTGACTTTTTCAACTGTCTAAAAATAGAAACTTTTGCATCTTGGGACTTTTTGAGCCATGCCTTGAGAATCATGATCAAGAATTGATCAAATGATGTTTGTGGCTTCAAAATAAGATGTTGACCAAAAATTTTGACTTTTGATTGTCAAATGACCATTTTGCCCCTGCAGTTGACTGTTGAGCAATTAGGGTTTTTGACTGTGCAATTTTGTGCTGTGAGTCTTGAAACTTGGCATAAGGATGCTTGTCAATGTTTATGGGCATGTCGGACTTGATTGGACCCTTGGAAACTTCAATTTCTTTGCCAGAACCAAAACCCTAATTTTGACTGTTAGGAGGCCATTGAACTGTGCAACCCTTGGGAGATTTTGAAGCATGCTCTTTGTAAATCCTGAAGAAAATGGGAGGGAAAATTTTGGGGTACAACAGTTGCCCCTGTTCAATCTTCTTAAACTTGAGGATGTAGATTGGCTGTCGTGCCTTTCGTAATCCGAAGGTGGAAGATGATTGAACACTAGAGTGCCCAGAAATTTGCGCTACATATTAGCAGTGTGATATGGGGAATGGGCTTACAGATGCCATTTGGAGATTGATGGATAGGAAGATGGGCTTACAGATGCCATGCTGAGAGGTGATGGATAGGAAGATGGGCTTACAGATGCCATTTGGGTGTCGATCGCGTAAGAGTTTCCTTAGCAAGAATTTGCGTACCTGAAAAAGAAAATGAGTACTTGGCCTGTTACAGGAGCTGGTCTTCAAACTCTTTGTGTAGATGTGCCCTGACTGGTTACAGGAATTGAATCTTTAAACCTCTTCAGACATGCCCTGGCGAGATGCAGGAATCAAGTCTGGAGTTTTAAAAGGTGATGAATGAATCAGGGATGGTTACTACCTCAACGGGACGATGAGAGAACCTGGGGCGATTACTACCTCAATAGTAACGATGAGAGAATCTGGGGCGATTACTACCTCAACAGTGACGATGAGAGAATCTGGGGCGATTACTACCTCAACAGTAACGATGAGAGAATCTTGGATGTCTTCTACTGAGTCTTCATCAGGAAAATCTTTAGGAATCGATTTAACTGGACCAGAGAAAGCCTTTGGCTGGATAAGAATCAGAAAAATCTTTAGGAGTCGATTTAACTGAACCAGGAAAGGTCTTGAAATAACTTCAACTGGATAAGAATCAGGGAGATCTTAGGTTCGATCTGACTGAACCAGAGAAGGCCTTTGACTAGATAAGAATCAGGAAAATCTTTAGGAATCGATTTAACTAAACCGGACAAGGTCTTGGAATCTTCAACTGGATAAGAATCAGGGAGATCTTAGGGTCGATCTGACTGAACCAGAGAAGGCCTTTGACTGGATAAGAATCAGAGAAATATTTAGGAATCGATTTAACTAAACCGGACAAGGTCTTGGAATCTTCAACCAGATAAGAATCAGGGAGATCTTAGGGTCGATCTGACTGAACCAGAGAAGGCCTTTGACTGGATAAGAATCAGAGAAATCTTTAGGAATCAATTTAACTGAACTGGACAAGGTCTTGGAATCTTCAACTGGATAAGAATCAGGGAGATCTTAGGGTCGATCTGACTAAACCAGAGAAGGCCTTTGACTGGATAAGAATCAGAGAAATCTTTAGGAATCGATTTAACTGAACCGGACAAGGTCTTGGAATCTTCAACTGGATAAGAATCAGGGAGATCTTAGGGTCGATCTGACTGAACCAGAGAAGGCCTTTGACTGGATAAGAATCAGAGAAATCTTTAGGAATCGATTTAACTGAACCGGACAAGGTCTTGGAATCTTCAACTGAATAAGAATCAGGGAGATCTTAGGGTCGATCTGACTGAACCAGAGAAGGACTTTGACTGGATAAGAATCAGAAAAATCTTTAGGAATCGATTTAACTGAACCGGACAAGGTCTTGGAATCTTCGGCTGGATAAGAATCAGGGAGATCTTAGGGTCGATCTGACTGAACCAGAGAAAGCCTTGGGTTAACTTTGACTGGATAAGAATCAGAAAAATCTTAGAATCGATTTAACTGAACCAGACTAAAGTCTTGGAATCTTCTTTGACTGGATAAGAATCAGAAAAATCTTAGAGTCAATTTAACTGAACCAGAGGAGGTCTTAGATATAGCTGAGAACTTAACTGGGTCTTTCCTGAAAGGTAAAGGTCAGTCATATGTAATGCATGATATGGATCAAGCAATAATATTTTTCAACATAAATGAGATCGTATGTTCATGATGCATATATGCATGCTATAATGTATGGAAATGCGATTTTTATGAATGTATGTTTTTGTCTAGGAAAGTAAATCCTTGACGGGTGCCGGGAAGTCACATCCTGGGCTGATGTTGGAGAATAGTGCTTTGTTGTTTTCGCTGGGGATGATAGTTGCAAGAATACCGGTGGGAGAAGATGACTCCATTGGGGAATAAACTTGGCGAATGGATTACTCTGCAGGGAATAATCACTCTAGCGATCTTGCTGGGGAACAGTACTCTGTGGGGAGAGAGGTACTCTGTTGGGATATTGATGGTAACTTCGCCGGGGATACCGCTGTCATGTTGGAAGTGTTAATAGACTTCGCTGGGGATAAGAAGACTTCGCCGAGGACGATATTTCTGTGGCTTTAGGCTGAGGATAACCCAGTTATATCCTGGTAGGGAAATAACCTTTGAATATAGACGGGAGACGCGTTCGTGCTCTGCGGGGGGGGAAGCTTCCAGAATCTACTGGGGATAAGCTTCCTGCTGGGGAGATGATTCAAACTTTCCTGGGGAAATCTTGATTGGACTCTCCTGGGGAAATTTTCGAGATGTATTGGGGAAGTAACTCCGCTGAATGTCTGGTATACCGCCGGGGAACAGTCTTAGACCAAGGCTGCCGGGGATGCTTGTTAAGAATGTCTGTATATTGTGTTGGGGAATGTTGAGATCTGCGGGGGATACCCAACTTCCTTAAGGCTGATAATATGGCTAACTCTGCTTGGGGAGAGTGTATTGACTTGCTGGCTCACTCTCTGGGGAATTAAGATATCTTGGTTTTGTTCTTCAGCTGAACTTACCTTGGTGCCTTGGTGGACAGAGAAATTAGATCGCTTAGCCAACTCATTATCGCCCCTGTTTCTAATGTTACCTGTAATTAATCCTTTGTTTCGTATGCAAATATTTATGAGTTAGCAATTATTGTCAAATGCATATATCACAAATTGAACCTTGGACGTTCTTCGCAAAACAAAACAGAAAAGAGAAAAACAATTGGCAATTTGAACTAAAAATTGTATTTATATTGATTTTTTTTGAATTTGCCTGAAAATAGGCGTTTATGTACAAGAGGCTGACGTCCTAGTAAGAGAACGCCGCCGAATAAAAGAGTTTATACAAGTTTGTACAAAGGGAAAACAAAACAGCTATGTGAAAAGAATGATCCCACTGGGTTCCAATTCTGCTATCGCCTTTATATCTTCGAGCGTCTCATCACTTGATGACCTAGCTGAAGATGAAGCTGATTGATTGATGCCGTCTGAACTTGATGTTGATACCGGATTCCGGATGCAAGGTGATCCAATGAGACATAGTATTACGCTTTATCCCTAACTTTTGCCTGGACCGCCCTTTCGGGTTTTCAGTCCACCGGGATACCCATTTTTGCCCAAGCCGCCTTTTCAGGTTTTCGACTTGCCGGGTGTACAGATTTTTTCATTTCATCCCTTCATTTTGCCCGAACCCTTTTGGTTCGCCGGGAAGACCTAATTTTTGCCTAGGTATGTCAACCTAGCGGGTCTTTGTTATGCGTAGTATCTTTTTACTATGTCTGCATTGGCGGGATGAGGAAGGTCGTCACCATCCATAGTGGTTAGAATCATGGCTCCTCCTGAGAACACATGTTTAACCACAAATGGCCCTTCGTACGTAGGGGTCCACTTGCCCCTTGGATCACTCTGAGGAAGGATGATACGCTTGATTACCAGATCCCCAACTTGATACTCTTGTGGTCTGACCTTTTTTATTAAATGCCGTGATCATCCGTTTTTGATACGTCTGACCATGACAAATAGCAGCAAGTCTCTTTTCGTCAATCAGGTTTAATTGATCAAGTCGTGTCTGGATCCAATCATCTTCGCTCAGATCTGCATCCTTCATTATCCGGAGAGAGGGTATCTGCACTTCGATCGGTAAGACTGCCTCCATGCCGTAGACCAAGGAGAAAGGAGTTGCCCCGGTTGTGGTCCTTGCTGAGGTACAGTACCCATGTAGAGCAAACGGTAACATCTCGTGGCAATCTTTATAGTACACTGTCATCTTCTGCACGATTTTCTTGATATTCTTATTTGCTGCTTCTACAGCCCCATTCATCTTCGGCCGGTAAGGAGAAGAGTTGTGGTGCTGTATCTTGAACTGCTCGCAGAGCTCAGTGATCATCTTGTTATTGAGATTGGTACCGTTGTCTGTAATGATCCTTTCAGGGACGCCATATCGACAGATCAAGTTATGCCGAATGAACCGTGCCACGACGTTCTTGGTTACTGTGGCGTAGGAAGTTGCTTCAACCCACTTTGTAAAGTAATCGATCGCTACCAGGATGAAGCGATGCCCATTGGATGCCGTAGGTTTAATCTCACCGATCATATCTATGCCCCACATTGCAAAAGGCCAAGGTGCAGTCAGGACATTTAGAAGAACTGGAGGAACATGCACCTTGTCTGCATATATCTGGCATTTATGGCATGTCCGAGAGTGCTGGTAACAGTCGGCTTCCATAGTGGACCAGAAATACCCTGCCCGAAGGATCTTCTTTGCCATATTATGTCCACTGGAATGTGTTCCGAAGGTACCTTCATGTAGCTCTGCCATGATCCTTTCTGCTTCAGTCTTATCCACACAACGCAGTAAGGTCGAATCATGGTTTCGCTTATACAGGATGCCGTTGCTAAGGAAGAACTTCGCTGCGAACCTTCTCAGAAACTTCTTATCATTGACGGATGCACCTTCAGGGTATTCCTGAGCGTCCAAATATCTCTTCACCTCATGGTACCAAGGTTTCTCAGTCACCAACTCAGTCTCGAGATCACAACAGTATGCCGGTTCGTCCAGTTTCCAGATAATGATCCGGGGAGCCTCATTATCCCATTTTACTTTGAACATGGAAGACATCGTAGCTAACGCATCCGCCAACTGATTCTCCTCTCTTGGGAAAAGTTCAAAGGTTATCTCTGTGAAGTGGGGGATCAAAGTCAACACACATTCTTTGTAAGGAATAAGATTCGGATGTTTCGTATCCCACTCGCCTTTGATCTGATTGATCACGAGAGCGGAATTTCCGAAGACACTCAGAAACTTGATCCTTAAGTCAATCGCAGCTTGAAGACCCATTATGCATGCCTCATACTCCGCCATGTTGTTGGTGCAGTTGAAACATAATCGGGCAGTGAGTTGAGTATGAGCGCCTTGAGGGGATATGATCACAACGCCGATACCGTTACCCAAAGCGTTGGAGGCTCCGTCAAAATGCATAGACCATCGGGATCCTTCCTCAGGTCCTTCATCCGGTCCAGGTACTTCACAATCAGTCACAATCATGATGCTCTCGTCCGGAAACTCAAAGTTCATTGACTGATAATCGTCTACTGCTTGGTGTGCCAAGTGGTCTGCCAATACACTTCCTTTGATAGCTTTCTGAGTTGTACTGGATGTCGTATTCTGTCAAGATCATTTTCCATCTTGCTATTCTCCCAGACAGAGCAGGCTTTTCAAATATGTACTTTATTGGATCCATCTTTGAGATCAACAAGGTAGTGTGAGTCAGCATATACTGTCTCAGCCGGCGAGAAGCCCATACTAAAGCGCAGCAAGTTTTCTCGAGCAGTGAGTATCGGGTCTCACAGTCGGCAAACTTTTTGCTAAGGTAATAAATGGCGTGCTCTTTTCGGCCAGACTCGTCATGCTGCCCCAGCACACACCTCATTGAATTGTCAAGTATTGTTAGGTATAGTATCAGAGGTCTCCCTTCAACCGGTGGCATAAGAATGGGTGGTTCTTGGAGATACTCTTTGATTCTGTCAAAAGAGGCCTGACATTCATCATTCCAACGTACTACCTGATCTTTCTTCAGCAGCTTGAAGATTGGCTCACAGGTAGCAGTTAGGTGCGAGATGAATCGAGCAATGTAATTCAGGCGTCCTAAAAAGCCTCTGACCTCTTTCTCTGTCTTAGGAACTGGCATCTCTTGAATGGCTTTAACCTTGGCAGGGTCCACTTGAATACCCTTATCACTTACAACGAAGCCTAGCAACTTTCCAGATCTAACCCCGAAGGTGCACTTGTTCGGGTTCAACCTCAGCTTGTACAGTTTCAAACGGTCAAACAGCTTCTGTAGATGGTCAAGGTGTTCCTCCTCAGTTTGGGACCTTGCAATCATGTCATCGACATACACTTCTATCTCATGATGGATCATGTCATGAAATAAAGCAACCATGGCATGTTGGTAGGTTGCCCCAGCGTTTTTTAGTCCAAAAGGCATGACCTTGTAGCAGAAGGTGCCCCACTGAGTAACAAAGGTAGTCTTCTCCATGTCTTCAGGAGCCATCTTGATCTGATTATACCCTGAAAAACCATCCATGAAGGAGAAAACCTTGTGCTGAGCCGTATTGTCAACAAGAACATTAATGTGAGGTAGAGGAAAGTCATCTTTGGGGCTGGCCCTGTTTAGATCCCTGTAGTCGACACACATTCTGACCTTACCATCTTTCTTTGGTACCGGCACCACATTAGCAACCCACTGAGGGTAAGAAGTCACTGCAAGAAAGCCGGCATCGAACTGTTTCATAACCTCAGCTTTGATCTTTTCAGACATCTCTGGACGCATACGACGGACCTTTTGCTTAACCGGAGGGCAGTCTTCCTTGGTAGGCAAGTGATGGACCACAATGTCGGTATCCAACCCAGACATGTCTTCGTAGGACCAGGCAAAGATTTCCACATAATCATGTAACATCTGAGTCAACCGTTGCTTCACGCTGAGCTCTAGGTTGGCACCAATCTTAACTTCCTTTCGGCCCGTCTCAGTACCCAGATTTATTGTTTCCACTGGCTCTTCATGTGGTTGAATTGCCCTCTCTTCCTGGATTAACAGTCTTGCAAGCTCGCCAGGCACTTTGCAATCATCTTCACCTTCGTCTTCGGCTAAGTTGATCGGATTTTCGAATTCATAACTGGCAGTAGCAGAGTCGTTACCAGTGAGATCCAAAGTGGATTGAAACCTGTATGGGTGAGTGTGTGTAAATACAACTGTTTTGCAATATATAAAGAAAGGAAAGAAAGAAAAGGAGCATTAGATTTGAAGTGCGAGAAAACGTCTAAGGTCTTTATTCATGATATATGAAATGACAATTAATATGCCCTCACAAATGAAGCCACGGTGCCCCGGGTAAGACACCGGGCCATAGAGTTTTAATTCATTGTTTATTACAAATAACAAAAACAAAGGAGTTTATTACTGCGTAATAAAAGTAACAGGAGTATGATCTTTTGCGGTCCAATTGTTTAATCCACCACCAGTCGTCGGGTAGATCCAGCTATCAAGCTCTGACTCTTCCACTTCATCTTCATCCCCAACATCATTCACTCCTGGATTGGTGATGAGCACAGGAGGTCTTCCGGTTCTAGCTTTGCGCACAGCCCTCTGAGCCTCTGCAGTAAAACCCAGTCCAAACTTGTCAGTTTTAGGTGTAAAATCAGGGAGCCTGCCCCAGTTAGCACATTCACCTTTCTTGATTACAGCCCGGGCGTCCTTCAAGGAAGCCATCTTCAAGGGAAAGTCTTCTTCAACCACTGTTTCTGTTGCTGCCAATGTTGGAGGTACCTCTTCAAAATGCTGAAAGGGGGTTTCAATAAACTCCCCGTCCATCTCAATATATCGGAAGGAATTTAAGTGACTAACCATATACTCCTCCTCTCCCTGCACGGTGAAAATCTTCCCTCTGACAGGGTACTTGAGCTTTTGGTGTAGGGTAGAGGTCACTGCCCCAGCTTTGTGAATCCAAGGTCGGCCCAGTAAACAGGAATAAGATGGACGGATATCCATCACATAGAAAGTTGAGTCGAATACTTGAGAACCCACACGAATAGGAATGTCTACCTCTCCATGAACCATCCTCTTAGAACCGTCGAAGGCTCTGACAATGATGTTGCTAGGTTTCAGCTCCAGGCCCTCATAATCCAACCGGTCTAAGGCCTTTTTGGGTAGCACATTCAAGGAAGAACCGGTGTCCACCAGCACGTGCGCAAGAGTAGTGCCCCTGCATTCTATATAGACATGCAGGGCATCGTTGTGGTTCTTTCCCTTAGTAGTAAGGTCAGCATCCGAGAAACCCAAACCATTGTCAGCTGTCAAATTGGCTACGCAATCAGTAAACTGGTCTGCAGAGGTCTCTTGTGGCACATGGGCCGTCTTTAGAAATGAAATCAGGGCCTTAGCATGGGCCTCTGAGCACAGCAGCAAGGAGAGCATAGAGATCTTGGAGGGGGTATGCCCCAGCTGTTCAACAACATTAAAATCACTCTTCTTGATTATTTTGAGAATTTCCTCCATCTCTTGCTGGGAGGCTTCAACATTCACAGACTTTGGCGCCTCCATCCGGGCAGGCTCATCATCAATCCCTTTTCCCCGAGCATTAGATGACTCGGCAGCAGGGGAAGCAACTTGATCAGAAGTGGAAACAGGTGCACTTGCAGGCGTTATAATGAGAGGTCTTTGAATAGCAGGTGGTGCAATGTCAGGCGAGAAGAGCCTGCCACTGCGGGTAACTTTTTCTGGACCAGTGATATTGCTGATGCTGGTACCAGTGTTGAACTCTTGCTTTATACCATGTACATATACATCTGCCCCATAGTGCCATGGGACAGCCTTATCAGATTCATAGGGGAGAGGTCCCGGAACAGTAATAACAACGGGTGCGACAGTCATGATTTTAACTGGCTTCCTCAGGGGAGCCTTGATTGGGTTATTGAAAATGGTAACAACAGATACTTCTTCCACAGGAACAAACGGAACATCGGTCTTCTTGAAGAGAATCTCCTTGCTATCCATCAGGCTTTGGATGCCTAACTTCAGCAAAGGACAACCAGTAGGGGTAACAGCACACAAAAGGCAACCCTTGCTGCAACCCGGAAATAAACCGGCCAGCAGTAGGTTCCTCTTAACAGTCATCACAGGAGTAGCTACATCATTCACAGAAACGGCATATAAGTCTTCATCAACGACATTTACTCCATGCTGGGGCATAGGAGCAGTCACCACATTTGGCCTCTCAGGCGCTTCAAATTGTATTTCCTTTGCATCAATAAGGTCTTGCACCTTATTCCTTAAGGCCCAACAGTCATCAGTAGAATGCCACGGGCTATCGGAGTGATAAGCACAACGGGCATTTGGGTTATACTTGGGAGAGGAAGTATTCACAACCTTCGGGGCCTCTCTGACAGTCACCAAGTTAGTGGATAGAAACTGTGGCAAGATTTGCGACAAGGTCATACTCAGCCGGGTAAACTCTCTTCTGGGTCTCTCAGCCCTTTGTTGATTGGTTTGCCAAGGAGCGACAGCAGGTTTAGCAATCACCACCGTGTTGACAGATTGGCGGCGCTCTGGTTTATCATGTCTTCTAGGCCCATACACAGCACTGGCCTCCTTCTTAAAAGGTTTCTTCTCAGAACTTGAAGACGCACCTTTCTGAATTTTACCGGACTTCATTCCAGCCTCTATTCTCTCCCCAGTCAGAATAAGATCAGTGAACCCTGCAGATGAATTGCCAATAAGATGATTGAAAAACGGCCCGGATAGGGTCCCCAAGAACATATCTACCAGCTCACGGTCAGTTAACAGAGGATGCACCCTGCCAGCCAGATCCCTCCACTTATGTGCATACTCTTTAAAACCTTCACTTGATCCTAGCGACATACCCTGGAGTTGGGTACGTGTAGGAGCAAGGTCGGCATCATATTGATACTGCTTGTAAAAAGCAGTAGCCAACTCCTCCCAGTTACGAATCTTGGTCCCATCCAGCTGATAGAACCATTCGAGATGAGTCCCTGAAAGACTCTCCTGGAAGAAGTGGATCCACAAGTTTTTATCCACTGTGTACGGTTGAATCTTCCGCACATAAGATCTGAGGTGTAGCTTAGGGCAAGACGCCCCGTCATACTTGGTGAAAGATGGTGCCTTAAACTTGTGAGGAATGATCACACCAGTAGATAAGCCCAAGTCTCCGAAATCCAGCCCAGGCACTTGTTGGATCTCCATGGCGTTCAGTCTGTCTTCCAACTGCTTGTATCGGTCTTCAGCCGGAGGATACTGTTCCTCATTAAAATCAGTCTCGTTGTCAGAGACTACTGGACTTGGAGCCTTTCCCCCTTAGGGACTGTCTTTGCCTACAGAAGAACCAGCTTCCTCATTCTGCAGAGTGTTACCAAACCTCCGGCCCGAGTTGAAAAGAACAGTTCTCTTCTTCTTCTTCTTCTCCTTCTTCAGGAGCAAAGCCTTCAGCTCTTCTTGACCTTGGGCCAGACCCATGATCAGCTCTTGAAATTGTGCGTTCCGCGCCTGAAGGGCCTTGATAGACATCTCGGTTGATGATTCAGGGTTCATGATGCTGAAATAAACAGCGAAGAACAGTAAGCAACCTGAAAAGAAGAATACCTGCTATGCACATGATGAATGGAATGCGTATGATTTATGTTTTCAAAGACAATTGGGAATCAACTTTGTAAACAAAAAGGAACACACTTCATTAGATTCAACTTTGAAATTTAAATTGTTCAACAGGTTTCCCTTAGGCGTTACATAAAATGGAAATACTGAAAAGGAAAATAAAACTGTAAAAGAACATCCAGAGCTCATCATTGATCCCAGGGTCTCCTCTTCTCAGTACGGATATAGTCATTCAGAGCTCGCTCATTCTCCAACTGCTTTGTCAGCTTCTGGATCTTCAATTTCTGCTCGTTGAACTTTTCCCGATACGAATCCCGTTCTTCTCGCAGTTGCGACCAAGACCTCTTTAATGTCTCATAATCAGTAGGTATCTGAGGAGGGAGGACAGTTGGTGGAGCCCCATCTTGGTCAGGATACTCAAGAATGATGGGTCTGACAGCTTCGTACGGCATACCTAACTTCTGAGCACGGATGCGAACCCATTTGTAGTAGGCTTCCATAGGTAGAGAAGTCTTTGGCCCCAACTCTTGTGGGTCAGCTTTATGAATTCTGTCCCAAGCCTTGATGAACCTACGACGTAGCTCGTCACTATCCACCTGAAACTCGAAACTGATGTGAGGCACCAACATCTCATGAGGCCCTGCTCTTCTGGCCCTTCCAAACTGATGGAGCGCTAGACATGGATTGTAAGAGATTCCTCCTTGGGTACCAATCAGGGGAACATTAGGGTATTCTCCGCAACGATCAATAACAGCTATCTCATCCAAACCTCTGAAAGTCCAAATGATGTCCTTATCAGTGAGAGACATTAACCTATGAGCCCAACCTCTTCCTTCTTGGTTCTTCAGTACGAACTTAGGGAGGTGCGAAATAAACCACCTCACCAACAAAGGGATACAACACCACAGAGTTCCTCGTCTTCGGGCAGTACGGGCATAAAGTTGTTGCAGGATGTCACCCAAGAGAGTGGGCACAGGATTCTGAGACATGAAGATCCTTATGGCAGTGACATTGATGAAGTTGTCAGGATTAGGAAACAAGACTAGCCCATAGATTAAGAGAGCCAGGATGTCTTCATATGCCCTAAAGTCCAAGTCATTCCAGAAACTGTTAGCTTTACCAATCAGAAACTTGGCCAGGAAACCCTTAACTCCGCTTCTAGTCACCCAGTTGTCCATTACTTCTTGGTGGGTCAAGGGGATAGCTGCAGCAACCTCCTCAAGCCTGAGAGCCTTTTCCCAACCAGTGTAGGGAGTCTGATCCAAGATAGGGATACCAAGAAAATCAGAGAACTCTTCCAGGGTAGGGACCAGCTGGAAGTCTTGAAAGGTGAAGCACTGGTACAGAGGGTCATAGAACTGGGTCAGGACACTCATCAACTGTTGATCCCGCTTTGTAGTGACTAAACTGAGAAGAGAACCATGCCTCTGGATGAAGGAAGTGGTGTTTGGAATTCTGCTAACCAATTCTTCAAGTAACTCAGGTGGGTGAACAAAGTTGAACCGGATAGTATTCCTCCGCATAGGCATCATGATGTCCTACAAAACAGAGCAAAGGTGAAACCCTCTTGTCTTTGAAATGGTCAGTCCTTATGCAGGATGCATGCAATGCTCATGATGTTATGATGTTATGATAAAGCACACCATAAATATTTACAAAGGCAAACATGATAAGGTACACAAGTCACACAAGATAAGCCCTTAAAGTTTAAGCCAGCATGAGGTCTAGGTATTACCCTCTTTCAGTTTGTTGGTTCATACCTGTCCTATCAAAGTAACCGGGCTCTTAGAGGATCCCAATATCACTGACTACCCTCAATCGGTCATAACTCCAGCATCGCAATCTTTTCTTGCAGCCAGAACCATCACGAGAGTTTAGCCTCAATGGGCGTAGCATACTGCTACTGTTCTATTGGCCAAGTTGTGTCATTTAAGGTTCTAAGGTCTGTCGGTGCTTAATGACTCCTCAGAAGACCCATATTCTCCTCGTTGCAACACAAGGGATATCGGTACAGACCAAGGTGCCACACCAACGTAGCCACTGCTTCACCCATGTCGGTCTACGCCGGACAGGTCCCTCACAGCTTATGCTACCTAAACAGGGTATCCCCAGATCCGGGTTAGGATCTATGTAACTTCCGATGCAACCCACAATTTAAAGCAAACAAGTCAAAACAATTGAAAACACAGTTGTGAACTATCCTAAGGTACACCTCACTTTATAAGAATCCCCAACAGAGTCGCCAGTTCTGTGATCGGTGGATCTGGAACTGACTGTTTAACGCTGGTTCACGAAATGTCGCGGAAGCAAGAGTCGCCACCGTCTTTTATTTTCTCCAACATGGAAAGGACAAAAGCACAGAAAAATTCCTTATTGAGATTAGTTCTCGGTTCGGGAGGTAGATTTATAGAAAGGGAAGGTGTTAGCACCCTTTCTATCCATGGTTATCCATGGGCTCTTAGATACTTGCTCATTTGTGTTTTCAAAAGTGTTTGTTTGCTTTTCAAGGTGAGTGGGTTTGAAAAAGTTTCTTTTAAAATTTCAGTTCGACTCTTGTATCAGTCCTCAAGAGTGTTTGAAAAGTTGTTTTGAAAGATTTTTGCAAAGTGTCGGTGTGAAAAGAAGTTTTTTGATTTGTTTTGAATTAGAGAAAGTATCTACGAGTCATCTACCTACCCTAAGGAATTAGTCTGTGTAAATGTCCTTAAGGTAGTGCCATCCCACCATTGAGAGGTAGGTAGCACCACCGTTGGAGGTGTTCGGGTCAATTCGAGGATTAGGGACAGTGTGGTCACCAGAGTAATAGGAGGACACCTTAGAAGCTACCCTCATGCCATGTTCATGGACATGAGGACTTACTAAAACGTCCTCTACTCGACGACCATGTTTCGAGGGGCAAGGCAACAGTGAGGCGTACCCTAGGAGTGGTGTGTGATTTATGTGTCATTTTCAGTTATATTTGTCTTGATCATGCATTGAGTGTTCTACGCATTGTTTTTATTTGGGCATACATTCTTTCATGTGATAGTTATCAATTTAAAGGTGCGGAATTTAAAGTGCGGAAAATAAAGGTCCTACGCTATTACAAGGCGCGGGTCTACATCGCCAAATTAAAAAAAGACCCGATTTGAATAAATAAAATGCGGAAAATAAATGTCCTAATTATCTATTACAAGGCCTTGGGGCAATTACATGAAATCTAAAAAGGAAATAAAAGAAAACGCGCGAAATGGAATTATAATCGAAGGTGCGAGGGCGTTGGTCCCTTTAAAGAAATTAAATTAAAATTACAAATTAATTAATGGTGGAATAAAGAAAAGAACTTATTTTTATGTTTTTTGTATTTATGAAATTAAAAAGATTAATTGAAATTAGAAATTAAAATAAAAACCCTAATTCTAGTTTGTTTTTAATTATTAAAGAAAAATGTTAAGTTTGACCTAATTTAACCTAATTATTTAATGACAAGTTTATTTACAAATTAATTAAGAATTTATAATAATGATGATGAGGTAATTTAATTATTTGGAAAAAAAAAGTAAAATGCTACAAAACCTAATTTTTATGTGTTTTAATTTATTTAAGAAAAAATGTTAAAGTTAAAACCCTAATTTAAAACTAATTGATTATTAGAATTTTATTTACAAAAACATTAATGCATTAAATAAATAAATATATTTTATTTTGGAATTTTCTGATTTTTTTTGTATTTTTATATTGTAAAAATTATTTTGATGAATTAAAAGAAAACAATTAAATTAAAACAAATAAAAAAAAGAGAAAAAGAAAAGAGAAAGAAATACAAACAAGAGGGGGGTTCTGCCCCAATTTGGAGGTGTTTGCAAGCAATTTTGGCCCAATAGCTCCAGGCCTATTTGACTTTTAGTGATCATGTGAGGAACGTTTGACTGATGCGTATGGTGGATCTGCAAGTTCTGACCCTTGGATTGGGACCCCTAGCCACTTGGCAGGCAAGCACATGTGCGTGTATCGTGGACTTCAGGTGAGGCGCTGCATGGAAATATATGAAGAAAAATAATATTGAGGAGGTGGGGGACCTGGGGATCGAACCCAGGTCCCAATACTTGTAAGCAAGCGCACTAACCATCTGAACCACTGAGCTTCTTTGATATTAATATGGAATACAATTATTATGAAAGAGAATAAGAGTTATTGGTAGAAAACAAAAATACGCGCGCAATGTTTGAATTGCCCAGTCTTGTGCTTACACCTCAGCGTCTTCTCCACTATGCCTTCACTTTTTCCTGAAAATACAAACAGATAGCGGGGGTTTTAAACCCCCACTAAATAGCACATTGAAAAATAGCGATTAGCTTATGAGAAAAAAGAAAAAGGGCGTGATGGGTGATTCCTATTCGTCTGAACATCCTGGTTTCAATGATGTAGGTTTGAATGGCCAATTGTTCCATATGAAAGAAACCCCAAAATTAGAGCTTTGAAACCCTAATATGCATTCATGGTAAATTCTTATTTAGGCGACCATTCTTCAATTGAACGGTACTGTTAGCTTCAGAAACATCATGTTAGTGTAAATCAAACATTCAAATGTATGGAAAATGCGTGTAAATCAAAGTACGATTAAGAAAATTCTCATGAACAGAGCGACTGTGTTCTACCAATGTTGGATGTATGGGGCTTGGAAAAGTGTTGAACCACGTTCAGGAAGGCCTCAACAAGCTTTTGGAATCGATTGTATGCTTTGAATCACGCTGGAACTGTGAAAACAGTTTTGAGTTTTTTATGAAAAAATGCAAGTTTGGTTCTTGGTTCTGAGCGCAGCTTGCTTGTTCTTGTGATTAGGTTTAGGTTTGTGCTTATATGTGGAGTGAATTAGGTTGACAAAACAAGTCCAAAATCCATGTTTAAATGCTTTTCAAATTTGTGATCTTCCATAATCTTTTTCAATCTTTTTCATTCCTTTTTTATGCCAATCATTGCCAATTCTTGCCTTTTTGAGTATGCACGAAATATTGAGGTCATGATGAGTGGATATGATGCACAAAAAGGTTTAGAAAACATGATTTTCTATTTTTGTCATATTTTATTTTAATTAAATGAACTAATAATAATAATAATTCAAATAATTAATAAAAAATGATAAAATAACTCCCTTTAAAGTCAATGGGTCGTGCATAGATTTTGGGTGATGATTCTTGGAAGAAATTGTGGCCCATTAGCAATTTTGAGGCATTTGAAGCAAAGTTGACTTTTCAAAATTCCCAAAAATTTCCCAACTTCCACAAGGCATATCTTGCTCAATTTTTAAGCTTTGATCATGTTCTGGGACATTTTGGAAAGGTCTTGAAGTCCTCTAACAAATGCCTTTGGTCCCATATCATTTTGATTTACCAATATCAAGTTCTGGTCTTTGACTTAAAGTGCCTTTTTGTTGACTTTTGAAAATGACCTATAATGTTGAGATTGATAACTTTTTGTGAGAGCATTTCTTGGACTTGAAGTGTGAAGATGAGTTGTAGGAAATGTCATTCTCTTCAAAATGAGCTCTGGATGGAATTTTTCTGATAAACCATGTGGAAGTTATGCCTTGGTCAAGTTACAGTTGACTTTTTCAACTGTCCAAAAATAGAAACTTTTGCATCTTGGGACTTTTTGAGCCATGCCTTGAGAATCATGATCAAGAATTGATCAAATGATGTTTGTGGCTTCAAAATAAGATGTTGACAAAAAATTTTGACTTTTGATTGTCAAATGACCATTTTGCCCCTGCAGTTGACTGTTGAGCAATTAGGGTTTTTGACTGTGCAATTTGGTGTTGTGAGTCTTGAAACTTGGCATAAGGATGCTTGACAATGTTTATGGGCATGTGGGACTTGATTGGACCCTTGGAAAATTCAATTTCTTTGCCATAACCAAAACCCTAATTTTGACTGTTAGGAGGCCATTGAACTGTGCAACCCTTGGGAGATTTTGAAGCATGCTCTTTGTAAATCTTGAAGAAAATGGGAGGGCAAATTTTGGGGTACAACACCATAGATTCACATTTTTCTTCTAAGGATGAAATTTGTTTCTTTTGTGATGAAATAGTTTTATACATAATTTTGCATTCATTCAATAGTTCATCTATAGCACCTTGTGCATCATTATCAAAAAGAGAAAATTCATTACTAACCTCATTGTCTTCATCATCAGAATGGTGTGAGGCCATCAACGGTAGATTTGCACTTTCATCACTATCGGAATCAGATGAGGAACTTATTTCATTATCCTCCCATGCAACATAGGCCTTTTTGTTCTTGAATCCCTTTTTACTTTTGAAGCCACCTTTCTTGGAGAGTTTTGGACAATCCGGCTTGATATGACCTTGCTTACCACATTTATAACATGTTACTTTTTGTGTTGATGTGGAAGCTTCCTTTTTCCTAAATTGTTTCTTTCCTTTTGAATGAGAAAAGGATTTGTCATTTCTACCAAAGAACTTACCAAGCCTTTTAACAAGAAGCATGAAATTTCCATCTTCTTCCGGATTGTCTTCCTTTTCAACTTCCTTGGAATCTATCTTCAAAGCAATATTCTTGGATTTCTTTTCTTGATTTTCATGTTTTTCAAGTCTTCCGAGTTCCGTTTCATATTCTTGAAGTTTCCCAAACAATGTTGCGGATGTCATGGAGGAAAGACTTTTCTTTTATAAGATTGTTGTTACCTTTGGTTGCCATTCCCTAGTAAAGGACCTAATGACTTTCAGATATAGTTCATCATTCGTCAAAGTCTTGCCAATAGCACTTAGATGATTTGTCAAGTGAACAAATCTCTTTTGTAGGTCAAGAATGGTTTCTCTGGGCTGCATTCGAAATAATTCGTATTCTTGACTCAGGGTATTTAGTCTTGATCTTTTTACTTCAACTGTTCCTTCATGAGTTTGTACCAAGGTATCCCATATTTCTTTTGATGTTTTACATGCCGAGACACGGAAGAATTCATCCATGCTAAGTGCACCTTGAAGAAGGTTTATTGCCTTTTTTATTATAGAGAACTTTCTTCTTATCATCATCGTCCCATGCAGTTTTAGGCTTTGATGAGCCAGCACCATTGATTAATGTTATAGAGATAAATGGACCATTTTCGACGGCATCCCATATTTCTTCTCCTTGTGCTTCTAGATGTGCCTTCATGCGTATTTTCCAGAAGTTAAAATATTCACCACAAAATAGAGGAGGCTTGTTGTTACTACCACCATCTCTGAAAATTGGATTTTGATTTGCGGAAGCCATTCTGGATCTTTTAGGAACATGTTACCTATAACCTGCTCTCATACCAATTGTAAGTACGAAGTGCGCCTAAGAGGAGGGGTGAATTAGGTACTTTAAAAAATTCTAGTTTTAGTGATGATGGATATTATTTTTCTGGATTATGGTGAGTTTAGGAAAGAGTAAAGTTCATAAAAATAAAGAGACACGAGCGATATATCCTGGTTCCCCTCACAGTCCGAGAGTACTCCAGTCCCCTTTCAACATGAAAGAGATTTCCTTATTGTGGCAAACTTAAACAAGAACTACCAAAAAGCCAAGAACAATCCTCTTGGATTTTCACTATGTCAACAATGAGATCAATCCTCTCAAAGTGACTACACTTGTATCAAACAATCCTGGAAAGACAAGATTTAAAAATCACTTAAACTAATTTCCAACAATCTTGGAAAAATAAGTAAGTATCTATCAATATTTGATTTTGAGTGAGTTGAGTAGTATTGATCACTTAGAGTTATTTAACAATGAATGATCTTCTCTTCCAATGATGAAATTGTACAATGACTCAAGATATAAATGCTCAAAGTTTTCTGATTAACAGTATATGAAAGTGTGCAGAAAACTTATGTATGAAAGTGAAAAAAGCTTGAGTTTTGTATTTTGAAAATTCAGAAAATATATTTGGAAGAGGTTTTGAAAATGATTTTGTAAATGAGTATTTATATGTGTATAGCACCTTTTTGAAACATCATAAAGTTTTGTAAATGAATTATGAACAATTGTCAAGATTGAGTGAAAGGTTTCCATGAAAAGGTATTATGAACAGGCATATGCAAAGCTGCTGTTTTTCAAAATCGTGCAACATGCAATTGATTGCACCCTTTGTGTAAATCGATTGCACGGGGTTTCAACATCTATATTTTCAAAAGTTTTAAGTGTGAAATTGATTGCACAAGAATGTAAATTGATTGCATGTGAAGTCAGTAGCAAAAAATGATTGAGTGTAATCGATTGCACAAGAAATATAAATTGATTGCACTGAGAAACAGAAGCAAACGTTTTGAAAATTTTAAGCATGCAATCGATTGCACAAGCAATGTAAATCGATTGCACTGAGAAACAGAAGCAAAAGATCTGAAAAATTGAAGCATGCAATCGATTGCACTAATATGCAAATCGATTGCACTCAAGTGAAAAATGAATTTTAACTTTAGAAAGAATTGAGTAAGATTTTATAAAAATTTTCTTTTCACCATTGAGCATCTATGTCTTAAGTTCAAAGTAAGTATTATCATTATACCTTGAAAGTTTCTAAGACATTGAACTGAAGACTTTGTCCATAGATGCTTTGAGCTTGATCAAAAATTCTTTTCCTTCTTTGTCAATCATGGTTTGTCTTCATCAAAACAAAAGTTCATTTGAGAAGCTTGATTTTACATTTCTTATTGCACTAAATGTTGTTATAGCATGATCCCTATATCATGTCTCAAAACAAATGGTGCATAGATTGCTATTGACTGGCCTTAAAATAGGTGCGACTTCTATATAATTCCACTTACGATTGCTTAACATAGTGCTAATTTTTGTCCAGATTCGAATAAATGATCATTCGTGGCCCAAACTTATGATTGCAAGCCCAAGTATGTTAATTTGATCTCTTTTATCCAATAAGCTTTAGATTCATTGTGTGGAGGCTTTGGTTCTACCAATCCTCTAATGGATCTACAACACCTTTGGTTAACGCGGATAACTTAAACATCGTTGATCATTAAATGGTACTTGTGAGAATTCAAAATCGATGATATACTTGAGAAAAAGCAAATGCAACTTGTTGTGTGGAGGCTTTGGTTCTACCAATCCTCTAATGAGTTCCAAATGCAAGTTTCAAGATGGTCATCCAACTAACCACTAATTATTGACTTTTTTTATGTTGTGCTTTTATTCTTTTTATGCTTTATGTACTATTTATTTTTTAGCATTTACATTTCAAGCCATTTTCATCTTTTCTCATTTGAGCATTTATTTTTCTTGCCATTTTTACTTTGCTCACTTGAGCTTTTCTTTTCCTTTCTTAAGATACTTAATAATCAACATAAACCCTAAAAAATATTTAATGGTACTTGGACTATTTGGTTACTATCCTTGGAATTATGGAGCATGAGACTTTTCTTGGACTTAGGATTATAGACCTTGGCCTATCTTGGAGACTTTGTGACTTTATCTGATTATTTTGTCTGGAATTCTTGAGGTTTACCTCAAGACATTGGGTTGTTTGTCTGTTTTGTGTGCAGGTTTTTTTGTGATTACATACTTTGTTTGTAATCTGGAATTCACCCGTATACAGCCGTTGCTCTGTCCAATTTTTGTGAAGACTTAATACACTTGACGTTTGGTTATCTCAAGAGGTCTAGTATTTATTTGCTTGATTGGTTTCAATCCAAGGAATGAGAATTCTATCTTGGCTCGTAATGTCAAGTTTGGCTTCTTGTTGGTTAGATGGTTCTTATCCCTAGATTTTACCTTATGCTTTAGGATAGCCTCTTCTTCTCCTACCATCTTCTTTAATTTCAAAATCTTCTCCCTCCTTTTGAAAACTCTTCTTGTTTTGAAACTTAAACTACTTTCATAATAAACTTGGACTTATGTCCATGCATTTTCAAAACATCTTCATAAATAAACTCCAATCAATTTAATAATACATTGACATTTTTGTGAGAAGACTAAAAGTCAATCAATCTCATTCAAACCATTTTTGCCCCTTTGGTTTTTTATCTTTAAACTTTTTCTCAAAAGATTAAACTCTTGTCAATCCTTGTAGTGATGCAAACAACTATACTTCTACAATGTGTAGTGAAGTGAGATATTTTCCACTTGGGTGTTGAGTGAGGCATTGTTGATTTTAAAATCCAAGCCATATCCTCCACTTTTAGATGATGCAAATTCTCCTTTCTCATAATTGTGGGTAGTAAGTATGTTTTCCACACGGACAATGACGATGATGTTTTATCTCGTAAAAATAACCAACACATTTGTGTTTTAAATTTTTAAAAGAGGAACTATGTGTACCCTGATCCACTATTGCATGAAACGTGGTACGTAGGCACTAAAGGTTCACAACCGCGGCGGGTGCAAAAATCATAAAAAATATATTTCTTTTCTCACCTCTACCATCCATTTTATATACAACATTTTTTATAGCTAAAATATACAGATTTTTACAAAGAGGCTCCTGCGGAGTACCGTGGATGTTTAGGGTGATAATACCTTCCCTTTGCATAACCAACCCCCTTACCTTGAATCTTTCACCCTCTTTTGGGTTATTCGCTCTTTTCCTATTCCTTTGGAAATAATAAAGCGCGGTGACGATTTTTATTCTTGATTTGTATAAAGTCTAGTTAATCCAATGGCTTAGTCTTAAACATTTCTTCTGCTACAGGTTGGTTCTCCATATCTTCATCCTATATTTAAGTTTTCTCTTGAGGGATCACCAAGCACCTTGAAGTGTTTATCTTATACATGTGTTCTTTAAACTAACATCAAAACATGTATATATGTTTCTTTTAATGTTCATATTGTAGGTGGTGATACAATTCCATTCATCTCACCATTTAACCTAGGGTTGAGGGTTGTTTCTCAATCAAATGACTCTTCAATGGAAATCAAGAGCTCAATTTTCAAGGCTATGTCCATGATATCAAAGATTTATGGTTAAAAGAGTTCCCTCACCTTATTTAGGTCAAACTTTCCTCAAAGGTGGTGTTGACATTCATCAAAGAGATATGTTCATGTGTTTATTTCCATGCTTTCTTCAACAAGCTCCATTGATACTTAAGCTCCATTTTTTAGTGAGCTTCATTAAAATATCATTCCAATACCTATTATGATTCATCATGCCTTATCTTTCCAATAAAAATCAAAAGATTCGAGGTTGGTTCAACAAGTTTGACCTAATTGAGAAAATGCTTGATCTAGTGATCACAGGTGCATAACTCCCTCAATTTTCAACATTTTTAGTTGGTTCCTTTTGATACTGATTCTTATCATCATCAAGAAAAAACTCTCTTCACATGACAAGATCCAATTGTGCAAGAAAAATCATCAAAAGTTGAAAGGGGTTTCAAGTCATTTTGGCACTCTCTGAGCTAGGGTTTGTTGACTTCCTAGAACGATATCTTACTCATTATTTGAGTTCTTTAAGTAACTCCAAAGCCATGAATATCTTTAAAGGGTCCTTAACAAGATCTCTTAAGAAATATAAGGCTAATTTTGAATGGAACATCAGTAATGATTGAGAAAGATTACAAGTCTCTGTGAAAGGCATTTGAATTTTAGGGTTTAACTTAAAATGATCATAACTTGGTCAATTTTTATCTCCTTTAGCCCATTATTTTTCCATGATGATCTTAAGACTCAGAAACTCAACTCTTCTTTTATGTGCAAAGCTTGAAAATGGTTAGAAGATGCCTTAAGAGCTCAAAAGACTATAGGTCACTTCATGGATTTTCATCAACTTTACAAGCTCAAAGGTCTCTCAATTTTTGGATTTTTTGGATGATTCAAGTTTCACAAGTCTCTTTATGAAGTCTACTTCATGCCATCTTCATTGACCAAAACATAATTTTGAGTGGAAGGCCATGTTTGAGTGCAAGAGATTATGAGTTACTTTTGAACTCAAAACTTGGAATTTTTTCTAAGTCCATAATTCAGTGTGTTTTTCACGATTTCAATTGATAATAACTTTTTCTCAAGCATCCAAAATCTACCTTTCTTATAAAATTGTAAAATTTATGGTGAGATCTTTCCATTGCAAAAAGAATGAGATCATAAAGCCCCTTTAGCTGTGTGCACCATGGATTCAAAGTTGGCATCAGGAAACTGAGTTTTTGCTTGCAGTCAGTTTACAATTTCCATGTTGTGGCTTCTAATGACCATTTTACTACGTGTTTTTTTATTTAAACATGTTTAACATAGTCCCAAAGCATGATTGGAGCATTGCAATGCAAGAATTTGTTCAGTTTTGAGCAAATTCAAGTCACACTTTTCTCATTTCCGGGCTTCACTCAATTTCCCTTCAAACCTCACTATTTCTTACAATTATTTTCACCATTTACTCTCCTATAAATAGAGGGGAATATTGCACTCATTTCCTCAAGTTTGGAAAGCCAAAATTACCCTGCCACTTTCTTTCTGCAACTCACTTTTTTTAGTTTTCGAATTCATCTTTTCTCTACTTCTCAATCCAACTTATTTGTTCATTCCCAATCCTTGAACTTTCCGGAACCTAACACAATAAGAATCAATCCTTTAGGAGTCCTTAATCATGTTGTAGAAGTCCAGTTTTAGAGCACTTTTCTTATATTTCGTTCATGCAGATTACTCAATCATTTTGCCTGAAATAAGTTCCTAACCTACTCTCGTCATCTCTCTGAATCTCACACTTTTTACTGTTTTCGTTTTCGTTGACAATTGACCATATAATCTTGAAAATTCAGTGCTCCCTATTTTTTTTGTTTTTTGCAAAGTAAACATTGTGCAGTTTATATAAATTTTTCGCGAGACCATCGTTGGTTTCGTATCAGTGAGACGCTTCGAATGGTACCGATATGGCTTGCTAATTTTATAGTTTTGAAGATCACGATTTAAAGTTGGATGGAGGTTCAAGATGATGACATGTCCATCTTCAACCAATGACATTTAGCTACATTATTCTTAAAAAAATAGATTTGGTGTTTCGCTTTACCATGTGCGCGTTTCATGAGCCCTTCGATGTGATTACTTAAGTGAGTCAGACTCCATCTAACGCGCCATATTTAAAGTTGCTTTTTATTTTAATTTATTTAATATAAACTGATCATGTGTAATTTTCAAAAGGTTCCATATCAAGCACAGCGCGCCAGGTCCTTTGGATTTTTTCACTAATTCATTTTGACTATGATCAGATGGTCCACATTTTTGACATTTGTTTCTGATTTTTTTGATTTAATTGTTTTTTACTTCAAAAATTCATAAAAAATTCATTTCAACTTCTAAAATTCTGAATCAAATTCTCAAAAATACTTTTGATTTTTCTCTTTTTGATTTTTATTTTTTTATAATTTAATTTTATGATTTTATATTTCTTATGATTTTTTCATATTATTTGACTTCTTTTAATTGATTAAAAATACATTTATTGATTTTAAAATTATGGAAAAATTATGGAAGCATCCAATGACCTCTTGACAAATATTGGTGACCTCGTTTTATGGTTATTTCTGATTTTAATATTTTTCATAATTTTTGGTTTATTTTGCATATTTATTTAAATTTTAAAAAATAATTTATGACTTTAAAAAATTCCAAAATTTTTTGTCAACGTTTATTAACTCATGTTTGACTTCTGACTATTTTTTTGGGATTTTTATTTGGTGTTCTAATATACTTTGTGTATTTTATCAATTATTTTCCCTTTATTGACCGTTTAAGTATTGTTTTTTTTATATTTTTTTATTTTTTTGTTTGGTCCTGATTTGGATGTTATTTTGGGACAAGTTCCTCAACCTCATCGGATCTTAGGTGTTGATAGGTTAAAAAAACCAAATCCACCAAAATGGATGAATGATGTTGATGATATTTGAAATCCTAATTTCATCTAATACATCCCTTCCCTCTTCAGCTTACTCCCTTCTTACTTTTCCTACATGTTGTTGGAGAATGATCTACACATCATTTATCTAACATATGGTACATAGATTCCTATTGACCGATCTCAAAATAGGTGTGACTTCTACGTAATTCCACTTATGATTGTTTAACATAGAGCTAAATTTTGTCCCGATTCGAGAAATGATCATTTGTGGCCCAAACCTATGTTTGCAAGCCCGAGTATATTAATTTGAAACCTTTGATCCAATAGCCTTGAGGTTCATTTTTAGGAGACTTTGATCTTGTCAATCCTCTAATGAACATTCATAAACTTTGGTCTAAGTGAGTCATTTAAACATCGTTGATCATATGTTGTCTCCTCGAGAACTTGAAATGAATGATATACTTGACAAAAAGCAAATGAAACTTGTTGTTGAGAAGCTTTGATTTTATCAATATTCTAATGAGTTTTCAAATGCAAGTTTCAATATGGTCATTCAACTAACCTATAACTTCTAATTCACTAACAATTTGCTTTTACTTTGTGCTTTAACTTTATGCTTTTATTTTATGCATTTACTTTTACGTACCATTTATTTTAGCATTTACATTCCATGTTATTTTATCTTTACTCACTAGAGCACTTATCTTTATGTCATTTTCATTTTTCTCACTTGAGCTTTCCTTTTTCTTTTTGAAGACACATAATAATCTACTTGAACATTTAAAAGTCTTATGGTTACTTGGACTATTTGGTTACTACAGTTGGAATTATGGAGTTGTGGACCTCTTGGACTTAGTATTAGAAGCCTTTACTACCCTTAGAACCTTGTGACTATGTTGTTATTTTGTCTGGAGCTCTTGGGGTTTATCCCAAGACATTGGGTTGATTTTCTTTGTGTTCATGTTATTCAGAGTATTTGCTTTGTCTGTGATTTGGAATTACTCTGTATACAAGTGTCACTCTGCCCAATTTTTGTGAAGACTTAAGGCATCTGAAGCTTGGTATTCTTAAGAGGTTTAGTATCTTTGATTTCTTGGTTTCAATCCAAACAATGAGAATTCTACATTGACTCTTTATGTCAGGTGTTAGCTTCTTGTTGGTTAGATCTTTCTTTTCCTTAGCTTTTACCTTATGATTTAGGATATTCCCTTCATCTCCTACCATCTTCTTAAATTTCAAAAAATCTTCTCCCTCCTTTTCAAAACTCTTCTTGTTTTCTAACTTGAACCGCTTCCATAATAAACTTGGACTTAGGTCCATGCATTTTCAAAAAATATTTTCTTAATCAAACTTTAACAAACTTAATCATACTTTGATATTTTTGTGATAAGACTAAAAGTCAATTAACCTCCTTTAAACCATTTTTGCACTTTGGCTTTTTACTTTAAAATTTTCTCAAAAGAATAGACTTTTGTCAATCCTTGTAGTGATGCGAGCTACTATACTTATATATATAGTGAAGTGAGATATTTTCTACTTGGGTGTTGAGTGAGGCTTTGCTGATTTTAAAATCTAAGCTATATCCTTCACTTTGAGATGATATAAATTCTCCTTTCTCATAATTGTGGGTAGTAAGTATGTTTTCCACTTGGATGTGACGATGATGTCTTTTCTCTTAAAATTAACCAACACACATGCGTTTTAAATTTTTTAAAAGGTGAACTACAAGTACCTTCATCCTCTATTGCACGTAAGGTGGTATGTAGGCACTAAAGGTTCACAACCGCGACGGGTGCAAAAATTATAAAAAATACATCTTCTCTCATCCCCACCATCTATTTTTGTATACAACATTTATATCCAAATACAAAAATTTTCAAAGAGGTTCCTGCGGAGTACTATAGATGTTTAGGATGCTAATACCTTCCCTTTATATAACCAACCCCTATACCTAGATTCTTTCACCCTTATTTTGGGTTATTAGCTCTTTTCCCATTCCTCTGGAAATATTAAAGCGCGGTAGCAATTTTTATCTGATCTGTGTGAGTCAAATTATCCAATGGCTTAGTCTCAATATTTCTACTGCTACAAGGAGCATATGAGGTGTGTGTTACGTTTTGTGTTATATTACTGTGATGTTGGACTGCGTTTTGAGGATAAAAAGAGAGTGGAAATTGAGCATAATATGCGTGAGTGTAATGAGTTGGCAGACTTGCACATGGAATGAAAAGTGAGTGGATAGAATATTCATCTTTTGGCAAGTCAAGAAGAGCATGTGCATGCATAATAATTTCACTTGTTTTACTTATTTGGGAAAGGAAAGAATGTGCACACTTGAGAACCAGGCCTGCTGAAAACCTCATAAAATCACTACGTGCATATTCTAATGACCAACCGTGTTCTCTTCTTTAGAAATCAATGAACTCTTGATCATATTTTTTGTACCCCAAAATTTTCCCTCTCATTTTACTCAACATATGCCCATTGAGGTCCCCAACTTGCTCAAGGATGCCCAAGAGTCGACCAGACAAGCTCTCTCCTAAGGCAATGTACCTCAAATTAGGGTTTCCATTTTCATTAGGGTGTGGGAGCTCCAAAGGTCCCAAATTATTTCCATGGTCCTAATATGTTCTCAAGATCATCCATGTCAAGTTTCATGCCTTACACAAGAAGTTTGTTCAGTCAATTGCCCATAAGCCTGGAAATCAACTGTACTAGGTCAAAAGTCAATTGTGGCCCACATACAGTAAAACTTCAAGATTTTTGGTCAAAATCAGCATTTTGAAGTGATATTCATCATTTGATCAAGGGTTGATCATGATTCCCCAATGAATGCCCCAAATTCATCAAAACCCAAAAGTTGCTAAATTAGGGTTTCTCAGGAAAAGTCAACCAAACTTTGACGAAGCATAACTTCTTCATACTTTATAAAACATTTTCCATCCAAAACTCATTTTTAAGAGGATTCAATTCCCTACAACTCGTCTTCAGTCCTCAAGTTCAAAATATGCACTCATCAAAAGATATGAATTTCTATATTATAGGTCCTTTTGAAAAGTTAACAAAAACACCTTTTGGGTCAAAGATCCTTACATGAACATGGAAGACCCAATTGAGATGATACCAAAATGGTTGTTTAGGGGACATCCTAAGCTTTCTAAAAAGTCAAAGAACACCTCTCTAGGGTTAAAATTGGAGGAGATATGCCTTGTCAAAGTTGACCTTTTTCACAAAATTGCCAAAAGTAAAATGTGCTAAAAAATACATTCTTTGTCAAATGGGCCTAGTTTTTCATGATTGAATCTTACTTGTGACATAGTCCATGACCCAAATCAGCATCTACACTTTATTTGCTTCATTATTTATTTTATTTTGATTTTTTATTATTTAAAATTCAAATTAAATCAAATAATTGCAATAAATACAAAAGATTGATTTTTGATCTGATTTTTTGTAGGAATCAAATCCAATCAAGCTAGCATATCATATCCAAGTCGTGTAAGGGTTGATTGAAGCAAAAATAGCATGATTTTGGTTGTTTTGGAAATATATAATACAAAAACAAAATCAAATCCAATCTCCTTAATTCACAAGATACAATGCATTTTTGTTGACCTAATCAATTCTAATAGATATATAAGACACAACCAAGCCAAGAAAACGAGGATTACAGGTCGTGAGAGCACAAAGCAAAACTAAAAAATTGTCAAAAAGTGGTGGATCAATTTCAAGCTTAGAGGCCAATTCAAAGCATTCTAAGGCTACCAATAGATTCCTGGACATCTCTAGAACGTGTTTCGATCATTTGCAAGTTTCCACACGGTCAGAATCACGAGCTACAGACCCACGATTTGCTCATATAATCTTGAATTTGATTTTGCAATTTACACATGATTAATTACTTTTAAGCATAGTATTGTGTTTGTATCACCATTTGGAACGTTTTGGTTCAAACAATTTTGCATGTTGACACTTGTATGCTTAATTTCCATTATTAGGGTTTGTTCTTGCGTTTTAGGGCT
Source organism: Vicia faba (assembly GCA_948472305.1). NCBI lineage: Eukaryota > Viridiplantae > Streptophyta > Magnoliopsida > Fabales > Fabaceae > Vicia > Vicia faba. The sequence goes on along the minus strand of OX451736.1, from coordinate 932,215,621 downwards.
TTGTTCTACAGGTTAAATTGGGCCAAGAAAAGAGCACCATGATACTCGTGAGATCAAAACGAGTTGATCTATGTATACACTAGTAATTTATCATGCTTGCTTGTAATTTTTGAAAGATGCAGGGCTACAGCCATGACAGACTGTCCGTAGGTATAAGTCTCATACCTAAAGTGACGAACAAGCGAAGAAGAAGACAACGTGGCTAATAACCATTGGCTTGTTTAAATAAAACACGCGTTTTTTTTGTTTTTTGTCTTATCCAGTTTGTTTCATATGATATTGATTATTGTTATTATTATAACAAACAAGAACAGGTGGCCCAGTGGTGAAGCGTGCGTTTGGAAATGCAGAGGACCTGGGTTCGATCCCAGGTCCCAGCATTTTCTTTATTTTCTAACTTTGTTTCAAAAGATTCTATGCACACCGTTCTAAGACGTCTACCATGCGCTGTCAGCATCCTACCATTGGATTCATCATCAATCCAGATCCAACGTCCCAGGCATCAAAGACCATGGTGCACCCTACAGGCCTGACCATACAAGATCCACGCGTTGACTGGGCTTAGCCACTAATGGGCCCAAAAATTCAGATATACACCCCCCTTTTCAGCTTCACAAACAGGCCCATTCTTTGTTTTCTATTTTAATTTTTTCTTATTTTATTATTTCATTAATAAGTTTATTTTTTACAAAATAACAAAAATCATTTTTTTTATAATCAAAATCACAAAAAGCCTAAAAAAAATATTTTTCATAAAAAATATTGTTTTCTTTAATTAATTAATTAGTTTAATTATTTACGGCAATTTAATTGTTTTTCTACATAATTTAAATTAATTATAAATTAGGGTTTTTAATTCATACATAGGCTAATTATTTTTTCTCAAAAAATGATAATAACCTAAATATATTTTTTCAATTAAATTGCTAGGGTTCTTTCATTATCGCATTTAATTCGCCGTGCGCATTTTAATTATTTTTCTATTATTGTAACTGCTCCGAGGTTGTAATAGATTTAATTAGGGTTTTAAATTTCCGCATCTTTATTTACAGTCAAGATAATTATGTATCTGCGAAAGCCCTGTAATAGCATAGGACCTTTACCTTCTCGCTTTTATATTTACATGCTTGTATATAATTGTTAGCAACCTAGGTTTGTATGCTTAATATATTTAATAGATCACTAAACTGCAAGATAAATATAACTGAAATCAAACACGTGTACATGTTCACTCCTAGGGTTTGCCTCACTTGGTTGCCTCGGAAATAATGGTCGTGTCCCTCGAACGTAGGGATACCTTAGCAATAACCAGCGATTCAAAGTCGTCATAAAGATCACAGTCCCTACTTGTCCCTAGAGTTGCCTAAGAATTGATCTTATGATGATAGTCCCTTCGAAACGCTAAGGTATCCTTACTTGTTGCCTTCAGTGACCATTTCGTCCCTTCGAATGTCCCTTTAAACTCCAATGACGGTGCTACCTATTCCTTAATAATAGGATAGCGCTATCTAAAGGAAAACGAACAGTCTTTTTCAAGTAGGTAGATTAGTTTCTAGGTACTTGCTCAAACAAACAAACTCTTTCTCACCAAACACTTTTTCAAACAAAGTTTTCAAAAACAACTTCGCAACACTCTTGAGAACAGAAACAAGGGTTAAAACAAAGTAAAGCAAAATTTTCAAAACAAGCACACACAAGCAATTTAAAAATGATCCAGTACCTAAGAGCCCATGGAAAACCATGGATAGAAAGGGTGCTAACACCTTCCCTTTCTATAATCTACCCCCCGTACTCAGAAACATCTCGAAAAAGGTTTTTTCTGTTCTTTTTCCTTTTCCTGATTGGATAAAATAAAAGTTGGTGGCGACTCTTGCTTACCGTGACATTTGAGAAAAAAAACGCAAACCAGTATAACAGTCAGTTCTGCCACCGTATCACAGAACTGGTGACTCTATTGGGGAATAAATAAGTGGGGTTTACCTTAGGATCTAGGTCATTTTAAAATTGCTTTCTTGTTTTGCCTTCCCTGCTTTATCTTTAAGAGTTTTGCTTGGATATTATTGAAGATCCTACACCCGGATCTGGGGACACTTTTTAGGTAAATAGCAATAGATCGTGGAGATTGTAAGGTGTAGACCGATATGGTTTAAGAGATTGCTGTGTTGGTGTGACACTTTGGTTGGTATCGGTATCCTTCGTGTGGAAACGAGGAGAATACATGGCCGCCGTGTGGTGTCGTGAAGCACTAACGGACCTTAGAACCTTAGTTAAATAAACTTGGCCATTAGAAAGTAGTGAGATAGCCGGCCTCGGTATAAAGTTGAGGATTGGTTGATACTCGACGCTACACTCATTGAGATTAGACATTCGGGATATTTCGGCCGCAAGAAAAGATTGCTTGAGCTGAAACAATGCCCGATAAAGGATGGTCAGAGATAATGAGAATCTTTAGAACCCGATTACTTTTCTAAGACAGGTTGAAACCAACTAAACTTCAAGAGGGTACTTACCTTTAACCTCATGCAAGCCTTTAAACCTAGGGACTTGGTGTTATTTGTCTGTGTTCGCTATACCTGTGATTTATCATGAGATTATGCATCATAACATATCATCCATTCTCATTGCACTAACCATTTCAAGGACCAAGGGAATTTATCTTTGTTCTATTTTACAGATCATGGCTTCCGCCCGTAGAAACACTATTCGAATCAGTTTGTGAAAGTACCTTCCCAACTCAAGGAGCTAGTATCAAAGGTTCTCGAAACTTCTGCGTTCACTAAGAGACATGGTCGACTTCTCAACCTGGTTACTTCAAACTTTTATGAAAAGATGATGAGTGTACTCTTTCAGTTCCTTGATCCCAAGCACCACTGCTTCACCTTTCCAGACTATCAGCTGGTGCCTACCATGGAAGAATTCTCTCAGTGATTGGATATACCGGTTCTTGAACAGTTGCCTTTCACAGGTCTTAAAGAAGTTCCTAAGCCATAAGTCATTGCCTCATCCTTGCTTCTGAAATAGGCCAACATGGTATCTAATTGGGAAACAAGAAGCAGAGTCAAGGGTTTTCTAGCCAAGTTCCTGATAGACAAGGCTCAACTGTTTTGGGATGATATGGATTTTCAAGCTTTTGAGGAGGTCTTGGCTCTTCTAATCTATGGGTTAGTACTATTCCCTAATCCAGACTCATTCATAGATGTGAATGCTATCAAGATCTTCCTCTCTTGCAACCCCGTGCCTACCTTGCTCGAAGATATTTTGCACACTCTCCATACTCGTACCATGAAGAGAAGAGGGGTTCTTATGTGCTGCACGCCATTGCTGTCGATGTGGTTTATTTCTCACCTTCCTAAGTCCTTACTGAAGAAGGAAGAAGGTTTGGGTTGGTCACAAAGGACAATGTCACTCGCTCACACGGATATTCTCTGGTGTTCCCGAGCTACGGAAAACACAGCTATTATTGACCGCTGTGGGGAGTACCCTAATGTCCCGTTACTTGGTATCAGAGGGGGTATAACTTACAATCCTTGTTTAGCTCTACGACAATTTGGTTACACTCTAAGGGATGGTCCCCATGAGTTACTTATCGAGGGCATTGTATTTAACTATGAGGATGATGTTCAAGGGTATCTCCAGAGGTTCATACGAGCTTGGAGCATGATAAATAGATCTGGCACCAAGGCTTTGGGGCCAAAGGTTTCCATTCCTATGGAACCTTATCTCCAGTGGGTACGAGCTCGCGCCCAGAAACTTATGATGCCCTATATGGCCATTTTACCAGTGATTGTGGAACCCACTACTGAAGGGGGTATTCCTTACACGATTCTCTATCCTGATATGCCCAGTGATCTTGGAGAATTACAGAGGTCTTGGATTTAATTGAAGAAAGAGCGGGATACTTACAGGGATCAGTTCTATGCCCAGAGAGGAAGGTTTTAGAGCTCACAAATTAGCTCCAGGAGGAAAGAAGACTTAATGTCTATCTCGGCAAAAAGAGGAAGCATCCACGGGAATTTTGATTTTTTTTCTAGTTTTTAGATTTGTTTTTAATTATAACACCTAAAAGGCATTTAAACTTTGAATTCTAATAATAAAAGCTTTGTTTCATTTTGGTTCGCAATGTTAAATTTCCCAAAGTCTTTGAAAACATTGCATACATATCATACATATCATTGCATAACAGGATTCATAACAGGTTTCTCATCACCACCGATGTTTATTTCAGCAGTGGCTCTTGAACAAACTGTAAAAGATCTTCAGACTCAGAACATGCAGTTCCAATAGATGATTGTGGCTCTGGCCAAAGGACAGGAAGAACTGAAGGCTATGATTACTAAGAAGAACAAGAAAACCAAGAGGACAGCAGGTGTGTCACATATGAGCAGAAGGTTCAGAGGGCCGCCAAGATGGGTTATTGAGTTAGCTTCTTCATCTAAAGAGGGAGATAACCAAGAGGTTGAAGCCAGAGAAGAGGACCCTAGTCCTAAAGAGTTTGACAATGAAACTGATTACAATGAGGAGCAGTACCCTCCAGCTAATGAAAGGTATAAGCAGTTAGAAGAACGTCTAAGCGTTATGGAAATCCAGAAGGTTCCTGGGCTGGATTTTGAAGAGTTGGGTCTGGTCTCCAGGGTTGTCATCCCCCCAAAGTTAAAGGCACCGGTATTTGCTAAGTATGATGGGGTCTCTTATCTCAAAATGCATCTCCATTCTTATGTGAGGAAGATACAACCTCATACTGCGGACAAAGACTTATGGGTTCATTTCTTCCAAGACAGTCTGTCTAGAACACAACTGGGTTGGTTCTATCAGCTGGAAAGAGCAATTGTTCGTAATTGGGAAGACCTTGTTGCTACATTTTATAAGTAATATCAGTATAATGCAGACCTCGCTCCCACCCGTACACAACTCCAAAATATGTCTATGGGTTCGAACAAGGGTTTCAAGGATTATGCTCAGAAGTGGAGAGATTTGGTTGGAAGAGTTCAACCTCCCTTGGCTGACAGGGAGCTCGTGGATATGTTTCTGGGAACTTTGACTGGGCCATTCTTCAACCATCTGATTGGAAGTTCATCAGCGGGTTTTACTGAACTGGTCTTAACAGGGGAAAGAGTGGAAGTTGGAATCCGAAGTGGAAAAATTCAGAAGGATGCCTCTTCTAGCGCTGCAAGGAAGTCGTTTGCAGGTAAAAAGGAAGTCAGTGCTGTCTATAGACAGTTCACTCGAATCAACATGACGTTGTCACAAATTTTACCTCAGTTGCTGAAGACCAATCTGGTTACTCTGAGGGAAGCTTAGAAGAATCCAAACACCATCTCTCCCTACTATAAATCGAATGCTCATTGTTCTTACCATTCGGAAAGTCTAAGCCATGATACCAATGACTGTTGGGCTTTGAAGAACAAAGTGCATGATCTGATTGATGCTAAGGAAATTAAATTTGATCCCCCGGAGACTCCTAACGTTATCACTGCTCCTATGCCAAAACATGGTCGGGGTGTTAATGTCGTTGAAGAAGATGTGTTTGTAACCTATGCAGAAGAATTAGTGATCCCACTCATGACTATCAAAGAGAGTTTGTTGAAGGCCAGTTTATTTCTGGGCTGCGGTGAAGGTTACCACTTTTGTTCATTTCTACCAACTGATTGCCCTTTGTTGAAGGCAGGTGTTCAGCGCCTAATGAATGAAAAAGAGATTTTGTTTGATAAGACTCCGGTTCCGACTGTTTCTTGTGAAGACATTGCTATCATAACCATTTCCGCCAATCCTCCCAGGGCCTTCGCTAAGAGATCCGTCAGGATTACATCAATTCTGAAGGTGACTCCGTTGATCATAACCATGCCTCGGCCAATCCCATACTCGTCGGACAAAGTTGTTCCTTGGAACTATGGGGCCGACGTCTATTACTATGGTGTCAAGCAGGACATGCTAGCCATTGAAGATAAGATTGCTGAAAATGCTGATTCCGACATCGTCAATATTGCCGGAACCAGTAAAATAACAAGAAGTGGAAGAGTGTTCTCCCCTGAGATTTCTTCTCCAAAGACTGCTACCGGTCCCATGATCATTCCTGTTGTGGTTCCACCCGAGACTACTACTGCAATTCCAGTAATCCTTTCTGTTGACCCTCCTATCACCGAGTCGGCCGAGACTCGAGGAAAAGACATACTGATTGAGCCTGTCCTGACCAGGGTCAATTCAGTAACCATACCAGAAGCTTCCAAGAAAGAAATGGAAGAAGTTTTAAAGATAATAAAGAAGAGCGACTACAATGTAGTCTAGCAGCTGGGGAAGACCCCATCCAAAATTTCTATGCTGTATTTTTTGTTGTGTTCCGAGGCCCATGCGAAGGCTTTGCTTAAGTTTTTGAAGACGGCTCATGTGCCACAGGAGACATCTACTGATCAGTTTGAAGATTGTGTGGCTAGTTTGACTTCCGATAATGGTTTGAGTTTCTCTAACACGGATCTGACACCAAAAGGGAGAAAGCATAATGATTCTCTTCATGTTTCTGTTGAATGCAGGGGCACGACTCTAGACCATGTTTTAGTAGATATTGGCTCCTCGTTGAATGTGCTACCTAAAAAAGCTCTGGACAAATTGGACTGTGAAGGTTTGACCTTGAAGCCTAGAAATATAGTAGTGAGAGCTTTCGATGGTTCGAAGATGATGGTGCACGATGAAGTGGATGTCCCTATCAAAGTTGGTTCCCAGACCTTCGACTCCACTTTCTATGTAATGCATATCAAACCATCATATTCTTGCTTGTTGGGACGCCCTTGGATACATGGGGATGGGGCTGTTACTTCTACCCTCCACCAAATGTTGAAGTACCCAGTAAGAGGAAATATTGTCACTGTGCGCGGCGAGGAGGAGTACATGATAAGTCACTTGAACTCCTTCAGGTACGTGGAGATGGATGGCGAGTTCATCGAGACTCCTTGCCAGAACTTTGAAGAGGTACCTCAGATTATGGCTACAACAGAAACTACCGACAATCCTTTGAAGGTCACCAAACCTCCCTTGAAGATGGCTTCTCTCAAGGATGCACGAGCAGTTGTTGAAGAAGGTGGGTCTACCATTTGGGGTCAGCTCCCGGTTATTCATTACAAGTATGAAAAATATGGTTTGGGATTTACTACAGGTGCTCAAAGGGCTGTTCGTCGTGCTCAGGCTGGAGGACCTCCCCTACGCATCAGCAATCCTGGGGTCAATGCACTTGAAGATAGTGATGGTGATTCCAACATTGATAGCTGGATCTTCCAGACTACCAACGGTGGACTCAGTAACTGGACTGCCAAGGAATTTGTACCGATTACTTTTGTTCATGAGTAATTATCTTTTTGATTTTTTGGATATGTAATTTAAAAACAATATAAACTCTACAGCCATGTGTCTTACACGGGGCACAATGGTTCTATTTGTGAGGGTTATCATATTTCATTTTCATATGACATTAATAAAGCATTGGACGTTTGCATACAAATTTTGTGCTCTTTGTCTTTCTTTTCTTTTATTCTGTCTATACAACTATGCTCTTACACATACTCACGTATCCCAATGCAGATCCATATCCACTCTGGATCCCATTGATAACAGTTCTGCTACTACTCATTATGACTTTGAAAATCCGATCAACCAAGCCGAGGATGAAGGTGAGGAAGATTGTGAGGTACCCGAAGAACTTGCTAGACTATTACAACAGGAAGAAAGGGCCATACAGCCTCATGAAGAGCCGGTTGAGACAGTGAACTTGGGTACAGAGAAGACAAAAAAGAGGTTAATATAAGTGCAAATTTGGAGCTTAGTGTCAAATAGCGGTTGGTACAGATGTTGCATGAGTATGTTGAAATCTTCGCCTGGTCATATGAAGACATGCCGGGACTAGACACGAATATAGTGGTTCATCGTCTGCCGACTAAAGAAGACTGCCCTCCGGTAAAGCAAAAGGTCTGTCGTATGCTCCCTGAGATATCAGAGAAGACTAAAGCAGAGATTATGAAGCAATTCAACACAGGGTTCTTAGCTGTCACCTCCTATCCGCAGTGGGTTGCTAATGTGGTTCCAGTACCTAAGAAATATGGTAAAGTACGAATGTGTGTGGATTACAGATACCTGAACAGGGAAAGCCCCAAGGATGACTTCCCGCTTCCCCACATTGATGTTGTGGTTGACAACACCGCACAACACAAAGTCTTTTCTCTCATGGACGGTTTATTTTGCTACAATCAGATCAAGATGGAACCTGAAGACATGGAGAAGACAACCTTTGTTACACAATGGGGCACTTTCTGCTACAAGGTGATGCCGTTTGGGTTGAAGAATGCTGGGGAAACTTATCAGCGAGCTATGGTAGCTCTATTCCATGACATGATTCACCATGAGATAGAGATTTACGTCGATGACATGATAGCCAGGTCTCAAAATGAGGAAGAACACCTTGATCATCTACAAAAGCTGTTTAATAGGTTGAAGACGTACAAGCTGAGGTTAAATCCAAACAAGTGCACCTTTGAGGTAAGGTCTGGTAGGCTTTTGGGATTCATCGTCAGTGACAAAGGTATTCAGGTAGACCCTGCAAAGGTGAAGGCCATACAAGAGATGTCGGCTCCCCGTACTGAGAAGGAAGTTAGAAGTTTCTTAGGATGCCTAAATTACATTGCCCGATTCATTTCACATCTGACTGCTACTTGTGAGCCGATCTTCAAGCTTCTGAAGAAAGATCAAGTGGTAAAATGGAATGACGAATGCTAGGTTGCCTTTGACAGAATCAAACAATATCTCCAAGAGCCTCCTATTCTGATGCCTCCGACTGAAGGAAGACCTTTGATAATGTACTTAACAGTGCTAGATAATTCAATGGGGTGTGTGCTGGGGAAGCATGACGAGTTCGGTCGAAAAGAGCATGCAATATACTACCTTAGCAAAATTTTTACCGATTGTGAAACACGATACTCACTGCTCGAGAAAAATTGATGCACTTGGCGTGGGCTGCTCGCCGACTGAGACAGTATATGTTGACCCACACTACTTTGTTGATATCTAAGATGGATCCGATCAAGTACATTTTCGAGAAGTCCGTTCTCTCCGGAAGAATAGCGAGATGGCAGATGATCTTAACCGAGTACGACATCCAACACACAACCCAAAAGGCAATCAAGGGAAGTGTGTTAGCTGATCATTTGGCGCATCAGGCCGTGGAAGACTACCAAGCCATGAATTTCAAGTTCCCGTATGAGAATATCATGTTAGTAACCGACTGTGAAGAACCTGGACCGGACGAAGCATCCCGATGGTCTATGTTTTTTTGATGGAGCCTCAAACGCACTGGGTAACAGCATTTACGCTGTAATCATATCTCCCGAGAGCTGTCATACTCCATTCACTGCATGATTATGTTTCAACTGTACCAATAACATGGCAGAGTATGAAGCATGTATCATGGGTCTTAGAGATGCTATTGACCTAAGGATCAAGTTCTTGAGTGTATTCGGGGAATCCGCTTTGGTGATAAGTCAGATCAAAGGCGAGTGGGATATGAAGCACACGAACCTTATTCCTTACAAAGAGTATGTACTGACATTGCTGCCGAATTTTGAAGAGATCACCTTTGAACATTTCCCACGAGAAGATAATCATTTAGCAGACGTGCTAGCTACTATGTCATCAATGTTCATGGTCAGGTGGGACAATGAAAGTCCCTAAATCACTATTGAGAGGTTGGATGAACCGAGATACTGCTGTGAGATCGATACTGAGGAGGTAGCCGACAAACCTTGGTTTCATGAGGTGAAAAGGTATCTCGAGGATCAAGAATACCCCGAGGAGGCATCTGTCAATGACAAGAAATTTCTGAGAAGGTTCGCTGCAAAGTTCTTCCTCAGTAATGGAATCGTCTATAAGCGCAACCGTGACTCTACCTTACTGCAGTGTGTAGACAAGAGCGAAGTAGAGAGGATCATGGCAGACCTACACGAAGGTACCTTCAACACTCATTCCAGTAGACATACCATGGCAAAGAAGATCCTACGGGCAGGATACTACTGGTCCACTATGGAAGCCGACTGTTATCAGCACTCTCAGACCCATCACAAGTGCCAAATCTACGCTGATAAGGTGCACGTACCCCTAGTTCCCTTGAATGTTTTGACGGCTCCATGGCCCTTTGCAATGTGGGGAATTGACATGATTGGCGAGACCAGACCTACCGTGTCCAATAGGCATCGCTTCATCTTAGTGGCCATTGATTACTTTATGAAGTTGGTTAAGGATGCCTCCTTTGCGACGGTTACTAAGAATGTGGTGTCACGGTTCATCAAGCATAACTTGGTTTGTCGTTATGCTATCCCTGAGAGAATCATCACAGATAATGGTACCAATCTCAACAACTCGATGATCACTGAACTCTGTAAACAGTTCAAGATTCAGCATCACAACTCCTCTCCTTACCGGCCGAAGATGAATGGGGTTGTTGAAGCTGCTAACAAGAATATCAAGAAGATCATACAGAAGATGACAGTGACATACAAAGACTGGAACGAGATGTTACTGTTTGCTCTTCACGGGTACCATACTTCAGCACGTACGTCAACAGGGGAAACACCATATTCTCTGGTATATGGCATGGAGGTTGTCCTACCCATAGAGTTCCAGATCCCTTCTCTACGGATTATGAAGGATGCGGGTTTAAGCGAAGACGATTGGATCCAGACTCGACTTGATCAATTGAACCTAATCGACGAGAAAAGACTTACTATTGTCTACCATGGTCAAATGTATCAAAAACGGATAATGAAGGCCTTCAACAAGAAAGTCAGACAACAAGTGTATCAAGTAGGGGATCTTGTAATCAAGCGCATTATACTGCCGGAAGGTGATCCCAGGGGCAAATGAACTCCCACCTATGAGGGACCATTTATAGTCAAGAACATATTTTCCGGTGGGGACATGATTCTGACCACCATGGATGGTGACGACCTTCCACACCCTGCCAATGCGGACATAGTGAAAAAATACTACGCATGATAAAGACCCGCTAGGTTGACATACCTAGGAAAAAATAAGGGCATCCCGGTGAACCAAAAGGGTTCGGGCAAAAATTAGGGATAAAAATGAAAAAATTTGTACACCCGGCAAGTCGAAAACCCGAAAGGGCGGCTTGGGCAAAAAAGGGTATCCCGGTGGACTGAAAACCCGAAAGGGCGGTCCAGGAAAAAGTTAGGGATTAAAGCGTATCATTATGTCCCATTGGATCACCTTGCGATCAGACTTCAGTAATCAGATACCAAGCTCAAATGGTACCGAGCAATCCAGTCAGCTTCGGACAAGCAGCAAAGTAATGAGATGCTCGAAGACATAAGGGCAATAGCAGAATTGAAACCCAACGGGATCACCACACATAGTTGTTTTCTCTTTTACACAGTTTCTGTAATAATTTCCATGTTTATGGTGGTGTTCTCTTACTAGAGCGTCAACCTCTTTGTAAAAAACGCCTGTTATAGGCAAATTTCAAATCAATACAAAGCATCTTTTGAGTACAAAACTCTGTGTTTGTTTTTTTCGTTTTCTATTTTGTTTTGCAAAAATGTCCAGTGTTTTATTCTTGACATATGCATTTGAATTTGATTACTGTTCACAAATATCTGCATATAAAATAGAAAGACAGTTACTAAGAACTCAAAGAAACTGGTATAAAACCTAAATATCGACATTTACCCCGTCCATCATGGTACAAGGGGCAGAGACAGTTGGAAACGAAGTCATTGTCCCGTATAAGCCAGTGATACCTATATTCCCCACATAGCCGAGACAACCAAGGTCTGACCTCCGTATTCCCAAGCAGGAATTCCTTCTCCAGTAGGCTCTTTTAGAAAGCTAATATTTGTATTCCCTAGTCGAGTTTTATAACCATGAGCAATTTATAAAGCCATCTCCCGAACATAGTTTATTTCTCTGACAACGGAAGCTCAAACTCTAACGGAGCTCTTCTCTCCAGTAATGGAAGTTCATCCCCAGCTGAGTTTATTTCTCCAAATCTACAAATTTTCTAACAGAGTATCTCTCTTCCCCACAGAGTCATTCCCCCGCAGGATTATTCTCAGACATAGTCTCTCCCGGAAGAATATTCTCGAGCAGAATGGATGCAAATCTCCAACTAATCATCTTCGTTCACTATCCCCAGCGGAAACGAGGAACTCAAATCCTTATGCTCTCCAGCAGCAGTCAGGATTTATTTTCCCCAGCTAGAGAATATCACAATAGCATTGCATATCCATACATCATGGCATACGCATACATATTATACAACACAATCTCATTTATTTTGAGAACATTATTACTCAATGCGTTTCATACATCATGACATTGCATGCGACTAACTCTTTACCTTTCAGGGAAAGATGCAATCAAGATCTCACGATCTTTCTCTGGTTTAGTCAAACTGACACCAAGGTTTCTATTCCAATTGAAGATATTCCAACATTTTTTTCTGGTCCAGTCAAACCGACACTAAGGTTTATATTCTAGTAGAAGATGTTTTAAGACTTTCGTCTGGGTCAGCCGAATCGCCGCTAAGATTCCCCTGATTTCTATGCCAGTCAAAGTTAATCCCAGACCTCTCTCGGGATTAGTCAAATCGATACTAAGATTTCTCTCCCAGTTGAAGTTCTCACAAGTTTTCCCTGGTTCAGTCAAATCGATACTAATATTTCTATCTCAGTTCAAGCTATGAAGCTCGTAAATCGACCGGATAATATCTTGATTTCTCCAAAATACTACAAAGCCTGGAATCCACCAGATAGTGGTATATCTTAAATTCAAGCTATGAAGCCCGAAAATCGACCGGAAAACAACTTAATCCCCAACAAGTTACTGTGAAGCCTGGAAATCAATCGGATAACAGTACAAGATACTGTGAAGCCTGGAAATTAACCGGATAACAATACAAGATACTATGAAGCCTGGAATCGACCAGATAGTGGTATAAGACGTCGTGAAGACTGGAGCACGACCAGATAGCGGCAAAAGACACTATGAAACCTGGATCACGACCAGATAACAATATGTGGTACTGCGAAGCTTGGAATTCGACCAAATAGCAGTTTACTCGGCCAATTACTATGAATCCTGGAAATCGTCCGGATATTAGTATGCCTTAAATTCAAGTTGAAACCCGGATGTGACCGGATAAACACTTAATTCCTTCTGAAACCTGGAACACGACCAGATAAGAATTGAGAAAATTGCAAAGCCTGGAGCACGACCAGATAGCAAGTGTAATCTTATGTCCCTAGTAAGTCACTGTGAAAACCTGGAGTACGACCAGATAGCAGTTAATCTTATCATCCTCAGCAAATCACTGTAAAGCCTGGAGCCCGACCAGATAGCAGTTCACTTTCACCTCCTCGGCTAAGAGATGATTCCTCAGTGGAGTAACGGACAAGTGAAGCTCCTAAAAATCTATTTCTCCCAAGACAGAGACCAACATTCCTCAGTAGATTCCTCCTCAACGACAGGAACATGAATTCTCATCAAAGTATCTCGGGAAATCGACATCCTCTAGATGGCATCTTTAAGCCCATCTCCAATGATTCTCCGTCATATCTTCCGGATGGAATATTTAAGCCCATCTCTGGTGACCTTCCGTCGTCTCCTCCAAATGGCATCTATAATCCCATTCTCGATACTACCTACACAGTCCAGCACCATCTCAGACGAGTGCAAATTTCTGGGCACTCTAGTGTTCAAACATCTTCCACATTCAGATTACGAAAGGCAGACAACCAATCTACATCCTCAGGTTTAAGAAGATTGAACAGGGGAATCTGTTGTACCCCAAAATTTGCTCTCTCATTTTACTCAACACATTCCCATTTAGGTCCCTAACTTGCTCAAGGATGCCCAAGAGTCGACCAGACAAGCTCTCTCCTAAGGTAATGTACCTCAAATTAGGGTTTCCATTTTCAACAAGGTGTGGGAGTTCCAAAGGTCCCAAATACTTTCCATGTTCCTAATATGTTCTCAAGATAATCCATGTCAAGTTTCATGCCTTACACAAGAAGTTTGCTCAGTCAATTACCCAGAAGCCTAAAAATCAATGGTACTAGGTCAAAAGTCAAATGTGGCCCACATACAGTCAAACTTCAAGGTTTTTGGTCAACATAAGCATTTTGAAGTGATATTAATCATTTGATCAAGGTTCGATCATAATTCCCCAAGGAATGCCCCAAATTCATCAAAACCCAGAAGTTGCTAAATTAGGGTTTCTCAAGAAAAGTCAACCAAACTTTGACCAAGCATAACTTCTTCATACTTTATCAAAAATTTTCCATCCAAAGCTCATTTTGAAGAGGATGCAACTCCCTACAACTCATCTTCATCCCTCAAGTTCAAAATATGCACTCATCAAAAGATATGAATTTCTACATTATAGGTCCTTTTGAAAAGTCAACAAAAACACCTTTTGGGTCAAAGCTCCTTACATGAACATGGAAGACCCGATTGAGATGATACCAAAAGGGTTGTTTAGGGGACATCCTAAGCTTTCTAAAAAGTCCAAGAACACCTCTCTAGGGCTAAAATTGGAGGAGATATGCCTTGTCAAAGTTGACCTTTTTTGCAAAATTGCCAAAAGTCAAATGTGCTCAAAAATACATTCTTTGTCAAATGGGCCTAGTTTTTCATGATTGAATCTTGCTTGTGACATAGTCCACGACCCAAATTAGCATCTACACTTTATTTGCTTCATTATTTATTTTATTTTGATTTTTTTTATTTAAAATTAAAATTAAATCAAATAATTGCAAAAAATACAAAAAGATTGATTTTTGATCTGATTTTTTGTAGGAATCAAATCCAATCAAGCTAGCATATCATATCCAAGTCGTGCAAGGGTTGATTGAAGAAAAAATAACATGATTTTGGTTGTTTTGGAAATATATAATACAAAAACAAAATCAAATCCAATCTCCTTAACTCACCAAGATACAATGCATTTGTGTTGACCTAATTAATTCTAATACATATATAGGACACAACCATGCCAAGAAAATGAGGATTACAGGTCGTGAGAGCACAAAGCAAAACTAAAAATATTGTCAAAAAGTGGTGGATCGATTTCAAGCTTAGAAGCCAATTTAAAGCATTCTAACGCTACCAATAGATTCCTGGACATCTCTAGAACGTGTTTCGATCATTTGCAAGTTTCCACACGATCAGAATCGCGAGCTACAGACCCACGGTTTGCTCATATAATCTTGAATTTGATTTTGCATTTTACGCATGATTAATTACTTTTAAGCATATCATTGTGTTTGTATCACCATTTGGAACATTTTGGTTCAAACAATTTTGCATGTTGACGCCTGTATGCATAATTTCCATTATTAGGGTTTGTTCTTGCGTTTTAGGGCTTTGTTCTACAGGTTAAATTGGGCCAAGAAAAGAGCACTATGATACTTGTGAGATCAAAACGAGTTGATCTATGTATTCACCAGTAATTTATCATGCTTGCTTGTGATTTTTGAAAGATGCAGGGCTACAACCATGGAAGATTGTCCGTAGGTATAAGTCTCATACCTAAAGCGACAGACAAGCGAAGAAGAAGACAACGTGGATGATAACCATTGGCTTGTTTAAATAAAACGCGCGTTTTTTGTTTTTTGTCTTATCCAGTTTGTTTCATATGATATTGATTATTGTTATTATTATAACAAACAAGAACAGGTGGCCCAGTGGTGAAGCGTGCATTTAGAAATGTAGAGGACCTGGGTTCGATCCCAGGTCCCAACATTTTCTTTATTTTCTAACTTTGTTTCAACAGATTCCATGCACACCCTTCCAGGACGTCTACCATGCGCTGTCAGCATCCTAGCATTGGATTCATCATCAATCCAGATCCAACGTCCTAGGCAGCAAAGACCATGGTGCACCCTACAGGCCTGACCACACAAGATCCATGCGTTTCCTGGGCTTAGCCTCTAATGGGCCCAAAAATTCAGATATACACCCCTCTTTTCAGCTTCACAAACAGGCCCATTCTTTCTTTTCTATTTTAATTTTTTCTTATTTTATAATTTCATTAATAAGTTTATTTTTTACAAAATAACAAAAATCATTTTTTTTATAATCAAAATCACAAAAAGCCTAAAAAAAATCTTTTTCATAAAAAATATTTTTTTCTTTAATTAATTAATTAGTTTAATTATTTAGGGCATTTTAATTGTTTTTCTACATAATTTAAATTAATTAGAAATTAGGGTTTTTAAATCATACATAGCCTAATTAATTTTTCTCAAAAAATGATAATAACCTAAATATATTTTTTCAATTAAATTGCTAGGGTTCTTTCGTTCTCGCATTTAATTCGCCGTGCGCATTTTAATTCTTTTTCTATTATTGTAACTGCTCTGAGGTTGTAATAGATTTAATTATGGTTTTAAATTTCTGCATCTTTATTTACAGTCAAGATAATTATGTATCTGCGAAAGCCCTGTAATAGAGTATGACCTTTACCTTCTCGCTTTTATATTTATATGCTTGTATATAATAGTTAGCAACCTAGGTTTGTATGCTTAATCAATTAAATAGATCACTAAACTTCATGATAAATATAACTGAAATCAAACACATGCACATGTTCACTCCTAGGGTTTGTCTCACTTGGTTGCCTCAGAAATAATGGTCGTGTCCCTCGAACGTAGGGATACCTTAGTAATGACTCGCGATTCGAAGTCGTCATAAAGATTACAGTCCCTACTTGTCCCTCGAGTTGCCAACAAATTGATCTTATAACGATAGTCCCTTCGAAACGCTAAGGTATCCTTACTTGTTTCCTTCAGTGACCATTTCGTCCCTTTGAATGTCCCTTCAAACTCCAACGATGGTGCTATATATTCATTAATAATAGGATAAAGCTGTCTAAAGGAAAACGAACAGTCTTTTTCGAGTAGGTAGATTAGTTCCTAGGTACTTGCTCAAACAAACAAATTTTTCTCACCAAACACTTTTAAACAAAGTTTTCAAAAACAATTTCGCAACACTCTTGAGGACAGAAACAAGGGTTAAAACAAAGTAAAGCAAACTTTTCAAAACAAGCACACACAAGCAATTTAAAAATGAGCAAGTACCTAAGAGCCCATGGAAAACCATGGATAGAAAGGGTGCTAACACCTTCCCTTTCTATAATCTACCCCTCATACTCAGAAACATCTCGAGAAAGGTTTTTTATGTGCTTTTTCCTTTTCCTGATTGGATAAAATAAAAGTCGGTGGCGACTCTTGCTTACCGCGACATTTGCGAACAAAAAATGCAAACCAGTATAATAGTCGGTTATGCCACCGTATCACAATATGGAACAAGCTTAATCACTTTGGAAATTTGAGATAACAAGCTTT
Source organism: Vicia faba (assembly GCA_948472305.1). Classification (NCBI taxonomy): domain Eukaryota; kingdom Viridiplantae; phylum Streptophyta; class Magnoliopsida; order Fabales; family Fabaceae; genus Vicia; species Vicia faba. Next base: position 932,198,228 of record OX451736.1, on the reverse strand, counting down.
AATATTAATGTTGATGAAATTTTGAAATGAGGCTTGTAAGATATTGAAACACTGGCATGAAGATGATGTAATTTGACTGGCTGGGCAAAGGTAGGTTTCTTGCGCGCGCAGGCTTGGTCATGCTAGAATTTTTTTTCCATTCGAGCCCTTGAATCTAAAACACAATAACTCCCTCCATAATGCATAAAATGGAATAAAGTTTGAAATAAACTTGAAGAGGAAGCTTCAAATTTCAACTTTGATGTTGATCACATTTCAAAATTGGCCATGAAGAAATCTCATTTTATGCACATTACTTGAAATTTTTACTAAGTGTCAAACATTTTCCAAGCCATATTACTTTCCCTCCTTTCACTTTTTAGACTTGAGCTCACAAGGACAAAGTTGATGAATTTTTCTTCCTCTTTCCAACCATGTAAAGCTTTAAGTTTTTCAGTAACAAATAAAGAAGTTACGGATTTTCAAAGTTCAACCTTATGGATTTCCATACTTAGAAAAATTTCAAAGTTCTACCACTTTTCTTCATGAACAAGTTAACTTCAAAATCCATAGTTCTCTTGAATTTCTTCAACCATAGGCCTTGTGATTTTGAAACATGATCATTGACCTCAACTTTGACCATAACTCTACTTGGTCAATAGTTGACTTTTGTTGACTTTTGCTCAAATGTCTGTGTTTACCCCCAATTGATCAATTGAATCTCTTCCAACAAAAATGGGTGCTAAATACTTCAATCATAGGTGCTAATGGATATGTAAATAAACATGGAATCAAGTCTTTCCAAAAAAGTCAGAGATATCCTAATTCAATCAAAAACCCTAATTTTGGCCCTTTGTGATATGAGATGATGATCAAGCTTCAAAATCCTAATTCTTAGGAACATGGTGATAATTTCTTTGAAAAAATATGTCTCATATAAAAATGAGAGGATATTACTTCATAAATTTGACCCACACAAGCATCAAACACTTCATCTGGCCAAAACCCTAATCTCAAGAGATGAATAAGAGAACAATGTTTCACCATCAACACTTGGAATTTTCAATCTTCTGACGAATCAAAGAGACAATTGAGATGTATTGAGGTACGAGAAACCTTTGTAGCTTGAGTGACTCAAAGATTTAAGGCATGAGATCCTTCTTGCACTGATTGATAGCACAACCATCTTTCATATCTTGTAGAGGAACTTGGGAATTAAAATACCTTGATTATATCACAATGTATGAATGTATATGATGAAACATAAGCCATTGAAATTATAAAAACAAGAGGGTAAATTTTAGGGTGCAAAAGCTTACCCTATTCAATCATTTTAAGCCTGATAAGTGAGAAAAAGCGACATATTTCGAACGTTCAAGGTGGAAGAGGATTGAATACTAAAAAAAACCAAAAATTTACGCTCTTGAATAAGAGAGCAAGGCAACAAGGGTAACTGTATTTTTGTAAGGATGATACCAAACAAACTGGGTGAAAGACGGGAATACTAGTGAATACTAAATCTTACCAAAGAGTGCTAAATAAAACTAAACTCAAGAGATATACCAAGTAGAAATTAGATCTGATCATAGAGACATAAGAGACTGGACTTGAAAAGTAAGCCAAGTAGAGATTGGACTTACACCAAGAGGACTAGTGGATGCTAGACTCTAGAAGGATGTGTCAGGTAAAACCCGACCAAAAATCACAAAAAATAAGATAAAACTCGACCCATGAAGACTAGATAATACTAGACTCTACAAGAATGTGCCAGGACAAAACTGAGACACAAACTGCAAAAATGAGATAAAACTCAACCTAATAAGACTAGACAAAACTAGACTCGAAAGAATGTGTCGGGAAAAAACTGGAACATATATTAGAAGAATAAGATAAAACTCAACCCAATAATACTAGACAAAACTAGGCTCGAAAGATATGAATAGATATCAGATTACAACGGGTATACTAGAAATAAACTAGTCTTGATCAACAAAGGATAGATAAAATTGAACTTGTACCATTAGCACGCTGATTGAACGCTTGTGGGATTAAGTAGAGGTTATCCAGATGAAACTCGACCTCTGGGAGTACTATAAAGAATGTGTCATGTAGAAACTGGTGTGCAAACAAGGTAACAAGATAAAAACTAGACCTAAGAGGAACTAGATAAAACTAGACTCTGGAAAAAATACTCGATAGGACAACAATAGAAATTGGGTCCTATAGCAAGGTGACGGAAAGTGCGTGTATTTCACAAGACACCTGCTGGTCTCAAACGAGGGTAGACAATAGGCGATATTGAACGAATCCAAGGAATAAAAGAGACAAATAGAAAATAAAATTTTGTCTCAAGAAGACAAGATAAAACTGGTCCAAAGATGAGACTAAAAAACGAGTAGCAAACTTGACTCAAGAAGACTAGGGGTAAAAGCAAGTCCAAAGATGAGTACCAAGACAAAACTGGATTACAAGCACATGTAATGAGATAAAAATCGACCTAAGAGCAACTAGATAAAAATAGCCTAAAATGAATATCATGGAAAGAATGGTATTTGAAAGGTACAACAATAGATATTGAAATGAACCATCAAGGGTGTTAAAATTCGAGAAAAGATACGTCAGAAAAAAACTGGACCATTACCAAAGATCACAGGTGGACACTCGATAGCTTACTGGTAACATTAAAAAGGTTATTTGTATGGGTGAAAATCAGAATACTGAGGATAGAACGACCTCATTGGGGAATTAATCCAAGGCTTAAAAAATCTTCTAGGGAAAATGGAAACAATAATGGCTTATGTTTTAATGCCTGTTTGAATTATTATTATTTTTTCATGGATTAATGTTCCAAAAAAGAAATGGAAATAATACCTTTTGAGTATGAAATGCGATGATGCATGATTTTGCTGGAGAAAATAAGATACAAGGAACCACTAAAGAGAAGCTCTTAAAAGCTGAACTCTATGGGGAGTAACAAACTTAGTAACCGATAAATACATGCTACAAATTCTGAGGGGACTTGCAAAAATAAATTGCAAACTCTGCTGGAGAAGATCAGATTGAAACTGTAAACTCTGATAAGGGACGCCAAATAACAATTAGGAATTGTTGGGGAAGACACCAATAATATGGGACCTGCATGAAATCAAAATTCACCTCTAACTGCTTGAGGAATAATTTGTCAACCTTTCACCTGGGAGATGACAAAAACATGTATTGTCGGGGATATGAGGATCCAAGTTGGAAATAAGAGAACTTATGCATTAAACTCTTGTTGGAAAGGACGTAATCTTAGCGTAAGAGACTCAACTGGAGATTTACGAACGATCTTCAAAAAGAACTAGCATGTCGGGGATACGAGAAACCTCAGGTAAGAAGTCACGATAGCTCACTCCTCTGGGAATATGAAACTTATGAACATCCAGGATCAAACTCTATTGGGGAAAAGGAATAATCCTTGATTATTAACTTTCAATGAAACGACTCAGCTGAGGAAATGATAATTTCTGAATAAGAGATATCAATAAGGCAACTTAGATGGGGAGACAAAAGATAATGAGTAAGAGATCTCAGAAAGTAGCCTCTTCTAGGGAGTGAGATAAGCTTATATGTGACTCATATTGGGAAAAATGAATAATCCTCGAACAAACTGGGCGGGTGTATGAGAAAACATTCTCAGCATAAGGAGTCTAAAAAATAAGCTTCCGATGGGGAGATGAGATAATTCTTGAATAAGAAATCTTGATGAAGCGACTTATCAGGGAATAAGAAAATTCTCAACCTGAACTCTCAGATGGGGAATGAGACATATCTACTTCGGGGAATAGACATTTTCCCATGAACACAACAATATCACATATTTGTTGGGGATGTAGATTCTTAAAGAAGTCTCTTCATATGTTAACATAAGTTGTTCTGGTATTGGCAAATTACACATAAGCGAGTGAATGACATCTCCTTCAAAACAAATCACACCAAACGTGCTCCAGGTATAGTATGAAGGAATTTCACTTGAGAAGGTCCTAGTAGAAACATGGTATCACACTGACTCAAGTTAATATTCCCCAGTATACTCAAGCTCTGAATAATTCTCTTACCCAACTGGTTCATGGAGAGATTTTTCGAATCTCGATGTAACTGATTCAGATTGATTGTCCTTTTAAAAAGATTCGCCTCAAGAGGACTTTCTGAGATCTGTCCCATTATGGATAAGCTGACTCGGTGTTGTGTTCTTTAAAACACTGCCCCTGACTAATCAATGTTGGAAGTAGTTTAACGACACTTGGGTAACAGACCTTGATTAATCGACCCTTTGAGAGATTCTTTGAATCTCGACATAACTTCCCCTGATTTGTGAAACTTTGAATAAACTTCTCAACGCGATTGCCGCAGATCTTTCAAACTTCACTGTTTTTAAAGATAGACAACACTGAGAAAGCAACTTGCACAATGCTCAATAGAGTCTCTAGGCAGCATGCCCCTTAGGGTAACCAGACTGTAAAGCACCAAAATGCTTGCACTTAATGGAGTATCTAGGAAATCATGGCCCTTGATATCGTCAATTATCTTGAGACAACTAAATTTTGATTCAGCAGACTATTCGAACCTATCTTCTTTTACAAGATTAAGCTCTTCACTGATGCTCATTGTGTAAACTCCCTTGATGTCAAGCTGTTGTTTCGCATACAGAAGAATGTTTATTATGTGAATGATAATTCTGATGCAACACTTATGTAAGTCTTGAAGTTTTTATGAAAATGACATTGCAATTTCTTGTGAACAAATCACTTTTAGAGTGCAACAATGAAAACATATTTTTTTGAACCATAAAACAAGCATATGATACCAACACAAATATTTAGCACGCGTTTTGGGAATCAATTAAATTCCATCTCATTGCAGTATACTTTCGAATTAACCCATGCTTCAATTAGGACTTTTAAAGGTTGTAACATGGTATGGTTCACATTTTAGAAAAAAGGATTTAAGGCTCAAAATTATTTGGTACCCACCCATTCTCCATGATATTCTCCAATCCTAAGTTTAGTTAACTTTATACGAGCACTCATCTCTCAAGAGGGTTTTGTGATGGTTGAGGAACCACGAGGTTTTTTGGACACGACAATCACTCACCTTTTTATTCTTGGTGTCTGATCACATCACTTTGTTCTTTGTTGAGGATTTTATTCGTAATCCTTTTTCTCCTTTTAAGTTTTTCATACTTTCTTCTTTTTTTCTTTCCCTAACTTTTGCCTAGACAAATTTTTTTCGAATTTTGATTTTGAAGTCCAGCAGGATGCCCTTATTTTTTCCTAAGTCACTCATTTTCAAGTTTTTAAATTAACGGGCTTTCTTTTTTTTCTTTTTTCATTCATTATTTTTTCTTTTTTTTTGAACAAGTCGTGTGACCATGAGTCTTTTGACTTGTTGGAAGTATTGTGAATGCATCATTCCTTGGTTGGTGAGGAATAACCATTATGGTTTTGATTTTTTCGAACTCCTGGTGTGAGGGATAAGGTGTGGTGATCCTCAAATGCTCACTCCTTTTTTTGAAATTGGAATGCTCAATCAAATTAACTGAACACTACCCGACCCTGGGTTAAAAATGAGGGTTTTTTCTGAAGAAAAGAAACTCCTACATCAAGACTAAATAAAGTTAACAAGGGTTTGACTCCCTTATATCTTTGGTGTTTGGGGATTTAACACAATGTTTGTACATTGTCATCAGGGTTTTACTCAAAATCATACAAACTAAATATTTTTTTTTGCATTTTTCAATTATCGTCATCCTCCCTCCAATCTTTTCCTAAGAAAAAGACTTGGAAAAATTGGTATCAATATGTAAGAAAATAATTTTTATGAGTGATAACGAATAGATGAGTGAAAACAAATGGTTTACTTCAAGATAAACACACTCATTGCATTAAAATTGAAATTAAAAAACGAACAAGTTCATACGTGCAACCAATGTTTAAACAAACAAGCAAGATTACAAATGAAAATTCCGTAAAGAAACAAAATATTGTCATTGTAGAGGAGGCTTGACTCCGTCTAGACTTCTTGATTCTAGATACTTCTGCAGCATTGGTACATACTTGAGTATGTGATTTTCATTCTTCTCTGGCATGAACACAATCGCCTTTGAATCGAGCAGGTCTTGGACATTGTCTTTGAATAATTTACAAACTTCGATCGCATGGCTAGATGCCCCCGAGGGATATTAACACCTAACATTCACATTACATTCTTCAGAAATAGGTGATGAAGGAGATCCAAGATCCTTTAACTCAACCAACTGGAGATTAAGCAGATGATGAAGTAATTGACTAGACATAGGAATTGGGTCATACTTCCTTGGTGGCCTCCTTGATCCTGGTTGACTCGGCAAAGCACATGGACGACATCTATTCTGACTAAGAAAATGATTCTTATGACCCAGAATATACAATGTATGTCAAAGAGGAATCTTTAGGAGTGTAGATGGTGTTTTAGATGTCTTAAATTACGAAGTAGAGCCTCGCGAACGAGAGGTAGTAACTGCTTTCTTTGCTGCAAAAGGATTGACTCGTATGTTAGAATCGTCAAGAGTGAACAATAATTCCCTTGCATTAAGCAAGTCTCGAACTTTGTATATCAATTCCATACACTCTTCTACATCATGGCCTACACCATCAGAATGAAATTCGCATTCGGAGTTAGCGTCATAGCCTGCATGGAGCCTTTTAGGAGGAGGTGGCATGTTTCTCAGATTGGTCAATTCATATTGTAGCAAGAGCTAAAGTCTTCGTGAATACAAAATTGGTATAGGGTCGAACTGAGTCTCAGGCCCCTTTTTCTTTGGATCGTGAGTTACACGCTTCTGATTCTCTTGGTGAACCAGGAGTAACTACTGAGAAGAAGGTTTTGGAACCCAAGGTTATGGAGGAGATTAAAAAGGTACCTTATGGCGTACTGCAAGTCCTACAAAATGAGTAATGACAAAAGTTCATGTTGTATTAGTAGTCGTGGGATCATTCTCTTTTTTCAGCATTGTCTTCAAAACTTCCATAACCAGGCTTACTTGAGTCCTCAACCGAGCAACTTCTTCCTTAAGTAAATTATGACCATGGACTATAGCCTACATGTCTACCATAAACTTCCCCTTCTGGGCCTTAATCTCATCCCTCATATTAATCAAACCATCATGAAGTTGTTCCATCTGGCATGGTAGATTACTTCTAATTGAGTATTAGTGAGTAGTTGTCTAGAATTCTGATAAGAAAAGAGAACCAAGAGATAAGAATATTGGCCTGGAAAACCTGTAATGCATGAAATACATGATATGCATGTTATGTTTTTCTCATCTCTAGGATTTCAAGAGCTTTGTCAACCATCAAGAATGACAAACAAACACGATAACAAGATATAGGCAATAATAAGAAGAGATACAATGACAAACAACTATTTTTCATTCATAACAATAATCCTCGGGATCAAATGAGTTCATACAAAAGAAAGCCAAAGTACATCATAAAATATAGAGATCCCATCCAACAAAACTAGTGGTGATCATACAATAGAAAAAGAAAGCAACAAATCAAAGAGGTGAGTCCCTCATCTCTATGTAATACAATGGTCCTCCCTGTATGAAGTATTGCTCACTCCAATTATTGGTTTCTTTGAATAGACTCTTCTTCTTATTGTGATCACATCCTCGAGCAAAACTATCAATCACCACATCCTTTCTGTACATATGAGTTTCCAGATATCGACAATGTTCAAGGAATCTGTCAAATTCTTTACATTATGGTAATGGGATAGGTACAGGTTCATTTTCCATCTCCTCTATATGAGTTTTAAGCCTTGCATTTTCCTCCATCACACAGGTTGTCTGAGCTTCTTTTGAATCTATGGCCAATCTAGCGTTCCTGAGTTGCTTTTCTAACTCTCTGACCTTTCCTTTGTACTTGTTGCTGGACACTTGAAATTTCACACACTCTAGGCATCTTTTTTATGCATCTTCAAGGGTTTTTTAAGGATAGAAAAATACAAGAAAAGGGGTTTGAATTGGGGTTTTCAAAAATTAAAACAGTAAGACACGTTTGTTTATCCTGGTTCGTTTGAACTCAAACTACTCCAGTCCATCCGCCAAGGTGATTTCGCCTCTCTTAAACGAGGTATGAATCCACTAATAAAAAACTTTGATTGCACAAACACAATGACTATCATAAATGTCTTCTTGAGACTAAACCACAACTTAGTTTCTCAAAGTATTACAAAATATAAATAAAAAATGTGTACAATGGTGTTTCTAGAAAAACGATATCATAACTGTGATTTAAACACAAGGTTAAAGCATAATGAATAGACAAGAGAGAGCTTGTGTAAAGTATATCATACACGCAAGTGTGTTTGATCACTTCTTCAAGAATCCTTTATATAGGCGAATCTTATAAGACATGAGAAGATGATTTTGGAAGGTTGATAAAAAGTTGTTAATGTACTTTTCAAAAATAAAGATCTTGTCTGATACCAGCCGTTACTTTTTGATTTGTAATGATTGAATTGTAACGCACCAGAACTTGCTTCTTTAGCTGCTGATCAGAATAAGAATCTTAACATTGAGACTTTAGATCATCAAAGTATTTACTTCATCAGAGTTTTAGCATGCAGCTTTGGTGCTTCAGAAGTTTTAGCATTTAGAACTTCTTTGGGCGTGATATTTCAATAGTTGTACATAAATTCTTATCAGATCTTCTTAGCGTAATTTTGTTCACCAACTTCTATGCTTCTTTATCATAACTTATCTTCATATTTAAATAAATTATCAGAGAGCATATTTGTTCTTTATGTATATATCATGTATTTGTTATCATCAAAACTATTACAAAGATGCAGAACCAAACTATGTTCTAGTAATCTCCCCCTTTTTGATGATGACAAAAACTTGTATATTTTTGTAAATCGCGTAAGAACATGAATAATTAGGGTCTCCCCCTAAGTTGAATACTCATATAAAGAAAACATAGATACTTCCCTGAAGGTGGAAGTTCTGATAAGTTCATTTGACAGAAGTTACTTTCAAGAGACTTTTCCCGTTTGCTTTCAAAAGATGAAACAGAGGTTATGATATTCAAAATGTTTGAGACTAAGTCTCGACACTGTCATTTTCACAATATATAACGCTCTCCCCCTTTTTGTCATAAATAAAAAAGAAATAAAAACACTTAAAGAGAAGAAAATGTATTATGCATTCAAAATAGATTAATACAGATAGAAGCAGATAAACAAAATTTTTTTAAACAAGAAACAATCATAGCAGAAACAAAAAAAAAAGATCATTACTAAGGTTGTGAATGAGGTGGAAGTCGTGTGAATAAGGCTTTCAATTGACTTCTGATCTGATTGTTTGATTTCTCATGCTTCCCTAGCATGCCCTTAATTTCTTTGTTCATTTCATCCTGTTTTTCCAGTATTTCCTTAACAACTACTTTCTCTTTCTTCAACCCTTCCAGAGTTTTCAACACAAGAGAGGAGGAAGTTGTTTCAATAGAAGAACCCACATTCTCAGAAGTCGCTGCAGCAGATTCTTTCTCATGAGATTCTTCAACTATCTTGCCTTTGTCTTTAAAAATGACTATAGGAAGAGGTTGAGGTTCAGGAGATGGTTTGTCACATTTTGATTCCTGTGAGGCTTCCCAAGAAGTGTTGTCTAGAAGAAGAAGGGGTTTTCTTATCCAATGACGTAGAACTTGAACCTTGAAAATTTTAGGTGATCGCAGAAGTTCTGTTGAGCAATTTCATAATTGAGTTACTTTAGCTTCAGAGATTCAGAATTAAACCATTTTCTGAACTGAGTCCAGAGAGAATCAGAATCAGCTCGTTTATGATTATCCACGCAAGCTTGCTTCAAAGATTTAACCATTCTTATATTTCTGTTTCAAAAACCATTAGAGATTTACCAACATCTGATTTGAATAATTTTGGTGTTGGTTTTGGAATGACTATTTTCTGAGAAGTTGTGACAAGATTGTCCCATGATTCTAGATCAATTATGGTTCTAAGGGGATCTTCTGAGTAGTCAGTGGGAGTGGGAGAGTCGGAAAGAATTATAGGAGAGTTAGGTGGTGTTGAATTATAGGGAGATGGAATATTTGGAAGGTAGAATTCTTGTGATGTTATGGTGGAGATTTTTGGTGGTTGAGATGAGTTGAGTAGGAAAGTGATGCATGGAATGGATGATGTGGTTTCAGAGGCATTATTTGGATATTTGGTTGGGGAGCTTCAAAAAATGGATCAAATTGATCAATATCAGAAAGAAATTATGCAAGTTATTGCTGAGTTTGAACAAATTAGGTAGAAGGTGAGTTAATCAGAGGATGATTAGTGGATATTAAGGTATCAATTTCTATGTCAAAGTCATCAATGGTTTGAGGTGAAGGATTTTCAACAGGTTTTGGAGATGAGGAGGTTTCAAATGTTGATAAAAAAAATTGATTCGATAACAAAAACAAAAGAGGGGTTACCTTTCTTTTTAGCAGATTTGGGAGTTTTCTGAGAATTTCCTTCTCCAACAACTTTCCTTTTTCTTGTCTTTCTGGTAGCAACTTGCAAAGGTTGTTGCCTCAGATCAAGGATATTTACATCTGGAATTGTTCCATCACTCTTGCATGCTTCCAAATATCTTAGGACAATTTCTGGAGATAAGTTTGCTTGAGTGAAGAGAGGAAAATCCTTCAGAGGTTATGGTGGTGATGACTTCCTTTGCAGTAAGTATGGGATCCTTCTTAATGGTTTCTATAGTCTTCATTTTCTTAAGGTTCTTGGCATTGAGAGGATTTCCAGCACATGCGTCCAGAACATTTGCTTGTTAAGCCTTACTCAAATGTTCTATCAGTTTGTTCTCTATTAGAATATTAGAGATAAGCCTTCCCAACGAAATCCAATCTCTTTTGGTTCTTTCTTCTTCCCTTGTTTCCTTGACGCTTCTCTTCAGATTAATAAAGAGAATATGAGGAAGGTGGAATTTGGATTTATTTGCGATGAAGTATAGTAGGTATTGTTGATCAATATTGATGTAGTCAGGAGAACTGTTTGGTTTTCTATGATTAATGCACTCGAGAATTATTCTAGACTAAATTTTGAGATAGTCTTTCAGATCTTTGATCTTGTTTGAGGGTTGTCCAGTGGAGAAGATTTATTTTGATACGATGGTTAGGTCATAACCTTTTCTACCATTTCACTACACCTTATGCCGCTTTCGTCGTGACCAATAAGATTTCCAATTAGATCCTCGATGATGGCGATCTTCTTTCCCATTACATAAGACGTTACCTGGTTATTTGATGCACTAGCATGAATCCGAAATTTTTTACCTAGTTTGGGGAAAACTGGACCGATTAGACAATCAAATTATTTTTTCCACCCTTGAAACTCAACATTAGGCATTAGGTCATACCCATTTTATTTTATGCTTTCAAAATCAACTATGAGTTCACAGAGAACTTCCAGAGAATCAACATGAGTGAGGAGAGTTCTTAAAGGTTCAACATACCTTTCTTTGTTTGTAGTAGAGGATGAACCAAGAATGTTGATTTTATAATCTTGATACATTTGTTGAAAAGAAGCCATTATTCACAGACTTAGGGTTTTGAGAGCACACAAACGGGAAAGGAACAAATACATAGAGAATAGGGTGAATGAGAGTGAAGGTCTGAAAGTGTTTATGAGAAAGTAAGGTATAAATAGCCAACGATGAGAAAACATGAGTTTTACTTTTAATAAAATAAACAAAATTATTAATTGCATTAATCATTTCTGAAAAAGAGGGATGGCGTGGAGATTTTGAATAGTTCCGATTTGACTTGTGCCTCAATGCACCAACTTAATTGTTTCAGCCCTTCAAATTTTGAACATGTGTTCATCCTTAGAGAGTGACTTAGCGTTTAGAGTTGACAAATGTTGATTTGGTGACCTGCTTCCTTCTATCTTAGAAATAAAGCATTTTTGGAAAATGTTCAAATCTTCTTAATAGTTTACGATACAATTTTTCTTCTCACTTATGAAGAACTATTGTTCAGAAGTTCACAAAAACAAATTAAAAAATTCTGAGGATTAAATATATCGAAACTACACTTTTATTATGGGTATAATTCCATACTGAGGTGTTTCAGAATGAACTTAAATCTATCTTTAGCAACGGGGTTTAGTGAAAATTTCCACCCATTGATGGTCCGTGTCAATAAATTTTAATAATGAATTCCCTTCTGAATACAGTCCTTAATGAAATGGTGTTTAATTTCTATATGTTTAGCCCTAGAATGTAAAATAGGATTTTTAGAAAGATAGATAGTAGAAGTATTATCGTGGAGAATAGGAATGTTACTCTCATAAATATGAAAATCTTCAAGTTGTCTTTTCATCCAGAGCATCTGAGTACTGCATCCAGCTGCAACTATATATTTAGCCTCAATAGTTGATAGTGCAATAGTGAATTTTCTTTTGTTGGACCATGTGGTTAAGTTATCCCCCGGAAGTTGGCAGCTTCCAGAAATACTTTTTCTTTCTATTCTATCTCTAGCAAAGTCGGCATCACAGTATCCTACTAATTTATATTCTCTGGATTTTGTATAATAAAGACCAAGATTAGTAGTACCTTTCGGATACTTGAAGATTCACTTAACTATTGTTAAGTGAGATTCTCTAGGATCTGATTGGAATCTGGCACAAAGACAAAAAATATATAGAATATCAGGTCTTAAAGTTGTTAAATATTAGAGAGAACCAATCATACATCTGTAGAGCTCCTATTCTACTTTCTTACTTACATATTCCCTTTCCAGAGTGCATGTAGGATGCATAGGAGTTTTGGATGGCTTACTTTCTGATAAATCAAATATCTCCAGAAGTTCTTTAACATACTTGCTTTGATGTATGTAGGTTCCTTATGGAGTTTGATTGGTTTGAATTCCCAGAAAGAACTTGAGTTCATCCATCAAGCTCATTTCAAATTCATCCTGCATAGTCTTAGCAAATTCTTCCCCCAATGAGGCTTTAGTAGATCCAAAAATTATATCATCTACGTAAATTTGACAAACTAGAATGTAATTTTTAAATGGTTTACAGAATAGAGTTGTGTCCACCTTCCCTCTGGTAAACTCATTTTCTAACAGAAAGTTACTTAGTCTTTCATACTAAGCTCTGGGAGCTTGTTTCAGACCATATAACGATTTCTTAAGTTTATAAACATATTCTAGATATTTTGTATTTTCAAAACCAAGGGTTTGGTGCACATAAACTTCTTCATCAATGTAACCATTTAAAAAAGCATGTTTGACATCCATATGATAAAGAGTGATGCCATTATTTATAGCAAATGAAATTAAGAGTTTGATAGATTCTAACCTGGCGACTGGAGCAAAGGTTTCTGTGTAGTCTATCCATTCTTGTTGACTATAACCTTGTGTAACTAGTTGTGCTTTATTTCTGACAAATTCTCCTTGTTCACTTAGCTTGTTTCTGAAGACCCATTTGGTTTCAATAATGTTGAAGCCTTTTGGTTTAGGAACTAGATCCCACACATGGTTTCTGGTAAATTGATTTAGTTCTGTAGCAGTAAAAATATGGAGACTAAGCCATTGGATTGACTTAACTCGCAAAAATCAAATAAAAATCGCCACCGCACTTTATTGTTTCCAAAGGAATGGGAAAAGAGCGAATAACCCAAAAAGAGGGGAGAGAATCTAAGTTCAGGGGTTGGTTATGCAAAGGGAAGGTATTAGCACCCTAAACATCTATGGTACTCCGTAGGAACTTCTTTGAAAATTTGTGTATTTTGGCTATAAATGTTGTATAAAAATAGATTGTGGAGATGGGAAAAGAAGTATATTTTACAATTTTTGTACCTGTCGCGGTTGCGAACCTGTAGTGCCTACATACCACCTTCCGTGCAATAGGGGATCAGGGTACTCTAGTACACCTTTAAAAATTAAAAAAAGTGTGTTGGTTAATTTTAAGAGACGAGACATCATCGTCTTATCCGAGTGGAAGGACATACTTACTACCCACGATTATGAGAAAGGAGAATTTGCATCATCTCAAAGTAGAGGATATAGCTTGGATTTTAAAATCAACAAAGCTTCACTCAACATCCAAGTGGAAAAATATCTTACTTCACTATGTATCATAGAAGTATAGTAGCTCGCATCACTACAAGGATTGACAAGAGTCTAATCTTTTGAAAATTTTTTGAGATAAAAAGCCAAAACGACTAAAAAATGGTTTGAATGAGATTAATTGACTTTTAGTTCTTCTCACAAAAATGTCAAAGTATTATTAAGTTGGTTAAAGTTTGATTAGGAAAACATTTTTTTGAAAATGCATGGGCCTAAGTACAAGTTTATTATGAAAGTGGTTCAAGTTTAGAAAACAAGAATAGTTTTGAAAAGGAGGGAGAAGATTTTGGAAATTAAAGAAGATGGGAGGAGATGAAGGGACTATCCTAACGCATAAGGTAAAAGTTAAGGAAAAGAACCACCTAACCAACAAGAAGCCAACACTTGACACAATGAGTCAATGTAGAATTCCCGTCCTTTAAATTGAAACCAAATAAGCAAAGACAATAAACCCCTTAAGAAAACCAAGCTTCAAACGCATTATGTCTTTACAAAAATTGGGCAGAGTAGTGGTTGTATACAAATGAATTCCCAATCACAAACAAAGCACATAATTCAAATAACACGCATACAAAGAAAACAAGAAACCCAATTTCTCGTGGTAAACCCCAAGAACTCCAGACAAAATAGCAAAAGAAGTCACCAAGGTTTCAAGGTAGTCAAGGTCTCTAATCCTAAGTCCAAGAAGTCCATAACTCCATCATGCCAAGGATAGTAACCAAATAGTGAAAGTAACCTTAAGGATTTTTATTGTTCATGTTGGTTATTAGATATCTTCAAAAAGAAAATGAAAGCTCAAGTGAGCAAAATAAAAATGACATAAAGATAAATGCTCAAGTGAGCAAAGATGAAAATAACATGAAATGAAAATGCTAAAATAAATGGTGCGTAAGAGTAAAGGCGTAAAGTAAAAGCATAAAAATAAAAAGTCAATTGTTAATAAGTTAGAAATTAGAGGTTACTTGAATGACCATCTTGAATCTTGAATTTGAAATCCAGTAGAAGATTGATAAAACTGAAGCCTCTTAATAACACGTTTCATTTGCTTTTTGTCAAGTATATCATTCATTTCAAATTCTCAAAGCAACAATAAATGATCAACGATGTTTAAATGATTCACTTAATCCAAAATTTATGAAGATTCATTAGAGGATTGATAAGACCAAAGCCTCCTAACAATGAATCTCAAGGTTATTGGATCAAAAGTTTCAAATTAAACATACTTGGGCTTGCAAATATAGGTTTGGGTCACAAATGATCATTTCTCAAATCGGGACAAAATTTAGGGCTATGTTAAGCAATCGTAAGTGGACTTATATAGAAATTGCACCTATTGTAAGGCCGGTAAATAGCAATCTATGTGCCATATGTTTAGAGAGATGATATGTAGATCATCCTCTAACAACATGTAACACAAAAGAGAAGGGGATATGATGAAGAGGGAGGGGATACATTTGAATAAAAAAATTAAGCAAACTAATATTAAAATCATCCATCCATTTTAGTGGAGTTAAACTCAACACTCAAGATCCAATGATGTTAACGAAGTTCACGATCAACAAACACATAGCCAAAATATATTTAAAAAAATAAATTGTATTTAAAGAATAAGAAAAAAATAAAAAAAAGATTTTAAATTGTTTTTTAAAAGGAAGATAAAAGGCAAAATGTCAAACCATATTCAAAGTATCAAATAAAAAATTAAAGAGTCCATAGAAAAGTAAGAAATGATCTCAAATATTTTTATAAAAAATTTGGTAATTTTTTAAAACAAAAAAGTTTTTTTAAACTAATTAAAACCACTCAAATAAGTAAAAAAATATCAAAAATAGTAGAAGTCAAGATAAAACTCTAGAAAAATATCATAAAGTCAGAAATGAGTAAAATGATTTTTATAAAAAATTTTAGAATTTAAAAATATCAAAAAGAATTTTTAAATAATTAGAAACAAGTAAAAATAAAGGAAAAATTATATAAAAAATCAAATCTGAAAATAAAATCATGAAAAATTGAAAACTAGAAAGATAACATTTGAAATCATTTTTGTGATTTTTTCATAATTTTTTAGTCAAAAATGAAGTTTCTATGATTTTTTGAAGTTTAAATCAATTAAAGTAAAAATCAGAAAATAAAAATAATAAACCAAAAAATATGGGCCATCTGATCATTGTTAAAACGCGTTAGTAAACAGATCCAGTGAATTTGGCGCATTGTTCATGTCATGGACTTTATTGGATTTCACACTGAATCAATCTTTATTAAATAAAAACAACTTAAAGTATGGCACATTGGATAAAGTCTGACTCACTAAAGTAATCTGATCCAAGGGCTCCTCAGACACGTGCATGGTAAGGCAACCACACTACATCTATTTCAAAAAAATAGCGTGGCACACCATCATTGGTTGAAGCACGACATGTAGGTCGTCTTCAACCTCCAGACGCCCTAGATTGGGGTTCCTCAAACTGTAAAATTAGAGGACCAGACCGGTACCATTAGATTCGTCTCTTAAAGACGATTATAATGGTACCCTCGCGCCAAATTTATATAAACAGTGCAAGGCTGATTTTGAAGAAAACCATAAAAAATAGCGAGCACGAAAATCCCAACTATCTCTCTCAATTCTCAATGAAAATGCAAACCGTAAGAAGTGTGAGAATCAGAAGGATGAATAGAGTAGAATAGGGCTTTATTTGGTTCAATTTGATTGAGAATTCTACCTGAATGAAGTAGCTGAAATTTTTTCTGAAATAGGACTTGGTTAGCATGATTTAGGAAACTTCAAGGCTTGATTCTTCTTCTGTCAGCTTCAGGGAAGTTCATTGATGAAGGATGAATGAAGAAATTGGATTGAAAAGTGGAGAAAATAGGAATTCAAAAACTCAGAAAAGTCAGTTATGAAAGGATTTTGGCAGGGTAATTTTGGATGTTCAAGCTTGAGAAAATGAGATGAGTGAGGTCCTCTATTTATATGGAAGCGAATGGTGCAAAGAAATCATATAAAATTTTAAGTTTGGAGAGAAATTAGATCAAGCTCGAAAATAAAAAACGTGTGACCTCATGTGCATCAAAACTCAATCAATTCTCGCATTTTGATCCTTAATTCAACTTTGGGAACTTTGTTAAACATGTTTAAACCAAAAACGCGTGCTAAAATGGTGTTTAGAAGCCATATTATGAATTTCATATTTTGACTTTGGAGAAAACTTCAGTTTCAAGGTACCATCTTTGAATCCATGGTGTTCACAACTCAAGGGGTCTTAGGGCATGATTCTTGAAACAATTGAAAGATAAGTTCACAAACTTTACAATGTGCAAAGAGTGAGATCAAATGGATACTTAAGCTAAAAGTTGTGATGAGTCAAAGTTGAGAAAAAGATGCTAACTTTTTGTAATTAAAAAAATTCTAAGTTTTTCTTCAAAAGTGACCTATAATGTTTTGAGTGAAAACAAGGCCTTCCTCCAAAATTGAGCTTTGATAATTGATGCTAGCTTGAAGTGGACATCTGAAAGAGCATTGTGCAACTTGAATCACTCAAAAATACCAAGTATTGAAAATTTTATGGCCTTGTAAAATTTGTGAAAATTCATTAGGTAACCTATAATATTTTGGGTTCTTAGGGCATCTTCCACTCATTTTCAAGCTTTACTCATAAATGAGGAGTTAAAGTTCACATCCTCAAGATCATTATGGTAAAAGAATGGGCTCAAGGAGATAAAAATTGACCAAGTTATGATTTTTTGAAGTCACATAAGGGAATTTGATGGCCTATTTAAGGGACTTATAATCTTTCTTCATCATTGCGCATCTTCCACACAAAATTTTCTTGAAACTCTTGAAGTGATTAGTTAATAACCCTAAAGCACCAAAATAACTCGGAAACCCCTTTCAATTTTAACAATCTTACTTGCACAATAACTTTTTCCATGTGAATATAAGTTTTTTTTATGACAATAAGAACCCATAGCAACAATAACCACTTCCAAATATTAAGGATTGAGATAATTATGCACTTGTGGTAAAGGAATCAAGGTCTTGTCCAGTTAGGTCAAAATTCTTGAATCAATTCTTGCATCTTTTGATTTTCTTTGACAAATTGAGGCATGATGAATTATAGGAGACCGTGTCATGATATTACTTCAAAGTATCTTCAATGATGAAGCTTGAATGACAATAAAATTTTGTTGGAGAAGGCATGGAAATAAACTCATGAACCTATGAATCAACCTGATGAAATGTATTGTTCCCTTACCTATAATATCATCAATTAGAGCAAACATCCATTGCATTTATTAGTTAAAAGTTAATCAACATAAAACATAGATGATCACAATATAAAAATCAAGGTGCTTGGTGATTCTTCATGAGCAAACATAGAGTTAGGGAGAAGAGCCAAACCCTAATGTGATTTTGTTGTGATTGAGTTGATATGAGATGATAGAGGAATCTTAGGGGGGAAATGTAAGTATGAGAGTGCTCCTAAGAGGGGGGGGGGGGTGAATTAGGTACTTTAAAAGATTTTCTATTTTAGTGAGATGGATATTATTTTTCTGGTTTAGTCAATGACTTTACCAATGTGTTTCTTTCTTTTCTGGTTTATGACTAGTGATGAAAGCGGTAAATGCGGAAAAGTAAATAACACAAAGATGTATCCTGGTTCCCCTCACAGTCCGAGAGTACTCCAGTCCCCTTTCAACATGAAAGAGATTTCCTTATTGTTAGATCTCTAGACAAGACACCCTAGTCCTTCTATACAATACTCTAACCAATAAAACCACCAAGAACAATCCTCTTGGACCAAGAACAATCCTCTTGGATTTTCACTAAGTTACCTATGAGAACAATCCTCTCAATGTAACTACACTTGTATCCAAAAACTTGGAAAGACAAGATTTCAACAAAAACACTTAAACTTAATTCCAACAATCTTGGAAAATAAGTAAGTAAATATCAATTTGTGAGTTTGAGTGAGTAGAGTAATATTGATCACTTAGAGTGATTTGACAATGTATAATCTTCTTATTTCCATAATAATATTGTACAAAGACTCAAGATATGTTTGCTCAAAGTTTTCTGTTTGTTAATGTATGAAAATGTGTAGAAAACTTATGCATGAAAATGAAGAATGCTTAAGTTTGTATTTTGAAAGTTCAGAAATAATTTTTGAAAGAAGGTGTTAGATCTGGATTTGAAATTGAATATTTATATGTTCATAACACCCTTTTGAAACATCATGATGATCTGGAAATGTATCATGAACAAATTCCAAGTTTGAATGAAAATATGTAATGAAAATGCATGATTAAAAGGCATGAACAAAGCTGTTATTTTTCAAATTCGTGCAGTATGCAATCGATTGCACCCTTGGTGTAAATCGATTGCACAAGGTTTTTAACAGCTATTTTTTCAAAATCTTTAAGAGTGCAATCGATTGCATTAACAATGTAATCGATTGCATGCAAAGTCAGTAGCAAAAATTAACTGAGTGCAATCGATTGCACTAACAATGTAATCGATTGCATGCAAAGTCAGTAGAAAACATTTTGAAAAATTTAAGTATGCAATCGATTGCATAGGCAATGTAAATCGATTGCACAAAGAAACAGAAGCAAAAGATCTGAAATTTTGAAGTGTGCAATTGATTGTACTAAGATGTAAATCGATTGCATGCAGAAGAAAAATGAAAATTTATATTTGAAAAGCTTGAGTAATGATTATTAAACATTTCATTTTCATTTTTGAGCATCTATATATTAAGATCAAAGTAGATAATATTATTATACGTTTAAAGTTGTTGAGAGCTTTGAATGAAGATATTATCCATAGATGCTTAGATGCTTGATCAAAATCTTTGCCTTCTTTGTTAGCCATGGTTTGTCTTCATCAAAACAAAAGCTTATTTGTGAAGCTTGATTTTACATTCTCCCCCTTTTTGATGATGACAAACAATCTTTCTTTATGCGATGTACTTTCCGGAAGAGCTTCTCCCCCTAAGATGCAAAACTCCCCCTTTGTAGGAGAGGGTTGGAATCCTTTGAAATTCTTCATCTTGAGTGGAGAGTACCTTGAAAGTTAAGACACAGGAAAATACAAGCATAAAGTACAACATCCTTCTCCCCCTTTGACATTATCAAAAAGAAGGGAAAGATGCATAAAAATGACAAAATACATATAATAATATTGAAAGCTTAACCATGGCCATATTGCTTCATGATACTATTTCTCATCCTTTGATAAATGCACATAGTAGTTATCTTTATCAAAACATGATGTTGAATCCTTTGTCACAAAGTTGACTTGTACTTAGAAGTTTTCTTTTGTTCTTCAACATGAAGTACATCTTCAATGGATATGAAAGGTAGTGTATGTCTCTCGTCATATGTTTTGAACAACCACTATCAAGATACCAAATATTGCATGTGGTCTTCAAGCATACCTACAAAACAAATTAAGTTTGATTTGGTACCCAATGTGCTTTGGGTCCATCATAGTTAGTTCCTTTCTTAACCCACACATAATGCCCACTTGCTACACTAAAGTTTCTAACATAGCAAGCATTAGGTGTATGGCCAACCATACCACAATAAAAACAAGTAGGTTCACAGTTACTTCTATATCTAGAAGGGTAAGATTTCTTCTTAGGAAATGTTTTCTTTTTAGCATAGTGATGAACTATTTTAGGTTTGTTCACTTTATCTTTGGATGATTGATCATTAGCCTTAACAAAGATAGTTTTGTTAGAACTTGGTTTTGAAAACTTTGAATATCCAAGTCCACTTTTATCATTGGAGTATCTTTGTTGGCTAAGAACACCTTCCAATCTAATTTGGCCTTTTTCATATATTTCAATGACTCTTTTTAATTGGAAAATTTGGAAAGAGAGTGAATCACAATTTTTGCATACAAAATTTTGTTTTTGTTCATCACTTGATTTTTGTTTTTCTTCTTTGAAATCTTTTTCCATAGAATCATATTTTTCTTCTAAGGATGAAATTTGTTTCTTTTGTGATGAAATAGTTTTATACAGAATTTTGCATTCATTCAATAGTTCATTTATAGCACCTTGTGCATCACTATAAAAAGAAGAAAATTCATTACTAACCTCATTGTCTTCATCATCAGAATGGTGTGAGGCCATCAATGCAAGATTAGCACGTTGATTATTTTCGGAATCGGAAGATGAACTTTCCCATGCTATATATGCTTTCTTTGACTTATTATCTTTATTTCTCTTGAAATATTTCTTCTTCTTTTCAAGTGTAGGACATTCACTTTTAACATGTCCCTTTTCTCCACATTCAAAGCATATAACCTTCCTTGTTGGTGCTTCCATTTTTATTTCTTTCCGTAGAACCTTTTCAATCTTCTTAATAAGATCATCATCTTCACTACTAGTGGATTCATCCTCTTGATTTCTATCATCATTTTTTATCCTTGTATTTAGAGCCATGTCTTTTGAATCTTTTACTTGGATTTCATGCTTTTCAAGTCTTGCAAGTTCCGTGTCATATTCTTGAAGTTTTTCGAATAAAGTGGCAGAAGTCATTGTGGATAAATTCTTCTTCTCAAATATTGCTGTCACTTTTGGTTTCCATTCCCTGGATAAAGATCTAAGCACTTTAAGATTAAGTTCATCATTAGTTAAAGTCTTACCGAGTGCTTTCAAATGATTTATCAAGTGTACAAATCTTTTCTGCAAGTCGAGGATTGATTCTCAGGGCTGCATTCTGAATATTTCATATTCTTGACTCAAAGTATTTAATCTTGATCTTTTAACTTCAGCGGTCCCTTCATGCGTTTCTACCAAGGTATCCCATATTTCCTTTGCTGTTTTGCATGCCGAGACACAGAAGAATTCATCCATACTAAGTGCACCTTGAAGAAGGTTTATTGCCTTTTTGTCATAGAGAACTTTCTTCTTATCATCATCGTCCCATGCAGTTTTAGGCTTTGATGAGCCAACACCCTTGATTACCGTTATAGGGATAAATGGACCATTTTCGATGGCATCCCATATTTCTTCTCCTTGTGCTTCTAGATGTGCCTTCATGTGTATTTTCCAGAAGTCAAAATATTCACCACAAAATAGAGGAGGCTTGTTGTTACTACCACCATCTCTGAAAACGGGATTATGATTTGCGGAAGCCATTCTGGATCTTTTAGAAGCAGGTTACCTATAACCTGCTCTGATACCAATTGTAAGTATGATAGTGCGCCTAAGAGGGGGGGGGGGGGGTGAATTAGGTACTTTAAAAGTTTTTTTGTTTTAGTGAGATGGATATTATTTTTCTGGTTTAGTGCATGAGTTTACCAATGTGTTTCTTTCTTTTCTGGTTTATGACTAGTGATGAAAGCGGTAAATGCGGAAAAGTAAAGAACACAAATATGTATCATGGTTCCCCTCACAGTCTGAGAGTACTCTAGTCCCCTTTCAACATGAAAGAGATTTCCTTATTGTTAGATCTCTAGACAAGACACCCTAGTCCTTCTATACAATACTCTAACCAATAAAACCACCAAGAACAATCCTCTTGGACCAAGAACAATCCTCTTGGATTTTCACTAAGTTACCTATGAGAACAATCCTCTCAATGTAACTACACTTGTATCCAATAACTTGGAAAGACAAGATTTCAACAAAAACACTTAAACTTAATTCCAACAATCCTGGAAAATAAGTAAGTAAATATCAATTTGTGAGTTTGAGTGAGTAGAGTAATATTGATCACTTAGAGTGATTTGACAATGTATAATCTTCTTCTTTCTATAATAATATTGTACAAATACTCAAGATATATTTGCTCAAAGTTTTCTGTTTGTTAATGTATGAAAATGTGCATAAAACTTATGCATGAAAATGAAGAATGCTTGAGTTTGTATTTTGAAAGTTCAGAAAATATTTCTGAAAGAAGGTGTTAGATCTGGATTTTAAATTGAATATTTATATGTTCATAACACCCTTTTGAAACATTATGAAGATCTGGAAATGTATCATGAACAAATGTCAAGTTTGAGTGAAAAGATGTAATGAAAATGCATGATCAAAAGGCATGAACAAAGCTGTTATTTTTCAAATTCGTGCAGTATGCAATCGATTCCACCCTTGGTGTAAATCGATTGCACAAGGTTTTTAATAGCTATTTTTTTCAAAATCTTTAAGAGTGCAATCGATTGCATTAACAATGTAATCGATTGCATGCAAAGTCAGTAGCAAAAATCAACTGAGTGCAATGAATTGCACTAACAATGTAATCTATTGCATGCAAAGTCAGTAGCAAACATTTTGAAAAATTTAAGTATGCAATCAATTGCATAGGAAATGTAAATCGATTGCACAAAGAAACAGAAGCAAAAGATCTGAAATTTTGAAGTGTGCAATCGATTGCATGCAGAAGAAAAATGAAATTTTATCTTTGAAAAGCTTGAGTAATGATTCTTAAACAGTTCTTTTTCATTTTTGAGCATCTATATCTTAAGATCAAAGTAGATAATATTATTATACCTTTAAAGTCGTTGAGAAATTTGAATGAAGATATTATCCTTAGATGCTTACATGCTTGATCAAAATCTTTGCCTTCTTTGTTAGCCATGGTTTGTCTTCATCAAAACAAAAGCTTATTTGGGAAGCTTGATTTTACAGGAAAATTGGGGTACAACAGTTGCCTTTATTTAAGTGTCTTCTATCCGGAGATACGAAGGTTAAAATCTTCATGTCGACACGATTGGAGATACTTAAATATAAAACAAACCGTGTTTTTGGCACTAAGATGCCATGAAATGCATATGATTGTGCATGCAAACAAATAAATCCAAAGGTGATAAAGGACACTACTGGGGATGTGGGAAATAAAAAAATGATCAAAGGAAAGTCCGACCAGGAAAATAAATCATTGATGGACTGAAGACTCAACTCTATTGGGGTGTAGCATATGGAGGAGATAAAGCAACATCAACTCAAACATTGAGAAGAGAAAAAAAGGATAATAGTGATTGACAGATAACTGCAAACTATCCACTCACTGAGAAGATAGCAAAAAAGGTAATGTCAACTCACATGGGGAAAAAAGTGGTAGGATAATACCAGCAAACATCAATATTAGGGTAAGTCACAAATGACCAGCATAACTACTTACGACTGGAAACATACGAACTCTTCTAAGCAAAGTGAGTCTCAACGATGAACTATCTCACAAAATGATGAGATTACCATCCTCCAGAGTATAAATCTCAATAACGAACTATCTCCCATAATGACGAGACTACAATTCATCGGAGTAACAATCTCAACAATGAACTATCTCCCATAATGACGAGACTACCATCCATTGGAGTAAAAAATATCAACAACGAACTATCTCCCATAATGACTAGACTACCATCCATCGAAGCAACAAATGTCAATAAAAAACTATCTCCCATAATGATGAGACTACCATTCATCGGAGTAACAAATCTCAACGATGAACTATCTCCCATAATGACGATACTACCATCCATTGGAGTACAAAAACTCAACAACGATCTATCTCCCATAATGACGAGACTACCATCCATCGGAGTAATAAATATCTACAACAAACTATCTCCCATAATAACGAGATTACCATCCATTGGAGTACAAATCTGAATATTCTATAGGAACTAACAGACTTACTAGAGAAGTGCCAATATATTCCTGTTGAGGAGGTAAAGACTTCTCGTGCAAAATAAATGCATATTCTCAAATCAGGGCTCAAAGCCTGCAGAAATCAGAATAATAATATTTCCAGGAACCACTGATTCAAACCAGAAATAAACCAGAACGAAACAGTCAACCAAGATAGCACCTGATGAGAAATAAACTCAAAAGGGAAACACATATCTAACCAGACAGTGAGCTGAATAGGAAGGCTGAAGCAAAATTCTTCCACGAGGGATAAATCAGTGGGGAAATTGAAAGAATATACACTTTCTTCTTAAGGTTAACACTCTATTGGAGAGAGGGTAACATGATTCTACAAATAGGGTAATATGCCAACAAAAAAAAATAATGAATGCAAAAGAGCAATGAATTGTAATTCAGCTATGTAGGATGTATGTATGAATGTTATCATGTATATGCTGACAAAACCAACATACAACACTGGGAATAATTAGGAAAAACGAGCTTGGGTAAAGTCAAAACTCGGCTAAATCTTATCCAAGATGAAGATTTTCACATGAAAGTAAGCAACAACTGAGGAAACAAATTCCTATTTCATGGCTTAACTTTACTGGGAAGAAGCATAATCCACCAAAAATAACCAGGTTAAAACAGTACAGATACAGGGATATAACATCCTCCTCCAGGCTTCCCTGGGGATGTCACACAGACTTGAATGGGGAAAAAATTCTTCAACGTCTGTACTTCCACAGGGGATTACAATATTGACTTTATTAGGGAAGATGAAAACCATGTCGTCGAGATACCAACTGGGGATCCCGTGCTGGCCTCATCGAGGAGAACAATACCACGTCGTCGAGAGGATCCAAAAATACATTCTTCAATACCAAGAGTGGTGATTACACAAACTTCCTTGGGGAGAAATCATGAAACCACATGGGGATAACCATTTTCAGAGAGAAACATTTTTCTTAGCTTTGCTTGGGGATCTAAGAAGTTAAACAATATAGCAAGAAATCAAAATTATGGGGATTTTAAATCAAACCCAATGCTTGGCGAGAGAAAATCCAAAAAGTTGACAACTTTTTCAACACTTCTTAGAACATACACTGCCCTTGTCTAATTGCCAAATAACAACAATAATGTCAAAACTGCAAAAGGGCGATATTTTTCAAATGAAACCACCTCAGCACACAAAGAGAAAAGATACTTTCGTCATATGAGCGAAGACCTTACTGGGGGTTCTAGGATAGAGGCTTCAACCCATGTAGATCCAAAATTAAAATAATCAACCTGGAGGAAAATTGAACCAAGACCTGACTAGGGAAAAATGGGATCACAAACCTAACACCGCACCATACATCAATTGGCATCGTCTCCAACTAATTGAGATTCCATAAGAAGATCAAATGCATATCAGCGAAAGCGACCTGCGAGAACTTTCTTGGGGAATATACATTTCCAAAATTTTGGAGTTCGTCCATCCTTGGAATCCCTATTTTTGTTTTCCTTGAATCACAAAACTAAAGTAAAAGGTAATTTGTAAATTCTTTTCAAAATGTTTTTTGTTATTTAATATTTTTGTTTTGAAAATTACTATCAATGATAAATGGAGTATTTGTAAGCAAAATAAAATAATAATTGCAATTTTTTTGGATAAAAGCTAAAACTTTATTAATAGAATGGTAGTCTGCGAATGGCGAGACTCCAGAGATGATTACAAAGTTTGTAAAATGGTAATATATTGGAAAACATACATTGAAATACAATGACCACTATTCTCCCTAACAACTCAGAATTCATGAGCAATGACTTCTATTGAAGTGTGGTGAGAATTTAAGAATATTGTTGCTTCTGTAGTTGTTTAGTTATTGGCTTGCATTTTTGGTAAATCCCAAGTGTATGTGTGAATGTCATGACTGATGTCATAACATTCTAGTTTAGTTTGTACTGATTCATTAGGTACCTTTGCAGAAAAATATTGTCATACAGGTACTGATGTTTATGAGTGTGTATCTGAGCATTTTGCAAAATGATCACATTTACCAAAATCAGTAAACAGGAATTCAGATGTCATAACAAATGTTAAGACATCCTGTTCTGAACTAACAAGTTTGCAGTTTGGTTAATTCTGAGTTTTTTCAGGAAAATGACTCAGTCTTTCCAGAACAGAATCCTGCGTTTTCTTTGGGTTAACCTAGCTCAACCCTAACCTGGTTGATAAAGTCCTGTGACCTAGTCTTAAGGTCAAACAGAATTAACCCTAGCTTTTTGTGGAAACCCTAACTGAAGTTGCAGCTGCTATATATTAAACAGGGCTGCTGTTTTGAATGTAATCCCTTTTTGGACAGAAGATCATTTGTAAGCTGTATAGTTTTAACTATTGTAATCCAAGCAATTATCATTGTGATAAGTGACTTGGAATAGGTTTTTAATTGTAAGGGTTGTGTAGCACTCAAAGCTTTGAAGCAAGAGTGTTTGTATGTCTCTTGACTAAAGCTGTGAAGCAGAGTCAAGTTAGGTGTGTGTATCACTCAAAGCTGTGAAGCAAGAGTGGTTGTGTTGCTTGATTAAAAAGCTGTGAAGTTTAATCAAGTGTATGTTTTTGAAGAGTGTCTTCATCAATTCATTAGTCAAATTGTTTTATGTATCACTGCTATGATTGAGGGGGAGTGAGTAGGAACTCAGGTTTAAGTTATACTTAGATTGAAGTTGCATTGGGTAAGTCTTAAGTGAAGGAGATAAACTGGTTGGTTTATTCCTGAATTAACATCTCTTATAGTGGAATTCCTCCCTGGCTTGGTAGCCCCCAGAGTAGGTGTTGTTGCACACTGAACTGGGTAAACAATTGACTGTGTTCTTTACTGTTTTTGTATTTACTGTCTTATAGAAAGTCAGATACGGTGTCATAACATTGAACGTGACATTGAGTATCTGCAGCCAGAATTTCAATTGGCATCAGAGCAGGCACCCTGCCTGTATTACTGGGTGAGATCTAGGGATATCACTTTCTGGCACTATGGACAAAGAAGGAGTTTTTGGAAATAGACCACCCATTCTGGATGGAACTAATTATGACTACTGGAAACCTCGTATGATTGCCTTCTTAAAATCTCTGGACAAAAAGGCTTGGAGAGCTGCTGACAAAGGATGGAACCATCCCACCATAACTGAGAAAGATGGAACAATCAGTCTGAAGCCTGAGGAAGATTGGAGTAAAGAAGAAGATGAGTTAGCCCTGGGAAATTCCAAAGCTTTAAATTCCTTGTTCAATGGAATTGATAGAAACATTTTCAGACTAGTACATCAATATGAACTGGCCAAGGAAGTTTGGGACACTCTCAAAACTACTCATGAGGGAACCTCCAAAGTAAAAATGTCAAGGCTTCAGATGTTGACTACCAAGTTTGAGAATCTAAAAATGATGGAAGATGAAACCATTCATGAGTTTCACATGAACATCTTGGAGATTGCCAACACCTCGGGAGCACTGGGAGAAAAGATGTCAGAAGAAAAACTGGTGAGAAAGATTCTCAGATCCTTGCCTAAAAGATTTGCAATGAAGGTAACTGCCATAGAAGAAGCCCAGGACATCAGCAAGTTGAAAGTGGATGAACTTATTGGGTCTCTTCAGACTTATGAGATGGGGATCACTGAAAATGGTGACAAGAAGAACAAGAGCATAGCACTTGTATCCAACACTGATGTTGTCAACAAGGAGGATGAAGAAGAAAATATTTCAGAAGCTATAGCCATGCTTGGAAGACAGTTCAACAAACTCATCAAAAGAATAGATCCAAAGTCAAGGTCTAATGTTCATAACATTCCCTCTGACATTGACAGTTCCAGCAGAAGACCAAGGTCAGAAGAGAAGGGAAACCAAGGCAGAGGAATTCAATGCCATGGTTGTGAAGGATATGGGCATATTCGAGCTGAATGTCCAACCTTTCTTAAGAAACAAAAGAAAGGAATGACTGTTACTTGGTCTGACTATGATTCAGAAAGTAATTCTGAAGAAGAATCTGCCAAACTAGTTACTGCTCTAACTGGTGTTTGTACCTCTGAAAGTGACACTAGTGATGAAGAGGTGACATTTGAAGAACTGGCTGATACTTACAAGAAATTGTGTATCAGAAGTACTGAAGTCTGTGTGCAGAATGGGAAACAATCAAAACTCATCATAAAGCTGGAGGCTGAGAAAAGGGCAAACCTTGAAACTATAAGTCATCTAGAAGGGGAAGTTAAATTGCTGAACTCACAACTGAATCAAATGACAAAATCTGTCAAGATGCTGACTAATGGATCAGACAAATTGGAAGAGATCCTTCAGGTTGGACAAAATGTGGGAAATAAATCTGGACTAGGATTTGTGGAAGCTAAGAAATCTGGTGCAGACAAGAAGATCAGGCCTGTTAAACAATTGTCAAAGCTGATGTCTCAACACAACTCTCAACATCAGGAACAGAGACATATGAAGAAAAGGTACCAAAGATGGAGATGTCATCATTGTGGGAGATATGGCCACATAAAACCTTTCTGCTTCAGATTGCATGGATACCTCAATCAGAACACAGGTGTCAAACCTAAGTCCAAAAAGGTACCACATGCTCCTAAATGGAAGAAAAAGGCTACTGCCCTGATAGCCCACACTTCCCTGAGGGTCTCTGCAAAGGAAGACTGGTACTTTGACAGTGGGTGTTCCAGACACATGACTGGAATCAAGAACCTCCTCAATAATGTTAAACCTCACACCACCAGTTTTGTGACCTTTGGAGATGGTGCTAAAGGTGAAATCAAAGGAGTTGGTAATCTGGACTGCCCTGGAGTTCCAAGTCTGAATGAAGTACTGCTGGTAAAAGGACTGACTGCTAATCTCATTAGTATCAGTCAACTGTGTGATCTAGGATTCAAGGTCAATTTCTCAAAATCTGAATGTCTTGTAATCAATGAAAAACAAGAAATTGCAATGAAAGGAGTCAGATCCAAAGATAACTGTTACCTGTGGTAGCCTGAGAACACTAATAACTCCACTATGTGTCCAATTACCAAAGAAGAAAAAGAGATGAACCTGTGGCACCATAAGCTTGGTCATCTTCATCTAAGAAGAATGAAAAGAGCTATCTCTATGGAAGCAGTCAGAAGGACTCCAAAACTACAGACTGATAAAAGAAGGGTTTGTGGTGAACTTAAAATTGAAAGGCTTGGTAAAAAGAAACATGTCTATGATGTGGTGAATAAACTTGAAGAAGGATGTGTTGTCAGAACCAGAAGTAATCATGACAAGGATGTTGGAAACAACAAGTCTAATAAATTATGTTTCCCTGAAGAAATGAGTCGTGAAGTCTCTTCTCCTATAACTCTCCATCAAAATGGAGTGGAAAAAAAGAAAATCATTCAAGAATCAACCAGAACTATGATTCATGTCAAAAGAATGCCTTCTCAACTCTGTGCTGAAATGGTTGCAGCTAGGAATAACTGTTCTCAAAATATCTGGACAAAATAGATGCTCACTGAGTATAATGTCTCACAAGATGTTGTGACATTACATTGTGACAATCTGAATACAATCAATATTTCCATGAACCCTATTCAGCATAGCAGGACCAAGCACATTGGCTTTGTAGAGAAGAAGTCAATTAAACTGGAACATGGTATCATTAAGCTTCAGCTGGCTGATTCTTCTACCAAGGCTCTTGTTGGAAATAAACTTGAAAACTTGAGGGGCAGGTTGGGTATTTGCCAACATGAGAAATTATAGCAATTAATTTTGCTTAAAACAAGGGTTGAAGGAGTTAATTTTGTTTCTATTTTTAGTGGGTTAATCATATGTTTTCCAAATTCTTTCAAAATACTTAAGAAGTTGAAAAGACTCTCTTTTGCCTCCTACCTCTCTCGTCTTTGCAACCTGTTCCCTTCTCTCAATCAAAATTTTCTCTCAAATTGCTACTGGTGCTCTAAGTCAATCAAAATGTCTCAGACATCATCTTCAACCAAGGCGACTTCATCATCCTCATCATCTTCATCATCTGACCAAGACTCTAGAGCAATCACCACATGCATAGAATCTGAAGTTCTTGAGGTCACTCCTCTCAGAGAGATGGCAACTGACCCCGCCAAAGTCAAAAAGCTGAGAACTAGACATGCAGGAAGAGCTCAAGCTGCAGCCTCTGGTAATCCTTCTCATCCTTCTTCTTTTGTACCAAATAGAGAAGGATCAGTTCAAGTTCATCAAGCTATTGCTAGGCTTGTTACTAGTATACTAAGCGAAAACCAGCCTGTACCGGGGATTTCTGTTCCTTTAAATCAATCAGGAAGCCCAAATGTGGACGTCTCTGAGAATGTAGATGTCTCTGAGAATGTTGTGACACAAAATGACAACATTCATAACTCTTCAGAAAAGACTGTTGATCCACCTATCATTGATGTGGATGAGCATTACTCAGATAATGATCTGATTGCCAATGTAAACCCTAACATAGCTAGGAGATTGATGAAAAGAAAGGGTAATTAGAATGATGCAAAATGTGTGTCCAAAGATAAACCTGCTGTTAAGAAATCCAAGGCTGAAGGCATGGCTGGGGTAGAATCTGTGAAAACTATTCAGTCCAAAGGGAAGGTGAAAGCCCAGGTGCATACTGCTAGACAACCAATTTCAAAGAAGAGAAAAGAACCTGAATCTTCTGATTCTGATGAGGAATCAGAGTTTGAGATTGATGCTGAAGAAATTCCTATCAGAAGGAAGCTCCCCTCCAGCAAAATTGCTAGAGTTCCTGAAGTCCCAACAGACAACATCTCTTTTCATCATCCTGACAATGCAAACAGATGGAAGTATGTTTGCTTAAAGAGAATAGCTTTAGAAAGAGAACTCAACAATGATGCCATGGAGTGCAAAGACATCATGGACCTGATCAAGAATGCTGGACTGATGAAGACAGTGATAAAATTTAACAAGTGTTATGAAAATCTGGTCAAGGAGTTCATAGTTAACTTGTCTAATGATTGTGCTGATGGAAGGTCAGCTGACTTTGAAATTGTTTTTGTTAGAGGAAGAAGGGTTAATTTCTCTCCATCAGAAATTAACAAATTTCTTGGAAGAACAAATGAGGATTGTCCTGACCTGGAAGTCACTGACAATGAAGTTTGTCAAACCATCACAGCAAGGCAAGTGAAGTGCTGGCCCTTGAAAGGCAAGCTGAATGCCAGCAAACTTAGCATGAAATTTGCCATCCTGCACAAGATTGGTGCAGCCAACTGGGTGCCTACAAACCATAAATCAACTATCTCCACAGGATTGGGGAGATTTATTTATGCCGTGGGAACCAAGACTGTTTTTGACTATGGCAGGTATATTTTTGAACAAACTTTAAAACATGCTGGTAGTTATGCTGTCAAAGGACCAATTGCCTTTCCCTCCCTCCTTTGTGGAATTATCCTTGCACAATACCCTGATATCCTGGTGGCAAGAGATACTGCTTGCAAAAGAGCTCCTGCCCTTGGGTTGCACTACAAACTGTTTCAGGGATCTCATGCTCCTGATATTGTCATAACATCAGCTGAGACATCGTCTGTGAAGACCCAGTCCAAGACATCTGATGTCATAGCTGTATTAAAAGAGACCTGCAAAGAACTGGAAGCTAGGAAAAAGAACCTAGAAATCCTAATTGCCAGGATAGAAAAGGAGGAAGCTGAAGGAAACAAAAGGGAAGAGGGTGTGGAAGCTGAAGGTCATCTCAATACTGAAGAAACTAGCTCCTCTGAGTCTGATGACAGTGCTTAAAGGTTGGTTACTGTTTGGTGGAGTTGATGCTGGTCCCTGGTGGAGTTTGGATGTGTGTTCAGTTTTTAGCTGCTGCTCTTATTACTTTTTCTGGATGACTGTATAATTTTTATGAACATGTATCTTTGGCCCATTTGTGGCTAAAGAGGGGGAGATATATTTTGGTACTTACTTAATTAGTCATTCTATTTTTCTGCAGTCATTTCTTTCTGCTGCTAACTATCTCTGATTGCTTAGGGTCTTTAGCCAAAAATCTGCCAAAGGGGGAGTTTGTAGTTGTTTAGTTATTGGCTTGCATTTTTGGTAAATCCCAAGTGTATGTGTGAATGTCATGACTGATGTCATAACATTCTAGTTTAGTTTGTACTGATTCATTAGGTACCTTTGCAGAAAAATATTGTCATACAGGTACTGATGTTTATGAGTGTGTATCTGAGCATTTTGCAAAATGATCACATTTGCCAAAATCAGTAAACAGGAATTCAGATGTCATAACAAATGTTAAGACATCCTGTTCTGAACTAACATGTTTGCAGTTTGGTTAATTCTGAGTTTTTTCAGGAAAATGACTCAGTCTTTCCAGAACAGAATCCTGCGTTTTCTTTGGGTTAACCTAGCTCAACCCTAACCTGGTTGATAAAGTCATGTGACCTAGTCTTAAGGTCAAACGAAATTAACCCTAGCTTTTTGTGGAAACCCTAACTGAAGTTGCAGCTGCTATATATTCAACAGGGCTGCTGTTTTGAATGAAATCCCTTTTTGGACAGAAGATCATTTGTAAGCTGTATAGTTTTAACTATTGTAATCCAAGCAATTATCATTGTGATAAGTGACTTGGAATAGGTTTTTAATTGTAAGGGTTGTGTAGCACTCAAAGCTTTGAAGCAAGAGTGTTTGTATGTCTCTTGACTAAAGCTGTGAAGCAGAGTCAAGTTAGGTGTGTGTATCACTCAAAGCTGTGAAGCAAGAGTGGTTGTGTTGCTTGATTAAAAAGCTGTGAAGTTTAATCAAGTGTATGTTTTTGAAGAGTGTCTTCATCAATTCATTAGTCAAATTGTTTTATGTATCACTGCTATGATTGAGGGGGAGTGAGTAGGAACTCAGGTTTAAGTTATACTTAGATTGAAGTTGCATTGGGTAAGTCTTAAGTGAAGGAGATAAACTGGTTGGTTTATTCCTGAATTAACATCTCTTATAGTGGAATTCCTCCCTGGCTTGGTAGCCCCCAGAGTAAGTGTTGTTGCACACTGAACTGGGTAAACAATTGACTGTGTTCTTTACTGTTTTTGTATTTACTGTCTTATAGAAAGTCAGATACGGTGTCATAACATTGAACGTGACATTGAGTATCTGCAGCCAGAATTTCAGCTTCAATGATCAAGTCTTATCTGACGCGGTTACTTGCCAAGAGATCCCTAAATTTTTCCTAAGTTGCCCTTGCGGGTTTTCAACCTAGAGGGAAGAATCTATTATGTTTAAGTCTCTTATTTTTTCCTACACCACCCTTTCTGGTTTTCAACCTACCGAGACGCTCTTTTTTGCCAAAGCCTCCCTTTTGGGTTTTCAACTTAGCGAGTTGTTCTTTTATTTCTTTAGCCGAAGTATTTTTTGACTGCACTGGCATTCATAGGACGTGGGAACTCCTCGCCATCCATAGTTTCAAGAATTAATGCACCGCGAGAGAAGGCTTTCTTGACAACATATGGGCCTTCAATATTGGGAGTCCACTTTCCCCTAGAATCATCGTTAAAAGACATGATCTTCTTGAGCACGAGGTCGCCTTCTCTAAATTAACGAGGCTTGACCTCCTTATCAAAAGCTTTCTTCATTCTCTTCTGGTATAATTGACCATGACACAAGGCCTTCATTCTTTTTTCTTCAATCAAATTCTGGTGAAACCTGTTCTGGACCCTTTCAGCCTCTCATAACTTGGTTTTCATTATCACACGTAAACAGGGAATCTCAACCTCAATTGGGAGCACTGCTTCCATACCATACACAAGAGAGAAAGGGGTTTCCCCTGTCGAAGTGTGGATGGTGGTACGATATCCATGCAAAGAGAAAGGGAGCATCTCATGCCAATATTTATAGGTAACAACCATCTTCTGGATGATCTTCTTGATGTTTTTATTGACAACTTTAATAGCCCCATTCATCTTTGGCCTGTAAGGATATGAATTGTGATAGA
Source organism: Vicia faba (assembly GCA_948472305.1). Taxonomy (NCBI): domain Eukaryota; kingdom Viridiplantae; phylum Streptophyta; class Magnoliopsida; order Fabales; family Fabaceae; genus Vicia; species Vicia faba. The sequence continues at coordinate 932,163,488 of OX451736.1, read as the reverse complement.
CAATGTTGAATTCTTCACAAAGTTCTGCCGTCATCTTGTTATTCAGATTCGAGCCGTTGTTAGTGATAATCCCGCTTGGCATACCATATCAACATATAAGATTGTTCTTGATAAAGCGTACTACCACCTGCTTAGTAACATTAGTATAGGGAGCTACTTCTACCCATTTGGTGAAGTAGTATATCGCTACCAAGATAAAACGATGTCCATTTGACGCCTTAGGTTCAATCATTCCAATCATGTCAATACCCCACATAGAGAAAGGCCATGAGGAAGAAATAACATTGAGAAGCGTCAGAGGCACATGGATTTTTTCAGTATAAATATAGCATTTATGGAACTTATTTGAAAAATTTTAACAACCAGATTCCATTGTCAACCAATAGTAACCTTCCCTAAGCATCTTTTTTACCATCGAATGTCCATTGGCATGAGTGCCAAAGGAACCTTCATGGATCTCATGCATCAACATGTTTGATTCGTGTCTATCCACGCATCTGAGCAAGACCATGTCATAATTTCTTTTGTATAGCACATCATCATTGAGGAAAAAGCTACCTACCAACCTTCTCAATGTCTTTCTATCTTTATTTGATGCACCATCCAGGTATTCTTGAGTCTGGAGAAAATGCTTGATATCATACTACCAAGGTTTTTCATCTGACGTATCTTCTGTTGTAAACACATGAGCTGACCTATCTAGACGTTGTACTGTGATACGAGGCACATCGTTCCAAGTATTCACTTTATACATATAAGCCAGAGTGATCAAAGCATCCGCCATCTGTTTTTCATCTCTGGGAATATGATGGAATTCAAATTTATTAAAGAAAGGTAATAATCTTCTAGCATATCCTTTATAGGGAATCAAGCCAGGGTGACGAGTATCCAATTCTCCTTTAATCTGATTTATTACCAAACTGAATCACCATATACATCTAGAATTTTGATTCTGAGATCAATAGCCTCCTCAAGACCCATGATACAAGCTTCATACTCTGCCATGTTATTGGTACAATCAAATTCCAATCTTGCAGTAAAAGGAATATGCGATACATGAGGAGTGATAATCACAACACCAATTCCTTTCCCATAAGATTTCACAGCTCCATCAAACACCATGCCCCAACAAGATCCAGGATCAGGACCTTCCTCAGGAAACTTTTCATCACAATCTTTTATTTTCAAAAACATCACATCCTCATCAGGGAAATCATATTTAACAGATTGACAATCATCAACCGATTAGTGAGCAAGATAATCTGCTAACACACTACTTTTTATAGCCTTCTGAGTACGGTATTCAATATTGTATTAGGACAACAATATCTACCAACGGGAGATTCTTCTAGTAAGAGAAGGATTTTCAAAAATATAGTTAATTGAATCCATTTTGGAAATCAACCAAGTAGTATGATTAAACATATATTGCCGCAACCGCTTTGCCACCCAGGCCAGAGCAAAACATGTCTTTTCCAGCATAGAATATCGTAACTCACAGTCAGTAAACGTCTTGCTGAGATAATAAATGGCATATTCCTTCTTCCCTGTTTCATCTTGTTGTCCCAAATTACAGCCCATAGAATTATCTAACTCTGTCAGATACATGATCAATGGTCTTCCTTCAAGAGGTGGGAGAAAGATAGGAGGTTCAAGCATATATTCTTTAATGCTTTCAAATTCCCTTTGGCAATCATCTGTCCACACACAACCTTGATCTTTCTTTAACAACTTAAAGATCGGCTCACACGTTGTAGTCATATGGAAAATAAATCTGGAAATGTAGTTCAACTGCCCAAGGACGCCTCTAACTTGCTTTTCAGTTCTTGGTGTAGGAATTTCTTGAATTGTCTCAACTTTATCAGGGTCAACTTCAATTCCTTTTGGACTGACAATGAAACCTAACAATTTCCATGATCGGACACCAAAGGTTCATTTATTTGGATTCAAGCAGAGATGATACTTTCTCAAACGCTAAAACAATTTTAACAAATCTCCTACATGCCATTCTTCAGTCTGGGATTTGGAAACCATATCATCAACATATACCTCAATTTCCTTGTGCATTAGATCATGGAATAGGGTTGTTATAACCCTCTGGTACGTTGCACCAACGTTCTTCAACCCGAATGGCATCACTCTGTAACAGAATGTTCCCCAGGGTGTGATAAATGTTGTTTTTTCCATGTCCTCAGGAGCCATTCTGATTTGATTATATCCGGAAAATCTGTCCATGAATGAAAATAATTTGAATTTTGATGTACTATCAACCAACATATCAATATGTGGTAATGGAAAGTCATCTTTTGGAGTAGCTTTGTTTAAATCTCTATAATCAACGCACATGCAAACTTTTCAGTCTTTCTTTTGTAATGGGACAATATTGGCAATCCATTGAGGGTACACTGATGTCACAAGAAAATCGACATTAATCTATTTTAAAAATTCTTCTTTAATTTTCACTTCCATATCAGGGTGAGTTCTTCGCAATTTCTGCTTGATTGATGGGCATTATGGCTTTAGAGACAAATGATGTTCCATAATATCACTATCCAATCCCAGCATGTCTTGGTATGACCAAGAAAATATGTCCACATACTCTTTTAGAAATTCAATAAACACGTTCTTCACATCAGGATGAAGCAATGCTCCAGTCTTGACTTCTTTTGGATCTTCCTCTGAACCCAAATTAATCGTCTCTACGACTCTTTATATGGCTGAATGGAACTTTCCTCGCGCTCAAGCAACCGTGAAACCTCTTATGGGATTTCTTCATATTCTTCTTCTTCGGCCACATACGCAGAATATTCAAAGTTTGGAGAGGGTGTAGGGTTATTGTATTCAATGAGTTTTTTTACTTAATTTGCACATATGATTTACGATTGATTTTATAAACTGAAACATATAGCAAGTGATTATGCAGATTTATTTACAGTTATTATTTATTTTGAAAGGATTTTCTGGATTACCATTTTCCAAGAAAAAGCGTAGAAAAAGACACAATTTGGGAATCAAAAATAACTTTTATTAATGATATTAAAGTTCAAAGCACAAATATGCCCATACAATATTAATGCTTTCACCTTAGGCTGAGTGAAAGATTTTTGAAAAGATTAACAAAAACAAATTACTTTGAAATACGAATGTAAGAGGGAACATCAATAGTGAGCCAATTTTGGACTCTGACTCCATGCGTCACGTAGTTCGGCATCTCTTGCTCTGATTCACCTTCCAGAATAACATTGATCCTAGGAGTAGTCAGATGAAGATAACCTTCACTGTGAAAGATGTCTTGATATTTTCCTAAGGCAGACTTTGGCTCCAGAACCTCACCTTTACCATTCTTCACAGAGAATCCTCAAACCAGCTCTATTCTTATTCACAACTGGATCAACAATCTGCCCCCATACATTACTAGGGCCATTACGCACTACCTGCTGAGCATCCTTAAACGAAGCTATAGAATTCTCATTTTCCCTTACATTATCAATGGATAAAGCTTGGAATTGAGTTCCAACAACAGTTTCATCCGCTCCCAAAACACTGAAAGAGGAATAATGGGATATTAACAATGCATGTTCTCCATTTATGATGACCACTTTTCCTTCACGAACAAACTTTAGCTTCTGGTGTGTGATCGGTGGGAATGAGAACTGAATGTTTTGGAATGCTGGTTCGCGTTTGCGTTTGTTTTCGCAAAATGTCGCGGTAAGAAAGAGTCGCCACCGTATTTTATTTTATCCAACAAGGAAAGGACAAAAGCACAGAAAAATTCCTTTTTTGAGATATTTCTCGGGTTCGGGAGGTAGATTATAGAAAGGGAAGGTGTTAGCACCCTTTCTATCCGTGGTTATCCACGGGCTCTTAGGTACTTGCTCATTATGTTTTCAAAAGTTTTCTTTTCTTTGTGATTGTGGGTTTGAAAAGAGTTTTTGTTTTGAAAGGGGTGTAAGTGCGAAAAGTTTTGTTTTTGTTTTCAAAAGAGCAAGTACTTAAGAACATCTACCTACTCAAAAATGAATTAAACTGTACAAGTGTCCTTTAGACAATGCTATCCCACTATTGAGGAGTAGGCAGCATCGTCGTTGGAGTTTTCGGGTCAATTCGATTAAGGGACGTGTGGTCACTAAAGCAATGTTAGGACGCATTAGCGGTAACCCTAATGTCTTAGATCATTTTTATCCGAGGCAACCGTTTCGAGGCAACTTTGATCTTTGGACAAGAGGGCGACCTCTAAAACTTCCTATGCTCAATGACCATGTTCGAGGCAACCAAGTGAGGTGTACCCTAAGAGTGGCATGTGCGAGTGTATTGTTTTTCAGTTATATTATCTTTGTACATGTTAATGGTGAGCTACTGTTGATTTTAGATTAAAAGTTGATCTTGTCATGCATCGCCTATTATTCAAACATCTAACAGTTAATGGGTGCGGAAATTAAATTGCGAAAAATAAATCTAAGCTATTACAAGGCGTCGGGTATTTACATCGCCAAAAACAAACCCTTTTAAAATTAAATTGCGGAAAGTAAATAAAAGCGGTAAATAAAATCCTAAGTTAAAACTATTATATTCCCGAAACAGTTACAATATTGAAATGCGGATCACAAATTATTCGTGCGCGAGAAAATTAAATCGAAGTGTTATTAGGGTTTTGACCCTTTTTATTAAATAAAGCATATTTTGTTATTTTTGAATTAAAAATTAATCTAAATTAATAATTTAATTAATTAATTAAATGAAAATATTTTTGTTTTGTTTATATTATATAAGGAAATAAAATAAGAATGGTTAAAAGATATTAAAAACCCTAATTCTATGTTAATTTTAATTTAATGCAAAAAGATATTAAAATTGTACCTAATTAAAAACTAAATTAATTGGTTAAAATTTATTTACAAAAATAATGAAATAGAAAATATTATGTTATTTTTGGTTTTCTGATTTTTTATAAAAAGAGTTAATTTGTTAATTAATTTATTAAAATGATAACAATAATAAAATAGAAATAAAAAATAATGAAAAGAAAAAAATAAAAGAACAAACTCAGGGGGGGGGGGGGTCGCTGGGCCTAATTTGGTGGTGAAAAGAGCCATTCTGAGGCCCATTTACGCTATAGCCTTGTTGACTTTCTGAATTTCCCACATGCTTGTTGACTGGAGACCAGGGTAGTCCCTCATTCATGACCACTAGATCTAGGTTTGGAGTCATCTGGCGTATTGATGTTTGAGGCGTATGGTGGACCGTCCTTGGAGAATTGCACATGAATACCTGAAGACAAAATATAACAAAGTTTTGGGGGACCTGGGATTCGAACCCAGGTCCCAAAGGGTTTTGCAACGCACGCTCACCAATCCAACTACACTGCATTATTGTTAATAGAATAAGAAGTAAATATAATATATGAAACAACGCACTAAGCCTGAAAAATAAAAAAAAACGCGCCACTGATTCGAATGGACCAATGGCACAAGGACACGCTATCTTCTTCTTCAACGCAACCCTGGTTATTTACCTGGGGATTTTTATCCGCAGGAAGTTTCGTAGGTCATCTCAAAAACCCTCCTTAGGCCATATAAATGAAATCCAAGAGTACCAATGTACTTGTCTCTCCCTCCTGGTCATCCCTGTAACCATTATTCACCTTGATTTTGCCTGTACACAAAATGCCTAAAAACAACACAACAAAACCCTAGACTCGGGTATTGCAATACAGGGTCTGAAAATAAAATTAAACAATGCAGTTTGCTTAGATATTTAATGGTCAGTATGAATATGCAAGAAATTTGGCAAAAGGATGCAAGAAAACTGAGTTACGATTCCATGTCCATAGCAATGGTCATGGAGAGTTACAGCGAGTTTCAGGCTGTCTTAGGGCTTGGTTTTGATTGGTGTAGCTCCACTGGATGTCAAGGAAGAGAGTAGTGTTGAGCTTTTGGTCTGAATTGGCCTCTAAGGTTGTTTTTGATCTCACACTTTTCAAGCTTTTTTCTCAAAGTTGTGTGGTCGTTTCTGTAGAGCTCTATGCGTATTTTAAGTTTGTGTGGCTTATGTGCATATAATGGAATGAGTTTAGGTCAAAATTTGGACCAATATCCTTATGCATTGAAGACGGAATATTGGATTAGATCACCATTGATAAGCTTTCCAAAAATAGGCCAAATCTTATTTTTTGTGCTTGTTTTGACTTGATACGAATTGGTTGAGTGTCACATGGTATTTGCAAGCTGTACAAATCACAAAGATACAATTTCATTAATTTTTGGATTTTACTTGAATTAATACAGATTTAAAATGAATTAAATCAATAAAAATTAAATAAAATAGAATAAATGTTTGGTAATGAAATTAAAGATGGGACACGTGTGTGGTGTGACAAGACCATATCAAGTGGAAAAAAGTGGGCCCTTTTGTCAAAAATTGGAATTTTGAGCATAATTGACTTTTGGCAAATTTGGAAAAATGCCCAACTTCAACAATGCATAACTTCCTCAATTTTGAACTTTTGGAGGTGTTCTTGGACTTTTTTAGAAAGCTTGAGATGTCCTCTAATCAACCCTTTTGGTCTAATCTCATTTTTATGTTCCATGCTCAAGTTATAAGCTTTGGAAAAAAAAGTGTTTTTGTTGACTTTCAAAAATGACCTATAATGTCCAAATTTGTAACTTTTTGTGAGAGCATTTCTTGATCTTGGGGTGTGAAGATGGATTGTAGGAAATTGAATCATATTCAAAATGAGCTTTGGATGGGTCTCTTCTCATAAAGTATGAGAAAGGTATGCTTGGTCAAAGTTGGGTTGACTTTTCCTACAAAACCCTAATTTAGCAACTTTTGAATCTTGATGAATCTTGAGCAACCCTTGATGAATCATGATCAACACTTGATCAAATGATGAATTATCCTTCAAAATGAGAATTTTGACAAAAAAATCTTGAGGTTTGACTGTATTTGGGACACACTTGACTTTTGACCTAGCACAGTCGATTTTTGGGTCTCTTGAGCAATTGACTGACCAAACTTTCTCTGCAAGGCTTGAAATTTGACATGGATGAACTTGAGAGCATATTAGGACATTGGGTAGCACTTTAGGTCATTTGGATGCAAGGACCTTGATGCAACACAAAACCCTAATTTTGATTTGACTGCCTTAGGAGGTGATTTGACTGTCCAACCCTTGAGCCAACTTGAGCAACTTAAAGATTATTCTTGACATGTCTTGAGAAACATGGGAGGGAAAATTTTGGGGTACAACAGTTGCCCCTGTTCAATTTTCTTAAACCTGAGGATATAGATTGGCTTTCGAGCCTTTCGTGATCCGAAGGTGGAAGATAATTGAACACTAGAGTGCCCAAAAATTTGCACTCGCATGGTGTAGTATCAACATTGTGATGTCGGGAATGGGCTTACAGATGCTATTTGGAGATTGTTGGTAGGAGGATGGGCTTACAGATGCCATTTGCAGGAATGTCGACCGCATAAGAGATTCCTTAGCGAGAACTTGCATACTTGTTGTTGTAGAAGATTCCGGTGGGGAAGTCTAACTTTTGTTGAGATTTAGGAACTTGCTTGTACTTCAACTGAGAGAATGCCTCGGCTGAGTCTTAAGAACCTGTCCATAATTCAATTGGGGGGAAACATCTTCGTCAAGATCTAGGAACTGTCTCGTGCTCAATGGAGTATACCGTTGAGGTTATAGAACTCGTCCACACTATGACGGAGGAAAACATCAAGATCTAGGAACTGACTCGTGCTCAATGGAGTATACCGTTGAGGTTATAGTACTCGTCCATACTATGACATAGGGAAACATCTTCATCAAGATCTAGGAACTGTCTCGTGCTTAATGGAGTATACCGTTGAGGTTATAGAACTCGTCCACACTATGAGGGAGGAAAACATCAAGATCTAGGAACTGACTCATGCTCAATGGAGTATACCGTTGAGGTTATAGTACTCGTCCACACTATGACATAGGGAAACATCTTCATCAAGATCTAGGAATTGTCTCGTGCTCAATGGAGTATACCGTTGAGGTTATAGAACTCGTCCACACTATGACGGAGGAAAACATCAAGATCTAGGAACTGAATCATGCTCAATGGATTATACCGTTGAGGTTATAGTACTCGTCCACACTATGACGTAGGGAAACATCTTCATCAAGATCTAGGAACTGTCTCGTGCTCAATGGAGTATACAGTTGATGTTATAGAACTTGTCCACACTATGACAGAGGAAAACATCTTCATCAAGATCTAGGAACTGTCTCGTGCTCAATGGAGTATACCGTTGAGGTTATAGAACTCTTCCACATTATGACGGAGGAAAACATCAAGATCTAGGCACTGACTCGTGCTCAATGGAGTATACCGTTGAGGTTATAGTACTTGTCCATATTATGACGTAAGGAAACATCTTCATCAAGATCTAGGAACTTTCTCGTGCTCAATGGAGTATACCGTTGAGGTTATAGAACTTGTCCACACTATGACGGAGGAAAACATCTTCATCAAGATCGAGGAACTGTCTCGTGCTCAATGGAGTATACCACTGAGGTTATAGAACTTGTCTACACTATGACGGAGGAAAACATCAAGATCTAGGAACTGACTTGTGCTCCACGGAGTATACCGTTGAGGTTATAGTACTCGTCCACACTATGACGTAGGAAAAACTGTTGAGATTGAGAACCTTATCTGAAATTCAACCGAGGATAATTCAATTGAGATTTAAGAACTGGTCGGGTCTTCGACTAAGCTGAGAACTTAACTGCATCTTTCCTGAAAGGTAAAGGTCAGTCATATGCAATGCATGATATGGATCAGGCAATGATGTTCTCAAAATAAATGTGATTGTATTCGTATGATGCATATATGCATGTATCATGATGTATGGGGATATAATGTTTTAGCAGGGGGAAATAAATCCCGGAGCTGCTGGAGAATAGAGCTGAGTTCTTCATTTCCGCTGGATGATGAACGAAGATGATAAACCTGTAGGAGAGAAGAACTACGTTGAGGGAATAAACTGATGAAGAGATTACTCCGAGGGGAAATACTCTATGGGGAAGAGACGTTCTGCTGAAGATTTTAACAATAACTCCGCTGAGGATTCTGTTGGTAAGCTCTGTTAGGGATTTTAATGATGAACTCCACTGGGGATAGGAAGAACTTCGCTGGGGATGATCTTTCAGTTGCAACTTGCTGAGGATAACCCAGTTAGACTCTTGTGAGGATAAACTTATGAATTTGGCTGGGGAGATTTATTTGTGCTCTACAGGGGATAAGCTTCCAGAATCTACTGGGTGAGATGATTTAACTTTGGCGGGGAAGCTTTTTAGATTGCGCTGGGGAAATGACTCTGTTGTGGCATCTTGTATTCCGCCGGGGAAAATTCTTATATTCTGTGGAGGAATATTAAGACTGCCGGGGATGTTCTTATACTTGCTGGAGGATATCTTTATACTCCGTTGGGGAAGATTAAGACCTTCTGGGGATACGCAACCTTTTCAGGGATGATGGTAGATTAACTCTTCCTGGGGAGAGTATTACTGATTTGTACATAGCTGCAAGTCTCAGTGGGGAGAGCTACCATTACTGTTTTACTCTGCGGGGAGTGACGGTATCTTGGTCATATTCTTCAGCTGAACCTACTTTGGTACCTTGGCGGACAAAGCAACTACACAGTTCATACAATTCTTATTGCCCCTGTTTCTGTGGGAGAAGGTTCCTGCGGAGGCCCTGTGGATCGGGTATTATCCCACCTATGAGGTGCTTGGCATCTTTTGGTCAAAGTGACAAGTCTTCTTCTGGTAGGCAAGTGACGAGATGACGAGACATAGTCGTACACTTTGATCCCTAATTTTTTCCTGGACCGCCCTTTTGGGTTTTCAGTTCACCGGGATACCCTTTTTTGCCCAAGCCGCCTTTTCAGGTTTTTAACTTGTCGGGTGTACAAATTTTTCATTTTCATCCCTTATTTTTTGCCATAACCCTTTTGGTTCGCCGGGAAGCCCTTATTTTTGCCTAGGCCAGTCAACCTAGCGGGTCTTTGATTATGCGTAGTACTTATTTGACTATGTCCATGCTCTCAGGATGTAGGGAGGTACCACTGTTGGTAGTGTTGTGTTACCATATTACCAGAAGATCTTCATTTGATCGTGCAAGATTCATTGCTGGAATCCATGTCTAATGCCCCAAGTGACTCAGATGGAGATCTGCCCCTGGCTATTTGGCATTTTGAGAGATTCCTTGAATCTTGACTTGACTACCCCAGATGATGGATAATGATCATGCCGTGCCCCTTGATTGGAAGTGTTTTTTCCACTTGAGGTGACCTTTTTTATTGAAACGGTTTTTGTTCACTAGATATTCGTCGTGCGAATTTCTCTGTTGTTTGAGCAAATAGTCATATGCAAACAATGTTATTTTAAGAACGCAAAGCATACGTCTGTTTTGAAGTTCTTTGAAAATGCAGTTTTTAATAAAACAAGCGAATTTTTGTAAAATGTGATGTCAACTCAGGATTTACAGCAAGCCCTACAGGAGTCAGGATACCTTTTGTAACAGTATGCTTTCGAACTAACCCATGCTTCAGCTAGGACTTTTAAGGGTTATAATGTGGCCTGGTTCACGGTTTAAGAAACAAAGGATAAAGGCTCAAAATTTATTTGTACCCACCCGCTCTTCGTGATGTTCTTCGATCCTAAACTCAGCTAACCGTGCATTTAGATCCTGTCTAAATCTTTGCTCTGGTATTCCAATGATGGTTCGGATACTGACAGTTTATTTTGAACAGGCAGTCATTTTTATTGAGAGTTTGTATGATCTCTTTCTTTTTGATTTTATTATCCCTGTCTTTCATCTGAACTGTTTCTTTTTGTGATTACAGTCAGCGGGATGCCCCAGTTTTTCTTAAGTCTCCTTCACAGGTTTTGACTTATTGGGCTTTTATTTTGAAAGATAATGACTGTCTGTCTTTACGATTAAATGGAACCAACACCGTCTTTTGTTTCAGAAGGACTTCTTTGATGCCATTCATTGTGCACCTGGATCAACTGAGAAAACTACCCTGCCCTAGGTTATAATTAAGGGTTTTAATTTGTGAAAAGAAAAACTCCAACTTCTTTGGCTTAAAGGGGTTGACTAGGGATTATCTTCCTTATAACTCCACTGTTTAGGATTTGAAACAATGCATGTACATCATCAGGGGGTCTGTTCAAAAGCATATTGTAAGGATTTTGATATCATTTTCGTCATCCTCCCTCAAAAGGCTTAGAATTTTTTTAATCGAGAGTTGAACATCACAAAAAAAATGAAAGCAATTTGAATATAGTGAATACGAATGGATTGATTCAGAACAGACATATGCAATGCATTGATAAAGTAATAAAGTTTGACATGATAATAATTGTTTGAATAAGCAAAGAAAGATACAACTTCAGAATTTAAATGAACAAAAGTCTCTTAATTTGAACTAGTCATTTCAGGTGGAGAACCCTCAATGGAAGATTTTAATTTCGCCATTCGGCATGAATTCCAGCACTCTTCCGTCAATCAAGTCTTGGATCTTGTTTTTCAAAGCCCAACAGTCGTCGGTGTCATGTCCAGGACTATAGGAGTGGTATGCACAAACTGCGTCGGGATGATAGCTAGGAGCAGAGGTATTGGGATTCCTGGGAGGATCCCTTAAAGGAATCAGATTGACCTCCAACAAGCGTTTCAGTATTAGAGATGATGGTATATCAGTCTCAGAGAAATGTCTTCCAGATGTATTTTGCTTACGTCGACTACCCCGTTGACGCTGGCGAGGTTGATGTTGGGCTTGTGACCCTGAAGCAAGCTGAGGAGCTTTTCCCTTGTCTTCTTGCCCCAAAGGTGGTTGAATGATGACTTGATCTTCAACCCTAGTTTTTTGCCCCACTTGGTCATTTTGAAGTAGTTTGTTGACGAGGACCCTGAGCTCTTCTTGTCTTTGAGCCAGGTCTTAAATGAGATCCATCTGGCCCACCAGTTGTCCCATAATCTGGATCTTCATTATTGCCAACTCAATTTGTAGCCCTTCTAATTGATCATTCCTGACGCCTCCTGGATTCCCTAGGACTAAGCCCCTTGTGAGGAGAGCTTTTATCTCTTCCTGCCCCTGGGATAGGTTCAAGAACATTTCTTGAAGTTGGGCATTTTGAGCCCGGAGATCTTGGTTGTCTTGTTGGTGAGCCATTGCTGAAATAAACAGCGAGAACATGAGAGACCTGTACTGGAAGACCTGTTATGCAATGATATGTATGATATATGTATGCAACGTTTTCAAGGATCTCGCGGGGTAAACAAGAAACTGTTAGAATTTGAATCTGGTAGCTTGATTGAAGGAACTTCATGTTGCTGAGAGTCCTTCTTCAAGAGTCAAGCTCACCATATCGAGTGGGTCATAGCCCCTGACTCAAGTTAGGGTGTTTTGATTTCTAAACAACCTTAGCTAGAGGAAAATAAATCCCCTTTTCCCCTTGCTAGACTTTTGATTTACCATAACCTGCATCACAGACCCTTGAGATACTTGAAATGGTTAAAGAAATGTTAAGGCATGATGTTATGATGTGTATGATATGCGTTTAAGCAAAAGTGTGAAGTGATGTCAGTAAACCCTGCAATAAGTACGAATTATTGGATAAGGACTGTAAACAAAACCTGCAAGGAACTCATGTTGTCAGGTAACAAGAATGTGCAAGTAGTTCAAGTTTTGAAGGCACACAAGTCTCACAAAGAGCCCTTAGATTTCAGGCTGGCATGGAGCTTAGGTACTACCCTCTTTCAGTTCAGTTGGTTAAAACCTGTCCTAAAAATAGTAACCGGGTTCTAGAGGATCTCAATATCACTAACTACCCTCAATCGATCATAATTCCAGTTTAGCAACCTTTTCTTGCGGCCGGAATCATCGCGAGAGTTTAGTCTCAATGAGTGTAGCATACTGCTACTGTTCTATGGCCAAGTTAGTCAATTTAAGGTTCTAAGGTCAGTTGGTGCTTAATGACTCCTTAGAAGACCCATATTCTCCTCGTTCCAACACAAGGGATATCGGTACAGACTAAGGTGCCACACCAACGTAGCTACTGCTTCATCCGTGTCAGTCTACGCCGGACAGATCCCTCATAGTTTATTGCTACTTACCTAAAGGGTATCCCCAGATCCGGGTCAGGATCTATAGAACTCTGATACAAGCCCACAAAATTAAAGCATACAAAGCATATGATTGAAAACATAGTGATCTAATCCTAAGGTACACCTCACTTATATGTCCCCAGCAGAGTCGCCAGTTCTGTGATCGGTGGGAATGAGAACTGACTGTTTTAGAATGTTGGTTCGCGTTTGCGTTTGTTTTCGTAAAATGTCGTGGTAAGAAATAGTCGCCACCATCTTTTATTTTATCCAACAAGGAAAGGACAAAAGCACGGAAAAATTCCTTTTTAAAGATATTTCTCGGGTTTGGGAGGTAGATTATAGAAAGGGAAGGTGTTAGCACCCTTTCTATCCATGGTTATCCATGGGCTCTTAGGTACTTGCTCATTAAGTTTTCAAAAGTTTGATTTTCTTTGTGATTGTGGGTTTGAAAAGAGTTTTTGTTTTGAAAGGGGTGTAAGTGCAAAAAGTTTTGTTTTTGTTTTCAAAAGAGCAAGTACTTAAGAACATCTACCTACTCAAAAAGGAATTAAATTGTACAAGTGTCTATTAGACAATTCTATCCCACTATTGAGGAGTAGACAGCATCGTCGTTGGAGTTTTCGGGTCAATTCGATTAAGGGACGTGTGGTCACTAAAGCAATGTTAGGACGCATTAGCGGTAACCCTAATGTCTTAGATCATTTTTATCCGAGGCAACCGTTTCGAGGAAACTTTGATCTTTGGACAAGAGGGCGACCTCTAAAACTTCCTATGCTCAATGACCACGTTCGAGGCAACCAAGTGAGGTGTACCCTAAGAGTGGCATGTGCGAGTGTATTGTTTTTCAGTTATATTATCTATGTACATGTTAATTGTGAGCTACTGTTGATTTTAGATTAAAAGTTGATCTTGTCATGCATCGCCTATTATTCAAACATCTAACAGTTAATGGGTGTGAAAATTAAATTGCGAAAAATAAATCTAAGCTATTACAAGGCGTCAGGTATTTACATCGCCAAAAACAAACCCTTTTAAAATTAAATTGCGGAAAGTAAATAAAAGCGGTAAATAAAATCCTAAGTTAAAACTATTACATTCCCGAAACAGTTACAATATTGAAATGTGGATCACAAAATATTCGCGCGCGAGAAAATTAAATCGAAGTGTTATTAGGGTTTTGACCCTTTTTATTAAATAAAGCATATTTTGTTATTTTTGAATTAAAAATTAATCTAAATTAATAATTGAATTAATTAATTAAATGAAAATATTTTTGTTTTTTTTTATTATTTAAGGAAATAAAATAAGAATGGTTAAAAGATATTAAAAACCCTAATTCTATGTTAATTTTAATTTAATGCAAAAAGATATTAAAATTGTACCTAATTAAAATCTAAATTAATTGGTTAAAATTTATTTACAAAAATAATGAAATAGAAAATATTATTTTATTTTTGATTTTCTGAGTTTTTTATAAAAAGAGTTAATTTGTTAATTAATTTATTAAAATGATATCAATAATAAAATAGAAATAAAAAATAATGAAAAGAAAAAAATAAAAGAACAAACTCAGGGGGGGGGTGCTGGGCCCAATTTGGTGGTGAAAAGAGCCATTCTGAGGCCCATTTACGCTGCAGCCTTGTTGACTTTCTGAATTGCCCACATGCTTGTTGACTGGAGACCAGGGTAGTCCCTCATTCATGACCACTGGATCTAGGTTTGGAGTCATCTGGCGTATTGATGTTTGAGGCGTATGGTGGACCATCCTTGGAGAATTGCACATGAATACCTGAAGACAAAATATAACAAAGTTTTGGGGGACATGGGATTCGAACCCAGGTCCCAAAGGGTTTTGCAACGCACGCTCACCAATCCAACTACACTGCATTATTGTTAATAGAATAAGAAGTAAATATAATATATGAAACAACGCACTAAGCCTGAAAAATAAAAAAAATGCGCCACTGATTCGAATGGACCAATGGCACAAGGACACGCTATCTTCTTCTTCAACGCAACCCTGGTTATTTACCTGCGGATTTTTATCCGCAGGAAGTTTCATAGGTCATCTCAAAAACCCTCCTTAGGCCATATAAATGAAATCCAAGAGTACCAATGTACTCGTCTCTCCCTCCTGGTCATCCCTGTAACCATTATTCACCTTGATTTTTCCTATACACAAAATGCTTAAAAACAACACAACAAAACCCTAGACTCGGGTATTGCAATACAGGGTCTGAAAATAAAATTAAACAATGCAGTTTGCTTAGAAATTTAATGGTCAGTATGAATATGCAAGAAATTTGGCAAAAGGATGCAAGAAAACTGAGTTACGATTCAATGTCCAGAGCAATGTTCATGGAGACTTACAGCGAGTTTCAGGCTGTCTTAGGGCTTGGTTTTGATTGGTGTAGCTCCACTGGATGTCAAGGAAGAGAGTAGTGTTGATCTTTTGGTCTGAATTGGCCTCCAAGGTTATTTTTGATCTCACACTTTTCAAGCTTTTTTCTCAAAGTTGTGTGGCCGTTTCTGCAGAGCTCTATGCGTATTTTAAGTTTGTGTGGCTTATGTGCATATAATGGAATGAGTTTAGGTCAAAATTTGGACCAATATCCTTATGCATTGAAGAGGGAATATTAGATTTGATCACCATTGATAAGCTTTCCAAAAATAGGCCAAATCTGAGTTTTTGTGCTTGTTTTGACTTGATACGAATTGGTTGAGTGTCACATGGTATTTGCAAGCTGTACAAATCACAAAGATACCATTTCATTAATTTTTGGATTTTATTTGAATTAATATAGATTTAAAATGAATTAAATCAATAAAAATTAAATAAAATAGAAAAATAAATGTTTGGTCATGAAATTAAAGATGGGACACGTGTGTGGTGTGACAAGACCATATCAAGTGGAAAAAAGTGGGCCCTTTTGTCAAAAATTGGAATTTTGAGGATAATTGACTTTTGGCAAATTTGAAAAAATGCTCAACTTAAACAATGCATAACTTCCTCAATTTTGAACTTTTGGAGGTGTTCTTGGACTTTTTTAGAAACCTTGAGATGTCCTCTAATCAACCCATTTGGTCTCATCTCATTTTGATGTTCCATTCTCAAGTTATAAGCTTTGGCAAAAAATGTGTTTTTGTTGACTTTCAAAAATGACCTATAATGTCCAAATTTGTAACTTTTTGTGAGAGCATTTATTGATCTTGGGGTGTTAATATGGATTGTAGGAAATTTCATCATATTCAAAATGAGATTTGGATGGGTCATTTCTCATAAAGTATGAGAAAGTTATGCTTGTTCAAAGTTGAGTTGACTTTTCCTACAAAACCCTAATTTAGCAACTTTTCAATCTTGATGAATCTTGAGCAACCCTTGATGAATCATGATAAACCCTTGATAAAATGATGAATTATCCTTCAAAATGAGAATGTTGACAAAAAATCTTGAGGTTTGACTGTATTTGGGACACCGTTGACTTTTGACCTAACACAGTCGATTTTTGGGTCTCTTGAGCAATTGACTGACCAAACTTTCTCTACAAGGCTTGAAATTTGACATGGATAAACTTGAGAGCATATTAGGACATTAGGGAGAACTTGAGGTCATTTGGATGCAAGGACCTTGATGCAACACAAAACCCTAATTTTGATTTGACTGCCTTAGGAGGTGACTTGACTGTCCAACCCTTGAGCCTACTTGAGCAACTTGAAGATTATTCTTGACATGTCTTGAGAAACATGGGAGGGAAAATTTTGGGGTACAACATGGTGCAAAGTTGAAGTAACAACCCCTGCCTCATGAATCCACAGCCATCCCAGTAAACATCTCTAAGCGGGCATGATATCCATAACCTAGAAAGTAATTTGAAATAAATGCGGGTCTATATGAATAAGCAAATCTACTTCCCCGATGACAGACTTCCTCGACCCATCAAAAGATTTCATAATTATTCCACTCGGGCCCATGGGAGTTACTTGGTATTTTAACTTCATAAGTGTGCTCCTCGATATGACATTTAAAGCGGATCCATTGTCAATCAACACATTGGACAATGAATCATTCTTGCAGTTCATGGAGATATGGAGAGCCAGATTATGATCCCTTCCTTCATCGGGCATCTCGTCATCACAGAAACTCAGGTTATTACAAGATGTAATATTCCCGACAACACTACTAAATTGGTCCAAAGGCATATCACTTTCCACTAAATCTTGATCCAATACCCTCATCAAAGATTCCATGTGGGCAGAAGAGTTCATTAGCAAGGCTAGAATAGATATCTTTAATGGGGTCTACAATAATTGATCTACGATCCTATATTCGCTTTCTTGATAATATTCAATATATCGTCCATATCTTTTTCCAGAGTAGTACCACTAGACTCCCCCACTGATTTCTTGGGTTCAGTACTTTCAACAACCTTTTTATCAGTATTAACATTCCCTCGAATGACAGGTGCAAAAACACAGCCACTACGGGTCATCCGGGTGGCTTCGGCAATATTCTTGACATTAGACAAAGGTTAGATGGGAACTTCCACACCATCCTCTAGGATTGTTTCATTGTATTTATATGGCACAACCTTGTCTGATTCGTAAGGAACGGGACCCGGTAAGCAAATCACCATTGGAGAAACCACTGGCTTGCTATGGTACTCAATTTCTATAGGGGCGGGAAACCAAAACAAGGCACAATAACATTCACCCTTTCTTCAGAATATTTTGTCATTATATAATCATTACTGGAGAACATATCTTCATCCGAGGAAAAAAATTCATCTACAGAAGCATACTCATCGTCTGACACAGTCTCAACCAAGTAAAAATTCAATCACATTAATCCCATGGTAATCATCTCTATTGCCTGAGACTTTGATAGTACCATTGTCCAATAAAAATTTAACACCCTTTCTCACTATGGAAAAACCTCGAGAATCTCTGCAACAGATCTGGAAAGACCCGTAATGGTTTTCTTCTTGGCCATCCATGTGATAGAATGTAGCGTGCAACTGCACCAAATCATCATTCATATATTTCACATAAAAAATCCAGAATTCACCGGGACATCTGTAGACCATATTCACATCTTCTTCGTACTCTGCCCTAGGTCTGATTATATGAATGAGGCTTTCATCCATCATTTCCTGAAGATCATCTTTTATCTTATCACATCCCTAGATATATGTACTGCAAATACTACAACCAGCATGATTGTACGTATAGTAATTGAACTCGCAGAGGTCAACATGCATATTTACCAAATCTCCTCTAACTAGGTTGATATAAAAAATCTAGAAGTCCCCTGGACAACTAGTAACCATGTTTACAACATTTTCTCCTCCATGCTTAGGCAAAGCATGGTCTTTCATGTTATGGCCAACATCTTTAAAGGTTAAGAGGCCAAATATCACCATATTTTGTACTTCATATTTCAAAGGGTAACAATTCTCAATACCGTGCTTTGGGGTTCCTTGATGAAAAGCACACATCTGGTCTGCCTTATAATACTAGGGTAGAGGTGAAGGTATGACAAGGGGAGGCCTGGTTTGAACCAACTTCTTCTGCATCAAAATTGGGAACAACTTTGCATAGCTCATTGGAATAGAGTCAAAAGCCTCTATCTTCTAACTTTGCCCTTGATTTCCCTAAGGATATGGTCTCTGATAGGCAACAATGGTTGGAGCTACATTGACGACTGGAATCATAAAAGAAACCTATTGCTAGTACCATTTATCTAGTTGGCCTAATCATCCTTTCTCCAATAACAGAATTTGTTTCACTTTCTTTATTTCGACAGAACTCGTACAATGACTTCTTTGTCCCTTCATCTTTTGTCAAGCGCCTTTCTCTAACTGCCTCTTCCAAACGAACACCCATTCTTACCATTTCGGTTAAATCACTCGGTGCACTGGCGACCATCCTTTCATAATAAAATGATCTAAGGGTTTTCAGGAATACCTTGGTCATTTCTTGTTCTGCCATAGGTGGCACCACCTGGGCAGCTATATCGCGCCATCTCTGCACATATTCTTTGAATGACTCCTTGTCTCTCTGAGCCATTGCCCTCAACTGGTCACGCTTAGGTGCCATGAACATATTGTACTTATATTGTTTGATGAAGGCTTCCCCTAGATCATTGAAGGTATGAATACTACTACTTTCCAGACTCATATACCATTTCATAGCAGCACCAATCAAACTATCTTGGAAGAAATGAATGAGTAAACACTGGTAATTAGTATGGGTAGACATTTTTCTGATATACATCACCAGGTGGTCACGAGGTCAAGAGTTGCCCTTGTACCTCTCAAATTACGGCACTTTAAACTTCTCTAGCACCTTCACATTAGGAACTAGGTTGAGTTCACTGACTTTTTGTCCAAACAATTCTTTTCCTCAAAGGACCTTCATTTCCTTCTGCATCTCATTGAACTGGTCTTGAAAGTCATCCAACCGATCATAGAAACTTACTATTTCACTCAGTGGAGGAATAAGACGATAAACTTCACCGTTAACAAATGGCATAGCATTCACCGAAGGAGGTGTAGTATAATGGATCTCATTTCTAGCAGCAGGAGTAATATGCACCACAAGAGGTGCGAGAGTAGCAGTAGGTTGAACAACTGGAGCGACTGGAGCATCAAGATTATACCCTTCTAGCATAAAATTTTCATGAATTCCCCACGGGTTACCCTGAGGCATACGGTTTTGAGTAGCAGTAGTTAGAGTAACAGAAACGAGAACTGATGGTCCTTCAGAAGCAATCGTTGTTTTTGTGGGAAAGAAGAAGGAGGAACAAGTGGTGGCTGATTCTGAGCAGCCATAAACGATTCCATCAAAGTAGTCAGATTGGCCATGCCGGCTGTTGTACCCCAAAATTTGCCCTCCCATTTCCTCAACATTTTCTCATTACAAAACCCTTGAAGATCAAGATCCAGTTAGGGTTTCCTCTGCTCAAGACTTCTCCTTGCACTGTGGACCCAAATTAGGGTTTGTGGTTGAACAAAGATGTTTTGACCTAAAATGCCTAAGATGACTTTCATGCTTCATGTTGGACTCTCAAGTTTATCCATACCAAGTTTCAAGTCTTGATTCCAAGTTCTTGTCGACAATACTGCTCAACATAAGGTGTTCTCCTTCATGGATGGTTTTTCAGGGTATAATCAGATCAAGATGGCTCCGGAGGATATGGAAAAGACTACCTTTGTGACTCAGTGGGGAACCTTCTGCTACAAGGTCATGTCGTTCGGGTTGAAAAATGCTGCGGCAACTTATCAACGTGCCATGGTTGCTTTATTTCATGATATGATCCATCATGAAATTGAGGTATACGTTGATGACATGATTGCAAGGTCTCAAACTGAGGAGGAGCACCTTGATCATCTGAGGAAGCTGTTTGACCGACTAAAGTTATACAAGCTGAGGTTGAATCCCAATAAATGCACCTTTGGGGTAAGATCCAGAAAATTGCTAGGTTTCATTGTAAGTGATAAAGGTATTCAGGTGGACCCTGCCAAGGTAAAAGCCATACAAGAGATGCCGACTCCAAAGACAGAGAAAGAAGTCAGAGGCTTCCTGGGACGACTGAATTACATTGCCCGATTCATCTCACATCTGACTGCTACTTGTGAGCCAATCTTCAAATTACTAAAGAAAGATCAAGTAGTACGCTGGAACGATGAATGTCAGGCTGCCTTTGAAAAGATAAAGGAATATCTCCAAGAGCCACCCATTCTTATGCCACCAGTGGAAGGAAGACCTCTGATACTATACTTGACAGTACTTGACAATTCAATGGGGTGTGTGCTGGGGCAGCATGACGAGTCTGGCCGAAAAGAGCACGCTATTTATTACTTGAGCAAAAAGTTTACCGACTGTGAGTCTCGTTACTCACTGGTTGAGAAAACTTGCTGCGCTCTAGTATGGGCTGCTCGCCGGCTGAGACAGTATATGCTGACTCACACTACTCTATTGATTTCAAAGATGGATCCCATCAAGTACATATTTGAAAAGTCTGCTCTGTCTGGAAGAATAGCAAGATGGCAAATGATCTTGACAGAATATGACATCCAGTATACAACTAAGAAAGCTATTAAAGGAAGTGTACTGGCAGATCATTTGGTACACCAACCTGTGGAAGATTACCAATCATTAAACTTTGATTTTCCGGACGAAGACATCATGGTGGTAACCGACTGTGAAGTACCTGGACCGGATGAAGGACCTGAGGAAGGATCCCGATGGTCTATGCATTTTGACGGAGCCTCCAATGCTTTGGGTAACGGCGTCGGCGCTGTAATCATATCCCCCAAAGGAACTCACACTCCACTCACCGCCCGATTATGTTTCAACTGCACCAACAACATGGCAGAATATGAGGCATGTATTATGGGTTTACAAGCTGCAATCGACTTAAGGATCAAGTTTCTGAGTGTCTTCGGAGATTCCGCTCTCGTGATCAATCAGATCAAAGGCGAGTGGGATACGAAACACCCAAATCTTATTCCTTACAAGGAGTATGTGTCAACCTTGCTTCCCCACTTTGAAGAAATAACTTTTGAGCATTTCCCAAGAGAGGAGAATCAGCTAGCGGACGCACTAGCTACGATGTCTTCAATGTTCAAAGTTAAATGGGACAATGAGGCTCCCCGGATCATTATTTGGAAGTTGGATGAACCGGCTTACTGCTGCGATCTTGAGACCGAAAAGGTGACTGAAAAACCCTGGTATCATGAGGTGAAGAGGTATTTGGAAGCTCAGGAATACCCTGAAGGTGCATCTGTCAATGACAAGAAGTTCATGAGAAGGTTTGCGGCGGAATTCTTCCTCAGCAACGGCATTCTCTACAAACGGAATCATGATTCAACTCTACTACGTTGTGTGGATAAGGCTGAAGCAGAGAGGATCATGATAGAACTGCATGAAGGTACATTCGGAACACATTCCAGTGGACACACCATGGCAAAGAAGATCCTTCAGGCAGGATATTTCTGGTCCACAATGGAAGCCGATTGTTACCAGCACTCTCGAACTTGTCACAAATGCCAGATCTATGCTGACAAGGTGCACATTCCTCCGGTTCCTCTGAACGTCCTGACGGCACCTTGGTCTTTTGCAATGTGGGGCATTGATATGATCGGTGAGATCCGACCGACGGCATCCAATGGGCATCGTTTCATCTTGGTGGCAATCGATTACTTCACGAAGTGGGTTGAGGCAGCTTCCTATGCAACGGTAACCAAGAGCGTCGTGGCACGTTTCATCCGGCATAATCTGATCTGTCGATACGGTGTCCCGGAAAGAATCATTACGAACAATGGTACCAATCTCAATAACACGATGATCACTGAACTCTGTGAACAATTCAAGATACAGCACCACAATTCTTCTCCCTACCGGCCGAAGATGAATGGGGCTGTAGAGGCAGCTAATAAAAATATCAAGAAAATAGTGCAGAAGATGACAGTGACCTATAAAGATTGGAACGAGATGTTACCGTTCGCTCTTCATGGGTACCGTACCTCAATAAGGACGTCAATCGGGGCAACTCCTTTCTCCTTGGTCTATGGCATGGAAGCAGTCTTGCCAATTGAAGTCCAGATACCCTCTCTCCGGATAATGAAGGATGCAGACTTAAGTGAAGATGACTGGATCCAGACTCGACTTGACCAATTAAATCTGATTGACGAAAAGAGACTCACCGCTATCTGTCATGGTCAGACGTATCAAAAATGGATGATCAGGGCATTTAACAAGAAAGTCAGACCACAGGAGTATCAAGTTGGGGACCTGGTAATCAAACGCATCATCCTTCCTCAAAGTGATCCCTGGGGCAAATGGACCCCTACATACGAGAGGCCATTTGTGGTTAAACATGTGTTCTCAGGAGGAGCCATGATCCTAACCACCATGGATGGTGACAACCTTCCTCACCCCGCCAATGCAGACATAGTGAAAAGATAGTACGCGTGAATAAAAGACCCGCTAGGTTGACATACCTAGGCAAAAATAAGGGCTTCCCGGCGAACCAAAAGGGTTCGGGCAAAAATAAGGGATGAAATAAAAAACAAAATCTGTACACTCGGCAAGTCGAAAACCTGAAAAGGCGGCTTGGGAAAAAATGGGTATCCCGGTGGACCGAAAACCCGAAAGGGCGGTCCAGGCAAAAGTTAGGGATAAAGCGTAACACTATGTCTCATTGGATCACTTCGCATCCGGAATTCGGTATCAACGATCTGGCTCAGATTTCGGCATCGACCAATCAGCTTCATCTTCGACCAAGCAGCAAAGTGATGAGACGCTTGAAGACATAAAGGCGATAGCAGAGTTGGAACCCAGTGGGATTGTTCACATAGCTGTTTTGTTTTGTTTTCAAAAATTGTAAACTCTATGTTATTTGGCGGCGTCCTCTTACTAGGATGTCAGGCTCTTGTACAAAAACGCCTATTCACAGGCAGAATTCAAATCAATACAAATTCACTTGTCTATACAAATTGCCATTGCTTTTCCTTCTTTCTGTTTTGTCTTGCGAAGAACGTCCAATGTTCATATTTGATATATGCATTTGACATTAAATTGCTGATTCATAAATATTTGCATATGAAACGAAAGATTAATTACAGGTGACATCAGAAACAGGGGAAAATGTGGAGTTGTCTGATGCAGTCTGGTTGCTTTGTCCGCCAAGGTACCAAGGTAGATTCGACTGAAGAATGAGACCAAATCATCACAACATTCCCCGGCAGGCCTTAAAGTTTATCCCCCGTAGATTCTGGAAGCTTGTTCCCTGCAGAGTACGGACGTATCTCCCGAGCCTTATTCAGAGTTATTCCTCACAAGGGCTTATAACTGGGTTATCCTCAGCTAATTACCATGGAAGATCGCCCTCGACAAAGTTCCTTCAATCCCCGGCAGGAGTCTATCTTTGGTATTCCCCAGCGGAGTTTATCTTTGGTGTTCCCCAGCGGGGTTTATCATCATTATCCCCAGCGGAATCTATCATTGAAGTCCTCAGCAGGCCTCTCATCAAAACTTCAGCAAAGTATCTCTTCCACAGAGCAATTCTCCGGCCGATCGTCAAGGATTTATTTTCCTAAGACGAAAATACATTCATAAACATTTCACATTTTCATACATCTTACTTACATACATGATAAAGTGCATACAACACTATCTCATGTTGAACATCATGACATCATGCATATCATACATCATGACATTGCATACAACTGATGTTTTTGCCTTTTCAGGGAAAAAAACAATCCCAAAGACAACTACCTTCAACTGTCACAATTCCAGATTCGATACCTGTATCTAGCCAGGGCACATCTGAGAGTGATCAGTTTCCAGACTCGATTCCTGTATCTAGCCAGGGAACGTCTGAAGAGTTCGAAGATTCGATTCCTGTATCCAGCCAGGGCACATCTATCAACTACAACATTTCCAGATTCGACTCCTGTATCCAGCCAGGGCACATCTGTGAGCAACCGATTGTAGATTCGATTCCTGTATCCAGCCAGGGCATATCTGCATAAAGAGATTGAAGATCAAACACCTGTAACAAGCCAGGAAAACATCTGCCTCTCTCAAATACACAAGTTCTCGCTAAGGAATCTCTTATGCGATCAACACTTCCAAAAGGCATCTATAAGCCCATTCCTGACAAATTTCTGTCACGTCTCCAGATGGCATCTATAAGCCCATCTCCCTATCCATCTATCCAAATGGCATCTATAAGCCCATTCCCGACATCACATTGTTGAGACTCCAACATGCGAGTGCAAATTTCCGGGCACTCTAGTGTCCAATCTCCTTTTACCCTCGAGTCACGAAAGGCAAACTTGCCAATCTAACTCTTCAGGTTAAAGAAGATTGAACAGGGGCAACTGTTGTACCCCAAAATTTTCCCTCCCATTTCCTCAACATTTTCTCATTACAAAACCCTTGAAGATCAAGATCCAGTTAGGGTTTCCTCTACTCAAGACTTCTCCTTGCACTGTGGACCCAAATTAGGGTTTGTGGTTGAACAAAGATGTTTTGACCTAAAATGCCTAAGATGACTTTCATGCTTCATGTTGGACTCTCAAGTTTATCCATACCAAGTTTCAAGTCTTGATTCCAAGTTTTGCCCAGTCAATTGGGCAGATGACCTAGAAATTAGCTGTATTGGGGAAAAAGTCAACTGTGGCCAATTGACAGTCAAATCTCATGAAAATTGACCCACATCAACATTATGAACTCATATGGACCATTTGATCAAGTTTGGATCACAATTCCACAAGAAATTTAATCAGATCATCAAAAGGGCAAAATGGTCATTTTTAGGGTTTTGACTGCACAAAGGCAATTTTTGACTGTTTGACCTAGCCAATGGCAAAACAAGCTCACATATGGACTCAAGGACCCCATGGAATTATCTTTACATGCTCAACAAGTTCAAAAGCTCCCAAGTACACTAGATTGACAGTTGAATTTCCCAGTCAATTGATCAATTTTGACTGTATACTGAAAAGTCAAACTTTGACTTTTTGGTCAAAATCAAGGGTCAAGATTCATTTTTCATCAAAACATGCCAAATCATGAAACTTGTTCACCAAGAAACCAAGAAATGCAAATTAGGGTTTGAAATGGGAATTTTTCATAACTTAGAATTTTTCTAAGTTATGGAAAACCCTAAATTTTTCCAAACTTTGCCCCACTTTCTCACCAAGATTTATTTGGATTCAAACAAAAGTTAAAACATGAAAGTTGTAGCTTGTTGCATAATCTACAACTTTTATTCACAAAGTTTTCCCAAATGAAGTTTGTATCTCAAGTTACAATTTTTTGAATAAGGGCACTAAACCATTCTTAACTTAGTGAAAATTTGACCTTTTTGACAAGGTTTTCTACCTAACTTCAAGGCCATTTTCCATACACTTCCACTTGGAATTTCAACTTGCACTTCAAAGATGGATTGTAGTACACATTCCAAGCTTTCCAAAATGTCCAAGAACTTCTCAAACAGCCTCATGGTTAGGGAGAATCGAATTTTTCAAAATGGGAAAAAGTCACTTTTGTTCTTGGCCATGTACATGTTCATAACACAATGCATTTCAAATCTCAGCATGCTTAAGCTACATTACAGGTCCTAAAACCTTTTGACACTCAATAATTCAATGCAAAACCATTGTGCCAAGTTGTTATTTTAAGCATTTGGACATTACATGGAGAATTAACCCTAAACTAGAAAAAGCATTATTTCCATTTTGAAAAAGTAGAACTTTATGTCAAGTTTGCAATCCAAGTGGTACAGTCCAAATATTCTTGGCACAAGTTTGTGAGCAAATTGCACTGATCAAGGCCAATGTATGCAGCATAGTGTGAGGGCCTGTACAGGCTAGAATCATCAAGTGGCCATTGCTTGCTTCAAGTTCAAGTAAGATAGCATAACTTGTACCAACTCTCATATCAGCTTACAAACACTTAAACAAACTTATCAAATACATTCCAAACATTGATCCTAAGTTGAAGCACGAGCCTTTCACCTCCAATACCTCCCAAAAACTCAGAATCACCTTGAAACTGCTCAAACAGAGCAACCTCTGCAGATTGAGTTCCAACTCTCAATCCTTTCAAGCATTCTTGCCCAAACCAGTTCATAAACCTTCCCTACCATCTATGCAAGCTAAACAAAAGCTAAAACACAACCTGTAATCCCTTTAACTGGTTCCACCATTTTCACATTTCTGATTTGCAGGTGAAGTGCTCTAGCTCGATTCAAAAGCTTTCAAGACAAAGTAAAGCTTGGAATAGCATCCCTGGACCTCAAGGAAACTATCCCAATCATCACCTTGCACTGAGAGCTTCTCCATTGCCAGATAGGACTTCAAATGAACAGGTAATTTTTTGAATTCGTATCTCTCTTATTAGGCATCATTAGCTCTAAGTTTGTGAATAAACAATGTTCTACTCATGCCACTGAACATGTACATGTTTTTACTTTTCATTTCTTTTGCTTGAGCTGTGAGAATTTAAGGTTTGAAAATGGAAGAAAACTTAGGTCAGGAATTGGGATTGTTAAAATTCTCTCTCATTTCTGAGAGTTAGGATGAGTTTTTTATATATTTGGAATCGTGATTCAATGCTTGACATGTTTTGTGTTGAAAGTTTGTGCAAAAGCTCAAAGAATCAGGATGTTTGAATCCCTGTTACAAACGCGCGTTTTTGGCTGGAGGTTGAAGAAGGTGTCTCATGGGCTGGGCCAGGTTTTGTTCTACTTTTCACACCATACAATTGCTTCTGCACCCCCTGAGCCCATTTGGTTTATTTTTAATGATTTTTGACTTTTTCTTTTTTTGATTGATTCATTTATTTTTTCCCATGTTATTAAAAATATAAAAACATTTTTCCTCACCATTTTTTAACTTATTAGGTATTTATTTGATTTTCTTTTGATTTATACACAAATAAATGAATATATACATTTCATTAAAAATATTGAGAAATATGCAAAAATACTTTTATTTTCATTTTTATTTTACTTTACCTTCCAAAAATACTTTATATAAAAAATACCTTTTTACAAATATTAAATATTATTATTATTTATATATATATATAATACATATTTAAAATAATACATATATACATATATTTATTAATATATTTAGGGTAAATAAAAAATATATACACTTTTGTTTTTTTTCTTATTAATATTTAATATAGAAATACATTTTTGACAAATACCTCATTTTATTTTATTTTTGTATATGTAAATAAATATTTGTACATAATAAATGAATAATGTATTTTATTTAATAGAATTAGGGTTTTGCCCTAAAATATGAAAATACTCTAAAAATAATACCTTTTTATTTCTTTTTTTATTTCACATAAATAATATTTTTTTTTATACACATAAAAATTCTTTTTACATTTTGCATATTTATTTCAATTTCCATTTAATTATACAATTATTTGTCTTGTAAATATTCAACATTGATGTAATAGTTTTAGGTTTAAATTCCTTGTCAAAATCCCCATTTGAACATTTGTACCCCCCTTCCCATATTTGGTTTTGTAATAGCTTAGTAAATTTATTTTCGCACTTTATTGCTTTCTAATTATACCATGTTAGAATTAGGGTTTGTATGCGAAAAACGACAAAATAGTTATGACCTAATCTCAAGACAAACAAGCATGAAAATGAACACACAAATCACACTTGCACCCCCTAGGGTATTCCATTTGTTGCCTTTCAAAATTGGGCCATATTGCATGTTAGGTCTCTTTGGGCAAAACAAACAAATCAAATGATCATAGTCCCTCGATAACACTTTCAAAATGTTGCCTAAAACAAATGATCAAGTCTCTTAAAGAAAATGCCCAAAGATACTTGGCACCATTGCAATTATGGCCTAAACGATGACCCGCGCCTGTCCCTTTCACATCCTAACATGAGATTGTCCACCAAATACAATGGTGGAACAAACTTATTAAAAGGGTTAAAACATAGCAATAAACTTTGAGAAAATTTAGGAGTAGATAACCTCTTAGTTACTTGAATCAAACTTGCAAAACAAAACACTTGCCTATTTTCTAAACCACACATCACTACACTTTCAAAACAACTTTCAAAAACAAATGAAAACCTTTTCAAAAGACATACACCTTTGTATACATACCCACATGGATCATTACAAAGGTTGCCACCACAATGGCTTCTTTTCAAAACATTTTTCAAACCCACACACACAAGCACCATTTCAAACAATTGAAAACAAAAGGCAAGTGATCTAAGCAAGTAACTAAGAGCCCATGGATAACCATGGATAGAAAGGGTGCTAATACCTTCCCTTTCTATAATCTACTCCCCGAACCCAAGAAAACATCTCAAAAGGTTTTTGCTGTGCTTTTTAACCTTTCCTTAGGATAAAATAAAAAGTCGGTGGCGACTCTTGCTCAACCGAAACATTTGCGAAAACAAACGCAAAACCTCAAGTCAGTTCTCCCACCGTATCACACCGGCCTTCAAAGCAGTGACCTATTTTTGCACCTCGCGATTCTCTTATTCAAGATTCTCCATTTTATTTCTGGAATTATCCCGAGTATTGTACCGTCGGACAATTTGTTGAACAAAGTGGAGAAACTCAATAAGACACCTGGGTATGGACAGAAATGCAAGAAATATGTACAAGATGATGTATGATATGCAATGCACATGATTTATTTTATTATTATTAATATTTCAAGCGACTCAAAGAATTATAGACAATTTTCAAATTTTAAAGTACAAACACATTTTAAAATACTGAAAATCTCATAATAACTTCAAAATAGATTACAACTTTTAGTATAAGTTTTAACAATTCCAAGTACAAGAGAAGATAGAATCTAAAATCCTAAGAAGGCAAAGCTAATGAAGATTTCTCCACACACTGAAGCTTTCCCGTGAGTCTTGCAATCTGAGCCTTCAACTGCTTGTTCTCTTCTGCATACCTATCGACAACCACTTTCCAATCACCAGAGTCGGGAAATGAATGACTAAGCCCTGATCGAGCTCAAGAGGAAAATAAATCCTCTTGCTTCTCTATCATCTCTGTTGTACCCCAAAATTTTCCCTCCCTTTTTCACAAGAAATCACAACCCTAGGGTTTTCTCAGATTTTCAAGATTGGCTCAGGAATCGATCAAACAAACTTTTCTTTGGCAGTAGATTAAGAATTAGGGTTTCTCTCGCATTTCTTAGAAAGAAACTGAATTCTCAGAAATTCAGTTAAATGTCACTTGTTTTCACACTTTTTCGAGTTTTCTGAAAGATTGTTGGTTGTTCTCAAGGTTTGTTGGTCATTTGGAATATTCAGGTTTTGTTTGATCCAGGATAACCAAATGATGTGAAATACTTGTTGTTTATTGGAATACACAATGCGTATTTTGATTGGAATGCTAGTTACGATACTTCAAAGTTATTGGATTACTTAAAGTTTAAGTTATCTGTATTGGAAATATTGGAATGCGATTTCAATTATTTTTATCTGAGAATCTTAAAGGGTTAAGTGAAGATGCAGAGAAAGAATTGCAAGATTATTGGACAGTAAAAGATTTTATTGGATTTCAGATTGCCTCACAAATATTTTTCAGATGTTGATACAAAAATAATTTATTGTTTGAATACTGTAGGTTTTACAACTTATAGTACTTGAAAAATAAATTGTTACAATTAATGGAAAATCTATCTAATCTAAGCCTAAGCCTCCATCGCTCCATTGCTCCCATGCTCAAAGTCTTCTGCTTTGTCATCACCCAATTTGTGCTCACATGAAAAAGACAAAGAAAAGGGATTAGTACAGTCAATTGAATATGAAAAGAATTTTCAAATAAAAAGAGAAAAGGAAATTTTTCATCATTAAAGTTTGACGTCCGGAATCAGAGTGCTATTTTTCATCACGTTTTATTTTTCTCTTTGCAAATCACAAGAAGATTGCTCTTCTTGGTTCACAAAGAGAAAAATAAAAGTGCAAATGGAAGAATGCAAAAGCAAATTATTCAAAAACATAGCAAGGCGCCAAATCTGCAAAACAAGGCAAGCTGGATGCAAGACATGCTGTACAAAGCAAGCATACAAAGGTACAAAGCAAGTTACAAAGGCAAACTGAATGCAAGTTGTCAAGCTGCATTACAAAACTGTTAAGCTAAACCATGCAGCAACTAAATGCAACAGGATACCAACTAAACAAAGCATTGCAACAAAGGTAAAACATTGCATACAAAGCAAACTGAGTTACAAAGAAACTGGATGCAAACTGTACAAATGCACCAAGTACACAATGCAGCAGGGTAGCAGGCTAAAAGAAAAAAGGAAGGAGTTAAACCAAATCACAAGCCAAAAAGCTTGTCATAGCTGTTTCATCATTTTCCGTAAAAATAGGAAAACTTTTCAGAATAATAAGAAAAAGCAAAAATGCTTTGTCATGGAGAGAGAAAGAGAGAAAGATATCACCTTTGGTGAGAGTTTAGAGTTTGGCAAAACAAAAGGCTTTCACAAGTTGCAAACAAAAATCTAAAAAGATATAAAACTCCAAACTGCATAACAGTTTCAGGAGAGAACATTTGAGCCAAGCCAGAAATTTCACAACTCTCCAACCTGCTTTCAAATATCACCAAACTCCAAAACCCTGTTATCAAAAATCCTCAACCTGTTGTTAAACTCAAGCAACAACCAAACTATTAACAATTTCAAAGAGAAATCAACCTGCTAACAGATCATCAAACCTGCACAAGCTAGCAACAAACAAACAAACTATGACTCTCCCAAAATCACCAAAAGCCTGTAACAGCAAAATTGTGTAAACCACCAAAGCTAAAAATCCAAAACCTACAAGTTTCAAACTCAGAACAACAACCCCAAAACCTGCACAAGCTAGCAACAAACTTCAACAAACTTGCAGTTCTCAAAGCTGCATAACAACTTCCAAGAACCAATCACAAAAAAAAAAAGTAATACCCTTAACAAAACCAAAACTGTAAACCTGCAATAACCTGTACAAAACTAGCCACAAACCTCTTAACAGTCAAAACAAACCATAAACCTGTTAACAGTCCAAACAAACTACAAACCTGTTATCAAACTACAACAAAACAACCACAAAACTTGTCCAACATTCTCAGAAAACCCAACATCCAAAAACATCAACCAACATTCAAGTTCAGCAAACAGCCAAGCAAGGTTTCAGAAATAATCATCACCAATCCATACCAATAACTAAGAGTTTCAGAAGCAAACAATAAACCATCCAAGTTTCAGTTGAATCATCATCAACAAATAAAGAGAGAAGACTGTAAAATAAAACAAACATAAACAACAAACTGTAAAACTTAGAAACGAACCATACCGCTTTACAATAGAGCCACTGGACATTGAGAGGAGATGAGAGGTGAGGGCGCTCCGGCGGCTTGGGTAGGAGGAAGATCAGAACTGTTTGGGTGAGAAAGATGAAGAAGTGGAAACGAGAGAGCGGCGCCGCTGTGAAGCCAAACGTATGAACCCTAATTTCTTGAACCCTAACAAAAACGTTGCAAACCAATGCCTTGGGCCTATCCTCCCCACATGCTTAAGCCCATAACACTGCTGGCTCACATCCCCTCCCTCCATTCTGCCCCTTTTCTTTTAATTCTGTTTTGGGCCTAACACATAAATCCTAAGCCCATCCTCCTTTTTTTAATTTCTTTTCTTTTGTTTAAACAAATACTTTTTTTAATTAATTCATTTTAAATAATTTGTTTTCTTTTCTTTTGTTAATAATAATACTAAATAATATATTAAAATTTTATTTTGGCAAATTACTTTGATTTTCTTAATTTAGTTTTAATTTTCTTTTATTAATTAATAATTGTTTCATTTGATAAAATACCAAAAAAGATTTAAATTAATTTAATTAATTTTGTTTTCTTTAAACCTCTTTTTATTTTACATGATTAATAAAATACAAAAAGAATAATAATAATAATATAATATTTAATCTTTCTTTTTAGAATACATTTTTATTTGTTTATTTTTAAATAAATACTTGCATCTCATAATATTATTGATTTCTTCATTTGTTATAATTTTACATTAAATTGCGACAAGTCGATTTGGTTGTAATACGTAACATTTGGACATTGCTATTCTTATGAGACTCATCCCCATTTGTAAATAATTGTACCCCCATCCCCAGATACTTTTGTAATAGCTTAGACTTTTAATTCTCGCACTTTATGCTTTCAAATATGCCATGATTAGAGATTAGGGTTTGCATGCGAAAATCCAAAATCAATCGCTAGATGACCTAATACAAGACCTAAATGCATGAAAATAACAAACACAATTCACACGTGCACCTCTAGGGTAACCTCGCTTGTTGCCTCGGAAATGCAATCATGTCCCTCGAATATGAGACACTCTAGCAAATGGCCCTTCGATAAACAAAGATCGTAGTCCCTCGATGACCCTCGATGTTGCCTTCGATAAAACGATCTCGTCCCTTCCAAAATTGCTAGAGCGTCTCACAAGTTGCTTTCAATGATTGTATGCGATGACTCGCGCCTGTCCCGTTTAACATCCTAATACAAGGTTGTTTACCAAATGCAATGGTAAAACAACATTGTCAATAGGGTTAAAAACATATAGGAAAGATCTTTGAGTAAAATAGGGTAGACAACTCTTAGTTACTTGATCAAAAACTTGCAAAACATCCTTGCTACTTTCAAACACACTTCACAACAAAATTTCAAAATATTTCCAAAACAAACTTTCAAACATTGAAATATCTTTTTAAAAGACAAACACCTTTGTATATATTCAAACAAGAATCATTACAAAGGTTGCCTAGACAAGGCCTCTTTTTCAAAGCATTTTCAAAAAACCACACACAAAGCACCATTTCAAACAATTAAAAAGCAAAAGCAAGTGATCTAAACAAGTAACTAAGAGCCCATGGATAAACATGGATGAAAAGGGTGCTAGCACCTTCCCTTTTCATAATCTACTCCCCGAACCCAAGAAAACATCTTAAAGGTCTTTCCTGTGCTTTTTGACCTTTCCTTAGGATAAAATAAAAATTCGGTGGCGACTCTTGCTAAACCGAAACATTTGCGAACACAAACGCAAAACCTCAATTCAGTTCACCCACCGTATCACAATCTTTATGACACGACTCTAAAGAATCTCAATCAGTTTATCCTTCTCTTTCATGTTTTCCCGGTAAGACGTCTCTAAAGTCTGACACTTGTTCTTCCAAGCCTATTTCTCCTACTGCACCTGACTAGGACAAGCTGAAGCTCTTCCACATCAACTAAAAGGGGGAGGAGTGGTCTTCACAAACATATCAGGCATAGGCTCTTCATGGGAATATGGAATCTTCATTTGAATTGCCCTTGCTTGTACCCACCGGAGATAAGGCTCCAAAGAAATAGCTCATCTTGGTCCCAAGTCCTTTCTACTCTTCCTGTGAATATGGCGCCAAGCCATTGCAATCTCCTCCTTAGCTTTCTTATGATCCTCTCCCTCTTGGAGAAAAAATCTCTCATATGAATACTATTTGGCTTATCTCTCATCAGATATCCAAGTTGACGTCGTGCAAAAATGGGATTATAGTTAATTCCTTCCTTTGTATCAAGAAAAGGTACAATGGGGAAACTACCACAACTATCGACAATATCTACATCATGGTAAGCCTGATGATACCAAACAATATATGAATTGGTGAGGGCCATAATCTTTGGATCCCAAAGAGGTTCCTTCTTGACATCCTAGAAAGCATCAGACCGAGGTAAGTGAGAAATAAACCACTGATACAGCAAAGGCATGCAACAAATAATCATCCCTCCATGATAAGAATCCCAAAGATGGATGGAGTAATAAGCATCTCCTAATAATATGGGGACTGGATTCCCTATCAAAAAGATCCCGATGGCATTTATATTCACAAAGTTGTCGATGTTCGGAAATAAGAACAACCCATAAGCAAGCAGAGCAAAGATGGCCTTAAAAGCAATTGTACTCTTCATCCTAGTAAAGTAGCAACCTTTCTCTAATAAAAACTGAGAAGGTAATCCTCTAATTCCTATTTTTGTAGTCATGTGGGCCTCAGTCTCAAACTTCCCCAAATGAACCATAACAGCAATCTCATGAGACTTTGGCCCCACCTCCAAACCGGTGAAAGGAATACGATCGGTGATAGGTAAACCCAGTAGATAACAATACTCTTCCAATGTAGGCATCAACTGATAATCAGGGAAAGTGAAACATCGATACATTAGATAATAGAATTTGACCAAAGTCGAGAGAATACCCTCCTTCATCCTGAGCTTCATGAGAGACACAATGGATCCATACATCTTTCGAAAATCTGTAGAACTCTCGATCCCAAGAATCAAACTCATCAAATCATCTATCTTAGGAATCTTGAAACTGTACTCCAGAGTCTTCCTTTTTCCAGAATCCATGGTCAAAAGAACCTGAGATACTCGCAAAAAGTCAACTTTAAGTCCCTTAAACTAAAATGTTTTAAAGGATGCTCATGGGTGCATGAATGCATGATGCAACAATCACACACAAGATCACAAACATGGGGTTCATAGGTTTGACGTCATGAGCATGAAGTCAAATTTACTACCTATAAGGTATGGTTTAATAGTTTATCACCTGCCGAACAAGGTTCTAAGAGGTTTCCGGAGTCTACATCCTTCCTTCAGATATTACCAACGCCCCGATTGACTCGGTAATTAGTAATATTCTGAGGAAAACTCGTTTGAGTGTAGTATCGCGTGACAACCACTTCCGGATTAATCTGTCATAGTTTCCGCACTACACCTAAAAGGCCAAGATTGGTTAAAGGTTCTACAGTCCTCAGTCTCAGCAGGTTCCCAGGTTGAAAGTAGCATGTCTTCCTGATTACTCGGTAAACTACACTATAGTAAAAGGGGCCTCCACTGAGTGGGGGATCTCATGCCTCCTTTTTTGGGATTACTCCCTCAAAGTTAACATGACTATACCACCCATCCTATCTTAAGTTTTCCCAAGTCCGGGTAGAGGACTTATGAGAAATCACCAAGCATCCTGAAAACCAGGAAAATCCAGAAAAACATATATACAACATATAATATACAATAAATAATAGCACATACACAGATAAACAAAGATAGTCTCAACCCACTTAGGGATGGACCAACATTTGGTTGATCTTTCCACAGTGAAGTCGCCAATTTTTCTATAGCGGTAGAAATGTTAAGACTGAGCCATTGGATTAACTTAACTCGCACAGATCAAATAAAAATCGCCACCACACTTTATTATTTCCAAAGGAATGGGAAAAGAGCGAATAACCCAAAAAGATGGGAGAGAATCTAAGTTCGGGGGTTGGTTATTCAAAGGGAAGGTATTAGCACCCTAAACATCTACGGTACTCTGTAGGAACCTCTTTGAAAATTTGTGTATTTTGGCTATAAATGTTGTATAAAAATAGATTGTGGAGATGGGAAAAGAAGTACTTTTTATAATTTTTTCACCCTCCGCGGTTGTGAACCTTTAGTTCCTATGTACCACCTTCCGTGCAATAAGGGATCAGGGTACTCGTAGGTCACCTTTAAAATTTTATAAAAAAAATGATGTGTTGGTTAATTTTAGGAGACGAGACATCATCGTCTTATCCGAGTGGAAGAAAATACTTACTACCCATGATTATGAGAAAGGATAATTTGCGTTATCTCAAAGTGGAGGATATAGTTGGATTTTAAAATCAACAAAGCTTCGCTCAACACCTAAGTAGAAAATATGCCACTTCACTACGTATCATAGAAGTATAGTAGCTCGCATCATTATAAGGATTGGCAAGAGTCTAATCTTTTTGAGAAAAGTTTGAGATAAAAAGTCAAAATGGATAAAAAATGGTTTAAATGAGATTAATTGGCGTTTAGTTCTTCTCACAAAAATGTCAAAGTATTATTAAGTTGGTTAAAGTTTGATTAAGAAAACATTTTTTTGAAAACGCATGGGCCTAAGTCCAAGTTTATTATGAAAGCGGTTCAAATTCAGAAAACAAGAATAGTTTTGAAAAGGTGGGAGACGATTTTTGAAATTAAAGAAGATGGGAGGAGATGAAGGGACTATCCTAAAGCATAAGTTAAAAGCTAGGGAAAAGAACTGTCTAACCAACAAGAAGCCAACACTTGACACAATGAGTCAATATAGAATTCCTATCCTTTGGATTGAAAATAAACAAGAAAAGACAATAAACCCCTTAAGAAAACCAAGCTTCAAATGCATTATGTCTTTACAAAAATTGGGTAGAGTAACGGCTGTATACAGATGAATTGCCAATCACGGACAAAACATATAATCAGAATAACCTACACACAAAGAAACCAAGCAACCCAATGTCTCGGGGTAAACCATAATAACTCCATACAAGATAGAAAAATAATTCACCGAGGTCTCAAGGTAGTCAAGGTCTCTAATCCTAAGTCCAAGAAGTCCATAACTCCATCATCACAAGGATAGTAACCAAATAGTTCAAGTAACCTTAAGGCTTTTTATTTTTCAAGTTGGTTATTAGGTATCTTCAAAAAGAAAATGAAAGCTCAAGTGAGAAAAATAAAAATGACATAAAGATAAATGCTCAAGTGAGAAAAGATGAAAATAACCTGAAATAAAAATGCTAAAATAAATGGCGCGTAAGAGTAAAGGCGTAAAGTAAAAGCATAAAAATAAAAAT
This sequence comes from Vicia faba, assembly GCA_948472305.1. NCBI lineage: Eukaryota > Viridiplantae > Streptophyta > Magnoliopsida > Fabales > Fabaceae > Vicia > Vicia faba. Next base: position 932,126,099 of record OX451736.1, on the reverse strand, counting down.
TCAATTGTTAATGAGTTAGAAATTATAGGTTAGTTGAATGACCATATTGAATCTTGTATTTGAAACCCATTAGAAGATTGATAAAATCAAAGCCTCTCAACAACAAGTTTCATTTGCTTTTTGTCAAATATATCATTCATTTCAAAATCTCAAGGCAACAATAAATGATCAAGGAAATTTAAATGATTCACTTAATCCAAAATTTATGAAGATTCATTAGAGGATTGATAAGACCAAAGCCTCCTAACAATGAATCTCAAGGTTATTGGATCAAAGGTTTCAAATTAAACATACTTGGGCTTGTAAACATAGGTTTGGGCCACTAATGATCATTTCTCGAATCAAGACAAAATGTAGCGCTATGTTAAGCAATCGTAAGTGGACTTATATAGAAGTCACACATATTTTGATGCTGCTCAATAGCAATCTATGTGCCATATATTTGGAGAGATGATATGTAGATCATCATCTAACAACATACAACACAAAAGAGAAGGGGATAAGATGAAGAGGAAGGGGATACATTTGAATCAAAAAAGAAGAAGCAAACTATCATTAAAATCATCCATCCATTTTAGAGGAGTTAAACTCAACACTCAAGATCCAATGATGTTAATGAAGTTTATGATCAACAAACACATACTCAAAATATATTAAAATAAATAAATTGTATTTAATGAATAAGATAAAAAGAAAAAAATGATTTTTAAATTGTTTTTTAAAAGGAAGATAAAAGGAAAAATATCAAACCAAATTCAAAGTATCAAAAAAAAAATTAAAGAGTCCATGGAAAAATCAGAAATGATCTCAAATATTTTTATAAAATTTTTGGTAATTTTTTAAAATAGAAATGTATTTTTAAACTAATTAGAATCACTCAAATAATAAAAAAAAAGGATAAAAAATAGTAGAAGTCAAGATAAAACTCTAGAAAAATTTCAGAAATTCAGAAATGAGTAAAATGATTTTTATAAAAATTTTCAGAATTTAAAAACATTAAAAAGTATTTTTAAATAATTAGAAACAAGTCAAAATAAAGGAAAAATAATAAAATATATCAAATCTAAAAATAAAATTATGAAAAAAAGAAAATCAGAAAGAGAATATTGAAAATTATTTTTGTGAATTTTTTCATAATTTTTGAGTCAAAAATTAATTTTCTATGATTTTTTGAAGTTTAAATCAATTAAAATACAAATTAGAAAATAAAATAATAAACCAAAAAAATATGGGCCATCTGATCATTGTCAAAACGCGTTAGTAAACATATCTAGTGGATATGGGGCGCTGTGCATGTCATGGACTTTATTGGATTTGACACTAAATCAATCTTTATTAAATAAAAACAACTTAAAATGTGGCGCGCTGTGTGGAGTCTGGCTCATTAAAGTAATCAGATCCAAGGGCTCCTGAGACACGCGCATGGTAAGGCTAATACACTACATCTATTTCAAAAAAATAGCGTGGCACACCATCATTGGTTGAAGCACGACACATAGGTCATCTTCAACCTCCAGACGCCCTAGTTGGGGTTCCTCAAACTGTAGAATTAGAGAACTAGACAGGTACCATTAGATTCGCCTCTTCAAGACAATTCTAATGGTACCCTCGCGCCAAATTTATATAAACTATGCAAGGCTGAATTAGAAGAAAACTAGAAAAAATAGCGAGCACGAAAATCCCAAGTATCTCTCTCAATTCTCAATGAAAATGAAAACTGTAAGAAGTGTGAGAATCAGAAGGATGAATAGAGTAGAATAGGGATTTATTTGGTTCAATTTGATTGAGAATTCTACCTGAACGAAGTAGTTGAAAATTATTCTGAAACTGGACTTGGTTAGCACGGTTTAGGACACCTCAAGGCTTGATTCTTTTTCTGTTAGCTTCAGGGAAGTTCAAGGATGAAGGATCAATGAATAAATTAGATTGAAAAGTGGAGAAAATAGGAATTCAAAAACAAAAAGAAGTGAGTTATGCAGGGAGTTTGGCCGGGTAATTTTGGCTGTTCAAGCTTGAGAAAATGAGAGGAGTGAGGTCCTCTATTTATAGGGAAGGGAAGGGTGCAATGAAATCAGAGAAAAATTGAAGTTTGGAGGGAAATTGGATCAAGCTCGAAAATGACAAACGTGTGACCCCATGTGCATCAAAACTCAATCAATTCCTGCGTTTTGATCTTTAATTAAATTTTGGGAACTTTTTTATACATGTTTAAACCAAAAACGCGTGCTAAATTGGTGTTTAGAAGCCATATTATGAATTCCAAATTCTGACTTTGGAGAAAACTTAAGTTTTAAGGTACTATCTTTGAATCCATGGTGTTCACAACTCAAGGGGTCTTAGGGAATGATTCTTGAAGCAATCGAAAGATAAGTTCACAAACTTTACAATGTGAAAAGAGTGAGATCAAATGGATGCTTGAGCTAAAAGTTGTGATGAGTCAAAGTTGAGAAAAAGATGCTGACTTTTTGTACTTCGAAAAATTCTAAGTTTTTCTTCAAAAGTGACCTATAATGCTTTGAGTGCAAACAATGCCTTCCTCCAAAATTGAGTTTTGATCATTGATTCTAGCTTGAAGTGGACATCCCAAAGAGCATTGTTCGACTTGAATCACTCAAAAATACCAAGTATTGAAAAAGTTATGGCCTTGTAAAATTTATGAAAATTCATGAGGTGACCTATAATCTTTTGGGTTCTTAGGGTATCTTCCACTCATTTTCAAGCTCAACCATAAAAGAAGAGTTGAATTTCACATTATTAAGATGATTGTGTAAAAAGAGTGGGATCAAGAAGATACAAATTGACCAAGTTATGATCTTTTGAAGTCACATAAGGGAATTTGATGGCCTATTTAGGGGACTCGTAATATTTCTTCATCATTATGAATCTTCCACACAAAATTTTCTTGAAACTCTTGAAGTGATTAATTAATAACCCTTTAAATAGAAGCATATATTTGGAATTACTCAAAAATATCAAAGTATAAGCAAGATATAGCTCTTGGAAGTTCAAAACCCTAGCTCCTAAAGCACCAAAATAACTTGGAAACCCCTTTCAATTTTGACAATCTTCCTTGCATAATAACTTTTTCCATGTGAATATAAGTTTTTATGGATGATAATAAGAACCCATAGCAATAATAACCACTTACAAATATTAAAGATTGAGAGAATTATGCACTTGTGGTCAAGGAATCAAGGTCATGTCCAGTTAGGTCAAAATTCTTGAATCAATTCTTGCATATTTTGATTTTCTTTGACAAATTGAGGCATGATGAGTCATAGTTGACCTTGTCATGATATTAATTCAAAGTATCTTCAATGATGAAGCTTGAATATCAATGAAATTTTAATGGAGAAGGCATGGAAATAAACTCATGAACCTATGAATCAACCTGATGAAATGTATTGTGCCATTACCTATAATATCATCAATTAGAGAAAACATTCATTGTATTTATTAGTTAAAAGTTAATCAACACAAAACATACATGATCACAATATACAAATCAAGCTGCTTGGTGATTCTTCATGAGCAAACCTAGAGGTAGGGAGAAGAGCCAAACCCTAATGTGATCTTGTTGTGATTGAGTTGATATGAGATGATAGAGGAATCTTAGGGGGGGGGGGGGAATTTGGGTACAACAAGTTCTTCCTGCATTGCAAGGATCCAGTCCTTGTCTAGAAGTGCTTCGTCTATGGAAGTTGGCTCGATCAAAGATACTAATCCCATAAGATATTCTTCAGTATTTCTGAATGTAGATCTTGTTCTGAATGGATCATATTTCTTTCCCAGAATCATATTTTCAGGATGTGCAAAGCTGCTTCTGGATTGTCTTTTCTGGATGGATTATTCAGAAGTTGATGTGACATTTGTGATGTCTTATTCTGTATTTGGGTGAAGTTATGAACTTTTATTTTCTGAGTATCTGTCTTCAGTACCTATAATTTGAACTTCTATATCTGCAAAAATTTACCCTGCTTTGACTTTTGAGAGCTAAGCTTATCATAAAATATCATACTAACATGAAACACTTTATGTGTTATATACTCTATAACCTTTTGAGAAGTCAGAGTATCCTAACATAAAACACTTTTGTGCCTTAGAATCAAACTTGTTCAGATGTTCTTTAGTATTCAATATAAAACAAGTACATCCAAATGGATGGAAATAAGAGATGTTGTGCTTTTTGTTGTTCCACATTTCATATGGAGTCTTTTCCAGAATATGTCTTATTGAGATTCTATGTTGAATATAACACGTTGTGTTAACTGCTTCTGCCCAAAAGTTTTTAGCTATGTTAGTCTTGTTGATCATGGTTTTGGCCATTTCTTGTAAAGTTCTATTCTTTCATTCTACAACTACATTTTGTTGAGGAGTTCTATGACAAGAGAAATCATGAGAAATGTTGTTCTCCTTAAAAAACTTTTCAAAGCTTTTGTTTTCGAATTCCCCACCATGATCACTTCTGACTTTAACAATTCTAAACTCTTTTTTTGTTTTAAACTTGGTTACAGAAAGTAGAGAACACAAAGTGTGACTCATCCTTGTGTCTTAATAACTTTACCCATGTCCATCTGTTATAGTCATCTATGATCACTAATCCATACTTCTTGTCGCTGATGGATGCAATTTTCACTGGTCCAAATAGATCTATATGTAGAAGTTCTAATGGTCTAGAGGTAGAAACCAATTTTTTTGATTTGAAAGAGGGTTTTGCAAACTTGCCTTTTTGACATGCTTCACACAGAGCATCTGAGCTGAACTTTAAATTAGGAAGTCCTCTAACCTGATTGAGTTTGTTAATCTGAAATATTATTCTCATACTAACATGCCCCAAACTTTTGTGCCAAACCCATTTCTCATCGTTAATAGACATAAGGCATTTTACATTCTGACTTTTAGTTCAGAAAGTTTTATTTTATAAATGTTGTTATTTCTCTTAACATTAAAAATTATAGTTCCATCTTTCTTACTAACTGCTTTACATGACTTTTGATTAAAGATTATATCATAACCGTTATCACTTAATTGACTTATGGATAACAAGTTATGCATTAATCCATCTACTAAAATAACATTAGTTATTTAGGGAAGTGTATCGTTACCAATGGTTCCAGAGCCAATAATCTTTCCTTTCCGATTGCCTCTAAAACCTACGTATCCTCCAGATTTAAGTTCCAGGCTTTGGAACATATGCTTTATTCGCATCATTTGTCGAGAGCATCCAGAGTCCAGGTACCAAGATTGGTGTTTCAACTTTGCTGTTAAATATATCTACAACATAGATGATTTTATCCTTAGGTACCCATATATTATTGGGTCCTTGTTTGTTAAAGTTTCCAAAATTCTGATTGAATTTTGGTTTCGTAGAGTAATAACCACTAGTATATTTTATATCATATGAGTGTCCATATGTAAAGTGTGAGTTTAAAGGTGTGTGTTTTATAACTATATCATCAAAATTCTTTGGTTGATATTATTCTTCTCCTTTAGGTTTCATATATCCTACGTCTTTTCTGTCGTTTCTGCTAACTCCATAGATCATTGAAGCCATCTTGCTTCTATCTATGTTTCTAGCTAGAAAATTTTGAAAGTTGTGATCATATTCTTTTATGTTATCAGAACTACTTGAAACTTTTGAAACAGATTCTTTTTGAGCTTTTTGTAATTCATTTTTAAGTTTAGAATTAATTTCTTTTTTCCCAGAGTTTTCTGTTTTTTGTTTCCTAGTTTCTTCAATTTCAAATACAAGAGCGAGTCTGGTTCTTGTATTTGACTCAAAGTTGTTGATGTTTTTCAAGAATTTCAGACATACTTTCTTCTAATTGAGATCTAGAGAATTTTGAAAATACCTCTTTTAACTTTGATTCAGATTCTGATGTATATGTGTGCTCTGATATGTTGTTCATTAAAGCTATATTGGCTCGTTCATCTTCTGATTTTGTTTCAGCTTTAGAAGATTCTGAGTTGTCCCACGTTGTCATAAGACTTTTCTTTTTTCTTTAGAGAACTTCTTCTTAGCCTTTTCTTTCTGAAGATTTGGGCAGTCACTTTTATAGTGACCTGGATATTTGCATTCGTAGCATACAACATCTTTGTTGCGATATTTTCTATATCCAGAGGATGATTCAAAGTGATTGCCTGTTCTTCTTGGGTTTCTGAATTTCCTATGTCTATGCTTCCATAGTTGATGGACTCTTTTGGAGAGAAGAGATAGTTTATCTTCTTCTGACGAGGATCCACCAAAACTTTCTTCTTCTCCCTGAAAAGCTTTAGTTTCATATTTTTTATTAGATTTAAGAGCAAGAGACTTACCTTTCTTCTGGGGTTCATCTTCTTCCAGTTTTATCTTGTGGCTTCTCAAAGAGCTGATAAGTTCTTCAAGAGATATTTTGTTCAGATCTTTGGATAGTTTTCAGGTTGTGCCATCGGTCTCCGTTTCTTGGGTAAGCTTCTGATGATTTTCTTTACATGATTTGCTGTTGATTATCCTTTGTCCAGAAGTTTTAGCCCAACAACCAGAATTTGAAACCTTGAGAACATTGTCTCAGATGTTTCATCTTCTTCCATTTTGAAGGCCTCATACTTCTGAATGAGTGCAAGATCTTTGGTCTCTTTGACTTGCGTGTTGCCTTCATGTGTCATTCTCATAGAGTCAAACTTGTTCTTAGTTGAATCCTTGTTCGTGATATTCTCATACTCAGTGTACGAGATAACACTCAAGAAGATTATTCTGGCCTTGTGATGATTTCTGAATTTTTTTTCTTTTGTTGATCTGTCATTTTCTTTCTGTTTATCTTCTAATCGCTTTTGTCAACTGGATGAATGTAGCCATCAGTTTCCATATCCCAGAGATCAGCGTCATGAGCTAGAAAAAAACTTTCAATTCTATCTTTCCAGTAATCAAAGTTTTCACCATCAAAGATTGGAGGTTTGCCGTTGATTCTTCCTTTCTCATCATAGTTATCATTGTTGTTGATCTGACTTGGTCCCAACATAGTGTTTTTCTTGCTAGGATCTTTTTCAGACACAGTTAAGTGTTAGCACCCAGAACCAGGTGCTTTGATGCCAATGAAGGATATAAAAACACAAGAAAGGGGGTTTGAATTGGGGTTTTCAAAAATTAAAACAATAAGACACGTTTGGTTATCCTAGTTTGTTTGAACTGAAACTAGTCCAGTCCACCCGCCAAGGTGATTTCACCTCTCTCAAACGAGGTCTAAATCCACTAATCAAAAACTATGATTACACAAACACAATGACTACCGTCAATGTCTTCTTGAGACTAAACCATAACTTGGTTTCTCAAGGTATTAGAAAATATAAATAAAAAATATGGACAATGGTGTTTCTAGAAAAAACTATATCACAACTATGATTTATACACAAGGTTAAAGCACAATGAATAGACAAGAGGGTGCTTGTGTAAAGTATATCTTTGTATGTGTAAGTGTTGTACCCCAAAATTTTCTCTCTCATTTCATCAACATTTTCTCACCACAAGACTCTTGGAACTCAAGATCAAGTTAGGGTTTGCTCTGCTCAAGACCCCTCCTTGCACTATTGACCCAAATTAGGGTTTGAGTTTGCACAAAGATGTTTTGACCTAAAATGCCCAAAGTGACTTTCATGCTTCATGTTGTACTTACAAGTTTATCCATACCAAGTTTCAAGCCTTGATTCCAATTTTTGCCCAGTCAATTGGACAGTTGACCTAGAAATCAGTTGTATTGGGGAAAAAGTCAACTGTGGCCAATGAACAGTCAAACTTCATGATTTTTGACCCACATCAACATAATGAACTCATATGAACCATTTGATCAAGTTTGGATCATAATTCCACAAGAAATTTGATCAGATCACCAAAAGGGCAAAATGGTCATTTTTAGGGTTTTGACTGCACAAAGGAAATTTTTGACTGTTTGACCTAACCAATGGCAAACCAAGCTCACCTAAGGACTCAAGGACTCAATGGAATTGTCTTGATCCATTCAACAAGTTCAAAAGACCTCAAATGCACAGGATTGATAGATGAATTTTCTAGTCAACTGATCAAAATTTGACTGTACTGAAAAGTCAAACTTTGACTTTTTGGTCAAAATCAAGTGCCAAGATTCATTTTTTATAAAGACATGTCAAATTATGAAACTTGTTCATCAAGAAACCCAAATTTGCAAATTAGGGTTTAAAATGAGAAAATTTCATAACTTAGAATTTTTCTAAGTTATGAAATTTCCTTATTTTTTCCTAACTTTGTCCCATTTTTCACCAAGATACAAATGGATTCAAACAAAACTCAAAACATGAAAGTTGTATTCCATTGCAAAATCTACAACTTTGATTCACAAAGTTTTCTCAAAGGAAGCTTGTAGCTCAAGTTATGATTTTTGGAGCAAGGGTGCAAAACATTTTTAACAGAAAAATTTTGACCTATTCTAGGCAGGATTTTTGTCCAACTTCTTTGCCATTTTTCACATGCTTCCACTTGGAGTTTCAATTTTCATTACAAAGATGGATTTTAGTACACATTACATGCTTTCCAAATTGTCCAAGAACTTCTCAAACACCCTTGTGGTTAGGGAGAATCAAATTTGCAAAGTTGGGCAAAATTCACTTTTGTTCATGGCCAAATGCATGTTCATACAAGTTCCATTTTGAAATCAGCATGCTTGGTACTTGCTTGCAGGCCTCTAAACCAAGTTTGCACTCCATAATTAAATGCCTAACCTTTGTGTTCAAGCATTGTTTTGTGCATTTAGTCATTACACAAAGAACTAATCCATAATTAGAAAAAGCAACTTTGCCATTTTTGAAAAGTAATGCTTTATGTCAAATTCTGAATCTTTGAAGTACAAGCCAAATCTTTGAGGCAAGAGTTTGTAAGCAAATCCCACTGATCAAGAACAAAGGGTGAAGCATAGATAGAGAGGTTATACAGGCCTGCATAAGGACTTGAACTTTCTTACTTCAAAAAGAAGCAAGTTTGCAAAAGACATAGAACTCTCACTTCCTGTCAACACAACAAAACAAAAACCTTGTGAACATCTTTCATACACCCAAGCTGACCTAAAACACGATTCCTTCATCCTCAATACCTCCTCATTCACCAAAACACCATTTTTCTGCAAGAAACTGGGCATCCCTGCAGATTGAGTTGCACAACTCAGTTTGCTCGTGCGTTTTGGCCAAAGCTTGTTCAAACACATTCCCTACCATTCATTGAAGCTATCCCAAGCCCTAGATACAAACTGTAACATCCCTAACCCCTGTTGCCATTTTCATTTTTCAGTTTTGCAGGTGAACTTCCATAGCACGATTCATAGTGATTCAAAGCAAGCTAGGTGTTAGAGAAGCATCCTTGGACTTCAGGCAAGCTGTACCAAAGCTCAAACTCCATTGAAGTTGGCCCCATTGCTGTACACGACTCAAGCTGAAACAGGTAAAAACATGAACTTTTATCTCTCAATATAGGAAGAGTTAGGCTTAGGTTTGTGAATGAAACATGCTCTACTCATAGCCCTGAAGCCATCCATGTATTTACTTTTCATTTATATTGAGTGTGCTGTGAGAATTTTGGCCATGAACATTGAAGAAAAATTAGGTCAGAAATTGGGGATGAAGAAATTCTCCTTCGTTTCTTAGAGTTAGGTCAAGTGTTTTATATGTATGAATTCGTATCTTGATGCTCTATAATGTTTGTGTTATGAGTTTTTGTTAAAAGTCAAAGAATCAGGAGTTAGTTGTTGTACAAGAAGCGCACGTTTTTGATGTTCAAACAATGCTGAAGGTTGAAGATGACTGGCTTGGGCTGGGCCTGAGTCAGTCTTGCTCTTTGCACTCCCTTTTCCAATTTACACCCCTTGGCCCATTGTGTGATATATTGATCATTTTTGATTTTTTCTTTTTGATTCTGACTTATTATTTTTTGCTCAAATATAAAAAATATCAAAAAATATTTTTCCACCCTTTTTTGCATTTATTCGGCATTTATTTGTTTTATTTAATATATGTATCTAAATAAATATAAAAACCTTTTTATTTAAAACCCTAAAAATAATACAAAAATAAATATTTTTCAGTTATTATTTTTTGTTTACATTTTGAAAACATTTTCTAAAATATACTTTTTTTTTGTAAATAATTAATATTTTATTCTTGTATACATTTAGTATATTTAATATAATATATAAATACTTGTATATTTTATTAGATATTTAGGACAAAAAATATAGAAATAATATATTTTTATTTTTATTAATATATGACACTAAAAAATACTTTTTTTTACAATATACTTCTTTTATTTTTATTTTTTTTTGTATAAATTAATATATAAATATTGTATATAATTATTAAATAAATACTATTTATTTAAAAAAACTAGGGTTTTGCCCTAAACCACAAAATATTCAAAAATTTGACCTTTTTATTTTTGTTTATATCTCACATTAAAAACATTTTCACATACATAAAAAATCATTTTGTGCATAATACATTTTGTATATTTATTGTGTTTACTTTACATTGTACAATTAAATATTTGTATAATCGATATGGATGTAATAGCTTAGAAATTAATTTCTTGTCAAATATCCACCCATTCAAACATTTGTACCCCCATCCCCATAATCATGTTGTAATAATTTAGGACTTTAAATTTCCGCATTTTAAAGCTTTCAAATTATGCCATGATAGACCTAGGGTTTGTATGCAAATCAAATAACAAATAGCTTGACCTAATTCAAAGATAAAAAAGCATGAAAATGGACAACACAATGCACACTTGCACCCTTAGGGTTACTCCACTTGTTGCCTTCAAAAATGGGCCATGTTTGCATGTTGAGTTTCTTTGGCAAAGCAAAACAAAAACAAATCAAATGATCGTAGTCCCTCGATGACGCTATCAAGTTGCCTAAACAAAATGATCAAGTCCCTCAAGGAAAAAATGCCAAAGATACTTGACACCATTGCATTCATGGTCTAAACAATGACCCGCGCCCGTCCCGTTAACATCCTAACACAAGGTTATTCACCAAATACAATGGTGAAACAACACTGTTAAAAGGGTTAAAACATGAGAAAAATCTTTGAGTAAATTTAGGGGTAGACAACTCTTAGTTACTTGATCAAACTTGCAAAACACACTTGCCTACTTTCAAAACACACTCCACAACACAATTTCCAAAAATAACTTTCAAAACCTTGAAACATCTTTTCAAAAAGACAAACACCTTTTGTAAAACATTCGAGTAAAGAATTGTTACAAGGGTTGCCTAGACAAAGGCATCTTTTTCAAAACATTTTCAAAACCACACACACAAAGCACCATTTCAAACAATTGAAAAGCAAAGGGAAGTGATCTAAGAAAGTAACTAAGAGCCCATGGATAACCATGGATAGAAAGGGTGCTAATACCTTCCCTTTCTATAATCTACTCCCCGAACCCAAGAAAACATCTCAAAGGTTTTTCCTGTGCTTTTTAACCTTTCCTTAGGATAAAATAAAAAGTCGGTGGCGACTCTTGCTCAACCGAAATATTTGCAAACACAAACGCAAAACCTCAAGTCAGTTCTCCCACCGTATCACAGAACTGGCGACTCTGCTGGGGAAAAAATATAAAAGTGGAGTAACCTTGGGGCCTAGATCACCCTTTTGCATGACTAATTGTTTGCTTTGATTGCTTTACATTTTGGTTCTCTTGTTTGGGCTTGAAATCCTAAACCCGGATTTGGGAAACATTCATAGATAACAATACGTTGTGGAAACTGTGCAGGGTATACCGACACGGTTGAAGCAATAGCTATATTAGTGCGACATATTTGTGAGTACCGGTAACCCTTGAGTTCAATCAAGGAGAGTACGGGGCCGCTGAGTGATGTCACTAAGCACTAATGACCTAGAACCTTACTTGACCATCTTGGCCTTTTATTAGGAGTAGTGAGATGACCGGCTTTGGTGCAGTCTGAAGTTGGTCGATACTCGATACTACACTCATTGAGGGTTGTTTTCTTGGAATATTTTGGTCGCTAGTGAAGTGGCTAAACCAAAACAATGAACATGGAAAACAATCCAATGATATTGAGCACCTTAGAACCCGGTTACTATTTATAGGACAGGTTTTTGAGCCAACTACACTCAAGAGGGTACTTACCTATGAAACCCCATGCAAGCTTGAAACTAGGGTTTTGTGTGACTTGCTTGTACATATGTTTGTGCATACATCATGAACATCATAAAGCATCATATGCATCCACTAACCATTTCAAGGGTTTGGATCTTCATCTTTGTTCTTGTTTTGTAGGTCATGGAAATTCTTCGCAGGAAAACTATCCAAGTCAACCTTGTGAGAATCCCTCCTCAACTCAAGGAGCTTACATCCAGAATTCCAGAAAGCTCTCTCTTCAGTGAAAGACATGGTAGACTGCTCAGCCTAGTCAACACCAACATTGAAGAAGACATGGTGAAAGTGTTGTTCCAATTCTTTGACCCCCTTCACCACTGTTTCACATTCCCCGACTATCAATTGGTGCCTACTTTGGAGGAATTTTCTCAACTCCTGAGAATTCCTATTCTTAATCAACTACCCTATAACGGTATGAAAAAAGAACCAAAGCCTGAAGATGTTGCTCAAGCACTACACTTGCAACCATCTGACATCAAGGGGCATTGGGAGACTAGAAGTGGTGTCAAAGGCTTCTTGGCAAAATTCTTGTTTGAGAAGGCACAAGAGTGTTGGAATTCCCTGGATCTGCAAGCCTTTGAAGAGATTGTGGCACTCCTTATTTATGGGTTGGTCTTGTTCCCAAATCCTGACCAACTTATAGATGTCAATGCTGTCAAGATCTTCATATCTAGGAATCCCATACCTACATTGCTTGGGGACATCCTCCACTCATTTTACAGACGAACAATGAGGAAGAGAGGTGTTCTCATGTGATGTACTCCTCTCCTTGCAAGGTGGTTTATTTCTCACCTTCCACTATCTGTTTTGAAGAATGAACAAGGCTTAAGGTTGTCACAACGGTTGATGACCCTCACACACTCTGATGTGCATTGGTGTTCTCGGTCCAGAGAAAATGTCATCATCGTCGATCATTGTGGTGAGTTCCCTAATGTACCATTACTTGGTATTAGGGGAGGCATTACCTACAACCCCTGTCTAGCTTTGAGACAATTTGGATATGCACGGAGGGATGGCCCTCATGACATGCTGATTCCTGACCTAGTTTTTGACTTCGACAACGATGCGCAAGGACTTCGCCAAAGATTCATCAGAGCTTGGAGGATGCCTAACAAGGTAGATAGCAAGACACTGGGGCACAAGAACTCCATCCCTCTTGAGCCTTACCTCAAGTGGGTACGAACCCGCGCCCAGAGTCTTATGATGCCTTACCTTCACATTCTCCCTTTGATTAAAGAGCCTGTTAAGGAAGGAGAGGTTCCATACACCATCCTACATCCTGACATGCCAACATCATGGGAGGAGATGCAAAAGAGTTGGATCCAACTCAAGGAGGAACAAAATACTTTTGAAGCCAGCTTCTACGCCAGTGAGAATAAGGTTTTGGAGCTTACCCGCCGACTTCACGAGGAGGAGGCCCTCAACACTTACATCACACCAAAGAGGATGCGCAACGTCTTTTTACCTTAAGAAGTTTTTGTAATATTTGGCCCATGGGGCATTTATGTACTGACAAAATTTCTTCTTATTAATATGACGTGTGTTCTTTTTGTTTGCAACAATTTTGAATTTCTAAATCCTTGAATGCATTGCATGAATAAACATATCATTCATCATATGCATAAACAGGTCTTCACACCAGGTTTCCTTATCTTTCTGCTATTTATTTCAGTAAGATGGATCTTGAACAGACGGTCAAAGATCTGCAGTCACAAAACTCGCAGTTTCAACAGCTCCTTATGACCTTGGCAAAGGGTCAGGAGGATCTAAAAGCACTGTTGGGGAATAAAGAGCAAGAAAAAGGAAAAAAGAAGAAGAAAAGAGTTGGGGTAGCTACACTGGGAAGAAGATTTGAGAATGAAGCAAGGAGAGTTCTTGAATTTCCCTCCACATCTGATGAGGGAACCGGTAAGGGAAAAGGAGCTGCATTACCTTTTGAGTCCGAGGCTGAAGAGGAAGAGGTTGAGGAAGATGAAGACTATTCAGAGCAGCAATACCCGCCAGCGGACGACAAATACAAAAACCTGGAGGATAGACTGGCAGCTATGGAGCTGCAAAGGGTTCCTGGGTTAGATTTTGAAGAATTGGGATTGATTGTTGGGATTGTGATCCCTCCAAAGTTTAAGGTGCCAATTTTTGCAAAATATGATGGTCTGTCTTGCCCGAAGATGCACCTGAGGTCATATGTCAGAAGAATTCAACCTCATACATCCGACAGAAATCTTTGGGTACACTTTTTTCGGGATAGCTTGTCCGATACACAACTAGACTGGTTTTATCAGCTTGAAAGGTCAGAGGTGCATAGCTGGGAGGATTTGGCAGCTGCCTTTTATCGTCAGTATCAATATAACGCTGACTTGGCGCCAACCCGTACTCAGTTACAAAGTATGGGGATGGCCTCAAATAAGGGATTCAAAGAATACGCCCAGAAATGGCGTGACTTGGCCGGAAGAGTGCAGCCACCTCTTTCGGATAGGGAACTAGTTGATATGTTCTTGGGGACCCTATCTTTAACCCATTTGATCGGGAGCTCTTCCGCAGGATTTACTGAATTGATTCTGACTGGCGAACGGGTGGAAGCTGGTATTAAGAATGGGAAGATTCAAAGGGATGCCTCTGCCTCCGCAACTGTTAAGAAACCATTCCCGGCAAAGAAGGAAGAAGCTGTTATATACTCTCGGAAAGGATCAGGAAGAACTGATCGCCGGCCGACTGTGCGGGCCGTGATGATTCAAAATTCATCAAATGATCAGCCTCGTAACAATCAATCTAGACCTAACCAGCAACGGGTAGAGCGGCCACAATGGCAGTTCACCCGCATCAACATGACGCCTGCACAAGTTCTTCCCCATTTGTTGAAGTTGAATCTGACTGGTTTAAAGGAGGCGCCGAAAAACCCTAACACCACATCTCCATACTATCATGCCAATGCTAAATGTGCCTATCATTCTGATAGCGCCGGGCATGACACCAACAATTGTTGGGCGTTAAAGAATAAAATTCAAGATTTGATAGATGCAAAAGAGGTTGAGTTCGACGCCCCTGAGAAACCGAATGTAATCTCCGCTCCAATGCCAAAGCATGGTCACAATGTCCATGCTGTTGAAGAAGATCTGTTTGATTCTGCTGTTGATGATCTGATGACCCCACTATTGACAATCAAGTTGAATCTGTTGAAGGCTGGGATTTTCCCAGGTTGTAAAGAAGATTGCTACCTCTGTCACTCCCTACCAATCAACTGTCCATTGTTGAAGATAGGCATCCAATGCTTAATGGACAACCAACAAAATCTTTTCGAAAAGACTCCAGTTACTCCAACTCCTATCAATGAAGTTTCAATAATCACCATTTCCACCAATCTTTCCAAGGTACCCAAAAGTCCTGTTAAGATTACATCCGCTCCGAAGATTGTTCCTTTGAAAATAACCATGCCTGGGCCTGTCCCCTACAAATCTGATAAATCAATACCGTGGAATTATGGTGGAGAAATATACTACCACGGTGTTAAGCAAATTGAGATAACTGAAGAGAGCTCTGACAAAGAAACTGCCGACATTGGAAACATTGCCGGTACGAGCAAGATTACCCGAAGTGGGAGAATTTTCTCTCCAGAGATTGCCCCTCCAAAGGCAATCTTTGGACCCTCAGCTGTTCCCAAGGTTACCCCTGCACCGATAAAACTTTCTGCAAGAACTCCGTTGATTGAAGAAGCTGTTACTCCTGTGGTTGTCCCTCCTACTTCTGCTGATAAGGGGAAAGGGATCCAAGAAGAGCTCGTCAGGACGAGGGCTCAACCATTGGTCATCCCCGAAACCTCTAAGAAAGAAATGGAGGAGATTCTGAAAATAATAAAGAAAAGTGATTATGACGTTGTAGAGCAACTAGGGCAAACCCCCTCAAAGATTTCCATGTTAGCTTTGTTGCTTTGTTCGGAGGCTCATGCCAAGGCCTTGATAAGGTTTTTGAAGACAGCCCATGTACCCCAGGAAACCTCAGCCGATCAATTCTAGGATTGTGTAGCCAGCCTTACTGCCGACAACGGCCTGGGTTTCTCTGATGCTGACCTGACTCCAAAGGGAAGAAAGCACAATGACGCATTGCATGTGTCAGTTGAATGCCTAGGAACTACTCTCGCCCATGTCTTGGTCGACACTGGTTCTTCTCTAAACGTGCTGCCTAAGAAAGCTCTGGACCGGTTGGATTGTGAAGGCTTGGAGCTGAAACCAAGTAATATCATTGTCAGGGCCTTTGACGGGTCTAAAATAATGGTGCATGGGGAGGTCGACATCCCTATCAAGGTAGGCAATGAAGTGTTCCCCTCAACCTTCTATGTGATGGACATCCGCCCATCCTACTCTTGCTTACTAGGAAGGTCGTGGATACATAATGCTGGGGCAGTCACTTCCTCCCTACATCAGATGCTGAAATACCCTGTTAAGGGAAAGATCATAACTGTACACGGTGAGGAGGAGTATATGATCAGTCATCTGAACTCCTTTAGGTATGTGGTAGTGGAGGGAGAATTCATCGAAACACCGTTCCAACACTTCGAGGAAATTGCTCCTGAGGTTGCTGTAGCAAAGGCAGTAGCCGAGGTACCCAAGCAGGTGGCCAGGATGGCATCTCTGAAAGACGCAAAGGCTGCAATAAAGGAGGGGAAGAGCTCAACATGGGGTCAGTTGCCTGACTTTCCCCACAAGACAGACAAGTTTGGGTTGGGATTTACCGCTGCGGGGCAAAAAGCTATGCGTCGCTCAAAAATTGAAAGAACACCCATCAAGATTTATCCTCATGGAATCAATGCTTTGGAAGACGAAGACGAAGAGGCCAACATTGAAGATTGGATCTTCCCAACCATCGAAGGGGGACTACACAACTGGGAGGCGAAAGACTTCATTCCCATTACTTTCATCAATCAGTAATTTATCTTTCGAACATTTTCTGTTGGTCTGTAATAATTACTCTTAAACAATCTGCACACTACTTTTTCACCTCATGCCTTTCCCGGGGCATGTAGGTCCATTTGTAAGGGTTTTAATTTTCCTTCATAATTATATGCCATGTTTAATGAATCATTGGACGTTTTTCATTTATAAACTGTTGTGTTCATTTTCTTTCCTTTTGCATTTTTGTTTGTTTAAGGATGGCTATCCCTTACACACACCCACACTCACAAATGCAGGTACCCATCCACTCTGGATTCTATGGGTGACTATTCTGTTGTATCCTTCAATAACTCTGAAGATTTGGTCAATCAGGCTGAATACGAAGATGACGAAGATTGTGAGGTATCATGAGAGCTAGCCAGACTTCTACAATAAGAGGAGAGGGCCATCTTACCTCATGAAGAGTTGTTGGAAATAGTCAACTTAGGAACAGAGGAAGACAGGAAAGAAGTACAAGTGGGTGCCAATCTGGAACCAAGTGTCAAGGAGCGCTTAATACAGCTGTTAAATGAATACGTTGAAATCTTCGCCTGGTCTTATGAAGACATGCCAAGGTTGGACACACACATTGTGGTTCAGCGTCTCCCTACAAGAGAGGACTGTCCACCGATCAAGCAAAAAGTCCGCCGAATGAGGCCCGACATGTCTGAAAAGATTAAAGCAGAAGTAATGAAGCAATTCAACGCTGGCTTTCTGGCTGTTACATCATATCCACAATGGGTTGCTAACATTGTGCCAGTACCTAAAAAAGACGGCAAGGCCAGGATGTGTGTGGACTACCGGGATTTGAATAGGGCTAGCCCTAAAGATGATTTTCTGCTACCGCATATCGACATTTTAATTGACAACACAGCTCAGCACAAGGTGTTTTCCTTCATGGACGGATTCTCGGACTACAACCAGATCAAAATGGCCTTCGAGGACATGGAGAAAACAACCTTTGTTACACAATGGGGTACCTTCTGCTACAAGGTGATGCCGTTCAGACTGAAGAACGCAGGGGCAACTTATCAACGCGCCATGGTAGCTTTATTTCATGATATGATACATCATGAAATCGAAGTTTACGTAGACGACATGATAGCTCGATCACAAACAGAGGAGGAACACCTTGAACATCTGCAAAAGTTGTTTGCCAGGTTGAAGGAATACAAACTCAGGCATAATCCAAGTAAGTGCACTTTTGGAGTTAGATCTGGTAAACTTCTAGGATTTATTGTCAGCAACAAGGGCATTGAGGTGGATCCAGCGAAAGTGAAAGCAATACAAGAAATGCCTGCCCCCCGTAATGAAAAGGAGGTTAGAGGGTTCTTGGGGCGCTTGAACTATATTGCCAGATTCATCTCTCATCTGACGTCTACCTGTGAGCCAATTTTAAAACTATTGAAGAAAGATCAGGTAGTCGAATGGAACGATGATTGTCAAACTGCTTTTGATAAAATCAAGGAGTATTTGCTAGAACCTCCTATTCTGATGCCACCCGTCAAAGGAAGGCCGCTGATCATGTATCTGACTGTTTTGGATAACTCAATGGGGTGTGTACTGGGCCAGCATGACGAGTCTGGTCGAAAAGAGCATGCCATTTATTACCTTAGCAAAAAGTTTACCGACTGTGAGACTCGCTACTCACTGCTCGAGAAAACTTATTGCGCTTTGGTATGGGCTGCTCGCCGACTTAGGTAGTATATGTTGACTCATACCACTTTGCTGATTTCCAAAATGGACCCGATCAAGTATATCTTCGAGAAGCCTGCTCTATCTGGAAGAATCGCTAGATGGCTAATGATCCTGACTGAGTATGACATCCAGTATACTACCCAAAAAGCTATAAAAGGGAGTGTACTAGCTGACCATCTAGCTCATCAAGCTATCGAAGATTATCAACCCATGAGATTCGACTTCCCAGACGAGGACATCATGACATTGGACAGCATTGAAGGTAGTGGACCGTATGACGGACCTGAAAAAGGATCCCGATGGACCCTGTACTTTGATGGTGCTTCAAATACACTTGGAAACGGTATCGGTGCGGTACTCATCTCCCCGGAAGGTTGCCACACACCTTTCACGGCCCGACTTTGTTTCAGTTGTACCAACAACATGGCTGAATATGAAGCTTGCATCTTTGGTCTCAAGGCTGCTATAGACTTGGGGATCAAATCTTTGATCGTATTTGGGGACTCGGCTTTGGTTATCAGTCAAATCAAAGGAGAGTGGGATACCAAACATCCTAATCTTATCCCATACAAAGAACATGTCCTGACATTGTTGCCACATTTAGAGCAAATTACCTTTGAGCATTTCCCGCGAGAAGAGAATCAGCTAGCAGATGCTCTGGATACAATGTCTTACATGTTTAAACTCAACTGGGATAACGAGGCTCCCCAAATCACCATTGAGCGAAGGGATGAACCTGCGCATTGTCACGAGATTAATACCGAAGAAGTAATGGAACAACCCTGGTTTCACGAAATCAAAAGGTATCTCCAGACTAGAGGATATCCCGAAGGAGCTTCCGTAAATGACAAGAAGTTCCTAAGGAGATTTGCTGCCAAGTTCTTCCTGAGCAACGGCATCCTTTATAAGCGCAGCCATGATTGTGTTTTACTCCGATGTGTAGACAAAGCTGAAGCAGAGTTGATCATGACCGAGATACACAGCGACACATTTGGCACCCACTTGAGAGGACATACGATGGCTAAGAAGATTCTAAGGGCAGGCTATTACTGGTCTACCATGGAAGCTGATTACCATCAATATTCCCGTACTTGCCACAAGTGTCAAGTCTACGCTGACAAGATTCATATTCCTCTTGTTCCTCTCAACATTCTGACAGCTCCTTGGCCATTCGCAATGTGGGGCATTGACATGATTAGAGAGATCAAGCCCACGGCATCCAATGGACATCGCTTCATCCTGGTCGCCATTGACTATTTCACCAATTGGGTCGAAGCAGGTTCTTTTGCCTCCGTTACAAAAAATGTGGTTGCCCGCTTCATCAAGCAAAACCTCATATGCCGGTATGGTGTCCCCGACAGGATCATCACAGACAACGGTACAAATCTGAACAATACTATGATCACCGCTCTATGCGAACAGTTCAAGATTTATCATCACAATTCATCTCCCTATCGGCCGAAGATGAACGGTGCTGTTGAAGCTGCGAACAAAAACATCAAGAAGATCATTCAGAAAATGACAGTCACCTATAAAGACTGGCATGAGATGTACCGTTTGCTCTGCATGGATACCGTACCACGACACGTACTTCAACAGGGGCAACCCCATTTTCTTTGGTATATGGCGTGGAAGCTGTCTTACCCATGGAAGTTCAGATTCCTTCTTTAAGGATTATGAAGGACGCTGGTTTGAATGAGGACGATTGGATTCAGACCCGACTTGATCAACTCCATTTGATCGACGAGAAGCGAATCACTGCTGTTTGCCATGGTCAGACGTACCAAAAATGGATGATCAAGGCTTTCAACAAGAAAGTCATACGTTAAGTATATCAAGTCGGAGATCTCGTAATCAAGCGGATTATCTTGCCGCAAAGTGATCCCAGGGGCAAATGGACTCCTACTTACGAAGGACCATTTGTAATCAAGAGCATATTTTCTGGTGGTGCAATGATTCTGACCACCATGGACGATGATGATTTGTCGCACCCTGCGAACGCATACATAGTCAAAAGATATTACGCATAAAATAACCCGACAAGTCGAAAACCCGAAAGGGCGACTTGGGCAAAAATGGGCATCCCGGTGAACCAAAAACCCGAAAGGGCGGTTCAGGCAAAAATTAGGGATAAAACAAAAAAAATCTGTACACCCGGCAAGTCGAAAACCCGAAAGGGCGACTAGGACAAAAAAGGGTTTCCCGGTGGATTAAAAACCCGAAAGGGAGATCCAGGCAAAAATTAGGGAACTAAAGCGTATGAATATGTCTCGTCGGATCACTTTAAAGAACAATCTCTTCATCAACAAGCTCCGAGCTTCTGATCAATCCAATCATCGGCGAACGAAGCATTGAATGGATAAGATATTCGGAGTTGTGAAGGCTATAACAGAATGGAATCCCATGGAATTGTTGCACATAGCCATCTTTCTTTTGTATAAAATTTTCATGTTTTTTACGACAACATCCTCTTACTAGGATGCATGTCTCCTTTGTACAAAGATACTCATAAAAGTTAATACAAATACTTTTCCAAATACAGAAATTTGCTTTGTCTTCCTTTTTCTTTTTACACTTATGTTTTATTTGGGAAACGTCCAATGTTTTGTTAAATAGGCATATGCATTTGAACATAATCATTCTCTTACAAACCAAGGAAGATGATTGCTGATAGGTTGAAGGCACAGAGAGATATCTCGATGCCCTTTCAGAAGAAATCCCTAGCGGAATTAAACCCCAAATTCCCCAAGCAGAGTTAGACTTCAGGATCCTCAGCAGAACAAAAGCTTTCTCAAAACTGATTTCCCCAGCTAAGAGAGCCTTCCAGAACTTAATTCCCCTCAGAGCTAAATTTCAGAATCCCCAGTGGAACCTTAAAAATCTGAAAATCCTATCCCCAGTTGAAGTCAAAGCTGTTAATCCCCAGCGGAGTTAAAACTTCCAACTATCAATCCCCAGCAGAACCAGATTAGTGAACATTCTCCCCACAGAGATACTTCCCATCAGATTGAAGTTTCTCAGTCTTACTCCTCCAGCATGAGTCTCCCAGGTTCTGGACTCCCCAGTAGAGATCATCAGATTTCTCATTTTTTCACAAATCACCAAGGATGTTCTATCCCCAGCAGTGGTCCTAAGATCCCTCAAACAACTGAAGATCTTGCTCCACAAGCAATCAGCAGTCAGCAAGGGTTTCTCACCCTCAGTAATCAAAGGATTTTCAAGCCCCAGCTTCGGTTATGGGTTTATTTCCCCAACATTTGTCAAGGATTTATTCTCCAAAGCAAAACTACATTTCAAGCTGAAAGGTCGTTCAAAATTTCCTTCATCACCTGCTGGAAGTTACGATCATCGTCCAAATTTCCTTCATCACCTGCTGGAAGTTACAACCACCGACAGAATAACGGACAACTGAAGCTCCTAAAATCTGTTTCTCTCAAGAATGAAGATTCTCATCCTTAAAACCTCAGAAGATTGGTATACTCCCAGTTTCTGACCCTTAACAGAATGAAGACTCTCATCCTTAAAACCTCAGAAGATTGGTATACTCCCAATTTCTGACCCTTAACAGAATGAAGACTCTCATCCTTGAAACCCCAGTAGATTGGCATACACCCAACCTCCTGATATTCCCAACAGAATGAAGATTCTCATTCTCAAAGAGGCATACAACCTGAATTCTCGTTATTCCCAACAGAATGAAGATTTTGATTCTCAAAGTGGCAGATAACCTGAGTTCCTAATATTCCCAATAGAATGAAAATTCTCATTCTCAAAGTGGCAGATAACCTGAGTTCCTAATATTCCCAACAGAATGAAAATTCTCATTCTCAAAGTGGCAGATAATCTGAGTTCCTGATATTCCCAGCAGAATGAAGACTCTCATTCTCAAAGTGGTTTACAACTCAAGCTCCTGATTCCCCAAAGTGGTCCCAGGACTTATCATTTTCAACGATCAAAGGATTTTCAATCCCCTGCAGCAGTCAAGGATTTACTTTCCCCGGCAGCAGTCAAGATTCTATTATCTCTGGCTATCCAGGATTCATCTATCCGCAGCAAGACAGCTCATTAGCTTGCATGCACATTCATTACATTCATATCATAAACATTGATATAACATATATTGCATCATACATTTCATGCAACATAACTTTGTGTTTAGATAACATTTTGTCCTTTTCAGGATAAGAATAAAAGGTTATAATTAATAATTATTCAGATACAGTTCTACACGGACTCATCATCAGGCAACCCTACACCGGTTCCTTGTTCAAATTCAATACTTCTGAAAAAAGTTTACGGGTTCTCCAGACACGAATGCTAACCTATCGCTTGTTCAGATCCAAGACTTCTGAACACAGTTTACGGATGCTTCCCAACACGGATGTTAATCTATTGCTTGTTCAGACTTAACTTTTGAAAACAGTTTACGGGTTCTCCAAACACGGATGTCAATCCATTGCTTATTCAAGATCCCCAGTTCAGAGATATTCCAAACATGGATACCTTTCTGATACTCGCTCACTCATCAACGACATACAGTTCAACAAGCATTCCAGATGGCATCTCTAAGCCCATCCCCGACAAGATTCTATCTCCCCTCCAGATGGCATCTTTAAGCCCATCTCCAAATGGCATCTCTAAGCCCATTCCCGCATCCATTGTTTTGACGAGTGCAAATTTACGGGCACTCTAGTGTCCAATCTCCTTTTACCTTCGAGACGCGAAAGGCAAACTTGCCAATCTAACTCTTCAGGTGCAAGAAGATTTAACAAGGGAAACTATTGTACCCCAAAATTTTCTCTCTCATTTCATCAACATTTTCTCACCACAAGACTCTTGGAACTCAAGATCAAGTTAGGGTTTGCTCTGCTCAAGACCCCTCCTTGCACTGTTGACCCAAATTAGGGTTTGAGTTTGCACAAAGATGTTTTGACCTAAAATGCCCAAAGTGACTTTCATGCTTCATGTTGGACTTACAAGTTTATCCATACCAAGTTTCAAGCCTTGATTCCAATTTTTGCCCAATCAATTGGGCAGTTGACCTAGAAATCAACTGTATTGGGGAAAAAGTCAACTGTGGCCAATGAACAGTCAAACTTCATTATTTTTGACCCACATCAACATAATGAACTCATATGAACCCTTTGATCAAGTTTGGATCACAATTCCACAAGAAATTTGATCAGATCACCAAAAGGGCAAAATGGTCATTTTTAGGGTTTTGACTGCACAAAGGAAATTTTTGACTGTTTGACCTAACCAATGGCAAACCAAGCACACCTAAGGACTAAAGGACTCAATGGCATTGTCTTGATCCATTCAACAAGTTCAAAAGACCTCAAATGCACAAGATTGACAGATGAATTTTCCAGTCAACTGATCAAAATTTGACTGTGTACTGAAAAGTCAAACTTTGACTTTTTGGTCAAAATCAAGTGCCAAGATTAATTTTTTATCAAGACATGTCAAATTATGAAACTTGTTCATCAAGAAACCCAAATTTGCAAATTAGGGTTTAAAATGAGAAAATTTCATAACTTAGAATTTTTCTAAGTTATGAAATTTCCTTATTTTTTCCTAACTTTGTCCCATTTTTTCACCAAGATACAAATGGATTCAAACAAAACTCAAAACATGAAAGTTGTAGTCCAATGCAAAATCTACAACTTTGATTCACAAAGTTTTCTTAAAGGATGCTTGTAGCTCAAGTTATGATTTTTGGAGCAAGGGTGCAAAACATTTTTAATTTTGAAAATTTTTGACCTATTCTAGGCAGGATTTTTGTCCAACTTCTTAGCCATTTTTCACATGCTTCCACTTGGAGTTTTAATTTTCATTACAAAGATGGATTTTAGTACACATTCCAAGCATTCAAAATTGTCCAAGAACTTCTCAAACACCCTTGTGGTTAGGGAGAATCGAATTTGCAAAGTTGGGCAAAATTCACTTTTGTTCATGGCCAAATGCATGTTCATACAAGTTCCATTTTGAAATCAGCATGCTTGGTACTTGCTTTCAGGCCTATAAACCAAGTTTGCACTCCATAATTAAATGCCTAACCTTTGTTTTCAAGCATTGTTTTGTGCATTAAGTCATTACACAAAGAACTAATCCATAATTAGAAAAAGCAACTTTGCCATTTTTGAAAAGTAATGCTTTATGTCAAATTCTGAATCTTTGAAGTACAAGCCAAATCTTTGAGGCAAGAGTTTGTAAGCAAATCCAACTGATCAAGAACAAAGGGTGCAGAATAGATAGAGAGGTTATACAGGCCTGCATAAGGACTTGAACTTTCTTACTTCAAAAAGAAGCAAGTTTGCAAAAGACATAGAACTCTCACTTCCTGTCAACACAGCAAAACAAAAACCTTGTGAACATATTTCATACACCCAAGCTGACCTAAAACACGATTCCTTCATCCTCAATACCTCCTCATTCACCAAAACACCATTTTTCTGCAAGAAACTGGGCATCCCTGCAGATTGAGTTGCACAACTCAGTTTGCTCGTGCGTTTTGGCCAAAGCTTGTTCAAACACATTCCCTACCATCCATTGAAGCTATCCCAAGCCCTAGATACAAACTGTAACATCCCTAACCCCTGTTGCCATTTTCATTTTTCAGTTTTGCAGGTGAACTTCCATAGCACGATTCATAGTGATTCAAAGCAAGCTAGGTGTTGGAGAAGCATCCTTGGACTTCAGGCAAGCTGTGCCAAAGCTCAAACTCCATTGAAGTTGGCCTCATTTCTGTACACGACTCAAGCTGAAACAGGTAAAAACATGATCTTCTATCTCTCAATATTGGAAGAGTTAGGCTTAGGTTTGTGAATGAAACATGCTCTACTCATAGCCCTGAAGCCATCCATGTATTTACTTTTCATTTATATTGAGTGTGCTGAGAGAATTTTGGCCATGAACATTGAAGAAAAATTAGGTCAGAAATTGGGGATGAAGAAATTCTCCTTCGTTTCTTAGAGTTAGGCCAAGTGTTTTATATGTATGAATTCGTCTCTTGATGCTCTATAATGTTTGTGTTATGAGGTTTTGTTAAAAGTCAAAGAATCAGGAGTTAGCTGTTGTACAAGAAGCGCGCGTTTTTGATGTTCAAACAATGCTAAAGGTTGAAGATGACTAGCTTGGGCTGGGCCTGAGTCAGTCTTGCTCTTTGCACTCCCTTTTCCAATTTACACCCCCTTGGCCCATTGTGTGATATATTGATCATTTTTTATTTTTTCTTTTTGATTCTGACTTATTATTTTTTGCTCAAATATAAAAAATAACAAAAAATATTTTTCCACCCTTTTTTGCATTTATTTGGCATTTATTTGTTTTATTTAATATATGTATGTAAATAAATATAAAAACCTTTTTATTTAAAACCCTAAAAATAATACAAAAATAAATATTTTTCAGTTATTATTTTTTGTTTACATTTTGAAAACATTTTCTAAAATATACTTTTTTTTTAAATAATTAATATTTTATTCTTGTATATATTTAGTATATTTAATATAATATATAAATACTTGTATATTTTATTAGATATTTAGGACAAAAAATATAGAAATAATATATTTTTATTTTTATTAATATATGACACTAAAAAATACTTTTTTTTTACAATATACTTCTTTTATTTTTTTTATTTTTGTATAAATTAATATATAAATATTGTATATAATTATTAAATAAATACTATTTATTTAAAAAAACTAGGGTTTTGTCCTAAACCACAAAATATTCAAAAATTTGACCTTTTTATTTTTGTTTATATCTCACATTAAAAACATTTTCACATACATAAAAAATCATTTTGTGCATAATACATTTTGTATATTTATTGTGTTTACTTTACATTGTACAATTAAATATTTGTATAATCGATATGGATGTAATAGCTTAGAATTTAATTTCTTGTCAAATATCCCCCCATTCAAACATTTGTACCCCCATCCCCATAATCATGTTGTAATAATTTAGGACTTTAAATTTCCGCATTTTAAAGCTTTCAAATTATGCCATGATAGACCTAGGGTTTGTATGCAAATCAAATAACAAATAGCTTGACCTAATTCAAAGATAAAAAAGCATGAAAATGGACAACACAATGCACACTTGCATCCTTAGGGTTACTCCACTTGTTGCCTTCAAAAATGAGCCATGTTTGCATGTTGAGTTTCTTTGGCAAAGCAAAACAAAAATAAATCAAATGATCATAGTCCCTCGATGACGCTATCAAGTTGCCTAAACAAAATGATCAAGTCCCTCAAGGAAAAAATGCCAAATATACTTGACACCATTGCATTCATGGTCTAAACGATGACCTGCGCCCGTCCCGTTAACATCCTAACACAAGGTTGTTCACCAAAAACAATGGTGAAACAACACTGTTAAAAGGGTTAAAACATGAGAAAAATCTTTGAGTAAATTTAGGGGTTGACAACTCTTAGTTACTTGATCAAACTTGCAAAACACACTTGCCTACTTTCAAAACACACTCCACAACACAATTTCCAAAAATAACTTTCAAAACCTTGAAACATCTTTTCAAAAATACAAACACCTTTTGTAAAACATTCGAGTAAAGAATTGTTACAAGGGTTGCCTAGACAAAGGCATCTTTTTCAAAACATTTTCAAAACCACACACACAAAGCACCATTTCAAACAATTGAAAAGCAAAGGCAAGTGATCTAAGCAAGTAACTAAGATTCCATGGATAACCATGGATAGAAAGGGTGCTAATACCTTCCCTTTCTATAATCTACTCCCCGAACCCAAGAAAACATCTCAAAGGTTTTTTCTGTGCTTTTTAACCTTTCCTTAGGATAAAATAAAAAGTCGGTGGCAACTCTTGCTCAACCGAAACATTTGCGAACACAAACGCAAAACCTACAGTCAGTTCTCCCACCGTATCACAGTAAGTGTGTTTGATCACTTCTTCAAGACTCCTTTATATAGGAAAAGCATATGAGACATGAGAATATGATTTCGGAAGGTTGGTAGAAATTTGTTAATGTACTTTCCAAAAATAAAGATCTTGTCTCGTACCAGCCATTACTTTTTGATTTATAATGATTGAATTGTAACACAACATAACTTGCTTCTTTAATTGCTGATCAGAATAAGAATCTTAACGCTAAGACTTTAGATCATCATAGTATTTACTTCATCAGAGTTTTAGCGTGCAACTTTGGTGCTTCAGAAGTTTTAGCATTTAGAACTTCTTTGAGCGTGATATTTCAATAGTTGTACCA
Source organism: Vicia faba (assembly GCA_948472305.1). Lineage (NCBI taxonomy): Eukaryota > Viridiplantae > Streptophyta > Magnoliopsida > Fabales > Fabaceae > Vicia > Vicia faba. Next base: position 932,098,039 of record OX451736.1, on the reverse strand, counting down.
AAATTATTATAAGATATTCTTAGCGTAATTTTGTTCTCCAACTTCTATGCTTCTTTATTAGAACTTCTCTGCATATTTAAATAAATTATTAGAGAGCATATTTGTTCTTTATGTATATATCATGTATTTGTTATCATCAAAACTATTACAAAGATGTAGAACCAAACTATGTTCGAACAGCTTTTTGGTAATCTTCTGTATAAACACTACTAAAAAAAAGACATTTGAGAAAAGGTTTTTACACCGGGTATCAAAATATATGATGTAAAAAATACAATTAACAAACTTTTTACATCAGGTATTTATTTGCAATGATATAAAAAATAAGAAAAAAAATATATTTCGCTACCTATTACATCGGGCAAACGCATCCACCGATGTAAAAAGTTTTCAGAAAAAAATACGGTGACATTTTTGTAAATAAGAAACAAGGTAGTAGAAATATTAATAAAAAACATGCAACATATTACATCGGTTAACTAAAAACCGATGTAATATCTTCACAGCAGATATTAGTATAAAAAATAAATTAAAGAATAAATTAATATCTTCACAACATATTACATCGGTGGAAGTTTAAACCGATGTAAAAAAGTCAGAAAAAGAAGCTTGCATCGGGTATTAGTACCCACCGATGTAATAGGTTCAAAACCCTTACATCGATTATTAGGATCCACCGATGTAATAGCTTCTCCACTAAGCCAACCCTTACATCGGGTATTCATTTCCACCTAGGTAATAGCTTCCAAACCCTTATTTCCTAAATTCAAAATATTTCAATATTTCCACTGTACAATATTCTATAGCCGTCGTTTCACTCCTTTCCACTGTACGCATACGACCCTTACGACCGTTGTTTCACAAACGTTACCACCGCCGTTTCCCAGCCACCATCATCGGCGTTTCCGTTCACAAAGGTTCTTCAAAGGTCATGTCCATATATTTGAAGTTCATTATATGCATGCATGGCATTCAATGGTCCAACGGAGAGTGAAACAAATTGGTTTGAAGATTGTTTCACCAAATGTTCTGGACATGACACTTGTAGATCTCCCAGGTATTACAAAGTTTCCCGTTGGCGATCAGCCTTCTGATATTGAAGCCCGGATCAGAACAATGATCATGTCATATATCAAAGAGCCCTCATGTCTTATTCTAGCTGTCACACCGGCAAATTCAGATTTGGCTAATTCCGATGCTCTTCAGATGGCAGGAGTGGCTGATCCCGAGGGTATGCTTTTGCTTCCATATACTAAAATCTTTCAATATTCTTTTGCATCTATTTAATTTGTTTTAAATGGTTTTATATATGATGCAGGTAATAGAACGATCGGTGTAATCACAAAGGTTCAGTATACTCTTCTAACATTATATGTGTATATTTATGGATTTTGTTATATGCTGTTGAGTCATTCTGACTGTTCAACACTTTTTTTCTGCTATGAAGTTGGATATCATGGACCGAGGTACTGACGCCCGAAATTTGTTACAAGGAAAAGTTATTCCCCTCCGACTTGGCTATGTTGGCGTTGTAAATCGTAGTCAGGAGGTAATGATATTATCATACTATGATGAATTTGTTGTTTGACTAATTTAACTATCACATATATTCTGTTAGATTTTTTTCTTTTCTAAATGGAATAACACTTTGCAAACAAAGATGCATATGCTAATTGCTTGAATAGCGTGCAAGTCAATGTGTTATACTGAAATATGGTTTCTCTTGTTTGGTAAAATAGGACATTCAAATGAACCGAAGTATAAAAGATGCTCTTGTTGCTGAAGAGAAATTTTTCCGCAGCCGTCCTGTAAGGAAATTCCTAAGCTTAGTTGTATTCAAGCTTTTTACTTAATATATACTTTATACTAATGTTTGTCCATTTTTTCTTCATAGGTATACAACGGTCTAGCAGATAGTTGTGGTATACCTCAACTAGCAAAGAAGTTAAACCAGGTAGAGCCTTTATTTCATTTAAAGTAAATTTAAAATATATTTTACTGTTACACTGTTGTGGCATCCCTTTCTCTTCTCATTTTCGCCTTATACATTTTTCACGCCAATATCTTGATTTTCCTCAATATAAAAGCATTTAAAAGCTTTCCTCCTTAGTAGTATAATTTAGGCATATTCTTAACTATAGAAGTGGGCTTTCAATTCAAGAAAATAAATTAGTTGCTTCACTTTTAATGCTGATTTTTTATTTGCTTTGTAGTTTTAGATTAACTAGCATACAATGACAGTGTAGAACTTTTTTAATGATCAAACGGTTATGATTAACAGTCCGTGTCAAAAATCTTTACACCGTCAAGGGAAATATGAATTAAATCCTTAGTTTTTTTGCTGTCAATGATTTGTATGATCCTTTAAAGTTGGAGAGTAATGCGGTTTTTTATTTGGGTGTCATGAAATAATAAACTTTATTAGAGTATTTATTTGTGGCTTGATTTTGTTTGAGATTGAAAGAGTCTAAAGAGAATATGGCCAGGTTATAATTATCTCGGAAAAAATGCTATATCAACATGGGAGAGGGAAAACTGTTAAAATCATTCTTCGAAAAACACAGTAAAAAGATCTAAATTTATGCTATTTTTAAAAAGAGACCATTATGAATTCGGTTAAGTTTGTGGTTTATGGACTGATGGATGCCATGTATAATTGCCTGTCCATTACTTTGCAGATTCTAGCACAACATATCAAAGTTGTGCTACCTGGGTTGAGAGCACATATAAGCAATAACCTAGTTACTGTTGCAAAGGAGCATGCGAGCTATGGAGAAATCACGGAGTCTAAGGCATGTGTTAATACTGGACCTGTTAACTAATTATTAGTTAAATTTACTGGATAATCATTCTCCTTATTTAATTAAATATCATATCATATACTTTGGCTAGATTTTTGCCTCATTTTATATATACTTTTTAATCGTTATTCCTCAAAAGGCTAGTCAGGGTGCTCTTCTCCTAAACATTCTTTCAAAATATTGTGAAGGTACCTATCCCTACAATCTGGTTTATTTTCTTTCTCTGCTTTTCCATTTATGAATTCTTATTTTTCGTTTCTTTTGTATTTGTTAACTGGTATCCACATATCTTTTACTAATTCAGTAACTGCTATCTCCATGTTCTTTCTTTCTGAAAATAGCATTCTCCTCCATGATTGAGGGAAAGAATAAGGAGATGTCCACATCCGAGTTATCTGGTGGGGCTCGGATTCATTATATTTTTCAATCCATCTTTGTCAGGAGTTTAGAGGTATATATTGCTGTATTTATATGATGATATAACCTTATTGTTATACTTATACATATTCTTATATCATACTTAAAGTAGAGATAGAAAAGACAACTATAATTTACAGAGTGGCCCATTTGAATCTGATTAGAAACAATCAACTAGCCTATTTTTTTTTTGTTATACTAAGTGGATGTCTAACCTACCAATTTTTATTTGTTTAATAAATATCCAAGCATCCCTTAATTGCATTTCAAGGGTGGAAATGGGTTATTTCTTTTGTTATACTAAGTGGATGTCTAACCTGCCAACTTTTATATAGGCAAAAAGAGTAGTCAATGCCACACAGCCTAGGATTTGTGTTGCTTCTATTCTTTTTCTTTTAATTTACCTATTTTGAGACTTGTTGTGTAACTTTACACTATCTTGAAGGAGGTAGATCCATGTGAAGGCTTGACTGATGATGATATTCGTACTGCCATACAAAACGCAACTGGGCCAAGATCAGCATTGTGAAGAATTTGTAATTGTAAGTTTGTTTGTTGTAATACAATACAAGTTTTCAATACAATTGTTCAATTTGTAAGTTTGTTGTGAAAAATATGAAAACATCGACCTTGATGTGATATATGTGATGTTGGAAAGCTATGAAATCTATATAGCGACATAAATATAGTCTGTGTGATATTGGAAAAATATGAAAAAATGGGTACAAATTATATTTGTAGATGGAAACATCCAGAAAATAAATAATCTATTCCAAAAAAATTTCATACATTTTACATCGGTTATTAGTAAAAACTGATATAAAAACTTTCAAAAAAGGGACTTTTAAATCGGTTGAGAATAATAACCGATGTAAAAAGTTGCGTCACTGGGGACTTTTTACATCGGGTATTACTTCCAATCGATGTAAAAAACTGGATCAATTTTTTAAAAAAATGTGCATAATAACTGTTTCTTACATCGGTTCATATATTATAACCGATGTAAAAAAGGGACTTTTTACATCGGGTATTACTTCCAACCGATGTAAAAAACTGGATCAATTTTTTAAAAAATGTGCATAATAATTGTTTATTACATCGGTTCTTATATTATAACCGATGTAAAAAAGGTACTTTTTACATCGGTCCCAGAACCGATGTAAAAAGTACCTAATGTACTATATTGCCTGACTTTACATCGGACCTAGAACCGATGTAAAAAGTCAGTTTCACCCGATGTAAAAAGTCATTTCTGCACTAGTGAAACAGAAACATCTTCCACACCAGGTCTTCTCTTAGTCTTTCTGACTCCAGAAGTAGTGGTCCCTTCATACCCTTTAAGCTGGCAAGCTAAGTCTTTCTTCTCTTATCTCAAGAAGTATAGCTCCATCTCTTTGTCCTTAATATCCCGGCGGAGTTCTCCATTTTCCAATTGCACTTGATAAAAACATTCTTTGGGTACATTATTTTGTAGCTCAATGCGTTAGGGATATAAAGGATCCTCTCTATCAAAAGGCTACATAAGAGTCTTCATTCTATTTTTCACCCAATCCACGTAATGACCATAAGCTATCATCTTTTTCATTCCAAAGAACACCTTCCATTTCCTACTTATATTACCCTCATGCAATTTTAACCTTCTTTAGCAACTCAAGATTTTCTACCTTTTTGTAGTACACAGACTCAACTTCCTTTGTTGTGGGTGGCCGCCTCATATCATAACCTAGTTGGCGTAGAGCAAGAACAGGGTTGTAGCTAACTATCCCCTTTTGTTTCTATGAGTGGAACATTAGAGAAACCTACGCAATTGGAAATCACCTTGACACTATCAACCCTAAGTTTTACCACCAGATATCAAAAGAAGTGAGTTCCATTAGTCTTGACATCCACGTAAGAGTGTCATTAAAATTCACAAACGGTCCCTTTGTAGGTAACCGTGCCATGAACCATTTGTAGAGCATTGGTACACAACAAACCACGAATCCTTTCTTCCCATGCCTTGAATGAATAGCATGGTAAGTATATGCTAACAGCGTGGGTACTGGATTTTTGTTCATGGAAACACACAGAGCAACCAAATCCACTATTTCTTTGATTTTAGGAAAAAGGATCAAACCATAAGATAGTAGCAGCCAATAACGCATAGAAAGTATCCCAAAACTCTTTTTCCACCATCTCTTTAGCTTTTTCTACCAAGAAATCCATAGGACGTCCACAAGTAACCTTGTTCTGCCTCCACTTCCCCTTCACATCACTAAGGCTCAAATAAAGAACCTTAGAAATGGCTTCAAAATTGGACTCATCGGGAACTCGGAAAAATGGAACATGATCTGTAACTTTGATATTAAGAAGGTAAGAGTACTCCTCAAGCGTGGGTGCTAGTTGGTAATTCTTGAATGTGAAGCAGTGCAACTCTGGATCATAAAATTGCAACAAAGTTTGTAGAGCAACATCATCAACTTATAAATCCAACAAAGACAAGATATTTCCATGTCTTTTGCCAAAAACCCTCATCTTTTTGTAATCCATATGCTCTATAAGCTCTTCAAGAAAAGGCCAAACACTAGGATGGAATTTTTAACTGAACTTATCTCGTGTGGTCTTCTTGACGGTTTCAGTGCAGTCTGCCATTCTTGAAGGTGATGAAAACTCGAGAGTATCCTGGAAATGATAATGCATATGTAGGTTAACACTTTTTGTACATCATTTATCGAAAATTAAATATGCTATGATGCCACATGATAGGATCAAGGTTTCCATAACACTGGACACTGCTAAAATGTCGTATAGAGTCACAAGTCACGGGATCAAAAGTTCCGAACGGTCACCAACAAGAACCAAATAGTCACCATCATAACAAAAGTCACCAATGGTACCTATAAGAATCATCTCTCCCCACTCAAGGGTGAAGTCTAGGTCAGGGTAAGGCAAGGGTGACTCATAATCATGGGTCTATTTAGTTCAAACTTATAGAAGAGTGAATAAAAGATCATATGAGGAACATTTCAATCTCACACTTAGATAAAAGAGAGAATCACATAAACACCCATGTAATTAGGATAGATACCTAAGAAAATATGATAAAACATCAATTAAATAACGTAGAAGGGATGATAGGACATCGAGATAGAGATGGGATGACAAAACATCAAGTATGGATGACAAAACATCAAGAAATGGGATGATAAACCATCAAGCATTGATGACAAAACATCAAGAAATGGGATTATAAAATATAAAGCATGGGATGATAAAACATCATGCAAGGGATGATAAAACATCATGCAAGGGATGATAAAACATGGTGATAAAACACATAAGAGATGAAGATCTCACAAACAAACTTAAAGAAGTGAAGAAGGAAGCAAGAAAGAAATGATAATAAATCAAAATGAATGGAATAAAATCACATCAAGATATCACCTAAGTTCTTACACTAACTTTTTAAACATCTTAGACTATCCTAAACATGGCAACAAAGATCAAGAAGAAAGAATTATCACCTAACTAGGCAAGTGGAAGTGCAAGCGTGGAATTAGAAGAAAATACTTCAATACATGACAAAACATGCAAGAAAGGATGAGACAAGAGCTAGAACACTAATTATAAACATGGTTTAAGACATCAAAAACTATGATTAAGGGATTACATGTTAACAAACATCACATAATCAAGACAAGTTCACATGATGGAAAGAGATAAAACTCAAACAAGTAAAAGATAAGACTTGGGCAACAAGTAAGTGGAAAACCAAAAAGGGGAAACAATATAACATCAAAGATAACACTTAGATATGTCAAAACAATCCCTAAGGGTCATGCACAAGAGGTAGAGATCTAAAGATCGCAAGAAAAGTAAAAAAAGGCAAGCACACTAGCATAAGAGCATTCATGTAACAAATGTCTAACCAAGAATGGTATAAGAAGGTGAAATGAAGTGAGATAGACGGATAAGTGAACAAGTCAGAAGTGAAAATATAAAAAACTCATCATCATCACATAAACACAATTGAGAAAGATTCATATCAAAATTATGCAAAGAAAGGATCACAATCAACACTAAGTGGACATAAGTCCTCATGAATTACTAACAAGAAAACAAATTAGGAAAGAAGAGGTAATGTGAAGAAGAAGGGTCAAACATAGACATTTTATATACTTATAACAAACCTAGTGGTCAAGAAGAAGTTCAAATAGTTATTGAAAACATGGCACAAACACCAAAATACACAAACTAGTTTTAATCAAAGTTGTGATGTGAGGTAAGAACAAGTGTGTGATCAAGTGAACATGGAAAGACATGTAAAGTAAGAGTGAAGTAAGAAGAAAACACTTAGAGACAACACATATCAAATACCTCCAACAACCCTAAAGGAGAAAACACTTAGAGACAACACATATCAAAGTAAGAGTGAAGTAAGAAGAAAACACTTAGAGACAACACATATCAATTATTCTGGCCCAATGATGCTGGTCCAGATTGACTTTTTCTGATCCCATGCGCTGGAGTTGACCTGGCCTATGGTGTGCCTTCAATGCTGGCCACCAGATCTGGCCATCTGGCCATCTGGCATGCTGGGTGGTGAGTGTCCATGGTGGAAGCCTGGCTTGAGCGTGCACATGATCACCTAAAATACTTAAGCAAAATAACAAATGCTGGAGGCAGGGATCAAACCCCTGACCTCCAGCCTCGAATGCCTTGAACGTACACCTGGTGACCACTGGGCTACGTTGTTTTGTTATATGTTAATCAAGCACTGAAGATAATATATGAAACAAAAGAAATATTGGAAAAAACAATAAAAATGCGCGCAAATATTTGAATGGTCCTATGGGGGAGTGCCAACGCATCATCCCAGTCCTTGGGAAAATGGAGCTTTTACCTGCGGATTTTATCCGCAACTAATATCGTAGCCTCACTCCAAATTCTTCCACAGACAACATAAATGGAATCTAACACCATGGTTAGACTCGTCTCATCCCTATGATCACAACCATAGTCATTATGAAGGCTAATTATTCCTGAAACAAAAAACCCTAAAACCAAGTACAAAACCCTAGCAATGGTGATTCGTGATATAGGACATATAAATGAAATTGGCTATTATGAAAAGCTTGCAAATGATATGGTGATCAAGAATATGCCATCAATTCATGTTAACAATGCCTAAATTTCAAAATAAGAAATCAAGAACAGGGCGGGTTCGTGAGTGACTTACAACCCGTGGGAGGGTCTGAAAACGTGTGTTTTTGGTTGCTTTCGCTTGTGGAGATTTCCAGGAAACGACTGAGATCGTTAAAGAGCCTTGAAACTGCCTCTAAGAGTGATTTTGAACTCACACTTTTCTTGTATTTTTTCAGATTTTGTTCTCTCCCTATGCTTGATCTCCAACCCTTGTTTTTGTCTGCCTCGCCTCCTTATGTATTGTGCAATGTATTAGGGTTGCAAACCTTGCCCAAATCTCCCTCTTTCAATGACTTTGATATTTGATTTGATCCTCCTTTAAAGCTTTCCAAAATTGGCTTATTTTGAATCTTTTTGTGCATACAAGCTTTGATGCGAATTGGGAATGGTTCTAGCTGTCTAATGAAGCCTGAAATCATCAAAAGATCTTTGGTTTTCAATATTTTTGATTTTATTTGATTTGTTTTGATTTAATTCAAATTAATTCAAATCAAAATCAAAATAATTAATAAAAATATGATATGGACACATGGCCAAGGCTAGAGCACGTGGGCTATAATGCCAACTCAAAACAAGTGAAAAAGAATGGGCCCATTTGGCAAAATTTGAAATTTTGGGGATAGTTGACTTTTGGCAATTTTGCAAAAAAGTCCAACTTCAACAGTGCATAACTTCCTCAATTTTGAATCTTTTGAGGTGTTCTTGAACTTTTTAGAAATCTTGAGATGTCATCTAACCAAAACTTTTGGTCTCATTTCAATTTGATGTTCCATTCTCAAGTATGAAGCTTTGACAAAAAAGGTGTTTTTGTTGACTTTTCAAAATGACCTATAATGTCCAAATTCATAACTTTTTTTGAGTGCATATTTTGATCTTGGGAGATGAAGATGGATTGTATAGAATTGAATCCTCTTCAAAATTATATTTGGATGGGTCATTTAGCATAAAGTATGAGAAAGTTATGCTTGGTCAAAGTTGGGTTGACTTTTCTTGCAAAACCCTAATTTAGCAAGTTTTGAATCTTGATGAATTGTGAGAAATACATGATGAATCATGATCAACCCTTGATCAAATGATGAAATATACTTCAAAATGATAATGTTGACAAAATATCTTGAAGTTTGACTGTATGTAGGTCACATTTGACTTTTTCCCTAGCACAATCGATTTTTGGACCTTTGAGCAATTGACTGAGCAAACTTTCTCTGCAAGGCTTGAAACTTGACATGGATGATATTGAGAATATATTAGGACATTGGTGAGCATTTGGGACCACTTGGACTCAAGGATCTTGATGCAACACAAAACCCTAATTTGGGGTAGACTGCCTTAGGAGAGAGCTTGTTTGACCAACTCTTGGACTACCCTGAGCAACTTGGGGATCTTTCTTGAAATGTTTTGAGAAATATGGGAGGGAAAATTTTGGGGTACAACATCTTCCCCTGTTCAATCTTCTTAAACATGAGGATGTAGATTGGCTTTCGTGCCTTTCGTGATCCGAAGGTGGAAGATGATTGAACACTAGAGTGCCTAGAAATTTGCACTCGCATGAAGTGGTAATTGTCTTGTGATGTTGGAATGGGATTACAGATGCCATTTGGAAATTGCTGACGAGGGGACAGGCTTAGAGATGCCATCCGAAGGAGTTTCGATCGCATAATAGATTCCTTAGCGAGAGCGTGTATACCTATCGTTGAGGAAGATTCTGCTGAGGAAGTCTGATTTTTGTTGAGAGAAGTAGAGATTTAGGAGCTTCTTCGCCCGTTATTCTACTGGTGAGTCGTCTTTGTTGATATTTAGGAATTTCAATTGTCCGTACTCAACTGAGGAAACAACTTTGCTGAGATTTAGGAGCTTGTCCGTAATTCAACTGAGGCATCGAGATTTAGGAACTCGTCCGTAATTCAACTGAAGTGTCGAGATTTAGGAACTCATCCGTAATTCAACTGAGGTGTCGAGATTTAGGAACTCATCCGTAATTCAACTGAAGTGTCGAGATTTAGGAATTCGTCCGTAATTCAACCGAGGTGTCGAGATTTAGGAACTCATCCGTAATTCAACCGAGGTGTCGAGATTTAGGAATTCGTCCGTAATTCAACCGAGGTGTCGAGATTTAGGAACTCATCCGTAATTCAACTGAGGTGTCGAGATTTAGGAATCCGTCCGTAATTCAACCGAGGTGTCGAGATTTAGGGATTCATCCGTAATTCAACTGAGGTGTCGAGATTTAGGAACTCATCCGTAATTAAACTGAGGTGTCGAGATTTAGGAATTCGTCCGTAATTCAACTGAGGTGTCGAGATTTAGGAACTCGTCCGTAATTCAACTGCTTTGCTGAGATTTATGAACTCGTCTGTAATTCAACTGCTTTGCTGAGATTTAGGAACTTGCCCGTAATTTAACTGCTTTGTTGAGATTTAGGAACTTGTCTGTAATTCAACAACTTTGCTGAGATTTAGGAACTTGTCCGTAATTCAACATCTTCGTCGAGATTTAGGAACTTGCCCGTAATTCAACATCTTCTTCGAGATTTAGGAACTTGCCCATAATTCAACATCTTCGTTGAGATTTAGGAACTTGCTCGTAATTCAACATCTTCGTCGAGATTTAGGAACTTGCCCGTAATTCAACATCTTCGTCGAGATTTAGGAACTTGTCCGTAATTCAACTGAGGAAACCACTTTGCTGAGATTTAGGAACTTGTTCGTAATTCAACTGAGGTAAAAGCTTCATAGCTTGAATTTTGTGAGAATCTGATTGTATCTTTCCTGAAAGGTAAAGGTTAGCTGTATGTAATGCATGATATGTATCAGACAATGATGTTCTTAAAATAAATGAGATTGTGTTGTATGATGCGTATACATGTCATGATGTATAAAAATGTGATGTTTTGAGCTGGGGAAAATAAATCCCTGATTGCTGTTGGAGAAAAGAATGAATTCTTCGTTTCCGCTGGAGATAATGGATGAAGATGATTGTGAGAATAAACCTGTAGGAGAAGATAACTCCGCTGGGGAATAGACTGACGAGAAAATGACTCTGTGGGGAAGAGATGCTCTGTCGGAGGATTCCGCTGATAAATTCATCTGGGGATGAATTACCGCTGCTGATGATAATGAACCTGTTGGGGATTGAATTCCTGTTTGTGAAAGGAAAGAACTTCGCTGGGGATGACTTTCCAATAGCGACCTTACTGGGGAATAATCTTTTAGACTCTACTGGGGATAATATTCCTGAGTCTACTGGGGGATGATTCTTTCAAACTCCACTGGGGATATTTTATACTCCGCTGGGGATGATAAGACTTTTCAGTGATGATGGTAGATAAACTCTGCTTGGAGAGAATATTACTGATTCATTCACAGTTGCGAGTCTCAGCTGGGGATAGCTAACACCATTATCTTTCTCCTTACTCTGCGGGGAATGAATGTACCTTCAATCGTTTTCTCCAGCTAGGTCTATCCCTATACCTGATGGACAGAGTAACTGTATGGCTTGGACATTTCTCGTTTGCCCCTGTTTTTGATATTACAAGTAATCATCTTTTGTTTCACATTTAAATATTTATGAGCAGCAATTAATGTCAAATGAATATATCAAAAATGAACATTGGACGTTCTTTGCAAAACAAAACAGAAAAAGGAAAACAGTTTGAAATTTATTTGTGAAATGACTTGTATTGATGTTGAAGTTAGCTTGTAAATAGGCGTTTTTTGTACAAGAGGCTGACGTCCTAGTAAGAGAACGCCGCCGAAAAAATGGAATTTACACAATTTGTGAAAAACAAAGAAAAACATCTATGTGAATAATCCCACTGGGTTCCCACTCTGCTATTGCCTTTATGTCCTCGAGCATCTTATCACTTTGCTACTTGGTTGAAGGTAGATCAGATTGATTAGTGTCGTCCGAGCTTGATAGTCGATACAGATGTCTGGTTGCAAGGTGATCCAATGAGACATAGCGTTAAACTTTAATCCCTAATTTTTGCCTGGACCGCCCTTTCGAGTTTTCAGTCCACCGGGATACCCTTTTTTGCCCAAGCCGCCTTTTCAGGTTTTCGACTTGCCGGGTGTACAGTTTTTTTTTTCATCCCTTATTTTTGCCCGAACCCTTTTGGTTCGCCGGGAAGCCCTTATTTTTGCCTAGGCCAGTCAACCTAGCGGGTCTTTGATTATGCGTAGTATCTTTTCACTATGTCTGCATTGACGGGGTGAGGAAGGTCGTCACCATCCATGGTGGTTAGAATCATAGCTCCTCCTAAGAAAATGTTCTTAACCATAAATGGCCCTTCGTAAGTAGGGGTCCATTTTGCCCTGGGATCACCTTGAGGCAGTATGATGCGCTTGATAACCAGGTCCCCAACTTGATACTCTTGTCGTCTGACTTTCTTGTTAAATGCCTTGATCATCCGTTTTTGATACGTTTGACCATGACAAATAGCAGTAAGTCTCTTTTCATCGATTAAGTTTAGTTGATCAAGCCGGGTCTGGATCCAGTCATCTTAGCTCAAACCTGCATCCTTCATAATCCAAAGAGAGGGTACCTGAACTTCAATGGGCAAGACGACCTCCATGCCATATACCAAGGAATAGGGTGTTTCCCCTGTTGACGTCCGCGCTGAGGTACGATACCCATGAAGAGCAAATGGTAACATCTCATGCCAGTCTTTGTATGTCACCATCATCTTCTACACAATCTTCTTAATTTTCTTATTAGCCGCTTCTACAGCCCCATTCATCTTCGGACGGTAAGGAGAAGAGTTGTGATGCTGTATCTTGAATTGTTTGCAGAGTTCAGTGATCATCTTATTATTGAGATTTGTACCATTGTCTGTAATGATCCTCTCTGGTACACCATATCGACAGATCAGATTGTGCCGAATAAACTGTGCCATAGCGTTCTTGGTTACAGTAGAAAAGGAAGCTGCTTCAACCCACTTTGTAAAGTAATCAATAGCTACCAGAATGAAACGATGCCCTTTAGATGCCGTAGGTCTGATCTCGTCGATCATATCGATGCCCCACATTTCAAAAGGCCAAGGAGTTGTCAAGATGTTCAGAGGTACTGGAGGTATGTGCACCTTATCAGCATAGACTTGGCACTTATGGCAGGTCCGAGAATGCTGATAACAGTCGGCTTCCATTGTGGACCCATAATACCCTGCCCAAAGTATTTTCTTTGCCATGGTGTGTCCACTGGAATGAGTCCCGAAAGTGCCTTCATGTAACTCTACCATAATCCTTTCTGTCTCGTTCTTATTCACACATCGTAGTAAGGTTGAATCATGATTACGCTTGTAAAGGATACCATTGCTGATGAAGAACTTTTCCGCGAACCTCCTCGGAAACTTTTTATCATTAACAGATGCACCCTCGGGGTACTCTTGAGCCTCAAGATACCTCTTTACCTCATGAAACCAAGGTTTATCTGCTACCTCTTCAGTCTCAATGTCACAACAATGTGCAGGTTCGTCTAATCTTTCAATGATAATCCGGGGAGCCTCGTTGTCCCAATTGACTTTGAACATAGAAGACATCATATCCAGCGCGTCCGCTAAGTGATTCTCCTCTCTAGGGAAGTGTTCAAAGGTTATCTCCTTGAAGTGGGGAAGGAACGTCAATACATACTCCTTGTAAGGAATAAGATTTGGGTGTTTCGTATCCCACTCTCCTTTGATCTGACTGATCACGAGAGTGGAATCTCTGAATACACTTAAGAACTTAATCCTTAGGTCAATTGCTGCTCGAAGACCCATGATGCATGCTTCATACTCCGCCATATTGTTGGTGCAGTTGAAACATAGTCTGGCGGTAAACGGAGTATGAGATCCTTTAGGAGATATGATTACGGCGCCAATTCCATTACCCAAAGCATTTGAAGCTCCATCAAAGTACATAGACCATCGGGATCCCTCCTCAGGTCCTTCATCCGGTCCAGGTGTCTCACAATCAGTCACTATCATGATATTCTCATCCAGGAATTCAAAGTTCATAGACTGGTAATCATCCACTGCCTGATGTGCCTGATGATCTGCCAACACACTTCCCTTGATTGCTTTTTGGGTCGTGTACTGGATGTCATACTCAGTCAAGATCATCTTCCATCTTGCTATTCTTCCGGATAAGGCAGGCTTCTCGAAGATATACTTGATTGGATCCATCTTTGATATCAATAGAGTAGTGTGAGTCAGCATATACTGTCTCAGCCTGCGAGCAGCCCATGCCAAAGCACAGCAAGTTTTCTCAAGCAACGAGTATCAGACATCTCTGGGCGTATTCGGCGTACTTTCTGTTTCACTGGAGGATAGTCTTCCTTGGTAGGAAGGAGGTGAACCACGATATTAGTATCCAACCCAAGCATATCTTCATAAGACCAGGCAAAGATCTCAACATAGTCGCGCAGCATCTGAATCAACCGTTGCTTAACACTAGACCCCAAATTTGCACCGATCTTGACCTCTTTTTTGTCTACCTCTGTACCCAGATTCACTGATTCCACTGGCTCTTCATGCGGCTGTATGGCCCTCTCTTCCTGAAATAATAGTCTAGCAAGTACACCAGGCACTTCGCAATCATCTTCACCTTCGTCTTCGGCTAAGTTGATCGGACTTTCGAAGTCATAACTGGCAGTAGTAGAGTCGTTATTAGTAGGATCCAGAGTGGATATAGACCTGTATATGTGAGTGTGTGTGTAAAATAGCTGTTTTGCAAGATAGAAAAGAAAAACAAGGAGCGCAAAATTTGAAATGCAAGAAACGTCCAATGCTTTTATTAATGATATATGGTAATGACAAATATCAAGCCCTCACAAACAAAGCCACGGTGCCTCGGGTAAGACACCGGGCCGTAAAAGTTTAAAATTATCTATTACAAACTCAAAACAAAAGTCTTATTACTGTGTAAAAGAAACGGGCATAAAATCCTTCGCCGTCCAATTGCTTAGTCCACCGTCAGTAGTTGTGTAAATCCAGCTGCCAATGTCAAACTCTTCTTCATCATCCCCAATAGCATTCACTCCCGTATCATGTTTTGGCATAGATGCCGTTATGACATTAGGCTTTTCAAGCGCTTCAAACTCAATTTCCTTAGCTTCAATCAGATCCTGTACCTTATTCTTCAAGACCCAACAGTTATTCGTATCATGCCCCGGGCTATCAGAATGAAAAGCACAGCGTACGTCCGGATTGTACATCGGTGATGTAGTATTAGGATTCTTTGGGGCCTCCTTTGGAATTACAAAGTTGGTCTTTAATAACTGCGGCAAAATCTGAGATAGGGTCATACTGAGCCGAGTGAATTGTCTTTGTGGCCTCTCTGTCTTGGTTGATTGTTGCATTGAGGGCAAACAACAGGTCTTGATATAACCACCGCATTAACTGCTTGGTGGCGCTCAGGTCGATTATGGCTCTTCGCGCTGTAAACTGCACTAGACTCCTTCTTGAAGGGCTTTTTCTCGGCACTTGACGAAGCACCTTTATGTAGCTTACCTCTCTTGATACTGGCCTCAACTCTTTCCCCAGTCATTATTAGCTCAGTAAAACTAGACGATGAAATCCCAATCAGATGATTAAAATATGGACCAGACAGCGTCCCAAGAAACATATCTACCAACTCCCTGTCATCCAGAGGGGGTTGGACTCTTCCAGCAAGGTCCCTCCACTTCTGAGCGTAGTCTTTAAAACCTTCGCTCGCACCCATAGACATACCCTGAAGTTGGGTACGCGTGGGAGCAAGGTCGGTATTGTACTGGTACTGCTTGTAGAAAGTAGCAACAAGGTCCTCCCAGTTACGGACGTTAGCTCCTTCCAGTTGGTAAAACCATTCAAGTTGAGTCCCTGAAAGACTATCTTGAAAGAAGTGAATCCAAAGGTTCTTATCAGTGGTGTATGGTTGAATTTTTCTAACATACGAGCGGAGGTGCAACTTTGGGCAGGAGACCCCGTCGTATTTAGAAAAGACTGGTGCTTTAAACTTGTGGGGAATCACCACCACAGATGCTAAACCCAAATCTTCAAAGTCCAGCCCAGGCACCTTTTGGATCTCCATTGCGCTCAACCGGTCTTCAAGTTGCTTATACCTGTCCTCAGCTGGAGGATACTGGTCTTCGTCAAATTCAGTCTCATTGTCAAAAACCACAGGGTTATGTGCCCTCCTTTCTTCTTGATTTTCTCCCCCTCCATATGAGTGAGATAAATCAACATCCTGTCTCAATCTTTTCCCGAACCTATGACCCATATTCAGGAGGACCGTCTTCTTCTTCTTCTTCCTCTTATCCTTCAAGATAAGAGTATTCAGATCTTGCTGACCCTTGGCCAAGTTCATGAACACTTCTTGGAATTAGGCGTTCTGAGCTTGCAGGGCCTTGATAGCTTGATCAGTTGATGTTTCAGAAGACATGATTGCTGAAATAACCAGCGAAGAAGATGATAAACCTGTTAGGGTACCTGTAATGAGGTGCATGGGAATGTAGTGCATATGATATGATTTCAAAGACTTTAGAGATTCAAATTCGTAAACCAAAATGAAACACACTTTTATTAGATTAAGAACTTGAAACAATTTTTGACAAATGCCTTTAAGGCGTTACAAAAAGAAAAACCGAAAAGTAAATCAACACTTAGAAATAACAAAAGACATCAGTGCTCCCATAGTCGTTTTCCATTGGTGCTGACATAGTCATTAAGGACCTTCTCATTCTCCAGCTGCCTTGTAAGCTTTAGGATCTTCCGCTCCTGCTCATGATACTTTTCTCTGTAAGTATCCCGTTCTTCCCTTAGGTGGATCTAAGACCTCTTTAATTCCTTAATGTCAGTCGGCATGTATGGATGGAGGATGGTAGGAGGAACCCCTTCTTCATCAACACTCTCAACAATTACTGGTAAGACAGCTTCGTACGGCATTCCCAGCTTTTGAGCACGTGTACGAACCCACCAGAGACACGGTTCCATCGGAAGAGAGGTCTTCATCCCTAGCTCATGTGGATCAGACCTGTGCACCCTGTTCCAAGCTCGTATGAACCTGCGGCGATGCTCCTCACTATCCCCTTGGAAGTCAAAGACAATGCTTGGAATCAGCAAGTCATGAGGTTCATCCCTCCTAGCTCGCCCAAATTGACGTAAGGCCAAACAAGGGTTATAAGTAATCCCTCCTCTAATTCCAAGTAGTGGAACATTGGGGTATTCCCAACAGCGATCAATAATAGCTACTTCTTCCATGTCTTTAGTGGTCCAGATGATGTCCGTGTGAGCAAGGGACATAATTCTGTAGGCCCAACCCATGCCTTCCTTATTCTTCAAAACAGATTTGGGGAGGTGAGAAATAAACCACCTCGCCAACAATGGTGTACAACACATAAGGGTTCCCCGTATCCGAGCAGTACGGGCATAAAGAGCATGTAGAATATCCCCTAAGAGAGTGAGCACAGGATTACGGGACATGAAGTTCTTCACTGTATTCACGTCGACAAAAGAATCTGAGTTGGGAAACAGAACCAAACCATAGATGAGAAGATATGGGATGTCTTCAAATGCTTGAAAGTCTAAACTATCCTAGAACTGATTAGCCTGATCAACCAAGAACTTAGCCAAGAAGCCTTTTGTCCCACTTCGAGTCTCCCAATTAGACATTACCTCAACCTTTGTCAGATGTAGGGCTGTAGTAACATCCTCTGGCCTAAGAGCTACCTCCCAACCTGTAAATGGCGTCTGCTCTAGAATAGAAATACCAAGTAGATCAGAGAACTCCTCCAGAGTAGGGACCAACTGATAGTCCGGGAAAGTGAAGCAGTGGTATAATGGATCAAAGAACTGGCACAAGACACTCATCATCTGTTCATCCAGCTTGGAAGTGACCAAACCAAGGAGGTGGCCATGTCTTCTGTCAAAAGAGGAAGTGTCAGGAACCTTGGAAACCAAATCTCCAAGCTGAGTGGGAATCTACACAAAGCTGATCCGAATAGTGTTTCTACGCATAGATGCCATGATCTGCAAAACAGAACAAAGATGAATCCCATTGGTCTTTGAAATGGTTAGTCCAATGCAATATGCATGCAATGTCATGATGCATGATGTTATGATAGAAACACACCATAAGTATTCACAAATAGCAAACATGGTAAGGGCATACAAGTCACACAGTAGCCCTTATATTTTAGGCTGGCATGGAGTTTAGGTACTACCCTCTTTCAGTTTAGTTGGTTCAAACTGTCCTAGTAATAGTAACCGGGTTCTAGAGGATCTCAATATCACTGACCACCTTCGATCAGTCATAATTCCAGTTTGGCAACCTTTTCTTGCAGCCGGAATCATCGTGAGAGTTTGGTCTCAATGAGTGTAGCATACTGCTACTTTTCTATGGCCAAGTTGGTCAATTATAGGTTCTAAGGTCAGTTGGTGCTTAATGACCCCTTAGCAACCCCATATTCTCCTTGTTCCACCACAAGGGATATCGGTACAAACTAAATTGCCACACCAACGTAGCTACTGCTTCAACCGTATCGATCTACGCCGTACAGTTCCCTCACAGTCTATTACTACTTACCTAAAAGGTATCCCCATATCCGGGTTAGGATCTATAGTAACTCCTATTCAAACCCACAAAGATAAAGCAAATAAATCAAGCAATTGAAAACAGAATGATGAACTATTCCTAAGGTAAACCCCACTTACGATTTATCCCCAACAGAGTCGCCAGTTCTGTGATACGGTGGCCAGAACCAGGCTATTTTTGGAATGCTGGTTTGCGTTTTGCGTTTGTTTTTGCAAAATTTCGCGGTAAGCAAGAGTCGCCACCGACTTTTATTTTATCCAACAAGGAAAGGAAAAAAGCACAGAAAAATTCCTTTTTTCGAGATATTTCTGAGTACGGGGGGTAGATTATAGAAAGGGAAGGTATTAGCACCCTTTCTATCCGTAGTTATCTACGGGCTCTTAGGTACTTGCTCATCATTTTCAAAATTGTTTTCTTTGTGTTTGTGGGTTTTGAAAAGTTTTTGTTTTAACTTCGATTTAACTCTTGCTTCTGTCTTCAAGAGTGTAATGAAGTGTTTTTGAAAACTTGTTTGTAAAAAGAGTGTAAGTGTGAAAAAAGTTTTGTTTTGGATGATGTTGTACCCCAAAATTCGCCCTCCCATATTCTTCAAGAAATTGCCAAGTCAAGCTACAAAATTCTCCAAGGGTTGCACAGTGCAAGGGTCTTCTAAGCAGTCAAAACTAGGGTTTGTGTTCTGATCAAGAAAATGAAGTTTCCAAAGGTCCAATCAAGTCTCACATGCCTACAAATATGGTCAAGCATCCTCATATCAAGTTTCAAGACTTTCAGCACAAAATTGCACAGTCAAAAACCCTAATTGCACTACAGTCAACTGTAGGGGCAAAATGGTCATTTGACAGTCAAAAGTTCAAATTTTAGGTCAATATATCATTTTGAAGCCACAAACATCATTTCATCAATGCTTGATCATGATTCTCAAAGTTTGGCTCAAAAATCATCAAGATGCAAAAGTTTCCTTATTTGGACAGTTGAAAAAGTCAACTGTAAATTGACCAGGGCATAACTTCCACATGGATCATCAGAAAAATTCCATCCAAAGCTCATTTTGAAGAGAAAGACATTTCCTACAACTCATCTTCATACTTCAAGTCCAAGAAATGCTCTCACAAAAAGTTATCAATTTCAACATTATAGGTCATTTTCAAAAGTCAACAAAAAGGGACTTTAAGTAAAAGGCCATAACTTGATATTGGTAAATCAAAATGACATGGGACCAAAGACATTGGTTAGAGGACTCAAAGACCTTTCCAAAATGTCCAAGAACATGAGAAAAGCTTAAAAATTGAGCAAGTTATGCCTTGTGGAAGTTGGGAAATTTTTGGATATTTTGAAAAGTCAACATTGATTCAAATGACCTAAAATTGCTAATGGGCCTATTTTTCCTCCACAATTTATTACCCAAGCATTTGAACGACCACTTGGCCCAAAGGGAAGTATTTCTTCATTTTTTATTTATTTATTTGAATTTTTATTTATAATAATTCATTTAAATCAAATTAAATACATGGAAAATATTTAACCTAAGTTTTACAATCCTTTTTTGCATGAAATCCACTCAATAACTCGTGCATGATCCAATATGGAAAGATTTGGAGAGAATTGATATGATTGAGAGCAAAAACACATGAAAAAAGATTGAAAAAGATCTTTGAAAATCAAATTTCAAAAACCATGAATGCAAAGGATTTGATTTGTTTTTCTTGACCTAGTTCACTCTTACATAAGCATAGAATACAAACCTAATCAAAGAGACCACGCAGCTGCTCAGAAAACCCTTGCACAAACTCACACTTTTTCTCAAAAAACTCAATTCTGAAAACACCTTTGCAGGACGATTCCAGGCGAAATTTTCATCCCATTGCACTCCTAGGACCTCAAGCAATCTTCCTGGATCAAAAACATCAAACATAACCCTTTGAATCATTATATAGAAGTCACACTTTTCCATTTTTTTTCATAATCGTGTTTTACATTCTATGCACATTCATGACATTTTGTTTATATATTCATGATCAGTGAAGTGTTTGCAAGCTAACCATATGCTTTAATTGGATTATTATGCGCTGTATGCAAAGATACCATGTTCGTTTTTTAGGGTTGCAGGAATTACAATTTGGGGCTTTCCATCCAAGAAAAAATTGAGACTTGGGACCTTGACCATTAAAACGAACGTGTCTGGACGAAAAGAATCCATGTGTCGTGCCCAATTTATGAGCGTCCTAGAGCTATTCGCTATTTTTCCATAGATGGCCTAAGAGAACGCTCAGAAAACCGTGGCCTATGTTTTTGTGTTTCAGGAACGAGGAAGAAGAAGATGTGTGGCCATCAATGATTGGTTGGTTTGAAACTGCGCGCGAAAAATAGCACTAACGCGTTGTCTTGTTTTATTATATTCATTGTTTATTTAATTTACAGATAAACACAACAGCTCCACTGGCGAAGCGTTTGACTGGTAACACCTAGGACCTGGGTTCGATCCCAGGTCCCCACCCTTTCATATTATTTTTATTTCCAACGTTATCATATGCAGTTCAAGCCTTAAGGAGTACCATACGTCTCCCAAATCCAACGTCCACGCGTCCAGCTTCATCATATCAAAGGCCATGGATTGGAGAACACAATGCACCCTGGTCAACGCGTGTACACGCGTCCTGAAAAGTCAAAGAGGCCAGCAATTTAATTGGGCCAGGTTTCTAAGGGCTTAACCTCCATGTTGGGGACTACAACCCCCCTAGGTTTGCCATGTTATTATTTTTTATTATTTTATATTTCCTTTTAAATTATTGTTTTAATTAATTTATTACTTTCATAAAATATAAAAAAACACATAAAAAAATCAGAAAAAGAGAAAAAATAATAAATATATTTTATTTTAATATATTTCTTGTAAATAAATTTGCATGTAAGTTAATTAGTTTTAAATTAGGGTTTAATTTAATATTTTCATAACAATAATCTAAAAAATGTAGAACTAGGGTTTAATTAATAATTTTTCATCCTTTTATTTTTCTTTCATAAATAATTAAATAATTAAATATTTATTTTTTTAATTAAATTCGCATGTAAATTAATTAGGGTTGATATTAAGTTTTAATCTTCTTTTCTTAATAAATAAAAAAAATAATTAGGATTAGGGTTTGCATCTTATTTTAATTTTAATTAATTCTCTTTTTTTATTTAAATCCTAAAATACTAAAAAATACCAAAAACCATTCCTTTTCCTTTTTTTTTAATTAATTAATTCCATGTAAATTTTAATTTTTGCAAAAAGGGTCCAACGCCCTCGTTTCGATTTAATTCTTATGCGCATATTTATTTTATTTCTTTGTAATATTTATGTATCTCTCCCAAGGCCATGTAACCTCTTAATTCTTACTTTTCTTTATTTTTAATTCTTTATTTTTCTGTCAAAATCGGGTCCTGGTTTAATTTTGGCGATGTGGACCCGCGCCTTTTCTAATAGCTTAGAATTTTTACTTTCCCGCAATATTTTTAACTGTTAACAAATGGCATGAAAGAATGTATGGACAAAAATAAAAACAAGCGTAGAATACCAATAACATGACAAGATAAATGTAAATGAAAACAACACACGAATCGCACACACCACCCCTAGGGTACGCCTTACTGTTGCCTTGCCTCGAAAGGTGATCGTCGAGTAGAGGATGTCTTAGTAAGTCCTCATGATCCGGGAACCTGGCATGAGGGTAGCTTCTAAGGTGTCTTCCTATTGCTCTGGTGATCACCATGTCCCGAACCTCGAATTGACCCGAACACCTCCAACGGTGGTGCTACCTACCTCTCAATGGTGGGATGGCACTACTTGAAAGGACATTTACACAGACGAATTCCTTAGGGTAGGTAGACGACTCTAGATACTTGCTCTAAATTTCAAAACAAAAACAAAATACTTTTCACACCAACACATTTTCAAAAAGCTTTCGAAAGCAATTTTTCAAACACTCTTGAGGACTGATACAAGAGTCGAACTGGAATTTTCAAAGAAACTTTTTAAAAAACCACAGTTGAAAAGCAAACAAACCATTTTTGAAAACACAAATGAGCAAGTATCTAAGAGCCCATGGATAACCATGGATAGAAAGGGTGCTAACACCTTCCCTTTCTATAACCTACCTCCCGAACCGAGAGCAATCTCTATAAGGAATTTTTCTGTGCTTTTGTCCTTTCCATTTGGAGAAAATAAAAGACGGTGGCGACTCTTGCTTCCGCGACATTTCGCGAACCAGCGTTAAACAATCAGTTCCAGATCCACCGATCACATAACTGGCGACTCTGCTGGGGAATAAACTTATAAAGTGAGGTGTACCTTAGGGTTAGTTCATAACTGTGTTTTCAATTGCTTTCCTTGTTTGCTTTAAATTGTGGGACTGTCTTGGGAGTTCTATAGATCCTAACCCGGATCTGGGGATACCTTCTTAGAAAGTAGCAACAAGGCTGTGAGGGAACTGTGCGGGGTATACCGACATGGTTGAAGCAGTCTGCTACGTTGATGTGGCACTTTGGTGTGTACCGGTAACCCTTGAGTTCAATCAAGGAGAGTACGGGGCCTCCGCGTGGTGTCGTGAAGCATCAATAGACCTTAGGAACCTTAATTGAACTATCTTGGCCTCTTTAGGGTAGTGAGATAACTGACTTTGGTGCAGTCCGAGGTTGGTTGATACTCGATACTACACTCAATTGAGGGTTGCTTTCCTGGAATATTTCGGTCTCCAGTTCTGTGGCTAAATCGAAACGATGAACAATGAAAGCAATCCCGTGATATTTGGACCCTTAGAACCCGGTTACTTCTAATAGGACAGGTTGAGCCCACCAACTTCAAGAGAGTAATACCTAGACCCCATGCTGGCCCTAAACTCTAAGGGTTTCTCTTGTGTGACTTGTGTGCCTTCCAACTTGACTATTTGCATGCTTGTTGTCTGACACTTGAGTTTCTTGCAGGGTTTGTTTTAGTCCTTAATTAGGACTCATAACAAGGTTTACCGAGTTTCTTGCAGGGTTTGTTTTAGTCCTTAATTAGGACTCATAACAAGGTTTACCGAATTTCTTGCAGGGTTTGTTTTAGTCCTTAATTGGGACTCATAACAGAATGTACTAAGTTTCTTGCAGGTTTTGGTTTGCAGTCCTTAGTTGGGACTCATAACAGGGTTTATCCATACTACCCCATGCATAGCATAACATCATACCATTGCATACATCCTGCATAAAAAACTAATCCATTTCAAGGATCTCAAGGGCTTGTGATGCAGGTCATGGTGAATCAACTATCCCAGCAAGGGGCAAAGAGGATTTATTTTCCTCTAGACAAAGTTGTCAGGGGCTATAACCCACTTGATATGGTGAGCTCTGACTCTTGAAGAAGGTTCCCCTAGCCAAGGTTGTTTGGAAAGCAAAATAAGGTTGATGACTTGAGTCAGGGGCTATGACCCACTTGATATGGTGAGCCTTTGACCCTTGGAAGAAAGACTCTCAACAAATATGAAATTTCCTCCAATCAAGCTAACAAATTCAAATGCTAACAGTCTTCTTGTTTATCCCGCGAGGTCCTGGAAAACATTGCATGCATACATACACATCATAACAGGTATCCTTGTTGCAGGTCACTTACCTCTCTCGATGTTTATTTCAGCAATGGCTTCCCAACAAGATAACCAGGACCTTCTTACTCAAGAAACTCGGTTCGGGGAAATCCTTATGAATCTATCCAAGGGGCAGGAGGAGCTAAGGACACTTCTCATGGAGACTTTGGTCAGGAACAGCGCTGAGGACGAATAGCTGAAACGTCTACAAGCTGAGGTAGACACATTGAAAACCCAGATGCTGGGGCAAAGAGCCCTCATTCAAGGTTTAGCTCAGGAGCAAGGAGAGCTGAGGGCCATGATCAGTCAGCTTCATCAAGACATGAAGCAACCAGCCCAAGTCAGGGACCCAGTCATTAATCAACTTCCAAGAAGTCAAAGGTTTGGGCCTCTCCAAGCTGCTATTACTTCACAGGTCCAACAACGACCTCGCCCAGAACAACGGGCTGATCAGAGCAAACCAGACAAGCCTAAAAGGCAGTTCACCAAGATCAACATGTCACCGGATCAAGCACTACAACAAATGTTGGAGGCAGGGCTGATCACCTTAAGGGCTCCTCTCCGGAATCCAAACACTTATGCTCCTAACTATCATCCCAACGATAGGTGCGCATACCATTCTGATAGCCCGGGACATGCTACGGACAACTGCTGGCCTCTCAAAAACAAGACATGATCGACGCTGGAGAGATTCAGTTTGAAGTACCTGAGACTCCGAACATAATCACTGCTCCCTTGCCAAGTCATGGCTAGAATTGAGAAATTTCTGTTCATTCGAATGTTCAAGTTGCAATTTTCTTTTGTTCAAACATTTACTCATATCAAACGTTGTTATTTCATTAATGCATCGCATATGTCTGTTCTGAAACAATATATTCGTATTCACTAAATGCAAATTATTTTCATATTTTTTTTCTGATGATCAACTCTTAAATAATAATTCTAAGCCTCTTGAGGGAGGATGACGAAAACGATACCGCAATCTACAGTATGCTTTTGAACAAACCCCGCTGATGAGGTACATACATTGTTTCAATTCCTAAACACTGGAGTAATAAGGAAGATAATCCCTCGTCAACCCCTCTGAGCCAAAGAAGTAGCAGTTTTTATTTTCGAAATTTAAAACCCTTAATCATAACCTGGGGCAGGGTAGTTCTCTCAGTTGATCCAAGTGCATAACGAATGGCACCGAAGAAGTCCTTACAAAACGAAGAAAGACAGTGATGGTTCCGAATAATCAATAAAGAAAGGCAGTCATTATCTCAAAAAATAAAGAACCCGTTAAGTCAGAACCCATGAAGGAGACTTACAAAACTGGGGCATCCCGCTGACTGTAATTCCAAAAAAGGAAACAGTTCAGGAAAAAAGAAAGGGATAACAAAAATCAGACAAGAAAGAGGTCCTACAAACCCTCAACAAAAAAGAAATGACTGCCTATTAAAAATAAGTTATCAACATCCGAATCATCACCGGAAAATCAGAGCAAAGACTCAAACAAGGTCTAATGTATGATCAACTGAGTTTAGGTTTGGAGAACATCACGAAGAGCGGGTGGGTACAAATAAAATTTGAGCCTTTATCCTTTGTTTCTTAAACCGTGAACCAGGCCACGTTATAACCCTTAAAAGTCCTAGCTGAAGCATGGGTTAGTTCGAAAGAATACTGTTACGAAAGGTATCCTGACTCCTTAAGGCTTACGGTAAATACGGAGTTGACATCACGTTTTACAAACATTCACGTGTTTTATGAAAAAGAATGCATTTTCAAAATCTTCAAGACAGACATGAGCTTTGCATTTTTAACATAACTTTGTTTGCATATGACTTTTTATTTGAACAGTTTAGAAATTCGCACGACGAATGCCTAATGAACAAAAGCACTTCCAATCAAGGGGCAGACATGACCGTGGTCCATTATCTGGGGCAATCCAGTCAAGATTCAAAGGCCAAATAGCCTGGGGCAAATCTCCGCATGAGTCACCTGGGGCATTCCAACAACGAATCTCGCCTGATCAAACACCTTCTGGTAGCATGACAAAACACTGCTAACCGGGGCAACTCCCTACATTCTGAGAGCGTGGACATAGTCGAAAAGATACTACGCAAAATCAAAGGCCCGCTAGGTTGACATACCTAGGCAAAAATTAGGGCTTCCCGGCGAACCAAAAGGGTTCGGGCAAAATGAGGGATGAAATAAAAAAAATCTGTACACCCGGCAAGTCGAAAACCTGAAAAGGCGGCTTGGGCAAAAATGGGTATCCCGGTGGACTGAAAACCCAAAAGGGCGGTCCAGGCAAAAGTTAGGGATTAAAGCGTACGACTATGTCCTGTTATCTTGTCACCTGCCGACCAGAAGAAGGTTTGTCCATCAACAACTATCAGCACCTCACAGGTCTTCATCTCCCACCTCAGAAACAGGGGCAATGATGAGTTGTCCAAACGATCTAATTGTTCCGTCCACCAAGGTACCAAGGTGAGTTCGGCGGAAGAACATAGCCAGCATATCTTAATTCCCCAGAGAGTGAGTCAGCAAGTCAGTACACTCTCTCAAGCAAAGATACTATCAAACCTTAAGAAAGTTGGGTACCCTCCAGCAGGTCTCAACATTCCCCAGCAGCATATATACATATTCTTAACAAGCATCCCCGGCAGTCTTGGCCTAAAGATTGTTCCCCGGCGGTATATCAGACATTCAATGGAGTTACTTCCCCAGCATATCAAATAAATTTCCCCAGAAGAGTCCAATCTAGTCCCCCAGGAAGGTTGGAATTCATCTCCCCAAGCAGTAAGCTTATCCCCAGTAGATTCTGGAAGCTTATCCCTCGCAGAGCATGAACGCGTCATCCGGCTTTATTCAAAGAGTTATATAACTGGGTTATCCTCAGCCAAAAGCCACAGAAAGATCGTCGTCGACAGAATCTTCTTATCCCCAGCGAAGTCTATCAGCACTTCCAACACAACAATGGTGTCCCCAGCAAGCTATTATCAACAACTCAGCAAAGTATCTCTCTCCCCACAGAGTATCGCTCCCCAGCATGGTCGCTAGAGTATTTTTCTCCCTGCAGAATCTTCCATTTGCCAAGTTTATTCCTCAACAGAGTCATCTTCTCCTACCGGTATTCTTGCAGTTATCATCCCCAGCAGGAGTAAAAGCTTATTCTTCAACATCATCCCAGGATGTGACTTCCCGGTGCCCGTCAAGGATTTACTTTCCTAGACGAAAACATACATAAACCTCACATACATCATTATAGCATGCATAGACGCATCATATCATACAAATCTCATTTATGTTGAGAACATCATTGCTTGATCCATATCATGCATTGCATATGACTGACCTTTACCTTTCAGGAAAGATGCAGTTAAATTCTCAATCATATTTCAAGACCTAGACCGGTTCAGGTAATTGAATCCAAAGATTTCTTATCCAGTCCAAGGCCTTCTCTAGTCCAGCTAAATCGGCTCCCAACAGATTTTTCTGATGAAGACTCAGTAGAAGTTATCCCAGGTTTTTCTCAGACGCCCGCTTTTGAGATTATAGTTTCCTATGGTTCCCTCCCCGACGGTGCGTGAGGTGATAATTCCATTTCAGATTATAATTTCCTATGGTTCCCTCCCCGACGGTGCGTGAGGTGATAATTCCATTTCAGATTATAATTTCCTATGGTTCTCTCCCCGACGGTGCGTGAGATGATAATTCCATTGCAGGTTATAATTTCCTATGGTTCCCTCCCCGACGGTGCGTGAGGTGATAATTCCATTTCAGATTATAGTTTCCTATGGTTCCCTCCCCGACGGTGCGTGAGGTGATAATTCCATTTCAGATTATAATTTCCTATGGTTCCCTCCCCGATGGTGCGTGAGGTGATAATTCCATTTCAGATTATAATTTCCTATGGTTCTCTCCCCGACGATGCGTGAGATGATAATCCCATTTCAGATTATAATTTCCTATGGTTCCCTCCCCGACGGTGCGTGAGGTGATAATTCCATTTCAGATTATAATTTCCCATGGTTCTCTCCCCGACGGTGCGTGAGATGATAATTCCATTTCAGATTATAATGTCCTATGGTTCTCTCCCCGACGGTGCTTGAGATGATAATTCCATTTCAGGTTATAATTTCCTATGGTTCTCTCCCCGACGGTGCGTGAGATGATAATTCCATTTCAGGTTATAATTTCCTATGGTTCTCTCCCCGACGGTGCGTGAGATGTTAATTCCATTTCAGGTTATAATTTCCTATGGTTCTCTCCCTGACGGTGCGTGAGATGATAATTCCAGCCCAGGTTTTTCTCAGACGTCCGCTTTTGAGATTATAATTTCCTATGGTTCTCTCCCCGACGGTGCGTGAGATGATGATTCCATCCCAGGTTTTTCTCAGACGTCCGCTTTTGAGATTGTAATTGCCTATGGTTCTCTTCCCGATATTGCGAAGATGGTAATTCCCACCAAGATTTTCTCAACGAGCGTTGTTGAAGTTAAAGTCACCCAAGGTTCTCTTACCGTTCATGCTAAGGTATGCAGGTTCTTGCCAAGGAATCTCTTACGCGATCAACATCCAGATGGCATCTATAAACCCATCATCCCTTCCAACATCCAGATGGAATCTATAAGCCCATCATCCTACTCATCAATCTCTAAATGGCATCTATAAGCCCATTCCCACCATCACTGCTACTATGTGAGCGCAAATTTCTGGGCACTCTAGTGTTCAATCATCTTCTACCCTCGGATTACGAAAGGCACGTCAGCCAATATGCATCCTCAGGTCTAAGAAGATTGAACATGGGCAACTGTTGTACCCCAAAATTTGCCCTCCCATATTCTTCAAGAAATTGCCAAGTCAAGCTACAAAATTCTCCAAGGGTTGCACAGTGCAAGGGTCTTCTAAGCAGTCAAAACTAGGGTTTGTGTTCTGATCAAGAAAATGAAGTTTCCAAAGGTCCAATCAAGTCTCACATGCCTACAAATATGGTCAAGCATCCTCATATCAAGTTTCAAGACTTTCAGCACAAAATTGCACAGTCAAAAACCCTAATTGCACTACAGTCAACTGTAGGGGCAAAATGGTCATTTGACAGTCAAAAGTTCAAATTTTTGGTCAACATATCATTTTGAAGCCACAAACATCATTTTATCAATGCTTGATCATGATTCTCAAAGTTTGGCTCAAAAATCATCAAGATGCAAAAGTTTCCTTATTTGGACAACTGAAAAAGTCAACTGTAAATTGACCAGGGCATAACTTCCACATGGATCATCAGAAAAATTCCATCCAAATCTCATTTTGAAGAGAAAGACATTTCATACAACTCATCTTCATACTTCAAGTCCAAGAAATGCTCTCACAAAAAGTTATCAATTTCAACATTATAGGTCATTTTCAAAAGTCAACAAAAAGGGAC
This sequence comes from Vicia faba, assembly GCA_948472305.1. Classification (NCBI taxonomy): domain Eukaryota; kingdom Viridiplantae; phylum Streptophyta; class Magnoliopsida; order Fabales; family Fabaceae; genus Vicia; species Vicia faba. The sequence continues at coordinate 932,068,081 of OX451736.1, read as the reverse complement.
TTTAAGTAAAAGGCCATAACTTGATATTGGTAAATCAAAATGACATGGGACCAAAGACATTGGTTAGAGGACTCAAAGACCTTTCCAAAATGTCCAAGAACATGAGAAAATCTTAAAAATTGAGCAAGTTATGCCTTGTGGAAGTTGGGAAATTTTTGGATATTTTGAAAAGTCAACATTGATTCAAATGACCTAAAATTGCTAATGGGCCTATTTTTCCTCCACAATTTATTACCCAAGCATTTGCACGACCACTTGGCCCAAAGGGAAGTATTTCTTCATTTTTTATTTATTTATTTGAATTTTTATTTATAATAATTCATTTAAATCAAATTAAATACATGGAAAATATTTAACCTAAGTTTTACAATCCTTTTTTGCATGAAATCCACTCAATAACTCGTGCATGATCCAATATGGAAAGATTTGGAGAGAATTGATATGATTGAGAGCAAAAACACATGAAAAAAGATTGAAAAAGATCTTTGAAAATCAAATTTCAAAAACCATGAATGCAAAGGATTTGATTTGTTTTTCTTGACCTAGTTCACTCTTACATAAGCATAGAATACAAACCTAATCAAAGAGACCACGCAGCTGCTCAGAAAACCCTTGCACAAACTCACACTTTTTCTCAAAAAACTCAATTCTGAAAACACCTTTGCAGGACGATTCCAGGCGAAATTTTCATCCCATTGCACTCCTAGGACCTCAAGCAATCTTCCTGGATCAAAAACATCAAACATAACCCTTTGAATCATTATATAGAAGTCACACTTTTCCATTTTTTTTCATAATCGTGTTTTACATTCTATGCACATTCATGACATTTTGTTTATATATTCATGATCAGTGAAGTGTTTGCAAGCTAACCATATGCTTTAATTGGATTATTATGCGCTGTATGCAAAGATACCATGTTCGTTTTTTAGGGTTGCAGGAATTACAATTTGGGGCTTTCCATCCAAGAAAAAATTGAGACTTGGGACCTTGACCATTAAAACGAACGTGTCTGGACGAAAAGAATCCATGTGTCGTGCCCAATTTATGAGCGTCCTAGAGCTATTCGCTATTTTTCCATAGATGGCCTAAGAGAACGCTCAGAAAACCGTGGCCTATGTTTTTGTGTTTCAGGAACGAGGAAGAAGAAGATGCGTGGCCATCAATGATTGGTTGGTATGAAACTGCGCGCGAAAAATAGCACTAACGCGTTGTCTTGTTTTATTATATTCATTGTTTATTTAATTTACAGATAAACACAATAGCTCCACTGGCGAAGCGTTTGACTGGTAACACCTAGGACCTGGGTTCGATCCCAGGTCCCCACCCTTTCATATTATTTTTATTTCCAACGTTATCATATGCAGTTCAAGCCTTAAGGAGTACCATACATCTCCCAAATCCAACGTCCACGCGTCCAGCTTCATCATATCAAAGGCCATGGATTGGAGAACACAATGCACCCTGGTCAACGCGTGTACACGCGTCCTGAAAAGTCAAAGAGGCCAGCAATTTAATTGGGCCAGGTTTCTAAGGGCTTAACCTCCATGTTGGGGACTACAACCCCCCTAGGTTTGCCATGTTATTATTTTTTATTATTTTCTATTTCCTTTTAAATTATTGTTTTAATTAATTTATTACTTTCATAAAATATAAAAAAACACATAAAAAAATCAGAAAAAGAGAAAAAATAATAAATATATTTTATTTTAATATATTTCTTGTAAATAAATTTGCATGTAAATTAATTAGTTTTAAATTAGGGTTTAATTTAATATTTTCATAACAAAAATCTAAAAAATGTAGAACTAGGGTTTAATTAATAATTTTTCATCCTTTTATTTTTCTTTCATAAATAACTAAATAATTAAATATTTATTTTTATAATTAAATTCGCATGTAAATTAATTAGGGTTAATATTAAGTTTTAATCTTCTTTTCTTAATAAATAAAAAAAATAATTAGGATTAGGGTTTGCATCTTATTTTAATTTTAATTAATTCTCTTTTTTTATTTAAATCCTAAAATACTAAAAAATACCAAAAACCATTCCTTTTCCTTTTTTTAATTAATTAATTCCATGTAAATTTAAATTTTTGCAAAAAGGGTCCAACGCCCTCGTTTCGATTTAATTCTTATGCGCATATTTATTTTATTTCTTTGTAACATTTATGTATCTCTCCCAAGGCCATGTAACCTCTTAATTCTTACTTTTCTTTATTTTTAATTCTTTATTTTTCTGTCAAAATCGGGTCCTGGTTTAATTTTGGCGATGTGGACCCGCGCCTTTTGTAATAGCTTAGAATTTTTACTTTCCCGCAATATTTTTAACTGTTAACAAATGGCATGAAAGAATGTATGGACAAAAATAAAAACAAGCGTAGAATACCAATAACATGACAAGATAAATGTAAATGAAAACAACACACGAATCGCACACACCACCCCTAGGGTACGCCTCACTGTTGCCTTGCCTCGAAAGGTGATCGTCGAGTAGAGGATGTCTTAGTAAGTCCTCATGATCCGGGAACCTGGCATGAGGGTAGCTTCTAAGGTGTCTTCCTATTGCTCTGGTGATCACCATGTCCCGAACCTCGAATTGACCCGAACACCTCCAACGGTGGTGCTACCTACCTCTCAATGGTGGGATGGCACTACTTGAAAGGACATTTACACAGACGAATTCCTTAGGGTAGGTAGACGACTCTAGATACTTGCTCTAAATTTCAAAACAAAAACAAAATACTTTTCACACCAACACATTTTCAAAAAGCTTTCGAAAGCAAATTTTCAAACACTCTTGAGGACTGATACAAGAGTCGAACTGGAATTTTCAAAGAAACTTTTTAAAAACCCACAGTTGAAAAGCAAACAAACCATTTTTGAAAACACAAATGAGCAAGTATCTAAGAGCCCATGGATAACCATGGATAGAAAGGGTGCTAACACCTTCCCTTTCTATAACCTACCTCCCGAACCGAGAGCAATCTCTATAAGGAATTTTTCTGTGCTTTTGTCCTTTCCATTTGGAGAAAATGAAAGACGGTGGCGACTCTTTCTTCCGCGACATTTCGCGAACCAGCGTTAAAAAGTCAGTTCCAGATCCACCGATCACAGATGAGCAAGTATCTAAGATCTAATCTACTTACTCGAAAAGTGAATCGTTCTATGCTAATTTCTTTTAGACAATGATATCCTACTATTAGTGAGTAGGTAGCACCGTCGTTGGAGTTTGAGGATCAATTCGAAAGAGGGACATACGGTCACTAAAGCAATGTTAGGACGTCTTAGTGGTAACCCTAATGTCTTAGATCATTTATTCGAGGCAACAATATCTGAGGCAACCATTTTGAGGCAACTATGATCTTTTAGACAAGAGGACGACCTCTAAAACAACCTATACTTAATGATCGTGTACGAAGGTAACCAAGTGGGGTGTACCCTAAGAGTGCGCATGTGCGGGTGTGTTGATTTCAGTTATTTTTATCTTTGCACATGTTTAGGGTGATCTAACCATTTTAAGATTAAGCAATTATTCTTGTCATGCAAGCCCTATTATCAAACATCTAGCAATTGTATAATTTGCAGAATTAAAATGAGGAATTTAAACTAAATTATTACAAGGCGTCGGGTATTTACATCGCCAAAAACAACCCTTTGAAAATAAAATAAAAGTAGAAAAATAAATATCCTAATTAACTATTACAAACCGGGAGAAGATACATTAATTGGATAAAGAAAAACAAAGCGCGCGATGCGAAATTAAATCGAATGTGAAATTAGGGTTTTGACCCTTTTAATTAAAAGAAAATGTTTTTGGTTGTTTTTATTTATTTTTTAAGAAAAGAAATTAAATCTTAAAAATTAAATGCTAAATTAATTATTAAATAAATTAACTAATAAAAAATATTAAATGTCATATATTTGGAGTTTTTGTTAATTTAGGAAAGAAAATAAAATAATTAAACTAATGTTAAAACCTATTAATTCTAATTGATTTTTAAATATTTTCAAAATAAATTAAATTTACCTAATTAATCAACCTAATTAATTAATTAATATTTATTAATGAAAAAAATGAAATTTTGAAATTTAATTGGGTAAAAAATATTTTTGTGATTTTTTGATAAAAAAGAAATTAATTTATTGGTTAGTGATTAAATAAAAATAATTAAATGAAAATAATAAAATGTAGAAAGATAGAGGGATGGGCCTGATTTTGAGGTGTAAATAGCAATTATTCTGGCCCAATGATGCTGGTCCAGATTGACTTTTTCTGATCCCATGCGTTGGAGTTGACCTGGCCTATGGTGTGCCTTCAATGATGGCCACTAGATCTGGCCATCTGGCCATTTGGCATGTTGGATGGTGAGTGTCCAAGGTGGAAGCCTGGCTTGAGCGTGCACATGATCACCTGAAATACTTAAGCAAAATAACAAATGCTGGAGGCAGGGATCGAACCCTTGACCTTCAGCCTCCAATGCCTTGAACGTACACCTGGTGACCACTGGGCTATGTTGTTTTGTTGTATGTTAATCAAGCACTAAAGATAATATATGAAACAAAAGAAATATTGTAAAAAACAATACAAATGCGCGCAAATATTTGAATGGTCCTATGGGGGAGTACCAACGCATCATCCCTGTCCTTGGGAAACTGGAGCTTTTACCTGCGAATTTTATCCGCAGCTAATATCGTAGCCTCACTCCAAATTCTTCCACAGGCAACATAAATGGAATCTAACACCATGGTTAGACTCGTCTCATCCCACTGATCACAGCCATAATCATTACGAAGGCTAATTATTCCTGAAACAAAAAACCCTAAAATCAAGTTCAAAACCCTAGCAATGGTGATTCGTGATATATGACATATAATTGAAATTGGCTATTATGAAAATCTTGCAAATGATATGGTGATCAAGAATATGCCATCAATTCATGTTAACAATGCCTAAATTTCAAAATACGAAATCAAGAACAGGGCGGGTTCGTGAGTGACTTACAGCGCGTGGGAGGGTCTGAAAACGTGTGCTTTTGGTTGCTTTCGCTTGTGGAGATTTCCAGGAAACGATTGAGATCGTTAAAGAGCCTTGAAACTGCCTCTAAGAGTGATTTAGAACTCACACTTTTCTTGTATTTTTTCAGATTTTGTTCTCTCCCTATGCTTGATCTCCAACCCTTGTTTTTGTCTGCCTCGCCTTCTTATGTATTGTGCAATGTATTAGGGTTGCAAACCTTGCCCAAATCTCCCTCTTTCAATGACTTTAATATTTGATTTGATCCTCCTTTAAAGCTTTCCAAAATTGGATTATTTTGAATCTTTTTGTGCACACAAGCTTTGATGCGAATTGGGAATGGTTCTAGCTGTCCAATGAAGCTTGAAATCATCAAAAGATCTTTGGTTTTCAATATTTTTGATTTTATTTGATTTGTTTTGATTTAATTCAAATTAATTCAAATAAAAATCAAAATAATTAATAAAAATATGATATGGACACATGGCCAAGGCTAGAGCACGTGGGCTATAATGCCAACTCAAAATAAGTGAAAAAGAATGGGCCCATTTGGCAAAATTTGAAATTTTGGGGATAGTTGACTTTTGGCAATTTTGCAAAAAACTCCAACTTCAACAGTGCATAACTTCCTCAATTTTGAATCTTTGGAGGTGTTATTTTACTTTTTAGAAAGCTTGAGATGTCCTATAACCAACCCTTTTGGTCTCATTTCAATTTTATGTTCCATGCTCAAGTATGAAGCTTTGACAAAAAAAGGTGTTTTTGTTGACTTTTCAAAATGACCTATAATATCCAAATTCATAACTTCTTGTGAGTGCATATTTTGATCTTTGGAGATGAAGATGGATTGTAGAGAATTGCGTACTGTTCAAAATGAGCTTTGGATGGGTCATTTATCATAAAGTATGAGAAAGTTATGCTTGGTCAAAGTTGGGTTGACTTTTCCTACAAAACCCTAATTTAGCAACTTTTGAATCTTGATGAATTATGAGAAATCCTTGATGAATCATGATCAACCCTTGATAAAATGATGAAATATACTTCAAAATGAGAATGTTGACAAAAAATCTTGAAGTTTGACTGTATGTAGGTCACAGTTGACTTTTCCCCTAGCACAGTCGATTTTTGGACCTTTGAGCAATTGACTGAGCAAACTTTCTCTGCAAGGCTTGAAACTTGACATGGATGATCTTGAGAATATATTAGGACATTGGTGAGCATTTAGGACCACTTGGACTCAAGGTTATTGATGCAACACAAAACCCTAATTTGGGGTAGACTACCTTAGGAGAGAGCTTGTCTGACCAACTCTTGGACTACCCTGAGCAACTTGGGGATCTTTCTTGAAATGTTTTGAGAAATATGGGAGGGAAAATTTTGGGGTACAACAGTGAGGTTTGAATCTCTCAAGCTTTTTACTATGGTATGGAAATAAACTCATGAACCCATGAAGCAAACTTGCTAAACCTCATTGCCTTTACCTACATCATCAACAAGTAAGACAAACCAGTGTTGCATTTTGTTAATTAGAGAAAAATTAAAGTAAAATATTTATGATCACAAAAGTAAACAAATCAATATGCTTGGTAACTCCTAAAAGAGCAAAGATAAAGATAGGGAGAAGAATCAAAATCCCTAATGTGATTTTATGGTGATTGAAACAATATGATATGATAAAGGGATCTTATGGGCAAAAATTGGGGTACAACAGCTGCCCTTATTTAAGTTTCTTCTATCCGGGGATACGAAATTAAAAATCTTCGTGTCGACATGATAAAAGACACTTAAATATAAAACAAATCCTGTTGTTGGCCCTAAGATGCCATGTAAAATGTTTATGCATATGAATGCATATGAATGGAACAGAAGAGATGCAAAATAACATTGGGGAGGAAACACAAAATGCAAAAGCAAAAGAGCAATCCCACCAGGAAAATAAATCACTGGTAAACCACGAGAATAGAATCAAAGGGGAGGATAACAAGAATCGACATTCACTGAATATATCATACCACCGCCGTTCACTGACGATGAACTATCAATGTTCACTGAAGATAGCAAAAAGATAACAAACACCAACGTTCACTGCCGATGTACTACCAACGTTCACTGAAGGTAGAAAGAGAAAATATCATATCACCGCCATTCACTGACGATGAACTATCAACGTTCACTGAAGATAACAAAAATATAATGTGATACGGTGGGAGAACTGACTTGAGGTTTTGCGTTTGTGTTCGCAAATGTTTCGGTTTAGCAAGAGTCGCCACCGACTTTTTATTTTATCCTAAGGAAAGGTTAAAAAGCACAGGAAAAACCTTTGAGATTTTTTCTTGGGTTCGGGGAGTAGATTATAGAAAGGGAAGGTATTAGCACCCTTTCTATCCATGGTTATCCATGGGCTCTTAGTTACTTGCTTAGATCACTTGCCTTTGCTTTTCAATTGTTTGAAATGGTGCTTTGTGTGTGTGGTTTTGAAAATGTTTTTAAAAAGATGCCTTTGTCTAGGCAACCCTTGTAACAATTCTTTACTAGAATGTTTTACAAAAGGTGTTTGTCTTTTTGAAAAGATGTTTCAAGGTTTTGAAAGTTGTTTTTTGGAAATTATGTTGTGGAGTGTGTTTTGAAAGTAGGCAAGTGTGTTTTGCAAGTTTGATCAAGTTACTAAGAGTTGTCTACCCCTAAATTTCTCAAAGATCATTCCTATGTTTTAACCCTTTTAACAGTATTGTTCCACCATTGTATTTGGTGGACAATCTTGTGTTAGGATGTTAACGGGACAGGCGCGGGTCATCGTTTAGACCATGAATGCAATAGTGCCAAGTGTCTTTGGCAATTTTTCTTTCAAGGGACTTGATCATTTTTAGGCAACTTCAAAAGCGTCATCGAGGGACTATGACCATTTGATTTGTTTTTATTTTGCCAAAGACACTCAACATGCAACATGGCCCATTTTTGAAGGCAACAAGTGGAGGAACCCTAGGGGTGCAAGTGTGCATTGTGTTATCCATTTTCATGCTTGTTTATCTTTGAATTAGGTCAAGCTATTTGTTATTTGATTTGCATACAAACCCTAAGTCTATCATGACATAATTTGAAAGCTTTTAAATGCAGAAATTTAAAGTCCTAAATTATTACAACATAATTATGGGGATGGGGGTACAAATGTTTGAATGGGGGGACATTTAGCAAGAAATTAAATCTAAAACTATTACATCCATATTGAATATACAAATATCAAATTGTACAATATTTAAACAAATATGATAAATATGCAAAAATGTATTATGCACAAAATGATTTTTTATGTATGTGAAAATGTTTTTAATGTGAGATATAAACAAAAATAAAAAGGTCAATTTTTTTGAATATTTTGTGGTTTAGGGCAAAACCCTAGTTTTTTTATAAATAAATAGTATTTATTTAATAATTATATACAACATTTATATATCAATTTATACAAAAAATGAAAAAAAAAAAAAAAAAAAGAAGAATATTGTGAAAAAAAGTATTTTTTAGTGTCATGTATTAATAAAAATAAAAATGCATTATTTTTATATTTTTGTCCTAAGTATTCTAATAAAATATATAAGTGTTTATATTATATATTAAATATACTAAATATATACAAAAAATAAGATATTAATTATTTACAAAAAAAGTATATTTTAGAAAATGTTTTCAAAATGTAAATAATAAATAATAACTAAAAAATATATGTTTTTGTATTATTTTCTAGTGTTTTGAATAAAAAGAAAATATATTTATTTACATGTATATGCTAAATAAAACAAATAAATACCAAATAAATGCAAAAATGTATGGAAAAATATTTTTGATATTTTTGATATTTGAGAAAAAAAATAATAAGTCAGAATCAAAAAGAAAAAATCAAAAATGATAAATATATCACACAATGGGCCAGGGGGTGCAAAATGAGAAAAGGGGTGCAAAAAGCAAGACTGACTCAGGCCCAGCCCAAGCCAGCTTTGTCTTCAACCTTCAGCAATGTTCAAACAGAAAAACGTGCGCGTTTCATGCTTCATCCAAACTCCTGATTCTTTGACTTTTAACAAAAAACTCATAACACAAACATTATAGAGCATTAAGAGACGAATTCAGGCATATAAAACACTTGACCTAACTCTAACAAACGAGGGAGAATTTCTTCATCCCCAATTTCTGACCTAATTTTTCTTCAATGTTCATGGCTAAAATTCTCACAGCACGCATAAAATAAATGAAAAGTAAATACATGGATGGCTTCAGGGCTATTAGTAGAACATGTTTTCTTCACAAACCTAAGCTTAATCATGCCTGGATAGAGAGATAGAAGTTCATGTTTTTACCTGTTTCAGCTTGACTTGAACAGAACAATGTAGCAACTTCCAATGGATTTTGAGCTTTTGTACAGCTTGCCTGAAGTCCAAGGATGTTTCTCCAACTCCTAGCTTGCTTTGAATCTCTCTGAATCGTGCTATGGAAGTCCACCTGCAAAACTGAAAACTGAAAATGGCAAGTGATGTTAGGGATGTTACAACTTGGATTTTATGCTTGGGATAGTTTGTGTGGATGATATGGAATGTGTTTGAAAGGTTTTTAGCCAAAGTGCACGAGTGGAATAGATTGTGGAACTCAATCTACTGCAGGCACTCTGTTTTGCAGAAAAACTGTGATTTTGGATATGAGGATGGATTGAGGATGAAGGAATCGTGTTTTAGGTCAGTTAGGGTGTATGTAAGATGAGAACAAAGTTTGCTTAGGTTGGTGTTTACAGGAATTGAGTGTTCTATATCTTTTGCCAACTTTCTTCTTTTTGAAGTAAGAAAGTTCAAGTTTGGTTATAGGCCTGTACCAGGCTCTCAAGCATGCTGCAGCACCCTCTCTTGATCAGTGGGATTTATCTACAAACTTGTGCCTCAAATATCTGGCTTGTACTTCTTGGATATGGTATTTGACATAAAGTGCATCTTTTCAAAAATGGCAAATATGCTTTTTCTATTTAAGGGATAATTTCATGTGTAATGACCAAATGCACAAAATAATGCTTGAACACAATGGTTAGGCATTTAATTATTGAGTGTGAAGAGGTTTAGAGGCCTGCAAACTATCACAAACCCTGCTGACTTGAAAATGCCAATATTATGAACAAGCTTTGGCCATGAACAAAAGTGAGTTTTGGCCAGCTTTGCAAATTCGATTCTCCCTAACCACAAGGGTGTTTGAGAAGTTCTTGGACAATTTGGAAAGCTTGGAATGTGTACTACAATCCATCTTTGTAATGAAAATTGAAATTCCAAGTGGAAGCATGTGAAAAATGGCCAAGAAGTTGGACAAAAATCCTGCCTAGAATAGGTTAAAATTTCTCTAAGTTAAAAATGTTTTGCACCCTTGTTCTAAAAATCATAACTTGAGCTACAAGCTTCCTTTGAGAAAGCTTTGTGAATCAAAGTTGTAGATTTTGCAATGGACTACAACTTTCATGTTTTGAGTTTTGTTTGAATCCATTTGTATCTTGATGAAAAAATGGGACAAAGTTAGGGAAAAATAAGGGAATTTTATAACTTAGAAAATTTCGAAGTTATGAAATTTCTTCATTTTAAACCCTAATTTGCAATTTTGGGTTTCTTGATGAACAAGTTTCATAATTTGACATGTATTGATGAAAAATGAATCTTGGCACTTGATTTTGACCAAAAAGTCAAAGTTTGACTTTTCAGTATACAGTCAAATTTTGATCAGTTGACTGGAAAATTCATCTGTCAATCCTGTCCATTTGAGACCTTTTGAACTTGTTGAATGGATCAAGACAATTCCATTGAGTTCTTGAGTTCATATGTGAGCTTGGTTTTCCCTTGGTTAGGTCAAACAGTCAAAAATTGCCTTTGTGCATTCAAGACCCTAAAAATGACCATTTTGCCCTTTTGGTGATCTGATCAAATTTCTTGTGGAATTGTGATCCAAACTTGACCAAATGGTCCATATGAGTTCAAAATGTTGATGTGGGTCAAAAATCATGAAGTTTGACTGTCAATTGGCCACAGTTGACTTTTTCCCCAATACAGCTGATTTCTAGGTCAACTGTCCAATTGATTGGGCAAAGATTGAAATCAAGGCTTGAAACTTGGTATGGATAAACTTGTAAGTCCAACACGAAGCATGAAAGTCATTTTGGGCATTTTAGGTCAAAATATCTTTGTGCAAACTCAAACCCTAATTTGGGTCAACAGTGCGAGGAGAGGTCTTGAGCAAAGCAAACCCTAACTTGATCTTGAGTTCCAAGAGTCTTGTGGTGAGAAAATGTTGATGAAATGAGAGGGCAAATTTTGGGGTAAAACAGTTTCCCCTGTTCAATCTTCTTGCACCTGAAGAGTTAGATTGACAAGTTTGCCTTTCGCGTCTCGAAGGTAAAAGGAGATTGGACACTAGAGTGCCCTTAAATTTGCACTCGTCAAAACAATGGATGCGGGAATGGGCTTAGAGATTCCATTTAGAGATGGGCTTAAAGATGCCATCTGGAGGGGTGACAAAATCTTGTTGGGGATGGGATTAAAGATGCCATCTGGAATGCTTGTTGAATTGTATGTTGTTGATGAATGAGTATCAGAAAGGTATCCATGTTTGGAACATCTCTGAGCTGGGTGTCTGAATAAGCAATAGATTAACATCCATATTTGGAGAATCCGTAAATTGTTTTCAAAAGTTATATCTGAACAAGCGATAGGTTAACATCCGTGTCTGGAGAACCCGTAAACTGTTTTCAGAGGTCATGGAATCTGAACAAGCGATAGGTTAACATCCGTGTCTGGAGAACCTGTAAACTGTTTTCATAAGTCTTGAAGTTGAATAAGCAATAGAGAAGCGTCCATGTTGGGAAGCGTCCGTAAACTGTTTTCAAAAATTGAGTCTGAACAAGCGATAGATTAACATCCGTGTTTGGAGAATCCGTAAACTGTTTTCAGAAATGGAAGAATCTGAACAAGCGATAGGTTAACATCCGTGTCTGGAGAACCTGTAAACTGTTTTCAGAAGTCTTGAAGTTGAATAAGCAATAGAGCAGCATCCATGTTGGGAAGCGTCCGTAAACTATTTTCAAAAGTTGAGTCTGAACAAGCGATAGATTAACATCTGTGTCTAGGGAATCCGTAAACTGTTTTCAGAAGTTGAATAATCTGAACAAGCGATAGGTTAACATTCGTGTCTGGAGAACCCGTAAATTGTTTTCAGAAGTCTTGAAGTGAAGCTTATTAATCTTATCCTGAAAAGGGTAAAATATTAGCTGAAACACTAAGTCATGTTGCATGAAATGTATGATGCAATATGTGTATATCAATGTTCATGATATGAATGTAATGAATGCGCATGTAAGCTGACGAGCTGTCTTGCTGAGGATAGATGAATCCGGGATAGCCGGAGATAATAGAATTTTGACTGTTGTCGGGGAAAGTGAATCCTTGATTGCTTCAGGGGAGTGTAAGAATCTTTGATTGCTGAGGATGAGACATCCTTGTTGACTGCTGACTGCTTGGGGAACAAGATCTTCAATTGTTGAGGGATCTTAGGACCATTGCTGGGGATTGGAACTCCTTGGTGACTTGTAGGGAATGAGAATTATGATGATCTCTACTGGGGAGTCCAGAACCTGGGAGGCTCATGCTGGAGAAGTAAAAATTGAGAATCTTCAATCTGATGGGAAGTATCTATGTGGGGAGAAGGTTCACTAGTCTGGTTCCGCTGGGGATTGACAGTTGGAAGTATTAGCTCCGCTGGAGATTGGTAGTTTTGACTTCACTGGGGATACTGAAACCTAACTCTGCGGGGAATTGAGTTCTGGAAGGCTCTCTGGCTGGGGAAATCAATTTTGAGAAAGCTTTTGTTCTGCTGAGGATCCTGAAGTTTAACTCTGTTTGGGGAATTGAGTTCTGGATTTTGACTTTGTTGAGGAATTTGGAGTTTAGTTCCGCTGGGGATTCCTTCTGAAAGGGTATCAAGATACCTATCTGCAATCATCTTTCTTGGTTTATAAGAGAATGATTATGTTCAAATGCATATGCCTATTTAACAAAACACTGGACGTTTCTCAAATAAAACATAAGTGTAAAAAAGAAACAGAAGACAAGGAAAATTTTTGTATCTGGAAAAGTATTTGTATTAACTTTTTATGAGTATCTTTGTATAAAGGAGACAGCCATCCTAGTAAGAGGATGTTGTCGTAAAAAGCATGAAAATTTTATACAAAAGAAAGATGGATATGTGTAACAATTCTATAGGATCCCATTCTGTTATAGCCTTCACAACTTTGAATATCTTGTCCATTCAAATGCTTCATCCGCCGATGACTGGATTGATCAGAAGCTCGGAGCTTATTGATGAAGAGATTGTTCTTTAAAGTGATCCGACGAGACATGGTCGTACGCTTTAATTCCCTAACTTTTGCCTGGATCGCCCTTTCGGGTTTTCAATCCACCGGGAAACCCTTTTTTGCCCAAGCCGCCCTTTCGAGTTTTCAACTTGCCAGGTGTACAGATTTTTTTGTTTCATCCCTAATTTTTGCCTGAACCGCCCTTTCGGGTTTTCGGTTCACCGGGATGCCCATTTTTGCCCAAGTCGCCCTTTCGGGTTTTCGACTTGTCGGGTTGTTTTATGTGTAGTATCTTTTGACTATGTCTGCATTCGCAGGGTGCGACAAATCGTCGCCGTCCATGGTGGTCAGAATCATTGCACCACCAGAAAATATGCTCTTGATCACAAATGGTCCTTCGTAAGTAGGAGTCCATTTGCCCCTGGGATCACTTTGCGGCAAGATGATTCGCTTGATTACGGGATCTCCGACTTGATATAATTGACGTCTGACTCTCTTGTTGAAAGCCTTGATCATCCGTTTTTGATACGTTTGACCATGGCAAACAGCAGTGAGTCGCTTCTCGTCGATCAAATTGAGTTGATCAAGTCGGGTCTGAATCCAATCGTCTTCATTCAAACCAGCGTCCTTCATAATCCTTAAAGAAGGAATCTGAACTTCCATGGGTAGGACAACTTCCATGCCATATACTAAAGAAAATGGGGTTGCCCCTGTTGAAGTACGTGCCGTGGTACAGTATCCATCCAGAGCAAACGGTAACATCTCATGCCAGTCCTTGTAGGTGACTGTCATTTTCTGAATGATCTTCTTGATGTTTTTGTTTGCAGCTTCAACAGCACCGTTCATCTTCGGCCGATAGGGAGATGAATTGTGATGATAAATCTTGAACTGTTCGCATAGAGCGGTGATCATAGTATTGTTCAGATTTGTACCGTTGTCTGTAATGATCCTGTCGGGGGCACCATACCGGCATATGAGGTTTTGCTTGATGAAGCGGGCAACCACATTTTTTGTAACGGAGGAAAAAGAAGCTGCTTCAACCCACTTTGTGAAATAGTCAATGGCGACCAGGATGAAGCGATGTCCATTGGATGCCGTGGGCTTGATCTCTCCAATCATGTCAATGCCCCACATTGCGAATGGCCAAGGAGCTGTCAGAACGTTGAGAGGAACAGGAGGAATACGAATTTTGTCAGCGTAGACTTGAAATTTGTGGCAAGTACGGGAATGTTGATGGCAATCAGCTTCCATGGTAGACCAGTAATAGCCTGCCCTTAGAATCTTCTTAGCCATAGTATGCCCGCTCAAGTGTGTGCCAAATGTGCCACTGTGTATCTCAGTCATGATTAACTCTGCTTCAGCTTTGTCTACACATCAGAGTAAAACACAATCATGGCTTCATTTATAAAGGATGTCGTTGCTCAGGAAGAACTTGGCAGCAAATCTCCTTAAGAACTTCTTGTCATTTATGGAAGCTCCTTCGGGATATTCTCTAGTCTGGAGATACCTTTTGATTTCATGGAACCAGGGTTGTTCCACTACTTCTTCGGTATTAATCTCATGACAATGCGTAGGTTCATCCATTCGCTTGATGGTGATTTGGGGAGCCTCGTTATCCCATTTGAGTTTAAACATGGAAGACATTATAGCCAGAGCATCTGCTAGCTGATTCTTTTCTCGCGGGAAATGCTCGTATGTGATTTGCTCGAAATGAGGAAACAATGTCAGGACATGTTATTTGTATGGGATTAGCTTAGGATGTTTGGTATCCCACTCTCCTTTGATTTGACTGATAACCAAAGCCGAGTCCCCAAACACAATCAAAGATTTGATCCTCAAGTCTATAGCAGCCTTGAGACCAAAGATGCAAGCTTCATATTCATCCATGTTGTTGGTACAGCTGAAGCAAAGTCGGGCCGTGAAAGGTGTGTGACAACCTTCCGGGGAAATGAGTACCACACCGATACCGTTTCCAAGTGCATTTGAAGCACCATCAAAGTACAGGGTCCACCGGGATCCTTTTTCAGGTCCGTCATACGGTCCGTTACCTTCAATGTTGTCCAGAGTCATGATGTCCTCGTCCGGGAAGTCGAATCTCATGGGTTGATAATCTTCGATAGCTTGATGAGCTAGATGGTCAGCTAGTACACTCCCTTTTATAGCTTTTTGGGTAGTATACTGGATGTCATACTCAGTCAGGATCATCTGCCATCTAGCGATTCTTCCAGATAAAGCAGGCTTTTCGAAGATATACTTGATAGGATCCATTTTGGAAATCAACAAAGTGGTATGAGTCAGCATATACTGCCTTAGTCGGCGAGCATCCCATACCAAAGCGCAGCAAGTTTTCTCGAGCAGTGAGTAGCGAGTCTCACAGTCGGTAAACTTTTTTCTAAGGTAATAAATGACATGCTCTTTTCGACCAGACTCGTCATGCTGGCCCAATACACACCCCATTGAGTTATCCAAGACGGTCAGATACATGATCAACGGTCTTCCTTCGACTGGTGTCATCAGAATAGGAGGCTCTAGCAAATAATCCTTGATTTTATCAAAAGCAGTTTGACAATCATCGTTCCATTCAACTACCTGATCTTTCTTTAATAATTTGAAAATTGGCTCACAGGTAGACGTCAGATGAGAGATGAATCTGGCAATATAGTTCAAGCGTCCCAAGAACCCTCTAACCTCCTTTTCAGTACGAGGGGCCGGCATTTCTTGTATTGCTTTCACTTTTGCTGGATCGACCTCAATGCCCTTATTGCTAATAATAAATCCTAGAAGTTTACCAGACCAAACTCCAAAAGTACACTTACTTGGATTCAGCCTGAGTTTGTACTCCTTCAACCTGGCAAACAGCTTTTGCAGATGTTCAAGGTGTTCCTCCTCTGTTTGTGATCGAGCTATCATGTCGTATACGTAAACTTCAATCTCATGATGTATCATATCATGAAATAAAGCTACCATGGCGCGTTGATAAGTTGCCCCTGTGTTCTTCAGTCCGAACGGCATCACCTTGTAGCAGAAGGTACCCCATTGTGTAACAAAGGTTGTTTTCTCCATGTCCTCAGGGGCCATTTTGATCTGGTTGTAGCCCGAGAATCCATCCATGAAGGAAAACACCTTGTGCTAAGCTGTGTTGTCAATCAAAATGTCGATATGCCGTAGCGGGAAATCATCTTTAGGGCTAGCCCTGTTCAAATCCCGGTAGTCCACACACATCCTGACCTTGCCGTCTTTTTTAGGTACTGGCACAATGTTAGCAACGCATTGTGGATAGGATGTAACAGCCAGAAAGCCAGCGTTGAATTGCTTCATTACTTCTGCTTTAATCTTTTCAGACATGTCGGGCCTCATTCGGCGGACTTTTTGCTTGATCGGTGGACAATCCTATCTTGTAGGGAGACGGTGAACCACGATGTCTGTGTCTAAACCCGACATGTCTTCATAAGACCAGGCGAATATTTCAACGTATTCATTTAACAGCTGTATTAAGCGCTCCTTAACACTTGGTTCCAGATTGGCACCCACTTGCACTTCTTTCCTGCCTTCCTCTGTCCCTAAGTTGACAGTTTCCAACAACTCTTCATGAGGTAAGATGGCCGTCTCTTCTTGTTGTAGAAGTCTGGCTAGCTCTCCTGGTACTTCACAATCTTCGTCATCTTCGTATTCAGCTTGATTGACCAAATCTTCAGAGTTATTGAAGGATACAACAGAATAGTCACCCATAGAATCCAGAGTGGATGGGTACCTGCATTTGTGAGTGTGGGTGTGTGTAAGGGATAGCCATCCTTAAACAAACAAAATGCAAAAGGAAAGAAAATGAACACATCAGTTTATAAATGAAAAACGTCCAATGATTCATTAAACATGGCATATGATTATGAAGGAAAATCAAAACCCTTACAAATGGACCTACATGCTCCGGGCAAGGCATGAGGTGAAAAAGTAGTGTGCAGATTGTTTAAGAGTAATTATTACAGACCAACGGAAAATGTTCGAAAGATAAATTACTTATTGATGAAAGTAATGGGAACGAAGTCTTTCGCCTCCCAGTTGTGTAGTCCCCCTTCAATGGTTGGGAAGATCCAATCTTCAACGTTGGCCTCTTCGTCTTCGTCTTCCAAAGCATTGATTCCATGAGGAGAAATCTTGATGGGTGTCCTTTCAATTTTTGAGCGACGCATAGCTTTTTGCCCCGCAGCGGTAAATCCCAACCCAAACTTGTCTGTCTTGTGGGGAAAGTCAGGCAACTGACCCCATGTTGAGCTCTTCCCTTCCTTCATTGCAGCCTTTGCGTCTTTCAGAGATGCCATCCTGGCCACCTGCTTGGGTACCTCCGATACTGCCTTTACTACAGCAACCTCGGGAGTAATTTCCTCGAAGTGTTGGAATGGTGTTTCGATGAATTCGCCCTCTACTTCCACATACCGAAAGGAGTTCAGATGACTGATCATATACTCCTCATCACCGTGCACAATTATGATCTTTCCCTTAACAGGGTATTTCAGCATGTGATGTAGGGAGGAAGTGACTGCCCCAGCATTATGTATCCACGGCCTTCCTAGAAAGCAAGAGTAGGATGGGCGGATGTCCATTACATAGAAGGTTGAGGGGGACACTTCAGTGCCCACCTTGATCGGAATGTCGACCTCCCCATGTACCATTCTTTTGGATCCTTCAAAGGCCCTGACAAAGATATTACTTGGTTTTAGCTCCAAGCCTTCACAATCCAACCGGTCCAGAGCTTTCTTAGGCAGCACGTTTAGAGAAGAACCAGTATCGACCAAGACATGGGCGAGAGTAGTTCCTCGGCATTCAACTGACACATGCAATGTGTCATTGTGCTTTCTTCCCTTAGGAGTCAGGTCAGCATCAGAGAAACCCAGGCCGTTGTTGGCGGTAAGGCTGGCTACACAATCCTGGAATTGATCGGCTGAAGTTTCCTGGGGTACATGGGTTGTCTTCAAAAACCTTATCAAGGCCTTGGCATGAGCCTCCGAACAAAGCAACAAAGCAAACATGGAGATCTTCGAGGGGGTTTTCCCCAGTTGCTCTACAACGTCATAATCACTTTTCTTTATTATTTTCAGAATCTCCTCCATTTCTTTCTTAGAGGTTTCGGGGATGACCAATGGTTGAGCCCTCGTCCTGACGAGCTCTTCTTGGATCCCTTTCCCCTTATCAGCAGAAGTAGGAGGGAAAACCACAGGAGTAATAGCTTCTTCAATCAACGGAGTTCTTGCAGAAAGTTTTATCGGTGCAGGGGTAACCTTGGGAACAATTGAGGGTCCAAAGATTGCCTTTGGAGGGGCAATCTCTGGAGAGAAAATTCTCCCACTTCGGGTAATCTTGCTCGTACCGGCAATGTTTCCAGTGTCAGCAGTTTCTTTGTCAGAGCTCTCTTCAATTATCTCAATTTACTTAACATCGTGGTAGTAGATTTCTCCACCATAATTCCACGGTATTGATTTGTCAGATTTGTAGAGGATAGGCCCAGGCATGGTTATCTTCAAGGGAACAATCTTCGTAGCGGATGTAATCTTAACAGGCCTTTTGGGGACCTTGGAAAGATTGGTGGAAATGGTGATTATTGAAACTTCATTGATAGGAGTTGGAGTAACAGGAGTCTTTTCGAAAAGAATTTGTTGGTTGTCCATTAGGCGTTGGATGCCTATCTTCAGCAATGGACAGTCGATTGGTAGGGAGTGACAAAAATAGCAATCTTCTTTACATCCTGGGAAAATCCCATCCTTCAACAGATTCAACTTGATTGTCAACAGTGGGGTCATCAGATCATCAACAGTAGAAACAAACAGATCTTCTTCAATAGCATGGACATTGCGACCATGCTTTGGCATCGGAGTGGATATTACATTCGGCTTCTCTGGGGCGTCGAACTCAACCTATTTTGCATCTATTAAATCTTGAATTTTATGTTTAAGCGCCCAGCAATCGTTGGTGTCATGCCCGACGCTGTCAGAATGATAGGCACATTTAGCATTGGGATGATAATATGGGGAAGTTGTATTCACATTTTTTGGTGCCTCTTTGATAGTGGTGAGATTTTGCTTCAACAAATGGGGAAGAACTTGTGCAGGCATCATATTGATGCGGGTGAACTGCCGTTGTGGCCGTTCTACCCGTTGCGGGTTAGGTCTGGACTGATTGTTACGAGGCTGATCATTTGACGAATTTTGTATCATCACGGCCCCTACAGTCGGCCGACGCTCAGTTCTTCTCAATCCTTTATGAGAGTATATAACAGCGGCTTCCTTCTTGGCCGGGAATGATTTCTTAACAGTTGCGGAGACAGAGGCATCCCTTTGAATCTTCCCACTCTTAATGCCAGCTTCCACCCGTTCGCCAGTCAGAATCAATTCAGTAAACCCTGCAGAAGAGCTCCCGATCAAATGGTTGAAGAAAGGGCCGGATAGGGTCCCCAAGAACATATCAACTAGTTCCCTATCTGAAAGAGGTGGCTGCACTCTTCTGGCCAAGTCGCGCCATTTCTGGGCGTATTCTTTAAATCCCTCATTTGATGCCATCCCCATACTTTGTAACTGAGTACGGGTTGGCGCCAAGTCAGCGTTATATTGATATTGGCGATAAAAGGCAGCTTCCAAATCCTCCCAACTATGCACGTCTGACCTCTCAAGCTGGTAAAACCAATCAAGCTGTGTACCAGACAGGCTATCCTGGAAGAAGTGTACCCAAAGATTTTTGTCGGATGTATGAGGTTGAATTCTTCTGACATATGACCTCAGGTGCATCTTCGGGCAAGACAGCCCATCATATTTTGCAAAAATTGGCACCTTAAACTTTGGAGGGATCACAATCCCATAAATCAATCCCAATTCTTCAAAATCTAACTCAGGAACCCTTTGCAGCTCTATAGCTGCCAGTCTATCCTCCAGGTTTTTGTACTTGTCGTCCGCTGGCGGGTATTGCTGCTCTGAGTAGTCTTCATCTTCCTCAACCTCTTCCTCTTCAGCCTCGAACTCAGAAGGTAATGCAACCCCTTTTCCTTTACCGGTCCCCTCATCAGATGTGGAGGGGAATTCAAGAACTCTCCTTGCTTCATTCTCAAATCTTCTTCCCAGTGTAGCTACCCCAACTCTTTTCTTCTTCTTTTTTCCTTCTTCTTTCTCTTTGTTCCCCAACATTGCTTTTAGATCCTCCTGACCCTTTGCCAAGGTCATAAGGAGCTGTTGAAACTGTGAGTTTTGTGATTGCAGATCTTTGACCGTCTGTTCAAGATCCATCTTACTGTAATAAACAGCAGAAAGATAAGGAAACCTGGTGTGAAGACCTGTTTATGCATATGATGAATGATATGTTTATTCATGCAATGCATTTAAGGATTTATAAATTCAAAATTGTTGCAGACAAAAAGAACACACGTCATATTAATAAGAAGGAATTTTGTCAGTACATAAATGCCCCATGGGCCAAATATTACAAAAACTTCTTAAGGTAAAAAGACGTTGCGCATCCTCTTTGGTGCGATGTAAGTGTTGAGGGTCTCATCCTCGTGAAGTCGGCGAGTAAGCTCCAAAACCTTCTTCTCACTGGCGTAGAAGCTGGCTTCAAAAGTATTCTGTTCCTCCTTGAGTTGGATCCAACTCTTTTGCATTTCCTCCCATGATGTTGGCATGTCAGGATGTAGGATGGTGTATGGAACCTCTCCTTCCTTAACGGGCTCTTTAATCAAAGGGAGAATGTGAGGGTAAGGCATCATAAGACTCTGGGAGCGGGTTCGTACCCACTTGAGATAAGGCTCAAGAGGGATGGAGTTCTTGTGCCCCAGTGTCTTGCTATCTACCTTGTTAGGCATCCTCCAAGCTCTGATGAATCTTTGGCAAAGTCCTTGCGCATCGTTGTCAAAGTCAAAAACTAGGTCAGGAATCAGCATGTCATGAGGGCCATCCCTCCGTGCATATCCAAATTGTCTTAAAGCTAGACAAGGGTTGTAGGTAATGCCTCCCCTAATGCTAAGTAATGGAACATTAGGGAACTCACCACAACGATCGACGATGATGGCATTTTCTCTGGACCGAGAACACCAATGTACATCAGAATGTGTGAGGGTCATCAATCATTGTGACCACCTTAAGCCTTGTTCATTCTTCAAAACAGATTGTGGAAGGTGAGAAATAAACCACCTTTCAAGGAGAGGAGTACAGCACATGAGAACACCTCTCTTCCTCATTATTCATGTGTAAAATGAGTGGAGGATGTCCCCAAGCAATGTAGGTATGGGCTTCCTGGATAGGAAAATCTTGACAGCATTGACATCTATAAGTTGGTCAGGATTTGGGAACAAGACCAACCCATAAATGAGGAGTGCCACAATCTCTTCAAAGGCTTGTAGATCCAAAGAATTCCAACACTCTTGTGCCTTCTCAAACAAGAATTTTGCCAAGAAGCCTTTGACACCACTTCTAGTCTCCCAATGCCCCTTGATGTCAGATGGTTGCAAGTGTAGTGCTTGAGCAACATCTTCAGGCCTTGGTTCTTTTTCCGTACCGTTGTAGGGTAGTTGATTAAGAATAGGAATTCTCAAGAGTTGAGAAAATTCCTCCAAAGTAGGCACCAATTGGTAGTCGGGGAATGTGAAACAGTGGTGAAGGGGGTCAAAGAATTGGAACAACACTTTCACCATGTCTTCCTCAATGCTGGTGTTGACTAGGCTGAGCAGTCTACCATGTCCTGAAGAGAGAGCTTTCTGGAATTCTGGATGTAAGCTCCTTGAGTTGAGGAGGGATTCTCACAAGATTGACTTGGATAGTTTTCCTGCGAAGAATTTCCATGACCTACAAAACAAGAACAAAGATGAAGATCCAAACCCTTGAAATGGTTAGTGGATGCATATGATGCTTTATGATGTTCATGATGTATGCACAAACATATGTACAAGCAAGTCACACAAAACCCTAGTTTCAGGCTTGCATGGGGTTTCATAGGTAAGTACCCTCTTGAGTGAAGTTGGCTTAAAAACCTGTCCTATAAATAGTAACCGGGTTCTAAGGAGCTCAATATCATTGGATTGTTTTCTATGTTCATTATTTTGGTTTATCCACTTAACTAGCGACCAAAATATTCCAATAAAACAACCCTCAATGAGTGTAGTATCGAGTATCTACCAACTTCGGACTGCACCAAAGCCGGTCATCTCAATACCCCTAATGAAAGGCTAAGATGGTCAAGTAAGGTTCTAGGTCATTAGTGCTTGGTGACATCACTCAGCGGCCCCGTACTCTCCTTGATTGAACTCAAGGGTTACCGGTACTCACAAATATGTCGCACTAATATAGCTATTGCTTCAACCGTGTCAGTATACCCCACACAGTTTCCATAACGTATTGCTATCTATGAATGTTTCCCAAATCCGGGTGTAGGATTTCAAGCCCAAACAAAAGAACCAAAATGTAAAGCAATCAAAGCAAACAATTAGTCATGCAAAAAGGGTGATCTAGGCCATAAGGTTACTCCACTTTTAATTTTTATCCCCAGCAGAGTCTCCAGTTCTGTGATACGGTGGGAGAACTGACTTGAGGTTTTGCGTTTGTGTTCGCAAATGTTTCGGTTTAGCAAGAGTCGCCACCGACTTTTTATTTTATCCTAAGGAAAGGTTAAAAAGCACAGAAAAAACCTTTGAGATGTTTTCTTGGGTTCGGGGAGTAGATTATAGAAAGGGAAGGTATTAGCACCCTTTCTATCCATGGTTATCCATGGGCTCTTATTTACTTGCTTAGATCACTTGCCTTTGCTTTTCAATTGTTTGAAATTGTGTTTTGTGTGTGTGGTTTTGAAAATGTTTTGAAAAAGATGCCTTTGTCTAGGCAACCCTTGTAACAATTCTTTACTCGAATGTTTTACAAAAGGTGTTTGTCTTTTTGAAAAGATGTTTCAAGGTTTTGAAAGTTGTTTTTTGGAAATTGTGTTGTGGAGTGTGTTTTGAAAGTAGGCAAGTGTGTTTTGCAAGTTTGATCAAGTAACTAAGAGTTGTCTACCCCTAAATTTCTCAAAGATCATTCCTGTGTTTTAACCCTTTTAACATTATTGTTCCACCATTGTATTTGGTGGACAATCTTGTGTTAGGATGTTAACGGGACAGGCGCGGGTCATCGTTTAGACCATGAATGCAATAGTGCCAAGTGTCTTTGGCAATTTTTCTTTCAAGGGACTTGATCATTTTTAGGCAACTTCGAAAGCGTCATCGAGGGACTATGACCATTTGATTTGTTTTTGTTTTGCCAAAGACACTCAACATGCAACATGGCCCATTTTTGAAAGCAACAAGTGGAGGAACCCTAGGGGTGCAAGTGTGGATTGTGTTGTCCATTTTCATGCTTGTTTATCTTTGAATTAGGTCAAGCTATTTGTTATTTGATTTGCATACAAACCCTAAGTCTATCATGGCATAATTTGAAAGCTTTTAAATGTAGAAATTTAAAGTCCTAAATTATTACAACATAATTATGGGGATGGGGGTACAAATGTTTGAATGGGGGGACATTTAGCAAGAAATTAAATCTAAAACTATTACATCCATATTGAATATACAAATATCAAATTGTACAATATTTAAACAAATATGATAAATATGCAAAAATGTATTATGCACAAAATGATTTTTTATGTATGTGAAAATGTTTTTAATGTGAGATATAAACAAAAATAAAAAGGTCAATTTTTTTGAATATTTTGTGGTTTAGGGCAAAACCCTAGTTTTTTTATTTAAATAAATAGTATTTATTTAATAATTATATACAACATTTATATATCAATTTATACAAAAAATGAAAAAAAAGAAGTATATTGTGAAAAAAAGTATTTTTTAGTGTCATGTATTAATAAAAATAAAAATGCATTATTTTTATATTTTTGTCCTAAGTATTCTAATAAAATATATAAGTGTTTATATTATATATTAAATATATTAAATATATACAAAAAATAAGATATTAATTATTTACAAAAAAAGTATATTTTAGAAAATGTTTTCAAAATGTAAATAATAAATAATAACTAAAAAATATATGTTTTTGTATTATTTTCTAGTGTTTTGAATAAAAAGAAAATATATTTATTTACATGTATATGCTAAATAAAACAAATAAATACCAAATAAATGCAAAAATGTATGGAAAATATTTTTGATATTTTTTATATTTGAGAAAAAAAATAATAAGTCAGAATCAAAAAGAAAAAATCAAAAATGATAAATATATCACACAATGGGCCAGGGGGTGCAAAATGAGAAAAGGGGTGCAAAAAGCAAGACTGACTCAGGCCCAACCCAAGTCAGCTTTGTCTTTAACCTTCAGCAATGTTCAAACAGAAAAACGCGCGTGTTCCATGCTTCATCCAAACTCCTGATTCTTTGACTTTTAACAAAAAAACTCATAACACAAACATTATAGAGCATCAAGAGACAAATTTAGGCATATAAAACACTTGACCTAACTCTAACAAACGAGGGAGAATTTCTTCATCCCCAATTTCTGACCTAATTTTTCTTCAATGTTCATGGCTAAAATTCTCACAGCACGCATAAAATAAATGAAAAGTAAATACATGGATGGCTTCAGGGCTATGAGTAGAACATGTTTTCTTCACAAACCTAAGCTTAATCATGCCTGGATAGAGAGATAGAAGTTCATGTTTTTACCTGTTTCAGCTTGACTTGAACAGAACAATGTAGCAACTTCCAATGGATTTTGAGCTTTTGTACAGCTTGCCTGAAGTCCAAGGATGCTTCTCCAACTCCTAGCTTGCTTTGAATCTCTCTGAATCGTGCTATGGAAGTCCACCTGCAAAACTGAAAACTGAAAATGGCAAGTGATGTTAGGGATGTTACAGCTTGGATTTTATGCTTGGGATAGTTTGTGTGGATGATATGGAATGTGTTTGAAAGGTTTTTAGCCAAAGTGCACGAGTGGAATAAATTGTGGAACTCAATCTGCAGCAAGCACTCTGTTTTGCAGAAAAACTGTGATTTTGGATATGAGGATGGATTGAGGATGAAGAAATCATGTTTTAGGTCAGTTAGGGTGTATGTAAGATGAGAACAAAGTTTGCTTAGGTTGGTGTTTACAGGAATTGAGTGTTCCATATCTTTTGCCAACTTTCTTCTTTTTGAAGTAAGAAAGTTCAAGTTTGGTTATAGGCCTGTACCAGGCTCTCAAGCATGCTGCAGCACTCTCTCTTGATCAATGGGATTTGTCTACAAACTTGTGCCTCAAAGATCTGGCTTGTACCTCTTGGATATGGTATTTGACATAAAGTGCATCTTTTCAAAAATGGCAAATATGCTTTTTCTATTTAAGGGATAATTTCATGTGTTATGACCAAATGCACAAAATAATGCTTGAACACAATGGTTAGGAATTTAATTATTGAGTATGAAGAGGTTTAGAGGCCTGCAAACTATCACAAACCCTGCTGACTTGAAAATGCCAATATTATGAACAATCTTTGGCCATGAACAAAAGTGAGTTTTGGCCAACTTTGCAAATTTGATTCTCCCTAACCACAAGGGTGTTTGAGAAGTTCTTGGACAATTTGGAAAGCTTGGAATGTGTACTACAATCCATCTTTGTAATGCAAATTGAAATTCCAAGTGGAAGCATGTGAAAAATGGCCAAGAAGTTGGACAAAAATCCTGCCTAGAATAGGTCAAAATTTCTCTAAGTTAAAAATGTTTTACACTCTTGTTCTAAAAATCATAACTTGAGCTACAAGCTTCCTTTGAGAAAGATTTGTGAATCAAAGTTGTAGATTTTGCAATGGACTACAACTTTCATGTTTTGAGTTTTGTTTGAATCCATTTGTATCTTGATGAAAAAATGGGACAAAGTTAGGGGAAAATAAGGGAATTTCATAACTTAGAAAATTTCTAAGTTATGAAATTTCTTCATTTTAAACCCTAATTTGCAATTTTGGGTTTCTTGATGAACACGTTTCATAATTTGACATGTCTTGATGAAAAATGAATCTTGGCACTTGATTTTGACCAAAAAGTCAAAGTTTGACTTTTCAGTATACAATCAAATTTTAATCAGTTGACTGGAAAATTCATCTGTCAATCCTGTGCATTTGAGACCTTTTGAACTTGTTGAATGGATCAAGACAATGCCATTGAGTTCTTGATTTCATATGTGAGCTTGGTTTGCCCTTGGTTAGGTCAAACAGTCAACAATTGCCTTTGTACAGTCAAGACCCTAAAAATGACCATTTTGCCCTTTTGGTGATCTGATCAAATTTCTTGTGGAATTATGATCCAAACTTGACCAAATGGTCCATATGAGTTCAAAATGTTTATGTGGGTCAAAAATCATGAAGTTTGACTGTCAATTGGCCACAGTTGACTTTTTCCCCAATACAGTTGATTTCTAGGTCAACTGTCCAATTGACTGGGCAAAGATTGAAATCAAGGCTTGAAACTTGGTATGGATAAACTTGTAAGTCCAACATGAAGCATGAAAGTCATTTTGGGAATTTTAGGTCAAAACATCTTTGTGCAAACTCAAACCATAATTTGGGTCAACAGTGCGAGGAGAGGTCTTGAGTAGAGCAAACCCTAACTTGATCTTGAGTTCCAAGAGTCTTGTGGTGAGAAAATGTTGATGAAATGAGAGGGAAAATTTTGGGGTACAACAGATAACAAACACTGATGTTCACCGCTGTGACACGGTGGGAGAACTGACTTGAGGTTTTGCGTTTGTTTTCGCAAATGTTTCGGTTGAGCAAGAGTCGCCACCGACTTTTTATTTTATCCTAAGGAAAGGTTAAAAAGCACAACAAAAACCTTTGAGATGTTTTCTTGGGTTCGGGGAGTAGATTATAGAAAGGGAAGGTATTAGCACCCTTTCTATCCATGGTTATCCATGGGCTCTTAGTTACTTGCTTAGATCAACTTGCCTTGATTTTTAATTGTTTGAAATGGTGCTTTGTGTGTGGGTTTGAAAATGTTTTGAAAAGAGGCCAATGTGGTGGCAATATTTGTAATGATCCATGTTGGGATGTATACAAAGGTGTATATCTTTTGAAAAGTTTTTCAATGTTTTTGAAAGTTGTTTTGAAAGTGTGTTGTGATGTGTGTTTTGAAAAATAGGCAAGTGTTTTTGTTTTGTAAGTTGGCAAGTAACCAAGAGCTATCTACCCTAAATTTCTCAAATATCTTTGCTATGTTTCAAACCTTTTAACAATTTTGTTCCACCATTGTATTTGGTGGACAATCTTGTGTCAGGATGTGAACGGGACGGGCGCGGGTCATCGTTTAGACCATGATTGCAATGGTGCCAAATGTCTTTGGGCAATTTTTCCTTTAAGGGACTTGATCATGTTTAGGCAACTTTCAAAAGCGTCATCGAGGGACTATGATCATTTGATATGTTTTGTTTTGCCAAAGACACCTAACATGCAATATGGCCCATTATTGAAGGCAACAAGTGGAATACCCTAGGGGTGCAAGTGTGATTAGTGTTGTCCATTTTCATGCTTGTTTATCTTGAATTTAGGTCAAACTATTTGTTGTTTTTGATTTGCATACAAAACCCTAATTCTATCATGGCATATTTAGAAAGCTTTAAAGTGCAAAATTTAAAGTCCTAAATTATTACAACACAAATATGGGATGGGGGGTACAAATGTTCAAATGGGGATATTTAGCAAGAAATTTAAATCTAACTATTACATCCAAATTGAAATTTACAAGGTATTTAATTGTACAATAATTAAATAAAATAAAGTAAATATGCAAGATGCAAAAAATGATTTTTATATGTATGTAAAAAGGTATTTTTTATGTGTCAAATAAACAAAATAAAAAAGGATTAATTTTTGGCATTTTGGATGTTTTAGGGCAAAACCCTAATTTTGCTAATAAAAAAATGTTTATTATTTAATGTATGCAATATTTATTAATTATGTACAAAAAATAAATAAAAGAAAGTATATTGTAAAAAAGTGATTTTTTAAGTTAAATATTAATAAAAATAAAAATGTATTATTTTTGTATTTTTCTCCTAAATATTTTAATAAGTATATAAGTATTTATATTATTTACTAAATATATTAAATATGTATAAAAATAAAATATTTAATATTTACAAAAAAAATATATTTTTTATAAAATGTTTTCAAAAGGTAAAATAAAATAAAAATCAGAAACTAAAAATGTATTGGTACTATTTTATTATTTTTAAATGAAAGTATGTTGTATATTTATTTACATATAAAACTAAATGAAACAAAATAAATATCAAATAAAAATGCAAAAAATGTGAGAAAAATATTTTTAATATTTTTTATGCTTTGACAAAAATAAATAAGTCAGAAACAAAAATCAAAAGTCAAAAATAATGAAAATAAAATACAATGGGCCAAGGGGGTGCATGTGTGAGAATGTGGTGCAAAAAGAAAGCACAAGTCAGGCCCAGCCCAGGAAGACTTTGTCTTCAACCTCCAGACTGGTTTGAACAACAACAACACGCGTTTCCTAACTCCTGATTCTTGGACTTTCAAGCAAAACTCATAACACAAGAAATGTAGAGCATCAAGAGACGAATCCAGACATATAAAAAACTTAACTTAACTCTCAGAAATGAGAGAGAATTTCTCCATCCCTAATTCTTGACCTAAGTTTTTTCTAATGTTCAGGTTCCAAATTCTCTCAGTACACACAACATAAATGCAAAGTGATTATATGTGTAGCTTCAGGGCCATGAGTAGAGCATTTTTCATTCATAAACTTAAAGCTAACTCTTCCTAGATTGAGAGATAGAAGTCCATGAACTTACCTGTTCAGCTTGGATCGTGTCTGGCAATGGAGGTACTTTCAGTGCAATGTGAGGACTTGTACAGCTTGCTTGAAGGTCAGGGATGCTTCTCCAACCTTTAGCTTGCTTTGAAACCAAATGAATCAAGCTATGGAAGTCAACCTGCAAAACAGAAAAAGTGAAAATGGTGAAGTTGGTTAGAGGTGTTACAGGTCGTGTCCAATGCTTGGGATAGTTTGTATAGGTGGTATGGAGTGTGTATGAACTGGTTTTGGCCAAGGCGCACGAGTGGATTGAGTTGTTCCACTCAAACTGCATGGATGCCCTGTTTTGTGCAGTACAATGGTGTTTTTGTGAATGGTGAGGTTTTGGAGGTGGTTGGCTCGTGTCTTAGATCAGGTTTGATGTTTGGAATGTGTTCAACAAGTTTGTCTAAGCTTGTGGTTGCAGCAATGTGAGTTGTGTTAAGTTATGCAATGTTTCTTCTAACTTAAGCAAAAATTGTCAACTTGGTTTCTAGACTTATGCAGGCCCCCTAAACATGCTGCCTCAATCCCTCTTGATCAGTGTGTTATGTCCATGAATCATGTATCCAAAGATATGGCCTTGTACTTCTTGATTTGCAAACTTGACATAAAGTGTAACTTTTCAAAAATGGATAACTTGCTTTTTCTAATTAAGGCTTAATTCTTTATACAATGGCCAAATGCACAAAATAATGCCTTGGAACAATGGATTGGCATTTAATTATTGAGTAAGAAAAGGATTAGAGGCCTGTAACTAGCTTGCTCATGCTGATTTGAAAAATTGCACAAGTTATGAACATGGAAATGGCTCATGAACAAAGTGACTTTTGCCCATATTGCCAAATTCGTTTCTCCCTAACCACAAGGGTGTTTGAGAAGTTCTTGGACATTTTGGAAAGCTTGGAATGTGTACTACAATCCATCTTTGTAATGCAAGTTGAAATTACAAGTGGAAGCATGTGAAAAGTGGCCATGAAGTTAGGCAAAAATCCTGCTTAGAATAGGTCAAAAATTTTCTAAGTTAAGAATGTTTTGCACCCTTGTTCCAAAAATCATAACTTGAGCTACAAGCTTCTTTTGAGGAAACTTTGTGAATCAAAATTGTAGATTTTGCAATGGACTATAACTTTCATGTTTTTAGTTTTCCTTGAATCCAAATGTATCTTGATGAAAGAGTGGGACAAAGTTAGGAAAAAATTAGGGATTTTCATAACTTAGAAAAATTCTAAGTTATGAAAATTCTTCATTTCAAACCCTAATTTGTGATTTTTGATTTCTTGATGAATAAGTTTCATGATTTGGCATGTTTTGATGAAAAATGAATGTTGACACTTGATTTTGACCAAAAAGTCAAAGTTTGACTTTTCAGTATACAATCAATTTTGGCTCAGTTGACTGGAAAATTCATTTGTCAATCTTGTGCATTTGGGATCTTTTGAACTTGTTGAACATGTCAAGACAATTCCATTGGGTCCTTGAGTCCATATGTGAGTTTGATTTGCCATTGGTTAGGTCAAACAGTCAAAAATTGCCTTTGTGCAGTCAAAACCCTAAAAATGACCATTTTGCCCTTTTGGTGATCTGATCAAATTTCTTGTGGAATTGTGATCTAATCTTGATCAAATGGTTTATATGAGTTCATAATGTTGATTTGGGTCAAAAATCACGAGGTTTGACTGTCAATTAACCACAGATGACTTTTTCCCCAATACAGCTGATTTCTAGGTCAACTGTCCAATTGACTGGGCAAAGATTGGAATCAAGGCTTGAAACTTGGTATGGATAAACTTGTGAGTTCAACATGAAGCATGAAAGTCATCTTGGACCTTTTAGGTCAAAACATCTTTGTGCAAACTCAAACCCTAATTTGGGTCAACAGTGCAAGGAGGAGTCTTGAGCAGAGCAAACCCTAACTGGATCTTAGACTCCAAGGGTCTTGTGGTGAGAAAATATTGAGAAATGGGAGGGCAAATTTTGGGGTACAACAATTGCCCCTGTTCAATCTTCTTGGACCTGAAGAGTTAGATTGGCAAGTTTGCCTTTCGCGACTCGAGGGTAAAAGGAGATTGGACACTAGAGTGCCCGGAAATTTGCACTCGCATAAAAGAGTATTAGCAGTGTGATGACGGGAATGGGCTTATAGATGCCATTTGGAGAGATGATGGGTAGGAGGATGGGCTTATAGATGCCATCTGGAGATGTGACAGAAACTTGTCGGGAATGGGCTTATAGATGCCATTTGGAAGTGTTGATCGCGTAAGAGATTCCTTAGCGAGAATTTGCGTACTTTGAGAAAGAAAGATGGTTTCCTGGCTTGTTACAGGTGTTGATCTTCAAACTCTTCATGCAGATATGCCCTGGCTAGATACAGGTATCGAATCTACAATTAGTTGCTCACAGATGTGCCCTGGCTAGATACAGGAATCGAATCTGGAACTGTTGTCTACAGATATGCCCTGGCTGGATACATGAATTGAATCTGGAATTGTTGTCTACAGATATGCCCTGGCTGGATACAGGTATCGAATCTGGAATTGTTGTCTTCAGATATGCCCTGGCTGGATACAAGTATCGAATCTGGAATTGTTGTCTACAGATATGCCCTGGCTGGATACAGGTATCGAATCTGGAATTTGGTTGTCTTCAGATATGCCCTGGCTGGATACAGGTATCAAATCTGGAAACTCCTCATGCAGATGTGCCCTGGCTAGATACAGGTGTCGAATCTACAATCAGTTACTCACAGATGTGCCCTGGCTAGATACAGGAATCGAATCTGGAATTGTGACAGTTGACAGTAATCGTCTTTGGATTGAACTTTTCCTGAAAAAGCAAGACATTAGTTGTATGCAAAGTCATGATGTATGATATGCATGATGTTATGATGCTCAAAATGAGATAGTGTTGTATGCACTTTATCATGTATGTAAGCAGGATGTATGAAATGTGAAATGTTTATGAATGTATTTTCGTCTAGAAAAATAAATCCTTGACGAGTGCCGGGAGTTTGCTGAATCCTGGGCTGATGTTGAAGAGTTCTTTGCTTCTGCTGGGGATGATGGTTGTAAGAATGACTCCGTTGGGGAATAAACTTGTTGGAGAGATTACTCTGAGGGGAGTAAAATAGGTGAAGAGGTTACTCTGCGGGGTATTACTCTGTGGGAAGAGATACTTAGCTGAGGTTTTGATGAGAGCTCCGCTGGGGATTCCACTGATATGTTATGTTGGTGAATTTGATGAACTCCGCTGGGGATAGGAAGAACTTCGCCGAGGACAAAATTTCCGTGGTAATCAGCTGAGGATAACCCAGTTATACCCTGGTGGGGAAATAACCTTTGAATAAAGTCGGGGAGAGACGTTCGTACTCTGCAGGGGATAAGCTTCCAGAATCTACTGGGGATAAGCCTCAAGACCTGTTGGGGGTATGGATTCCATTTTCCTTGGGAAACTTTGGATTGTATTGGGGAATGGCCCCACTGGGGTGTCTGGATTCCACTGGGGAACAATCTTATACTAAGACTGCTGGGGATGCTTGTTGAGGAATGTCTATACTCCGCTGGGAAATGTTGAGATCTTCTGGGGATACCCAACTTCCTTAAGGTTGACAGTAGGCTAACTCTGCTTGGGGAGAGTGTCGTTGACTTGCTAGGGATACTGTGCCTTTTAGGGGTTGACGGGAGACCAGCTCTGCCTGGGGAGAGTATTGCTGAATTCTGGTCTTACTCTGTGGGGAGTTGAGGTAACTTGGTTACATTCTTCAGCCGAACCTACCTTGGTACCTTGGTGGGCTGAGCAACTAGATCGCTTGGACAATTCTTTATTGCCCCTGTTTCTGATGTCACCTGTAATTAGCCTTTTGTTTCTCATGCAAATATTTATGATTTAGCAATTAATGTCAAATGCATATATCAAAAACGAACATTTGACGCTCTTTGCAAAACGAAACAGAAAAAGGAAAAAACAAATGGGTAATTTGTCTGAAAAATTGAACTCGTATTGATTTTGAAATTTGCCTGTAAATAGGCATTTTATGTACAGGAGGCTGACGTCCTAGTAAGAGAACGCCGCCGAGCAACATAGAGTTTATACAATTTTTAAAAGGAAACAAAACAGCTATGTGAAAAATAATCCCACTGGGTTCCAACTCTGCTATCGTCTTTATGTCTTCAAGCATCTCATCACTCTGCTGCTTAGTTGAAGATGAAGCCGATCGATTGGCGCCATCTGAGCCCGATAGTTGATGCCGAATTCTGGATGCAATGTGATCCAATGAGACATAGTATTACGCTTATCCCTAACTTTTGCCTGGACCGCCCTTTCGGGTTTTCAGTCCACCGGGATACCCATTTTTGCCCAAGCCGCCTTTTTAGGTTTTCGACTTTCCGAGTGTACAGATTCTTTTTATTTCATCCCTTATTTTTGCCCGAACCCTTTTGGTTCGCCGGGAAGCCCTTATTTTTGCCTAGGTGTCTCAACCTAGCGGGTCTTTGATTCTTGCGTAGTATCTTTTTACTATGTCTGCATTGGCAGGGTGAGGAAGGTCGTCACCATCCATGGTGGTTAGGATCAAGGCTCCTCCTGAGAAGATATGTTTAACCACAAATGGCCCTTCGTACGTAGGGGTCCATTTTCCCCTGGGATCACTTTGAGGAAGAATGATGCGTTTGATTACCAGGTCTCCGACTTGATACTCTTGTCGTCTGTCTTTCTTGTTAAATGCCTTGATCATCCGTTTTTGGTACGTTTGACCATGACAAATAGCAGTGAGTCTCTTTTCATAAATTAGGTTTAATTGATCAAGTCGAGTCTGGATCCAGTCATCTTCGCTTAAGTCTGCATCCTTCATTATCCGGAGAGAGGGTACCTGGACTTCAATAGGCAGGACTGCCTCCATGCCATAGACCAAGGAAAAGGGAGTTGCCCATGTTGACGTCCGTGCTGAGGTACGGTACCCATGAAGAGTAAACGGTAACATTTCGTGCCAATCTTTGTAGGACACTGTCATCTTCTGCACAATCTTCTTTATATTCTTATTCGCTGCTTCTACAGCCCCATTCATCTTCGGCCGGTAGGGAGAAGAGTTGTGGTGCTGTATCTTGAATTACTCGCAGAGCTCAGTGATCATCTTGTTGTTAAGATTGGTACCATTGTCCGTAATGATCCTCTCAGGTACACCGTATCGACAGATCAGGTTGTGCCGAATGAACCGTGCCACGACGCTCTTGGTTACGGTAGCATAGGAAGCTGCTTCAACCCATTTTGTGAAATAATCAATTGCTACCAAGATGAAGCGATGCCCGTTGGAGGTTGTAGGTATGATTTCGCCGATCATATCAATGCCCCACATCACAAAAGGCCAAGGTGTCGTTAAGACGTTCAAAGGAACCGGAGGAATGTGCACCTTATCGGCATAGATCTGGCATTTATGACACGTCCGAGA
Source organism: Vicia faba (assembly GCA_948472305.1). Classification (NCBI taxonomy): domain Eukaryota; kingdom Viridiplantae; phylum Streptophyta; class Magnoliopsida; order Fabales; family Fabaceae; genus Vicia; species Vicia faba. The sequence continues at coordinate 932,033,448 of OX451736.1, read as the reverse complement.
ATGCTGATAACAGTCGGCTTCCATCGTGGACCAGAAATATTTTGCCCGAAGGATTTTCTTTGCCATGGTATGTCCACTGGAATGTGTTCCGAAGGTACCTTCATGGAGCTCCGCCATGATCTTTTCTGCTTCAGTTTTATCCACACAACGCAGTAAAGTTGAATCATGGTTTCGCTTGTAGAGAATGTCGTTGCTGAGGAAGAACTTTGCCGCAAACCTTCTCAGGAATTTCTTGTCATTAACATATGTACCATCGGGGTATTCTTGAGTTTCAAGGTACCTCTTCACTTCGTGATACCAAGGTTTTTCTGTTACCTCTTCGGTCTCGAGATCGCAACAATATGCAGGTTCGTCCAATTTCCAGATAATGATTCGGGGAGCCTCATTGTCCCATTTGACTTTGAACATAGAAGACATCATAGCCAACGCGTCCGCTAACTGATTCTCCTCTCTTGGGAAGTGTTCAAAAGTTATCTCTTCGAAGTGGGGAAGCAACGTCAGCACATACTCCTTGTAAGGAATAAGGTTTAGGTGTTTTGTATCCCACTCGCCCTTGACCTGATTGATCACGAGAGAGGAATCTCCGAAGACACTTAGAAACTTGATCCTTAAGTCAATTGCAGCTTGAAGACCCATGATGCATGCCTCATACTCCGCCATGTTGTTGGTGCAGTTGAAACATAGCCGGGCGATGAGTGGAGTATGAGTGCCTTTAGGGGATATGATCACAGCGCCGATACCGTTACCCAAAGCATTTGAGGCTCCGTCAAAGTGCATAGACCATCGGGATCCTTCCTCAGGTCCTTCATCCGGTCCAGGTACTTCACAATCAATCACTACCATGATATCCTCGTCTGGAAATTCAAAGTTCATCGACTGATAATCTTCCACTGCCTGATGTGCCAAATGGTCTGCCAATACACTTCCCTTGATTGCTTTTTGAGTCGTGTACTGGATGTCGTATTCCGTCAGGATCATTTGCCATTTTGCTATTCTTCCAGACAGAGCAGGCTTTTCGAATATGTACTTGATTGGATCCATTTTTGAAATCAACAGAGTAGTGTGAGTCAACATATACTGTCTCAGCCGGCGAGCAGCCCATACCAGAGCGCAGCAAGTTTTCTCGAGCAGTGAGTACCAAGTCTCACAGTCGGTAAACTTTTTGCTCAGGTAATAAATGGCGTGTTCTTTTCGGCCAGACTCGTCATGCTGCCCCAGCACACACCCCATTGAGTTGTCAAGTACTGTCAAGTATAAGATTAGAGGTCTCCCTTCAACCGGTGGCATAAGAATGGGTGGTTCTTGGAGATACTCTTTGATCTTTTCGAAAGCGGCCTGACATTCATCATTCCAACGTACAACTTGATCTTTCTTCAATAGCTTGAAGATTGGTTCACAGGTAGCAGTTAGATGTGAGATGAATCGGGCAATGTAGTTCAATCGTCCTAGAAAGCCTCTAACTTCTTTCTCTGTCTTGGGAGATGGAATCTCTTGTATGGCTTTCACTTTGGCAGGATCCACTTGAATACTTTTGTCGCTTACAATGAAACCTAGTAGTTTTCCAGATCTTACCCCAAAGGTGCACTTGTTTGGGTTCAACCTCAGCTTGTACAACTTCAGACGGTCAAACAACTTCCGTAGATGGTCAAGGTGTTCCTCCTCAGTTTGGGATTTTGCAATCATATCGTCGACATATACTTCTATCTCGTGATGGATCATATCATGAAATAAAGCAACCATGGCACATTGGTAGGTTGCCCCAACATTTTTCAACCCAAAAGGCATGAACTTGTAGCAAAAGGTGCCCCACTGAGTAACAAAAGTGGTCTTCTCCATATCTTCAGGAGCTATCTTGATCTGATTATAACTGGAGAAGCCGTCCATGAAGGAGAAAACTTTATGCTGAGCAGTATTGTCAACCAGAACGTTGATATGAGGCAGAGGGAAATCATCCTTAGGGCTCGCTATGTTCAAATCCCTGTAATCAACACACATTCGGACCTTACCATCTTTCTTCGGCACCGGAACCACATTGGCAATCCACTGAGGGTAAGAAGTCACTACTAGAAACCCGGCATCAAATTGTTTCATAACCTCAGCTTTGATTTTCTCGGACATTTCTGGACGCATACGGCGGACCTTTTGTTTAACTAGAGGGCAGTCTTCCTTGGTAGGCAGGTGATGAACCACAATGTCGGTATCCAACCCAGGCATGTCTTCGTAAGACCAGGCAAAGATTTCCACATAGTCATGCAGCATCTGAATCAACCGTTGTTTCACACTGAGCTCTAGATTGGCACCAATCTTGACTTCCTTTCTGTCTGTCTCAGTACCCAGATTTACCGTTTCCACTGGCTCTTCATGTGGCTGAACGGCCCTCTCTTCCTGGAGTAACAGTCTTGCAAGTTCACCAGGCACTTCGCAATCATCTTCACCTTCGTCTTCGGCTAAGTTGATCGGATTTTCGAAGTCATAACTGGCAGTAGCAGAGTCGTTACCAGTGAGATCCAGAGTGGATTAGAACCTGTATAGGCGAGTGTGTGTAAATATAGCTGTTTTTCAATATATAACAAAGAAAGAAAAGGAGCGCAAGATTTTGAAATGCAACAAACGTCCAATGTTTTGATTAATGATATATGAAAATGACATACAAAAGCCCTCACAAATGAAGCTGCGGTGCCTCGGGTAAGACACCGAGCCATAAAAGTTTCAACATATTGTTTGTTTCAAATTGAAAACAAAAGAGTTCATTACTGAGTGAAAAAAGTAATAGGTGTGAAGTCTTTGGCAGTCCAGTTGCTTGGTCCACTGTCGGTTGTTGGGTAGATCCAGCTGTCGAATTCAGATTCCTCCATGTCGTCTTCAATAGCATTCACTCCCTGGTTGGTGATGATCACAGGAGGTCTTCCAATCCTTGCTTTACGAACAACCCTCTGAGCTTCTGCAGTGAAACCCAGACCAAACTTGTCAGTCTTTGGAGTGAAGTCAGGAAGTCGGCCCCAGTTTGCACACTCACCCTTCTCAACCACAGCCCGGGCATCCTTCAAGGAAGCCATCTTCAAAGGAAGGTCTTCGATCACAGTTTCAGCTGATTCCAGTGTCTGAGGCACCTCTTCAAAGTGCTGGAATGGAGTCTCAATGAATTCCCCATCCATCTCTATGTACCGGAACGAGTTGAGGTGGCTGACCATATACTCTTCTTCCCCCTGAACTGTCATAATTTTCCCCCTGACCGGGTACTTAAGCTTCTGATGTAGTGTGGAGGTCACAACTCCAGCCTTATGGATCCATGGACGACCCAGCAAACAAGAGTAGGATGGTCGGATGTCCATCACATAGAATGTTGAATCAAAGACCTGAGAGCCAACCCTGATTGGAATGTCAACTTCCCCATGTACCATCCTTTTCGAACCGTCAAAGGCCCGGACAACAATGTTACTAGGCTTGAGCTCTAAGCCCTCACAATCCAGCCTGTCTAGAGCCTTCTTGGGCAATACATTCAATGAAGAACCGGTGTCTACCAACACATGGGCAAGAGTAGTGCCCCTGCATTCAATGGAGACATGCAGGGCGTCGTTATGGTTCTTCCTTTTGCAGTCAGATCAGCGTCAGAGAAGCCCAACCCGTTATCGACAGTCAAGTTGACCACACAATCGGTAAATTGATCAGCAGACGTTTCTTGTGGCACATATGCCGTCTTCAGGAAGGAAATCAGGGCCTTGGCATGGGCCTCTGAACATAACAACAGTGATAGCATAGAAATCTTCGACGGGGTGTGCCCCAACTGCTCAACTACGTTGAAATCACTTTTCTTGATAATCTTGAGAATCTCTTCCATTTCTTGCTGGGAAGCCTCAACAGTGGTTGTCTTTGGTGCCTCCGTCAGGGCAGGCAAATCAGTAGCAATCCCTTTGTCCCGAGCGTCAGATGACTCGGCAGCAGGGGTAGAAACAGGAACTTGATTAGGAAGGGGAACAGGCACACTTGCAGGTGTGATGATAAGAGGTTTCCGAATAGCTGGTGGCGCAATATCTGGTGAGAACAGCCTATCACTGCGAGTAATCTTGGCAGGCCCGGTGATATTACTGACACCGGTACTAGTATCAAACTCTTGTTTAACTCCAAGCACATAAACATCTGCCCCATAGTGCCATGGGACAGCTTTGTCGGATGTATAGGGGAGGGGCCCCGGAACAGTGATGATGATAGGAGCAATCTTCTGAGTGGACATGATTTTGACAGGCTTCTTCGAAGGAGCCTTAGGAGGGTTGTTGAAAATAGTGACAATAGAAACTTCTTCAGCAGGGACAGCAGGAATAGCAATCTTTTCTAACAAGATTTCTTTGCTATCCATCAGGCTTTGGATACCTAATTTCAGCAAAGGACAACCAAAAGGTGAAACAGCACATAGAAGTCAACCTTTACTACATCCCAGAAATAAACCGGCTAGCAACAGGTTCCTTTTGACAGTCAACAAAGGAGTAACAATCTCTTCCACTTAGGCTACATACCGGTCTTCTTCCACAGCATTTACTCCATGCTGGGGCATAGGAGCAGTCACAACATTGGGCCTTTCGGGCGCCTCGAACTGTATTTCTTTGGCATCAATAAGGTCTTGAACCTTATTCCTCAGAGCCCAACAATCATCCGTAGTATGCCCTGGGCTATCAGAGTGATAAGCGCAACGGGCGTTGGGGTTGTACTTTGGAGAAGCTGTGTTCACTACCTTCGAAGCTTCTTTGACAATTACCAGATTGGTTGACAGTAGTTGCGGCAAAATCTGAGACAGGGTCATACTGAGCCGAGTGTACTGACTTTTGGGCCTATCACCCCTTGGTTGGTTAAACTGCTGAGGAACAGCAACAGGCTTTGAAATTACCAACGCATTGATAGCTTGGCGGCGTTCCGGCTTAACTTGTCTTCTGGGACCATAAACAGCACTGGCTTCCCTCTTGAAGGGCTTCTTCTCAGTACTTGCGGAGGCACCCTTCTGTATCTTCCGCGACTTGATACCAGCTTCTATCCTCTCACCAGTCAAGATCAAATCTGTAAACCCAGCAGAGGAATTACCAATCAGATGATTAAAGAACGGACCAGACAGGGTCCCAAGGAACATGTCAACAAGTTCACGGCAGTCAGTGGTGGCTGTACCCTGCCAGCCAGGTCTCTCCACTTTTGCGCATACTCCTTGAATCCTTCGCCCGTCCCTAGTGACATACCCTGGAGTTGGGTACGCGTAGGAGCGAGGTCAGAATTGTACTGATACTGTTTATAAAACGCAGTGGCCAAGCCTTCCGAATTGTACTGATAGAACCATTCGAGTTGAGCCCCTGAAAGGCTATCCTGAAAGAAATGAATCCACGGGTTCTTGTCTGTAGTGTAAGGTTGGATCTTCCTTACATATGATCTGAGATGCATTTTTGGGCAGGACAGCCCATCATATCTTGCAAAAACTGGCACTTTGAACTTCGGGGGGGATCACAATTCCAGCAACTAATCCCAAATCTTCGAAATCTAAGCCGGGAACTCTCTGCAGCTCCATAGCTGCCAACCTGTCTTCCAAGCCCTTGTACTTATCATCAGCGGGCGGGTATTGTTGCTCAGAGTAGTCTTCGTCTTCTTCAGCCTCTCCTTCTTCAGCTTCGGATTCGGAAGGTGCCGCAGCCGCATTCCCTTTACTGGTTCCCTCTTCAGAGGTAGGGGAAATTCAAGAACTCTTCTGGCTTCACCCTCAAACCTCCTTCCTAGGGTAGCCACCCCGACTCTCTTCTTCTTCTTTTTCACTTGCTCTTTGTTCCCAAGCAGGGCTTTCAGATCCTCTTGACCCTTTGCCAAGGTCATCAAGAGATGTTGAAACTGTGAGTTTTGAGACTGCAAGTCCTTGACCGTCTGTTCGAGATCCATCCTACTGAAATAAACAGCAGACAGATATGGAAACCTGGTGTGGAGACCTGCTTATGCGTATGATGAATGATATGTTTATGTATGCAATGCATTCAAGGATTTAGAAAGTTCAAAATTGTTGCAAACAAAAAGAACGCACGTCATATTAATAAGAAGAAATTTGTCATTACATAAATGCCCCATGGGCCAAATATTACAAAAACTTCTCAAGGTAAAATAACGTTGCGCATCCTCTTTGGTGCGATGTAGGTGTTGGGGGTCTCTTCCTCATGGAGTTGGCGGGTAAGCTCCAAAACCTTCTTCTCACTAGCGTAGAAGCTGGCTTGAAAAGTATTTCGTTCCTCCTTGAGTTGGATCCAACTCTTCTGCATCTCCTCCCACGATGTAGGCATGTCAGGATGTAGGATGGTGTAGGGAACCTCTCCTTCCTTAACGGGCTCTTTAATCACAGGGAGAACATGGGGGTAAGGCATCATTAGACTCTGGGCTCGGGTTCGTACCCACTTGAGATAAGGCTCAAGAGGGATGGAGTTCTTGTGTCCCAGTATCTTGCTGTCTACCTTGTTAGGCATCCTCCAAGCTCTGATGAATCTTTGGCGAAGTCCTTGCGCATTGTTGTCGAAGTCAAAAACTAGGTCAGGAATCAACATGTCATGAGGGCCATCCCTTCGTGCATATCCAAATTGTCTCAAAGCTAGACAAGGGTTGTAGGTAATGCCCCCTCTAATGCCAAGTAATGGAACATTAGGGAACTCTCCACAACGATCGACGATGATGACATTTTCTCTGGACCGAGAGCACCAATGTACATCAGAGTGTGTAAGGGTCATCAACCGTTGTGACCACCTTAAGCCTTGGTCATTCTTTAAGACAGATTATGGAAGGTGCGAAATAAACCACCTTGCAAGGAGAGGAGTACAGCACATGAGAACACCCCTCTTTCTCATTGTTCGTGTGTAAAATGAGTGAAGAATGTCCCCAAGCAATGTTGGTATTGGATTCCTGGATAAGAAGATTTTGACGACGTTGACATCTACAAGCTGGTCAGGATTTTGGAACAGGACCAACCCATAAATGAGGAGTGCCGCAATTTCTTCAAAGGCTTGTAGATCCAATGAATTCCAACACTCTTGTGCCTTCTCAAACAAGAATTTTTCCAGGAAGCCTTTGACACCGCTTCTAGTTTCCCAATGCCCCTTGATGTCAGATGGTTGCAAGTGTAGTGCTTGAGCAACATCTCCAGGCTTTGGTTCTTTTTCTGTACCGTTGTAGGGTAGTTGATTAAGAATAGGAATTCTCAGGAGTTGAAAAAATTCCTCCAAAGTGGGCACCAATTGATAGTCGGGGAAAGTGAAACAGTGGTGAAGGGGGTCAAAGAACTAAAACAACACCTTTACCATGTCCTCTTCAATGTTGGTGCTGACTAGGCTGAGCAGTCTACCATGTATTTCACTGAAGGGAGAGCTTTCCGGAATTCTGGATGCGAGCGTCTTGAGTTGAGGAGGGATTCTCACAAGGTTGACTTGGATAGTTTTCCTGCGAAGAATTTCCATGACCTACAAAACAAGAACAAAGATGAAGATCTAAACCCTTGAAATGGTTAGTGTATGCATATGATACTTTATGATGCTCATGATGTATGCACAAACATATGTACAAGCAAATCACACAAAACCCTAGTTTCAGGCTTGCATGGGGGTCTCATAGGTAAGTACCCTCTTGAGTGTAGTTGGCTTAAAAACATGTCCTATAAATAGTAACCGGGTTCTAAGGAGCTCAATATCATTGGATTGTTTTCCATGTTCATTATTTTGGTTTAGATACTTAACTAGCGACCAAAATATTCCAAGAAAACAACCCTCAATGAGTGTAGTATCGAGTATCTACCAACTTCGGACTGCACCAAAGCCGGTCATCTCACTACCCCTAATGAAAGGCCAAGATGGTCAAGTAAGGTTCTAGGTCATTAGTGCTTAGTGACATCACTCAGCGGCCCCGTACTCTCCTTGATTGAACTCAAGGGTTACCGGTACTCACAAATATGTCGCACTAATATAGCTATTCCTTCAACCGTGTCGGTATACCCCGCACAGTTTCCACAACGTATTGCTATCTATGAATGTTTCCCCAAATCCGGGTGTAGGATTGCAAACCCAAACAAGAGAGCCAAGGTATAAAGCAAACAAAGCAAACAATTAGTCATGCAAGAGGGTGATCTAAGCCCTAAGGTTACTCCACTTTTATATTTTTCCCAGCAGAATCGCCAGTTCTGTGAAACGGTGGGAGACCTGACTTGAGGTTTTGCGTTTGTTTTCGCAAATGTTTCGGTTGAGCAAGAGTCGCCACCGACTTTTTATTTTATCCTAAGGAAAGGTTAAAAAGCACAGCAAAAACCTTTGAGATGTTTTCTTGGGTTCGGGGAGTAGATTATAGAAAGGGAAGGTATTAGCACCCTTTCTATCCATGGTTATCCATGGGCTCTTAGTTACTTGCTTAGATCAACTTGCCTTGATTTTCAATTGTTTGAAATGGTGCTTTGTGTGTGGGTTTGAAAATGTTTTGAAAAAAGGCCAATATGGTGGCAACCTTTGTAATGATCCATGTTGGGATGTATACAAAGGTGTATATATTTTGAAAAGTTTTTCAATGTTTTTGAAAGTTGTTTTGAAAGTGTGTTGTGATGTGTGTTTTGAAAAATAGGCAAGTGTTTTTGTTTTGTAAGTTGGCAAGTAACCAAGAGCTATCTACCCTAAATTTCTCAAAGATCTTTTCTATGTTTCAACCCTTTTAACAATTTTGTTCCACCATTGTATTTGGTGGACAATCTTGTGTTAGGATGTGAACGGGACGGGCGCGGGTCATCGTTTAGACCATGATTGCAATGGTGCCAAATGTCTTTGGGCAATTTTTCCTTTAAGGGACTTGATCATGTTTAGGCAACTTTCGAAAGCCTCATCGAGGGACTATGATCATTTGATATGTTTTGTTTTGCCAAAGACACCTAACATGCAATATGGCCCATTATTGAAGGCAACAAGTGAAATACCCTAGGGGTGCAAGTGTGATTAGTGTTGTCCATTTTCATGCTTGTTTATCTTGAATTTAGGTCAAACTATTTGTTGTTTTTGATTTGCATACAAAACCCTAATTCTATCATGGCATATTTAGAAAGCTTTAAAGTGTGAAATTTAAAGTCCTAAATTATTACAACACAAATATGGGATGGGGGTACAAATGGGGATATTTAGCAAGAAATTTAAATCTAACTATTACATCCAAATTGAAATTTACAAGGTATTTAATTGTACAATAATTAAATAAAATAAAGTAAATATGCAAGATGCAAAAAATGATTTTTATATGTATGTAAAAAGGTATTTTTTATGTGTCAAATAAACAAAATAAAAAAGGATTAATTTTTGGCATTTTGGATGTTTTAGGGCAAAACCCTAATTTTGCTAATAAAAAAATGTTTATTATTTAATTTATGCAATATTTATTAATTATGTACAAAAAATAAATAAAAGAAAGTATATTGTAAAAAAGTGATTTTTTAAGTTAAATATTAATAAAATAAAAATGTATTATTTTTGTATTTTTCTCCTAAATATTTTAATAAGTATATAAGTATTTATATTATTTACTAAATATATTAAATATGTATAAAAATAAAATATTTAATATTTACAAAAAAAGTATATTTTTTATAAAATGTTTTCAAAAGGTAAAATAAAATAAAAATCAGAAACTAAAAATGTATTGGTACTATTTTAGTATTTTTAAATGAAAGTATATTGTATATTTATTTACATATAAAACTAAATGAAACAAAATAAATATCAAATAAAAATGCAAAAAATGTGAGAAAAATAATTTTAATATTTTTTATGCTTTGACAAAAATAAATAAGTCAGAAACAAAAATCAAAAGTCAAAAATAATGAAAATAAAATACAATGGGCCAAGGGGGTGCATGTGTGAGAATGTGGTGCAAAAAGAAAGCACAAGTCAGGCCCAGCCCAGGAAGACTTTGTCTTCAACCTCCAGACTGGTTTGAACAATAACAACACGCGTTTCCTAACTCCTGATTCCTGGACTTTCAAGCAAAACTCATAACACAAGAAATGTAGAGCATCAAGAGACGAATCCAGACATATAAAAAACTTAACTTAACTCTCAGAAATGAAAGAGAATTTCTCCATCCCTAATTCTTGACCTAAGTTTTTTCTAATGTTCAGGTTCCAAATTCTCTCAGTACACACAACATAAATGCAAAGTGATTATATGTGTAGCTTCAGGGTCATGAGTAGAGCATTTTTTATTCATAAACTTAAAGCTAACTCTTCCTAGATTGAGAGATAGAAGTCCATGAACTTACCTGTTCAGCTTGGATCGTATCTGGCAATGGAGGTACTTTCAGTGCAATGTGAGGACTTGTACAACTTGCTTGAAGGTCAGGGATGCTTCTCCAACCTTTAGCTTGCTTTGAAATCAAATGAATCAAGCTATGGAAGTCAACCTGCAAAACAGAAAAAGTGAAAATGGTGAAGTTGGTTAGAGGTGTTACAGGTCGTGTCCAATTCTTGGGATAGTTTGTATAAGTGGTATGGAGTGTGTATGAACTGGTTTTGGCCAAGGCGCACGAGTGGATTGAGTTGTGCCACTCAAACTGCAGGGATGCCATGTTTTGTGCAGTACAATGGTGTTTTTGTGAATGGTGAGGTTTTGGAGGTGGTTGGCTCGTGTCTTAGCTCAGGTTTTATGTTTGGAATGTGTTCAACAAGTTTGTCTAAGCTTGTGGTTGCAGTAATGTGAGTTGTGTTAAGTTATGCAATATTTCTTCTAACTTAAGCAAAAATTTTCAACTTGGTTTCTAGACTTATGCAGGCCCCCTAAACATGTTGCCTCAATCCCTCTTGATTAGTGTGTTATGTCCATGAATCCTGTGTCCAAAGATATGGTCTTGTACTTCTTGATTTGCAAACTTGACATAAAGTGTAACTTTTCAAAAATGGATAACTTGCTTTTTCTAATTAAGGCTTAATTCTTTATACAATGACCAAATGCATAAAATAATGCCTTGGCACAATGGATTGGCATTTAATTATTGAGTAAGAAAAGGATTTGAGGCCTGTAACTAGCTTGCTCATGCTGATTTGAAAAATTGCACAAGTTATGAACATGGAAATGGCTCATGAACAAAGTGACTTTTGCCCATATTGCCAAATTCGATTCTCCCTAACCACAAGGGTGTTTGAGAAGTTCTTGGACATTTTGGAAAGCTTGGAATGTGTACTACAATCCATATTTGTAATGCAAGTTGAAATTCCAAGTGGAAGCATGTGAAAAGTGGCCATGAAGTTAGGCAAAAATCCTGCTTAGAATAGGTCAAAAATTTTCTAAGTTAAGAATGTTTTGCACCCTTGTTCCAAAAATCATAACTTGAGCTACAAGCTTCTTTTGAGGAAACTTTGTGAATCAAAGTTGTAGATTTTGCAATGGAATATAACTTTCATGTTTTGAGTTTTCCTTGAATCCAAATGTATCTTGATGAAAGAGTGGGACAAAGTTAGGAAAAAAATTAGGGATTTTCATAACTTAGAAAAATTCTAAGTTATGAAAATTCTTCATTTCAAACCCTAATTTGTGATTTTTGATTTCTTGATGAATAAGTTTCATGATTTGGAATGTTTTGATGAAAAATGAATCTTGACACTTGATTTTGACCAAAAAGTCATAGTTTGACTTTTCAGTATACAGTCAATTTTGGCTCAGTTGACTGGAAAATTCATCTGTCAATCTTGTGCATTTGGGATCTTTTGAACTTGTTGAACATTTCAAGACAATGCCATTGGGTCCTTGAGTCCATATGTGAGTTTTATTTGCCATTTGTTAGGTCAAACAGTCAAAAATTGCCTTTGTGCAGTCAAAACCCTAAAAATGACCATTTTGCCCTTTTGGTGATCTGATCAAATTTCTTGTGGAATTGTGATCCAATCTTGATCAAATGGTTTATATGAGTTCATAATGTTGATGTGGGTCAAAAATCATGAGGTTTGACTGTCAATTGACCACAGTTGACTTTTTCCCCAATACAACTGATTTCTAGGTCAATTGTCCAATTGACTGGGCAAAGATTGGAATCAAGGCTTGAAACTTGGTATGGATAAACTTGTGAGTTCAACATGAAGCATGAAAGTCATCTTGGACCTTTTAGGTCAAAACATCTTTGTGCAAACTCAAACCCTAATTTGGGTCAACAGTGCAAGGAGGAGTCTTGAGCAGAGCAAACCCTAACTGGATCTTGGACTCCAAGGGTCTTGTGGTGAGAAAATATTGAGAAATGGGAGGGAAAATTTTGGGGTACAACAACCGCCAATGTAATACTAATGTTCACTGAAGGTAGAAAGAGAAAATATCATACCACCGCCTTTCACTGACGATGAACTATCGACGTTCACTGAAGATAGCAAAAATATAACAAACACCTACGTTCACTACCGATGTACTACCAACATTCACTGAAGGTAGAAAAAAGATAACAAACACCGACGTTCACTGCCGATGTACTACCAACATTCACTGAAGGTAGAAAGAAAAAATATCATATCACCGTCGTTCACTGACGATGAACTATCAACGTTCATTGAAGATAGCAAAAAGATAACAAACACCGACGTTCACTGCTAATGTACTACCAACATTCACTGAAGGTAGAAAGAGAAAATATCATATCACCGCCGTTCACTTATGATGAACTATCAACGTTCACTAAAGATAGAAAAAAGATAACAAACACCGACGTTCACTGCCGATGTACTACCAACGTTCACTGGAGGTAGAAAGAGAAAATATCAAGTTTTCCCCAAAGTTCTGGTGTTCTGCCAAAAATGGGTCTCAACTTCTTCTTTAACCAAGAAGATATACCTGGAAAGGGTAATATGTAACTTGTCTCAAATAAAGAGACTTCCACTTATTATGCAAAGAGAAATGACTTTCTGGGGAAAGAAATATGACATCCTGGGGAAATGCCACAATATTCCCGCTGAGGAGATAAGGTCTTCTTGTGCAAAATAAATGCACGAGCAAAAACTCAAAGTTTCCAGGAATCCATAATAAATGATATCGTCATGCAACCATAAATCCAATTCATAAATATACCGGAGCAAAATGGCCAAAGCAGATTTATCCTTTGAGAAATAAACTCAAGAGGGAAGACCAAATTCAACTTAAGCAAAGAGCATTGTAGGAAAGGTCAGAACACAATGTCGATGAATGATAATTTTAGAAATGCATGATGTATGTATGAATTTATGAGTGCTATTGTGCATATGTTGATAAAAAGGATACATAATCAGTGCAGACAAATGAAACCGCTCCAGTTACTAACAATCATTGGGCTAAGCTTCAACCAGAAAGGTCAATCCAGGAAAGGGTAAAATCGAATGCGGAAAACGAACCTACTGCCTACCTTAAATTCACTAAGGAGAAACATAATCTGAATGTAGTCAAATAAAACAGATAACGGGATAGAACGTCCTGCTTCTGGTTTCATCGGAGAAGCAGTTTTCCAAAAGAAACATGCCTATCAGAAATTGCAAGATCAACCTCCAATAAAGCAGACAGACGTCGAAACAACAAAACCTCACTGGGGAATTCAAGCCTATCTCCCAGGAGAAAAACTGCGGATTGAAAAATTTCATCACGAATACCCATCCCAACAAGAGATGCCCTGGGATAACCTTCCTGGGAAATCAAGAAGCCAACATTAGTGTTGATACTGTAAAAGAGCGACACCTCAGCACACCAAGGGAAAAGAACCTTTCATCATATAAGGGAAGACTTTGCCGGGGAAACTGGGACGGAGACTTCTGACCATGCAAACCCAAAATCAAAAGCGAACCAAGACTTGACAGGGGATAATGGGATCACCAACCCAATATTGTACCTTGTACCCACTGATATCATCTTCAACTATCTGGGAAATACACAAAGATTGCGCACGTACCAGAAAAATGGCCTGAGAAAACCTTTATAAAGGAAGTAAATCTTCTTAAAGCAACCAGACTTTGCTCATCCTTGGAATCACCATTTTTGTTGTCATTGTTTCATCACAAATCCCAAAGTAAATTGAATTGTAAAGATCTCTTTTTTTTTTTAAAGTCAATTTTTCTTTTTAATCTCTTTGCTTTAAAAGTTATTATCAATAATAAATGAAGTCTTTGCAAGCTAAATAAAAATAAGAACATAAAGAATTGGCGAAAAGCTCGAATTTCATTAATAGAATGGTAGTCTGCGAATGGCGAGACTCCACGGATGATTACAAAGTTTGGTAAATGTTAATACATAATGGAAAAGATACATTGAGATACAATGACAACTATTCCCCCTAACAATTTTTGAAATCCTGAGCAGCAGCTTTTGTTGAAGTATGGTGAGGATCCAAAAAGATTGTTGCTTCAACGATCAAGTCTTGTCTGACGTAGTTACTTGCCAAGAAAATCTCTAATTTTTGCCTAAGCTGCCCTTGCGGGTTTTCAACTTAGCGGGAAATTTATTCTGTTTATGTCTCTAATTTTTGCCTAGACCGCCCTTTCGGGTTTTCGGCCTACCGAGACGCTCCTTTTTGCCTAATCCGCCCTTTCGGGTTTTCAACTTAGCGAGCTGTTCTTTTATTTCTTTAGGCGAAGTATTTCTTGACTGCGTCAGCATTCATGGGACGTGGGAACTCCTTGCCATCGATAGTTTCAAGAATTAATGCACCACCAGAGAAGGCTTTCTTGACAACATACGGGCCTTCAAAATTGGGAGTCCACTTGCCCCTAGAATCAGCGTTGAAAGACATGATCTTCCTGAGCACGAGGTCGCCTTCTCTGAATTCACGAGGTTTGACCTTTTTATCAAATGATTTCTTCATTCTTTTCTGATATAATTGCCCATGACACAAAGCTGTCATTCTCTTCTCTTCAATCAAATTCAATTGGTCAAACCTGTTTTGAACCCATTCAGCCTCTGACAATTTGGCCTCCATTATCACACACAACGAGGGAATCTCTACCTCGACAGGGAGTACAACTTCCATTCCATACACTAGGGAAAACGGGGTTGCTCCTGTTGAAGTGCGAACATATGTTCGTTATCCATGCAGAGCAAAAGGGAGCATTTCATGCCAATCCTTATAAGTGACAACCATTTTCTGGATAATTCTCTTGATATTCTTATTAGCAGCTTCAACAACCCCATTCATCTTTGGCCTGTATGGAGATGAATTATGATGGAAAATCTTGAATTCTTCACACAATTCTGTCATCATCTTGTTGTTCAAATTTGAGCCATTGTCAGTAATGATTCTGCTTGGCACACCATATCGGCATATAAGATTGTTTTTGATGAAGTGCACAACCACATGTTTGGTAACATTGGCATATGAAGCAGCCTCTACCCATTTGGTAAAGTAGTCAATTGCTACCAAGATGAAACAGTGTCCATTCGAAGCCTTGGGTTCTATCATCCCGATCATGTCAATTCCCCACATAGAGAAAGGCCATGGGGAGGAAATCACATTGAGAAGTGTCGGAGGCACATGGATCTTATCTGCATAAATCTGGCATTTATGGCACTTCTTTGCAAATTTGTAACAATCGGATTCCATTGTCAACCAATAATAACCTGCCCTTAACATCTTTTTAGCCATTGAATGTCCATTATCATGAGTACCAAATGAACCTTCATGAATCTCATGCATCAACATGTCTGCTTCGTGTCTATCCACGCATCTAAGCAAGACCATGTTAAAATTTCTCATGTATAACACATTCTCACTGAGGAAGAAACTGCCTGCCAATCTTCTTAGTGTCTTTCTATCTTTCTTTGATGTACCAAACGGGTATTCCTGAGTCTGAAGAAAATGCTTGATATCATAATACCAAGGTTTTTCATCTGCTACCTCCTCTTTCGCAAACACATGAGCGGGCCTATCTAGCCGTCGAACTGTAATTCGGGGTATATCATTCCAAGCATTTACTTGGTACATGGAAGCCAGAGTTGCCAGAGCATCTGCCATTTGATTTTCATCTCTAGGAATGTGATGGAATTCAACTTTATTGAAGAAGGGTAGTAATCTTCTAGCATAATCCTTGTAAGGGATCAAGCCAGGGTGACGAGTGTCCCATTCTCCTTTTATCTGATTTATTACCAAAGCTGAATCGCCATACACATCTAGAATCTTGATTCCGAGATCAATAGCTTCTTCAAGACCCATGATACAAGCCTCATATTCTGCCATATTATTAGTGCAATCAAATGTTAACCTCGCGGTAAAAGGAATATGCGATCCATGAGAAGTGATAATAACAACACCAACTAATTTACCATAAGCATTCACAGCTCCATCAAATACCATACTCCAACGAGATTCAGGGTCGGGGCCCTCCTCAGGCAGTGGCTCATCATAATCTTTCACTTTCAAGAACATCACATCTTCATCGGGGAATTCATATTCTGCAGACTGATGATCTTCCACTGGATGGTGAGCAAGATAATCTGCCAACACACTAGTTTTAATAGCTTTTTGAGTGTGGTATTCGATATCATATTCAGATAACAACATCTACCAGCGGGAAATTCTCCCAGTAAGAGCAGGATTTTCAAAAATATACTTGATTGGATCCATTTTGGAGATCAACCAAGTAGTATGATTCATCATATACTGCCGCAAACGCTTTGCCGCCCAGGAAAAATCACAACATGTTTTTTCTAGCATAGAATACCGCGACTCGCAATCAGTGAACTTTTTGCTGAGATAATAAATGGCGAACTCTTTCTTTCCCGTTTCATCCTCTTGTCCCATAATACAACCCATAGATTTATCTAAAACTGTCAGATACATAATCAACGGTCTTCCTTCTATAGGAGGGAGCAAGATAGTAGGTTCAAGCAGATATTATTTAATACTTTCAAATGCTCTTTGGCAGTAATCTGTCCACACACAACCTTGATCTTTCTTTAACAACTTAAAGATCGGTTCACACGTTGCAGTCATGTGGGAAATAAATCTGGAGATATAATTCAAATGCCCGAGGAAACCCCTGACTTGCTTTTCAGTTCTTGGTGCTGGCATTTCTTGAATTGCTTTGACTTTGTCAGGGTCAACATCAATTCCTTTCTGGCTAACAATAAAACCCAACAATTTCCTTGATCTAACTCCGAAGGTGCATTTATTTGGATTCAGGCGGAGACGATACTTCCTTAAACACCGAAACAACTTCAACAAATCTTTTATATACCCTTCTTCAGTTTGGGATTTGGCAATCATATCATCAACATATACTTCGATTTCTTTGTGCATCAAATCATGGAATAGGGTCGTCATAGCCCCCTGGTACGTTGCACCAGCGTTCTTCAACCCGAAGGGCATCACTCTGTAACAGAATGTTCCCTAGGGTGTGATAAACGTTGTTTTTTCCATGTCCTCTGGAGCCATTCTTATTTGATTATACCCGAAAAATCCATCCATGAACGAGAATACCTTGAATTTTGCTGTGCTATCCACTAACATGTCAATGTGAGGCAATGGAAAATCATCTTTTGGACTAGCTTTATTTAGATCTCTGTAATCTACGCACATGCGGACTTTTCCGTCTTTTTTCGGTACTGGGACGATGTTGGAAATCCATTGAGGATACACTGACGTCACAAGAAAACCAGCATTAATCTGCTTTAGGACCTCCTCCTTGATCTTTACTGCCATATCTGGATGGGTTCTTCTCAACTTTTGTTTAACTGGCAGACACTCTGGCTTCAACAGCAAATGATGCTCGACAATGTCTGTATCTAGACCAGGCATATCTTGATAAGACCAAGCAAAAATACCCACATAATCTTGTAACAGCTCAATCAACCCGCTCTTTACATAAGGATACAACGATGCTCCAATCTTAACCTCCTTCGGATCTTCTTCTGAACCAAAATTAACCACTTCCAAAGGCTCCTTATATGGCTGAATGGTATTCTCCTCGTGCTCAAGCAACCGTGAGACCTCTTCTGGGATCTCATCATAATCTTCTTCTTCAGCCCCAAACTCAGGACAATCAAAGTTCGGAGAGGGTGCAGGGTCATTGTATTCAACATGGTTTTTTAATTAATCTGCGCATGTGATTTATGATTGCTTTTAGAAACTGACACATATAACAAGTGATCATGCAGATTAATTTTCAGTTATTATTTATTTTGAAAGGTTTTTTTTTTATTTTTTATTACCATTTCCCAAGAAAAAAGCAGAAAATAAAAGACATAATTTTGGAAGCAAACACAACTTTTATTAACGATCTTATCAATTATAGAAAACAGATAATCCCTACAACATTAATACTTCCACCTTGGGCAGAGTGAAAGCTTTTCAAAAGAAAGAGACAGATTATCAAAACAAATTACTTTGAAACATGTATACAAGAAGGAACATCAATGGTGACCCAGTTTTGAACTCGGACTCCATGCGTCACATAATTCGGTACTTCCTGCTCTGCTTCATCCTCTTCAACAGCATTAATTCCATAACCAATTGGATGGAGGTAGCCTCCGCTGCGGAAAACATCATGATAACTGTTCACAGAAGACTTTGACTTCAAACTTTCGCTTTTTCCATTCCTCAAAGAGAAACCTAAACCAGCTCTGTTTTTGTTCACGGGTGGATCCACAAGTCGTCCCCAAACTGTATTAGGACCATTGCACACAACCTACTGCGCATCCTTCAGTGAGACCACAGAATTCTCATTCTTCCTTATGTTGTCAATGGATAGGGCTTAGAACTGAGTTCCAACAGCAGCCTCATCCGCTTCTACAATACTGAAAGAGGAAAGATGGGATATTAACAACGCCTGCTCCCTATTTACGGTCACTACCTTCCCTTCACGCACAAATTTTAGCTTCTGATGCAGAGTTGAAGTGACAGCCCCTACTTCGTGTATCCATGGCCATCCAAGCAAACAACTATATGCGGGAATCATATCCATTACCTAGAAGGTTATCAAGAACAAGTGTGGTCCTATATGGATGGGTAATTCCACTTCACCGATGACGGATTTCCTCGACCCATCAAAAGCCTTCACAATGATGCCACTCGGGCGCATAAGTGTTACCTGATACTTCAACTTCATAAGGGTACTTCTTGGTATAACATTCAACACGGATCTGTTATCAATTAGCACATTAGATAGTGAGTCATTCTTGCAGTTCATGGATATGTGGAGGGCCTGGTTGTGATTCCTCCCTTCATCTGGTAACTCATCATCGCAGAAACTCAAGTTGTTACATGATGTAATGTTTCCAATTACGCTGTTGAATTGATCTAACAGCATGTCATTCTCTATAAAAGCTTGGTCTAGTACTCTCATTAATGATTCCCTATGAGCGGAGGAATTCATCAGTAAAGCTAAGATGGATATCTTTGAAGGAGTCTGCAATAGCTGATCTATAATTTGTAGTCGCTCATCTTAATTACCTTCAAGATATCATCCACTTCTTTCTCCGATGTGGCTCCACTAGTCTCTCCTGCAGCCCTCTTAGGCTCATCGTTCTCAGCAATTTTCTTTCCAGCAACTACATCTTTTCGAATAACCGGCACAAACACACGACCACTACGGGTCACCCTGCTATTATCAGCTATATTCCCAATATCTGGCATTGGCTGGATGGGAACTTCCACCCCGTCTTCTAATATTATAGCGTTGTATTCGTAAGGCACAACCTTATCTGATTTATAGGGAACAAGACCTGGCAGACTAATTACCAATGGGGTAAGAGCTGGTTTGCTATGGTACTCCACCTCTAGATAAGCGGGTGCACCAAAACAAGTTACAATGATGTTTACCCCTTCCTCAACACAATCATCCCTCAAAAGGTCATTTCCGGCAAACAAATCTTTGTCTGAAGAGAAATACTCATCCGTGGAGGCATATTCTTCCTTTGACTCTTCTTTCATCAAACAAACTTCAACCATATCAACCTCGTGATAATCATCTCTCTGTCCTGTGATCTTGATAGTTCCATTGTCTAACAGCAATTGAACACCCTCTCTCACAATAGAACATCCTCGAGAGTCTTGACAACAAACTAAGCAAGATCTGTATTGGTGTTCCACTTGACTAGCAGTACGACAGAAGGTAGCATGCAACTGTACGAGATCCTCATTCAAATGTTCTACTTCAAAAATTCTGAATTCACCCTGACATCCAGAAACCATATTCACTTCCTCCTCATATTCTGCCCTAGGCCTGATTATATGGATTAAACCTTCGTCCATCATCTCCTGTAAGTCAGCCTTTATCTTCTCACAACCCTGGATGTTTATACTGCAAACAGCACAACCGGCGTGGTCATGTGTATAATAACTGAATTTGCAGAGGTCTGTGTGCATCTTCACCAAATCCCATCTAACCAGATTAATGTCAAAAATCTGGAAACCATCGGGACAACCGACCACCATATTCACAACATTCACTCCCCCGTGCTTGGGTGGAGGATTATCTTTTGCATTAGGTACCATGTCTTTGAAATATAAAATTCCAGACTTCACCAACCTTTGCACTTCAGTCCTCAAAGGTTAACAATTTTCAACACTATGCCCTGGTGCTCTCTGATGAAAGGCACACGTCTGGTCCGCTTTGTAATACCAAGGCAATGGTGATGGTACTGCTGGAGGTGGTCGTGTCTGGACCAACTTTTTTTGAATCAATGCTGGTAGTAGCTCTGCATAGCTCATGGGAATAGGGTAATAGTTCTCCCTTCTCTAATTATTCCTTGATTCCCCTGCTGGGATTGTCTTTGATAAGCAACGGTAGTTGGAGCGGCATTCATAATAGGAGTCACTGAAGCAACTTGTTGGTGACGCTGATAATTCCTTCTAGGAGCATTCACTCTCCTCTCTTGCATGAC
Source organism: Vicia faba (assembly GCA_948472305.1). NCBI lineage: Eukaryota > Viridiplantae > Streptophyta > Magnoliopsida > Fabales > Fabaceae > Vicia > Vicia faba. The sequence continues at coordinate 932,012,614 of OX451736.1, read as the reverse complement.
AGCATTGGCATCCCCCTCTTTCTTCTTTGTAAACCCATAAGCTGGCTTCTTCATACTTCCAGATCCTTCACCCTTTGTCAAACGGCCTTCCCTTACTGCCTCTTCTAGGCGGACCCCCATTCCTACCATCTCTGTAAAATCAATTGGGGAACTTGCTACCATTCTTTCGTAGTAGAAAGCGCCTAGCGTCTTCAGGAAAATTGTAGTCATTTCTTTCTCCTCCATGGGAGGAATCACTTGTGTAGCCACTTTGCGCCATCTCTGCGCATACTCTTTGAACGATTCTTTGTCTTTCTTAACCATGGCCCTAAGCTGGTCACAATCGGGTTCCATATCCACATTATACTTGTATTGTTTTATGAATGCTTCTTCCAAATCATTAAAGGTATGTATGTTGACACTGTCTAAACTCATGTACCATTTCAACGCTGTGCCGGTCAGACTATCCTGGAAAAAGTGAATCAGCAGACGCTGATCATCGGTGTGGGTTGACATTCTCCTTATATACATCACCAAGTGAGCACGAGGGCAAGTGTTGCCCTTGTACTTCTCAAACTCAGGGACCTTGAATTTAGCAGGCACTTTAACATTTGGGACCAAACATAATTCATTCACATTCTTCCCAAACAACTCTTTTCCTCTAAGAGCCTTCATCTCTTTTTTCATTCTATCAAACTGCTCTTGGAAATCATCCATTATGTCATAAAGACCCAAGTCTTCACTCGACGGAGGGAAAGGATGACATACATCTTCATTAACAAACGGAACCAAATTCACCGAAAGAGGTGCAGCAGGAACAGTATGCACCACATGAGGTGCTGGAGTAACAACATTTGGAACTACTGGAGCATCTTGGAGGCCCAAATTGAAGCCTTCAGGTGCAAAATTCTTCGGCATTCCCCACGGATAATCTTGAGGCATGCGGTTACGAACAGCAGTCAGAGTAGCGGATATGGGAACAACATGAACTTCAGCATTTGCCCTTGTTGGTTGAGGTTGAACACTCGGTGGCTGATTCTGAGCAACCACCAGAGCTTCCATCAGAGTAGTCAAGTTGGCCAATCCATCCTTCAAAGCAAAAACTTCTTCGCGTAGCTCACTATTTTCCTGTTCCAAATTGTCCATCTTCTTTTTGAAGTTAGCCCGAGTGTGGTAGTGATGAGTCAATTTGCTGAACGAAGCAAAAAGCTGGGTAAGGCACCTGGATATGCATAATAAATGCAAGAAATATGTACAATATGATGCATGTCATGCAACGCTTATGATTATTTTTATTTCATCATTTGATATATCAAGGGGTTTTAAGATTTATAGACATATTGCAAACATCAAAATAATAACGCATTTGAAATACTGAAATTTTTTTATAATAACAATTCCAAAATGGATTACAAGTTTCAATGATCCCAAGTACAAGATGAAAATACAATATAAAGCCCTGAGAAAAAGAACTGATAGAGATCAATCTGTACGCTGGCGCTTCCCTGTGAGTCTAACAATCTGAGCCCTCAACCTCTGGTTTTCTTCTACCTGTCTGATGGTAACTTCTTTCCAATCATCTGAAGTAGGAAGTGAGTGATCAGCACCTATTTGAGGCTTAGGAGAAAATAAATCCCCTTGCCTGTCCATAGACTTTACTGCTCGACTCTCAAGGTTCTCGGTCAAATCATCTTTCTCCTTCAAGCTCGGTCTGTAGGAAATCTCTAAAGTCTGGAACTTGTTCTTCCAAGCATCCCTTTCCTGTTGCATCCTGACCAAAGCAAGCTGCAGATCTTCTAGATCATCTAACAAAGGATGAGTGGTCTTCACAAATAGGTCAGACATGGGTGTCTCCCGAGTATATGGAATCTTCAACTGAATGGCTCTCGATCGGACCCACTGAAGATATGGCTCCAAAGAAACAACACCCCTAGGTCCCAAATCATTCCTACTCATCTTATGAATGTGACGCCAAGCCTTCACAATCTTCTCCCTAGCTTCCCTGTGGTCCTCTCCTTCCTTCAGAAAGAAACTACTCAAATGAATACTATTCGGTTTATCCCTCATTGGATAACCAAGCTGTCGCCGTGCAAGAACAGGGTTATAGTTAATTCCTCCCTTTGTACCAAGAAGAGGTATATTGGGGAAACTACCACAACTATCAATAATCTCCACATCTTGATAAGCTCGATGATACCAATCAATATCCAGGTGAGTAAGTGCCATGATCTTAGGAGCCCAACGGGGTTCCTTCTTGACATCCCAAAAAGCATCAGACTGAGGCATATGAGAGATGGACCATCGGTACAACAAAGGCGTGTAATAGATAATCATTCCCCCATGATAATAATTCCGAAGATGAGCAAAGTAATAAACATCACCCAGCAGTGTAGGAACCGGGTTTCCAATCATGAAAATCCTGATAGTGTTAATGTCGAGAAACTTGTCCACATTAGAGAATAAGAATAATCCATAAGCAAGCAGAGCAAAGATGGCCTCAAAAGCAATCGTACTCTTCATTCTGGAAAAGTAGCGAGCTTTATCCAATAAGAACTGAGCTGGTAATCCTCTAATCCCTCCTTTAGTAGTCACATGGGCTTCCACCTCAGACTTTCCCAGATGAATCAAAGCAGCAATCTCATGTGGTTTTGGCTCACCCTCCAAACCAGTAAAAGGAACACGATCGGTAAAAGGTAAATCCAATAGATGAGAATACTCCTCCTTCATATTCAGCTTCATGAGAGGAATAATGGACCCATACTTCTTCCGAAAGTCTGCAGGACACTCGATCTCTGGAATCAGACTAATTAACTCATCTATCTTGGGATCCTTGAAACTGTATTTCCCGGTCTTTCTCTTTCCAGAATCCATGGTCAGAAGTACCTGAGACATTCACAAATAGTCAACCTTTAAATCCCTTGAAATATTGTTTTCTTCAGAAGATGCTTATGAGTGCATGGATGCATGATGCAAAAATCACACACAAGATCACACATATAAGGTTCATAGGTTCAACGTCACGAGCATGAGGTCGAAGGTACTACCCATAAGGTGTTGATCTAAAAAAGTTATCACCTGCCGAACAAGGCTCTAGAGGTTCCCAGAGTCTACATCCTTCCTTCGGATATTACATACTTCCTGATTAACTCGGTAATTAGTAATATTCTCAAGAAATACTCGTCCGAGCATATTATCGCGTGACAACTATTTCCGAATTACTCCGTCATACCTTCTGCACTACACCTAAAAGGCCAAGATGGGTTTTGTATTCTACGGTCCTCAGTTTCAGGAGGCTCCCGGGTCGAGAGCAGTACGTCTTCCCGATTACTCGGTAAACGACACTACAATCAAAGGGGCCTCCACTGAGTGAGGGATCTCATGCCTCCTTTTTTGGGATTACTCCCTCAAAGTTAACATGACTATACCGCCCGTCCTATCTTAAAGTTTGCCCAAGTCCGGGTATAGGACTTATGAGTAATCACCAAGCACCCTGAAAACCAGGAAAATCCAGAGAAACATATATACAAAATATAACACATAAACAACAATAACACATATACAAATATAAACAAAGATAAGCTTAACCCACTTATGGATGGACCAACAAGAGGTCAATCTTTCCCCAGTGAAGTCGCCATTTTTCTGTAGCGATAGAAATGTTCAAGACTAAGCCATTAGATTGACTAGACTTTATACAAATCAAAATAAAAATCACCACCGCGCTTTATTGTTTCCAAAGGAATGGGAAAAGAGCGAATAACCCAAAAAAAGGGGAAATATTCAAGGTAAGGGGGTTGGTTATGCAATGGGAAGGTATTAGCACCCTAAACATCTACGGTACTCCGCGGGAGCCTCTTTGTAAAATCTGTATATTTTGGCTATAAAAATGTGTTGTATATAAAATGGATGGTGGAGGTGAGAAAAAGAAGTATATTTTTATGATTTTTGCACCCGCCGCGGTTGCGAATCTTTAGTGCCTACGTACCACCTTTCGTGCAATAGGGGATCAGGATACACGTGGTTCATCTTTAAAAATTTTAAAATACAAGTGTGTTTGTTATTTTTATGAGATAAGACATCATCGTCATTGTCCGTGTGGAAAACATACTTACTACCCACAATCATGAGAAAGGAGAATTTGCATCATTTCAAAGGGGAGGATATGGATTGGATTTAAAATCAACAATGCCTCACTCAACACCAAAGTGGAAAATATCTATCTTCACTACATATTGTAGAAGTATAGTTGTTTGCATCACTACAAGGATTGAAAAGAGTCTAATCTTTTGAGAAATGTTTAAAGATAAATGCCAAAGTGGCAAAATGGTTTGAAATGAGATTGATTGATTTTTAGTCTTCTTACAAAAAATGTCAAGGTATTATTAAATAGATTGAAGTTTATTTATGAAAATGTTTTAAAAATGCATGGACCTAAGTCCAAGTTTATTATGAAAGTGGTTTATGTTTCAAAACAAGAAGAATTTTAAAAAGGAGGGAGAAGATTTTTGAAATTAAAGAGGATGGGAGGAGAAGAAGAGATTATCCTAAAGCATAAGATAAAAGCTAAGGATAAGAACCATCTAACCAACAAGAAGCCAAAACTTGACATTATGAGCCAAGATAAGTTCCCATTCTTTGGATTGAAACCAAACAAGCAAAGATATTAGACCTCTTGAGAGAACCAAACTTTAAGTGTATTAAGTCTTCACAAAAATTGGGCAGAGTAACGGCTGTATGCGGGTGAATTCCAAATTTACAAACAAAGGATGCAATCATAAAAACCTACACACAAAAAAAAAAACAACCCAATGTCTTGAGGTAAACTTCAAGAGCTCCAGACAAAATAATCAGATAGGATTACAAGGTCTCCAAGATAGGCCAAGGTTTCTAATCCTAAGTCCAAGAAAAAGTCCCATGCTCCATAATGCCAAGGATATTAACCAAATAGTCCAAGTACCATTAAGAGTTTTTTAGGGTTTAAGTTGATTATTAAGTATCTTAGAAAAAGAAAAGAAAAGCTCAAGTGAGCAAAGTAAAAATGACAAGAATAATAAATGCTCAAATGAGCAAAGATAAAAATGGCATGAAGTGTAAAATGCTAAAAGTAAATGGTACATAAAACATAAAAATAATAAAGCATAAAAAATAAACAAGTCAATAATTAGTGGTTAGTTGGATGACCATCTTGAAACTTGCATTTGGAACTCATTAGAGGATTGGTAGAACCAAAGCCTCCACACAACAAGTTGCATTTACTTTTTGTCAAGTATATCATCCATTTGGGATTCTCACAAGTGTCATTTAATGATCAACGATGTTTAAGTGATCCGCGTTGACCAAAGGTATTGTAGATCCATTAGAGGATTGGTAGAACCAAAGCCTCCACACAATGAATCTCAAGTTTATTGGATCAAAGAGATCAAATTAACATACTTGGGCTTACAATCATAAGTTTGGGCCACAGATGATCATTTATTCAAATCGGGACAAAATTTACCGCTATGTTAAGCAATCGTAAGTGGACTTATATAGAAGTCGCACCTATTTTGAGTCCGTTCAATAGCAATCTATGCACCATTTATTTTGAGACATAATATAGAGATCATGCTCCAACAACATTTAGTGGAATGAGAAGGGGATGAGATGAAGGGGAATTAGGGTAAAAAGAGAAACCACATTTGAATTAATATTTAATCAAACTATTATTAAAATCACTCATCCATTTTTTGGGTGGAGTTAAACTCAACACCATGGATCCAATGATGTTAATAAAGCCATGACCAAAAAATCAACCTAAGACAGCCAGAAAATATTCACAAAAAATAATAATATATTTAATATATATATTAAAGGTTTTTAAAATTGTTTTAAAATGGAAAATGATGAAGAAAATTCCAATTATATTCAAATTAATTAAGAAATAAAAAATAAGACCATAGAAAAATCAGAAAAGATGCCAAGTAATTTTACAAAAAATTTGGGAATTTTTAAAAGTCAGAAACTATTTTTAAAAATTAAAATAAATGGGTAAAATAAACAAAAATAGAAAAAATTAGTAAAGTCAGAAACAAAAATAAAATAAGGTCACCAATATTTGTCACAATATCATTGGATCATTCCATAATTTTTTCAGAATTTAAAAATGTGTAAAAGTATTTTTAAACATTTTAAATCAATCAAATAAATGTAAAATTCATTTAAAAAAATACCAAAACAAAAAATTAAATTGTGAAAAAATAAAAATCAGAAAGAGAATAATCAAAAATATTTTTCATAATATTTTTGGATTTTTTGGACTAAAAATGAATTTTCTATGATTTTTTGAAATTTAAAACAATTAAAATATAAAAATCAGAAAAAGAAAATAAAAGGAAAATATGTGGACCATTGGATGAGAGTCAAAACGTGTTAGTAATTAAATCCAAAGGATCTGGTGCGCTGTACATATCTTGGTCTTTAATGAATAATGTACAGAATCATTTATAAAATCATAATTTAAAAAAAACAAATGTCACGCTTTCATTGGCTAGAAGGTGACACGTTGGTCATCTTCAACCTCCAGCCCTCACGAATTACAGGTCTCTCAAACTGTAAAATCAAAAGCTCGGACCTATGCCATTCGCTTCGTCTCTTCAAGACGAAGACAACCATACCCTCGCGCCATTTTTATATAAACTGTAACTCAAGCAATTTGGAAAGAAAGTTTTGAAAAGGGATTTGAAAATTCATGCTCAAAACGTGCTTCCAGATAAAAGTAAGTGTTGCGACTAGAATCAGGACAATGAGAGCAACACAATAGTATCAAAGTTTTGAAGAATTGATGAAGGAATCTACCTATTGAGGTTGAGTTGCAGAGCTCTGAAACTGGACTTCTGTGGAGCAATATAGGGCATGATTCTTGAATGTGATTATATGGTTAGCTTCAGAATATGATTCGAAGTAGCTGAATTCTGAGTTATGAAGTAAGTTTGGCAGGATGATTCTTGCTATCTAAGCTTGGGAAATTGAATGGAGGATGACCCTTTATTTATAGGGAATCAAATGGGATACTCAAGCGTGTGGAATGATGAAAATTGGAGGTAAATCGTGTGGGTCTGCATCATGAAGAAAGTGTGACTCAAACTTGATCAAAATTCAGGCAAATCGTGCGTTTCATGATGCTAATCACTTCTGGCAAGTTGCTAAACATGATTAGAAACAAACACGCGTGGAAATCTTGTGATTAGAAGCCAAAACAAAGATTTAAAAATTCTGACTTTGTGCAAAATTCAGTTTCAAACTACCAAATTCAGATCCATGGCATTTCCACCTCAAGCGGTCTTAGGGAATAAATCTTGATGCTTTGGAAAGTTGAGGTAACAAGCTTTGAAATGGAAAAAGAATGGAATCAAATGGAGACTTGAGCTGAAAATTACATGGAGTCAAAGTTGAAGAAAAAGAGTTGACTTTCCATACTTAGAAATATTTCAAATTCTTCTTTAAAAATGACCTATAATCTCTTGCATCCAAACATGGCCTTCCACTTAGAATTTGCTCCTGACCCCAAAAGATGGAATGAAGTAGATCTCTTGGATGACATTTTTCAATTTGAACCACTCAAAATCTCCAAACAATGAGCAAGTTATGACTTGTTGAAGTTGGCCAAAAATCATGAAATGACCTATAATCTTTTGCATTCTTGAGGAAACTTCCATCCATTTTCTTACTTTGCCTATAAAAGAAGGTATGAATTTAACATCCTTAAGATCATCATGGAAAAATAATGGGCTCAAGGTGATAAAAATTGACCAAGTTATGACCATTTGAAGTCACATATGAAAAATTAGGGATTCATCTGGATGACATGTAATCTTTCTTCTTCACCAAGTTCTTTCCATATGAAAACTCCTTGGAGCTTTTGAAGTGATTTATTGGTAACTCTATGAAGAGAAGAATGTTTTTGGAATCACTCAAAAATACCAAAATATGAGCAAGATATGCCCCTTTGAAGTCCAAAACCCTAGCCTCTAGATCAAGAGAATGCTTGGTGGAACCTTGCCAAGTTTGAACAGACTTTTTGTGTCAATACTCTTCCTTTGTGAATAGGAATTGTTGAGGATGATGATGAGGACCTATGGCCACAAAAAACAATTTCATACCAACTTCAAAACAACTTCAATGGTGAGGTTTGAATCTCTCAAGCTTTTGACTAGGGCATGGAAATAAACTCATGAACCCATGAAGCAAACTTGCTAAACCTCATTGTCTTTACCTACATCATCAACAAGTAAGAAAAACTAGTGTTGCATTTTGTTAATTAGAGAAAAATCAAAGTACAATATCTATGATCACAAATTTAAACAAATCAAGGTGCTTGGTAACTCCTCAAAGAGCAGAGTTAAAGATAGGGAGAAGAACCAAAATCCCTAATGTGATTTTGTGGTGATTGAAACAATATGGTATGATAAAGGGATCTTAGGGGCAAAAATTGGGGTACAACAATATCCAACATCAAGATATATTCATGGGACATGGCACAAAATCTCATGAGGCAGTCATTAGACAATGATGCTCAAAACACAAGTAGAAAGGAAGATATAGCTTCTTATGTATTACCATGTTGGTTAGTAAGTGAGTACTTAACCAAAGATCAAGGAAGCATGAGAAATTAGATGAGAAAAGAGGTTAAGATTAAAGATTAAACATAGAAATATTGGACTCAAAGTCCTCAAGAAAGATACATCACACATCAATTAGGTTAAAACAAAGAATGTGGCTTCTAACTTGTCATCATGATGAATTGACAATGAAATTTCAATCAAAGAATCAAAAGAGCATTAATTTATATATCATAAGATATAAAGTCAGAATTATAAACAAATGGATTTAAATCTTTTTGGATCAAGGGAACTCAATTGGAAATGTAAAATCACATTCTCCTAAACGATGATCACAAAAGATAAGCAAAAGACCTCTAAATAAAGGTGAGATGTTAGAGCACTTGAATGGTTGATAGACATGAACTCAATGCTCTACACATGCTAATGAGAATAAGATAAAGAAGAATGAACTTGGTTACTTATAGGTTGCATAAGTGCATACCTTGTATCTCGAGCAACAAATAAGTAAGTTCAAAATAGTGAGGCAAAAGTTCAACATGAAAATCATGGATAAGGATTGATCTGATGAGGTCAATTGTTTCTCAAACCCCAAACGAGTTATCCTTGAAATTATCATTCTCCAATCATGGATAAATTCATAAAGTAATTCAACAAATTGACTCCAAATATAAATCAAAACACCAATAATCACATACAATGTTTAAATCAAAGAAAAATGGGAAAAGGATGAAAACAAAGCCAAACTAGACACATTACACCATAAAATTGATGAAAAATACAAAAATAGAAAATAAAATTTAGATAAAATTACCATGGTATTAACAACGTATAGAAGAATGTTAAAAATATTTTTTTAACATTTTTTATGTCTATGGAATATTAAAATTTAAATCAAATCTTGGAAACTAGCCATGGAAGGCATTCAATGAAGCATACTTGAAAAGAAATTTTCAAACAGTAATAGAATCAACGTGGAAAATTATGGAAAAATTATTTTTAGTGTCTCAACATATTCAAAAACATTCATGAATTAATTTGGAATTTTTAGATCAAGGTATGATAGGAAATGACAAAAAGTTCAGAAATCAAGAATCCATATACTTCACACTTATTGTGTGGCGAGCTACATGATTATGAACTTATTTATATCATTTTCAAAAACCTAAATATATAGATGCAAGCATGAGAAGAAGGGTGAAGCAAGATCTGCAGCTGTTTGACCTCAAATAAAGAGCTCTAGAAACCCAGAGAATGATTCATTTAGCTTTAGATCCAAGAAAATATAATAAAATTAAGCAAGCTAGAAAGAAAACTCTAAACTCAATAGTTGCTTCTCAAGATGAAAACTCATATTTGTTTTCTCTCTCTCAATATTTCTCTTCATGTGTATTCAAATGCGTTTGTGGTGAGAGAGGTGTGAGGTGCTTATAAAGTGTGAGAAAGAGTAGTGAGCAAGCTTCCTTGAGGGTAGAAAAGGTAATTACTCTAACTATCATGTGAGGAGCATGTGAGGTGTGTGTTGCATTTTGTGTTATATTATTGTGATGTTGGAGTGTATTTTGATGATAGAAAGAGAGTGGAAATTGAGCATAATATGCGTGAGTGTAATGAAATGGCATACTTGCACATGGAATAAAAATGAGTGAATATATTATTATTCTTTTGGCAAGTCATGAAGAGCATGTGCATGCATGAGAATTTCACTTGTTTGGCTTGTTTGGGAAAGAAAAGAATGTGCACGCTCGAGAACTAGGCCTGTTGTAAACCTCATAAAATCACTTCATACATATTCTAATGACCAACCGTGTTCTCTTCTTAAGAAATAAATCAGCTCTTGATCATATGGCATAAGCTTGATCATTTAGGAAAGTTGAGATAATAAACTTTAATATTGATGTTAATGAAATTTTGAAATTAGGCTTGTAACATATTGAAAAGTTGGCATGAAAATGATGCAATTTGACTGGATGGGCAAAGGGAGGCTTCTTGCGTGCGCAGGCCTGGTCATGCTAGCAAATTTTTTTCCATTCAAGCCCTTAAATCCAAAATACAATAACTCACTCCACAATGCACAAAATGGAATAATGTTTGAAAAAAAACTTGAAGAGGAAGCTTCAAATTTCAACTTTGATGTTAATAACTTTTCAAAATGATGTGAGTTCCAACAAGAAAAGTGGCTATGAACATGTGCCCACCAACTGTTTGATAAAATTCCAGGCCTGGCACGCGTGTTTGTTAGCAAAATTTCAATTTGTGACTTCAAAACCTAAACATTATATCTCTCTCCACAATGCAACAAATGAGATGATCATTGAATCAAAGTTGAAGAATAAGTTCTAAAGTTGATCTTCCAAGCCATATAACTTTATCTCCTTTTCATTTTTAGACTTGAGCTCACAAATAAAAAGTTGAAAAACTTTTCATCCTCTTTCTAACCATATAAAGTTTGCAATTTTTCAATAAAAAATGAAGAAGTTATGAACTTTCAAATTCCAGCCTTGTGGATTTTCAAAGTTCCGCCATTTTTCTTCATGAACAAGTTAACTTCAAAATCCATCTTTCTATTGAATTTCTTCAACCATAGGCCATGTGATGTTGAAACATGATCATTTACCTCAACTTCGACCATAAGTCCACTTGGTTAACAATTGACTTTTGTTGACTTTCGCTCAAATGACTGTTTTACCCCCTAATTGATCAATTGTATCTCTTCCAACCAAAATTGGTGCTTAATCCTTCAATCATAGGTTCTCATGGATATGTAGATAAACATGGAATCATGTTTTTCCCAAAAAGTCAGAGATATCCTGGTTGAATCAAAAACCCTAATTTTGGCCCGTTGTGCTAGGAGATGATGATCAAGCTTCAAAATCCTAATTCTTAGAAACATGATGATAATTTCTTTGAACAAAGATGTATCATATAACAATGAGAGGATATTTATTCATAAAATTGACCCACAAAAGCATCAAACACTTCATCTGGCCAAAACCTTAATCTCAAGAGATGAATAGGAGAACAATGTTTCACCATCAACACTTGTAATTTTCAATCTTATGATGAATCAAAGAGACAATTGAGATGTATTGAGGTATGATAAACCTTTGTAGCTTTAGTGACTCAATGATTGATGGAATGAGACCCTTCTTACACTGATTGATAGCACAATCATCTTTCATAGCTTACAGAGGAACTTGGGAACTAAAATACCTTGATCATATCACAATGTATGAATGCATATGATGAAACATAAGCCATTGAAATTCTAAAAACAAAGGGGTAAATTTTGGGGTGCAACAAATGGGTTACATCCAGATATTAAGATAGCGATTGGATACGAACAGATTTTGAGGTTTCCAAAGTTGGTGAATAGCTGTAGAATCTTCGAGGAAGATAGTAAGGCGAAGTCGGATCATTATAAGAGTCTAGACGAGAAGAGAGGGAAATAACATCAGAATCGTGAAAATCCTTATAGTGCTCCAACCGAGAAAGGTAATTAAAAAGTTGCTTATTGTAAGAGGCCAAGTGGGGGAGGTGCTCCTGCTACTCTTAAATTCTTTAAGTGTGGTGAGCTAGGTCACCGTGCCAATGAATGTAATGGTGATGTGAAGAAGTGTTTCTCATGTGGGAAGACATGAAATATGGTTTCTGATTGCAAGGATAATATAGTGACTTATTATAACTATGGTGAACCTTGACATATCAGTACTCTATGCCAGAAGCCAAGGAAAGCTTCGACTAGAGGAAATATGTTTGTTCTGTCAGGGACTCAAACTTCCAGTCATGATAGGTTGATCAAAGGTATATGTTACATTAATAGTATACATTTTATTGCTATTATTGATATTGGTCTTACTCATTATTTTATTGTTGTTGATTGTGTGAAAAGGCTAGGCCTTGTCATGTCTTCTATGAAGGGAGAAATGGTTATCGAAACTTCTGCCAAGGGAGGAGTGACTACTTCTCTGGTTTGTTTTAATTTTCCTCTATCAACCTTTTATAGAAACTTTGGTGTTGATCTTATTTTCTTTCTGTTGGGGAATCTTGATGTTATATTGGGAATGAACTGGTTCGATTTTAATCATGTTCATATCAATTGTTATAACAAGTCAGTGTGGTTTCTTGCTCTTGATGATGAGGAAGAAGTTGGTTTCTTGTCTGCTAGACAGCTAAATGAGCTTTTGGAAGGGGAAGCATGGGTGCTTGTGTTGTTAGCATCTTTACTTATTAATAGTCAAGCTATAATTAATGAATTACAACTAGTTCATGAATTTCTAGAGGTGTTTCCAAATGATATTTCAAATGTACTGCCAGAGAGGTAGGTGGAGTTTTTGATTGATCTTGTCCCTTGTCCCAGACCTGTTTCTATGGCACCATACATGATATCAGTGTCTGAGTTAGTAGAGTTGAAGAAACAATTGGAAGAATTATTGGGAAATAAATTTGTGAGACCAAGTGTGTCACTTTGGGGAGCTCCGGTGTTTTTGGTAGAGAAGAAAGACGGTAATATGAGGTTGTGTATGGATTACCAACAGTTGAATAAAGTAACAATAAAAAATAAGTACACTTCCAAGAATAGATGACTTGATGGATCAGTTGGTGGGTGCACATGTGTTTAGCAAAATTAACTTGAGGTCGGGTTACCATCTGTGATACGATTGGAGAACTGACTTGAAAGTTTTGCGTTTGATCGCAAATGTTGCGGTTAGCAAGAGTCGCCAATGACTTTTCTTTTATCCAAAAGGAAAGGTGAAAAAGCACAGGAAAGACCTTTGAGATTATTTCTTGAGTTCGGGGGGTAGATTATGAAAAGGGAAGGTATTAGCACCCTTTTCATCCATGGTTTTCCATGGGCTCTTAGTTACTTGCTAAATCACTTGCTTTTGTTTGGAAATTATGCTTTGTGTGGTTTTTGAAAGTATTTTGTAAAGAAGTCATTGTTTAGGCAATCTTTGTATGATTCTCGTTCGTAAGAATGTATACAAAGATGTTGATCTTTTGAAAATGTTTTCAAGTTTGTAAGATGTTTTGAAATGTGTAGGTGTTTGTTTTTGAAAATAGCAAGGAGGTTTGTTTGAATTTGAGCAAGTAATTAGGAGCATTCTACCTACTCAAAAGTCTTTCTTGTACATTTCCTTTTCTTTTGACATTTGTATCTTACCATTGATTTGGTAAGTAACCCTATCTTTGGATATAAACGGGACGGGCATGGGTAATCGTATAACCATGATTAGCAATGTTGTAAGGCATATTAGCATTCTCTTTTAGGGACTAAGATCATTTGTAAGGTAACTTAGATAGCATCATCGAGGGACTATGATCTTGTATTCGTTTGTTTTTGCTAAGATACCTCACATGCGTAATATGGCCATTTTGTAAGGCAACCAAGTGGATTTTACCCTAGGGGTGCTTGTGTGCAGGTGTATTGTTTTCATGCTTTTTTTTTGTCTTGAATTAGGGTTTTCTAGTTTATTGATTTTATTCTTTCTATACAAACCCTAGTTATTAGCATGTGAATATAAAGCATTTAAATTGCGGAAAATAAAAATACTAAGCTATTACATGATTTGTGGGAAGGGGTGTACAAAGTATAAATGGGGATTGCAAGAAATTAAACCCTAATTAATATATTACAACCATATTGAATTGAATAAATAAATGTACAAAATATGAAAAGGAATAATGTATAAAGTAATGGGAAAAAAAAGAATGGATTTTATTTGGTTTTGGCCTTGTTTAAAAGTTTTTTTTTCTTTTTTAACCTAATGAACTAAAAAATGTTTAATAAGAAAAAATAAACTAATTTAATTTAAAATAGAAAATATTTTTAAGTTTTATGAAGAAGATTTTAACATTAGACTAAATAATATGAAAATTGATTAAATTAGGAAAAGTATAAATTCTATGTTTATTTTAAGAAAATGAAATAAGCCTAAATCTATTTAATTAAAAAAAGTTAAGTTTGTAACAAAAAAATATTTTTGATGTTTTAGTTTAGAAAATAAATTAAATATATATAGTATAAATAAAAATATATTTTTTTATCTTTTTTGTGAATAGAATAAATATTAATATTAATATTAATATTAATAAATAAAAAGAAAAAGAAAATAAAAATAAAATAAATAAAAAGTCAGGGGGATTCATTAGTAAACAAAAGAGTATCATGAGCAAAAATAAACTAAGCCCAATGAAGAGCCCAAAGGCTACAAAACAAAAAACAAAAAACAAAAAAAGAAATGATAAATACATCCATTAACTTGTATGAAATGATAAATACATCCATTGCTTGAACCCATGACCATGGGGTGAACAGGCGCGCGCTTTACCACTGGGGTGGGTATACATCCATTAACTTGTATGAAATGATAAATACATAACACAAAACGCGCCCTGACTGCACTTCATCTTCAACCTCCAGCCAAAGGATCTGTAACTTGCTCATTTCTCAACCATTTGCAAAAATGTAAACATGAAAATTGTTCCATTTTGTCACACGAATCCAACCATATAAATATCATAAACTATAAATTAAAGATGAATGAGAATTTTTAAAAGTACCAAATTCTGACCTAAATATTTCAGAAAGTTCAAA
This sequence comes from Vicia faba, assembly GCA_948472305.1. Classification (NCBI taxonomy): domain Eukaryota; kingdom Viridiplantae; phylum Streptophyta; class Magnoliopsida; order Fabales; family Fabaceae; genus Vicia; species Vicia faba. The sequence goes on along the minus strand of OX451736.1, from coordinate 931,997,440 downwards.
CTCAAAATTCTCCTAGCTCAATCAAAATAAATGAAATTTATGGACATGTACAACTTCAGGGTAATGATGTCTACATTTTATCTTCACAAATGCAAGCCTAGCAATGCCTAAGTAATGAGATAGAAGTTCAAGAAAAATACCTCAAAACTGGAAATTGTGAAATGGATTTGAGCTTGTTTCAGGCAGTGCTGGTGATCAGGTTAGCTTCCTTGGACCTCTAGGAAGCTAATGCAATGGCTGGCTTGAGCTAAGGGTGGCTGAAATGGTCTGGAGAAGTCCAACTGTGATTCTCTGTTTTTGGTTATGGAAGACAGGGTAAATGGTGTTACAGAAGTGAAACAGGTACAGGGATGAGTTACCTTTGATGCAAGTAATCTTTAGAAACTAAAAGGCCAAGAAACGCACGAGGGAAATGTGAGTTTGAGGTTAAAGGTCATAAACTGTGCAACAATGGAGTTTTGGGGAAATTTCTGATTTGAGAGAATTTTGGTGTATTTCAGGGTGCTCAAGCTCGTCTTCTAGCTCACAAATAGTGCCTCTATTTATAAGCAACAAGTTTGGATACTTGTTGTTGATCAGAATTCAAAATCACAAGTTTATGCACAACATGTCATTTTTGAGAATTTCAAGTTTCCAAGCATTGTGTACTTGCTAAGATAGAGTGGTTATTCTTTAAACAAACTTGCTTCTGACTTTGTGGATGAAGTGTGATCATAGGGAACAAGTTAGAGGATCAAGAATTAACTTTACACAAAAGCTTGCTTTTCTAAAATGGAAGTGTTCACTTTGTGCCATTAATGGAAATGTGGATTGGATAAAGCTTAAACCACTTGGATTAAAGCTCAAAAGTTTGTGTAATCCATTAATGATGGATAGATACACAAGTTAGGAAGCCTAAAAATAAAGATTATGCAGCCTAGCATTGAAATTTCACTTGTGTTCATCATGATAATGACCTATAATTTATGTGACAAAACACCAACTTCATCTCTTCGATTCTCCATACTCAAGAATGATCTTAAGGAGTTATTTGACATTTTGGAAAGCTTACAATGTGCTATACAACCCATATTTGAATTTCTTTTGAAGATTCCCCTTGGAACTATATGAAAAAGTTCCATAAAGTTAGGTCAAAATCCTGACCAAATTAGGGCAAAATTTCACTAACTGTTTAGTTTCATGACCCTATGTTCTTGAAATTATAACTTGAGATCCAAGCACTTTTTTGAGAAGTTGTGTGAAGAAAAGTTGTAGATTTCATGGATATATACAACTTTCATGTTGGAAGTTTCTCTTGAATCATCTTGCATCATGGTGAAATTTTGGCTCAAAGTTATAAAAAAAACATGGATTTTCAACACTTAGAAAAATTTCTAAGTTTAGAAATTTTGACTTTTCAAAATGAACTCTTGACTTTTTTATTTCTTGATGAATAAGTTTCATATTTTGACATGTTTTGATGAATTATGATCTTTGGCACTTGATTTTGACCAAAAAGTCAAGGTTTGACTTTTCAGTATACAGTTGACTTTTGATCAGTTGACTGCAAAATTCATTTGTCAATCCAATGGACTCGCAATGTTTTGAACCATGTCATTAGGTCAAAATGGTGCAATTGTAATCTTGAGATCATGTCTTAAACTAATTGACCAATTTCTAGGTTAAAAATCAGAAATTTCCATTTCCCTATCAAAACCCCAATTTTGACCATTTTGCCCTTTTGGAGATTTGATCAAATTTCTTAAGGAGTTTTGGTCCAAACTTGATAAAATGGTTCATATGAGTTAAAAATGTTGATCTGGATAAAAAATTATGAGGTATGACTGTAAATTGGCCATGGTTGACTTTTTTCCCAATACAGTTGATTTTTAGGTTAACTGTTCAATTGACTGATCAAAAGTGTGATCCAAGGCTTGAAACTTGACATGAGTAATCTTGGGGGTCCATAATTATTCATTAAAATCATATGGGGCATTGGAATTTCAAAAACCGTTGTGCAATTTCAAACCCTAATTTTGGTCATCAGTGCATAAAGAGGTGTCTTGAGCTGATCAAACCCTAGTGCAGTCTTGAGTGAAGGAGATCTTCAGAGAAAATTATTGATAAGTGAGAGGGAATATTTTAGGGTACAACAACTTCCCTTGTTCAATCTTCTTAAGCCTGGAGAGTTAGATTGGAAAGCTTTGTCGTTCGTGACTCGAAGGTGGAAGATGATTGGACTCTAGAGTGCCCAGAAATTTGCACTCAGCGATGTGATGGTTGAGGGAATGGGCTTAAGGATGCCATTTAGAGAGGTGATAAAAAGTTGTTGGAGATGGGCTTGTAGATGCCATCCAAGAGTGGTTGTTGAATTGTAACTTGTAAGCTGAAAGAATGAGTATCAGAATGGCATCTGTTTCTGGAACGTATCTGAACTGTATTTGAGGGATGATTTTGAATGAGCATCAGAATGGCATCCGTGTTTGAAGCGTATCTGAATTGTATTTGAAAGTTGAATAAGAATGAGTATCAGAATGTCATTCGTGTCTGGAGCGTATCTGAACTGTATCTGAGAGTTGAATCTGAATGAGTATCAGAATGGCGTCCGTTTCTGGAGCGTATCTGAACTATGTCTGAGAGTTGAATCTGAATGAGTATCAGAGTGGCATCCGTGTCTAGAGCGTATCTGAACTGTATCTGAGAACTCTGAACATTGTTAATGATAGTTGTTAATCTTATCTTGAAAAGGGTAAAATGTTAGCTAAAATGCAAGGTCATGTTGTATGAAATGTATGAAATGTATGATATAATGCATTCGTTTTATCAATGTTTATTATATACGGATGCAATGTATGCGTATGTGAGCTAGTCTATTGCGCTATTTGTTGGATTGGGGAAAATAAATCCCTGAATGTTGCTGAGGATATGTAAGTCTTCATGTCTTGAAGATGAAGTGTTAATGAATTTTTGTTTAGAGAAATAAACTCTTTTGTAAGGGAAATGCCATGTACTGCTTAAAAAATATGTTTGGGGAATCTGGAGAACTTGGATGATTTCTATTGGGGATTGATAATTGGAAGCTTTGTTCTGTTGGGGATTAAACTGTACATTGCGGGAATTTTTTTTATGGAAAATAACTTGGAGAGATTTCCCTATCCCTTAAATCCATCAGTAATTGTCTTTTATTTTGTTTACTTGTAAACAGTAATTATATTCAAATGCATATGTTCAACAATGAATCATTGGACGTTTTTATAAACAAAACACAAGAATAAAGAAAAATAGATAGTTTTGCACTTTCAAAGGAATATCTTTGTATTGACTTTGAGTAAGTATTTTTGTACAGTGAGACAAACATTCTAGTAGGAGAACGTTGTCGTAAAAAATAAAAATTTTAATACAAAGAAAAGATAGCTATGTGTAATCATCCCATGGGGTTCCCATTCTGCTATAGCCTTTGTATCTCTAAGCATCTTGTCTATTTGTTGCCTTGTCCGAAGATGATTGAATTGGTCAGAAATATCGAGTTCGCAAGTTGAAGCCAAAGGTTGTCCTCAAAGTGATCCAACGGGACATAGTCATACGCTTTAATTCCCTAACTTTTTCCTGGACCACCCTTTCGGGTCTTCAGTCCACCGGGAAACCCTTTTTTGCCCAAGTCGCCTTTTCGGGTTTTCGACTTTCCGGGTGTATAGATTTTTTTGTTTTATCCCTAATTTTTGCCCAAACCTTTTTGGTTCTTCGGGATGCCCTTGTTTTTCCTAGGTATGTCAACCTAGCGGGTCTCTTATGCGTAGTATCTTTTGACTATGTCCGCATTCGCAGGGTGCGGCAGGTCGTCACCATCCATGGTGGTCAAGATAATTTCCCCACCAGAGAATATGTTTTTTATTACAAATGGTCCTTCATAGGTAGGAGTCCACTTACCCCTGGGATCACCTTGTGGCAGTATGATACATTTGATCACTAGATCCCCAACTTAATACACTTGGCATCTGAATTTCTTGTTGAAAGCCTTGATCATCTGTTTTTGATACATTTGACCATGGAAAATAGCAGTAAGTCTCTTCTCATCAATCAAGTTCAGTTGATCAAGTCGATTCTGGATCCAATCGTCTTCGTTCAGCCCTGCATCCTTCATAATCTTAAGAGAGGGGATCTAGACCTCGATAGGAAAGAGAGCCTCCATGCCGTAAACCAGAGAATAGGGTGTTGCCCCGGTTGATGTGCGAGCTGTGGTACAATACCCGTGGAGAGTGAATGGTAGCATCTCATGCCAGTATTTGTATGTGACAGGCATTTTTTGTATGATCTTTTTAATGTTCTTATTTGCAGCTTCAACAACACCATTCATCTTCGGTCGGTAAGGATAAGAATTGTGATGCTGAATCTTGAATTGCTCGCACAAGGCGGTGATCATAGTGTTGTTGAGATTTGTACCATTGTTAGTGATGATCCTTTCTGGGATACCGTACTGGCAAATGAGATTTTGCTTGATGAAACGGGCAATAACATTCTTGGTAACGAAGGCGAAGGAGGCTGCCTCAACCCACTTTGTAAAATAGTCAATGGCCACTAAGATGAAGCGGTGTCCATTGGTGGTTGTTGGCTTGATTTCCCCAATCATATCAATCCTTCATATAGAAAAGGACCAACGAGCCTTTAAGACATTCAGAGGAACCGGAGGTACGTGCACCTTGTCAGCATAAATCTGACACTTATGGCAGGTTCAAGAGTGTTGATAAAAATCTGCTTCCATGGTAGACCAGTAATAGCCTGCCCGTAGGATTTTCTTTGCCATCTTATGCCCACTGGAATGGGTGCCAAAAGTGCCTTCATGCAACTCAACCATGACCCTTTCAGCTTCAACTTTATCTATGCACCGAAGTAACACAGAGTCATGATTGCGTTTGTACAGGATGTCGTTACTAAGGAAGAACTTAGCGGAGAATCTCCTTAAGAACTTCTTGTCATTAACTGAAGCTCCTTCTGGATATTCTTGAGCCTCGAGATACCTCTTGACTTCGTGAAACCAGGGCTGGTCCACTACTTCTTCAGTATTAATCTCGTGACAGTGTGTTGGTTCATCCATTCGTTCGATGGTGATTTGGGGAGCCTCGTTATCCCATTTAAGTTTAAACATGGATGACATTGTGGCTAGTGCGTTAGCTAGCTGATTTTCTTCTCGCGGGAAATGCTCGAAGGTAATCTTCTCAAAATGTGGTAGCAATGTCAAAACATGTTCTTTGTAAGGGATAAAGTTAGGGTGTTTGGTGTCCCATTCCCCTTTGATCTGACTGATGACCAAAGCTGAATCTCCGAACACACTCAAAGATCTGATCCCTAGGTCTATGGCAGCTCTGAGACCAAAGATGCACGCTTCGTATTCCGCCAAGTTGTTTGTACAATTGAAGAAGAGTCTTGCGGTAAAGGGAGTATGACACCCTTATGGAGATATGAGTACAACACCAATACCATTGCCAAGTGTGTTGGATGCCCCATCAAATAATAGGGTCCATCAGGATCCTTGTTTAGGTCCGTCATATGGCCGGAATTCTTTACAGTTGTCTAACGTCATGATGTCTTCATCCGGAAATTCAAACTTCATGGATTGGTAGTCTTCTACAGCTTGGTGAGCAAGGTGATCAGCTAACACACTGCCCTTTATTACTTTCTGGGTAATATATTGTATGTCATATTCCGTCAGGATCATCTGCCATCTCGCTATTCTCCCGGAGAGAGCAGGTTTCTCGAAGATGTATTTTATCAGATCCATTTTAGATATCAATAAAGTAGTATGAGTCAGCATATACTGTCTTAGCCGACGAGCAGCCCATGCCAGAGCACAGAAAGTTTTCTCAAGCAATGAATATCTGGTTTCACAGTCGGTAAACTTTTTGCTCGGGTAGTAAATAGCATGGTCTTTTCGGCCAGACTCGTCATGCTGCCCCAATACACACCCCATTGAGTTTTCTAAAACATTCAGATACATGATCGATGGTCTTCCCTCGACAGGTGGCATCAACACAGGAGGCTCTTGTAAGTATTTTTTGATTTTGTCAAAAGAAACTTGGCACTCGTTATTCCATTTGACTACTTGATCTTTCTTCAACAATTTGAAGATTGGTTCACAAGTAGCTGTCGAGTGAGAGATGAATCTGGCAATGTAGTTCAAACGCCCCAAGAATCTTCTTATTTCCTTCTCAGTACGAGGAACAAGCATCTCTTGTATCGCTTTAACTTTGGCAGGATCGACCTCAATACCTTTGTTGTTGACGAAAAAGCCTAGGAGTTTACCCGACCATACCGCAAATGTGCATTTGTTTGGATTCAACCTCAGTTGTTACTTCTTCAGTCTCTCAAACAATTTTTGTAAGTGATCAAGATGCTCTTCTTCTGTTTGAGATCTGGCTATCATATCGCCCATGTAGACCTCTATTTTGTGATGTATCATGTCATGAAATAAAGATACCATGGCACGCTGATAGGTTTCCCCAGTATTCTTTAGTCTGAATGGCATCACCTTATAGCAGAAAGTGCCCCACTATGTGACAAACGTTGTTTTCTCCATGTCCTCAGGCGCCATTTTAATTTGGTTGTAACCTGAAAATCTGTCCATGAAGGAAAACACTTTGTGTTGTGTCGTATTGTCAACTAGAATATCAATGTGGGGGAGTGTAAAATCATCCTTAGGGCTTGCCCTATTCAAATCTCTGTAGTCCACACACAATTGCACTTTGCCGTCTTTTTTGGGCATGGGAACAACATTGGCAACCCATTGGGGATAAGAGGTGACATCAAGAATCTAGTGTTGAATTGCTTCATGACTTCTTCTTTAATCTTTTCTGACATATCAGGCCTCATGCGGCAAAATTTTTGCTTTACTGGTGGACAATCCTCTCTTGTAGGCAGACGATGTACCACAATGTCTGCATTAAGTCTCGGCATGTCTTTATACGACCGGGCAAATACTTCAACATAATCGTGTAACAACCGAATCAGACGCTCCTTGACACTGGGTTCCATATTGGCACCCATCTTGACCTCTTTTTTGTCTTCTTCGGTACCTAGGTTGATTGTATCCACGGGTTCCTCGTGAGGCTGAATGGTTCTCTCTTCTTGTTGTAGTAGTCTGGCAAGTTCCTCTAGTACTTCACAATCTTCCTCACCTTCGTCTTCGGCTTGGTAAATTAGATTCTCAGAGTCACAAAAGGCCATAGAAGTATCGCTACCCATGGGATCCCGAATGGATGTATACCTGCATTGTGAGTGTAAGTGTGTGTAAGGGTATAGCTATCTTTGAAAGAAATGAAAATGTAAAAAGAAAAACAATGAGCATAAAAGTTTGTATGCGAAAACGTCCATGATTCATTGATGTCATATGAAAATGAGATAATAACCCTTACAAATGGACCATTGTGCCTCGGGTAAGACACAAGGTTTTAAGAGTGTGAATCGTTTTAATATTACAGATCCAACAAAATGTAAAGACAGATTACTGTGGGATAAAAGTGATAGGGACAAAATCTCTAGCCTCCCAGTTCCTGAGCCCTCCACTGACAGTTTGGAATATCCAGTCCTCCAAGTCACATTTATCTTCATCATCTTTTACGGTGTTGACCTCGCGGTTGCTGATCTTCAGGGGTGGTCCTCTAGCACGAGCGCGACGCACAGCCTTCTGGGCACCTGAAGTGAAACCCAGGCCAAATTTGTCAGACTTATATGGGATATCTGAGAGTTGTCCCCAGATAGTGCATCCACCTTCTTCTACCACTGCTTTGAAATCCTTCAGAGATGACATCCGGAGTGGAGGCCTTGTAATCTTGGGAACCTCAGACACAGCCTTGGTCACTGCCACATCTTGGGGGACTTCTTCAAAGTGTTGAAATGGAGTTTCAATAGATTCACCATCTAATTCCACATATCTAAATGAATTGAGATGGCTAATCATGTACTCTTTAATCATGTACTCTTCCTCTCCATTAATGGTGATAATCTTCCCTTGAATTGGATATTTTAGCATTTGGTGTAATGTAGAAGTAACGGCACTGGCATTGTGAATCCACGATCGACCTAGCAAGCAATAATATGAGGGGTGGATATCCATTACGTAAAAAGTTGAATCAAATTTTTGTGTTCCAACTTTTATGGGAATGTCTACCTCCCAATGTACCATCCTTTTCTAGTCGTCAAAAGCCCTCACCACTATATTGCTTGGCTTTAATGTCAATCCTTCACAGTCAAGCCTATCAAGAGCCTTTTAGGCAATGCATTCAGGGATGAACCGATATCAACTAACACACGAGCCAACATCGTGCCCCTACATTCAACTGAGATATACAATGCTTCATTATGCTTCCTTCACCTTGGCGTTAGATCAGCATCTGAAAAACCTAAGCCATTATCTGTAGTCAAGCTGGCTACGCAGTCTTGGAACTGATCGGAAGATGTTTCTTGAGGTACATGGGCGGTTTTTAAGAACTTTACCAAGGCCTTTACATGCGCCTCAGAACACAACAATAAAGCCAACATGGAGATTTTTTATGGGGTTTGACCCAGTTGCTCGACTACATCGTATTCACTTATTTTTATGATCTTTAGAATCTCCTCTATCTCTTTCCTGGAGGTCTCAGGGATAGTCAATGATTGTGCCTTCATCCGGACAGGCTCAATCAGAATACTTTTTCCTCAAGTCTCGGTTAACTCAGCATCTGAAGTGTCAGTAGGGGTGATAACAGGGATTGTAATAGTTTCGTCAATATGAGTACTTGTAGAGATGATTATGGGATTGGGAGTAACCTTCGGAGGGGCAACAACAACAGGAATGATTACGGGTCCCAAAACAGCCTTTGAGGGAGCAATTTCTGGAGAGAAGATCCTACCACTTCGGGTAATCTTACTAGTCCCTGCAATATTACTGACGTTGAAATCCACTTTCTCAGAACTTGAATCCTCGGCAACTGGCCAATCTTGCTTAATATCGTGGTAGTAGACATCCCCTCCATAATTCCATGGTACGGTTTTGTCTGACGTATACGGGATTGGTCCAGGCATTGTGATTATTAAGGGAGCTACTTTTGGAACTGATGTAATTTTAACGGGTCTTTTGGTGGAGACCCTGGAAGAATTGGCAGATATGGTACCGATAGACACATTATTATAAGGAACAGTTGGAGTAAAAGTCTTCTCGAACAAAATTTCTTTGTTATCTATTAGGCACTGATCGCCTGTTTTCAACAAAGGACAGCTGGTTGGTGAGGACAAGCAGAAATGACAGCTTTCATTACAACCTGGGAAAACACCGGAAATCAACAAATTCTTTTTGATAGTCAGGAGTGGGGTCACAAGTTCATCAACTGAAGCAACAAACATATCTTCCTCAATGGCATTGGCATTATGGTCGTGTTTGGGCATAGGGGCAGAAATGACATTGGGTTTTTCTGGCATATCGAATTCAATCTCCTTATCTTCAAGGAGGTATTGTACCTTGTTCTTTAGAGCCCAACAATTATTAGTATCGTGACCAGGACTTTCAGAGTGATATACGCAACGGGAATTGGGATGATAGTGAGGAGAGGTTGTATTGGGGTTTTTCGGAGCTTTTTTCAAGGTCACCAAATTAGATCTTAGTAGATACGGTAATACCTGAGATAGGGTCATGTTAATTATGGTGAACTGCCTGACCGGTCTTTCCATCCTCGGTTGATTGTTTCTTTGTTGATCAGGCGCAAGTTTAGGGATCATCACAGCTCCCACCATTGGTCGGCGCTCGGCCCTATCTTGGTTTCTTTACGGATATACAGCAACCACCTCTTTCTTTCCGATGAAAGGCTTCCTTACAGCTGCAAAAGAGGATGTATCTTTTTGGATCTTTCCATTCTTTATCCCGTCTTCTACCCTTTCTCCGGTCAATATCAACTCAGTAAAACCTGCTGATGAACTTCCAATTAAGTGATTGAAGAAGGGACCAGACAAGGTGCCCAAGAACATGTCTACCAACTCTCTCTCAGATAGAGGAGGTTGAACTCTTCTGGCTAAATCTCTCCATTTTTACGCATAGTCCTTGAAGCCTTCATTTGAAGCCATGACCATACTCTGAAGTTGAGTACGGGTAGGCGCAAGATTAGCATTGTATTGGTATTGTTTGTAGAAGGTTGCAACAAGATCTCCCTAATTGTGCATGTTGGCTCTTTCTAGTTGGTAAAACCAGTCAAGTTGAGTTCCAGCCATACTGTCTTGGAAGAAGTGTACCCATAAATCTTTGTCAGCGGTATGGGGTTGGATTTTCCTCACATAGGACCGGAGATGCATTTTTGGACATGATACTCCGTCATACTTAGAGAACACAGGTGCTTTGAATTTCGGAGGAATGACAATCCCCAACACTAAACCCAATTCCTCTTTGGCGCGATGTAGGCATTGAGAGTCCGCTCCTCGTGAAGTAGCTTGGTAAGCTCTAGGTTCTTCTTCTCACTGGCATAAAACTGGGCCTCAAAAGTATCTCGCTCCCCTTTGAGTTGTATCCAATCTCTTTGTAGGTCTTCAAGATATGTGGGCGTGTTAGGATGTAGGATAGTGTATGGAACATCTCCCTCATTAACAGGCTCAATAATTACCAAGAGAACAGAGGGATAAGGCATCACAAGACTCTGAGCGCGAGTTCGTACATATTTGAGGTAAGGCTCAAGAGGGATGGAATTCTTGTGCCCTAAAGTCTTGCTATCCACCTTGTTCAACATCCTTCAAGCTCGGATAAATCTCTGGAAAAGACTTCGGTTTTCCTTGTCGTAGTCAAATACCAAACCTTGAATCAGCATCTCGTGCGGGCCATCCTTTCGGGCGTAACCAAACTGTCTCAAAGCTAAGCAAGGTTTGTAGGTGATACCTCATCTAATGCCAAGTAAAGGAACATTAGGGAACTCTCCACAATGGTCGATGATAGTAACATTCCCTATGGATCGGGAGCACCAATGAATGTCTGAATGCTTGAGCATCATCAACCTCTGCGACCATCTTGAACCTTGCTCATTCTTTAGTACAGATTGGGGAAGATACGAAATAAACCATCTTTCCAAGAGAGGAGTGCAACACATAAGGACACCTCTTTTCCTCATTGTGCGAGTGTGAAAAGAATGTAGGATGTCTCCTAGTAATGTAGGCACCGGGTTGCGGGATATGAAGATTTTGACGGTGTTGATATCTATGAGTTGGTCAGGATTTGGAAACAAAACCATCCCATAGATGAGGAGAGCCACAATTTCACCAAATGCTTGCAATTCCAAGGAGTTCCAACAGCTTTGGGCTTTCTAGAACAAGAACTTTGCTAAGAAATCTTTGACACCACTCCTTGTTTCCCAATGAGTTGTGATATCAAACGAGTGCAAGTGTAGAACTTGAGCAATCTCTTCTGGCTTTGGGTCTCTTTCCGTACCGTTGAAAGGTAGTTGATTGAGAATGGGAATCCTCAAGAGTTTGGAGAATTCTTCTAAAGTAGGCACAATATGATAGTCGGGAAATGTGAAGCAATGGTGTAAAGGATCAAAGAATTGAAAGAGCACCTTCATCATGTCCTCATCTGTGTTGGAAGTGACCAAGTTAAGTAGGCGACCATGTCTCTCGATGAATGGAGAATTTTCAGGAATCCTTGAAGCTAGCTCTTTGAGTTAAGGAGGAATCCTTACGAGATTGACTTGAATGGTTTTCCTGCGAATAGAATCCATGTCCTACAAAACAGAACAAAGATAAATCCCAAGATCCTTGAAATGGTTAGTGAATGAATATGATGTTATGATGCCCATGATGTTATGTACAAGTATGTATATACAAACAAAGTAAACAAGTCCTTAGGTTTAGGCTTGTATGGAGTCTCATAGGTAAATACCCTCTTGAAGTTTAGTTGGCTCAAACCTGTCCTAGTAATAGTAACTGGGTTCTAAGGAGCTCAATATCACTGGTTTGTTTCCTTGGTCATTGTTTCATCACAAACTTCTTTAATGGTGGCCTAAATATCCCAAGAAACCAAACCTCAATGAGTGTAGTATCGAGTATCTACCAACTTCGGACTGCACCAAAGCCGATCATCTCACTACATCCTAAATGGCCAAGTTTGTCAAGTAAATGTTCTAAAAGTTCATTAGTGTTTCATGACATCACTCAGCGGCCCCGTATTCTCTTTGATTAACTCAAAGGCTATCGGTACCTACAAATATGTCGCACTAACATAGCTATTTCTTAGACCATGCCGGTATACCTCGCACAGTTTCCACAATGTATTGCTACTTACCTATAAGGTATCCCAAATCCGGGTAGAGGATTCAAACCCAAACAAAGAACAATAATGTAAAGCAAAAAAGTCAAAAAATGAAAGTAAGTAAATGTGATATAAACCCTAAGGTAACCCCACTTTTAGAATTTCCCCAGCAGAGTCGCCAGTTCTGTGATACGGTGGGAGAAATGACTTGAAGGTTTTGCATTTGATTGCAAATTTTGCGGTTAGCAAGAGTCACCGCCGACTTTTCTTTTATCCAAAAGGAAAGGTGAAAAAGTACAGGAAAGAACTTTGAGATTATTTCTTGAGTTCGGGGGGTAGATTATTAAAAGGGAAGGTATTAGCACCCTTTTCATCCATGATTTTCCATGGGCTCTTAGTTACTTGCTATATCACTTGCTTTTGTTTGAAAATTGTGCTTTGTGTGGTTTTTGAAAGTATTTTGTAAAGAGGCCATTTTTAGGAAATCTTTGTAATGATTATCGTTCGTAAGAATGTATACAAAGATGTTGATCTTTTGAAAATATTTTCAAGTTTGTAAGATGTTTTGAAATGTGTAGGTGTTTGTTTTTGAAAATAGAAAGGATGTTTGTTTGAAATTGAGCAAGTAATTATGAGCATTCTACCTACTCAAAAGTCTTTCTTGTACATTTCCTTTTCCTTTGACATTGTTATCTTACCATTGATTTGGTAAGTAAACCTATCTTTGGATGTAAACGGGACGGGAAATGGTCATTGTATAACCATGATTAGAAATGTTGCAAGGCATCTTAGCATTCTCTTTTAGGGACTAAGATCATTTGTAAGGTAACTTAGATAGCATCATCGAGGGACTATGATCTTGTATTCGTTTGTTATTGCTAAGATACCTCACATGCGTAATATGGCCATTTTTTAAGGCAACCAAGTGGATTTTACCCTAGGGGTTCTTGTGTGCAGGTGTATTGTTTTCAGGGTTGTTTTTTTATCTTGAATTAGGGTTTTCTATTTAATTGATTTTATTATTTCCATAAAACCCTAATTACTAGCATGTGAATATAAAGCATATAAATTGCGGAAAATAAAAATACTAAGTTATTACATGATTTATGGGAAGGGGGGGTGTACAAAGTATAAATGGGGATTGCAAGAAATTAAACCCTAATTAATCTATTACAACCATATTGAATTGAATAAATAAATGTACAAAATATGAAAAGGAATAATGTATAAAGTAATGAAAAAAAAGAATGGATTTTATTTGGTTTTGGCCTTGTTAAAAAGTTTTTTTTATTTTTTAACCTAATGAACTAAAAAATGTTTAATAAGAAAAAAATAAACTAATTTAATTTAAAATAGAAAATATTTTTAAGTTTTATGAAGAAGATTTTAACATTAGACTAAATAGTATGAAAATTGATTAAATTGGGAAAAGTATAAATTCTATGTTTATTTTAAGAAACTGAAATAAGCCTAAATCTATTTAATTAAAAAAAGTTAAGTTTGTAACAAAAAATATTTTTGATGTTTTAGTTTAGAAAATAAAATAAATGTATATAGTATAAATAAAAATATATTTTTTTATCTTTTTTGTCAATAGAATAAATATTAATATTAATATTAATAATAATAAATAAAAAGAAAAAGAAAATAAAAATAAAATAAATAAAAAGTCAGGGGGTTCATTAGTAAACAAAAGAGTATCATGAGCAAAAATAAAGTAAGCCCAATGAAGAGCCCAAAGGCTGCCAAAAAAGAACAAAAAAAGAGTCAAAAAAATGTAAAAATAACAAAATGGTCACGCTGGGGCTTGAACCCAGGACCATGGGGTGAACATGCGCGCGCTTTACCACTGAGGTGGCTATATATCCGTTAACTTATATGAAATGATAAATACATAACACAAAACACACTCTGACTGTACTTCATCTTCAACCTCCAGCCAAAGGATCTGTAACTTGCTCATTTCTCAACCATTTTCAAAAATGTAAATATGAAAATTTCTCCATTTTGTCACACGAATCCAACCATATAAATATCAAAAACTATAAATAAAAGATGAATGAGACTTTTTAAAAGTACCAAATTCTGACCTAAATATTTCAGAAAGTTCAAACTCAAAATTCTCCTAGCTCAATCAAAATAAATGAAATCTATGGACATGTACAGCTTCAGGGAAATGATGTCTACATTTTATCTTTACAAATGGAAGCCTAACAATGCCTAAGTAATGAGATAGAAGTTCAAGAAAAATACCTCAAAACTATAAATCGTGAAATGGATTTGAGCTTGTTTCAGGCTGTGCTGATGATCATGTTAGCTTCCTTGGACTTCTAAGAAGCTAATGCAATGGCTGACTTGAGCTGAGGGTGGCTGGAATGGTCTGGAGAAGTCCAACTGTGATGCTCTGTTTTTGGCTATGGAAGACAGGGTAAATGGTGTTACAGAGGTGAAACGGGTACAGGGATGAGTTACCTTTGATGCAAGGAAGCTTTAGAAACTAAAAGGCCAAGAAACGCACGAGGGAAATGTGAGTTTGAGGTTCAAGGTCAGAAACTGTGCAACAATGGAGTTTTTGGGAAATTTCTGATTTGAGAGATTTTTGTTATATTTCAGGGTGCTCTAACTCGTCTTATAGCTCACAAATAGTGCCTCTATTTATAAGCAACAAGTTTGGAGACTTGTTGTTGATCAGAATTCAAAATCACAAGTTTATGCACAACATGTGATTTTTGAGAATTTCAAGTTTCCATGCATTGTGTACTTGCTAAGATAGAGTGGTTATGCTTTAAACAAACTTGCTTCTGACTTTGTGGATGGAGTGTGATCATAGGGAACAAGTTAGAGGCTCAAGAATTAACTTTACACAAAAGTTTGCTTTTCTAAAATGGAAGTGTTCACTTTGTGCCATTAATGGAAATGTGGATTGGATAAAGCTTAAACCACTTGGATTAAAGCTCAAAAGTTTGTGTAATCCATTAATGATAGATAGATACACAAGTTAGGAGGCCTGCAAAGCAATATTATGCAGCCTAGCATTGAAATTGCACTTGTGTTCATCCTGAAAATGACCTATGATTCAAGTGACAAAACACCAACTTCATCTCTTCGATTCTCCCTACTCAAGAATGATCTTAAGGAGTTCTTTGACATTTTGGAAAGCTTGCAATGTTCTCTACAACACATCTTTGAATTGATTTTGAAGATTCCCCTTGTAACTATATGAAAAAGTTCCATGAAGTTAGGTTAAAATCCTGACCAAATTAGGGCAAAATTTCACTAAGTGTTTAGTTTCATGACCCTATGTTCTTGAAATTATAACTTGAGATCCAAGTACTTTTGGGAGAAGTTGTGTAAAGAAAATTTGTAGATTTCATGGAGATATACAACTTTCATGTTGGAAGTTTCTCTTGAATCATCTTGCATCATGGTGAAAAATTGGCTCAAAGTTATAAAAATAATAATAATTTTCAACACTTAGAAAAATTTCTAAGTTTAGAAATTTTGACTTATCAAAATGAAATCTTGAATTTTTGATTTATTTATGAATAAGTTTCATATTTTGACATGTTTTGATGAATTGTGATCTTTGGAACTTGAATTTGACCAAAAAGTCAAGGTTTGACTTTTCAGTATACAGTTGACTTTTGATCAGTTGAATGCAAAATTCATTTGTCAATCCAATGGACTTGCAATGTTTTGAACCATGTCATTAGGTAAAAATGGTTCAATTGGACTCTTTAGATCATGTCTTAAACCAATTGACCTATTTCTAGGTTAAAAATCATAAATTGCCCTTTCCCTGTCAAAACCCCAATTTTGACCATTTTGCCCTTTTGGAGATTTGATCAAATTTCTTGAGGAGTTTTGGTCCAAACTTGATCAAATGGTTAATATGAGTTAAAAATGTTTATTTGGATAAAAAATTATAAGGTTTTACTATAAATTGTCCATGGTTGACTTTTCCCCAATACAAATGATTTTTAAGTCAACTATTCAATTAACTGATCAAAAGTGTGATCCAAGGCTTGAAACTTGACATGAGTAATCTTGGGGTCCATAATGATCCATGAAACTAATATGGGGCATTGGAAGTTCAAAAATATTTGTGCAATTTCAAACCCTAATTTTGGTCATCAGTGCATAAGGAGGTGTCTTGAGCTGATCAAACCCTAGTGCAGTCTTGAGTCAAGGAGATCTTGAGAGAAAATTTTTGATAAGTGAGAGGGAAAATTTTTGGGTACAACACCATCAAATTTGGTTTAAGAATGAGGATATTCAAAAGATGAATTTTAGGACTCGGTATGGACACTATGAATATTTGATGATGTCGTTTGGTGTTTCTAATGCACCCAGAGTGTTCATGGAATATATGAATAATATTTTTCACAAATATCTGGATCAGATTATGGTGGTCTTTATTGATGATATTTTAATCTATTCTAAATCGGAAGAAGAACATGTTGAGCATTTGCAAATTATGTTGCAAGTGTTGAAGGAGCGGAAGCTTTATGCTAAATTATCAAAGTGTGAATTTTGGTTGCAAGAAGTGAGTTTTCTTGGTCATGTTATTTCTGGTGATGGTATTGCTATGGATCCATCCAAAGTAGATGTAGTTCTATAATGGGAGGCTCTGAAGTCGGTTACTAAGATTAGAAGCTTTTTGGGCTTGGATGGTTACTACCGCAGATTTATTAAATGCTTTTTCAAGTTATAACTTCCTTTAACCTAGTTGACTTGTAAATGTAAAGCTTTTATCTAGGACATTCACTGTGAGAAGAGTTTCATTGAGATGAAGAAGAGATTGACTTCAGCTCCAGTGTTGATTTTTCCTTAACCTAATGAACCGTTTGTGGTAAATTGTGATGCGTCTTTGATGGGTTTAGGTGGTGTGTTGGCTCAAGAAGGCGTGGCTATGGCTCATGCTTCATGACAGTTGAGGGTTCATGAGAAGAACTATTCTACCCATGATTTAAAGTTGGTTGCAGTGGTGTTTGTATTGAAAATTTGGAGGCACTATTTTTATGTTCCTAATTTGAGGTGTTTAGTGATCATAAGAGTTTGAAGTATCTATTTGATCAGAACAAATTAAATTTAAGACAATGTAAATGGTTGTAATTTCTAAAATATTATGACTTTAGTTTGAATTATCATCCCGGTGAAAATAATGTTGTTACTGATGCTTTAAGTCGGGAGTCCTTGCATATGTATGCTATGATGGTTAGAGAGTTGGAACTTGTTGAATAGTTTAAAGACTTGAGTTTGGTTTGTGAGTTAACACCTCGGAGTGTGATGTTGGGTATGTTGATGATCAATGTGGATCTAGTTTGTTTACCGTTAAGTGATCTGAATGTGATCTTGTGTATGAACTGGTTGGAATATAATTATGTTCATATTAATTGCTACAACAAATTTGTTCGGTTTTATGCTCCCGACAAGGAGGAGGAAGACAATTTCTTGTGTACTAGGAAGCTTAATGAATTGATGCAGGATATGGCTCATGTATTTTCGTTGATGCCGACTTTATCTATTGAGAATCAGGCTGTGATCGATGAGTTGCAAGTAGTATGTGATTTTCTTGAAGCTTTCCCAGATGATATTCTAGATGTGCCTCCAGAAAGAGAAGTGGAATTTGCTATTGATCTTGTACCTGGTTCTAGACCTATTTCTATGGCTCTGCACAGGATGTCAGCGTCTGAATTAGCAGAGTTAAAAAGCAGTTAGAAGACTTACTTGAAAGGAAATTTGTAAGACCAAGTGTATCGCCTTGAGGACCTCCAGTGTTACTAGTAAAGAAGAAAGATGGTATTATGAGGCTTTGTGTTGATTACCGACAGCTGAATTAAGTGACAATCAAAAATAAGTATCCACTTATGAGAATAGATGATTTGATGAATCAATTGGTGGGTGCACGCGTGTTTAGTAAGATTGACTTAAGATCGGGTTATCACCAAATTCGAGTCAAGAATGATGATATTCAAAATACATATCTCAGAACTCGATATGGTCATTATGAGTATTTAGTGATGCCTCTCATTGTTACCAACGCGTCGCGGGTGTTTATGGAGTATATCAATCGTATTTTTTGCACTTATTTATATCATTTCGTGGTAGTATTCATTGACGATATCTTGATATATTCCAAATCAGAAGAAGAACATGTTGAGAATTTGTGAATTATATTGCAAGTGTTGAAAGAAAGGAAGTTGTATGCAAAGTTGTCAAAGTGTGAATTCTAGTTGGAGAAGGTTAGTTTTCTTGGTCATATTATTTCAGGTGATGGAATTATTATGGATCCATCCAAAGTAGATGCAGTGTTGTAGTGGGGAGCTCTGAAGTCAGTTATGGAGATCAGAAGCTTTCTGGGTTTGGCTGGTTATTAAAGAAGGTTTATAAAAGGTTTTTCTAAGTTAGCACTTCCGCTAACTCAACTGACTTGTAAGGGCGAAGCGTTCATGTGGGACATCCAATGTGAAGAAAGTTTTGTTGATCTAAAGAAGAAATTGACGACGACTCCAATTTTAATATTACCTAGTATGGAAGAACCATTTGTGGTGTACTGTGATGCTTCTAAACTGGGTTTAGGTGGTGTGCTTATTTAGAATGATAACGTAGTAGCTTATGTGTTAAGACAATTGAGGACTCATGAAAGAAATTATCCTACTCACGATCTTGAATTAGCAGCAATGGTGTTTGTACTAAACATTTGGAGGCATTACAGTTATGGTTCAAGATTTAAAGTGTTTAATGATCACAAGATCTTAAAGTATTTGTTTGATCAGAAGGAATTGAACATGAGGCAAAGGAGGTGGTTAGAATTATTGAAGGACTATGACTTTGAATTTAATTACCACCCTGGTAAATATAATGTTGTGGCAGATGATGTAAGTAGGAAAACATTACATATGTCTGTTATGATGGTCAGAGAATTAGAGTTGGTCGAACAATTCAGAGACATGAGTTTAGTATGTGAAGTGACACCGTAGAGTGTGATGTTGGGGATGTTGAAGATTAACAATGATTTCTTGGATAATATTAAAGAGGCTCATAAGTTAGATGTGAAGTTGGTAGACTTGATGGTTGGGAATAACCAATCTGAAGTTAATGATTTTAAAATGGATTCCCAAGGTGTGTTGATATTCTGAGATAGAATTTGTATTCCTGATGGCGCAGAGATGAAAAGGATAATTCCAGTAGAAACTCATAGAAGTAGCTTTAGTATTCATTCGGGAGCTACTAAGATGTATCACAACTCGAAGAAGTTATTTTGGTGGTCTGAATTGAAACAAGATATGGTGTGGTTCGTGTATGCGTGTTTGACTTGTTAGAAGTCGAAAGTTGAACATCAGAAACATGCAGGATTGTTGGAACCATTAGAGGTTCCAGAGTGGAAGTGGGATAGTATATCGATGGACTTTGTGATGGGGCTGCCAAGTACTCCAAGAGGACATAATACGGTTTGGGTGATTTTTTATAGGCTAACAAAATCAGCTTATTTCATTTCGATTAATATCAGTTTCCAGTGCCGAAGTTGGTGGAGATTTATATTCGCGTAATGATGAAGCTACATGGTTCTGTCAAGTGTTGTATCTGAAAGAGATCCAAGGTTTACTTCTGATTTTTGGAAGAGTCTGCAAGATGCGTTGGGTTCTAAGATGAGATTGAGTTATGTGTATGACCCACAGATAGAACTATTCAGTCGTTATAAGATTTGTTAAGAGCGTGTGTTCTTGAGCAGAGAGGTATATGGGATAGTTATCTTCCACTGATTGAGTTCATGTATAACAATAGTTTTCATTCTAGTATTGGTATGGCACCTTTCAATTAATTGTATGGTCGGAGGTGTAGAACACCTTTGTATTGGTATGAATCTGGTGAAAGTGTAGTGCTCGGTCCTAAAATTGTGCGAGAAACTACCGAGAAAGTGAAACTAATTTGAGAAAAGATGAAGGCTTCGCAAAGTAGGAAAAGAGTTACCATGACAAGGAGTGGAAGGATATTGAGTTTCAAGAGGGAGACCATGTATTCTTGAGAGTATCTTCGATAACTGGTGTAGGTCGTGCTTTCAAGTCAAGGAAGCTGACTCCTCAGTTTATTGGTCCGTATCAAATTTAAAAAAAAATTGGGAATGTTGCGTATAGAGTGGCCTTGCCACCTAATATGTTGAATTTTCATGATGTGTTCCATGTGTCGCAACTTCGAAAGTATATTTCAGATCTGTCGCATGTGATCCCGATAGACGATGTGCAAGTCCGGGATAATCTTACTGTTGAGACCGTGCCTGTGAGGATCGAGGATCATGAAATAAAGAAGAACAAGGGCCAAGAGATTACCCTCGTGAAAGTGTTTTGGGAGGAGCTACTGGAGAGAATGTGACATAGGAATTATTGATCAAGATTTGAGAGGCTTATCCAGAGTTATTCGCATCAGGTAATTTTCAATGACAAAAATGTTCTAAGTGGGGGAGAGTTGTAACACCCTAATTTCAAGGTAATTTTTTCGAGGACGAAAATGTTCTAAGTGGGAGAGAGTTATAACACCATGATTTCAATCAATTTAATTAATTATACGATGTGATATAGTTATACACGTTAGCAAATCTTTTGTTGTATTATGATTCATTTGTTGGGAATTAGAGGACTTAGAAATAATTAAAGTTGAGATGATAGGGGTGTATGACCAAAAGTGTATAAACATGAGGTGTAGAGAGATAACAAGTTATTAGCATTATTTGGATTAAAATATTAGATTTAAGACTACAGTATACTAATTAAATAAATATTATTAGTAGAATAATAGAATTATTATTTTATTTAATTGGGAAGGGAAAGGTTGGTATTATGATTTAGGGGTCCTTGGAATAAAATACAGTGAGAATAGAGAAGAGGAAAAACAACGTAGAAAAAAAACAGAGAAGATCTTAGAAGAGAGAAGAAGAGGAAAAGGCCAAGGTAAGAAGATTCACTGTATAGAGTCAAGAATCAGCAAAACCCAAGGTAAGGGTGGGATTCTAACACTATAACGGGTTGCATAATGATGAGGTATAGTAGTGTTTAGGTTCCATAATTGTTTGTTCTTGATTTTCTCCCTATTTTGCTTTATTGGAGTTTTTCCCATTGATAAATTCTTTGATGCATTTTGTGTGTTATTGGTGAAATTTTATGATGTATATTGAATGGAATTGATAGGCAATGTTGGTAAATAATTAGGGTAATTGGAAGATACTATTTTAATTGAAATATTTGGAATTAGGGTTTTGAAACATGGATTTTCGTAACCTGGAAAATTGCATATTTTTGAACTCTGCATCACGTATTACCGATTACTGCATGGAGGGTAATTGATTACCCTGTGCAAGTTTGGGCGAACTGGGAAAAGTAAGAGGGCGTAATCGGTTAATGCGTAGGTGAGAATCGGTTACCCAACTGGACAATAGCGTTGTATTTTTGAATCAGAGGGGTGTAACCGGTTATCCTCCTGGCAGTAACCGGTTACCACTGAAATGTATGTTTTTTAAAAACTGTTAATTGCATAACTTTCTCCTCAAATGTCCGTTTGACGGGCCGTTTGGACCAATGGGAAACTAAAATTATTTTCTTTGCTATAAAAATAAATTGGAACATAGTAGCTAATTATTTGACCAACATTGATACCTATATGTTTATATTCCTAAGTAACGTGCCATGAATTGTGTTGCGATTGAGTAAGATGATGTTGTATGAATATATAAATTGTTTTGCATGAGGTATTGCATCATAATGATGATAATGATGGCCTGTATTGGCATATAATTTATGAGTAAGAATAATTAATGTAAATTATGTTGTTGCATGTCTGTGTTGCACGCATTCATGAAAGATGGCTTGTATTGGCGAAAGATGGCCTCTATTGGCGAAAGATGGCTCTTATTAGCGTTATGATGTTGCTTCCCTAATTTGACATTATGATGAGGGTTCGTCCTTATTGGTACCACATCCATTGATTCAGTTTCATTCTTATTGCATTGCACTATGATTGATAACTTGATGTTTTGATGCTGAAAGAGTATGAGTTTTATTATGATGAGTGTTATGTGTTGTGTGCATATTTGCTTATATATTGATCTACTATGTGGTGTGATGAATGAAGTAAAGGTGTGAGGTAAAGAAGTATAATTATGCGTACTTAAATTTCTATCTACTCGTTATTATGCTTTTTTTTATTGTTATGATATCTCACCCCTTCTGTTTGAATGTTGCCTCTACGTGGGTAACGTTCAGATGATCCGAAGTAGCTCAAGGTTGAGGTTAGCTGAGAAGTGCCTCATTTTGAGTAGATTTATTCGGTGTCTGATCTGATACGTAACACTTGGGGGTTTTGCGCTTGTTTTATTATGAAGGGAGTAAACTATTGTAGAACTCCATTTGTTAGATTTTAATTGATGTTTTAAGTTGAATCTTGAATATTGATAACTATCACTCATGTTGAGAATAATTACTAGTGATGTTTTCTGCTACGAATAAATGAAATGAAGTTCAGACATGATGAATAAGTGACTATGTGTTACGTATATTTTTATATGAGCATGTATGATGTATGAAGATGCGGCATCCTATTCTTGATTTTTTATTTTATGAATTAATTTACTCTGATTTTTGGTTAAATCACTGATGGGGAAATAGGGTCTTATAGGTTAGATGTTGGTTTAAGGGTTACGCCTGACTTGAGTGTGGACATATAGGGGACCTGGTTGAGTGGATTGAGACATGTGAGAACTGCGATGAAATGAACCAAATACAAGACTGGACTAAAACTTTATAAATTAGACTAATACCCGATGTGGAAGACACTTTATTTGATTTTAGTTAAGGACAAGGAATGGACTCAGGGTCACTAACATGTTCACAGGAGGTATTAGGAGCAAATAGGAATAATTTAGAGAAATAAAATGGGAATTAATGAAATATTACATCCTTTAAGATGAATATCTTGTTAGACTTGCTCAATCATTTGTAACCCCTATGTTGTGATGAAATGCCAAAGATTACACACTCTTGACTTTTTAAACTCCAACATGTGTTTGTTGTAAAGGAGAGTGGAGAGAAAACAAGTTCATCCAAATAATTTAAGAGTGGCATACCTAGGTAGTTTGTGTTAGAAGGAATGATAAGAAGATTGAAATCTTGGAATAATGTCTTCAGATGGTAACTTGTTGGTGACATGAATTGAAGTAGTAAAACTATGTTCCCAATATTATAGAAGAACTGAAGCATGTGATGAAAATATGAGGTTGTTCTCTACATTATGCCTATGTTTCCTGTCCACTGTGCCATTTTGGTGAGAAGTGTGAGGGTAAGTAAGTCTATGTGAAATGTCTAGTTCCGTTAGATACTCAGTAAAGGTTCTAAACTCTCCCCCATAATCTGATTGCAATGCCTTGATTGTGGTTTGAAACTGATTTTGGACGAACTTCAGAAATAATTAGAAAGCATAAAGAGCTTCAAACTTATGTTTCAGGAAATACATACATGTATATTTTGAATATGCAACAATAAAAGTAATGTAGTATAAAACACCAGAAGTTGGGGGAAATAGTACAGGCCCCTAAAGATCTGTATGCACAACATCAAAAAGGCTCTATAAAAAGTTGAAGAAAGAAGGGAATGCATCCTATGGGATTTTCCTACGCAACCTGACTTGCATAAAAATGTGTTTTATTTTTTGGAAATTGAAATATTACATTGTTTGAAGGCCATCTTAATGGCTAGGAAATATGCATGACCTAGCCTATAAAGCCACAAAGGGCTAGTGATAGGTTTATTTACACCAGAAACAAGTGAACAATAAATGGAATTTTCATTTGTAAATAGAGGAAAGGAACTTTGGTAATGTATTGAAGACCTCCTTGAAGGCTCCATAACCAATTGTGGAAATAAATACAATCCAATTAAATCAAGAAAGCCTTCAAGTAGAGTGAGCTTAGAATCCTAAGATTTGATAAAGCATTTTCCAGTAATGAACTTAAAAAAAACTTTATTATCTTTTGAAAACTTTGAGACTGATAATAGATTTATTGTAATGCAAGGTACATAAGGAATGTTATTAAGAGCAAGAGTGTATGAAGGACAAGATTATGTATAGACATAAGATGAACCTAAACAGTTTATGGTTAGAGACTGGCCATTAGCTACACATACTTGACTATTATCTGATTAACATTTATTGGTATGTAAGTAAGAAGAATTAGGGGTATGTGATGTGAAACACTTGAATAAGAAAATCGTGTCGGGCTTTCAAGATCCCTAGGCAATGAATAGTCATGAGAAGCTGACATCATAGATAATGCTTAAGGATAATATGTTAAGGCTTCAAGTTTATTAGTAGATGTTGTACCCCAAAATTTTCCCTCCCATTTTTCACAAGAAATCACAACCCTAGGGTTTTCTCGGATTTTCAAAGACTTGGCTCAGGAATCGATTAGACAGATTTTCTATGGCAGTAAATCAAGAACTAGGGTTTCTCTCGCATTTCTCAGAAGAAACTGAATTCTCAGAAATTCAAATTAATTGTCACATATTTTCACACTTTTTCGAGTTTGCTGAAAGGTTACTGGTTGTTCTCAAGGCTTGTTTATCTGGGATAAGAGATAGGAGTTGAGATGGTCATTTGGAATATTCAGGTTTTGTCTGATCCAGGTTAACCAGATGATGTGTGTTTGTTAGGACATTTGCTTGTTAATGGAATGAAATGTTTGCTTGTTTATTGGAATACCCAGGGCGTATTTTGATTAGAATGTTGTTGCAAGGTTACAAGACTACAAAGTTATTGGATTAATTAAAGTTTAAGTTATCTGTATTAGAATTGTTGGATTGCAATTTCAATTATTTTGATCTGAGAATCTTAAAGGATTAAGTGAAGATGCAAAGAAAGAATTACAAGATATTGACAGTAGAAGATTTTATTGGATGTCAGATGATCTCATAAAAGCTTTCTTCATTTATTTCAAATGTTGTTACAAAAATAATTTATTATTCATATGCTTTAATTTTTACAGCTTATAGTACTTGAAAAATAAATTATTACAATTAATGAAAAAATATTTATAAGTTACAAATCTAAGCCTAAGCTTCCATTGCTCCATTGCTCCATTGCTCCCTTGCTCGCCACAAAGTCTTCTGCTTCCTCTGCTTTGTCATCACCCAAGCTGTGCTAACATGAAAGAAAAAAACAAAGAAAAGAGGATTAGTACAATTGATTAATTAGATTTTTCAAACAGAAAGAGAAAGAAAATATTCATCATTAAAGTTTGTCGTCCGGAATCAGAGTGCTATTTTTCATCACGTTTTATTTTTCTCTTCCAAATCACAAGAAGATTGCTCTTCTTGGTTCACAAAGAGAAAAATAAAAATGCAAATTGAAGAATGCAAAAGCAAAATTATTCAAAGGAAAAGCACAAGGCGCCAAAACTGCATTACAAAACAAGGCAAACTGAATGCAAATATCACAACAAACTAAGGCAAACATTGCAGCAAACTGCATTACATAACAGGCGCCAAACTATACTAAACTGAACAAAGCAAACTGGATGCAAACTGTACAAATGCAACAAGTACAATGCAGCAGAATAGCAGGCAAAGGAGGTAAACCAAATGACAAGCAAAAGGCTTGTCATAGCCTATGATCATTTTCCAGATTTTAGGCAAAACTTTTCAGAAAATAAGAAAAAGCAAAAAAGTGCTTTGTTATTGAGAGAGAAAGAGAGAAAAGATATCACCTTTTGGAGATTGTACAGTTTGGCAGAAAGGCTGTCACAAGTTGCAAAACAAAAGGAAAAGGATATAAGAGTATCAAAATCTGCAAAACTCTCCCAAAGCCAAAAACCTATCAAGCAGAACCAACCTACAAGCTGCAAAACAAATTCAAAACCTACAGTTCCCAAACAAAAACCAGCTAGCCAAACTGTAAACAAAACTGCATAGCCAAAACTGTAAACAAAAACTCCAAAACCCTGTGACCCAAAAGACATTCACAACTGTATCAAACAAACCACAACCTGCATAACAGCTTCAGTTCAAGCATGTAACAGCCCAAACCAAAAACCTGCAAAAGCTTGCCAAACTGTAAAACTTAAGTTTCAAAATCCTACCAAACTGCACAGCCAGAAAAAACCATATAGCAGTTCAAACCTGCTATCAAAAAACAGCACAACTTGTTATCAAACAATTCACAAAACCTGTAACATCTAGAAACCACAAACTTCAAGCCAAACTGTAAACCAGAAAAACCTGTTAACAGTTCCTAAACCAAACAAACAGGCCAACAGCCAAATAATCACAATCAACTGAAAAAGGCCAATAAGCTGTAACAACAAAGCTTGCATCCTTCACCATCAACCATTATCCAAGCTTACAAAACAAAGTTTCAAAAATCAGTTTCAGAGGCGAAATCATCATCAACTAACATCAACAACAAAAGCATACATCTCATCTTCAAAAGTCCCAACAGAAGCCTCATCAAAACCAAGAATCAATAGCCATACAAAACTCAGTTCAACAATAATCATCATCAAGGTTTAATCACCAATCATTGTACAATCAAAATTTCAAGAAAATCATACCAACAATCAAGTTTCAGAAGCGATCTTCATCATCAACTACCAACAATCACAAGTTTCAAAAACATTACCAAAAAGCGCGTTCATCATCATCTCTCCTCGCACCTCTAGCCACCAGGGAGCTCCATCTCTCCATCTCCTCTTTCTTCTCCATTTTTTCAGAAAATCTCACAGGTATATCCCTTTATTGCATCTTAGATACATAGTACAATAGATTAAAAAATGAAACTGTAAAATCAAGTAAGCAAATCAAACGAAAGCTGTTAAAATCAAAAAGGATGAACAATACCGTTTTAAAACAGAGCCGCTGATCATTGAGAGGATGTGAGAGGTGAGGGTGCTTCGGCGGCTTAGGAGGGAGGAGAATCAGGGTGTTTGAGGCTGAGAAAGATGAAGAGGGAGAACGAAGAAACGGCGCCGCTGTAAAGGGGTTCACAAACCCTAATTGTCCACAACCCCTAACAAAAATGTTACAAGCTTAAGCTTTGGGCCTGTCCGCCCCAACCCTAAGCCCATACCTAATTGCTAGCAAAACCCCCCTTTCATTCTGACCCCTTTTTTTATCTTGGGCCTAATCTCTATAAACCTTTAAGCCCATCCTTCTTTTTAATTTCTTTTCTTTTGTTTGAACAAATACTATTATTTTTTTAATTAATTCATTTTAATTAATTTGTTTTCTTTTCTTTTTGTTAATAATAACACTAATAATATTTAAAAATTTGATTGTTTTTAATTAGTTTTAATCATTTTTCTTTTTATTATTTTTTCATACATTTAATATGAAAATACCAAAAAAATAATAGAGATTTAGTTTAAATTAAATTTTCTTTCTTTAAAACTTTTTCCTTTTAAAATTAATAAAATACAAAGAATGTTAATAATATAATATTTAATCTTTCTTTTTTTAGAATAGATTTCTATTTATTTTCAAGTAAATACATGCATTTTGAACTTTATTGATTTCTTCATTTGTTATAGCTTTATATTGAATTGCGACAATTCGATTTGGTTGTAATATTTGGACATTGTTATTCTTGTGAGACTCATCCCCATTTATAATAATTGTACCCCCATTCCCGGATACTTTTGTAATAACTTAGACTTTTAATTCCCGCAATTTATGCTTTCAAATATGCCATGATTAGAGATTAGGGTTTGTATGCGAATGTCCAAAATCAAAAATCAATCGCTAGATGACTTAATCCAAGAATAAACAACTTGAAATCAATACACAATGCACACTTTCACCCCTAGGGTTTCATCCACTTGCTGCCTTTAAATTGGCCATGTTATGCATGTTAAGTATCTTGGCCAAAAAAAAAGAAGATCATAGTCCCTCGATGACGCTATCTTGGTTGCCTATACAAAATGATCTAGTCCCTCGGAAAATTTGCTAAAAGGTACTTAACACAATTGCTATCATGGTCTATACGATGACCCGCGCCTCTCCCGTTTAACATCCAAATACAAGGGTTGTTTACCAAATGCAATGGTAAAACAACACTGTCAAAAAGGGTTAAAAACGTATAGGAAAGATCTTTGAGTAAAATAGGGTAGACAACTCTTAGTTAGTTGATCAAAACTTACAAAACATCCTTGCTGTTTTCAAACACACCTCACAACACAATTTCAAAACATTTCCCAAAAACAAACTTTCAAACATTGAAATATCTTTTCAAAAGACAAACACCTTTGTATATATTCAAACAAGAATCATTACAAAGGTTTCCTAGACAAGGCCTCTTTTTCAAAAGCATTTTCAAAAACCACACACAAAGCACCATTTCAAATAATTGAAAAGCAAAAGCAAGTGATCTAAACAAGTAACTAACAGCCCATGGATAACCATGGATGAAAAGGTTGCTTGCACCTTCCCTTTTCATAATCTACCCCCCGAAACCAAGAAAACATCTCAAAGGTCTTTCCTGTGCTTTTTGACCTTTCCTTTGGATAAAATAAAAAGTCAGTGGCGACTCTTGCTAAACCGAAACATTTGCAAACACAAACGCAAAACCTCAAGTCAGTTCTCCCACTGTATCACAGAATTGGCGACTCTGCTGGGGAGAATTTGAAAGTGGGGTTACCTTAGGGTTTAGATCACCTTTACATGCTTATCTTATTTGACTTGTATGCTTTACTTTTTGGTTCCTTGTTTAAGTTTGTTTTAAATCCTACACCCGGATTTGGGAGTACCTTTTAGGTAAGTAGCAATAAACTGTGAGGGAACTGTGTGGGGTATACCGACATGGTTGAAGCAGTAGCTACGTTGATGTGGCATTTTGGTTGGTACCGGTAACCCTTGAGTTGAATCAAGGAGAGCACGGGGCCTCCGCATGGTGTCGTGAAGCATCAACTGACTTTAGAACCTTACTTGACCAACTTGGCCTTTTAGGGGTAGTGAGATGACCGGCTTTGGTGCAGTCCGAAGTTGGTAGATACTCGATACTACACTCATTGAGGATTGTTTTCTTGGAATATTTCGGTCGCCAGTAAATTGGCTAAACTGAAACAATGAACACAGAAAATAATTTGGTGATATTGAGCTCCTTAGAACCCAGTTACTATTTCTAGGACAGGTTGAGCCGACTAACTTCAAGAGGGTACTTACCTACAAACTCCATGCAAGCCTAAACTTAAGGACTTGTCTGCTTTGTGTGAATGTGATTGTCTGTATATACACTTGCTTACTTTTGCATACTTGTACATAACATCATACCATAGCATTTTCAATAACCATTTCAAGGTTCTCAAGGGTCTTTGATGTAGGGTCACGTTGAACCATACGTCTACCAAAGGGCAAGAGGATTCATTTTTATCTAAACAAACACCGTTAAAGATCAAGTACAACAACTTGAATCGAGGGTTATGACCCACTTGACATGGTGAGCTTGATTCTCGTGGAAAGACATCCACCGATACAAAGTTCTCCAATCAAAGATGTGGATCAAAGTTCAACCTCTAACATTTTCTTATGTTTACCCCGCGAGATCCTTGAAAACATGAATCCACATATCATGCATCGTATCATGACAGGTTTTCCCTTCTCAGGTCTCCTTATTTTCCTACTGTTTATTTCAGTAGATATGGCTCTAGAGAGGACTGTCAAAGATATCCAGGCTCAAAACGCTCAACTTCAAGAAATGTTCTTGAACCTGTCCAAGGGGCGGGAGGAAGTGAAAGCCCTCCTCACAAGGGGCATGGTCGCAGGGAATCCAGGCGGCATCAGGAATGATCAGTTAGAAGGGCTACAGATTGAGTTGGCAACAATGAAAATTCAAATGATGGGACAACTGGTGAGCCAGATGGCTCTTATTCAAAACCTGGCTCAAGGGCAAGAGGAGCTAAAGGTCCTCATCAACAAACTGCATCAAGATGGATGTAACCAAGTGGGGCAAACAGCTATGGTTGAGGATCAAGTCATCATTCAGCCTCCCTTGAGACAAGAAGCCAAGGGAAAGTCTCCCCAATTTGCTTCAGGGTCACAAGCCCAACAACCACCTCACCGGCATCAACAGGGTAATCGGCGTAAGCAAAATACATCTGGAAGGCGCTTCACTGAGATTAAGATGCCATTATCTCAAGTACTGCAACGCTTATTGGAGGTCAAGCTGACTATTTTAAGGGATCCTCTTCAGAATCTCAAATACTCTGCTCCTAGCTATCATCCTAATGCATTATGTGCATACCACTCCAATAGTCCTGGGCATGATACAAATGACTATTGGGCATTTAAAAACAAGACTCAAGACTTGATTGACATAGGAGTGCTGGAATTCACACAAGACGGTCAGATGAAAATCTTCCGCTGAGGGTTCTCCACCTGAAATGACAAGTTCGAACTAGGAGGCTTTTGTTTCATTTGAATTTTGAAGTTGTAATTTCTTTTGTTATTCAAACAATTATCTGTTGATGTCAAACTCTGTTTCATTAATGCATTGCATATTTTTGTCTTGAATTCATCCATTCGTTTTCACTATACTTGAACTATGCTTTCTACTTTATAACATTTAAATCTTGCTAAAAGTTACAAGCCTTTAGAGGGAGGATGACGAAAACAATGCCATAATATCATACAATATGCTTTTGGACAGACCTTGCTGACGATGTACAGGCGTTTCTTTCAAATCCTAAACACTGGAGTTATAAGGAAGATAATCCCTAGTCAACCCCTTCGAGCCAAAGAAGTAAAATTTTTATGTTTTAACACAAATTGAAACCTTTAATCAATCCTGGGGCAGGGTAGTCTCTCAGTTAAGTCAAAATGTGCGTTTAGCCGCAAACTCTCAGTTCGTAATACAACGAATGACATCAAAATTTCCTTTGGAACCAAAAGACAGTGATGGTTCCTTATCTCATAGGCAGTCATTATCTCTCAAAAAGAAAATCCCACTGAGCCAAAACCTACAAAGGAGGCTAAGAAAGCTGGGGCATCTCGCTGACTGTAAATCTCAAAAATAGGAACAGTCCGGCAAAAATCAGGGATAACGAAAAAAAAAGAAATGAAAAAAGAAGAAAGAGGACATTACAAATCCTCAACAACATGAAATATGTTGCAAAAATGACTGCCTTCCAAAAAAATTCAACTTGTGTGAACCATCACCAAAACGTCGTTCCAAGGCTCATTTGGAGTTCAACACACAATTAACTGAGTTTAGGATTGAAGAACATCACGAAGAGCGGGTGGGTACAAATATACTTTGAGCCTTTATCCTTTGTTTCTTAAACTGTGAACCAAGCCACGTTACAACCCTTCAAAAGTCCTAATTGAAGCATGAGTTAGTTCGAAAGCATACTGTTACAAAAGGTATCCTGACTCCTGTAAGGCTTTGCTCTAAATCTTGAGTTGAATTTGTCTTATAAAATTTTTCTGCTAAAAATGCATTTTTCAAAATTTCAAGACAAGCATAAACTCTGCATTATTTGAATATCGTTGTTTGCATATGACTATTTGTTTGACAGCGAAGAAATTCACACAGTGAAAGTTCCGATGAACGAAAGCTCTCTCAGTGAATAAAATCACTTCAAGTGGGATGACACTTCCGTTGTAAAAATCTCGTATCAACAAAAGGGGACTTGGCATGGCATTTTCCAATAAACCTGGGGCAGTCCAGTCAAGATTTCAACAAATCTCTCAAAGTCCAGTAAACCTGGGGTAGTCCAGTCAAGATTTCAAGAAATCTCTCAAGTGCAGAGTAGCCAGGGGCAAGTCTCCGTCAACATCACTTGGGGCATTGAACGTCAATCTCAACAAAGGGTTACATACAGTCAAACATTTCCTGGTGAAGCCATAAACACTCGCTACTTGGGGCAGTGACAAATATCTCCCAAAGTCCTTCTCATAAGAGGACTCCTAGCCAAAGCTTCGATCTTTGATAACCTCTTCCCAGCTAAGTCGACCGCAAGAATTCCTGAGATTTTTTTCCCATTGAAGTCGCCAGATTTATCACTATCGGAAACGAAGAATTCAACTCTTTTCTCTATCACCAGTTCGGGATTTATTTTCCCCAGCGAGAGGTTTTCTTGAAAAACATTACACATCTGTACATCAGGATATCATACAACGCAATCTCATTTATTTTGAGAACGTCATTGTTTGATATATGTCATGCCACTAACCTTTACCTTTCAGGAAGGATGCAATCAATTTCTCACCAAAATTCGTATCGTGAAGCTTGGACGTTGACCAGATAACAATACAAGACTGTGAAACCTGGATGTTGACCAGATAATAGTAAGGTATACTGTGAAGCTTGGACGTTGACCAAATAACAGTTTACTCGGCCAATTACTTTGAAGCCCGGGTTCAACCGGATATTAGTAGGCCTCAAAATCAAAATGGAAACTCGGATGTTGACCGAATAACCATTTAATTTTCTTATAAAGACTGGACGTTGACCAGATAGGAAGTAAGGTATTGTGAAACCTGGACGTTGACCAGATAGCAATACAACACTATGAAACCTGTATGTTGACCAGATAATAGTAGGGTATACTGCGAAACTTGGACGTTGACCAAATAACAGTTTACTCGGCCAATTACTTTGAAGCCCGGATTCAACCGGATATTAGTAGGCCTCAAAATCAAAAGGGAAACCCGGATGTTAAACGGATAACCATTTGATATTCTTCTGAAGACTGGATGTTGACCAGATAGGAAGTAAAGTATCATGAAGCCTGGAGATCAACCAGATAACAGTTAACCGTTAACAGAATGAAGATTCTCATCCTTAAAACCTCAGAAGATTGGCATACTCCCAAGCTCTTGATACCGTTAACAGAATGAAGATTCTCATCCTTAAAACCTCAAAAGATTGGCATACTCCCAAGCTCCTGATACCGTTAACAGAATGAAGATTATCATCCTTAAAACCCCAGAAGATTGGCATACTCCCAAGCTCCTGATACCGTTAATAGAATGAAGATTCTCATCCTTAAAACCTCATAAGATTTGCATACTCCCAAGCTCCTGATACCGTTAACAGAATGAAGATTCTCATCCTTAAAACCTTAGAAGATTGGCATACTCCCAAGATCCTGATACCGTTAACAGAATGAAGTTTCTCATTCTTGCTTCCCCAGAAGATTGGCATACTCCCAACCTCCTGACCCAAACGCCTGAATGAAGATTCTCATTCTTGCTTCTCCAGTAGATTGGCATACACCCAACCTCCTGACCCAAACGCCTGAATGAAGATTCTCATTCTTGCTTCCCTAGTAGAGTGGCATAACCCGAGTTCCTGATAATCCCGACAGAATGAAGATTCTCATTCTCAAAGTGGCATATAACCCGAGTTCCTGATATTCCCGACAGAATGAAGATTCTCATTCTCAAAGTGGCATATAACCCGAGTTCCTGATATTCCCGACAGAATGAAGATTCTCATTCTCAAAGTGGCATACAACCTAAACTCCTGAACTTCTTCCGAACAGGAATAAGCTGTTCCCCAGAGTCCTGAGCTTACTCTCCAGCAGGATAGCTACTCCCCAACAGTATAGCTATTCCCCACAGAGTTTTTACTCCCCAACAAAATCAAGATTCTCATCTTTGATTCTCCAGCGAAGTTGCCAGAGCTTTCTTTACTCTCATCATAAATTTGTCATAGTTTTTAATCCCCAACAAAATCAAGATTATCATCTTTGATTCTCCAGCGAAGTTGCCAGAGCTTTCTTTACTTTCAGCACAAATTTGTCAGAGTTTTTAATCCCATGTAGATCGAAGATTCTCGTTCTTAACTCCTCAGAACAAATTCCCCTAGCAGAATGAAGATTCTCATTCTCAATTCTCCAGATTTTTCAAATATTCCCCCGCGGAGTTCTCCTCAAACAACAAAGCAGGAATCCCCGACAGAAATATTCTAAGCAAAGCTTGAATACACACATACTCTTCAACGGTGGTCCAGGATTTATCTTCCCCGACAGCAGTTAAAGATTTTATTATCTCCAACAGCGGTCCAGGATTCATTTTCCCCGATGGCAGTCAAATATTTTATTATCTCCAGCTATCCAGGATTTATCTTCCTCAGCAAGACAGCTTATCAGCTTACATGCGCATACATTACATTCATATATCATGAACATTGATAAAACACATATATTGCATCATACATTTCATGCAACATAACTTTGTGTTTCAGCTAATATTTTACCCTTTTCATGATAAGATTAACAAGCTACCAATATACAATCTGAAAACAGTTTACGGGTGCTTCCAAAGATGGATGTTAATCTATTGCTTGTTCAGATTTAGGATCATGAAAATAGTTTACGAATGCTCCAAACACGGATGCTAATCTATTTCTTATTCAGACCCCCAGTTCAGAGACGTTCCAAACATGGATACCTTTCTGATACTCATTCTTTCACCCACATACAATTCAATAAACATTCTTGGATGGCATCTTTAAGCCCATCTCCGACAAGATTCTGTCGTATCTCCAAATGTCATCTTTAAGCCCATTCCCTCAACTATGCTTTGACGAGTGCAAATTTATGGGCACTCTAGTGTCCAATCATCTTTTACCTTCGAGTCGCGAACGGAAAACTCGCTGATCTAACTCTTCAGGTTCAAGAAGATTGAACAGGGGAAGCTGTTGTACCCCAAAATTTTCCCTCCCATTTTTCACAAGAAATCACAACCCTAGGGTTTTCTCGAATTTTCAAAGACTTGGCTCAGGAATCGATCAGACAGATTTTCTATGGCAATAAATCAAGAATTAGGGTTTCTCTCGCATTTCTCAGAAGAAACTGAATTCTCAGAAATTCAAATTAACTGTCACATGTTTTCACACTTTTTCGAGTTTGCTGAAAGGTTACTGGTTGTTCTCAAGGCTTGTTTATCTGGGATAAGAGATAGGAGCTGAGATGGTCATTTGGAATATTCAGGTTTTGTCTGATCCAGGTTAACCAGATGATGTGTGTTTGTTAGGACATTTTCTTGTTAATGGAATGAAATGTTTGCTTGTTTATTGGAATACCCAGGGCGTATTTTGATTGGAATATTGTTGCAAGGTTACAAGACTACAAAGTTATTGGATTACTTAAAGTTTAAGTTATCTGTATTAGAATTGTTGGAATGCAATTTCAATTATTTTGATCTGAGAATCTTAAAGGATTAAGTGAAGATGAAAAGAAAGAATTACAAGATATTGAGAGTAGAAGATTTTATTGGATATCAGATGATCTCATAAAAGCTTTCTTCATTTATTTCAAATGTTGTTACAAAAATAATTTATTATTCATATGCTTTAAGTTTTACAGCTTATAGTACTTGAAAAATAAATTATTACAATTAATGAAAAAATCTTTCTAAGTTACAAATCTAAGCCTGAGCTTCCATTGCTCCATTGCTCTCGTGCTCTCCACAAAGTCTTCTACTTCCTCTGCTTTGTCATCACCCAAGTTGTGCTCACATGAAAGAAAAAACAAAGAAAAGAGGATTAGTACAGTTGATTAATTAGATTTTTCAAACAGAAAGAGAAAGAAAATGTTCATCATTAAAGTTTGTCGTCCGGAACCAGAGTGCTATTTTTCATCACGTTTTATTTTTCTCTTCGCAAATCACAAGAAGATTGCTCTTCTTAGTTCACAAAGATAAAAATAAAAATGCAAATTGAAGAATGCAAAAGCAAAATTATTCAAAGGCAAAGCACAAGGCGCCAAAACTGCATTACAAAACAAGGCAAACTGAATGCAAATATTACAGCAAACTAAGGCAAACATTGCAGCAAACTGCATTACATAACAGACGCCAAACTATACTAAACTGAACAAAGAAAACTGGATGCAAACTGTACAAATGCAGCAAGTACAATGCAGCAGAATAGCAGGCAAAGCAGGAGGTAAACCAAATGACAAGCAAAAGGCTTGTTATAGCCTATCATCATTTTCCAGATTTTAGGCAAAACTTTTCAGAAAATAAGAAAAAGCAAAAAAATGTTTTGTCATTGAGAGAGAAAGAGAGAAAAGATATCACCTTTTGGAGATTTTACAGTTTGGCAGAAAGGTTGTCACAAGTTGCAAAACAAAAGGAAAAGGATATAAGAGTATCAAAACCTGCACAACTCTCCCAAAGCCAAAAACCTATCAAGCAGAACCAACCTGTAAGCTGCAAAACAAATTCAAAACCTACAGTTCCCAAACAAAAACCAGCTAGCCAAACTGTAAACAAAACTGCATAGCCAAAACTGTAAACAAAAACTCCCAAACCCTGTGAACCAAAAGACATTCACAACTGTATCAAACAAACCACAACCTGCATAACAACTTCAGTTCAAGCCTGTAACAGCCCAAACCAAAAACCTGCAAAAGATTGCCAAACTGTAAAACTCATGTTTCAAAAGCCTACAAACTGCACAGCCAGAAAAAAACATATAGCAGTTCAAACCTGCTATCAAAAAATAGCAGAACCTGTTATCAAACAAGTCACAAAACCTGTAACAGCTAGAAACCACAAACTTCAAGCCAAACTGTAAACCAGAAAAACCTGTTAGCAGTTCCTAAACCAAACAAACAGGCCAACAGCCAAATAATCACAATCAACTGAAAAAGGCCAACAAGCTGTAACAACAAAGCTTGCATCCTTCACCATCAACCATTATCCAAGCTTACAAAACAAAGTTTCAAAAATCAGTTTCAGAGGCGAAATCATCATCAACTAACATCAACAACAAAAGCATACATCTCATCTTCAAAAGTCCCAACAGAAGCCTCATCAAAACCAACAATCAATAGCCATACAAAACTCAGTTCAACAATAATCATCATCAAGGTTTAATCATCAATCATTATACAATCAAAAATTCAAGAAAATCATACCAACAATCAAGTTTCAGAAGCGATCTTCATCATCAACTACCAACAATCACAAGTTTCAGAAACATTACCAAAAAGTGTGTGCGTCATCATCTCTCCTTGCACCTCTAGCCACCAGGGAGCACCATCTCTCCATCTCCTCTTTCCTCTCCATTTTTATAGAAAATCTCACAGGTATATCCCTTTACTACATCTTAGATACATAGAACAATAGATTAAAAAATGAAACTTTAAAATCAAGCAAGCAAATCAAACGAAAGCTGTTAAAATAAAAAAGGACGAAAAATACCGTTTTAAAACAGAGCCGCTGATCATTGAGAGGATGTGAGAGGTGAGGGTGCTCCGGCGGCTTAGGAGGGAGGAGAATCAGGGTGTTTGAGGCTGAGAAAGATGAAGAGGGAGAACGAAGAATGCTAATTAAATATAGGCCAACAATCAACTACATCATGACCATATTTACCACATAGTTAACATACATGTCTATTTTCAGGTGAGGAGCATCCTCTACCATGTTGCATCTGTCCTCGACCTCGACTATTGGGAGAATTTCACGCGCACCACTTGTTTGATGAATTGCAAGTGCGGTATTTCCTGAGACATACGAGACAACCATTTCCCGACGAAACTTGTCAAATTGAGCCTCCGGAATATAGAGGGGAGCTTTCACATCATAGAGATTGAGGCTCAATATTTCCATACATTTTCATGTCAAATGGATTATATTCCTCATGGAGTCCATCAAGAATAGAATAAATTTGATCTTATTCTGAAACAACATCTCCAACTGCAAGTAACAAATTTTTTATAGCTTTAACACGTAGAACATAT
The DNA here is from genome assembly GCA_948472305.1 of Vicia faba. NCBI lineage: Eukaryota > Viridiplantae > Streptophyta > Magnoliopsida > Fabales > Fabaceae > Vicia > Vicia faba. Next base: position 931,959,482 of record OX451736.1, on the reverse strand, counting down.
TTAGTGATAGAGTTATTTCTTTTCTTGATAGATTTCAGTTCAACACAAAGTCGGTGAACTTAAGATTTCATGTGCACATTGAAATACTTCTGAATCTAATCCCAAACTTCAAATGCATGATTACATGAGACAACTCGAGGTAGAACAAATTTTGAAATGGTAGAGAGAAACCATATGAAGATATCTTAATCTTGCATATCCCTTCTTCATACTCACTCGAAATTTTACCTCCAGCTTGATCTTGCACAATCTTGAACTTCTAAAGGATCTAAAGGTGCACTACTATATTATGCACACTTTGAGCGAGAATGTCACCCTCCACTTGTTGATTTCATAACAGATAGTTGTTCTTTTGCAACTAGATCGAGAGTTTTGGTCCAAAATGATGTGATTATGAAGAAGACGTATCATAAGCATTGATCGAGAGTTATGGATCATGCTATCAATTGGTGCAACTTGAGCAACTTGAGATGATTTATCCATGGTGTCATACCCCAAATTTTCCCTCCTCGGTGTTACAGTCAAAATTATTCTCAAAATTAGGTTTTAAAATTATTTTGGTTCGTTTACACTAACATTCTTTGATTTTTTATAAATATTAATTTTTAAATTAGTTTGCTTATTTAAAAATATACACAATAATGTATTTGTATTTTTTAAAATAACAAATGCTTGCTCGTCTTCATATACTTTTGTTTGGGTTTTTATTTCAAATAAGCAACATAACACAATTGGTAAGGAAGTAGAGCTTGCAAGCATGGGGTCATGTGTTCAAATCTCACTTGGTGCACTTTGAATTTTTTTTTTTTTATTGTTACAAACTTTAATTTCATTTTTATTTATATTTAATTAAAAAAGGTAAAATACTCATTTTGGTCCCTTAAATATACCCTTGGGTTCACATTGGTCCCTTAACTTTTTTTCCGTGTCATTTTGGTCCCTTAGCTTATAAAAAGTTTCATTTTAGTCCTTTTTTCTAATTAGTGACAGATTTAGCGACGAATTTCAAAGTTTTTCCGTCGCTAATTAGACAAAAAAGACTAAAATGAAACGTTTTAAAAGTTAAGGGATCAAAATGATACGAAAAAAAGTTAAGGGACCAATGTGAACCCAATGATATAGTTAAGGGACCAAAATGAGTATTTTGCCATTAAAAAATCACAAAAATATTGCATTATTAATTTAATTTTCGTTTTTTATTTATCAATTTTTTAAGATTTTTTTTCCATTTAAACAATAGTTTTATGCATTTTATAGTAAAATATCTAAATAAATAAAGTTTTAATTTTGATTTGTTATTTTTAGAATTAACTTTGTGAGCAAGGAAATTAACTTAGGAAATATCCAATCTAATTAAATAAAAATATTTGTAATTTAGAATTAATTTTGGGGATTTAATTATTTTATTCAATTATTGGATCAATTTAATTTATTTCCTATTTTAATTAACCTAATTTTCTAGTATAAATAGAGCTAATTTCTACACATTAAAAGGGGAGGCCATTTTTCATACAATTCCATTACATCCAATTGTTATCTCTCTCCACATTTTGATTTCAAAGTAAAGAAATAAAACCAACTTACTTCACAAATTCATATCACTACACAAAATAAAGTCCATACACCACTATTTTTAACACAACACCAACAATCTGCAGGATTTTCAATAGAAAATCGAAGAGGAGGAGAAAATATTGTGACAAAGAGAACGGAAGAACAGAAGAAGAAAAAGAAGAAGCTGAGATCTGAGTTTCGAATTCCGAATTCCGAAACCCTAGATCTATGTCTGTTGTCTCCTTCAAGCCCTTCAATCTTCATCCGCCGCGCCTCTATCAATATAATCGTCTCTATCTCCCATACTTGCAAATAGAAATAAGAAAAGTGAGGTCAGTGAAGAGATCAAGCATCGGAACAAACGAAAAAATATATCGAAGTTAATCTCAAAACTTAGCTTAGGGTTTCTAAATGTTGATCTTTCCTTTGATTTGGGTTTAAGGTGGGGACCGTCGCTGCTTCAGGTCACCACCTCCCAGATTCACTTCCTAATTAAAGGACACACCCCCTATTATTTGGGCTCAAATTTTCATTTGGGCCTAAATATCATTTCAATACACTCCCAATTCTAATATTTATACCCCCGCGCTTGAATTTATTAATTTTATTTATTAATTTTTCTTAACGTTATTTTTTTCTTATTTTGTTTAATTTATTTAATTACCATACTTTTTAACATTTTCATTAAATATATTTTTGCATTTAAAATCATTAATAAATAATTATTGCATTCATATTTAAAATATCTAACATATTTTTAAGTAATTATTCATTAATCTTTCTAAAAAACACTAACCTTTCTTTAATTACATTAAATATTTTTCTCGTGCATTAAGATATATTTTCTCACATTGCGTAATATATTCAAAAACATCTAACCAATCAAAAACTAACTTTTTCTTACTAACATAATTCAAACATATATATTTTCAAAAAGGATTATGAAATTTCTTGTATTTAATGCAACTTCGTCTAACAACTCCGCGATTTACAAACACATACTTGGTTCTAGGAGAATACGAGATATTTCCGTAATCCATAAAAAACCAACCAACAACTGCGAACTATGAATTAGGACTCTGATTCCTCATAAGAGGATACGTAGGCATACGACTTAAAATCGTGGTGAGTTCCCCTAATTAAAATTAAAACCCTATTTCCTAAACCGTAAATCTAAACCCTAGTATCCTTGTGAACAAGGTAGAAGAGGGGTGCCTAACACATTCCCTTCGTCTAAAACGAGTCAACAACTTAGAATCTCTTATCAAATTAGGGTTATTTGTTATATTTCTTTCTTTAGGATAAAAATTAATGGTTGTGACTCTTATTTTAAAGCCGGTTATTACAAGTGGCAACTCTGTTGGGGACTCAACCCTAGGGTTTAAAAACATTTTCTTTTGGTTTAGGGTTTCTTAGTGTTTTTTTACTCTTCTATTTTCGCTTTATTTTTTATTTATTTATTTATTATTGTTTATTATTATATTTTTATCTTTTATCATATATTGGTGGGATTTATTTTCAAAAAAAAATTATTTAAAAAAAAAACTTAGAAAGAAGGTTCGTCTATTGGCCAAGGGGATACATCATCCCTATGCATTTTTGTGACGACTTCTCCTAGAGTCGGTGGAATTCCAAAAAAGAAATATGTCTCAAGAGATATCCTCTTGGGGATATGACTTTGGAACGAAATCTATGACTTTTTGTATAAACCCTAAACTAAAAACTCATGGGGATACCTTTCACGACCTTAGACACGAAAGTTTTGGTCTTTAAAGAGGCTCCACTTAAGGGAGGCCCTTGTGCCTTTCCCTCTAGTGTTATCCATGATACCCTTAAGGAAATCACCTTATGGGGAGGGTAGAATATCCGTAGGAAAAAACTAGGAGCCTACCATATAAGGATACCTTTCATGAAATCCCGTCACTAAGCCACACAATCATGCATTTATGCATTTTATATTTCACATATTCATTATTCTCCATTCTTTTTTGTTTGTCTTATTCATAGGATTAAAAAAAAAGTCAAAGGTTTTGGTGAGTGTCTTAAAAATGAATGCCAAAGGGAAACAACTTGTCTGTGTTAGTGTTGTCAAGCCAAATATGAGAAATATAATAATGATCAAGGAGAAACTGCCTGAAAGAGCCATGAAGATGTCAGTGCTTCCAATAGTTTCTTTTTTGGATTGAATATTTTTCAATATCTTAATTGTATTTCCTTTTGAGGATGATTATTATTAATGAAAGTACTTTTGTTTCCATATTCGAACTGCATATTCATTTCAAGATACTCACCAATAAAAAGCAAAATCTAGAAAAAATATATAAAGGAATCCAATGTGAATAAGACAAAGGTCAAAAACTCTCAGCATATTCATACGCATCCATGAATTCACAAACATTTCATTTCATAACTTCATACAAAAAACTTATCATTTTTCAAAAACATTCTCCAATTAAAACATTGGTAAGAAAGCACCACCTCTCCGACCACCATATCAAACAAGAGCCCATCAAAATAGAGTGATGGAACAGATTAAGGAGAATCAAGCCATATTCAAGGAAGATTTAAAGCAGGTGAAAGGCAACATTGACTCGATGAAGGGAGATATGAGCCATGTTCTTCTAGCCTCAAAGAACATTATCAAAAGGCATGAACAAATTCATAAGGCAGCCTTTGAAGAAGTAGCCCAAACTATTGGTGCATCAAACGGTCACCAACCCATAAAAAAACCAGAATCAGGACCTCTAAAGTCAACTATAGCTCAATAAGAGGTCAGACAAACAGATACCGAAGGGTTTGTCGCGCCTCCACCAAAGGTAGGGCATCTCATACCTTGTAGATTCCGATCAACAACGCGGATAACTACATAGACTTGCAGTATGGAGACCATGACTTAGAAGATGTCAACCAAGCACCCAAAAGGACAACTCATACTCATGTTACTGAAAATCCCTTGGCGCTCAATCAGTATAAAGCTATCAAAGAAAGATTTAAGGTTGTGGAGGGTTAAGATGATTTCAATGTCGATGCTCTCAAAATGGGTCTAGTTCCTGATATGGTGATCCCTCCAAAATTCAAAGTACCTGACTTTGGAAAATATAAAGGGCTCACATGTTCGGGGAACCATCTACGCATGTATTTCAGAAAAATGCATGTCTATGCTCAAGATCAGAAGCTGATGATCTACTGTTTCCAAGGCAGTTTGAGTGGAGCATCTCTAGATTGGTACATGTAATTGGAGCGGGTTCAAATCCAAACATGGGTTGATCTTACCAATGCTTTCTTTAGACAGTACAATTACAACTTAGACATGGAGCCTAACCGTATGCAACTCTAAAACTTGTCTCAGATGAAGGAGGAGTCTTTTAAGGAGTATGCTCAAAGATGAAGGGAAATGGCAGCCCGTATGTAGTCACACTCTTGGAGAAAGAACTAGTCGACATGTTCATGGGCACTTTACAAGGGTTGTACTATGATAAGATGGTGGGAAGTGTCTCTTCGTAATTTTTGGATTTGGTGATTATTGGTGAAAGAATTGAAGTTGGTATAACGAGAGGAATATACAAGGGGTATCATCTAGTACCCCTTATAATTAAAAGATACATGTTCCTAACTTCTCAAAAAAGAAGGAAGGAGAAATCAATGTTGTAGCATCACATCTAAGAGCACAATAACCATTGGTGATTCCACGAGAACAACAACAACAAAACAGGTTTGAAAGGACCCCAAGAAGATTTGATCCTTTCCCCATGCCGCGTAGTTAATTATTGCAACATTTAATCAAAGCATATTTGGTAGAGATAAAGCCTTTAGCTCCTCCAATTGGGGCACTCCCACCAAATTATGATGCAAATACCAAGTGCGAGTATCATGCCAATTCTCTGGGGCATACCATGGAAAAATGTTGGGCCTTCAGAAATAAGGTTTAATATTTGTTGGATTCCCAAGATATCATTTTTGATAAGAAAAACATCAAGACAAACCACATGCCTCTGCATGGTGGGCAACCTGTAAATGCAATTGAAGTGGTCACTGACTTTGGGGAAGCCAGACAGGTAAAGTCCCCGATAAACCTTTTGAAGTAATATTTGTTAGAGTGTGGGTTCCTCTTGGAACACAATGAAGCTTTTAAGAAGACGTTACAAGAATTGGTGGATCAGGGAATAGTCCAATTTAGGAGATACCCTAAAGAAGAATACATAGATGCAATCGATGAGAGTGCAGAGAAGCCATTGGTAATTCCTTGCCGAGGGCTGAACCTTAATAAGAAGACTCTTGTGATTCCATGGGGGAGAGTCAACAGAAGCACCAGTGATGATGCCACACCAGACTCTGAGGATTCTAGTAGTTCCAAAGACTACAATGGTGATTAGGGGGAAATCTCATACCCCTTATGAAAGCAACAAAGCGGTACCTTGGAGTTATGACTCTACTGTATATGTCAATGGTTTAAAACAAGAATGTGAATCATCAGAAGTCAAGTACCTACGATCACAAATATAGCGGGAACTGGGGGCATGACTCGCAGTGGCCGAATCTATGGTCCCGAACCACAAAAGCAGAATAATGTTGTGGGTAAGGATAAGGGGAAATATGTGATAGAGGCAAGCCAACAACAAGAGCCTCCAAGCAAAAACTTTACTGACCAAGAGGCAGAAGAATTCGTGAAAATAATTAAGAGAAGTTATTATAGGGTGGTGGATCAGCTACACCAAAAACCAGACAAGATTTCAATACTCTCATTGCTCCTCAACTCAGAAGCGCATCGAGACTCTGTAATGAAGGTTTTAAGTTCTGCTCATGTTGCGGAAGAGATTATAGTGAATCCGTTTAACAATGTTATAGAAAATCTAACATCTGGATCATATCTAGGATTTCATGACAGTGAGTTTCCTCCACAAGGAAAAGCTCACAATAAAGCATTGCACATTTCTATTTAGATAGGTACCACAAGCTTGTCCAAGGTACTCAGCGATACTAGTTCTGCCCTTAATGTGTTACCAAAATCCAGTCTGATGAAATTAAAACTAGATGATGTTGTTATAAGGCCAAGTTCTACGACAGTCAAAGATTTTGATGGTTATCAAAGTACAGTGTTTAGAGAAGTGGATATTCCTGTCAATATCATCCCACATAGGTTTTATATCACTTTTCAAGTAATGGATATAGAACCAGCGTATACATGTTTACTCGGACGATAATAGATTCATGCAGCGGGGGCAGTTACTTTAACTTTACATCAGAAATTGAAGTTCTTCGTTAAAGGAAGATTGGTTATAATCGACAATGAAGAGGACATCTTTGTGAGTCACATAGAGTCCTACTAATATATCAGTGCAGATGAGGACTGCATAACAACACCATTTCAAGTCTTAGAGGTTGCTTCAATGGTAACCCTATCAGTGGAGAAAATCAAAAAACCTATTGTGACTTCATGGAAAGACTTGAAAACAGTTGTGTAAGATGGTACTTCAAAAGTTTGGGGTAACCTTGATGAAATATCCGAGAAAAAGAATCGTTTTGGTTTGGGATATGAATCATCAAAGTATAATAACCGACAAAAAAATAGAGTCGCCACCATTAATTTTTATCCTAAGATACGAATATAACAGAATAATCCTAATTATTGATATAGAGATTCGAAGTTCTTGACTCACTTTAGATGAAGGGAAGGTTTTAGGCACCTTTTATCTACCTTGTTCAGAAGGATACTAGGGTTTATTTTTAGGGTTTAGGAGTATGGCTTTAATTTTTTAATTAGGGTTACTCGCCACAGTTTTTAAGTCATATGTCTACGTATCCTCTTATGAGGAATCAGAGTCACAATTCGTAGTTCGTAGTTGGTTTGTGTTTTTTATGGATTACGAGGATACTTCGGATTTTCCTTGAACCAAGTACGGGTGTATGAATAGCGGAATTTGCAGACGAAGTTTGCAATTGATTAAAGTATTTTCATAATCCTTTTTGAAAATGATATCTTAGATTTTAAATTATGTTAGTGGAAAATTGTTAGTAATTTGATTGCTTAGATATTTTTTTTAATATATTAAGAAATATAAGAAAACAATTTTTAATGCATGATAAAAAATCTTAATGCAATTTTTAAAAGTAATTAAATAATAAGTTAGTAAAAAAACTGAATTTTATAATAATAATAATAAGTATATTAAGTATTAAAAATATTAACAATAATATGAAAATATAAAATATAAAAAAAAGAATAAAATTAATTAAAAATGCAGCAGGGTGTACTTTATTTTGGCTGAGTAATTCAAGGGGTGCAGAAAGTAGGGCCCTGAATCCAGATATTGGATTCAGGCCCAAACACGGGAGGGGTGTAAGCTTAACTGAAAACAGTATGAAAATTTTATTAATATCGTAGAAACGCTTTAAAGGAGTCCATAACCAATACTACAAATTCTAATCACGTAAATAGAAATTCACTAAGTAATTTTTAAAAAAAATGTACATAAAAAACAAAGAAAATTATACATTTTGACAAGGAGTATCCAAATGTGAAGAGCTTTGACTCTTTATTTTCAAAATTACCAATCAACCAATAGATAAAGGACACGTGGTATTAAAAATAAAAAATAAATAAATATATATAACAACATGTCAAAGAAAGAGAAAGAGATCGACAACTGGAACAATTCATCCAGACTCCACCTCTCTTTTTTGAACTCTCGATTTACTTTCTCTTTTCTCAGATTTTTGACAATACTCTCTCTATTTTTCATCTTCTTTAACATATTTCCCTATCAAAACAAAAAACAAAACTCATCAAATAAAAACATTTAATAACATATATGATGGAGGTAGAGGTTGCCGACAGTAGCTGCGGTTTGGTGAAACTTTTGAGGTATTGAAAGAAAATGTGTTAAAATATGTACAAGTTGTGAATATGCAGCGTGAGAACAAAAGAGATTTTTGTATTAGTGTAGTGTGTAAGAAAATTGTGTGAAAATTGTTGATAGAAGAATTGGCCTCTTAGTGTAAGAATAGATTTGAGAAGTGGTCTCCCTTTGTTGATAAAATATCATCTCTTTATATAGCATGAAAAAATTAGGTTAAAAACTAATTAAAGAAATAAAGTTTAAAATTTGAAATTAATCAATGCTAATTACAATTTAAAAACAAATTTGATTTGATTTCTAAAATTTAACTATTTTGATCAATCTCATAAAAACTATCCTAAAATAAAATGGAACAAAATTAATACAAATATTTTTTTGTATTTTATAATTTTTTGTCTATTTTAAGTTAAAAAGTGCATAAAACAAAAAATTTATTTTTTTAAAATTAATGAATTAATAAATACGAAAATAATATTTAAATAATAAAAAAGTGATTTTTTGTGATTTTTAAATATAATTTAAAATGGAAATAAAATTAGTAACTATTAAAAGAAAAAAGTTAAAAGTGGAACATGCGAGATTTAAACATCTGACATTATGTTTGCAAGCCTTATTCCCTACCAATTGTGTTATGTTACTCATTTAAATTAAAAAACTCAATTGAAAGTATATAAAAGATGAGCATATATTTGCTATTTTAAAATGCACATAATTTGAAATAAACTATTATACATTTTTAAATGAGCGAAATAAATTATTGTTAAAATATTAGTAAAATTGAACCAAATAATATTATAAAAACTAATGTTGAAAATTTTTTTGATTGTAGAAATAAAGGGCGGGAAAATTTGGGGTATGACATCTGTTCTTATTTAATTACTCTTCGATTGAAGGATGCGAGAATATGCAGGTCTCGCACATTCAAATCGGAGGGTTTATTAAATAATGGAAGACCCCAAAATTTGATCCAAAGATTATAAAGATACATTGTACAGCATTCCCCAGGATACGAAAAATAGGCGAAGATGATGATGTATCATCCTACCAGAGTTTGAATAGAGAGTAGATAGGCAAAGATGATGACATATCATCCTACTAGAGTTTGAACAAGAAGTATGATGGCATGGCTAACTCGCCAATACCTAGAAAACTGATCGTAGATTTTTCATATATTTACCAGAACCTAGGAGGTAAATAACACAAGTTTGAAAATTGACCTACTAATTCTTTGAGACTAACATAGTAAGTTTAACATAGATTTTGTCTATCCATCACAACCTAGGGGGTGAATAAAACATAGCTTGATAATATATTGCCACATAGAGACTAACACAATGATTTATATCACAGATTTCATTATGTTTACTACAACCTAGAGAGTAAATAATACGAGGATGAGACCGTGCATTTATCACGACCTAGAGGATAAATGACACAGGGATAGGCTTACGTATTCATCACGACCTAGAGGATGAATACTATAACCCTGAAAATTCACATACCTATCACAACCTAGGGGATAAATATTTGAAAATGTTTGTGCGTTTATCACGACCTAGAGGATAAATGACACGAAGATAGACTTATTTATTCATTACGACCTAGAGAATGAGTAACATAAACCTGACAATTTACACATCTACCAATATCTAGAGGATATATGATTGAAAAATTTATGTTTTTATCACGTCCTAGAGGATAAACGACACGAGGTTAGTCGTACGTATTCATCACGATCTAGAGGATGAACAACGTAGTCCTGAGAATTCACATATTTACCACAACCTAGAGGATAGATATTTTAAAAGTGTTTTGGTAATAAAATCTTAGATAACTAGACAAAAGATAAGATTTGAGTTTACCAATTGTGTATGTTCTCAACCAAGGTATTGATTAGCATGAAGATTTCTAGGTTTGAAGATTGAAACCGAAGTTTCATTGATGATGCCGGTTTTGTTTGTTCTCAACCAAGGCTTGATAACCAAATGAAGTTAATTTTTTTTGAATTTTTGAAAAGTTTGAATTTGATAATCGAGAGTATAATGCCTAGAGGCTGGTGATGACTAGGCTTTGGATATGAGACGTAGGTAAGCTTTCTAGTGAAATTTTTTATAGTGATACCTTCGACGGTTGTGCCTGTTTTCAACTAAGGTAGCTATAGTGATAATACAAAGAATGGATATTGTTGAGCTCGAATTTGTAATTGAGTGTGTCTTAGCTGGTAAGCATGCCTTGGATTTTATGCAGTTTTCATGGGCATTTATGATTAAATGTAATGCAAGTATGCATGTTTGATATGATTATGCTTGAGGTATGCATGATGCATGTTATGTATGCTTTATATGGTCATGATAATGTTATGAAATGATGTGATGATTGATAAATGCCAATGCCCATGTTATTTGAACTGCGGATGTCAAGATAAGCTACCAGAAAAGAATTAAGTTTTATTTAATTGTCATACGAGGACTGACTATCCAACGGGAACTGGGAAGAAACATGGATTAACGGTGTGGTAGAATGATCAAGGACACTTGATTCTAATTAAAGGGCCCTTGGGAGTTCATCCTGAGGCGTTTGATTGAAAGTAGTACAAACGAACGACTGAGATGAGCCATTGACTAGGACCGACGGAGGAAGGGAGCGCATGGTGACCAGAAATCGGTCACTAGATCCCATGGCTCTCAAGGAGCCACATGGCGCGTATTTGGACGAGGACTGTGGGTATGTGATTCCACTCACACATAGTAAGGCTGCTTATGATTATGTTGATAGAAGTGCGTGAGGCTTCCCACGTCTTTTTCCAATTGAAACGCTTGAGACTGCTCACGTCTTTTTGCTGATGAAAGTCCGTTGTCGAGTGTTTGGATAATTAAATTTCTAAAGCTTAGGGACTAACAAAACAAGTTATATTGCAGACTTCACTTTATCTATCACTACCTAGAGGGTGGATAATGCGAGGTCGGCCTTATCATTGCAAAGGGATTAATCGGATAAGACTAAAGATTATAATGTATCACTGCTCAGGGACTAACATGAACGGTTATGGTTTTGCGTGTCTACTACAACCTAGGGAGTAGATAGTGTGGGTATCAACTTTATTTATGTCAAGGGACTAATTAAACACTACCAAATAAATCTGGAAAATAGATGTTAAAGCTTGGAGACTAACATAGCAGGCTATATCGTAGAATTTGTACATTTATTGCTACTTAGGGAATAAAGGACATAGGTTTGAAATTGGATTTTGATGATGACGTCGGTTGTGTCCATTCTAAACCAAGACTTTGATGAAAATTCTAGGTTAACCAATGAATTTGCTCAGATATGCTTGCTGATAATGCTTATGCCAATTGATAAATGATAGTGCTAACGATTTTGTATATGTGTATAATGTTATTATGAAATGTCGCCTTTTTTAGAGCATTGGGTCTCTGAACTTCCTAACTCCCAAATACCTTTTGTTTGTTGATATTGAATTATCTTTGTACTTGATATGACATTTATGCATGTAGATGCAAGTGTTAATGTGTAGTATGTAATGATTTGACCAATGCATGTAACGAGTGATTCAGACACACATCAATGGATGTCGGAATTTTGAAATGCCAATGAATGACTGTGTGATCGGTGGATCTGGAACTGACTGTTTAACGCTGGTTCGCGAAATGTCGCGGAAGCAAGAGTCGCCACCGTCTTTTATTTTCTCCAAATGGAAAGGACAAAAGCACAGAAAAATTCCTTATAGAGATTGCTCTCGGTTCGGGAGGTAGGTTATAGAAAGGGAAGGTATTAGCACCCTTTCTATCCATGGTTATCCATGGGCTCTTAGATACTTGCTCGATGTGTTTTCAAAAATTTTTGCTTTTCAATTGTGGGTTTTAAAAAAGTTTCTTTGAAAAATTTCAGTTCGACTCGTACGTCAGAGTGTTTGAAAAATTCGCTTTGAAAGCTTTTGAAAATGTGTTGGTGAAAAGATTTCAGTTTGTTTTGAAGAGAGCAAGTATCCTTCAGAACCTACCTACCCTAAGGAATTCGTCTGTGTAAATGTCCTTTAAAGTAGTGCCATCCCACCATTGAGAGGTAGGTAGCACCACCGTTGGAGGTGTTCGGGTCAATTCGAGTTTAGGGACATGGTGATCACCAGAGCAATGGGAAGACACCTTAGAAGCTACCCTCATGCTAGGTTCCCGGATCATGAGGACTTACTAAGACGTCCTCTACTCGACGATCACCTTTCGAAAGGCAACAGTGAGGCGTACCCTAGGGGTGGTGTGTGCGATTCGTGTGTTGTTTCAGTTATTTGTCTTGTCATGTTTGTTATGATCTACGCTTGATTTTGTTTTTAAGGCCATACATTCTTTCATGCTTATTTAACAGTTTAATATTGGCGGGAAAATAAATCTAAGGCTATTACAAAGGCGCGGGTCCACATCGCCAAAATTAAACCGGACCCGATTTAGCGGAAAGTAAATAAAGCAATAAAAGTGCGAAAAGTAAAATCGTTACAAGGCTTTGGGACATGTACATAATTATTTAAACGATATAAAATAAATGCGCGAAATTAACAATTAAAAATATGGGCGTTGGACCCTTTCGTAAAAAAATTAAAGTTAATGAATTTAATTAATTAGACGAGGAATAAAAAAAATCAAAAATTAAAAAGGAATGTTTTTTTTGGTGTTTTCATGTTTTTAAGATTTAAAAGAAAAAAGAACTTTTTAGAATGAAATTTGAAATGCGAACCCTAATTCTAATGTTTTTTAAGTTATTGTGAAAATATTAAGTTTTAACCTAATTTAAATCTAAGTTAATTTACATGCAAAATTTAATTTATAAAAATAAATAAAATAAATATTATTATGGAAAAAGGAAATTAAAAGGAATAAAATTAACAATTAAACCTAAATTCTATATTTTTGGATTTTTAGTTATTAAAAGAATTAAAGTTGCAACCTAATTAAAACTAAATATTTACATGCTAATTTATTTAGAAAAAATAATTAAAATAAAATAAATATTATATTTTTTGCCTTTTCTGATTTGATGATGTTTTTCATATTTTGTAAAAAAAATAATTATTGAATTAAAACAACAAAACAAGTAAAATAATAATTAAAAATAAATATAAGAAAAATAAATAAAACTAGCAAACCAGGGTGGGGGTGTAGTCCCAACATGGAGGTGTTGTTCAGCAAATCAGGCCCAATAAGCAGTGGATCCATTGACTTTTCCAATTTGTGTGCCAGCGTGTTGACTTGGGCACAGCACGTTCTTTGATCTGAGCCCTTTGATGGACCTGCCAGGACGCGTGGCTGCTTGGATTATGATGGCCTATGGTAAACCATTGCGCTGAAGCTGCATGGGAGCATTTTATGAAGAAAAATATGAAGGAAAGTCAGGACCTGGGTCTCGAACCCAGGTCACGTGGATTGCCAATACACCTTATTGCCACTGGACCATCGCTTATGCTTTTAATATATAATAACACATAAACATAATAAGTAAAACATGATGTTAGTGGGTAAAAAACGCGCGAGATTCAAAAGAACCATTGGCCGTTGGACACGAGGTCATCTTCTTCAATTTTCCTGAAAAACACAAATATGAGGCAACGGTTTTTAAGCGTGGCGTTAGATGGGTTTACAGAAAATAGCGAATGGCTCAATTCTAAACATAAATTAGGCGCGATAGTTGGGATTTCTTCGTCTAAACGCGCTGAGTCCAATGGTCATAGTCTAAAGCTTTGATTTTTCCTCTTTGCAAAAGCCCTAAAATCACAACCTGAAAACCCTAAATTTCATTCATGGCATCATTGTGTATGGTCAACAAAAATACAATCAAACACAATGGTTAGCTTGGAAACTTCATACTGAACAAGAATTCATAAACAAAAATGCAAAAAGATGTATGAATTATGATATACGATTTCAAAAGTTTTGTGACACAGTTCGAGTTCTATCTACCAATTCTTGGAGCTTTGGTTGTGGTTTGTGATTGGCACACGTTCAGAGAACCACAATGAAGCTATTGGGACAAGAATGGTGCTTTGAATCGACCTCTAGAGTTGATTTCAGTTTTGAGTTTTTTCAAGTAATTTTCAAGTTTGTAATAGTCTCTTATGCGCAGCTTTCAGTGTTCAAGGCTTAGGGTTCTCATCCTGAATATGTATGGAAGCTTTTAGGTCAATAAAATTGGATAAAATCCATGGCATTCAATGATTTTGCAAATTGATTTTCTAAGAATCTTTACATATCTTTTTCATGTGCAATTTTGTTCAATCATGCCAAATCAAACCAAAACTTGCCTAATTAGGATGTGCACGTGATATTGAGAGTAAAACATGCATGAAAAGATTTTTTTAGGTCAAGTTTGATATTTTTCACATATTTAAATAATTTAAATGAATTAATATTAATATAAATTCAAATAAATAAATAAAAATTGAGAAAATACTCCCCTTTGGGCCAAGTGGTCGTGCATATGCTTGGAATGATGAATCATGGAAGAAAAATGGGCCCATTAGCAAATTTAGGTCATTTGAAGTAAAGTTGACTTTTCAAAATTCCCAAAAATTTCCCAACTTCCACAAGGCATAACTTGCTCAATTTTTAAGCTCTTCACATGTTCTTGGACATTTTGGAAAGGTCTTTGAGTCCTCTAACCAATGCCTTTGGTCCCATGTCATTTTGATTTACCAATCTCAAGTTATGGCCTTTGACTTAAAGTCTCTTTTTGTTGACTTTTGAAAATGACCTATAATGTTGAAATTGATAACTTTTTGTGAGAGCATTTATTGTACTTGGAATATGAATATGAGTTGTAGGAAATGTCTTTCTCTTCAACATGAGCTTTGGATGGAATTTTTCTGATAATCCATGTGAAAGTTATGCCCTGGTCAATTTCAGTTGACTTTTTCAGTTGTCCAAATATAGTAACTTTTGCATCTTGATGATTTTCTGAGCCAAATTTTGAGAATCATGATCAAGCATTGATCAAATGATGTTTGTGGCTTCAAAATGATATGTTGACCAAAAATTTGAACTTTTGACTGCCAAATGACCATTTTTCCCCTACAGTTGACTGTAGTGCAATTTAGGGTTTTGACTGTGCAATTTTGAGCTGAATGCCTTGAAACTTGATATGAAGATACTTGTCCATCTTTGTAAGCATATGGGACTTGATTGGGCCCTTGAAAATTTCCTTTTCTTGATCAGAACACAAACCCTAGTTTTGACTGTATAGGGGGCTCTTTGACTGCACAACCCTTGGGGAATTTTGTGACTTGGCTTGGCAATTTCTTGAAGAATATGGGAGGGCAAATTTTGGGGTACAACAGTTGCCCCTGTTCAATCTTCTTAGACCTGAGGATGCAGATGGGCTGACGTGCCTTTCGTAATCCGAGGGTAGAAGATGATTGAACACTAGAGTGCCCAGAAATTTGCGCTCACATAGTAGCAGTGATGGGGGAATGGGCTTATAGATGCCATTTGGTGATTGCTGGATAGGGTGATGGGCTTATAGATGCCATCTGAATGTTGATTGCGGGGGAGATTCCTTAGCGAGAAACTGCATACCTGCAAAAGAAAAATGAGTACCTGACACGTTGCAGGAGCTGATTTTAGATGCTTGGTATATATATGTCCTGACTGGTTACAGGAGCTGAGTCTGGAGCTTCAAACGCTAATGAATGAACCAGGGATGGTTACTGCCTTAGCATGAATGGTAAGAGAACCTTGTGTGACTTTAACTTCAACAACGCTCGTTGAGAAAAATCTTGGCGGGAACTATCATCTTTGCAACATCGGGAAGAGAACCATAGAAAATCATAATCTGAAAGGGGATCACCTCACTTCGCCGTTGGAGAGGGAATCATAGGAAAAGGAATTGTCGCCTCACACACCGTCGGAGAGGGAAGCATAAGAGACTATCACCTCACACTCATCGTCGGAGAGGGAAACATCTTGAAAAGGATTACCACCTCACGCACTTGCCGGAGAGGGGACCATAGGAGACTATCACCTCACACTCATCGTCGGAGAGGGAAACATCTAAAAAAGGGATTACTACCTCACACACCGTTGGAGAGGGAACCATAGGAGACTATCACCTCACACTCATCGTCGGAGAGGGAAACATCTTGAAAAAGGAATTACTACCTCACACACCGTCGGAGAGGGAACCATAAGAGAATATCACCTCACACTCATCGTCGGAGAGGGAAACATCTTGAAAAAGGAATTACTACCTCACACACCGTTGGAGAGGGGACCATAGGAGAATATCACCTCACACTCATTGTCGGAGAGGGAAACATCTAAAAAGGGATTACCACCTCACACTCATCGTCGGAGAGGGGACCATAGGAGAATATCACCTCACACTCATCGTCGGAGAGGGAAACATCTGAAGAAGGATTACCACCTCACACTCATCGTCGGAGAGGGGACCATAGGAGAATATCACCTCACACTCATCGTCGGAGAGGGAAACATCTAAAAAAGGAATTACCACCTCACACTCATCGTCGGAGAGGGGACCATAAGAGAATATCACCTCACACTCATCGTCGGAGAGGGAAACATCTGAAAAAGGACTTCTGGAAGCAGTATCAGAACGTCACCATATCTGGATCATATCCGAAACTATATCTAGAAGGAAATCTGGAAGCAGCATCAGAACGTCACCATATCTGGTTCATATCTGAAACTATATCTAGACAGGATTTGCGATAGTTTGATAGTAGTCTTTTTTTGTATTGATCTTCTTCCTGAAAAGGCAAAACATAATTGTATGCCAAATCATGATGCATGAACTGTATGTCTTCAAAATTAATGAGATTCATGTAGTATGATGCGTATGCGTGCTATAATGTATGAGGATATGATGTTTATGAATGTATATTTTCGTCGTAGGAAAATAAATCCTTGACGGGTGCCGGGAAGTCGCATCCTGGGCTGATGTGGAAGAATAGCTTTTGCTTCCGCTGGGGTTGATAGTTGCAAGTCTACCGGTAGGAGAACATGACTTCGTTGCGGAATAAGCTTGGCAAATGGAAGATTCTGCGGGGAGAAAAAGATATTCTAGCGACCATACTGGGAAGCAATACTCTGTGGGAAGAGGGGTGCTTTGCTGAGTGTTGAGAGTAACTTACTGAGGATGTCTTGCTGTATTGGAAGTGTGAATAGACTTCGTTGGGGATAAGAAGACTTCGTTGACGACGCTCTTTCCGGGGCTTTTGGCTGAGGATAACCCAGTTATATCCTGTTAAGGAAATAACTCTTTAAATAAAGCCGGGCGACGCGTTCGTGCGCTGCGAGGGGATAAGCTTCCAGAATCTACTGGGGATAAGCTTACTGCTTGGGGATATGAATTCCAACTTTCCTGAGGAAACGGGGTTGGACTCTTCTGGGGAAGTATTGAACTGTATTGGTTAAGTTCTTCAACGGAACATACCTTGATACCTTGGAGGACAGAACAATTAGATTGCTTAGACCATTCATTATTGCCCCTGTTTCTATGGGGGAGGCACTTATGGGGTGCTGATAGTTGTTGATGAGCAAACCTTCTTCTGGTAGGCAGGTGTCAAGATGACAGGACATAGTCGTACGCTTTGATCCCTAACTTTTGCCTGGACTGCCCTTTCGGGTTTTCAGTCCACCGGGATACCCATTTTTGCCCAAGCCGCCTTTTCAGGTTTTCGACTTGCCGGGTGTACAGATTTCTTCATTTCATCCCTCATTTTGCCCGAACCCTTTTGGTTCGCCGGGAAGCCCTTATTTTTGCCTAGGTGTGTCAACCTAGCGGGTCTTTGATTGTGCGTAGTATTTTTCCGACTATATCCGTTCTCAGAAAGTAGGGAGTTGCCCCTGTTTAGAAGTGTTTTGTCACCAGAAGATGTTTGATCGGGCGAGATTTGTTGTTGAAATGCCCCAAGTGACTCAGGTGGAGATTTTCCCCAGGCTGGTTGGCCTTTTGAGAGATTCTCCGAATCTTGATTGGGCTGCCCCAGATGATGGACAATAGTCGTGCCATGCCCCTCGATTGGAGGTACTTCTGTTCATTAGGCATTCGTCGTGTAAACTTCTATACTGTTCAAACAAAAAGTCATATGCAAACAAAGTTATGTTAAAAATGCAGAGCTTATATCTGTCTTGAAGATTTTGAAAATGCATTCTTTTTCATAAAACAAGTTAATGTTTGTAAAACATGATGTCAACTCCGTATTTACCGTAGGCCTTCAGGAGTCAGGATACCTTTCGTAACAGTATGCTTTCGAGCTAACCCATGCTTCAGCTAGGACTTTTGAGGGTTATAACGTGGCCTGGTTCACGGTTTAAGAAACAAAGGATAAAGGCTCAAATTATTTGTACCCACCCGCTCTTCGTGATGTTCTTCAACCCTAAACTCAGTTGATCGTGCGTTAGACCTTGTTTTGAGTCTTTGCTCTGATTTTCCGGTGATGGTTCGGATGTTGAACATTTCTTTGAATAGGCAGTCATTTCCTTTTTGTTGAGGGTTTGTGAGACCTCTTTCTTGATTTTGTTATCCCTATTTTTGCCTGAACTGTTTCCTTTTTGGAATTACAGTCAGCGGGATGCCCCAGTTTCATAAGTCTCTTTTCATAGGTTTAGACTTTTGGGCTTTTCATTTATGAATTTTGATGATGACTGCCTGTCCTTTTGATTGTTCTGAACCATTACTGTCTTTGTTCGTTTCGTAAAGATCTCTTCGGTGCCATTCGTCATGCACTTGGATCAACTGAGAGAACTACCCTGCCCCAGGTTATGATTAAGGGTTTTGATTTTCGAAAATAAAAACTCCTACTTCTTTGGCTCTGATGGGTTGACGAGGGATTATCATCCTTATAACTCCAGTGTTTAGGGGTTGAAACAATGCCTGTACCTCATCAGCGGGGTTTGTTCAAAAGCATACTGTAGATCATGGTATCGTTTTCGTCATCCTCCCTCAAGAGGCTTAGAATTATTAATCAAGAGTTGATCATCAGAAAAAATATGAAAAGAATTTTGAATATAATGAAAACAATTGTATTAATTCCCAAAACAGACGTATGCGATGCATTAATAGAATAAAAGAGTTTGCTATGACAGTAATTGTTTGTATAAGCAAAGAAAAATACAGCTCAAAAATTCAAATAAACAAAAGGCTTCAATGATTGGGTACCGGAGCAGTGATTATGTTCGGAGTCTCAGGCACTTCAAACTGAATCTCCCCGGCGTCAATCATATCTTGGATCTTGTTCTTGAGAGGCCAGCAGTTGTCTGTAGTATACCCCGGGCTATCTGAATGATATGCGCACCTATCGTTGGGATGATAGTTGGGTGCAGAAGTGTTCGGATTCCGAAGAGGAGCCCTTAAGGTGATCAGCCCTGCCTTCAACATTTGTTGCAGTGCTTGATCCAGCGACATGTTGAGTTTGGTATACTATCGTTTCTCCTTGCGCTGCTGCCCCTGTCCTTGTTGAGCAGGTCCGGGATTGGAGATCTGGATTGCCCCTGCCTCATGACGGCTCTTTTTACCGTGCACAGCATTGGATTCTTTCTTTCCATGATGAGGCTTTTTATCCGAAGGTGCAACCTCTTGAATTTTCCCAGACCGGATGCCAGCTTCTATTCGCTCTCCAGTCAAGATAAGATCTGTGAATCCAGCAGACGAATTCCCAATCAGGTGGTTATAAAATGGACCAGACAGGGTCCCCAAGAACATATCGACAAGTTCCCGATCAGTAAGAGGTGGTTGTACCCTTCCAGCAAGATCCCTCCATTTCTGCGCATATTCTTTAAAACCTTCACTTGATCCTAACGACATACCCTGGAGTTGGGTACGCGTAGGAGCAAGGTCGGCATTATACTGATACTGCTTATAGAAAGCAGTAGCCAACTCCTCCCAGTTACGAACCTTGGTCCCATCCAGCTGATAGAACCATTCGAGATGAGTCCCTGAAAGACTCTCCTGGAAGAAATGGATCCACAAATTCTTGTCCACCGTATATGGTTGAATTTTCCGAACATAGGACCTTAGATGCAGCTTGGGGCAAGACGCCCCGTCATACTTAGTAAAGGATGGTGCTTTGAACTTCCGAGGAATAACCACACCAGTTGACAAACCCAAATCTCCAAGATCCAGCCCAGATACCTGTTGGATCTCCATAGCATTCAGCCTATCCTCCAACTGTTTGTACTTGTCCTCAGCCGGAGGGTACTGTTCGTCGTCGAAATTTGTTTCATTCTCAGAGACCTCTGGACTGGGCACCCTTTCCTCTTGATGACTGCTTTTTCCCACAGATGGGGTTGTCCTCTCAGTTTCAATTTGCGGTGTGTTCCCAGATCTGCGTCTAGGGCTGAACAAAACAGTCCTCTTCTTCTTCTTGTCCTTCTTCAAGAGCAGAGCCTTCAGATCTTGCTACCCCTGGGTCAAGTTCATGATCAGCCCTTGGAACTGGGCATTCTGAGCCTGGAGGGCTTTGATAGTCTGCTCGGTTGATGATTCAGGATTCATGACGATCGGCTGAAATAAACAGCGAAGAAGGGTAAGCAACCTGTCAAAGGGATACCTGCAATGCAATGAGATGTATGACATGCATGTAATGTTTTCAAGGACCTCGCAGGGTAAACAGAGAAACTTTATTAGCATTTGGAACCGGTAGCTTGATTGTAAGAACTTCATTTTGTTGAGAGTCCTTCGTCAAGGGTCAAAGGCTCACCATATCCAGTGGGTCATAGCCCCTGATAACCTTAGCTAGAGGAAAATAAATCCTCTTTGCCCCTTGCTAGATGTTTGATTTATCCTGACCTGCATCACAAGCCCTTGAGATCCTTGAAATGGGTTAGGATGTATGCAATGGTATGCAATGGTATGATGTCATGCTATGCATGGGGTGATGTAGGTAAACCCTGTTATGAGTCCCAATTAAGGACTATAAACAGACCCTGCAAGAAATTCAGTATACTTTGTTATGAGTCCCCATTAAGGACTATAAACAAAACCTGCAAGAGATCTAGTAAACCCTGTTATGAGTCCCAGTTAAGGACTATAAACAACACCTGCAAGAAATTTGGTAAACCCTGTCATGAGTCCTAGTTAAGGACTATAAACAAGGCCTGCAAGAAACTTAGTACCCTGTTATGAGTCCCAATTAAGGACTATAAACAAGACCTGCGAGAAACAAGTGTCAGGTAACAAGTACGCAAGTAGGCAAGTACAAAGGCACACAAGTCACACAAGAGAAACCCTTAGGGTTTAGGCCAGCATGGGGTCTGGGTAGTACCCTCTTGAAGTTGGTGGGCTCAACCTGTCCTAATCA
This sequence comes from Vicia faba, assembly GCA_948472305.1. Classification (NCBI taxonomy): domain Eukaryota; kingdom Viridiplantae; phylum Streptophyta; class Magnoliopsida; order Fabales; family Fabaceae; genus Vicia; species Vicia faba. The sequence goes on along the minus strand of OX451736.1, from coordinate 931,937,747 downwards.
AAGTAACCGGGTTCTAAGGTTCCCAATATCACGGGATTGCTTTCATTATTCATCGTTTCGATTTAGCCACTGAACTGGCGACCGAAATATTCCAGGAAAGCAACCCTCAATTGAGTGTAGTATCGAGTATCAACCAACCTCGGACTGCACCAAAGTCAGTTATCTCACTACCCTAAAGAGGCCAAGATAGTTCAATTAAGGTTCCTAAGGTCTGTTGATGCTTCACGACACCACGCGGAGGCCCCGTACTCTCCTTGACTGAACTCAAGGGTTACCGGTACACACCAAAGTGCCACATCAACGTAGCAGACTGTTTCAACCATGTCGGTATACCACGCACAGTTCCCTCACAGCCTTGTTGCTACTTTCTAAGAAGGTATCCCCCAGATCCGGGTTAGGATCTATAGAACTCCCAAGACAGTCCCACAATAATAAAGCAAGCAAAGAAGACAATTGAAAACATAGTTATGACCTAGCCCTAAGGTACACCTCACTTTAAGTAGATATTCCCCAGCAGAGTCGCCAGTTCTGTGATCGGTGGATCTGGAACTGACTGTTTAACGCTGGTTCGCGAAATGTCGCGGAAGCAAGAGTCGCCACCGTCTTTTATTTTCTCCAAATGGAAAGGACAAAAGCACAGAAAAATTCCTTATATAGATTGCTCTCGGTTCGGGAGGTAGGTTATAGAAAGGGAAGGTATTAGCACCCTTTCTATCCATGGTTATCCATGGGCTCTTAGATACTTGCTCGATGTGTTTTCAAAAATTTTTGCTTTTCAATTGTGGGTTTTAAAAAAGTTTCTTTGAAAAATTTCAGTTCGACTCGTACGTCAGAGTGTTTGAAAAATTCGCTTTTAAAGCTTTTGAAAATGTGTTGGTGAAAAGATTTCAGTTTGTTTTGAAGAGAGCAAGTATCCTTGAGAACCTACCTACCCTAAGGAATTTGTCTGTGTAAATGTCCTTTAAAGTAGTGCCATCCCACCATTGAGAGGTAGGTAGCACCACCGTTGGAGGTGTTCGGGTCAATTCGAGTTTAGGGACATGGTGATCACCAGAGCAATGGGAAGACACCTTAGAAGCTACCCTCATGCTAGGTTCCTGGATCATGAGGACTTACTAAGACGTCCTCTACTCGACGATCACCTTTCGAAAGGCAACAGTGAGGCGTACCCTAGGGGTGGTGTGTGCGATTCGTGTGTTGTTTCAGTTATTTGTCTTGTCATGTTTGTTATGATCTACGCTTGATTTTATTTTTAAGGCCATACATTCTTTCATGCTTATTTAACAGTTTAATATTGGCGGGAAAATAAATCTAAGGCTATTACAAAGGCGCGGGTCCACATCGCCAAAATTAAACCGGACCCGATTTAGCGGAAAGTAAATAAAGCAATAAAAGTGCGAAAAGTAAAATTGTTACAAGGCTTTGGGACATGTACATAATTATTTAAACGATATAAAATAAATGCGCGAAATTAACAATTAAAAATATGGGCGTTGGACCCTTTCGTAAAAAAATTAAAGTTAATGAATTTAATTAATTAGACGAGGAATAAAAAAAATCAAAAATTAAAAAGGAATGTTTTTTTTGGTGTTTTCATGTTTTTAAGATTTAAAAGAAAAAAGAACTTTTTAGAATGAAATTTGAAATGCGAACCCTAATTCTAATGTTTTTTAAGTTATTGTGAAAATATTAAGTTTTAACCTAATTTAAATCTAAGTTAATTTACATGCAAAATTTAATTTATAAAAATAAATAAAATAAATATTATTATGGAAAAAGGAAATTAAAAGGAATAAAATTAACAATTAAACCTAAATTCTATATTTTTGGATTTTTAGTTATTAAAAGAATTAAAGTTGCAACCTAATTAAAACTAAATATTTACATGCTAATTTATTTAGAAAAAATAATTAAAATAAAATAAATATTATATTTTTTGCCTTTTCTGATTTGATGATGTTTTTCATATTTTGTAAAAAAAATAATTATTGAATTAAAACAACAAAACAAGTAAAATAATAATTAAAAATAAATATAAGAAAAATAAATAAAACTAGCAAACCAGGGTGGGGGTGTAGTCCCAACATGGAGGTGTTGTTCAGCAAATCAGGCCCAATAAGCAGTGGATCCATTGACTTTTCCAATTTGTGTGCCAGCGTGTTGACTTGGGCACAGCACGTTCTTTGATCTGAGCCCTTTGATGGACCTGCCAGGACGCGTGGCTGCTTGGATTATGATGGCCTATGGTAAACCATTGCGCTGAAGCTGCATGGGAGCATTTTATGAAGAAAAATATGAAGGAAAGTCAGGACCTGGGTCTCGAACCCAGGTCACGTGGATTGCCAATACACCTTATTGCCACTGGACCATCGCTTATGCTTTTAATATATAATAACACATAAACATAATAAGTAAAACATGATGTTAGTGGGTAAAAAACGCGCGAGATTCAAAAGAACCATTGGCCGTTGGACACGAGGTCATCTTCTTCAATTTTCCTGAAAAACACAAATATGAGGCAACGGTTTTTAAGCGTGGCGTTAGATGGGTTTACAGAAAATAGCGAATGGCTCAATTCTAAACATAAATTAGGCGCGATAGTTGGGATTTCTTCGTCTAAACGCGCTGAGTCCAATGGTCATAGTCTAAAGCTTTGATTTTTCCTCTTTGCAAAAGCCCTAAAATCACAACCTGAAAACCCTAAATTTCATTCATGGCATCATTGTGTATGGTCAACAAAAATACAATCAAACACAATGGTTAGCTTGGAAACTTCATACTGAACAAGAATTCATAAACAAAAATGCAAAAAGATGTATGAATTATGATATACGATTTCAAAAGTTTTGTGACACAGTTCGAGTTCTATCTACCAATTCTTGGAGCTTTGGTTGTGGTTTGTGATTGGCACACGTTCAGAGAACCACAATGAAGCTATTGGGACAAGAATGGTGCTTTGAATCGACCTCTAGAGTTGATTTCAGTTTTGAGTTTTTTCAAGTAATTTTCAAGTTTGTAATAGTCTCTTATGCGCAGCTTTCAGTGTTCAAGGCTTAGGGTTCTCATCCTGAATATGTATGGAAGCTTTTAGGTCAATAAAATTGGATAAAATCCATGGCATTCAATGATTTTGCAAATTGATTTTCTAAGAATCTTTACATATCTTTTTCATGTGCAATTTTGTTCAATCATGCCAAATCAAACCAAAACTTGCCTAATTAGGATGTGCACGTGATATTGAGAGTAAAACATGCATGAAAAGATTTTTTTAGGTCAAGTTTGATATTTTTCACATATTTAAATAATTTAAATGAATTAATATTAATATAAATTCAAATAAATAAATAAAAATTGAGAAAATACTCCCCTTTGGGCCAAGTGGTCGTGCATATGCTTGGAATGATGAATCATGGAAGAAAAATGGGCCCATTAGCAAATTTAGGTCATTTGAAGTAAAGTTGACTTTTCAAAATTCCCAAAAATTTCCCAACTTCCACAAGGCATAACTTGCTCAATTTTTAAGCTCTTCACATGTTCTTGGACATTTTGGAAAGGTCTTTGAGTCCTATAACCAATGCCTTTGGTCCCATGTCATTTTGATTTACCAATCTCAAGTTATGGCCTTTGACTTAAAGTCTCTTTTTGTTGACTTTTGAAAATGACCTATAATGATGAAATTGATAACTTTTTGTGAGAGCATTTCTTGGACTTGGAATATGAAGATGAGTTGTAGGAAATGTCTTTCTCTTCAACATGAGCTTTGGATGGAATTTTTCTGATAATCCATGTGAAAGTTATGCCCTGGTCAATTTCAGTTGACTTTTTCAACTGTCCAAATATAGTAACTTTTGCATCTTGATGATTTTCTGAGCCAAATTTTGAGAATCATGATCAAGCATTGATCAAATGATGTTTGTGGCTTCAAAATGATATGTTGACCAAAAATTTGAACTTTTGACTGCCAAATGACCATTTTGCCCCTACAGTTGACTGTAGTGCAATTTAGGGTTTTGACTGTGCAATTTTGAGCTGAATGCCTTGAAACTTGATATGAAGATACTTGTCCATCTTTGTAAGCATATGGGACTTGATTGGGCCCTTGAAAATTTCCTTTTCTTGATCAGAACATAAACCCTAGTTTTGACTGTATAGGGGGCTCTTTGACTGCACAACCCTTGCGGAATTTTGTGACTTGGCTTGGCAATTTCTTGAAGAATATGGGAGGGCAAATTTTGGGGTACAACAGACTGCACTGGTGGGGTAAACATCAAGTGATATTGAGATTTTTATTTATCATATCTATGATGTCGAATTTTGTCGTATGGATGAAATGATAAGCATAATTTGATTCTATATTGAAGCAACCTAGTGAATGTATTATGCAGACTCATATGCTTTTGATGGATGCCCTTGTGATGGGTCGTAGGTGTTATGCTAACATGATTTCTCGATACTTATTTTGAATTAGAATATTGCTAGTATAGGTGAAGGATCCACTGATGGATCATGAAATTACGCAGAGAGCTTGCCACTTTGTGGAGGGTCTTTCCCGAATATGTCAGGTCTGGGAAGAGATTTTCCTTGATATAAGCTTGGAAATAGTTCGATCATAGTATGAATGACCCTACTATTTTGCATTCTGAAATATTATGCCCTTGACTAATGGGTTCTTGGATGGTTTTCCCTTGGTGGGCTATTTTTTGAACCAATTTCTTCTAAATGATCCTCGTAGAGGTACGCCCCAACATTTGCACTTCTTGAAAGGTATGCCCCCAATCTCCAGAATTCGGAGGAGGTACACTTGATGATTTTCCCTTGATGAACCATTTTTTGAATCAACTCCTTTTGATCGAGCCTCACAATGGTTTTCCCCAACATTCAAATTTTGAAAGGCATGCCCCTATCTTTAAGATTTTGGAGGAGTATCCTAAGAAGGAACTTGGATCCCGCCATTCTGTAATATAGGTTTTGATATAGGTTACCCCAAGTGTCTGAATCTTGAAAAGTAGGCCCTTTATCAACTGGTGTTTTGAGAAGTGATCTAAGTTGACCCAATCTTAGAATAAGTTCCCCTATTTAACAGGGTTCTCACATGATGTGCCCCTATGATCATTAGGATATGCCCCTATTAATAAGGGTCCCTAGATGATTTACCCCTAGTTATAAGCTTCTTGGAAATGCTACCTTTGATCATCCCATTTTTGAAATCTCCTTGATGCTAAGTATTGACTATGAGTAAAAGTGTCCCCTTTGAAAAGTAATCCTAATGTGATGCACATGCGAGTTCTTGAAGTAGAAATTGATTATTGAAAATAAATGGATGATTAGAGATGAAGAAGTGGCAACATGGTTTAGTGATAATTTAACAAACATTAAAAGTCAGTTTAATACAAATCTTGCTGAGTATGCTTTCATAGTGAACATAGCTTCAATTAGGACTTTTGAAGGTTTTAATGTGGCCTGGTTCACAGTTTAAAAAACAAAGGATACAAGGCTCAAATTTTATTTATACCACCCCCGTTCTCCTTGATATTCTTCATTCCTAAATTCAATTAACCCAATGGATGTATTCAGTCTGCAAGAGAATTTTCGTAGTCGCGATGATGAGTAGAAGCATTGATAAGATTTAAGCACTTTATGAGAAGTAGTGATGTTTATTGAGGTGGAAGTCACAAGATTGTTCTATGATTTATTTATTTATTTACAATCTCTTATTTTTGCATGGACCAATCTTTTGCATTTTCCGGTCCATTGGGATGCCCTAACTTTTACCTAAGTCAATTTTTTTTGCTTTTTGTTTTTGACTTAGCAGGCTTTTTTTCTTTTTTTGAAAATTTTCTTTTAAGATTTTTCTGTTGATTCAAGAAAGTCGTGACTTCCATGTTTGATTTTTGAGAGCTTCATCTTTATTGCTCCCTTGATGTTGTATGACGTTATTAAGAAAGAAGATGTTATGAGCTTTATCTTCATTGTTTTCTCAATCTTGGATGATGTATGTGAGGAAGAGGATGTGCTTGAACCTTTTTTCATATATAGATTGATTCTCTTGAGATTAGAATGCATCCATGAATTAATTGATATCTACCATGCCCCTGGTTAAGATTACGAATTTTTAGGAAATAGAAATAACTCCAACTTCTGGATCGAGGGGGTTAACTAAGGATTGTCTCCTTATTTCTCCACTATTTAGGAAGCGAAACAATGTCTTACATCGTCAGCTAAGTCTTACTATTAAAAAGCATACGTCAGCAAAATTCGATTATTTAGTTTTCATCATTCTTCCTCAATGTTTTTTAAAGTTGTGCAATGGAAGATAGAAAAGAAGATTGAAAATTGAAATTCATTGATTATTTGTGGAAAGTGGTAGAAGAGTGGATACGAATGGATCGATTTCAAAAACATGCACGATTATTTATTCAAATTACTTAATCAAAAGATATAAAGTTACACCAAATACAACTTAGCAACTTGGAAACTACAAATTTAAATTGATAAGCCTGATGATCCCATGGAAGAGATTTTTTTTGTTGATCCACTTGACTTTAGGAGATTCTCCTTCGTTCTTAGACTTGTCAAATCATGGGGTGATCTTTGAATATTTCTCTAGGCATACCAACTCTGCTGATATGGCAATTGCTCTTGATGTGGAGGGATCACCCATAGTGGTGGCATTTGAGGCATTGTGTAGGCCTTTGCCTTGTATGAAGTATGGTCATCTTCTCTCCTTTGTAAGGCTCGTAGGACTAAGCCCAATTGAGTTTCCAAGGTTAGACTTCTCCTTCACAAATCTAGGATTCCTTCGCAGCTTTCTTGAAGCATGCTTGGAATTTGTTCTTTGAGCATCAAGAAATTTTCTATCTGGATTGATAACGACCAAGGGCGATGGTGGAAATGCATGAAATGGAAATTCATGAATGTACAGAAATGCATGGGTATGCAAAAAAAAGTTTTTGTCTTTTGAGGGTATGCGAAAATATTTGTATAGAGATATAATGTAGTGCAAGGTTAGAACAAAGATAGACCTAAGGATAACCTACATGGGTTTTAGAGATATACATACACAGTGTGAAACCCATACGAGCTAGGGATTATGAGTTACAAAAGATAACCCCAACAGGCTATGGATTATGATAAGCCAATGGACATTTGAGATAATGATTTGACTTGAGGGAATATCGTGGAAGAGAGAACATGGTGACTGGTAAATAATCACCAAATCCTATGGTCTGATATAGGCCACATGGCATGCATCAGCGAAGACATCCTAAAGATAATGACAGATAAAAAAGGAGTCCCTACAGGCTAGGGATCATGAATCACAAAAATGCATCCCTACAAGCTAGGGTTTATGACATAGAAATGGAAACTCTTATAGGCTAAAGATAGTAATGGACGAAAAGATAACCCTTGCGGGTTTAGGAATTTTAGTGGGATTTTGAAAGGTATCCTTAATTGGTAGGTTCCTAGTTTTGGCTTACATATATTCTAACCTCCCTATGAGGTGGTTTCCTTAAGGGTATCATGGATAACACTAGAGGGAAAGGCACAAGGGAATCCCTTAAGTGGAGCCTCTTTGTAGACCGAAACTTTCGTTTCTAGGCCATGAAAAGTATCACCATGAGATTTTGGTTTAAGGGTTATACAAAGAGTCATAGATATAATTCCAAAGTCATACCCCTCAAGAGGATGTCTCTTGAGACGTTTTTTTTTCTTCGGAATTCCACCGACTATAGGCGAAGTCATCACATAAACTCATTGGGATGATGTATCCCCCTAGCTAATAGACAAACCTTCTTTCTAAGGGATTTTGGAAAAAATAGTTTTTAAAAAAAATAAAAATTCCATCATCAAATTAATGTAATATGATAAAAATAAATAAATCAAAATAATAAATGAAATCAAATAAATAAATAAATAACAACAAATATTGAATATATTAAAGATCCAAACAAAAAACCCTAAACCTAAGAGAAAGACTTCTAAACCCTAGGGTTGAGTCCCCAATTGTAATAACCGGCTAAAGATATAGAGTCCCAACCATTAATTTTTATCCTAAGACAGGAATAAAACAAAATAAACCTAATTGTTGATATAGAGATTTGAAGTTCTTGACTCACTTTAGACGAAGGAAAGGTGTTAGGCACCCTTCATCTACCTTGTTCACAAGGATACTAGGGTTTAGGTTTAAGTTTTAGGAATAGGGTTTTAGTTTTTTAATTAGGGGAACTCGCCACGGTTTTTAAGTCGTGTGCCTACGTATCTTCTTATGAAGAATCAGAGTCTCAATTCGTAATTTGTAGTTGGTTGGTGTTTTTTATGGATTACAAAGATACTTTAGAATTTCCTTGAACCAAGTCTAGGTGTGTGAATAGCGGAATTCGTAGACGAAGTTTACAGTCGATTAAAAGTATTTTCATAATCCTTTTTGAAAATGATACTTTGGATTTTAAATTATGTTAGTGGAAAATTGTTAGTAATTTTATTGCTTAGATATTTTTTTAAATATATTAAGAAATATAAGAAAAATATATTGTTAATTCATGATAAAAAATCTTAATGCAATTTTTAAAATTAATTAAATAATGAGTTTGTAAAAAAAAATGAATTTTATGATAATAATAATAATAATAAGTATATTATGTATTAAAAAGATTAACAATAATATGAAAATATAAAATATAAAAAAAGAATAAAATTAATTAAAAACGCAGGAGAGTGTATTTTATTTGGACTTAGTAATTCAGGGGATGTAGAAAGTACGACCCTGAATCCAAATATTGGATTCAGGCCTAAACGCAGGAGGAGTGTAAGCTTAACTGAAAACAATATGAAAATTTTAGTAATATCATAGAAAAAATTTAAAGGAGTCCATAATAAAAACTACAAATTCTAATCACCTAAATATAAATTCACTAAGTAGTTATAAAAAACAATGTAAATAAAAAACAAAGAAAATTGTACATTTCGATAAGGAGTGGACAATGCCCTTATTCTGATCCAAATGTGAAGAGCTTTGACTCTTTCTTTTCAAAATTATCAATCAACCAATAGATAAAGGACATGTGATATTAAAATTAATAAATAAATAAATAAATACATACAACAACATGTCAAAGAAAGAGAAAGAAAGAGGCAACATGAATAATTCATCCAGACTCCACCTCCCTTCTTCGGTCTCTCGATCGACTTTCTCTTTTCTCTGATTTTTGACAATACTCTCTCTATTTCTCATCTTCTTTAACATATTTTCCTATCAAAACAAACAACAAAACTCAACAAATAAAAATATTTAATAATATACATGGTGGAGGTAGAGGTTTTCGACAGTGACTGGAGTTTGTTGAAGCTTTTGAGGTATTGAAAGAAAATGTGTTAAAATATGTACAGATTGTGAATATGCAGCATGAGAAAAAAAGGAGATTTTTGTATCAGTGTAGTGTGAGAGAAAGTTGTGTAAAAATTGTTGATAGTAGAATTAGCCTCTTAGTGTAAGAATAGATGTGAGAAGTGGCCTCCCTTCGTTGACAAAATATCATCTCTTTATATAGCATGAAAAAATTAGGTTAAAAACTAATTAATGAAATAAAATTTAAAATCTGAAATTAATCAGTGCTAATTACAATTTAAAAACAAATTTGATTTGATTTCTAAAATTTAACTATTTTGATCAAACTCATAAAACCTATCATAAAATAAAATGGAACAAAATCAATAAAAATATTTTTTTGTATTTTATAATTTGTTGTCTATTTTAAGTTTAAAAGTGCATAAAACAAAAAATTCAATCTTTTAAAATTAATTAATTAATAAATACGAAAATAATGTTTAAATAATAAAAAATGATTTTTTGTGATTTTTGAATATAATTTAAAATGAAAATAAAATTAGTAACTATTAAAAGAAAAAAGTTAAAAGTGGAACATGCGAGATTTGAACCTCTGACCTTATGCTTGCAAGCCTTATTTCTTACCAACTGTGATATGTTACTCATTTGAAATAAAAAACTAAATTGAAAGTATATGAAAGATGAGTTGATATTTGCTATTTTAAAATGCACATAATTTGAAATGAACTATTATACATTTTTAAATGAGCGAAATTGTTTATTGTTAAAATATTAGTAAAATAGAACCAAAGAATATTGTAAAAACTAATGCTGAAAATATTTTTGACTGTAGAAATAAAGGGCGGGAAAATTCGGGGTATGACACAAAGGCTACCCTGAAAGGCAAGGCGCGGTTTTCTCCTATCCAGGAAACCTTCATCAATAAAGGAATAGAGTATGGCGGGCAAGTGGCGATGATATCTAACAAGAGCAACACCAAGAGAGCATCTGATTTCATCAGTGAATGTGCTTCAGGTGAAGAGCTCAAGAATTGGACAGACGTGGAAATTCCAGTAATATTTTTCTTTCAAAAGTAGTTTTTCTTGTTTTTGAAAGAACCTATGCCAAACCCGAGGCATAGAAGTAGCTTGTAAGGGTTCCCCATCTGCTTCAGACAATATTTACAATTAATAAAAAGTTATATTTCGCATTCAATTAAGATCCCTGTCTTTCTCTTGCATTTATCTCTTACATTTTAAAATGGAAATACTTTTCGTCATATGCATTTTCAATTCACATACTAAAATTGCATCAAAATGTGATAAATGTGCAGATCCATGCCTAAAACCAACAATAATATTACTGTTGTTATCTGATATAACTTTGATGCACCCATTAATCAAGCGGAAGAGGAAGATGATGAAGATCTTGAACTCTCCGAAGAATTGGAAATAGAGATAGAGAAAAAAGCTGACAATATACAATCATATCAAGAATCTATTGAGACCATTAACCTTGGCACGAAGGAAGATCCAAAAGAGAACAAGCTAGGGGAAACAATAGGGGAAAGTGTCAAAGAAAGACTGATCAAGTTATTACAAGAGTATGGGGATATATTTTCCTGGTCTTACATAGATATGCCAGGATTAGATACAGATATTGTGGTGCATAGACTACCTCTCAAGAAAGGTTGCTTTCTAGTAGACAGAAGCTCAGAAGAACTTGTCCAGACATGTCTATAGCGGTAGAAATGTTGAGACTAAGCCATTGAATTAACTTAACTCGCACAGATCAAAATAAAAATTTCCACCGTGCTTGATTGTTTCCAAAGGAATGGGAAAAGAGTGAATAACCCAAAAAGAGGGGGAGAGAATCTATGTTCGGGGATTGGTTATGCAAAGGGAAGGTATTAGTGTTAGACGGTGTGGAAAGTGATCGAGATGGGGGTGAATAGATCACCTCCTTATTATTCAAGGATTTAAATCTTTTATCAAAGTTGATTAAAAACCGTAGAAAAACACGGTCATGAATCGACTTCCGTCTATTATGAACCGACTACTAGAAAACTGGACATACAATAAACTTGCTGGATTTTTATTAAGATGAAATATATGAAATTTAACATAAATCAATGTATGTTTTAATGCGCTTATCACAAGAATGCTATTTCCAATGAACAAAAGCTTACATGCACTTTTGTCGAACAGTTGGTATATGCTTGTTCGATGATCAACAATAATGGTGGTTTAGCAAAAGAGTTTATACCACTATTGTATCATTGAACAGAAAAACCAGCCGACCAATTGAATCACAAATATACAGAAAACATAGAGAGAAAGAGAGAAAGAAAACGTTACACATGAAGTTTGGTAAGGAAGTTCCCCACGGTCGTCCTCGCGTGTGGGTACGTCTCCCTCTGAATTCCAAACTGATATCGAGACTTGTTATTTCAATGTGATGGATGTTATTTACAAGGTTATAATACAAAGATAGAACCTAATCACTAAGATCTTCTTCTGCTTGTATGAACCTTCACTTGATATGAGTTGATCAAGATATCACTTGCAAGATCCACAGTCAATCCTCCGTTCCACGAACTGTTTGTGAAATTGCCCCGATTTCAAAACCCTACGCTACGGCTAGATCTGACTTGTGCAATCGTGACTAACAAACCCGTAAGTACAAGCCCATTCTTGAAGGACAAATCCTCTGGTTTTTCCTCGAAACCCCTTCTGAATCTTCAACTCAGCTAAGATCATTGATCGTACCGCTGAACGTTATCTTTATGATCCCTTGATCCGATGAACAAAGATGATTATGTTTCGATGTTATTGAACCAAGATGATTGAGAAGATGATGAAGATTGAAGTCTCTTTCAGGTTTCTAATTCTCAGAAAGTAGATGTCCATCAACTTAATTTGTGACACCTTGCTTTTTTTTAACTGCAAAATTGACTTATATATGTAATAGAAAAATGTTAGAAGTAAAATTGCAGTATGAGTAGATGTATATCTCATATGAGTCGACTCATGTTAGTTACAGAACATGGGATGATTCGATACAATGCATTATGTATCAATATATACTGTTATCAAGACACATTACATAGAGACAAAATGTGTATGAGTTGATGCAAAATACGAATGTGTCGATGCAACCAAGAAATGAGTCGATGCAAACCATTATATATCGATACAAATTGTTTTCCACACAGAATCCAGAACCTTTAATTTTGTATGAGTCGATACAAAATGCGAATGTGTCGATTCATACTGAGTTGGTTTTGATTTCCAAAAATAAGAAGTGATATGTATCGATGCATAAGTGCATGTGTCGATGCATAAAGGTTTTTAAAAAAAATTCTAGAAGCATGAACTTGACATGTATCGATGCAAAGTGCAAATGAGTCGACTCATACTGAAGCACAATTGTTTTTGTGATTTTAGCTTAAGTATGTGTCGATGCAAAGCATTTTGTATTGACTTGAAATCATGATACTTGTGTAAAACACATTTTGACCCTTTTAGAACATGCTACACTATTATCATATCATGTACACATAAAGATCAAACACAATAAACATTCATTAATACTTATATCAGACATATTTACTATCATACAAAACTACTCAAAGAAAAGGGTTGCTCACAAACTCCCCCTTTTTTATGATGGCCAATACTTGCAAGATGTGTGATGATGGAGCATAAATGAATGAGTCGCTCCCCCCGAGTTTATGCATAACAATACCAATAAGTCTCCTTCTCTAACACCGTCTTTTCTTCTCCCCCTTTTTCAACATCAAAAAGAGGAAAAGAACTATTTTTCAGCAATTAAATTCAGTTGAAGATACACAAAATAAAATTGAGTTGCATACTCAGCAGAATTAAAATGAAAATCAGCGACATTCACAAAGAATGAAGCTTAGCATGGTAATAAAAAAAGCACACTCACAAAGAGTGATAAATATAGGCAATAACGAGTAAACAAGAATAAACATGAATAAGCGAAGTGAAAGCATTAACTAAGAAAGATGTGAATTACATAAGTTGAATCAAAAGCAAACAATGTTTGAACAGGAATACAAATGAACTAAGAACATGAATACAAATGCTATGAAATGGATGAGATGATATGATCAAGGATTATGGGCACCACATGATTCATCAGCATCTCTAAAATTGTAGCGTGGAGGTGGCGGAGGTGGATTCTGATCCGGATTCTAGCCCATGAAGTTGTATTTCCGAAACCTATTTTGGACTTCAGCATTTATGAAGTTATTTATAATTCCAAGGTTGTCGCGACAATCGTCCATAAAACTCGCCATCTGAGTATATAAAACATGATGCCACTTTACCAAATCCATATGTCGTGAGTGCTAGTTAAGATACATACAGGTGTGCTCCTCATGCCATTCCCGGTGTTCTTTGTGCCACTCATTCTGCTGGATGTGCCAACTTCACGCCTCCTCGTAGCGAGCTTGATTTGCAAGTTCCATTTGTTGGAATATATCAGTAATATAAGCATGAGCTACTGAGGAAGAACCTGCAGCAGCAGCATTGTAAGGTGGGACAGATGGATCATACTGATAGTTGGTCGGAGACCACCTATTTGGGACCAAGTCACCCCAACCGGTGTTAGCATCATCCGGATTTGCCTCGGGTTGGGCATCATCATTAACATCATGCATTTCTTCATCGATAGGTTTCTCATCCATATACACTTGTTCAGAGGGCACATTAAAGTTATACACCCTTATGTTGGATCCTTTCTCTTTGAAATAGAGGCATTGGCGATTCTTATCTCACCGATATCCCATGTGAGACAAAGTGGCCCAGTTGAATTCTTGGGCAGTAGTGGGAGAAACTAGAGGGACATGAGTTATTTCCACATTCCAAAATTTGATAATCCTCATTATCTGATCTGTGTACCCTATAGCAATGTTTTTCTGGTTATTGTGCATGAGGAACATGCGTTTGACAAAGTAGTTGAGCCAATTTAGTGTAACCTTATTTTGAAGAATATGCAAGAGGTGAATATCAGCTCTATCCAACCTAGAATGACCACCACATCTTGGACGTAAAATGTGTGAAATGATCCAATAAAGCATTTTAGGAATTCTCTTGATCACTCCAGTTGTGATATGTTCATTCTCACCAAGAGGTCTTTCCAATTTCAGAATTGATGCTAGGAAGGCTTCCTCTTTAAAATCAGTATCAAAACTCCGATCATGACAGTTTTTCAACACTTTCCTGCCAAACGGAATACCAAACATGGTTTTCCAATCGTTAGCCTCAAACACGTGCCTCTTAGTTTAAATTTGTACCCTAAATGACCAACCTTGACTTGTCTCTAAACCAGCATAAAATTCCCGAATGAAATCCTCATGATAATCCTCTTTAACAAATAAGAATGATCCTATCTTTTGAGTATCAAGAAGATCACATACATTTGTGATGTGAAGAGATAGGACATATGCCTTATTAAAGATGTGAGGCTTCATTACTAACCTTGTCTTGAACGATTTTTCAAACTCCTCTGTTGTAGCAGGATGCATAATTGTTTAAGGCATTTGGAGGGATTTCTGGAGGAGGAGGAGTTTGTGCAGAACTGAATGGGCATGCACCAACCTTTCCCTTTCCCTTTGTCTTAGGAGGCATGATTGTTGATGGATAAGTGTGTGATAGGAACTTGAGATGAATGTAGTGGGAGATGAAGTAGATGATACGTGATAGATGAAGAAGATGATGAATGAGAATTAGGGTTAGCCGAGTAGTTATGAGATGTATGAGATGTTTAGAATGATTACAAGACATAAAGTGGGCTGATGGGTTGACCCAAATCCAATAGAATAAAAAATTGAAAAGAAATGGTCACTATGAGTCGATGTGAAAGCCAAATGTGTCGACACGAAACACGAATGTGTCGACATATATTGAAACAATAAAAAATGAATTATAAAAAATTATGTATCGACCCAAACGTCGAATGTATCGACCGAAAACAAATGGTATTTTTTGTTTCCGCAATCCTTATCAATATGTGTCGACTCAAACACTTACGCATCGACTGAAACCGATCTCAGTTTCTATTTTAACAATTTTCTTCAATATAGGTCGACTCATACATGTATGAGATGACTCATATCAGTAAAACTTAGAAAAAAAACTTAGTTTTTAACAGGCTTTAATGGACAGTTGGATATGAGACCCATTAGCAACTATATGTTCATGCAATATGAGCCATCTAATGATGATTATGCATCCATAAGGATGCAATGCAATTAGCTTATGTCAAAGTTCAAACAATTGATACATAGAAAACAAATAGACAATATTAATGGAACATTTATAAAAAAAACATACAGGTAATCACAAAATTCTAGCGAGATAGAGAAAGGAACAATATTACCTTAGTTGATGAACAGTTAAGACACACGTACGAAAGCTAGAACACATCTCAATAGCATGGTGAGATATATATAATTAAGGTACATGCATGCTTAAGACATCAAGTAAGAGAGATCTAAAATCCCTAACTCACGACGAATGTTGAATAAAGGTTTTGTTGCTAGTGGTTTCGTGAAAATATCAGCAAGTTGATTTTTAGTATCAAAATGCTCAAACACAACATCCTCTTTTTCAACATGATCGTGAAGAAAGTGATGCCTAATCTCTATGTGTTTAGTGCGTGAATGTAAAACATGATTCTTAGTTAAGTTTATAACAGTTGTGTTATCAAATTTTAATTGGATATCAAAATCTTATAGTTGTTGCATTAGCCACAAAATCTGGGTGCGACAACTACCGGCTGCAACGTATTCAGCCTCAGCGGTTGACAATGCAACAGAAACCAACTTTTTGCTATGCCAACTCACTAAGGAGTTTGAAACAAAATGACATGTGCAACTAGTGCTTTTCCTATCTGATTTGCAGCCAGCAAAATCATAACTGGAATAACCTACTAAGCTACAATCGCTTCCCTTGGAATACCATAGCCCATACTTAGATGTACCATGAAGATAACTAAGTATACGCTTGACAACTTTTAAGTGGGATTCCTTAGGATCCGATTGCTATTATGCACACATACAAACGTTAAACATGATGTCAGGCCTAGATACAGTAAGATATAAGAGGGATCCAATCATACCTCTATACTTATTCACATCTACACTCTTTCTGTGTTCATCTTTATCTAAGTTTCCATTGGTAGGCATAGGGGTGTCTGTTGTACCCCAAAATTTTCCCTCTCATTTTACTCAATACATGTCCATTGAGATCTTCAATTTGCTCAAGATTGCCCAAGAGTTGACCAGACAAACGCTCTTCTAAGGCAGGGTGTCTCAAATTAGGGTTTCCATTTTCCTCAAGATAGGTAGACTCCAAAGGTCTCATATGCTCTCCATGGTCTTAATATGTTCTCAAGACCCTACATGTCAAGTTTCATGCCTTGCACAAGAAGTTTGCTCAGTCAACTGCTCGGATGCTTGAGAATCGACTGTATTAGGTCAAAAGTCAACGGTGACCCACATACAGTCAAACTTCAAGATTTTTGGTCAACATTAACATTTTGAAGTGACTTTTATCATTTGAACAAGGGTTGACCATGATTCCCCAAGGAATGCTCCAAAATCATCAAAACCCAAAAGTTGCTAAATTAGGGTTTCTCAGTAAAAGTCAACCAAACTTTGACCAAGCATAACTTCCATATGCTTCATCAGAAATTTTCCATCAAAGGCTCATTTTGAAGAGGATGCAATTCCCTACAACTAATATTAAACCCACAAGTTCAAAATATGCACTCATAAAAATATATGAATTTCTACATTATGGGTCCTTTTGAAAAGTCAACAAAAACACCTTTTGGGTCAAAGATTCTTACATGAACATGGAAGACTCAATTGAGATGAGACCAAAAGTGTTGCTTAGGGGACATCCTAAGCTTTCTAAAAATTCAAAAGAACACCCCTCTAGGGTTAAAATTGGAGGAGATTTTCTTTGTCAAAGTTGACCTTTTTTGCAAAATTGCCAAAAGTAAAATGTGCTCAAAAATGCATTTTTTTGCTAAATGGGCCTAACCTTTTATGCTTGCACCTCACTTATAATGTGGTCCACGACCCAAATATTCATCCACACACCATTTGCTTTATTTTTCAATTTATTTTTATTTTTTATTAATTAAAATTTGAATTAAATCAAATAATTGATGAATAATAGCAAAGATATGATTTGATTTGGTTTTTGGACAGGTTGGCAATCAAAATATGCCGAGTTATCAAGGCCAAAACGAATCAAGCATAATTGGTACAAGAAAGGGATGATTTGGCTCAAAATATCAAGTTTACATGTAGCTTGAAAATCAAATCAAATCTCCCATAATTGCAAAGATTTAATCCAAGTTTGTAACCCTAATTCATTCCTAGATATATATTGGACGTATATAAAGCAAAAAACAAGGTTTTGCAGGCGTGAACAAGGAGGACAAAACTTCAAAATTGGCAAGAAAGTGGTAGATCTTTCTTGTACCTAGAGGGTGATTCAAGCCATTCTAACACTACTAATATACTCCTGGACATCTCCAGAACTTGTTCCAACTGATTGCATGCATTCTAACGCCCAGAAGCTCGAGTTACAGACCCACGATTTGCACCTTTAAGCTTGAATTTGATTTCATAATTTACGCATAATTAATCATTATTAAACATAGAATTGTGTTTGTATTATCATTTGAGATGTTTTGGTTTAGATAATTTTGTGTTTTGATGCATGTATGCTTGAGTGCCATTGCTAGGGTTTAGCTTTCCGTTTTAGGGTTTTCTTGCACAGGTTAAATTGGCCAATAAGAAGGGTACCATGATGTTCACAAGATCAAAACGAGTTGATCTATATAGTTAGATTTCATTTATCTTGCGTTTTGTGGATTTTTGAGTTTTACAGGTTTGTAGCTACAGACCTTTGTCCATAGGTAAAGGTACCAGCACCTAAGGTGACGGAGAAAGGTAGAAGAAGGTTAGGTGTTAGTCATTCATTCGCCCATTTGAAAATTCGCGCGTTTGGGAATCAGGGATTTGATTTCTTTACATTATATTTTGTTTTCCTTATACTAACAATTAAAACGCGTAACACAGCTGGCAACGAGGCATTGGTATTGAGCATAAGGACTTGGGTTCGATCCCAGGTCCCAGTGTTTCCTTTATGTTATTTTCTTTCAACAGATCCAGCGCATCACTTGTCCTGGTGTTCACCATACATCCTTGCATCCAACCGCTTGATGAAGCATACTATCAAATCCAACGCTCCAACAGCGAGGGACTATGATACACCCTCAAGTCAACACTACAAGGAATCAAATGCTGACCGGGCTTGAAGCGTTTTTGGGCCTGACAAATTCATATTGGCACCCCCCCCTTTGCTATCATACAGGCCCAGTTTTCATTTTCTTTCTATTTATTTTTTTTTAAATTTCTTGATTTAATTTCTTTATTAATTTTAATTAATTAACACAAAAGTATTTTTTTCATAAAAACTAAAAAATCACAAAAATACGAAATTAAATATTTATTCAAATTAATATTTTTTGAAAATAAATTAGGTTTATTATTTTATTTGTTTATTTTGTTTCAATTAAAATTAAATAGAAACTAGGTTTTAATTCTACAATTAAATTTCTCTTCTCAAAGAAAAACCAAAAAATACACAAAATCTTTTTTTACAAAATATTTTATTTTCTTGAAATTATTTAATTTAGCTTAGATTAGGTTAATTTCAACTTCTTTTTGTAATTAAAAATAATTAGAATTAGGGTTTTATTGTACATAATTTAATTAATTCTTTTCTCAAAAATAACTTAAATATTTTCTAGTCAGATTTTTAGGGTTTTCAATTTCTCCTCGCATTTAATTTGTCGCGCGCATTTTAATTTGTTTTATTATTATTGTAACTGTTTTTAGCTTGTAATAGTTTTAATTAGGTTTTTAAACTTCCGCACTTTTATTTTTAGTCGAGAGAATTATGTAACTGTCAAAGCCTTGTAATAGCTAGGTTTATTTTTCGCACTTTAAATTCCTGCAAATATTTAACTGTCTAGATGTATGCTAATAGGATTGTATGGCAAGAATATCTGGAAATTTAAACGGTAGATCACCTAATGTGCAAAGATTAAATAACTGAAACAATTCATATGCACATATTCACTCCTAAGGTTTACCCCACTTTGGTTGCCTTCGGTAAAAACAACCATTAAGCATAGGAGATTTTAATGGTTGCCCTCCAGTCTAAAAGATCAAATTATCCCATTCGAATGTTGCCTTAGAAATGTTGCCTCAGAAATGTTGCTTCGGAAAGATCTTAAGACTCTAGGGTTATTACTAAAGTTTTCTAACTGTTGCTTTAGTGGTTGTACTTGTCCCTTTCGAATGTCCATTACAAACTCCAATGACGGTGCTACCTACTCCTTAATAGTAGGATAGTGATATCTAAAGGAAACTAGAACAAACAATCTTTTTTCGAGTAGGTAGAATCTTAAGTACTTGCTCAAAATAAAAACTTTCTACACTTACACCTTTCAAAAAAAATTTCAAAACAAATTTTGTCACATCCTTGAGGACTGGTACAAGGGTTATCACGAAGTAAAACATTTTCAAAACAAGCACATACAAGCAATTTGGAAAAATGAGCAAGTACCTAAGAGCCTGTGGAAAACCACGGATAAAAAGGGTGCTAACACCTTCCCTTTCTATAATCTACCCCCCGTACTCAGAATATCTCGAAAAAAGGTTTTTTCTATTCTTTTTCCTTTTCCATGATTGGATGAAATAAAAGTCGGTGGCGACTCTTGCTTATCGCGACATTTTGCGAACAAAAAACACAAAACGCAAACCAGTAAAAACAGTCGGTTCTGCCACCGTATCACAGAACTGGCGACTCTGCTGGGGAATTAATAAGTGGGTTATACCTTAGGATCTAGGTCATGTTTCAAATTTCTTTCTTACTTGCTTGCTTTATTCTTAAAGGGTCTTGCTTGGGTTACTATAGATCCTACACCCGGATCTGGGGGCACTTATTAGGTAAACAACAATAGATCGTGGAAACTGTACAGCATAGACCGATATGGTTTAAGCGATGGCTGTGTTGGTGTGGCACTTTGGTTGGTACAGATATCCTTCATGGGGAAACGAGGAGAATACGGGGCCGCCGCGTGGTGTCGTGAAGCACTAACGTACCTTAGAACCTTAGTTCAACAAACTTGTCCATTAAAAATTAGTGAGATAGTCGGCCTCGGTGTAGAGCTGAGGATTGGTTGATACTCGATGCTACACTCATTGAGATCAGACTTTCGGGATATTTCGGTCACAAGAAAAGATTGCTTGAGCTGCGACAATGCCCGATAAAGGATGGTTAGTGATATTGAGATCCTCTAGAATCCGGTTACTTTTTAAGACAGGTTTGAAACCAACTAAACTTCAAGAGGGTACTATCTTTAACCTCGTGCAAGCCTTAAACCTAAGGACTTTATGTGATTTTACTATGCTTGCTATACTATGTTTGCTATACCTATGTTTTATCATGACATCATGCATCATAATATGGCATCCATTCTTATTGCACTAACCATTTCAAAGACTAAGGGAATTTATCTTTGTTCTGTTTTGCAGATCATGGATTCTGTTCACAGAAACAGTATCCGAATCAGCTTTGTGAAGATACCTTCCCAACTCAAAGAGCTAGCATCAAGGGTTTCTGAAACTTCTGCGTTCACTAAGAGACATGTCCGACTTCTCAACCTAGTTACTTCAAACTTTGATGAAAAGATGATGAGTGTACTCTTTTAGTTCTTTGATCCCAAGCACCACTGCTTCACCTTTCCAGACTAGCAGTTGGTACCTACCTTGGAAGAATTCTCTCAGTTGTTGGATATACCCATTCTTGAACAGTTACCCTTCACAGGTCTAGAAGAAGTTCCAAAGCCAGAAGTTATTGCCTCAGCTTTGCATCTGAAACGGGCCAATGTGGTATCCAATTGGGAAACAAGAAGCGGAGTTAAGGGTTTTCTAGGTAAGTTTCTGATAGACAAGGCCCAGTTGTTTTGGGATGATATGGATTTTCAGGCTTTTGAGGAGGTCTTGGCTCTTCTAATCTATGGGTTAGTCCTATTCCCTAATTCGGACTCATTCGTTGATGCGAATGTTATCAAGATCTTCCTCTCTTGCAATCCTGTGCCTACCTTACTCGGAGATATTTTGCACACTCTCCATACTCATACCATGAAGAGAATAGGGATTCTTATGTGCTGTATTTCATTGCTGTCGAGGTGGTTTATTTCTCACCTCCCTAAGTTTGTACTGAAGAATGAAGAAGGTTTGGGTTGGTCGCAAAGGATAATGTCGCTCGCTCATACGGATATTCGTTGGTGTTCTCGAGCTATGGAAAAAACTGCTATTATTGACCGCTGTGGAGAGTACCTTAATGTCCCGCTACTTGGTATCAGAGGGGGTATAACCTACAACCCTTGTTTAGCTCTGCGACAATTTGGTTACGCTCGAAGGGATGGTCCCCATGAGTTACTTATCGAGGGTATTGTATTCAACTATGAGGATGATGTTAAAGAGTATCGTCGGAGGTTCATACGAGCTTGGGGCATGGTAAACAGATCTGGCACCAGGGCTTTGGGGCCAAAGACTTCCATTCCTATGGAACCTTACCTCCAATGGGTACGAGCTCGTACCCAGAACCTTATGATGCCCTATGTGGCCGTTTTACCATTGATTATGGAACCCACTTGTGATCGATGGAAATGGAACTGACTGTTTTTTAAGCTGGTTTTGCGAAATGTCGCGGTAAGCAAGAGTCGCCACCGTCTTTTATGTTCTCCAACATGGAAAGGACAAAAGCACAGCAAAATTCCTTCTTTGAGAATGTTTCTCGGTTCGGGAGGTAGATTTATAGAAAGGGAAGGTGTTAGCACCCTTTCTATCTGTGGTTATCCACGGGCTCTTAGGTAATTGCTCTTATGTTTTCAAAATTTATTTGCTTTTCAAGTGTGTGTGGGTTTTGAAAAAGTTTCGTTTGAAAAATTTCTAAGTAACTCTTGTATCAGTCCTCAAGAGTGTATGAAAAATTTGTTTGAAAAAACTTTTAGAAAGTGTGAGTGCGAAAAGTTGTTTTGTTTGTTTGAAAAGAGAAAGTACTTACGAGAAATCTACCTACTCTAAGGAATTAAGATGTGTAAGAGTCCTTTAGATAGTGCTATCCCAGCATTGAGAGGTAGGTAGCACCATCGTTGGAGGTGTTCGGGTCAATTCGATTATTAGGGACAGTGTGGTCACCAAAGAAATGGTAGGACACCTTAGAAGTAACCCTAATGTCCTAGATCCTTTGTATCCGAGGCAACCGTTTCGAGGCAACTGGATCTTTTAGACTGAAGGGCGACCTCTAAGACACCCTATACTTGATGACCACGTACGAGGCAACCAGTGAGGCGTACCCTAAGAGTGGCATGTGCTTGTGTGTTGTTTTTCAGTTAATTGTCTTTGTACATGTTATTTGTGAGCTACGGATTAATTTTATTTTCATACATTCTTGCAGGCATATTAGCAGTTAGGAGTGTGGAAAATAAATTCCAGAAATGTAAATCTAGCTATTACAAGGCGCGGGTCTATACATCGCCAAAAACAAAAACCCGTTTTTGAAAAGTAAATGCAGAAAATTAAAGAAAGCGATAAAATCCTAATTACTATTACATCCTCTGTACAGATACATAAATAATCAAAATAAATACGCGCGAATAGAAAATGAAATCAGGAACGTCTTAAGGGTTTTGACCCTTTTTTAAGAAAGAATTGAATTCTTGTCCCTTTTTTGTAATTAATGAAATTAAAACTAATAACTAATTAACTAATTAATTAAGAAAATATTTTTTTTTATGTTTTTATGTTTTAATGAAATGAAATAAAAAAGGGAATTAAAAAAAATCAAAAGAAAAGCCTAAGTCTAAATTGTTTTTATTTATGGTAAAAAGTATTAAAGTTAACTAATTAAACTAATTTAATTTAACTTACATTTATTTACAAAATAAGTTAATAAATAATAAAATGTTCTTTTTTTGATTTTTTATGAAAAATATTGATTTATGAGGAAAAAATTAGTTTGTTAGGTTAATTAACAATAATGATAATAATGAAAAAAGGAAAATAAAAAGAAAAGGAAAATAGGAAAGAAAAAAAAAAGAAATAGAAACCAATGGGGGTGTTGATGGCCCAATGGAGGTGTGAAGCCTGGAAATTGCTGGCCCATTAACCAGCCTTGTTGACTTTTGGAGATTGCCCGGAGCACGTTGACTGGAGAATATAGTGTTCATCACTTTTTGGCCCTCAGATTGATGATCATGGCCACTTGGCATGTGGAACGCTGAAGGTTCATGGTGAAACGCACTGGGCATCCTGCACACAAACACATAAGAAAAAATGATATGGAATTTTGGGGGACCTGGGAAGAACTTACAGCGCAGTATGATGGATCTTAGGACGTGGCAAGGGTTGCTTTAGCTTCAGGGGATGGCAAAGAAGAGAGTCACGTTCTCCTTTTGGCCTGAAAATGTTTGCAACACTCCTTTTGATCTCACACTTTTTTTTGACACTTTTTGGATTTTGCTCTGGCCGTTTGTGCATACTCTAGGTTGTGAATGAGGCTTGCAAGGCTTGCATATGTAGTAATGAGTGAGAATAAGTCACATTTAGGAGCCTTTAACCATTGCAATTAAGCTTTGGATTTTGTCTTAACCACCATTAAAGGCCTTTCAAAGCTTGTTCAAAATTTGAATTTTCATGCCCAAATGAGCTTAGCACGAAATTGGTAGGTTGAAAATGCTTCATGAAGGCTATTCAAACCATAAGATACCATTTAATTAATTTTTTTAGATTTACTTGAATTATTATGGATTAAAATGAATTAAATCCATAAAAATTAAATAAAAATAGAAAAATAATTATTTGGTCTTGAACTTGATCATGGGACACGTGGGTGGCATGACAAGGCTGAATCAAGTGGAAAAAAGTGGGCCCTTTTGTCAAAAATTGAAGTTTCAAGGATAGTTGACTTTTGCCATTTCACAAAAATTTCCCAACTTCTCCAATGCATATCTTGCTCAATTTTGATCATATGAACATGTTCTTGGACATTTTGGAAAGGTCTTGGAGTCCGCTAACCAATGCCTTTGGTCCCATGTCATTTTATTGACTTAAAATGCCTTTTTGTTGACTTTTGAAAATGACCTATAATGTTGAAATTGATAACTTTTTGTGAGAGCATTTCTTGGACTTGGAATGTGAAGATGAGTTGTAGGAAATGTCATCCCCTTCAAAATGAGCATCGGATGGGATTTTTATGATGAACCATGAAAAAGTTATGCCTTGGTCAAGTTACAGTTGACTTTTCAACTGTCCAAAAATGGAAACTTTTGCATCTTGATGATTTTTGAGCCATTCTTGTGGAATCATGATCAATATTTGATCCAATGATTATTGTGGCTTCAAAATAAGATGTTGACCAAAATTTTTGACTTTTGACTGCCAAATGACCATTTTACCCCTACAGTTGATTGTGAAGCAATTAGGGTTTTTGACTGTGCAACTTGACCTTGTGAGCCTTGAAACTTGGCATGTAGGTGCTTGACAATGTATATGAGCATATGGGACTTGATTGAGCCCTTGAAAACCTCAACTTCCTTGCAAGAACCAAAACCCTAATTTTGACTGGCTTAGGAGGATGGTTTGACTGTGCAACCCTTAAGTAGACTTGAGCAAATTGAGATGATGCTTGTCAAAACTTTGAAGAATATGGGAGGGAAAATTTTGGGGTACAACAGTTGCCCCTGTTCAATCTTCTTATACCTGAGGATGTAGATTGGCTTGTGTGCCTTACGGATGCCATTTGGAGAGATGGTGGATAGGAGGATGGGCTTATAGATGCCATCTGGAGATGTGACAGAACCTTGTCGGGAATGGGCTTATAGATTCCATTTGGAAAGATGGTATGAGAGGATGGGCTTATAGATGCCATCTGGAGATGTGACAGAACCTTGTCGGGAATGGGCTTATAGATGCCATTTGGAGACTGTTGGTAGGTGGATGGGCTTATAGATGCCATCTGGAGGTTGTCTGTTGAATTATAATTTTTGTAAGTTGAAAGAGGGAACCTGTGTAGGGTTGCCTGATGATAAACTCATGTAAAACTGCATCTTGGAAAGAAGGACACCTGTGTAGGGTTGACTGATGATGAGTCCGTGTAAAACTGCATGTTTAAAGGAAGGAAACCTGTGTAGGGTTTAATGATAATGAGTCCGTATAAGACTGCATCTGAAATGGAGAAGGAACCTGTGTAGGGTTGACTTTGATGACGAGTCCGTGTAAAACCACATCTAGAGCCGAGAAGGAAACCTGTGTAGTGTTTGCTGATGACGAGCTCGTGTAAAACTACGTCTGGAGTTTGAGAAGGAACCTGTGTGGGGTTACTTTGATGATGAGCCCGTGTAAAACTGCAACCTGGAAGGAGTAAAACCTGGGTAGGGTTTCTGATGACGAGTCCGTGTAAAACTGCGTCTTTGGGAAGAGAGAACCTGTGTAGGGTTTCTTTGACGACGAGCCCGTGTAAAACTACGTCTAGAGAGAGAGAACCTGTGTAGGGTTTCTTCGGGATAAGTTCGTGTAAGACTTCTGGAGGAACCAGGGTAATGTCATCTTGAGATAAGTCCGTGTAAGACTTCTGGAGGAACCGGGGTAAGGTCATCTTGAGATAAGTCCGTGTAAGACTTCTGGAGGAACCGGGGTAAGGTTACTGCAGGGTAAGTTCATGTAAAACTTTTTGATGAACCGGGGTAAGGTCATCTTGAGATAAGTCCGTGTAAGACTTCTTCTGAAAGAAAAGGAACCGGTGTAGGGTTACTTTGATGATAAGTCCGTGTAAGACTTCTGGAGGAACCGGGGTAAGGTTATTGCAGGATAAGTTCGTGTAAAACTTCTGGATGAACCGGGGTAAGGTCATCTTGAGATAAGTCTGTGTAAGACTTCTGGAGGAACCGGGGTAAGGTTACTGCAGGATAAGTTCGTGTAAAACTTCTGGATGAACCGGGGTAAGGTCATCTTGAGATAAGTCCGTGTAAGACTTCTTGATGAACCGGGGTAAGGTCATCTTGAGATAAGTCCGTGTAAGACTTCTTGATGAACCGGGGTAAGGTCATCTTGAGATAAGTCCGTGTAAGACTTCTTCTGAAAGAAAAGGAATCGGTGTAGGGTTACTTTGATGATAAGTCCGTGTAAGACTTCTTCTGAAAGAAAAGGAACCGGTGTAGGGTTACTTGTGGAGGGTGAGTCCGCGTAAGACTTCGTCTGAAAATTGAGAAGGAACCGGTGTAGGGTTTCCTGATGATGAGTTCGTGTAAAACTACATCTGAGGTTGAGAAGGAACCTGTGTAGGGTTGCCTGTTGATGGGCCCGTGTAAGACTTCTTCTGAAAGAAAAGGAACCGGTGTAGGGTTGCCTGAGGATGATCAAGTAGATAATTGTCCTGTTTGGTTTCGGATATTAACCCACGATCAGTCGTCCATAGAATTTTCCTGGCTGGTTACCGGTGTTGATCTGGAACTGTAAAGGTAGATGGTAATCATCTTTTGATTGACTTTTTTCCGAAAAGGCAAAGTATTAGTCGTATGCAATGTCATGATGCATGAACTGCATGATTTTAAGATGTTCTCAAAAATAAATGAGATTTGTGTTGTATGATGCGTATGCATGCTATAATGTATGAAGATGTGATGTTTATGAATGTATTCTCGTCTGGGAAAATAAATCCTTGACGAATTCCGGGAGTTTGTTGAATCCTGGGCTGATGTTGAAGATTAGAGTTCTTCATTCCGCTGGGGATAATGGTTGCAAGAATAAACCGGTAGGAGAAGATGATTCCGTTGGGGGAATAAACTTGATGAAAGATTACTCTGCGGGGAATACTCTGTGGGAAGAGATATTTTGCTGAGGTTTGATGATAACTCCGCTGGGGATTCCGTTGATAAGCTCTGTTGTAAGATTTGATAAACTCCACTGGGGATAGGAAGAGCTTCGCCGAGGACGATCTTTCCGTGGTAATTAGTTGAGGATAACCCAGTTATAAGTTCTGGTGAGGAATAATCTTTGAATAAAGCCGGGGAGATGTGTACTCTGCAGGGGATAAGCTTCCAGAATCTACTGGGGAGATTGATTCAACTTTTCTGGGGAAACTTTTGGACTGCACTGGGGAACTGGCTCCACTGGGATGTCTGGTATTCCGCCGGGGAACAATCTTAGATTAAGACTGCCGGGGATGCTTGTTTAGGAACATCTGTATACTCCGCTGGGGAATATTGAGATTTTCTGGGGATACCCAACTTCCTTAAGGCTGACAGTTGATTAACTCTTCTTGGGGAGAGTGTTGTTGACTTGTTGGAGATACTGTGCCTTTTCAGGGCTGATGAGAGACCAACTCTGCTCGGGAGAGAGTATTGCTGAATCTTATCTTACTTTGCAGGGAGTGAAGGTATCTTGGTCACGTTCTTCAGCTGAACCTACCTTGGTACCTTGGTGGACAAAGCAACTAGATCGCTCGGACAACTCATTATTGCCCCTGTTTCTGTGGGAGAAAAAAGACCTAGGAGGTGCTTGATAACTGCTGATTGACAAATCTTCTTTTGGTAGGCAAGTGACGAGATGACGGAACATAGTCGTACGCTTTTGATCCCTAACTTTTGCCTGGACCGCCCTTTCTGGTTTTCAGTCCACCGGGATACCCATTTTTGCCCAAGCCGCCTTTTCAGGTTTTCGATTTGCCGGGTGTACATATTTTTTTCATCTCATCCCTTATTTTTGCCCGAACCCTTTTGGTTCGCCGGGAAGCCCTTATTTTTGCCTACGTGTGTCAACCTAGCGGGTCTTTGATTATGCGCAGTATTTTTTCGACTATGTCCGTGCTCTCAGGATACAGGAAGTTGTCACTGTCAGTAGTGCAGTGTTACCATACCACCAGAAGATCTTCGTTTTGATCGTCCAATGCCCCAAGTGACTCAGATGGAGATTTGCCCCAGATAATAGACCATGATCATGTCTGCCCCTTGGTTGGAAGTACTTTTGTTCACTTAGATATTCGTCGTGCGAATTTCTCTGCTGTTCGAACAAATAGTCATATGCAAACAGTGTTATATCAAGAATGCAAAGCTTATGTCTGTCTTGAAGTTTTTGAAAATGCATTTTTTTTATAAAAACAAGTGAATTTTTTTGTAAACTGTGATGTCAACTCGTTATTTTACCGCAAGCCTTAAGGAGTCAGGATACCTTTCGTAACAGTATGCTTTCGAACTAACCCATGCTTCAACTAGGACTTTTAAGGGTTATAACGTGGCCTGGTTCACGGTTTAAGAAACAAAGGATAAGGCTCAAAATGTATTTGTACCCACCCGTTTTCCGTGATGTTCTTCAAACCTAAACTCAGCTGATCGTGCATTAGACCTTGTTTGAGTCTTTGTCCTGAGATTCTGGTGATGGTTCGGATATTGACAGTTTATTTTGAATAGGCAGACATTTCTTTTTTTGTTGAGGGTTTGTAGGACCTCTTTCTTTTTGATTTTGTTATCCCTGTTTTTTGCCTGAACTGTTTCTGTTGTGATTACAGTCAGCGGGATGCCCTAGTTTTGTAAGTCTTCTTCATAGGTTTTGACTTATTGGGCTTTTATTTTGAGAAACAATGACTGTTTGTCTTTATGATTATTCGGAACCATCACTGTCTTTTGCTTTGGAAAGACTTCTTTGATGTTATTCGTTGTGCACCTGGACCAACTGAGAGAACTACCCTGCCCCAGGTTATGATTAAGGGTTTTAATTTTCGAATAGAAAAACTCTAACTTCTTTGGCTCAAAGGGGTTGACGAGGGATTATCTTCCTTATAACTCCAGTGTTTAGGAATTGAACCAATGCCTGTGCCTCATCAGCGGGGTCTGTTCAAAAGCATACTGTAAAGATCGTGGTATTGTTTTCGTCATCCTCCCTTAAGAGGCTTAGAATTATTAATCGAGAGTTGAACATCAAGAAAAAAAATAAAAGCAATTTTGAATATAGAGAACACAATTACTTCAAAGCAGACACGTGTAATGCATTAATGAAATAATAGAGTTTGACATGATAATTGTTTGAATAAGCATAGAAAAATACAATATCAGAATTTAAATGAACAAGAGCCTCTCAATCCTAGCCATGTTTTGGCAAGGGAGCAGTGATCACATTGGGAGTCTCAGCAGGCTCGAGTTCGATCTCCTCGGTGTCGATCATGTTCTGAATCTTGTATTTCAGTGCCCAACAATCCTCAGTATCGTGCCCCGGGCTTCCGGAATGATAAGCACACCTCGCATTTGGGTTGTAGTTTGGAGAAGAAGTCTTAGGATTTGCAGGAGGGTTGATCACTGCAATCAGGTTCATCTTCAACATGTGTTGCAATGCTTGTGACAACGGCATATTGATGTTGGTGAACTGTCTTTTAGGCTCGTCTGGCCTTCGCTGATTTCCCTTTGGCGGTTGTCGGCGTGACGTAGAACCTGAGATCATGAATGCCCCTACGTGTTGGTCACGACGATCCTTCTGACTGTACGCAGCATTGGACTCTTTCTTGAATGGTTTCTTCTCAGCGTTCGAGGAGTCACCCTTTTGTATCTTCCCGGACTTGATACCAGCTTCTATCCTCTCACCAGTCAAGATCATATCTGTGAACCCAGCAGAAGAATTCCCAATCAGATGATTAAAGAATGGACCAGCCAGGGTCCCCAAGAACATGTCAACGAGCTCACGGTCAGTCAACGGTGGCTGCACCCTGCCAGCTAGGTCTCTCCACTTTTGCGCATACTCCTTAAAACCTTCACCCGTCCCCAGTGACATACCCTGGAGTTGGGTACGCGTAGGAGCAAGGTCGGCATTATACTTATACTGCTTATAAAAAGTAGTTGCCAAGTCCTCCCAGTTACGAATACTGGTTCCATCCAGCTGATAGAACCATTCGAGCTGAGTCCCTGAAAGACATTCCTGGAAGAAATGGATCCATAGGTTCTTATCTGTCGTGTAGGGCTGGATCTTCCTTGCGTATGAACGGAGGTGCAGCTTAGAACAGGAAGCCCTGTCGTACTTTACAAAGGCAGGTGCCTTGAACTTGTGTGGGATCACTACCCCAGAAGATAACCCTAAGTCTCCAAAGTCCAACCCAGGCACACGTTTAATTTCCATAGCATTTAACCGGTCCTCCAGCTGTTTGTACATGTCCTCAGCAGGAGGGTACTGTTCATCATTGAAATTCGTCTCGGTGTCAGAGACTATGGGACAGGAACCCTTCCCTCTTGGTGACTGCCTTCCCCAACAGATGGAGTAGTCCGCTCAGCTTCATTCTGCAGTGTATTCCCAGATCTGCGTCTAGGGTTGAACAAAACAATCTTCTTCTTCTTTTTCTTCAAAAGCAGAGTCTTCAATTCCAGTTGTCCTTGGGCTAAGCTCATGACCAGCTCCTGGAACTGGGCGTTCTGGGCCTGGAGGGCCTTGATAACTTGTTCAGTAGTTGGTTCGGGATCCATGATGATGGAGTGCTGAAATAAACAGCGAAGAAGATTAAGCAACCTGTCAAAAAGGGTACCTGTAATGCAATGACATGTATGTATGCATGCAATGTTTTCAAGGATCTCGCGGGGTAAACAAGAAAATTGTTAGAATTTGAATCCAGTTGCTTGATTGAAGGAACTTCCTGTTGTTGAGGGTCCTTCTTCAAGAGTCAAGGCTCACCATATCGAGTGGGTCATAGCCCCTGACTCAAGTTATCAACCTTGGCTAGGGGAAAATATGTCCCCTTTTCCCCTTGCCAGACAGTTGGTACATCATGACCTGCATCACAGACCCTTGAGATCCTTGAAATGGATTAGTCTTTATGCAGGATGTATGCAATGGTATGATGGTATGATGTTATACTATGCGTGGAGTGATGTAAGTAGGCCCTGTAATGAGTCCCAATTAAGGATTGTAAACAAAACCTGCAAGAAACTCAAGTGTCAGATAACAAGCATGCAAGTAGTCAAGTTTGAAGGCACACAAGGCAGCCCTTAGAGTTCAGGCCAGCATGAAGTTTGGGGTACTACCCTCTTTCAGTTTCGTTGGTTAAGACCTGTCCTATCAAAAGTAACCGGGTTCTAGAAGATCCTAATATCACTGACTACCCTCAATCGGTCATAACTCCAGCGTTGCAATCTTTTCTTGCAGCCAGAACCATCGCGAGAGTTTAGCCTCAATGGGTGTAGCATACTGCTACTGTTCTATGGCCAAGTTGGGTCATATTAGGGTTCTAAGGTCGGTTGGTGCTTAATGACTCCTCAGAAGACCCATATTCTCCTCGTTGCAACACAAGGGATATCGGTACAGACCAAGGTGCCACACCAACGTAGCCACTGCTTCACCCGTGTCGGTCTACGCCGGACAGGTCCCTCACAGCTTATGCTACCTAAAAGGGTATCCCCAGATCCGGGTTAGGATCTATGAAACTCCGATGCAAAGCCCACAAACATAAAGAAATCAAAGCAAAGCAATTGAAAACATAAGTATGATCTAATCCTAAGGTACACCTCACTTTTATGGTCCCCAGCAGAGTCGCCAGTTCTGTGATCGGTGGAAATGGAACTGACTGTTTTTTAAGCTGGTTTCATGAAATGTCGCGGTAAGCAAGATTCGCCACCGTCTTTTATGTTCTCCAACATGGAAAGGACAAAAGGACAGCAAAATTCCTTCTTTGAGAATGTTTCTCGGTTCGGGAGGTAGATTTATAGAAAGGGAAGGTGTTAGCACCCTTTCTATCCGTGGTTATCCACGGGCTCTTAGGTACTTGCTCTTATGTTTTCAAAATTTGTTTGCTTTTCAAGTGTGTGTGGGTTTTGAAAAAGTTTCGTTTGAAAAATTTCTAAGTAACTCTTGTATCAGTCCTCAAGAGTGTATGAAAAATTTGTTTGAAAAAACTTTTAGAAAGTGTGAGTGCGAAAAGTTGTTTTGTTTGTTTGAAAAGAGCAAGTACTTAAGAGAAATCTACCTACTCTAAGGAATTAAGATGTGTAAGAGTCCTTTAGATAGTGCTATCCCACCATTGAGAGGTAGGTAGCACCATCGTTGGAGGTGTTCGGGTCAATTCGATTATTAGAGACAGTGTGGTCACCAAAGCAATGGTAGGACACCTTAGAAGTAACCCTAATGTCCTAGATCCTTTGTATCCGAGGCAACCGTTTCGAGGCAACTGGATCTTTTAGACAGAAGGGCGACCTCTAAGACACCCTATACTTGATGACCACGTACGACGCAACCAGTGAGGCGTACCCTAAGATTGGCATGTGCTTGTGTGTTGTTTTTCAGTTAATTGTCTGTGTACATGTTATTTGTGAGCTACGGATTAATTTTATTTTCATACATTCTTGCAGGCATATTAGCAGTTAGGAGTGCGGAAAATAAATTGCATAAATGTAAATCTAGCTATTACAAGGCACTGGTCTATACATCGCCAAAAACAAAAACCCGTTTTTGAAAAGTAAATGCAGAAAATTAAAGAAAGCGATAAAATCCTAATTACTATTACATCCTCTGTACAGATACATAAATAATCAAAATAAATACGCGCGAATAGAAAATGGAATCGGGAACGTCTTAAGGGTTTTGACCCTTTTTTAAGAAAGAATTGAATTCTTGTCCCTTTTTTTGTAATTAATGAAATTAAAACTAATAACTAATTAACTAATTAATTAAGAAAATATTTTTTTTAATGTTTTTATGTTTTAATGAAATGAAATAAAAAAGGGAATTAAAAAAAATCAAAAGAAAAGCCTAAGTCTAAATTGTTTTTATTTATGGTAAAAAGTATTAAAGTTAACTAATTAAACTAATTTAATTTAATTTACATTTATTTACAAAATAAGTTAATAAATAATAAAATGTTCTTTTTTTGATTTTTTATGAAAAATATTGATTTATGAGGAAAAAAATTAGTTTGTTAGGTTAATTAACAATAATGATAATAATTAAAAAAGGAAAATAAAAAGAAAAGGAAAATAGGAAAAAAAAAGAAATAGAAACCAATGGGGGTGTTGATGGCCCAATGGAGGTGTGAAGCCTGGAAATTGCTGGCCCATTAACCAGCCTTGTTGACTTTTGGAGATTGCCTGGAGCACGTTGACTGGGGAATATAGTGATCATCACTTTTTGGCCCTCAGATTGATGATCCTGACCACTTGGCATGTGGAACGCTGAAGGTTCATGGTGAAACGCACTGGGCATCCTGCACACAAACACATAAGAAAAAATGATATGGAATTTTGGGGGACCTGGGAAGAACTTACAGCGCGGTATGATGGATCTTAGGACGTGGCAAGGGTTGCTTTAGCTTCAGGGGATGGCAAAGAAGAGAGTCACGTTCTCCTTTTGGCCTGAAAATGTTTGCAACACTCCTTTTGATCTCACACTTTTTTTTGACACTTTTTGGATTTTGCTCTGGCCGTTTGTGCACACTCTAGGTTGTGAATGAGGCTTGCAAGGCTTGCATATGTAGTAATGAGTGAGAATAAGTCACATTTAGGAGCCTTTAACCATTGCAATTAAGCTTTGGATTTTGTCTTAACCACCATTAAAGGCCTTTCAAAGCTTGTTCAAATTTTGAATTTTCATGCCTAAATGAGCTTAGCACGAAATTGGTAGGTTGCAAATGCTTCATGAAGGCTATTCAAACCATAAGATACCATTTAATTAATTTTTTTAGATTTACTTGAATTATTATGGATTAAAATGAATTAAATCCATAAAAATTAAATAAAAATAGAAAAATAATTATTTGGTCTTGAAATTGATCATGGGACACGTGGGTGGCATGACAAGGCTGAATCAAGTGGAAAAAAGTGGGCCCTTTTGTCAAAAATTGAAGTTTCAAGGATAGTTGACTTTTGCCATTTCACAAAAATTTCCCAACTTCTCCAATGCATATCTTGCTCAATTTTGATCATATGAACATGTTCTTGGACATTTTGGAAAGGTCTTGAAGTCCTCTAACCAATGCCTTTGGTCCCATATCATTTTGAGTTACAAATCTCAAGTTATGGTCTTTGACTTAAAATGCCTTTTTGTTGACTTTTGAAAATGACCTATAATGTTGAAATTAATAACTTTTTGTGAGAGCATTTCTTGGACTTGGAATGTGAAGATGAGTTGTAGGAAATGTCATCCCCTTCAAAATGAGCATTGGATGGGATTTTTCTGATGAACCATGAAAAGGTTATGCCTTGGTCAAGTTACAGTTGACTTTTAAGCTGTCCAAAAATGGAAACTTTTGCATCTTGATGATTTTTGAGCCATTCTTGTGGAATCATGATCAAGATTTGATCAAATGATGATTGTGGCTTCAAAATAAGATGTTGACCAAAAATTTTGACTTTTGACTGCAAAATGACCATTTTACCCCTACTGTTGATTGTGAAGCAATTAGGGTTTTTGACTGTGCAACTTGACATTGTGAGCCTTGAAACTTGGCATGTAGGTGCTTGACAATGTATATGAGCATATGGGACTTGATTGAGCCCTTGAAAACCTCAACTTCCTTGCAAGAACCAAAACCCTAATTTTGACTGGCTTAGGAGGATGGTTTGACTGTGCAACCCTTAAGTAGACTTGAGCAAATTGAGATGATGCTTGTCAAAACTTTGAAGAATATGGGAGGGCAAATTTTGGGGTACAACAGTTGCCCCTGTTCAATCTTCTTAGACCTGAGGATGTAGATTGGCTTGTGTGCCTTTCGTGATCCGAGGGTGGAAGATGATTGAACACTAGAGTGCCTAGAAATTTGCACTCACATAGTAGAATATCAGCAATGTGATGTCGGGAATGGGCTTACGGATGCCATTTGGAGAGATGGTGGATAGGAGGATGGGCTTATAGATGCCATATGGAGATGTGACAGAACCTTGTCGGGAATGTGCTTATAGATTCCATTTGGAAAGATGGTATGGGAGGATGGGCTTATAGATGCCATCTGGAGATGTGACAGAACCTTGTCAAGAATGGGCTTATAGATGCCATTTGGAGACTGTTGGTAGGTGGATGGGCTTATAGATGCCATCTGGAGGCTTTCTGTTGAATTGTAATTTTTGTAAGTTGAAAGAGGGAACCTGTGTAGGGTTGCCTGATGATGAACTCGTGTAAAACTGCATCTTGGAAAGAAGGACACCTGTGTAGGGTTGACTAATGATGAGTCAGTGTAAAACTGCATCTTTGAAGGAAGGAAACCTGTGTAGGGTTTACTGATAATGAGTCCGTATAAGACTGCATCTGAAATGGAGAAGGAACCTGTGTTGGGTTGACTTTGATGACGAGTCCGTGTAAAACCACATCTAGAGCCGAGAAGGAAACCTATGTAGTGTTTTCTGATGACGAGCTCGTGTAAAACTACGTCTGGAGTTTGAGAAGGGAACTTTTGTGGGGTTACTTTGATGATGATCCCGTGTGAAACTGCATCCTGGAAGGAGTAAAACCTGGGTAGGGTTTCTGATGACGAGTCCATGTAAAACTGCGTCTTTGGGAAGAGAGAACCTGTGTAGGGTTTCTTTGACGACGAGCCCGTGTAAAACTACGTCTGGAGAGAGAGAACCTGTGTAGGGTTTCTTCGGGATAAGTTCGTGTAAGACTTCTGGAGAAACCGGGGTAAGGTCATCTTGAGATAAGTCCGTGTAAGACTTCTGGAGGAACCGGGGTAAGGTCATCTTGAGATAAGTCCGTGTAAGACTTCTGGAGGAACCGGGGTAAGGTTACTGCAGGGTAAGTTCGTGTAAAACTTTTTGATGAACCGGGGTAAGGTCATCTTGAGATAAGTCCGTGTAAGACTTCTTCTGAAAGAAAAGGAACCGGTGTAGGGTTACTTTGATGATAAGTCCGTGTAAGACTTCTGGAGGAACCGGGGTAAGGTTACTGTAGGATAAGTTTGTGTAAAACTTCTGGATGAACCGAGGTAAGGTCATCTTGCGATAAGTCCGTGTAAGACTTCTGGAGGAACCGGGGTAAGGTTACTGCAGGATAAGTTCGTGTAAAACTTCTGGATGAACTGGGGTAAGGTCATCTTGAGATAAGTCCGTGTAAGACTTCTTGATGAACCGGGGTAAGGTCATCTTGAGATATGTCCGTGTAAGACTTCTTGATGAATCGGGGTAAGGTCATCTTGAGATAAGTCCGTTTAAGACTTCTTCTGAAAGAAAAGGAACCGGTGTAGGGTTACTTTGATGATAAGTCCGTGTAAGACTTATTCTGAAAGAAAAGGAACCGATATAGGGTTACTTGTGGAGGGTGAGTCTGCGTAAGACTTCATCTGAAAATTGAGAAGGAACCGGTGTAGGGTTGCCTGATGATGAGTTCGTGTAAAACTACATCTGAGGTTGAGAAGGAACCGGTGTAGAGTTGCCTGTTGATGAGCCCGTGTAAGACTTCTTCTGAAAGAAAAGGAACCGGTGTAGGGTTGCCTGAGGATGATCAAGTAGATAATTGTCCTGTTTGGTTTCGGATATTAACCCACGATCAGTCGTCGATAGAATTTTCCTGGCAGGTTACCAGTGTTGATCTGGAACTGTAAAGGTAGATGGTAATCATCTTTTGATTGACTTTTTTCTGAAAAGGCAAAGTATTAGTCGTATGCAATGTCATGATGCATGAACTGCATGATTTTAAGATGTTCTCAAAAATAAATGAGATTTGTGTTGTATGCATGCTATAATGTATGAAGATGTGATGTTTATGAATGTATTCTCGTCTGGGAAAATAAATCCTTGACGAATGCCGGGAGTTTGTTGAATCCTGGGCTGATGTTGAAGATTAGAGTTCTTCATTCCGCTGGGGATGATGGTTACAAGAATAAACCGGTAGGAGAAGATGACTCCGTTGGGGGAATAAACTTGATGAAAGATTACTCTACGGGGAATACTCTGTGGGAAGAGATATTTTGCTGAGGTTTGATGATAACTCCGCTGGGGATTCCGTTGATAAGCTCTGTTGGAAGATTTGATGAACTCCGCTGGGGATAGGAAGAGCTTCGCCGAGGACGATCTTTCCGTGGTAATTAGTTGAGGATAACCCAGTTATAAGTTCTGGTGAGGAATAATCTTTGAATAAAGCCGGGGAGATGTGTACTCTACAGGGGATAAGCTTCCAGAATCTACTGGGGAGATTGATTCAACTTTTCTGGAGAAACTTTTGGACTGCACTGGGGAACTGGCTCCACTGGGATGTCTGGTATTCTGCCGGGGAACAATCTTAGATTAAGACTGCCGGGGATGCTTGTTTAGGAACATCTGTATACTCTGCTGGGGAATATTGAGATTTTCTGGGGATACCCAACTTCCTTAAGGCGGACAGTAGATTAACTCTGCTTGGGGAGAGTGTTGTTGACTTGCTGGAGATACTGTGGCTTTTCAGGGCTGATGAGAGACCAACTCTGCTCAGGAGAGAGTATTGCTGAATCTTATCTTACTCTGCGGGGAGTGAAGGTATCTTGGTCACGTTCTTCAGCTGAACCTACCTTGGTATCTTGGTGGACAGAGCAACTAGATCGCTCAGACAACTCATTATTGCCCCTGTTTCTGTGGGAGAAAAAAGACCTAGGAGGTGCTTGATAACTGCTGATTGACAAATCTTCTTCTGGTAGGCAAGTGACGAGATGACGGAACATAGTCGTACGCTTTTGATCCCTAACTTTTGCCAGGACCGCCTGTGATCGGTGGAAATAGAACTGACTGTTTTTTAGCTGGTTTCGCGAAATGTCGCGGTAAGCAAGAGTCACCACCGTCTTTTATGTTCTCCAACATGGAAAGGACAAAAGCACATCAAAATTCCTTATTTGAGATTTCTCTCGGTTCGGGAGGTAGATTTATAGAAAGGGAAGGTGTTAGCACCCTTTCTATCTGTGGTTATCCATGGGCTCTTAGGTACTTGCTCTTATGTTTTCAAAAGATGTTTTCTTTTCAAATGTGAGTGGGTTTTGAAAAAGTTTCGTTTGAAAAATTTCTAAGTAACTCTTGTATCAGTCCTCAAGAGTGTGTGAAAAATTTGTTTGAAATCTTTTAGAAAGTGTGAGGTGCGAAAAGTTATTTTTGTTTGTTTTGAAAAGAGCAAGTACTTAAGAGAATCTACCTACTCTAAGGAATTAGGCTGTGTAAATGTCCTTTAGATAGTGCTATCCCACTATTGAGGGGTAGGTAGCACCGTCGTCGGAGGTGTTTGGGTCAATTCGATTATCGGGACAGTGTGGCCACCGAAGCAATGGTAGGATACCTTAGAAGTAACCCTAATGTCCTAGATCCTTTTATCCGAGGCAACCGTTTCGAGGCAACTGGATCTTTTGGACAGAAGGGCGACCTCTAAGACGTCATATACTTGATGACCACGTTTCGAGGCAACCAGTGAGGCGTACCCTAAGAGTGGCATGTGCATTGTGTGTTGTTTTTCAGTTAATTGTCTTTGTACATGTTATTTGGGAGCTACGGGTTGATTTTATTTACATACATTCTTTCATGCATTTAACAGTTAGGGGTGCGGAAAGTAAATTGCGGAAATATAAATTCTACGCTATTACAAGGCGCGGGTCTATACATCACCGAAAATACAAAGACCCGTTTTGGTAAATAAGTACGAGAAATTAAATAAAGAGGTAAACCTAATTACTATTACATTCTTGAAAGCAATTACATAATAATCAAAATAAAATGCGCGCGAATAAAAGTTAATCGGGAACGTTCTAAGGGTTTTGACCCTTTTAAGAAAAGAAATTGATTTTTTTTGTCTTTTTTGAATTAAATGCAATTAATTAAATAAAGCCTAATTATTAATTGATTAATTTATTAAAAGAAAAGATTTTTTTTTTGTATTTTTATGTTTTTTTAATGAAAATAAAATAAAAGAATTAAAATTAAAAGTTAACCTAATTCTAAATTATTTTTATTGATTGTAAAGAAAAAGAAATTAAAGTTGACCTAATTAAACTATTTCAATTTATTAATGTTTTATTTACAAAATAATTACTTAAATTAATAAAGTATTTTTTTTTTGGTTTTATTGAATTTTATTGTGAAAAACTAGTTATGAGTTAATTAAATAATAACAGTTAATAAATATAATTAGTAAATAAAAAAAGAAAAGAAAAGAAAAAAAATGCAAGAACCATGGGGGGTATTGGGCCAGATGGAGGTGTGAATGGCAGTTTCTTGGCCCACTAAGCTCAGGTCTGTATTGACTTTCTGGAATCCAATGCTTGTTGGTTGACTGGGCGCATGGTGAGGACCATCTCCTGGCCTTCAGATCTATGATAGAGGCCACTTGGCGCTTGGATCTGTGAGATGTATGGTGTGCTGCTTCACGTTTCCTGCATAGGATCACGTTTGGAAAAAATTCAATAAGCCTTTGGGGGACCTGGGGATCGAACCCAGGTCCCAAAGATCACCAACTACATTGCCAACCACTACACCACTCATGTGCATCTGTTAATATAATGGCCACTAAATATTATATAAGAAAAATGCGTTATATGCTGGAAAAATAAAAAAAGAGCGTGCATGATTTGAATGAACCACACACGCATGGACACCTCAGCGTCGTCTTCCTTCCTGAAACAAAAACACATACAAATAACGGGGGTTTTAAACCCCCACAAAATACCAATGTCAAAAATAGCGACTAGGCGCTCAGTTCATATAAAAAGGGCGCGAGGTATGCTTTGGATTCGTCTCCTCCTGCTGATTTCAACCATGGGTGTTTGGAGGGTTAATTTTACAGTATAAGAAAAACCCCAAATTAAAAGCTTCGGAACCCTAGCATCCGTCCATGGTGGTTTTCATTTTGTGGCACCATACTCCAATTAAATCATGTCAAAAGCTTCGGTACAATGTTAGAAAGACAAAGCAATGTTCAAAATATGTTAATGATGCGTGCAAAATGAATTTAGATCATAAGAAAAAATGATGAACCGTGTGACTGTGTAGCACGAGTTCTTGAGTGTGAGGACTTGTTTGTGCTTGCAAAAGGTTCCTGGGGATGCTGGGAGTGTATTTGGATCAAAAGGAAGGCTTGAATTATGCTGGAAAGTTGAAAACAGTTTTCACTTTTTTGCTTGAAATTTTTGAAATTGGTTATGCTGCCTCTGAGTTTTCTAGGTCGTGTGTACTGTATGGGAGGCTTTCCTATATGTCTAGCAATGAGAATCAATCAATATAATGGACCTTTAAGCCTTGCAATGAAGTTTGAGATTTTGCCATGACCACCATTAAACAACTTGCCATATTTGCTCCAAATTTGAATTTCATGCTTGAAATAGGATGTACACGAAATTGGTATGTGTTTCATGATGCATCAAGGCTATTCAAACTCAAATATATCCCTTAATTAATTTCTTTGATTTTTATTTGAATTTTAAAGATTTAAAATGAATTAAATCAAATAAAATTAAATAAAAATAGAAAAATTAATCTTTAATCTTGAAATAAAACATGGGGCACGTGGGTTGCATGGCAAAGCTGAATCAAGTGGAAGAAGTGGGCCCTTTTTGTCAAAAATTGAAGTTTCATGGATAGTTGACTTTGGCCATTTCACAAAAATTTCCCAACTTCTCCAATGCATAGCTTGCTCAATTTTGATCATATGAACATGTTCTTGGACATTTTGGAAACGCCTTGAAGTCCTCTAACCAATGCCTTTGGTCCCATGTCATTTTGATTTAACAATCTCAAGTTATGGTCTTTGACTTAAAGTGCCTTTTTGTTGACTTTTGAAAATGACCTATAATGTTGAAATTGATAACTTTTTGTGAGAGCATTTCTTGGATTTGGAATGTGAAGATGAGTTGTAGGAAATGTCATCCTCTTCAAAATGAGCATTGGATGGGATTTTTCTGATGAACCATGAAAACGTTATGCCTTGGTCAAGTTACAGTTGACTTTTCAACTGTCCAAAAATAGAAACTTTTGACACCTTTATGATTTTTGAGCCATTCTTGTGAAATCATGATCAAGACTTGATCAAATGATGACTGTGGCTTCAAAATAAGATGTTGACCAAAAATTTTGACTTTTGACTGCCAAATGACCATTTTGCCCCTGTAGTTGATTGTGAAGCAATTAGGGTTTTTGACTGTGCAACTTGACCTTGTGAGCCTTGAAACTTGGCATGTAGATGCTTGACAATGTTTATAGGCATGTGGGACTTGAATGAGCCCTTGAAAACATCAACTTCCTTGAAGGAACCAAAACCCTAATTTGACTAGCTTAGGAGGGTGTTTGAACTGTGCAGCCCTTGAGTAGACTTGAGCAAATTGAGATGATGCTTGTCAAAACTTTGAAGAATATGGGAGGGAAAATTTTGGGGTACAACAGTTTCCCCTGTTCAATCTTCTTAGACCTAAGGATGTAGATTGGCTTGCGCGCCTTTCGTGATCCGAAGGTGGAAGATGATTGAACACTAGAGTGCCCAGAAATTTGCACTCACATAGTAAAGTATCAGCATTTGTGATAGCGGGAATGGGCTTACAGATGCCATTTGGAGAGATGGTGGATAGAAGGATGGGCTTATAGATGCCATCTGGAGCTGTGACAGAGCCTTGTCGGGAATGGGCTTATAGATGCCATTTGGAACTGTAATGGGAGGATGGGCTTATAGATGCCATCTAGGTGTCCATCGCGTAAGAGATTCCTTAGCGAGAACTTGCTTACCTGAGAAAGGAAGATAATTACCTGGCATGTTACAGGGGTTGATCTTCAAACTCTTCATGTAGATATGCCCTGGCTGGATACAGGAATCGACTCTAGAATTAGTCGTCAACAGATATGCCCTGGATGGATACAGGAATCGAATATGGAAATAGTCGTCAACAGATATGCCCTGGCTGGATACAGGAATCGAATCTTCAAACTCTTCAGACGTGCCCTGGCTGGATACAGGAATCGAATCTGGAAATAGTCGTCAACAAATATGCCCTGGCTGGATACAGGAATCGAATCTGGAAATAGTCGTCAACAGATATGCCCTGGCTGGATACAGGAATCGAATCTTCAAACTCTTCAGACGTGCTCTGGCTGGATACAGGAATCAAATCTGGAATTAGTCGTCAACATATATGCCCTGGCTGGATACAGGAATCAAATCTTCAAACTCTTCAGACGTGCCCTGGCTGGATACAGGAATCGAATCTGGAATTGCGACGATTGATAGTAATTATCTTTGGATTGACCTTTTTCCTGAAAAGGCAAGACGTCAGTTGTATGCAACGTCATGATGTATGAAATGCATGATGTCATGATGTTTTCAAAAATAAATGAGATTGTGTGTTTATGATGCGTATATGCATGCGTCATGGTGTATGATAATGT
Source organism: Vicia faba (assembly GCA_948472305.1). NCBI lineage: Eukaryota > Viridiplantae > Streptophyta > Magnoliopsida > Fabales > Fabaceae > Vicia > Vicia faba. The sequence continues at coordinate 931,894,969 of OX451736.1, read as the reverse complement.
AATGTTTATGAATGTATTTTCGTCTAGGAAAATAAATCCTTGACGAATGCCGGGAAGCTGAATCCTGGGCTGATGTTGAAGAGTGAAGTTCTTCATTTCCACTGGGGATGATGGTTGCAAGAATAATCCGGTAGGAGAAGATGACTCCGTTGGGGAATAAACTTGTTGGAGAGATACTCTGCGGGGAATACTCTGTGGGAAGAGATGCTTCGCTGAGGTTTGATGATAACTCCGCTGGGGATACCGTTGATGAGTTATGTTGAGGAATTTGATGAACTCCGCTGGGGATAGGAAGAGCCTCGCCGAGGACGATCTTTCCGTGGTTTTTAGCTGAGGATAACCCAGTTATACCCTGGTAGGGAATAACCTTTGAATAAAGCCGGGGAGACGCGTTCGTGCTCTGCAGGGGATAAGCTTCCAGAATCTACTGGGGATAAGCTTCCTACTGGGGAGATTGATTCAACTCTCCTGGGGAGACTTTGGACTATACTGAGCAATGGCTCCACTGGGGTGTCTGGTATTCCGCCGGGGAACAATCTTAGATCAACACTGCCGGGGATGCTTGCTTAGGAACATCTGTATACTCCACTGCGGAAAATTGAGATTTTCTGGGGATACCCAACTTCCTTAAGGCTGACAGTAGACTAACTCTTCTTGGGGAGAGCGTTGTTGACTTGCTAGAGATACTGCACCTTTTCGGGGCTGATGAGAGACCAACTCTGCTCGGGGAGAGTATGGCTGAATCTGGTCTTACTCTGCGGGGAGTGAAGATATCTTGGTTACATTCTTCAGCCGAACTTACCTTGGTACCTTGGTGGACAGAACAACTAGATTGTTTAGACAACTCATTATTTCCCCTGTTTCTGATGTCACCTGTAATTAATCCTTTGTTTCGTATTCAAATATTTATGAGTCAGCAATTAGTGTCAAATGCATATATCAAAAATTGAACATTGAACGTTCTTTACAAAACAAAACAGAAAAAGGAAAAACAACTGGCAATTGGTATGAAACGTAAATTTGTATTGATTTTTGAATTTGCCTGTAAATAGGCGTTTATGTACAAGAGGCTGACGTCCTAGTAAGAGAACGCCGCCGAACAATATAGAGTTTATACAATTTGTACAGAGGAAAACAAAACAGCTATGTGAAAAGTCCCACTGGGTTTCAACTCTGCTATCGCCTTTATGTCTTCAAGCGTCTCATCACTTGGTTGCTTAGTTGAGGATGAAGCTAACTGATCGATGCCGTCTGAACTTGATAGTTGATACCGGATTCTGGATGCAAGGTGATCCAATGAGACATATTATTACGCTTTAATCCCTAACTTTTTCCTGGACCGCCCTTTCGGGTTTTCAGTCCACCGGGATACCCATTTTTGCCCAAGCCGCCTTTTCAGGTTTTCGACTTGCCGGGTGTACAGATTTTTTTCATTTCATCCCTTATTTTTTCCCGAACCATTTTGGTTCGCTGGGAAGCCCTTATTTTTACCTAGGTGTGTCAACCTAGCGGGTCTTTTATTCATGCGTAGTATCTTTTTACTATGTCTGCATTGGCGGGGTGAGGAAGGTCGTCACCATCCATGGTGGTTAGAATCATGGCTCCTCCTGAGAAGACATGCTTAACCACAAATGGCCCTTCGTACGTAGGGGTCCATTTGCCCCTGGGATCACTTTGAGGAAGAATGATGCGCTTGATTACCAGGTCCCCAACTTGATACTCTTGTGGTCTGACTTTCTTTTTAAATGCCCTGATCATCCGTTTTTGGTACGTTTGACCATGACAAATAGCAGTGAGTCTCTTTTCTTCAATTAGGTTTAATTGATCAAGTCGAGTCTGGATCCAATCATCTTTACTCAGACCTGCATCCTTCATTATCCGGAGAGAGGGTATCTGGACTTCAATTGGCAAGACTGCCTCCATGCCATAGACCAAGGAAAAGGGAGTTGCCCCGGTTGACGTTCTTGCTGAGGTACGATATCCATGAAGAGCAAACGGTAACATCTCGTGCCAATCTTTATAGGTCACTGTCATCTTCTGCACAATCTTTTTGATATTCTTATTAGCTGCTTCTACAGCCCCATTCATCTTCGACCGATAAGGAGAAGAGTTATGATGCTGTATCTTGAATTGCTCGCAGAGCTCAGTGATTATCTTGTTGTTGAGATTGGTACCATTGTCCGTAATGATCCTTTCCGAGACACCGTATCGACAGATCAGGTTATGCCGAATGAATCGTGCTACAACGTTCTTGGTTACCGTAGCATAGGAAGCTGCTTCAACCCACTTTGTGAAGTAATCAATCGCTACCAGGATGAAGCGATGCCCGTTGGATGCCGTAGGTCTGATCTCGCCAATCATATAAATGCCCCACATTGCAAAAGGCCAAGGTGCTGTCAAGACATTCAGAGGTACTGGAGGAACGTGCACCTTATCAGCATATATCTGACATTTATGACATGTCCGAGAATGTTGGTAACAGTCAGCTTCCATTGTGGACCAGAAATATCCTTCCCGAAGGATCTTCTTTGCCATGGTATGTCCACTGGAATGTGTTCCGAAGGTACCTTCATGAAGCTCTTCCATGATCCTTTATGCTTCCGTCTTATCCACACAACGCAGCAAAGTTGAATCATGGTTTCGCTTGTAAAGAATGTCGTTGCTGAGGAAGAACTTTTCCGCGAACCTCCTTAGAAACTTCTTGTCATTGACAGATGCGCCTTCAGGGTATTCTTGAGCTTCTAAGTACCTCTTCACTTCATGATACCAAGGTTTCTCAGTTACCTCTTCAGCCTCAAGATCACAACAATGTGCAGGCTCATCTAACTTCCAGATAATGATCCGGGGAGCCTCGTTGTCCCATTTGACTTTGAACATAGAAGACATCGTAGCCAACGCGTCCGCCAACTGATTCTCCTCCCTTGGGAAGTGTTCAAAAGTTATCTCTTCGAAATGGGGGATCAATGTCAACACATACTCTTTGTAAGGAATAAGATTTTGGTGTTTCGTATCCCACTCGCCTTTGATCTGATTAATCACGAGAGCGGAATCTCCAAAGACACTCAGAAACTTGATCCTTAAGTCAATTGCAGCTTGAAGACCCATGATGCATGCCTCATACTCCGCCATGTTGTTGGTGCAGTTGAAACATAGCCGGGAAGTGAGTGGAGTATGAGTGCCTTTAGGGGATATGATCACGGCGCCAATACCGTTACCCAAAGCGTTTGAGGCTCCGTCAAAGTGCATAGACCATCGGGATCCTTCCTCAGGTCCTTCATCCGGTCCAGGTACTTCATAATCAGTCACTACCATAATATCCTCGTCTGGAAACTCAAAGTTCATTGATTGGTATTCGTCCACTGCTTGGTGTGCCAAATGGTCTGCCAATACACTTCCCTTGATTGCTTTTTGAGTTGTGTACTTGATGTCATATTCCGTCAAGATCATCTGCCATCTTACTATTCTTCCGGACAAGGCAGGCTTTTCGAATATGTACTTGATTGGATCCATTTTTGAAATCAACAAAGTAGTGTGAGTCAACATATACTGTCTCAACTGGCGAGCAGCCCATACCAAAGCGCAGCAAGTTTTCTCGAGCAGTGAGTATCGGGTCTCACAGTCGGTAAACTTTTTGCTAAGGTAATAAATGGCGTGCTCTTTTCGGCCAGACTCGTCATGCTGCCCCAGCACACACCCCATTGAGTTGTCCAATACTGTCAAGTATAAGATTAGAGGTCTCCCTTCAACCGGTGGCATAAGAATGGGTGGTTCTTGGAGATACTCTTTGATTCTGTCGAAAGCGGCCTGACATTCATCGTTCCAACGTACTACTTGATCTTTCTTCAGTAGCTTGAAGATTGGTTCACAGGTAGCAGTTAGATGTGAGATGAATCGGGCAATGTAGTTCAGCCGTCCTAGAAAGCCTCTGACTTCTTTCTCTGTCTTGGGAGCTGGAATCTCTTGTATGGCTTTCACCTTGGCAGGGTCCACTTGAATACCTTTGTCGCTCACGACGAAGCCTAGCAATTTTCCAGATCTCACCCCAAAGGTGCACTTGTTTGGGTTCAACCTCAGCTTGTACAACTTCAGGCGGTCAAACAGCTTCTGTAGATGGTCAAGGTGTTCCTCCTCAGTTTGGGACCTTACAATCATATCGTCGACGTACACTTCGATCTCATGATGGATCATGTCATGAAACAAAGTAACCATGGCACGTTGGTAGGTTGCCCCAGCATTCTTCAACCCAAAAGGCATGACCTTGTAGCAAAAGGTGCCCCACTGAGTAACAAAAGTGGTTTTCTCCATGTCTTCAGGAGCCATCTTGATCTGATTATAACCGGAGAAGCCGTCCATGAAGGAGAATACTTTATGCTGAGCAGTGTTGTCAACCAGAACGTCGATATGAGGCAAAGGGAAGTCATCTTTAGGGCTGGCCCTGTTCAAATCCCTGTAATCAACACACATTCGGACCTTACCATCTTTCTTTGGCACCGGGACCACGTTGGCAACCCACTGAGGGTAAGAAGTCACTGCAAGAAAACCAGCATCAAATTGTTTCATAACCTCAGCTTTGATTTTCTCGGACATCTCTGGACGCATACGGCGAACCTTCTGTTTAACCGGAGGACAGTCTTCCTTGGTAGGCAGGTGATGGACCACAATGTCGGTATCCAACCCAGGCATGTCTTCGTAGGACCAGGCAAAGATTTCCACATATTCATGCAACATCTGAATCAAACGTTTCTTCACACTGAGCTCTAGATTGGCACCAATCTTGACTTCCTTTTTGTCTGTCTCAGTACCCAAATTTACCGTTTCCACTGGCTCTTCATGTGGCTGAATGGCCCTCTCCTCCTGGAGTAGCAGTCTTGCAAGCTCACCAGGCACTTCGCAATCATCTTCACCTTCGTCTTCGGCTAAGTTGATCGAATTTTCGAAGTCATAACTGGCAGTAGCAGAGTCGTTACCAGTGAGATCCAGAGTGGATTGGAACCTGTATGAGTGAGTGTGTGTAAATATAGTTGTTTTGTAATATATAAAGAAAGAAAAGGGAGCGCAAGATTTGAAATGTGAAAAACGTCCAATGCTTTTATTCATGAGATATGGAAGTGACAAACAAAGCCCTCACAAATGAAACCACGGTGCCCCGGGTAAGACACCGGGCCATATAGTTTAGCAATATTGTTTGTTACAACTTTAAAACAAAAGAGTTCATTACTGAGTGACAAAAGTAATAGGGGTAAAGTCTTTTGCAGTCCAGTTGCTAGGTCCACCGTTGGTCGTTGGGTAGATCCAGCTGTCAAATTCGGATTCCTCCACGTCGTCCTCAATAGCATTCACTCTCGGGTTGGTGATGAGCACAGGAGGTCTTCCAATCCTTGCCTTGCGCACAGCCTTCTGAGCTTCTGCAGTGAAACCCAAGCCAAATTTGTCAGTCTTTGGAGTGAAATCAGGAAGTCTTCCCCAGTTTGCACACTCACCCTTCTCAATCACAGCCCGGGCATCCTTCAAGGAAGCCATCTTCAAAGGAGAGTCTTCTGCAGTCACTGCCTCTGCTGCTGCCAATGTCTGAGGCACCTCTTCAAAGTGTTGAAAGGGGGTCTCAATGAACTCCCCATCCATTTCTACGTATCAGAACGAGTTGAGCTGGCTGACCATGTATTCTTCCTCCCCTTGCACTGTTACGATCTTCCCCCTGACCGGGTATTTGAGCTTATGATGTAAAGTTGAAGTCACAGCCCCTGCCTTGTGGATCCAAGGACGACCCAGCAAACAAGAGTAGGACGGTCAGATATCCATCACATAGAACTTTGAATCAAAGACTTGTGAACCAACCCTGATTGGGATGTCAACCTCACCATGTACCATCCTTTTGGACCCGTCAAAGGCCCGGACAACAATGTTACTTGGTTTGAGCTCTAAACCCTCACAGTCCAGCCTGTCTAGAGCTTTCTTGGGTAGTACGTTTAATGAAGAACCAATGTCAACCAGCACATGGGCAAGAGTAGTGTCCCTGCATTCAATGGAGACATGCAGGGCATCATTATGGTTCTTCCCCTTGGCCGTCAGATCAGCATCAGAGAAACCTAGACCGTTATCAGCGGTTAAGTTGGCCACACAGTCGGTGAATTGATCAGCAGATGTTTCTTGTGGCACATGGGCCGTCTTCAGGAAAGCAATCAGGGCCTTGGCATGGGCCTCTGAACACAGCAACAGTGATAGCATGGAGATTTTAGAGGGGGTGTGCCCCAGCTGTTCAACGACGTTGAAATCACTTTTCTTGATAATTTTGAGGATCTCTTCCATCTCTTGCTTGGAAGCCTCAACAGTGGTCTTCGGTGCCTCCGTCCGGGCAGGCACATCAGTAGCAATCCCCTTACCCCGAGCGTCAGATGACTCGGTAGCAGGGGTAGAAACTTGATCAGGGGAGGAAACAGACACACTGGCAGGTGTGATGACAAGAGGCCTCTGAATTGCTGGAGGTGCAATTTCTGGTGAGAACAGTCTTCCACTACGAGTGACTTTAGCAGGCCCGGTGATGTTGGTGACACCGGTACTAGTATTGAACTCTTGTTTCACTCCCAGAACATAAACATCTGCCCCATAGTGCCACGGGACAGCTTTATCATACTTGTAGGGGATGGGCCCCGGAACAGTAATGGTTATAGGAGCAATCTTGTGAACAGGCATAATTTTGATAGGCTTCTTTGAAGGAGCCTTGGAAGGGTTGTTGAAAATGGTGACAATTGAAACTTCTTCAACAGGGGCAGCAGAAACGGCAACCTTCTTGAACAAGATCTCTTTACTATCCATCAGGTTTTGGACGCCTGACTTCAGCAAAGGACAATCGGCAGGTGAATCAGCACATAAATGGAAACCTTTACTACATCCCAGAAATAAACCGGCTAGCAACAAGTTCCTCTTGACAGTCAGCAGCGGTGTAGCAACATCATCCACAGAAGCTACATACAGATCCTCCTCAACAGCGTTCACTCCATGCTGGGGCATGGGAGCGGTCACAACATTTGGCCTTTCGGGCGCCTCAAACTGTATTTCCTTGGTATCAATAAGGTCCTGAACCTTATTCCTTAGGGCCCAACAATCGTCAGTAGAATGTCCCGGGCTATCAGAGTGATAGGCGCAACGGGCGTTGGGATTGTAATTCGGAGATGCTGTGTTTACCACCTTTGGGGCTTCCTTGACAGTTACCAGGCTAGTTGACAGCAGTTGCGGTAATATCTGAGAGAGAGTCATGCTGAGCCGAGTATACTGCCGTTTGGGCCTCTCAGCTCTTGGCTGGTTGTATTGCTGAGGAGCAGCAGCAGGCTTAGAAATAACCACCGCGTTGACAACTTGGAGGCGTTCTGGTTTGTTCTGTCTCCTGGGACCATACACAACACTAGCTTCCTTCTTGAAGGGCTTCTTTTCAGTATTTGAGGAGGCACCCTTCTGTATCTTCCCCGATTTGATACCAGCTTTGATCCTCTCACCAGTCAGGATCAGGTCTGTAAACCCAGCAGAGGAATTACCAATGAGATGATTGAAGAATGGACCAGATAGGGTCCCCAAGAACATGTCCACTAGTTTACAATCCGTCAACGGTGCCTGCACCCTGCCAGCCAGGTCTCTCCATTTCTGTGCGTACTCCTTAAAACCTTCTCCCGATCCTAGCGACATACCCTGGAGTTGGGTACGCGTAGGAGCGAGGTCAGAATTGTACTGATACTGCTTGTAAAAAGAAGTAGCCAAATCCTCCCAGTTACGAATGTTGGTTCCATCCAGCTGATAGAACCATTCGAGATGAGTCCCTGAAAGACTCTCCTGGAAGAAATGGATCCATAAGTTCTTGTCTGTTGTGTAAGGCTGGATCTTCCTTACATAAGAGCGGAGGTGCAGTTTAGGGCAGGAAGCCCCGTCATACTTCACAAAGGTCGGCGCCTTGAACTTGTGTGGGATCACCACCCCAGAAGACAACCCTAAGTCTCCGAAATCCAACCCAGGCACACGTTGAATCTCCATAGCATTTAACCTGTCCTCCAGTTGTTTGTACCGGTCCTCAGCAGGAGGGTACTGTTCATCATTGAAGTCTGTCTCGGTGTCAGAGACCACAGGACTAGGGACCTCTCTCCCTTGGTGACTGCCTTCCCCCACAGACGGAGTAGTCCTCTCAGCTTCATTCTGCAATGTATTCCCGAGTCTGCGCCCAGTGTTGAACATCACAGTCCTCTTCTTCTTTTTCTTCTTCAGGAGCAAAGCCTTCAGCTCTTGTTCTCCTTGGGCCAAGTTCATGACCATCTCCTGAAATTGGGTGTTCTGGGCCTGGAGGGCCTTGATAGCTTGCTCGGTAGTGAGTTCAGGATTCATGATGCTTGAGTGCTGAAATAAACAGCGAAGAAGATTAAGCAACCTGTAGAAAAAAAGGGTACCTGTGATGCATATGATGAATGAAATGCGTATGAATTATGTTTTCAAAGACAATCGGGAATCAACTTTGTAGACAAAAGGGAAACACACTTTATTAGATTCAAACTTTAAATTGTTCAACAATTTGCCCTTAGGCGTTACAAGAATGAAAATACTGAAAAGGAAATAAAGCTGTAAAAGAAACATTCAAAGCCCATCAGTGCTCCCATGGCCTCCTCTTCTCAGTACGAATATAGTCATTCAGGGTTCGCTCGTTCTCCAATTGCTTGGTCAGCTTCTGGACCTTCTGTTCCTATTCGTTGAACTTTTCCCGGTAATAATCCCGCTCTTCCTGTAGTTGCGCCCAAGATCTCTTTAGGGTATCAACATCAGTGGGTATCTGAGGAGGGAGAACAGTTGGAGGAACCCCGTCTCCATCAGGAGTTTCAAGAATGATAGGCCTGACAGCTTCATATGGCATACCTAACTTCTGAGCACGGATGCGGACCCATATGTAATAGGGTTCTATTGGTAGAGAAGTCTTCGGTCCCAACTCATGTGGGTCAGCTTTGTGAATTCCGTCCCAAGCTTTGATGAATCTACGGCGCAGTTCGTCACTATCTGCCTGAAACTCAAAACTGATGTGAGGTACCAACATCTCATGAGGCCCTGCTCTTCTGGCTCTTCCAAATTGACGGAGAGCTAAACATGGATTATAAGAGATTCCGCCCTGGGTACCAATCAATGGAACATTAGGATATTCTCTGCAACGATCAATAACAGCTACCTCATCTAAACCTCTGAGAGTCCAAATGATGTCATTATCAGTGAGAGACATTAACCTATGAGCCCAGCCTCTTCCTTCTTGGTTCTTCAGCACGAACTTGGGGAGGTGCGAAATAAACCACCTCACTAACAAAGGAGTACAACACCACAGGGTTCCTCGTCTTCGGGCAGTACGAGCATGGAGTTGTTGCAGGATATCACCCAAGAGTGGGCACAGGGTTCCGAGACATGAAGATCCTTATGGCATTGATATTGACAAAGTTATCAGGATTTGGAAACAATACTAGACCATAGATTAAGAGAGCCAAAATGTCCTCGTACGCCCTGAAGTCTAAGTCATTCCAGAAACTGTTAGGTTTACCAATTAGAAACTTAGCCAAGAAGCCCTTAACTCCGCTTCTAGTCACCCAGTTGTCCATTACCTCCTTGTTGATCAAAGGAAAGGTTGATGCAATCTCCTCAGGTCTAAGAGTCTTCTCCCAACCAGTGAAGGGAGTCTGATCCAAGATAGGGATGCCAAGCAAATCAGAGAATTCTTCCAGGGTAGGGACCAGTTGGAAGTCTTGAAAGGTGAAGCAACTGTACAAGGGATCATAAAACTGGGTCAAGACACTCATCAGTTGTTGGTCCCACTTTGAAGTGACTAAACCGAGAAGAGAACCATGCCTCTGGATGAAGGAAGCAGTATTTGGAATCCTGTCAACCAATTCTCTGAGCTAATCAGGTGGGTGAACAAAGTTGAGTCGGATAGTGTTCCTTCGCACAGGCATCATGATGTCCTACAAAACAGAGCAAAGGTGAAACCCTTTTGTCTTTGAAATAGGTCAGTCCTTATGCAGGATGCATGCAATGTTATGATGGTATGATGTTATGATAAAGCACACCACAAGTATTCACAAAGGCAAACATGATAAGGCACACAAGTCACACAAGACAGCCCTTAGGGTTTAGGCCAGCATGAAGTTCAGGTACTACCCTCTTTCAGTTTGTTGGTTAAGACCTGTCCTATCAAAAGTAACCGGGTTCTAGAGGATCCCAATATCATCGACTACCCTAAATCGGTCATAACTCCAGCATCGCAATCTTTTCTTGCAGCCAGAACCATCGCGAGAGTTTAGCCTCAATGGGTGTAGCATACTGCTACTGTTCTATGGCTAAGTTGGGTCACATTAGGGTTCTAAGGTCGGTTGGTGCTTAATGACTCCTCAGAAGACCCATATTCTCCTCATTGCAACACAAGGGATATCGGTACAGACCAAGGTGCCACACCAACGTAGCCACTACTTCACCCGTGTCGGTCTACGCCGGACAGGTCCCTCACAGCTTATGCTACCTAAAAGGGTATCCCCAGATCCGGGTTAGGATCTATGAAACTCTGATGCAAAGCCCACAAATATACAGTAATCAAAGCAAAGAAATTGAAAACATAAGTATGATCTAATCCTAAGGTATACCCCACTTATTATGTCCCCAACAGAGTCTCCAGTTCTGTGATCGGTGGAAATAGAACTGACTATTTTTTAGCTGGTTTCGCGAAATGTCGCGGTAAGCAAGAGTCGCCACCGTCTTTTATGTTCTCCAACATGGAAAGGACAAAAGCACAGCAAAATTCCTTATTTGAGATTTCTCTCGGTTCGGGAGGTAGATTTATAGAAAGGAAAGGTGTTAGCACCCTTTCTATCCGTGGTTATCCACGGGCTCTTAGGTACTCGCTCTTATGTTTTCAAAAGATGTTTGCTTTTCAAATGTGAGTGGGTTTTGAAAAAGTTTCGTTTGAAAAATTTCTAAGTAACTCTTGTATCAGTCCTCAAGAGTGTGTGAAAAATTTGTTTGAAATCTCTTAGAAAGTGTGAGGTGCGAAAAGTTGTTTTTGTTTGTTTTGAAAAGAGCAAGTACTTAAGAGAATCTACCTACTCTAAGGAATTAGGCTGTGTAAATGTCCTTTAGATAGTGCTATCCCACCATTGAGGGGTAGGTAGCACCATCGTCGGAGGTGTTCGGGTCAATTCGATTATCGGGACAGTGTGGCCACCGAAGCAATGGTAGGATACCTTAGAAGTAACCCTAATGTCCTAGATCCTTTTATCCGAGGCAACCGTTTCGAGGCAACTGGATCTTTTGGACAGAAGGGCGACCTCTAAGACGTCCTATACTTGATGACCACGTTTCGAGGCAACCAGTGAGGCGTACCCTAAGAGTGGCATGTGCATTGTGTGTTGTTTTTCAGTTAATTGTATTTGTACATGTTATTTATGAGCTACGGGTTAATTTTATTTACATACATTCTTTCATGCATTTAACAGTTAGGGGTGCGGAAAGTAAATTGCGGAAATATAAATTCTACGCTATTACAAGGCGCGGGTCTATACATCGCCGAAAATACAAAGACCCGTTTTGGTAAATAAGTACGAGAAATTAAATAAAGCGGTAAACCTAATTACTATTACATTCTTGAAAGTAATTACATAATAATCAAAATAAAATGCGCGCGAATAAAAATTAATCGGGAACGTTCTAAGGGTTTTGACCCTTTTAAGAAAAGAAATTGAATTTTTTTGTCTTTTTTTAATTAAATGCAATTGATTAAATAAAGCCTAATTATTAATTGATTAATTTATTAAAAGAAAAGATTTTTTTGTATTTTTATGTTTTTTTAATGAAAATAAAATAAAAGAATTAAAATTAAAAGTTAACCTAATTCTAAATTATTTTTATTGATTGTAAAGAAAAAGAAATTAAAGTTGACCTAATTAAACTATTTCAATTTATTAATGTTTTATTTACAAAATAATTACTTAAATTAATAAAGTATTTTTTTTTGGTTTTATTGAATTTTATTGTGAAAAACTAGTTATGAGTTAATTAAATAATAACAGTTAATAAATATAATTAGTAAATAAAAAAAGAAAAGAAAAGAAAAAAAATGCAAGAACCATGGGGGGTATTGGGCCAGATGGAGGTGTGCATGGCAGTTTCTTGGCCCACTAAGCTCAGGCCTGTATTGACTTTCTAGAATCCAGTGCTTGTTGGTTGACTGGGCGCATGGTGAGGACCATCTCCTGGCCTTCAGATCTATGATAGAGGCCACTTGGCGCTTGGATCTGTGAGATGTATGGTGCGTTGCTTCACGTTGCCTGCATAGGATCACGTTTGGAAAAAATTCAATAAGCCTTTGGGGGACCTGGGGATCGAACCCAGGTCCCAAAGATCACCAAGTACATTGCCAACCACTACACCACTCATGCGCATCTGTTAATATAATGGCCACTAAATATTATATAAGAAAAATGCGTTATATGCTGGAAAAATAAAAAAAGAGCGCGCGTGATTTGAATGAACCACACACGCATGGACACCTCAGTGTCGTCTTCCTTCCTGAAACAAAAACACAGACAAATAACGGGGGTTTTAAACCCCCACAAAATACCAATGTCAAAAATAGCGACTAGGCGCTCAGTTCATATAAAAAGGGCGCGAGGTATGCTTTGGATTCGTCTCCTCTTGCTGATTTCAACCATGGGTGTTTGGAGGGTTAATTTTACAGTATAAGAAAAACCCCAAATTAAAAGCTTCGGAACCCTAGCATCCGTCCATGGTGGTTTTCATTTTGTGGCACCATACTCCAATTAAATCATGTCAAAAGCTTCAGTACAATGTTAGAAAGACAAAGCAATGTTCAAAATATGTTAATGATGTGTGCAAAATGAATTTAGATCATAAGAAAAAATGATGAACTGTGTGACTGTGTAGCACGAGTTCTTGAGTGTGAGGACTTGTTTGTGCTTGCAAAAGGTTCCTGGGGATGCTGGGAGTGTATTTGGATCAAAAGGAAGGCTTGAATTATGCTGGAAAGTTGAAAACAGTTTTCACTTTTTTGCTTGAAATTTTTGAAATTGGTTATGTTGCCTTTGAGTTTTCTAGGTCGTGTGTACTGTATGGGAGGCTTGCCTATATGTCTAGCAATGAGAATCAATCAATATAATGGACCTTTAAGCCTTGCAATGAAGTTTGAGATTTTGCCATGACCACCATTAAACAACTTACCATATTTGCTCCAAATTTGAATTTCATGCTTGAAATAGGATGTACACGAAATTGGTATGTGTTTCATGATGCATCAAGGTTATTCAAACTCAAAGATATCCCTTAATTAATTTCTTTGATTTTTATTTGAATTTTAAAGATTTAAAATGAATTAAATCAGATAAAATTAAATAAAAATAGAAAAATTAATCTTTAATCTTGAAATAAAACATGGGGCACGTGGGTGGCATGGCAAAGCTGAATCAAGTGGAAGAAGTGGGCCCTTTTTGTCAAAAATTGAAGTTTCATGGGTAGTTGTCTTTGGCCATTTCACAAACATTTCCCAACTTCTCCAATGCATAGCTTGCTCAATTTTGATCATATGAACATGTTCTTGGACATTTTGGAAAGGTCTTGAAGTCCTCTAACCAATGCCTTTGGTCCCATGTCATTTTGATTTACCAATATCAACTTATGATCTTTGACTTAAAGTGCCTTTTTGTTGACTTTTGAAAATGACCTATAATATTGAAATTGATAACTTTTTGTGAGAGCATTTCTTGGATTTGGAATGTGAAAATGAGTTGTAGGAAATGTCATCCCCTTCAAAATGAGCATTGGATGGGATTTTTCTGATGGACCATGAAAAAGTTATGCCTTGGTCAAGTTTGAGTTGACTTTTCAGCTGTCCAAAAATAGAAACTTTTGACACCTTGATGATTTTTGAGCCATTCTTGTGAAATCATGATCAAGACTTGATCAAATGATGACTGTGGCTTCAAAATAAGATGTTGACCAAAATTTTTGACTTTTGACTGCCAAATGACCATTTTGCCCCTGCAGATGATTGTGAAGCAATTAGGGTTTTTGACGGTGTAACTTGACCTTGTGAGCCTTGAAAATTGGCATGTAGATGCTTGATAATGTTTATAGGCATGTGGGACTTGAATGAGCCCTTGAAAACCTCAACTTCCTTGAAGGAACCAAAACCCTAATTTGACTAGCTTAGGAGGGTGTTTAAACTGTGCAGCCCTTGAGTAGACTTGAGCAAATAGAGATGATGCTTGTCAAAACTTTGAAGAATATGGGAGGGCAAATTTTGGGGTACAACACCGCCCTTTCGGGTTTTCAGTCCACCGGGATACCCATTTTTGCCCAAGCCGTCTTTTCAGGTTTTCGACTTGCTGGGTGTACAGATTTTTTTCATCTCATCCCTTATTTTTGCCCGAACCCTTTTGGTTCGCCGAGAAGCCCTTATTTTTTCCTAGGTGTGTCAACATAGCGGGTCTTTGATTATGCGCAGTATTTTTTCGACTATGTCTGTGCTCTCAGGATACAGGAAGTTGTCACTGTCAGTAGTGCAGTGTTACCATACCACCAGAAGATCTTCGTTTTGATCGTCCAATGCCCCAAGTGACTCAGATGGAGATTTGCCCCAGATAATAGACCATGATCATGTCTGCCCCTTGGTTGGAAGTACTTTTGTTCACTTAGATATTCGTCGTGCAAATTTCTCTGCTGTTCGAACAAATAGTCATATGCAAACAGTGTTATATCAAGAATGCAAAGCTTATGTTTGTCTTGCAGTTTTTGAAAATGCATTTTTTTTATAAAAACAAGTGAATTTTTTTGTAAACTGTGATGTCAACTCGTTATTTTACCGCAAGCCTTAAGGAGTCAGGATACCTTTCGTAACAGTATGCTTTCGAACTAACCCATGCTTCAGCTAGGACTTTTAAGGGTTATAGCGTGGCCTGGTTCACGGTTTAAGAAACAAAGGATAAGGCTCAAAATGTATTTGTACCCACCCGTTCTCTGTGATGTTCTTCAAACCTAAACTTAATTGATCATGCATTAGACCTTGTTTGAGTCTTTGTCCTGAGATTCTGGTGATGGTTCGGATATTGACAGTTTATTTTGAATAGGCAGTCATTTCTTTTTTTGTTGAGGGTTTGTAGGACCTCTTTCTTTTTGATTTTGTTATCCATGTTTTTTGCCTGAACTGTTTCTGTTGTGATTACAGTCAGCGGGATGCCCCAGTTTTGTAAGTCTCCTTCATAGGTTTTGACTTATTGGGCTTTTATTTTGAGAAACAATGACTGCCTGTCTTTATGATTATTCGGAACCATCACTGTCTTTTGCTTTGGAAAGACTTCTTTGATGCTATTCGTTGTGCACCTGGACCAACTGAGAGAACTACCCTGCCCCAGGTTATGATTAAGGTTTTTAATTTTCGGAAAGAAAAACTCTAACTTCTTTGGCTCAAAGGGGTTGACGAGGGATTATCTTCCTTATAACTCCAGTGTTTAGGAATTGAAACAATGCATGTACCTCATCAGCGGGGTCTGTTCAAAAGCATATTGTAAAGATCGTGGTATCGTTTTCGTCATCCTCCCTTAAGAGGCTTAGAATTATTAATCGAGAGTTGAACATCAAGAAAAAAAATAAAAGCAATTTTGAATATAGAGAACACAATTACTTCAAAGCAGACACGTGTAATGCATTATTGAAATGATAGAGTTTGACATGATAATTGTTTGAATAAGCATAGAAAAATACAATATCAGAATTTAAATGAACAAGAGCCTCTCAATCCTAGCCATGTTTTGGCAAGGGAGCAGTGATCACATTGGGAGTCTCAGCATGCTCGAATTCGATCTCCTCGGCGTCGATCATGTTTTGAATCTTGTATTTCAGCGTCCAACAATCCTCAGTATCGTGCCCCGGGCTTCCGGAATGATAAGCACACCTCGCATTTGGGGTGTAGTTTGGAGAAGAAGTCTTAGGATTTGCAGGAGGGTTGATCACTGCAATCAGGTTCATCTTCAACATGTGCTGCAATGCTTGTAACAACGGCATATTGATGTTGGTGAACTTTCTTTTAGGCTCGTCTGGCCTTCGCTGATTTCCCTTTGGCGGTTGTCGGCGTGACGCAGAACCTGAGATCATGACTGCCCCTACGTGTTGGTCACGACGATCCTTCTGACTGTACGCAACATTGGACTCTTTCTTGAATGGTTTCTTCTCAGCGTTCGAGGAGTCACCCTTTTGTATCTTCCCGAACTTGATACCAGCTTCTATCCTCTTACCAGTCAAGATCAGATCTGTGAACCCAGCAGAAGAATTCCCAATCAGATGATTAAAGAATGGACCAGACAGGGTCCCCAAGAACATGCCAACGAGCTCACGGTCAGTCAACGGTGGCTGCACCCTGCCAGCTAGGTCTCTCCACTTTTGTGCATACTCCTTAAAACCTTCACCCGTCCCCAGTGACATACCCTGGAGTTAGGTACGCGTAGAAGCGAGGTCGGCATTACACTGATACTGCTTATAAAAAGCAATTGCCAAGTCCTCCCAGTTACGAATACTAGTTCCATCCAGCTGATAGAACCATTCGAGCCGAGTCCCTGAAAGACTTTCCTGGAAGAAATGGATCCATAGGTTCTTGTCTGCCGTGTAGGGCTAGATCTTCCTTGCGTATGAACGGAGGTGCAGCTTAGGACAGGAAGCTCCGTCGTACTTTACAAAGGCAGGTGCCTTGAACTTGTGTGGGATCACTACCCCAGAAGATAACCCTAAGTCTCCAAAGTCCAACCCAGGCACACGTTGAATTTCCATAGCATTTAATCGGTCCTCCAGATGTTTGTACCTGTCCTCAGCAGGAGGGTATTGTTCATCATTGAAATCCGTCTCGGTGTCAGAGACTACGGGACTAGGAACCCTTCCCTCTTGGTGACTGCCTTCCCCAACAGATGGAGTAGTCCGCTCAGCTTCATTCTGCAGCGTATTCCCAGATCTGCGTCTAGGGTTGAACAAAACAGTCTTCTTCTTCTTTTTCTTCAAAAGCAGAGTCTTCAATTTCAGTTGTCCTTGGGCTAAGCTCATGACCAGCTCCTGGAACTGGGCGTTCTGGGCCTGGAGGGCCTTGATAGCTTGTTCAGTAGTTGGTTCAGGATCCATGATGATGGAGTGCTGAAATAAATAGCGAAGAAGATTAAGCAACCTGTCAAAAAGGGTACTTGTAATGAAATGACATGTATGTATGCATGCAATGTTTTCAAGGATCTCGCGGGGTAAACAAGAAAATTGTTAGAATTTGAATCCAGTTGATTGATTGAAGGAACTTCTTGTTGTTGAGGGTCCTTCTTCAAGAGTCAAGGCTCACCATATCGAGTGGGTCATAGCCCCTGACTCAAGTTATCAACCTTGGCTAGGGGAAAATAAGTCCCTTTTGCCCCTTGCCATACAGTTGGTACATCATGACCTGCATCACAGACCCTTGAGATCCTTGAAATGGATTAGTCTTTATGTAGGGTGTATGCAATGGTATGATGTTATACTATGCGTGGAGTGATGTAAGTAGGCCATGTAATGAGTCCCAATTAAGGACTGTAAACAAAACCTGCAAGAAACTCAAGTGTCATATAACAAGCATGCAATTAGTCAAGTTTGAAGGCACACAAGTCACACAAGACAGCCCTTAGAGTTCAGGCCAGCATGAAGTTTGGGGTACTACCCTCTTTCAATTTCGTTGGTTAAGACCTATCCTATCAAAAGTAACCGGGTTCTAG
This sequence comes from Vicia faba, assembly GCA_948472305.1. Classification (NCBI taxonomy): domain Eukaryota; kingdom Viridiplantae; phylum Streptophyta; class Magnoliopsida; order Fabales; family Fabaceae; genus Vicia; species Vicia faba. The sequence goes on along the minus strand of OX451736.1, from coordinate 931,877,186 downwards.
AGGATCCCAATATCACTGACTACCCTCAATCGGTCATAACTCCAGCGTCGCAATCTTTTCTTGCGACCAGAACCATCGCGAGAGTTTAGCCTCAATGGGTGTAGCATACTGCTACTGTTCTATGGCCTAGTTGGGTCACATTAGGGTTCTAAGGTCAGTTGGTGCTTAATGACTCCTCAGAAGACCCATATTCTCCTCGTTGCAACACAAGGGATATCGGTACAGACCAAGGTGCCACACCAACGTAGCCATTGCTTCACCCGTGTCGGTCTACGCCAGACAGGTCCCTCACAGCTTATGCTACCTAAAAGGGTATCCCTAGATCCGGGTTAGGATCTATGAAACTCTGATGCAAAGCCCACAAACATAAAGCAATCAAAGCAAAGCAATTGAAAACATAAGTATGATCTAATCCTAAGGTACTCCTCACGTTTATGGTCCCCAGCAGAGTCGCTAGTTCTGTGATCGGTGGAAATGGAACTGACTGTTTTTTAAGCTGGTTTCGCGAAATGTCGCGGTAAGCAAGAGTCGCCACCGACATGGAAAGGACAAAAGCACAGCAAAATTCCTTCTTCGAGAATGTTTCTCGGTTTGGGAGGTAGATTTATAGAAAGGGAAGGTGTTAGCACCCTTTCTATCCGTGGTTATCCACGGGCTCTTAGGTACTTGCTCTTATGTTTTCAAAATTTGTTTGCTTTTCAAGTGTGTGTGGGTTTTGAAAAAGTTTCGTTTGAAAAATTGCTAAGTAACTCTTGTATCAGTCCTCAAGAGTGTATGAAAAATTTGTTTGAAAAAACTTTTAGAAAGTGTGAGTGCGAAAAGTTGTTTTGTTTGTTTGAAAAGAGCAAGTACTTAAGAGAAATCTACCTACTCTAAGGAATTAAGATGTGTAAGAGTCCTTTAGATAGTGCTATCCCACCATTGAGAGGTAGGTAGCACCATCGTTGGAGGTGTTCGGGTCAATTCGATTATTAGGGACAGTGTGGTCACCAAAGCAATGGTAGGACACCTTAGAAGTAACCCTAATGTCCTAGATCCTTTGTATCCGAGGCAACCGTTTCGAGGCAACTGGATCTTTTAGACAGAAGGGCGACCTCTAAGACACCCTATACTTGATGACCACGTACGAGGCAACCAGTGAGGCATACCCTAAGAGTGGCATGTGCTTGTGTGTTGTTTTTCAGTTAATTGTCTTTGTACATGTTATTTGTGAGCTACGGATTAATTTTATTTTCATACATTCTTGCAGGCATATTAGCAGTTAGGAGTGCGGAAAATAAATTGTAGAAATGTAAATCTAGCTATTACAAGGCGCGGGTCTATACATCGCCAAAAACAAAAACCCGTTTTTGAAAAGTAAATGCAGAAAATTAAAGAAAGCGATAAAATCCTAATTACTATTACATCCTCTGTACAGATACATAAATAATCAAAATAAATACGCGCGAATAGAAAATGGAATCGGGAACGTCTTAAGGGTTTTGACCCTTTTTTAAGAAAGAATTGAATTCTTGTCCCTTTTTTGTAATTAACGAAATTAAAACTAATAACTAATTAACTAATTAATTAAGAAAATTTTTTTTTTTAATGTTTTAATGAAATGAAATAAAAAATGGAATTAAAAAAAATCAAAAGAAAAGCCTAAGTCTAAATTGTTTTTATTTATGGTAAAAAGTATTAAAGTTAACTAATTAAACTAATTTAATTTAATTTACATTTATTTACAAAATAAGTTAATAAATAATAAAATGTTCTTTTTTTGATTTTTTATGAAAAATATTGATTTATGAGGAAAAAAATTAGTTTGTTAGGTTAATTAACAATAATGATAATAATTAAAAAAGGAAAATAAAAAGAAAAGGAAAATAGGAAAAAAAGAAATAGAAACCAATGGGGGTGTTGATGGCCCAATGGAGGTGTGAAGCCTGGAAATTGCTGGCCCATTAACCAGCCTTGTTGACTTTTGGAGATTTCCTGGAGCACGTTGACTGGAGAATATAGTGTTCATCACTTTTTGGCCCTCGGATTGATGATCATGGCCACTTGGCATGTGGAACGCTGAAGGTTCATGGTGAAACGCACTGGGCATCCTGCACACAAACACATAAGAAAAAATGATATGGAATTTTGGGGGACCTGGGAAGAACTTACAGCGCGGTATGATGGATCTTAGGACGTGGCAAGGGTTGCTTTAGCTTCAGGGGATGGCAAAGAAGAGAGTCACGTTCTCCTTTTGGCCTGAAAATGTTTGCAACACTCCTTTTGATCTCACACTTTTTTTTGACACTTTTTGGATTTTGCTCTGGCCGTTTGTGCACACTCTAGGTTGTGAATGAGGCTTGCAAGGCTTGCATATGTAGTAATGAGTGAGAATAAGTCACATTTAGGAGCCTTTAACCATTGCAATTAAGCTTTGGATTTTGTCTTAACCACCATTAAAGGCCTTTCAAAGCTTGTTCAAAATTTGAATTTTCATGCCTAAATGAGCTTAGCACGAAATTGGTAGGTTGCAAATGCTTCATGAAGGCTATTCAAACCATAAGATACCATTTAATTAATTTTTTTAGATTTACTTGAATTATTATGAATTAAAATGAATTAAATCCATAAAAATTAAATAAAAATAGAAAAATAATTATTTGGTCTTGAAATTGATCATGGGACACGTGGGTGGCATGACAAGGCTGAATCAAGTGGAAAAAAGTGGGCCCTTTTGTCAAAAATTGAAGTTTCAAGGATAGTTGACTTTTGTCATTTCACAAAAATTTCCCAACTTCTCCAATGCATATCTTGCTCAATTTTGATCATACGAACATGTTCTTTGACATTTTGGAAAGGTCTTGAAGTCCTATAACCAATGCCTTTGGTCCCATGTCATTTTAAGTTACCAATCTCAAGTTATGGTCTTTGACTTAAAATGCCTTTTTGTTGACTTTTGAAAATGACCTATAATGTTGAAATTGATAACTTTTTGTGAGAGCATTTCTTGGACTTGGAATGTGAAGATGAGTTGTAGGAAATGTCATCCCCTTCAAAATGAGCATTGGATGGGATTTTTATGATGAACCATGAAAAAGTTATGCCTTGGTCAAGTTACAGTTGACTTTTCAGCTGTCCAAAAATGGAAACTTTTGCATCTTGATGATTTTTGAGCCATTCTTCTGGAATCATGATCAAGACTTGATCAAGTGATGATTGTGGCTTCAAAATAAGATGTTGACCAAAAATTTTGACTTTTGATTTCCAAATGACCATTTTTCCCCTACAGTTGATTGTGAAGCAATTAGGGTTTTTGACTGTGCAACTTGACCTTGTGAGCCTTGAAACTTGACATGTAGGTGCTTGACAATGTATATGAGCATATGGGACTTGATTGAGCCCTTGAAAACCTCAACTTCCTTGCAAGAACCAAAACCCTAATTTTGACTGGCTTAGGAGGATGGTTTGACTGTGCAACCCTTGAGTAGACTTGAGTAAATTGAGATGATGCTTGTCAAAACTTTGAAGAATATGGGAGGGCAAAATTTGGGGTACAACAGAAATGATCCCTGTAAGTATCCCACTCCTTCATCAACTGAATCTAAGACCTCTGTAATTCTCCAATATCAGTGGGCATATAAGGATAGAGAACCGTATAAGGAATACCCTCTTCGTATAGGGAGGGCAAATTTTTGGGTACAACACCACTACAGAAGAGGGTATTCCTTATACGGTTCTCTATCCTTATATGCCCACTGATCTTGGAGAATTACAGAGGTCTTAGATTCAGTTGATGAAGGAGTGGGATACTTACAGGGATCATTTCTGTTGTACCCCAAAATTTGCCCTCCCATATTCTTCAAAGTTTTGACAAGCATCATCTCAATTTGCTCAAGTCTACTCAAGGGTTGCACAGTCAAACCATCCTCCTAAGCCAGACAAAATTAGGGTTTTGGTTCTTGCAAGGAAGTTGAGGTTTTCAAGGGCTCAATCAACTCCCATATGCTCATATACATTGTCAAGCACCTACATGTCAAGTTTCAAGGCTCACAAGGTCAACTTGCACAGTCAAAAACCCTAATTGCTTCACAATCAACTGTAGGGGCAAAATGGTCATTTGGAAATCAAAAGTCAAAATTTTTGGTCAACATCTTATTTTGAAGCCACAATCATCATTTGATCAAGTCTTGATCATGATTCCAGAAGAATGGCTCAAAAATCATCAAGATGCAAAAGTTTCCATTTTTGGACAGTTGAAAAGTCAACTGTAACTTGACCAAGGCATAACTTTTTCATGGTTCATAAGAAAAATCCCATCCAATGCTCATTTTGAAGGGGGTGACATTTCCTACAACTCATCTTCACATTCCAAGTCCAAGAAATGCTCTAACAAAAAGTTATCAATTTCAACATTATAGGTCATTTTCAAAAGTCAACAAAAAGGCATTTTAAGTCAAAGACCATAACTTGAGATTGGTAACTCAAAATGACATGGGACCAAAGGCATTGGTTAGAGGACTTCAAGACCTTTCCAAAATGTCCCAGAACATGTTCATATGATCGAAATTGAGCAAGATATGCATTGGAGAAGTTGAGAAATTTTTGTGAAATGACAAAAGTCAACTTTCCTTGAAACTTCAAGTTTTGACAAAAGGGCCCACTTTTTTCCATTTGATTCAGCCTTGTCATGCCACCCACGTGTCCCATGATCAATTTTAAGACCAAATAATTATTTTTCTATTTTTATTTAATTTTTATGGATTTAATTCATTTTAATCCATAATAATTCAAGTAAATCTAAAAAAATTAATTAAATGGTATCTTATGGTTTGAATAGCCTTCATGAAGCATTTGCAACCTACCAATTTCGTGATAAGCTCATTTAGGCATGAAAATTCAAATTTTGAACAAGCTTTGAAAGGCCTTTAATGGTGGTTAAGACAAAATCCAAAGCTTAATTGCAATGGTTAAAGGCTCCTAAATGTGACTTATTCTCACTCATTACTATATATGCAAGCCTTGCAAGCCTCATTCACAACCTAGAGTGTGCACAAACGGCCAGAGCAAAATCCAAAAAGTGTCAAAAAAAAGTGTGAGATCAAAAGGAGTGTTGCAAGCATTTTCAGGCCAAAAGGAGAACGTGACTCTCTTCTTTGCCATACTCTGAAGCTAAAGCAACCCTTGCCACGTCCTAAGGTCCATCATACCGCGCTGTAATTTTTCCCAGGTCCCCCCAAGTCTCAATATTATTTTTCTAACAAATTCCCATGCAGCTTCCTAGACGTGTTCCATCATAGGCCTCATACAGATGCACGCCAAGTGTCTCCAAGGGCAGATCCAAAGGCCAGGGATGGATCCACACCATGTTCCAAGTCAATGAGCATGCACATGATTCCAGAAGTCAACGTGGCTTTGTGAAAATGGGCCTCAGATTCTAATTTTCACCTCCATATTGGGCCCAGACCCCCTCCCTTGGTTTATTCTTTTTCTTTTCCTTTTTATATTTTCTAATTTAGTTATTAACTCTTTTTTTAATTATTATTATTACCATCAAAATTAATTATTTAACCCTTTCACAATAAAAAATCAAAAAAAAAAAGAACTAATATTATTATTATTATTAATTTCATTTTATTTTTGTAAATAAAATACTAACAAGTAAAATAGTTTAATTAGGTCAATTTTAATTTCTTTTTCTTTACAATAAATAAAAATAATTTAGAATTAGGTTAACTTTTAATTTTAATTCTTTTATTTTATTTTCATTTAAAAAAACATAAAAAACAAAAATATTTTTCTTTTTAATTAATTAATTAATTAATTAGTTAGTTATTAGTTTTAATTTCATTAATTACAAAAAAGGGACCAAATTCAATTCTTATTCAAAAAGGGTCAAAACCCTTAGGACGTTCCCGATTAAATTTTTATTCACGCGCATTTATTTTATTTTGATTATTTATGTAACTGTCTCCAGATATGTAATAGTTAATTAGGAATTTTACCGCTTTATTTAATTTTTCTGCATTTTATTTTCAAAACGGGTTATTGTTTTTGGCGATGTATAGACCCGCGCCTTGTAATAGTTAGAATTTACATTTCTGCAATTTACTTTCCGCACTCCTAACTGTTAAAAAATGCATGAAAGAATGTATGAAAAATAAAACCAATTCGTAGCTCACAAATAACATACAAGATAACCTTAACTGAAAAATAACACACAAAGCACATGCCACTTCTAGGGTACGCCTCACTGTTTGCCTCGAAACGTGGTCATCAAGTATAGGGTGTCTTAGAGGTCGCCCTTTGTCTAAAGATCCAGTTGCCTCAAAACGGTTGCCTCGGATAAAAGGATCTAGGACATTAGGGTTACTTCTAAGGTGTCCTACCGTTGCTTCGGTGACCACACATGTCCCTTAATCGAATTGACCCGAACACCTCCAACGATGGTGCTACCTACCTCTCAATGGTGGGATAGCACTATCTAAAGGACTCTTACACAGCCTAATTCCTTAGAGTAGGTAGATTCTCTTAAGTACTTGCTCTCTTCAAACAAAATAAAACAACTTTTCACACCTCACACTTTCTAAAAGATTTCAAACAAATTTTTCACACACTCTTGAGGACTGATACAAGAGTTACTTAGAAATTTTTCAAACGAAACTTATTTTCAAAACCCCCACACATTTGAAAAGCAAACAATTTTGAAAACATAAGAGCAAGTACCTAAGAGCCCATGGATAACCATGGATAGAAAGGGTGCTAACACCTTCCCTTTCTATAAATCTACCTCCCGAACCGAGAAACATTCTCGAATAAGGAATTTTGCTGTGCTTTTGTCCTTTCCATGTTGGAGAACATAAAAGACAGTGGCGACTCTTGCTTTACTGCGACATACGCGAAACCAGCTAAAAACAGTCAGTTCTATTTCCATCGATCACAGAACTGGCGACTCTGCTGGGGATATTAATAAGTGAGGTGTACCTTAGGATTAGATCATACAAATGTTTTCAATTTCTTTGCTTTGATTGCTTTATATTTGTGGGCTTTGCATCGAAGTTTCATAGATCCTAACCCGGATCTAGGGATACCCCTTTAGGTAGCATAAGCTGTGAGGGACTTGTCCGACATAGACCGACACGGGTGAAGCAGTGGCTACGTTGGTGTGGCACCTTGGTCTGTACCGATATCCCTTGTGTTGCAACGAGGAGAATATGGGTCTTCTGAGGAGTCATTAAGCACCAAACGACCTTAGAACCCTAATGTGACCCAACTTGGCCATAGAACAGTAGCAGTATGCTACACCCATTGAGGCTAAACTCTCGCGATGGTTCTGGCCGCAAGAAAAGATTGCGACGCTGGAGTTATGACCGATTAAGGGTAGTCAGTGATATTGGGATCCTCTAGAACCCGGTTATTTTTTATAGGACAGGTCTTAACCAACGAAACTGAAAGAGGGTAGTACTTGAACTTCATGCTGGCCTAAACTCTAAGGGTTGTCTTGTGTGACTTGTGTGCCTTCAAACTTGACTACTTGTATGCTTGTTATCTGACACTTGAGTTTCTTGCAGGTCTTGTTTACAGTCCTTAATCTTGACTCATAACAGGGTTTACCTGCATTACTCCACGCATAGCATAACATCATGCCATCATACCATTGCATACACCCTACATAAGGACTAATCCATTTCAAGGATCTCAAGGGTCTGTGATGCAGGTCATGATGAATCAAACTGTCTAGCAAGGGGCAAAGGGGATTTATTTTCCTCTAGCCAAGGTTAATGACTTAAGTCAGGGGATATGAGCCATTTGATATGGTGAGCTTTGACTCTTGAAGAAGGACTCTCAACAACATGAAGTTCCTTCAATCAAGCTACCCAAATTCAAATTCTAACAAGTTTCTCTGTTTACCCCGCGAGATCCTTGAAAACATCGCATGCATACATACACATCATGTGCATAACAGGTACCCTTTTTCTACAGGTTTCTTAATCTTCTTCGCTGTTTATTTCAGCACTCAGTTATCATGAATCCTGAACCAACTACTGAACAAGCTATCAAGGCCCTCCAGGCCCAGAACGCCCAGTTTCAAGAGCTGGTCATGAGCTTAGCCCAGGGACAACAGGAGTTGAAGGCTCTGCTCCTGAAGAAGAAGAAGAAGAGGATTGTGCTGTTCAACACTGGACGCAGACTCGGGAATACACTGCAGAATGAAGTTGAGCTGACTACTCCATCTGTTGGGGAAGGCAGTCACCAGGAGGGAGAGGTTCCTAGTCCCGTGGTCTCTGACACCGAGACAGACTTTAATGATGAACAGTACCCTCCTGCTGAGGACATGTACAAACAGCTGGAGGACCGGTTAAATGCTATGGAAATTCAACGTGTGCCTGGGTTGGACTTTGGGGACCTAGGTTTATCTTCTGGGGTGGTGATCCCTCACAAGTTCAAGGCACCTGCCTTTGTGAAGTACGACGGGGCTTCCTGTCCTAAGCTGCACCTCCGTTCTTACATAAGGAAGATCCAGCCTTACACGGCAGACAAGAACCTATGGATCCATTTCTTCCAGGAAAGTCTTTCAGGGACTCAGCTCGAATGGTTCTATCAGCTGGATGGAACCAGTATTCGTAACTGGGAGGACTTGGCAACTGCTTTTTATAAGCAATATCAGTATAATGCCGACCTCGCTCCTACGCGTACCCAACTCCAGGGTATGTCACTGGGGATGGGTGAAGGTTTTAAGGAGTACGCGCAAAAGTGGATAGACCTGGCAGGCCGGGTGCAGCCACCGTTGACTGACTGTGAGCTCGTTGACATGTTCTTGGGGACCCTGTCTGGTCAATTCTTTAATCATCTGATTGGGAATTCTTCTGCTGGGTTCACAGATCTGATCTTGACTGGTGAGAGGATAGAAGCTGGTATCAAGTCCGGGAAGATACAATAGGGTGACTCCTCGAACGCTGAGAAGAAACCATTCAAGAAAGAGTCCAATGCTGCGTACAGTCAGAAGGATCGTCGTGACCAACATGTAGGGGCAGTCATGATCTCAGGTTCTGCGTCACGCCGACAACCGCCAAAGGGAAATCCGCGAAGGCCGGACGAGCCTAAAAGATAGTTCACCAACATCAATATGCCGTTGTCACAAGCATTGTAGCACATGTTAAAAATGAATCTGATTGCGGTGATCAACCCTCCTACAAATCCCAAGACCTCTTCTCCAAACTACGACCCAAATGCGAGGTGTGCTTATCATTCCGGAAGTCCGGGGCACGATACTGAGGATTGTTGGACGCTGAAATACAAGATTCAGAAAATGATTGACGCCAAGGAGATCGAATTCGAGCCTGCTGAGACTTCCGATGTGGTCACTGCTCCCTTGCCAAAACATGGCTAGGATTGAGAGACTCTTGTTCATTTAAATTCTGATATTGTATTTTTCTATGCTTATTCATATAATTATTATTTCAAACTCTATTATTTCATTAATGCATTACACGTGTCTGTTTTGAAGTAATTGTGTTCTCTATATTCAAAATTGCTTTTATTTTTTTCTTGATGTTCAACTCTCAATTAATATTTCTAAGCCTCTTGAGGGAGGATGACGAAAACGATACCACAATCTACAGTATGCTTTTGAACAGACCCTGCTGATGAGGTACAGGCATTGTTTCAATTCCTAAACACTGGAGTTATAAGGATGATAATCCCTCGTCAACCCCTTTGAGCCAAAGAAGTAGGGGTTTTCTTTTCAAAAATTAAAACCCTTAATCATAACCTGGGGTAGGGTAGTTCTCTCAGCTGATCCAAGTGCACAACGAATGACACCAAAGGAATCCTTACAAAACAAAAGACAGTGATGGCTCCGAATAATCATAAAGACAGGAAGTCATTATCTCCCAAAAATAAAAACCCATTAATTCAAAACCTATGAAGGAGACTTACAAAACTGGGGCATCCCGCTGACTGTGATCATGAAAGAAACAGTTCAGGCAAAAAACAGGGATAACGAAATCAAAAAAAGAGGTCTCACAAACCCTCAACCAAAAGAAATGACTGTCTATTCAAAATAAATTGTCAACATTCGAACCATCACCGGAACATCATAGCAAAGACTCAAACAAGGTCTGACGCACGATCAACTGAGTTTAGGTTTGAAGAACATCACGAAGAGCGGGTGGGTACAAATAAAATTTGAGCCTTTATCCTTTGTTTCTTAAACCGTGAACCAGGCCACGCTACAACCCCTAAAAGTCCTAGCTGAAGCATGGGTTAGTTCGAAAGCATACTGTTACCAAAGGTATCCTGACTCCTTAAGGCTTGCGGTAAAATAACGAGTTGACGTCACAATTTACAAAAAAAATTCACTTGTTTTTATGAAAAAATGCATTTTCAAAAAACTTCAAGACAGACATAAGCTTTGCATTTTTAAATAACATTGTTTGCATATGACTATTTGTTCAAACAGCATAGAAGTTCGCACGAAGAATATCTAAGTGAACAAAAGTACTTCCAACCAAGGGGCATGGCATGATCATTGTCCAACATCTGGGGCAGTTAGGTCAAGATTCGGAGAATCTCTCAAAAGGCCAACCAGCTTGGGGCAAATCTCCATCTGGATCACTTGGAGCATTGGACGATCAAACGAAGATATTCTGGTAGTAGGGCAACGCAACACTACTGACAGTGACAACTCCCTGCATCCTGAGAGCACGGACATAGTCGAAAAAATACTGCGCATAATCAAAGACCCGCTAGGTTGACACACCTAGGCAAAAATAAGGGCTTCCCGGCGAACCAAAAGGGTTCGGGCAAAATAAGGGATGAAATGAAAAAAAAATTTTACACCCGGCAAGTCGAAAACCTGAAAAGGCGGCTTGGGCAAAAATGGGTATCCCGGTGGACTGAAAACCCAAAAGTGCGGTCCGGGCAAAAGTTAGGGATCAAAAGCGTACGACTATGTTTCGTCATCTCGTCACTTGCCTACCAGAAGAAGATTTGTCAACTGGCAGTTATCAAGCGCCTCCACAGGTATCTTCTCCCACAAGAAACAGGGGCAATAATAAGTTGTCTAAACGATCTGGTTGCTCTGCCCACCGAGGCACCAAGGTAAGTTCAGCTAAAGAACGTAACCAAGATACCTTCACTCCCCGCAGAGTAAGACTAGATTCAGCAATACTCTCTCCAAGCGGAGTTGATCTCCCAGCAACCCCAAAACGGCACAATATCTCCAACAAGTCAGCAACACTCTCCCCAAGCAGAGTTAGCCTACTGTCAGCCTTAAGGAAGATGGATATCCCCAGAAAATCTCAAAATTCCCCAGCGGAGTATACAGATGTTCCTAAGAAAGCATCCCCGGCAGTCTTAATCTAAGATTGTTCCCCGGTGGAATACCAGACACCCCAGTGGAGCCAATTCCCCAGTGCAGTCCAAAAGTTTCCCCAGGAGAGTTGAACCATCTCCCCAGTAGATCCTGGAAACTTATCCCCAGTAGATTTTTGGAAGCTTATCCCCAGTAGATTCTGGAAGCTTATCCCCTGCAGAGCACGAACGCATCTCCCCGGCTTTACTCAAAGATTATTCCTCACCAGAACTTATAACTGGGTTATCCTTAACTAATTACCACGGAAAGATCGTCCTCGGCGAAGCTCTTCCTATCCCCAGCGGAGTTCATCAAATCTTCCAACAGAGCTTATCAACGGAATCCCCAGCAGGGTTATCACCAAAACCTCAGCAAGGTATCTCTTCCCACAAAGTAATTCCCTGCAGAGTAATCTCTCCAACAAGTTTATTCCCCGACTGAGTCATCTTCTCTTACCGGTTTATTCTTGCAACCATTATCCCCAGCGGAAACGAAGAACTCTACTCTTCAACATCAGCCCAGGATTCAAACTCCCGGCATTCGTCAAGGATTTATTTTCCCAGACGATAATACATCACATCTTCATACATTATAGCATGCATACGCATCATACAACACCAATCTCATTTATTTTTGAGAACATCTTAAAATCATGCAATTCATGCATCATGACATTGCATACGACTAATACTTTGTCTTTTCAGGAAAAAGTCAATCAAAAGATGATTACCATCTACCTTTACAGTTCCAGTTCAACACCGATAACAAGCCAGGAAAATTCTGTGGACGACTGATCGTGGGTTAATATCCGAAACCAAACAGGACAATTATCTACTTGATCATCCTCAGGCAACCCTACACCGGTTCCTTTTCTTTCAGAAGAAGTCTTACACAGGCTCATCAACAGGCAACCCTACACCGGTTCCTCCTCAACCTCAGATGTAGTTTTACACGAACTCATCATCAGGCAACCCTACATCGGTTCCCTCTCAATTTTCAAGACGAAGTCTTACACGGACTTATCATCAAAGTAACCCTACACCGGTTCCTTTTCTTTCAGAAGAAATCTTACACGGACTTATCTCAAGGTGACCTTGCCCCGGTTCATCCAGAAGTTTTACACGAACTTATCCTGCAGTAACCTTACCCCGGTTCCTCCAGAAGTCTTACACGGACTTATCTCAAGATGACCTTACCCCGGTTCATCAAGAAGTTTTACACGAACTTATCCTGTAGTAACCTTACCCCGGTTCCTCCAGAAGTCTTACACGGACTTATCTCAAGATGACCTTACCCCGGTTCATCAAGAAGTTTTACACGAACTTATCCTGCAGTAACCTTACCCTGGTTCCTCCAGAAGTCTTACACGGACTTATCTCAAGATGACCTTACCCCGGTTCATCAAGAAGTTTTACACGAACTTATCCTGCAGTAACCTTACCCCGATTCCTCCAGAAGTCTTACACGGACTTATCTCAAGATGACCTTACCCCGGTTCATCCAGAAGTTTTACACGAGCTTATCCTGCAGTAACCTTACCCCGGTTCCTCCAGAAGTCTTACACGGACTTATCTCAAGGTGACCTTACCCCAGTTCATCCAGAAGTTTTACACGAACTTATCCTGCAGTAACCTTACCCCGGTTCCTCCAGAAGTTTTACACGAACTTATCCCGAAGAAACCCTACACGGGTTCCCTTTCTCAAACTCCAGACGTAGTTTTACACAGACTCGTCATCAATAAACCCTACACAGGTTTCCTTCTCAGCTCTAGATGCGGTTTTACACGGACTCGTCAATCAAAGTAACCCTACACAGGTTCCTTCTCCATTTCAGATGCAGTCTTATACGGACTCATTATCAGTAAACCCTACACAGGTTTCCTTCCTCCAAAGATGCAGTTTTACACGAGCTCATCATCAGGCAACCCTACATAGGTTCCCTCTTTCAACTTACAAAAATTACAGTTCAACAGACCACCCCCGATGGCATCTTTAAGCCCATCTCCACAACTATACATTACATTTCCAAATAGCATCTATAAGCCCATTCCCGACAAGGTTCTGTCACATCTCCAGATGGCATCTATAAGCCCATCCTCCTATCCACCATCTTTCCAAATGGCATCTGTAAGCCCATTCCCGCCATCACACTGCTAATATTCTACTATGTGAGTGCAAATTTCTGGGCACTCTAGTGTTCAATCATCTTCCACCCTCGGATCACGAAAGGCACACAAGCCAATCTACATCCTCAGGTCTAAGAAGATTGAACAGGGGCAACTGTTGTACCCCAAAATTTTCCCTCCCATATTCTTCAAAGTTTTGACAAGCATCATCTCAATTTGCTCAAGTCTACTCAAGGGTTGCACAGTCAAACCATCCTCCTAAGCCAGTCAAAATTAGGGTTTTGGTTCTTGCAAGGAAGTTGAGGTTTTCAAGGGCTCAATCAACTCCCATATGCTCATATACATTGTCAAGCACCTACATGTCAAGTTTCAAGGCTCACAAGGTCAAGTTGCACAGTCAAAAACCCTAATTACTTCACAATTAACTGTAGGGGCAAAATGGTCATTTGGAAATCAAAAGTCAAAATTTTTGGTCAACATCTTATTTTGAAGCCACAATCATCATTTGATCAAGTCTTGATCATGATTCCAGAAGAATGGCTCAAAAATCATCAAGATGCAAAAGTTTCCATTTTTGGACAGTTGAAAAGTCAACTGTAACTTGACCAAGGCATAACTTTTTCATGGTTCATCAGAAAAATCCCATCCAATGCTCATTTTGAAGGGGATGACATTTCCTACAACTCATATTCACATTCCAAGTCCAAGAAATGCTCTCACAAAAAGTTATCAATTTCAACATTATAGGTCATTTTCAAAAGTCAACAAAAAGGCATTTTAAGTCAAAGAACATAACTTGAGATTGGTAACTCAAAATGATATGGGACCAAATGCATTGGTTAGAGGACTTCAAGACCTTTCCAAAATGTCCAAGAACATGTTCATATGATCAAAATTGAGCAAGATATGCATTGGAGAAGTTGGGAAATTTTTGTGAAATGGCAAAAGTCAACTATCCTTGAAACTTCAATTTTTGACAAAAGGGCCCACTTTTTTCCACTTGATTCAGCCTTGTCATGCCACCCACGTGTCCCATGATCAATTTCAAGACCAAATAATTATTTTTCTATTTTTATTTAATTTTTATGGATTTAATTCATTTTAATCCATAATAATTCAAGTAAATCTAAAAAAATTAATTAAATGGTATCTTATGGTTTGAATAGCCTTCATGAAGAATTTTCAACCTACCAATTTCATGCTAAGCTCATTTAGGCATGAAAATTCAAATTTTGAACAAGCTTTGAAAGGCCTTTAATGGTGGTTAAGACAAAATCCAAAGCTTAATTGCAATGGTTAAAGGCTCCTAAATGTGACTTATTCTCACTCATTACTATATATGCAAGCCTTGCAAGCCTCATTCACAACCTAGAGTGTGCACAAACGGCCAGAGCAAAATCCAAAAAGTGTCAAAAAAAAGTGTGAGATCAAAAGGAGTGTTGCAAGCATTTTCAGACCAAAAGGAGAACGTGACTCTCTTCTTTGCCATACTCTGAAGCTAAAGCAACCCTTGCCACGTCCTAAGGTCTATCATACCGCACTGTAAGTTTTCCCAGGTCCCCCCAAGTCTCAATATTATTTTTTCTAACAAATTCCCATGCAGCTTCCTAGACGCGTTCCACCATAGGCCTCATACAGATGCACGCCAAGTGTCTCCAAGGGCAGATCCAAAGGCCAGGGATGGATCCACACCATGTTCCAAGTCAATGAGCATGCACATGATTCCAGAAGTCAACGTGGCTTTGTGCAAATGGGCCTCAGATTCCAATTTTCACCTCCATATTGGGCCCAGACCCCCTCCCTTGGTTTATTCTTTTTCTTTTCCTTTTTATATTTTCTAATTTAGTTATTAACTCTTTTTTTAATTATTATTATTACCATCAAAATTAATTATTTAACCCTTTCACAATAAAAAATCAAAAAAAAAGAACCAATATTATTATTATTATTAATTTCATTTTATTTTTGTAAATAAAATACTAACAAGTAAAATAGTTTAATTAGGTCAATTTTAATTTTTTTTTCTTTACAATAAATAAAAATAATTTAGAATTAGGTTAACTTTTAATTTTAATTCTTTTATTTTATTTTCATTAAAAAAAACATAAAAAACAAAAATATTTTTCTTTTTAATTAATTAATTAATTAATTAGTTAGTTATTAGTTTTAATTTCATTAATTACAAAAAAAGGGACCAAATTCAATTCTTATTCAAAAAGGGTCAAAACCCTTAGGACGTTCCTGATTAAATTTTTATTCGCGCGCATTTATTTTATTTTGATTATTTATGTAACTGTCTCCAGATATGTAATAGTTAATTATGAATTTTACCGCTTTATTTAATTTTTCTGCATTTTATTTTCAAAACGGTTATTGTTTTTGGCGATGTATAGACCCGCGCCTTGTAATAGTTAGAATTTACATTTCTGCAATTTACTTTCCGCACTCCTAACTGTTAAAAAATGCATGAAAGAATGTATGAAAAATAAAACCAATTCGTAGCTCACAAATAACATACAAGATAACCTTAACTGAAAAACAACACACAAAGTACATGCCACTTCTAGGGTACGCCTCATTGGTTGCCTCGAAACGTGGTCATCAAGTATAGGGTGTCTTAGAGGTCGCCCTTTGTCTAAAGATCCAGTTGCCTCAAAACGGTTGCCTCGGATAAAAGGATCTAGGACATTAGGGTTACTTCTAAGGTGTCCTATCGTTGCTTCGGTGACCAAGCATGTCCCTTAATCGAATTGACCCGAACACCTCCAACGATGGTGCTACCTACCTCTCAATGGTGGGATAGCACTATCTAAAGGACTCTTACACAGCCTAATTCCTTAGAGTAGGTAGATTCTCTTAAGTACTTGCTCTCTTCAAACAAAACAAAACAACTTTTCACACCTCACACTTTCTAAAAGATTTCAAACAAATTTTTCACACACTCTTGAGGACTGATACAAGAGTTACTTAGAAATTTTTCAAACGAAACTTATTTTCAAAACCCACACACATTTGAAAAGCAAACAATTTTGAAAACATAAGAGCAAGTACCTAAGAGCCCATGGATAACCATGGATAGAAAGGGTGCTAACACCTTCCCTTTCTATAAATCTACCTCCCGAACCGAGAAACATTCTCGAATAAGGAATTTTGCTGTGCTTTTGTCCTTTCCATGTTGGAGAACATAAAAGACGGTGGCGACTCTTGCTTTACCGCGACATACGCGAAACCAGCTAAAAACAGTCAGTTCTATTTCCACCGATCACAATTTCCATGCTCAGGAGAGGAAGGTTTTAGAGCTCATAAAGCAGCTACATGAAGAAAGAGGACTCAATGACTATCTCGGCACAAAGAGGAAGCATCCATGGTAATTTTAATGTCTTTTATAGTTTTAGATATTTTTTAATTGTAACGCCTAAAAGGCATTTGAACTTCAAATTCAGCTAATAAAGTTTTTGTTTATTTTGGTTTGCAAATTTAAATTTCCCGAAGTCTTTGAAATCATTGCATGCGCATCTCATTATCATACGCATCATTACAGGTTCCATTATAGATTTCTCATCTTCTTCGCTGTTTATTTCAGCATGAAATGTCGTCCGAGCAAACCATCAAGGACCTTCAGGCACAAAACGCCCAGTTCCAACAAATGTTCATAAGTCTGGAAAAAGGGCAGGAGGATCTGAAAGCCCTTATCCTGAAAGAGAAGAAGAAAAACAAGAAGGTTGTCGGTATTCTGAATATGGGCAGAAGGTTTTGAGAGCCGTTGAAGCGACAAGCCGATCAGACCTCTTCATCCAAGAAAGGGGAGAATCAGGAAGAAGAGAAGGACCCCAGTCCTGCAGTTTCTGACAATGATACCGATTATAATGATGAGCAATATCCTCTTATTGAGGATAGATACAAACAGTTGGAAGATCGTCTGAGTGCCATAGAAGTTCAGAGGATACATGGATTGGATTTCAAAGAATTAGGATTGGTGTCAGGAGTAGTCATCCCGCAGAAGTTCAAAGCTCTAGTTTTTGCTAAGTATGATGGGGTGTCCTGCCAAAAACTCCATCTCCATTCTTATGTCAGAAAGATCCAGCCCCACACCGCTGATAGAAATCTATGGGTTCATTTCTTTCAAGATAGTCTGTCAGGAACTCAGCTTGAATGGTTCTACCATCTAGAGGGAGAAAATATCCGAAACTGGGAAGATCTGGCTGCTGCTTTCTACAAGCAGTATCAGTATAATGCCAACCTTTCTCCCACTCATACTCAACCCCAGAGTATGTCCATGGGTGCGAGTGAAGGCTTTAAAGATTATGCACAAAAATGGAGAGACTTGGTTGGGAGAGTTCAACCCTTGTTATCTGATAGGGAGTTTGTTGATATGTTTCTGGGGATGCTATCATTTGATCGGCAGCTCATCAGCTGGTTTCACCAAGCTGATCCTAACTAGAGAAAGAGTATAAGCTGGGATCCGAAGCAAAAAAATATAGAAGGATGCCTCTTCAAGTTCAGTAAAGAAGCCTTTTGCTGGTAAGAAGGAAGCCAGTGCCATCTATAGCCTGAGGGGCCAGAACAGGGCTGAACATCGTCAACCAATAAGTGTCGTGATGATACCTAGACCTGCAGTAGCTCCACAACGCAACAATCAATAAAGGGTGGAAAGACCACAACGGCAGTTTACCCGCATCAACATGACTTTGGATGAAGTTCTACCTCATCTGCTGAGATCCAACTTGGCAACCTTGAAAGAGGATCCCAAGAATCCAAATACTACATCTCCCTGGTATAATCCAAATGCCCAGTGTGCCTATCATTCTGAGAGTCCTAGCCACGATACAAATGACTGTTGGGATCTGAGGAACAAAGTACAAGACCTGATTGAAGCCAAGGAAATAGATTTTGATGCTCCGGAGAAGCTGAATGTCATAACTGCTCCCATGCCTAAGCACGATCATGGAGTTAATGTTGTTGATACTGATTTGTTTGTTACTTCTGTTGATGAAGTTTCTACTCATCTTATGACTGTCAAGAAAAATTTGCTGTTGGCCGGTTTATATTCGGGTTATGGTGAAGGTTACCACATGTGTTCGTTTCTACCTTCTGGTTGTCGTTTGCTTAAGTTAGGTGTTCAACTCCTGATAGATATCAAAGAAATTCTGTTTGAGAAAGCTTTGATTCCCATTGTACCATCTGAAGACGTTTCCATTATAACCATTTCCGCAAATCCTTCCAAGATCTCCTCGAGAAGACCTGTTAGGTTACATCTGCTCCAAGAATTGTTCCGCTGATAATCACTGTTATTGGTCTTGTCCCGTATGTCTCGGACAAAGCTGTCCCGTGGCATTATGGTGCCGATGTGTACTATCATGGCATCAAACAAGATTTGAAATATGAAGAATTCGATCTTGATATTGGTAACATTATCGGAACCAGCAAAGTTACCCGAAGTGGAAGGGTCTTCTCCCCAGACATTTCCCCTAAGACTGTCAACAAGCCAATTGTCATTCCATCTGTTGTTCCTGCTGGTACATCAACTACAGTTCCTGTTCTTACTCTAGTTATCACCCCTGTAGGCGAATCGTCTGATACCTGCGACATGGAGATTATAGGTGAGCCTGCCCGGACGGAGGCGCCTAAGAAAATTGTTGTGGAAGCCTCTAAGAAAGAAATGGAGGAAAGACTGAAAATCATTAAGAAGAGCGACTACAATGTGGTCGAGAATATGGGGCAGACCCCCTCAAAGATATCCATGTTATCCCTGCTGTTGTGCTTCGAGGCCCATGCGAAGGCTTTGATTGCATTCCTCAAAAATGCGCATGTGCCGCAAGAGACTTCAGGTGATCAGTTCAAAGATTGTGTGGCCAGCCTGACTGCTGATAATGGGCTGGGTTTTTCAGATGCGGATTTGACACCAAAAGGAAGGAAGAATAATGATGCTCTGCATGTCTCGATTGAATGCAGGGGCACCACTATGGCTCATGTGCTGGTAGATATTGGGTATTCACTGAATGTTCTTCCGAAGAAGGCATTAAACCGGTTAGATTGCGAGGGTTTGACTCTAAAGCCTAGTAACATTGTGGTAAGGGCTTTTGACGGATCGAAGAGAATGGTGCACGGGGAGGTGGACATCCCAGTCAAAGTGGGTTCTCAGACTTTTGGGTCCACCTTTTATGTGATGGATATCAGGCTGTCATATTCTTGTTTGTTGGGTCGTCCTTGGGTCCACGAGGCTGGGGCTATTACTTCCACACTCCCCCAAATGCTGAAGTATCTGGTGAAAGGAAATATTGTCACAGTGTGGGGCGAAGAAGAATATATGGTGAGTCACCTCAATTCCTTCCACTATGTAGAGATGGACGGGGAATTCATAGAAACTCCTTATCAGAATTTTGAAGAGGTCCCTCAGATCTTGGCATCAACTTAAACTACTACTAACAAACCTCCTTTGAAGATGGCTTCTCTCAAGGACGCCAAGGTTGTGGTTGAAGAAGGTGGGTGTACCAATTGGGGTCAGCTCCCTGATTTCACTCACAAAACTGACAAATTTGGTTTGGGCTTTACTACAGGGGCTCAAAGGGTTGTTCGACGCGCTCGGGCTGGAGGACCTCCCCTACGCATCAGCAATCGTGGGGTTAATTCCATTGAAGATAGCGAGGAAGACTCAGACATCGATAACTGGATCTACCCAACTACCAACGATGGACCGAGTAATTGGACAGATAGGGACTTTATACCTATTAGTTTTATTCCGCAGTAATTGACTTACTTGTTTTGAGATTTGTAATAAACAATTTGAAACTTTACAGCCAGGTGCTTTGCCCGAGGCACCTTGGCTTTGCTTGTGAGGGCTATTATTTGTCATTTAATATATCATTAATAAAGCATTGGACATTTCTTGCATACAAATTTTGCGCTCTCTATTTTTTAATTTCTATTTTCACTTTATCAAAATAATTATTCTCTTACACACACTCATGTATCATACTGCAAATCCATATCCACTCTGGATCCCATTGATAGCAACTCTGCTATTGCCAGTTATGACTTCAAAAATCCGATCAACCAAGCCGAAGACGAAGGTGAGGATGATTATGAGGTGCCTGGAGAACTTGCTAGACTGTTACAGCAGGAATAAAGGGCCATACAACCTCATGAAGAGCCGGTTGAAACAGTGAACTTGGGTACCGAGGAAGACAGAAAAGAGGTTAAAATATGTGCAAATTTGGAGCTTAGCGTCAAACAGAGGCTGATACAGATGTTGCATGACTATGTTGAGATCTTCACCTGGTCCTATGAACACATGCCTGGTTTAGACACTGATATTGTGGTACATCGCCTACCGACTAATGAAGACTGTCCTCCAGTTAAACAGAAGGTCCATCGTATGTGCCCTGAAATGTCAGAGAAGATCAAGGCAGAGGTCATGAAACAGTTCGACGCAGGATTCTTAGCTATCATTCTTATCCGCAGTGGGTTGCTAACGTCATTCTGGTACCTAAGAAGGACGGTAAGGTACGAATGTGTGTTGATTACAGAGATCTGAACCGGGCAAGCCCCAAGGATGACTTCCCACTTCCTCACATCAATGTTCTGGTCGACAACACCGTGCAACACAAAATTTTCTCCTTCATGGACGGTTTCTATGGCTACAACCAGATCAAGATGGCTCCTGAAGATATGGAGAAGACGACCTTCGTTACACAGTGGGGTACCTTCTTCTACAAAGTAATTCCTTTTTGGTTGAAGAACGCAGGGGCAACCTATCAGCATGCCATGGTCTCTTTGTTCCACGATATGATTCACCATGAGATCGAAGTGTATGTTGATGACATGATAGCTATGTCTCAGACTGAGGAAGAGCACCTTGATCACCTCCGAAAGTTGTTCGATAGGTTGAAGATATATAAGCTGAGGTTGAATCCGAACAAGTGAACCTTCGGGGTAAGATCTGGTAAACTTCTGGGTTTCATCTTCAGTGACAAGGGTATTCAGGTAGACCCTGTGAAGGTAAAGTCCATACAAGAAATGCCAGCTCCCCGTACAGAGAAGGAAGTTAGAGGCTTCTTGGGATGCATGAATTATATCGCCAGGTTCATTTCACATCTGATTTCTACTTGTGAGTCAATCTTCAAGCTTCTGAAGAAAGATCAAGTGGTAAAGTGGAATGACGAATTCCAGACCGCCTTCAAAAGAATCAAAGAATACCTTCGAGAACAACCAATTCTGATGCCTCCAGTTGAAGGAAGACCTTTGATATTATACTTTACAGTGCTAGACAATTCAATGGGGTGTGTGCTGGGGCAGCATGACGAGTCTGGTCGAAAAGAGCATGCAATTTATTACCTTAGCAAAAATTTTACCGACTGTGAGACACGATACTCATTGCTCGAGAAAACTTGATGCGCTTTGGCATGGGCTGCTCTCCAACTGAGACAGTATATGCATACTCACACTACCTTGTTGATATCAAAGATGGATCTGATCAAGTATATTTTCGAGAAGCCCGCTCTCTCCAGAAGGATAGCAAGGTGGCAGATGATCTTAACCGAATACGACATACAATATACAACCCAAAAAGCAATAAAAGGGAGTGTATTGGCTGATCATTTGGCTCATCAGGTCGTGGACGACTATCAGTCCATGAATTTTGAGTTCCCGGATGAGAATATTATGTTGGTGACTGACTACGAAGAACCTGGACCGGATGAAGGACCTGAGGAGGGATCTCGATGTTTTATGTATTTTGATGGAGCCTCGAACGCACTAGGTAACGGCATTGGCGTTGTAATCATATCCCCTGAGGGCTGTCATACTCCATTCACCGCCCGATTATGTTTCAACTGTACCAACAACATGGCGGAGTATGAAGCATGTATTATGGGTCTTCGAGCGGCTATTGACCTAAGGATAAAATTCTTGAGTGTATTAGGGGATTCCACTTTGGTGATAAGTCAGATCAAAGGCGAGTGGGATACGAAGCATCCGAATCTCATTCCTTACAAGGAGTATGTGCTGACATTGCTCCCACACTTTGAGGAGATAACTTTTGAACATTTCTCACGAGAGGAGAACCAGTTAGCGGACGCGCTAGCTACCATGTCTTCTATGTTCAAAGTTAGGTGGGACAATGAAGCTCCCCAAATCACCATTGAGAGGTTGGATAAACCAGCACACTACTGCGAGAGCGATACCGAAGAAGTGGCAGATAAACCCTGGTTTCACGAAGTCAAAAGGTATTTCAAGGCTCAGGAATATCCCGAAGGGGCATCTGTCAATGATAAGAAGTTTATAAGAAGGTTCGCTGCAAAGTTCTTCCTCAGTAATGGAATCCTCTATAAACACAACCATGACTACACACTGCTACGGTGTGTAGACAAGAGTGAAGCAGAGAGGATCATGACATATCTACATGAAGGCACCTATGGAACCCATTCTAGTGGACATACCATGGTTAAGAAGATCCTACGGGCAGGATATTACTGGTCCACTATGGAAGCCGATTGTTATAAGCACTCTTGAACCTGTCATAAGTGCCAAGTCTATGCTAATAAGGTGCATGTACCTCTGGTTCCTCTGAACGTCTTGACATCTCCTTGGCCATTTGCGATGTGGGGCATCGACATGATCGGCGAGATCAGACCTACTGCGTCTAACGGGCATCGCTTCATCTTAGTAGCCATTGATTAATTCACGAAGTGGGTTAAGGCAGCCTCTTTTACTACAATAACCAAGAATGTCGTGGCGTGGTTTATCCGAGATAATTTGATCTGTCGATATGGTGTACCAGAGAGAATTATCACTGACAATGGTACGAATCTCAACAACACAATGATCACCGAGCTCTGTAAACAGTTCAAGATACAACATCATAATTCTTCTCCCTACCGGCCGAAGATGAATGGCGCTATGGAAGCAGCTAACAAGAACATCAAGAAGATTGTACAGAAGATGACGGTGACATACAAAGACTGGCATGAGATGTTACCATTCGCTCTTCATGGGTACCGTACCGTAGCACGGACGTCGACAGGGGCAACACCCTACTCTCTAGTATATGTCATAGAGGCAGTCTTACCCATCGAAGTCCAGATACCCTCTCTTAGGATTATGAAGGGTGCAGGTTTGAACGAAGACAACTGGATCCAAACCCGACTTGATCAGCTAAATCTAATCGATGAAAATAGACTTACTGCTATTTTCCATGGTCAGACGTATCAAAAGAGAATGATCAAGTCTTTTAACCAGAAAGTCAGGGGTCAGGAATATCAAGTCGGAGATCTAGTGATCAAACGCATCATACTGCCGCAAGGTGATCCCAAGGGAAAATGGAATCCCACGTACGAAGGGTCATTTGTGCTTAAGAACATTTTCTCGGGAGGAGCCATGATTCTAACCACCATGGATAGTGACGACCTTCCTCACCCTGTCAATGCAGACATAGTGAAAAGATACTACGCCTAATCAAAGACCCACTAGGTTGACTGGCCTAGGAAAAAATAAGGGCTTCCCAGTGAATCAAAAGGGTTCAGGAAAAAGTAAGGGATGAAAATGAAAAAATATGTACACCCGATAAGTCGAAAACTCGAAAGGGAGGCTTGGGCAAGAAAGGGTATCCCGGTGGATTGAAAACCCGAAAGGGCAATCCAGGCAAAAATTAGGGATTCAAGCGTATCACTATGTCTCATTGGATCATCTTGCGACCAGACTTCGGTATCGACTATCAAGCTCGAACGATGCCAACCAATCTAATCAACCTTCGGCCAAGTAGCAAAGTGATGAGACGTTTAAAGATATAAAGGCAATAGTAGAGTTAGAACCCAATGGGGTCATTTGACATAGTTGTTTTTCTTTCTTTTACATAAATTGTATAATTTCTATCTTTCGGCGGCATTCTCTTACTAGAGCGTCAGCCTCTTTAGACAAAAACGCCAATTCTAGGCCGACTCCAAAATCAGTACAAGTCATTTTCACAAGAAACTTCAATCTGTTTTTTTCTTTTTCTGTTTTGTTTTACAAGAACGTCCAATGATTTATTTTTGGTATATGCATTTTAAAATGATTGCTGCTCATAAATATTTACATAAGAAACAAAAGGCAATTACTCGTAATTCCAGAAACAGGAAAAAAAACAAGAAGTGCCAAACCCGACGGTTCCTCTGCCCAGCAGGTATCGGGATAGAGTCAGCTTTGGAACACAATCATTGGTACATACGCTCCCCACAGAGTAAAAGGATCCAAAGGCATTGGTGTCAGATTTCCCAAAACAAGACATAACTCTCCCCATCCGAGGTTCATAGTCGCGAGCGAGTCAGTAAATTTCATCCCCCGAGCAGAGTTTATTTCTACAGATATAGAAGCTCAATCTCCAATAGAGCTCATCATCTCCATCAATGGAATTTCATCCCCAGCTGAGTTTATTCCTCCAGATCAGCAGGTCTACCAACAGAGTATCTCTTCCCATATGTTTGGTCCCCACAGAGTTATTCTCTAACGTCTCGTCCCGACAGAATATTTACAGATCTCCAGCAACCGTCAGGGATTTATTTTCCCAAACGCGAGTATACCCCGATAGCATTTCATAAACATACATCATGACATACGCATACATATCATATACAGCATAATCTCATTTATTTTGAGGACATCATCTCACCCTGCATTTCATGCATCACATATAACTAACCCTGATATCTTTTCAGGAAAAGAGGATTAGCTTCAACAAATTCAACAGTTATACAAATTACATCTACAGGCGACTAACGGAAACTCAATTCCCGAAACTAAACGGGTCAACTAATCTATACTATCGCCTCGAAGGAACCCTACGACCCAGGTTCCTTCTCACAGCCCTACTACCCAGGCTTTCATATCGAAGAAACCCTACTATCCAGGTTCCTTCTCACAGCCCTACTATCCAGGCTTTCATATCGAGGTAACCCTGCGACCCAGGTTCAGGCTTTCATATCGAGGTAACCCTACGACACGGGTTCCTTCTCACAGCCTTACTATCCAGGCTTTCATATCAAGGTAGCCCTACGACCCAGGTTCCTTCTCACAGCCCTACTATCTAGGATTTCATATCGAAGAAACCCTACTATCAAGGTTCCTTCTCACAGCCCTACTATCCAGGCTTTCATATCGAAGTAACCCTACTATTCAGGTTCCTTCTCACAGCCTTACTATCCAGGCTTTCATATCAAAGTAACCCTACTATCCAGGTTCCTTCTTACAGCCCTACTATCCAGGATTTCATATCGAAGTAACCCTACTATCCAGGTTCCTTCTCACAGCCCTACTATCCAGGCTTTTGTATCGAAGTAACCCTACTATCCAGGTTCCTTCGAACAGCCCTACTATCCAGGCTTTCATATCGAAGTAACCCTAATATCTAGGTTCCTTCTCATAGCCCTACTATCCAGGCTTTCGTATCGAAGTAACCCTACTATCCAGGTTCCTTCTCACAGCCCAACTATCCAGGCTTTCATATCAAAGTAACCCTACTATCCAGGTTCCTTCTCATAGCCCTACAATCCAGGATTTCATATCGAAGTAACCCTACTATCCAGGTTCCTTCTCACATCCCTACTATCCAGGCTTTCATATCGAAGTAACCCTACTATCCAGGTTCCTTCTCACAGCCCTACTACTCAGGCTTTCATATCGAAGTAACCCTACTATCCAGGTTCCTTCTCACAGCCCTACTATCCCGGTTCCTTCTTACAGCCCTACTATCCAGGTCCCTTCTCACAGCCCTACTATCTAGCCTTTCATATCGAAGTAACCCTACCATCCATGTTCCTTCTCACAGCCCTACTATCCAGGCTTTCATATCGAAGTAACCCTACTATCCAGGTCCCTTCTCACAGCCCCACTATCCAGGATTTCATATCGAAGTAACCTTACCATCCAGGTTCCTTCTCACAGCCCTATTATCTAGGCTTTCATATCGAAGTAACCCTACCATCCAGGTTCCTTCTGACAACCCTACTATCCAGGCTTTCATATCAAAGTAACCCTACCATCCAGGTTCCTTCTCACAGCTCTACTATCCAGGCTTTCATATCGAAGTAACCCTACTATCCAGGTTCCTTCTCACAACCCTGCTATCCAGGCTTTCATATCAAAGAAACCCTACTATCCAGGTTCCTTCTCATAACCTTACTATCCAGGTTCCTTCTCTCTTATCTCCAGACAACAGTTTACAACACTATAAGACCGAGACCTGATCAAACACGATTGGTTTCGCACTCCCCCAGTAAGTCACAGTGCAGCCTATACCCTGGCCAGATATGCAGTTCACTTCCGCTCCCTCAATCAAGAGTTATTTCCCCAGTAGAGTAACGGACAACTAAAGCTCCTAAAATTCTATTTCTCCCAGGATAGATACCAACGTTCCTCAGCAGATTCCTCCCTAACAACAAGAACAGGAACTCTCAGCAAAGGAATATCTCAGGGAATCAACATTCTCTAGATGGCATCTTTAAGCCCATATTCGATGATACTCCGTCACATTTAGGATGGCATCTTTAAGCCCATCTCCCACAATCTTCTATCATCAACCTCCAAATGGAATCTATAAGCCCATTCTCGATATCACAAAACAAGTATTACTTCATGTGAGTGCAAATTTCTGGGCACTCTAGTGTTCAATCATCTTCCACCTTCAGATTATGAAAGGCAAACGGGTCAATCTACATCCTCAGGTTTAAGAAGATTGAACAGGAGCAGCTGTTGTACCCCAAAATTTTCCCTATCATTTTACTCAATACATGTCCATTGAGATCTTCAATTTTCTCAAGGTTTCCTAAGAGTTTACCAGACAGACTCTCTCCTAAGGCAGGGTGTCTCAAATTAGGGTTTCCACTTTCCTCAAGATAGGTGGACTCCAAAGGTCTCATATGCTCTCCATGGTCTTAATATGTTCTCAAGACCCTACATGTCAAGTTTCATGCCTTACACAAGAAGTTTGCTCTATCAACTGCTCGGATGCTTGAGAATCGACTATATGCCCCTGTTCAATCTTCTTAGACCTGAGGATGTAGATTGGCTTGCGTGCCTTTCGTGATCCGAAGGTGGAAGATGATTGAACACTAGAGTGCCCAGAAATTTGCACTCGCATAGTGTAGTATCAGCAATGTGATGTCGGGAATGGGATTACAGATGCCATTTGGAGAGACGATGGATAGGAGGATGGGCTTATAGATGCCATCTGGAGATGTAATGGATAGTTGTGGAGATGGGCTTAAAGATGCCATTCAGAGGTGTCGATCGCGTAAGAGATTCCTTAGCGAGAACTTGCATACCTAAGAAAGAAAGATGGTTTCCTGGCCTGTTACAGGTGTTGATCTTCAAACTCTTCATGTAGATGACTTTCCTGGCTAGATACAGGTATCGAATCTACAAACAATCGCTCACAGATATGCCCTGGCTAGATACAGGTATCGAATCTGGAACTTCAACAGGTTGATCGAGATAGCTTTCCTCGCTGGATACAGGCGTAGACCTCTAATCACTCGCTCACAGATATGCCCTGGCTAGATACAGGTATCGAATCTGGAACTTCAAAAGGTTAATCGAGATAGCTTTCCTGGCTGGATACAGGCGTAGACCTCTAATCAGTCGCTCATAGATATGCCCTGGCTAGATACAGGTATCGAATCTGGAACTTCAAAAGGTTGATCGAGATAGCTTTCCTGGATGGATACAGGCGTAGACCTCTAATCAGTCGCTCACAGATATGCCCTGGCTAGATACAGGTATCGAATCTGGACCTTCAAAAGGTTAGTCGAGATAGCTTTCCTGGCTGGATACAGGTGTAGACCTCTGACCTGAGAATGAAAGATAATTTCCTGGCCTGTTACAGGTGCTGATCTTCAATCTCTTCATGCAGATACTTTCCTGGCTAGATACAGGTATAGATCTACAATCAATCTTCCACAGATATGCCCTGGCTAGATACAGGTATCGAATTTGGAACTTTAAAAGGCTGGTCGAGATAGCTTTCCTGGCTGGATACAGGTGTAGACCTCTGACTTGAGAATGAAAGATAATTTCCTGGCCTGTTACAGGTGTTGATCTTCAATCTCTTCATGCAGATACTTTCCTGGCTAGATACAGGTATAGATCTACAATCAATCGCTCACAGATATGCCCTGGCTAGATACAGGTATCGAATCTGGAACTTAAAAAGGTTGGTCGAGATAGCTTTCCTGGCTGGATACAGGTGTAGACCTCTGACCTGAGAATGAAAGATAATTTCCTGGCCTTTTACAAGTGTTGATCTTCAAACTCTTCATGCAGATACTTTCCTGGCTAGATACAGGTATAGATCTACAATCAATCGCTCACAGACATGCCCTGGCTAGATACAGGTATCGAATCTGGAACTTCAAAAGTTGATGGTAATATCTTTTTATTGACCTTTTCCTGAAAAGGAAAAACATTAGTTGTATGCAATGTCATGATGTATGAAATGCATGATGTCATGATGTTCTCAAAAATAAATGAGATCGTGTAGTATGCACTTTATCATGTATGTAAATAGGAGATATGAAATATGAAATGTTTATGCATGTATTTTCGTCTGGGAAAATAAATCCTTGACAAATGCCGGGAGTTTGTTAAATCCTGGGCTGATGTTGAAGAGTAGAGTTCTTCGTTTCCGCTGGGGATGATGATTGCAAGAATAAACCGGTAGGAGAAGATGACTTCGTTGAGGAATAAACCTGGTGAAGAGATTACTCTGCGGGGGATTACTCTGTGGGGAAGAGATACTTCGCTGAGATTTTAATGATAACTCCGTTGGGGATTCCGTTGATAAGCATTGTTGGGGAATTTGATGAACTCCGCTGGGGGTAGGAAGAACTTCGCTGAGGACGATCTTTCCGTGGCAATTTGCTGAGGATAACCCAGTTAGACTCTGGTGGGGATAACCTCTGAATATGGATGAGGAGAGAATGCATTTGTACTCTGCAGGGGACAAGCTTCCAGAATCTACTGGGGAGATTGATTCAACTCTCCTGGGGAAGCTTTTTTGGACTGCACTGGGGAAATGGCTCCACTGGGAGTGTCTGTATTCCGTCGGGGAACAATCTTATATTTCTGTCGAGGAATATTAAGACTGCCGGGGATGCTTGTTGAGGAATATCTGTATACTCTGCTAGGTAATATTGAGATCTTCTGGGGATACCCAACTTTCTTAAGGCTGACAGTAGACTAACTCTGCTTGGGGGAGAGTATTGCTGACTTGCTGGAGATGTTATGCCTTTTTAGGGCTGATGGGAGACCAACTCTGCTGGGAGTTTGTGGCTGAATCTTGTCTTACTCTGCGGGGAGTGAAGGTATCTTGGTCAAATTCTTCAGTCGAACCTACCTTGGTACCTTGGTGGACAGAGCAACTAGATCACTTAGACAATTATTATTGTCCTTGTTTTTGATGTCACCTGTAATTAATCTTTTGTCTCGCATGCAAATATTTATGAGTTAGAAATTAATGTCAAATGCATATATCAAAAATGAACATTGGACGTTCTTTGCAAAACAAAACAGATAAAGAAAAAATAACTGGCAATTTGTCTGGAAAAGAACTTGTATTGATTTTGAAATTTGCCTGTAAATAGGCGTTTGTGTACAAGAGGCTGACGTCCTAGTAAGAGAACGCCGCCGAACAAGAGAGTTTATACAATTTTGTGAAAAAGGAAAACAAAACAGCTATGTGAACGATCCCACTGGGTTCCAACTCTGCTATCGCCTTTATGTCTTCTAGCGTCTCATCACTTTGCTGCTTAGTTGGAGATGAAGCTGATTGATTGGTGTCGTTTGAGCCTGGTGGTTGATACTGAAGTCTGGATGCAAGGTGATCCAATGAGACATAGTATTACGCTTTAATCCCTAATTTTTGCCTGGACCGCCCTTTCGGGTTTTCAGTCCACCGGGATACCCATTTTTGCCCAAGCCGCCTTTTCGGGTTTTCGACTTGCCGGGTGTACAGATTTTTTTTCATTTCATCCCTTATTTTTGCCCGAACCCTTTTGGTTCGCCGGGAAGCCCTTATTTTTGCCTAGGTGTGTCAACCTAGCGGGTCTTTTATCATGCATAGTATCTTTTTACTATGTCTGCATTCGCGGGGTGAGGAAGGTCGTCACCATCCATGGTGGTTAGAATCATCGCACCTCCTGAGAAGATGTTCTTAACCACAAATGGCCCTTCGTAAGTAGGGGTCCATTTTCCCCTGGGATCACCTTGAGGTAGAATGATGCGCTTGATTACCAGGTCCCCAACTTGATACTCTTGTCGTCTGACTTTCTTGTTAAAAGCCTTGATCATCAGTTTTTGGTACGTCTGACCATGACAAATAGCAGTGAGTCTCTTTTCGTCAATCAGGTTGAATTGATCAAGCCGGGTCTGGATCCAGTCATCTTCGCTTAAACCTGCATCCTTCATTATCCGGAGAGAGGGTATCTAAACTTCGATAGGCAAGACTTCCTCCATGCCATAGACCAAGGAAAAGGGTGTTGCCCCTATTGATGTCCGTGCTGAGGTACGGTACCCATGAAGAGCAAATGGTAACATCTCGTGCCAATCTTTGTAGGTCACTGTCATCTTCTGCACAATCTTCTTGATATTCTTATTAGCTGCTTCTACAGCCCCATTCATCTTCGGCTGGTAGGGAGAAGAGTTGTGGTGCTGTATCTTGAATTGCTCGCAGAGCTCAGTGATCATCTTGTTGTTAAGATTGGTACCATTATCCGTAATGATCCTCTCTGGTACACCATATTGACAAATCAGGTTGTGCCGACTGAACCGTGCCACGACGTTCTTGGTTACGGTGGCAAAGGAAGCTGCTTCAACCCACTTTGTAAAGTAATCAATTGCTACCAGGATGAAACGATGCCCGCTGGATGCCGTAGGTCTGATCTCGCCGATCATATCAATGCCCCACATTGCAAAAGGCCAAGGTGCCGTCAAGACGTTCAAAGGAACTGGAGGGATGTGCACCTTATCATCATAGATCTAGCATTTGTGACATGTCCGAGAATGTTGGTAACAGTCAGCTTCCATTGTGGACCAGTAATACCCTGCCCGAAGGATTTTCTTTGCCATGGTATGTCCACTGGAATGCATTCCGAAGGTACCTTCATGCAGCTCTGCCATGATCCTTTCTGCTTCAGTCTTATCCACACAACGTAGTAAGGTTGAATCATGGTTTCGTTTATAGAGAATGTCATTGCTGAGGAAGAACTTTACCGCGAACCTTCTCAGAAACTTCTTGTCATTAACAGATGCACCCTCGGGGATTCTTGAGCTTCTAGGTACCTCTTTACTTCATAATACCAAGGCTTTTCTGTTACCTCTTAGGTCTCAAGATCACAGCAATGTGCAGGTTCATCCAATTTCCAGATAATGATTCGGGGAGCCTCGTTGTCCCATTTGACTTTGAACATAGAAGACATCGTAGCTAGCGCGTCCGCCAACTGATTCTCCTCTCTTGGGAAGTGTTCAAAGGTTATCTCCTCAAAGTGGGGAATCAACGTCAACACATACTCCTTGTAAGGAATAAGATTTGGGTGTTTCGTATCCCACTCGCCTTTGATCTGACTGATCACGAGAGAGGAATCTCCGAAAACACTCAGAAACTTGATCCTTAGGTCGATTGCAGCTCGAAGACCCATGATGCATGCTTCATACTCCGCCATATTGTTGGTGCAGCTGAAACATAGCCGGGCGGTAAGTGGAGTATGAGAGCCTTTTGGAGATATGATCACAGCGCCAATACCGTTACCCAAAGCGTTTGAGGCTCCGTCAAAGTGCATAGACCATCGGGATCCTTCCTCAGGCCCTTCATCTGGTCCGGGTACTTCACAATCAGTCACTACTATGATATTCTCGTCTGGAAATTCAAAGTTCATGGACTGGTAGTCATCCACTGCTTGGTGTGCCAAGTGGTATGCCAACACACTCCCCTTGATTGCTTTTTAAGTCGTGTACTGGATGTCATATTCTGTCAAGATCATCTGCCATCTTTCTATTCTTCCGGACAAGGCAGGCTTTTCGAATATGTACTTGATTGGGTCCATTTTTGAAATTAACAGAGTAGTGTGAGTCAACATATACTGTCTCAGCCGGCGAGCAGCCCATACCAAAGCGCAGCAAGTTTTCTCGAGCAGTGAGTATCGGGTCTCACAGTCGGTAAACTTTTTGCTAAGGTAGTAAATGGCGTGCTCTTTTCGGCCAAACTCGTCATGCTACCCCAGCACACACCCCATTGAGCTATCAAGTACTGTCAAGTATAGGATTAGAGGTCTCCCTTCAACCGGTGGCATAAGAATGGGTGGCTCTTGGAGATACTCTTTGATTCTTTCGAAAGCGGCCTGACATTCATCGTTCCAACATACTACCTGATCTTTCTTTAGTAGCTTGAAGATTGGTTCACAAGTAGCAGTTAGGTGCGAGATGAATCGGGCAATGTAGTTCAGTCGTCCTAGAAAGCCTCTGACTTCTTTCTCTGTCTTGGGAGCTGGCATCTCTTGTATGGTTTCACTTTGGCAGGGTCCACTTGAATACCTTTGTCGCTCACGACGAAACCTAGTAATTTTCCAGATCTCACCCCGAAGGTGCACTTGTTCGGGTTTAGCCTCAGCTTGTACAACTTCAACCGGTCAAACAACTTCTATAGATGGTCAAGGTGTTCTTCCTCAGTTTGGGACCTTGCAATCATATCATCGACGTACACTTCGATCCCATGATGGATCATATCATGAAACATAGCAACCATGGCACGTTGGTAAGTTGCCCCATCATTTTTCAACCCAAAAGGCATGACCTTGTAGCAAAAGGTGCCCCACTGAGTAACAAAAGTGGTCTTCTCCATGTCTTCAGGAGCCATCTTGATTTGATTATAACCGGAGAACCCGTCCATGAAGGAGAATACCTTATGCTGAGCAGTGTTGTCAACCAGAACGTCGATGTGAGGCAGAGGGAAATCATCCTTAGGGCTCGCCCTGTTCAAATCCCTTTAATCAACACACATTCTGACCTTACCATCTTTCTTCGGCACTGGAACCACATTGGCAACCCACTGAGGGTAAGAAGTCACTACTAGAAAACCGGCGTCGAATTGTTTCATAACCTCAGCTTTGATTTTCTCGGACATCTCTGGACGCATACGGCGGACCTTTTGCTTTACCGGAGGGCATTCTTCCTTGGTAGGCAAATGATGAACCACAATGTCAGTATCCAACCCAGGCATGTCTTCATAAGACCAGGCAAAGATTTCCACATAGTCATGCAGCATCTGAATCAACCGTTGTTTCACACTAGACTCCAGATTGGCACCAATCTTGACTTCCTTTCTGTCTATCTCAGTACCCAGATTTACCGTTTCCACTGGCTCTTCATGTGGCTGAATGGCCCTCTCTTCCTGGAGTAACAGTCTTGCAAGCTCACCAGGCACTTCGCAATCATCTTCACCTTCGTCTTCGGCTAAGTTGATCGGATTTTCGAAGTCATAACTGGCAGTAGCAGAGTCGTTACCAGTGAGATCCAGAGTGGATTGGAACTTGTATAGGTGAGTGTGTGTAAATATAGATTGTGGTACGGTGGGAGAACTGACTAGTGTTTTGCGTTCGTATTCGCACTTGTGCGGTTGAGCAAGAGTCGCCACCGACTTTTTATTTTATCCTAAAGGAAAGGTTAAAAAAGCACAGCAAAAACCTTTTGAGATATTTCGTGGGTTCGGGGGGTAGATTATGAAAAGGGAAGGTATTAGCACCCTTTTCATCCATGGTTATCCATGGGCTCTTAGTTACTTGGTTTTTAGATCACTTGCCTTGTTTTTCGATTGCTTTGAAAATGGTGTGCGTGTGGGTGCTTTTTGAAAATGTTTTAGAAAAAGATTCCTTGTCTTAGGCAACTAATGTATTTGACTCGTGATTGAGTGTTTTACAAAAGTGTGGATCTTTTCGAAAAGATGTTTTCAAATGTTTTTGAGAGTTTGTTTGAAAGTGTTGTGGATTTTGGTTTTTGAAAAGAAGGCAAGTGTTTTTGCAAATTGATCTCAAGTAACTAAGAGTTTTGTCTACCCTATTGTACTCAAAGGTTTTTGTCATGTTTTAACCCCTTTTAACAATTTTGTTCTACCATTGAAATTGGTAGACAATCTTGCGTTTAGGAGGTTTATTCGGGACGGGCGCGGGTCATCGTATGGACCATGAATGCAATGATGCCAAGTGTCTTTGGCAATTTGCTTTGAAGGGACTATGATCGTTCCGTTTAGGCAACAATTTGAGGGACTTATGATCATTTGATTTTGTTTTGCCAAAGATACTCGGCGTGCAAGCATGGCCCATTTTGGAAGGCAACATGTGAGATTACCCTAGGGGGTGCAAGTGTGATTGTGTATTGATTACATGCATTTGTCTTGTATTAGGTTATCTAGCGTTTGATTTTATGTACATGCAAACCCTAGGTCTAACCATGGTATAATTGGAAAACTGTAAATTGCGGAAATGTAAAATCTACGCTATTACAAAATAGTGTCCGGGAGTGGGGGTATAAATGTACAAAAGGGGATGAGACTTATAGTATCCAATAAGTTACAACCAAATCGAATGTGCGATCAAATGTAAATATCGAATATACAAATATAAGATAAACAAATGTATAGGAGCAATATGAATGGATTTGCATTGTGTAAGTGTAATTATTTACAGGTGCGATATGTGAAATTGAAGCGTATTAGGTATTTTGACCTAGATATGTATTTTAATGAACCTTTGATTTGTATATTTAATATGTACAAAAGAATGTTTTAATTAAATGCTCAAGTTTTAATTAAATAATGAAATGATGCTTTTTTAAGAAATGTATCTTTATTTGTTTATATACAAAAAGTATTTTAATCAAATGTTTGTGAATTTTAATATTTAGAGAAAAAATGTATTTCTTATTATTATGTACAAATATGTATGTTAATTAAAAAGTTTTTAATTTTAATTATATGATAAAAAAAATGTATAATATGTACAAAATGTTTTAAGAAATTTAAATTATGCAAGAAAATGCATATTTATTTTAGTATGTACAAATGTATTTTATTTAAAGAGTAAATAAAGTAAAAAAAAGAAAGTATTTTCAATTTTTAATATATGACAAAATGTATTTTAATTATGTGCTTAAAAATAAAAAATCAAAGATTAAAAGGAAGTAATTTTAAGTATTTTAGTATTTTTAATATTAATGTATTATTATGACAAATGTATTAAATTAGAAAAATATAGGGTGTTTATATATAAAAGAAATTAGTGTTAATAAAAATATTTTGTAAAAGAAAGGTTAAGTTAATTAAAAATATTATATTGAAGATGTTATGTATATATATATAAAAAAGAAGTTAGTATTATAAAAAATGGTTAATTGTAAAACATTAATTTAGGTTAGCAAGAAATAAATGGTTAGTTGTAAAAATGTTAACTTGGGCTTCAGAGAAAATAAGAACGGGTCAGGCCCATGGTTCAAGCAAACGATTTAGGGTTAGGGAATGTTTGTTCAGAACGAAAGTTGGGGTTGGCAGCGGCGCGTTCGTGCATTCGCTCATCTTCGTCTTCCTCGCTTGTTGTCTCAGTGCTCCCTTTGCTTCGAGGCCACCAGCGCTACCCTCAAACCTCTCTTCCCTCCAGCTCAGTGGACTCGTGATTCAAGGTTGGATTTCAACGTTTTATGTTTCCTTTTTTCCTTTTACGAATTGCATGCTTTGTTTTGATTTGAATCTTAACTTGATCTTTGACTGTTATGAGGTGAAGGAGAAAAAGAGAGGGAAAAGTTTGCTACCTTCGTTCCTTAGAGATGGAGGAGAGGCGGGGAAGTGGCGCTCAGGAGGCCAGGACGGCGGAGGGGGATTCGCGCGATTCTTCGCTTCTTGGTGACCCTTGAATTTACCCTTTTCTTCTTCTTCTCTGACTCTGCATATTTGTCGCCTTAGATTTTATTTCTTCTCCTTCTGGCCAGTATTGCCTTGGACGCTTGTATCTCTTGTTATTTCCTTGCCTGTATGCTTGAAATATGCCTTTCTGAGATTGATTATCGCCCAGTGATGTTTATGCTGAGGGCCTAGGTTGCCTTTGAATTGTTGCCTATGTTGTTGCCTATGTTGTTGCCCCTGAACCAACTTTCTCTCTTCTTCTTGAATGCTGTATACTAGTTTTGTGTTGCCCAGTGATGTTTTGCTGAGGGCCTAGGTTTGAGATGCTATGGCTTTGAGTTTGGTAGGCATGGTGAATTTGCTTCAAGCAAGGTTATGATATTTCAGGTTATGGTTGGTATTGGTGTTTAAGGCCAAGGTTTGGGTGTTTGAACAGGGTGCTGGTTTATCAGTTTTATGTGGTTAGGCAGCTTGTTATGTTGAGGTTTTTCAGGCTCTGAGTTTGGTAGGGCAGTAGGCTTGAAGTTTGAGTTTTTTGTGTTTGATAAATTGTGAGGCTTGATGCAGGTTCTGATTAGGCTTGGCTTAACACAGTTTTGGTTAGGTTATGCTTGACAGGCTTGTAGAGGTTTCAGGCCTTTTACTGATGCAGGTTTGAGGTTTTATGCTTCAGTTGCTCTTGTATGTTTTAATGCAGGTTTTTGAGCTTGCTTCAGTTGCTCTTGTATGTTTGATGCAGGGTTGTGTGTTTTGTATATTTCTCCTTCTCTCTCCTGCTGTTGAACTGTGTCTTTGGGTTATATCTTTTCTTGTTGTGCTTGCCTCTAGCCTAAAACCTGCCTCTGCTTCTATTCTCTCTTCTTCTCACTCTATAGTACAGTTAAAGAATTTTTTAATGTTTATTCTGTACTTTGTTCTGAAGGGGCCCTGGGAAATGATGATTTAAGATTGCTTGCATATAAGATTTTTCTGCATCTTTATCCTTCTTTTGACAGCTTTGTGTGCTGACTTTGCATTGATATCTTTTTCAAATCCTTCTTTGACAGCTTGTGCACTTTTGACAGCAATTGTACTTCTTGCTTTTTCTTTGATATCTTTTGAGTAGATTTTGGCATTTTGACAGTAAATTGCCTTTTTGATTTGAATAGAAAGTGGAATTGGATTTGAACTATGCAGTTTGAACTTGGATTTTATGCATTTACATTTGCATTCATGAATAAAAATCTTCCCTCTCTGTGAACCGGGAGAAATCCCGTGATTTGCAGAGAGGGTCAACTGATCCCAGTCAGTGGCCTCTAATGATGAGCAAATTTTAACTGTCTTTTTTAATTCAACTGCTTTCTGACTTTTCTTCTTTTTCTTTTTGCAGACGAATAACGGAGCACCGGAACGAAGTGAAGAATGAAGAATTAGAAATAGGATAGAATTTTTATTTTCAATTTAATTTTTGTACACTATTATTATTTTAAATACTTTGTAATAAATACTCGTATTCATATAATAACAATTGTAACAACTATTAAATATGAAATAAAAATTTCATTGATTCAATTAATCTTTTCAATTCCTTTTCTTTAATTGTTTACTTGTTATTTATAGTTCCTTAAATTAAATAAAATGAAAGTTTAAATTTCAAATATTTAATTCTCAGAACCATAAATAATCAACTAAACCTTGTTGATCAAAATAAATGAACTGGTTGTCTCCATCATTCAAAGCAACGCACAGTCGAACACAAAAACTGATCAGACGCAATCCTCTTTTTCACTGATTCTTTGCAAGTACTGTAATTCCAAACTGCACATATCTTTTGACTGGCCCGAACAAAACAAATTGAATTCAAACCACTTAACCCGAATCTCGGAATAAACTGCAACGCGCTGTAGAATTTTAATCTTTCTGAGAATATGCCCACGAAACCTTAACTCCTGACTAAATGCCAAATAGCATTTGCCTGATCAAAATTGAACCAAAAAACAACCAAAAACCTAAGCCAACTGCATGAAACAAACTAGAGCTCTGAAAATCAGTAAAAACCCTAATTTTGCTTGACTGTCAAGAAAAGTCCGTTTGTCCGATTCTTGAGTCAGTTTGAAAAAATCAGGAAATGTCTGAAGCTGAGATCTCTTGGGGGGAAAATGCGAGGGAAAATTTTGGGGTACAACAGTTGCCCCTGTTCAATCTTCTTGGACCTGAAGAGTTAGATTGGCAAGTTTGCCTTTCGCGACTTGAAGGTGAAAGAAGATTGGACACTAAAGTGCCCAGAAAATTTGCACTCGTCGATGTGATGGTGGAGGTGAATGGGCTTAAAGATGCCATTTGAGAATGGGCTTACAGATGCCACCTGGTGCGAGAGAATTTTTTCGGGGGATGGGCTTAGAGATGCCATCTGAGAATGGGCTTACAGATGCCATTCGGCGACTGCTAGTAGGAGGATGGGCTTATAGATGCCGTCTGGACATGTCGAACTGTGTGTCAATGGTGAGTGGACAAGTATCAGAAGGACATCCATGTTTTGGAACATCTCTGAATTAGGGGTCTGAACAAGCATCAGATTGACGTCCATGTCTGGAGAATCTGTAAACTATCTGAGATTGAATAAGCAATAGAGCAGTATCCGTTGTTGGGACATGTCCGTAAACTATTTTCAAAAATTGAGAAGAGTCTGAATCAGTTGGTAGATTGACATCCGTTGTTGGGAAGAATCCGTAAACTATTTCAGAAGTTGAGCAGAATCTGAACAAGTCGGTAGATTGGCATCCGTTGTAGGGAAGAATCCGTAAACTGTTTCAGAAGTTGAGCAGAGTCTGAACAAATCAGTAGATTGACATCCGTTGTAGGGAAGAATCCGTAAACTGTTTCAGGAGTCTTGAAGTTGAAGAGGAACCGGTGTAGAGTTTCTGAATGAATCTGGAATAAGTATCAGAATGTCGCCGTGTCTGGGTCACATCTGAACTATTTCTGGATGAATCTTGGGAGTTGATCTGTGTCTGTCGACTGATCTTTCCTGAAAAGGCAAAGGGTTAGTGGTATGCAATGTTATGATGTATGATGCAATGCATGTGACATTAATATTTATGATATGAATGTAATGAATGCGCATGTAAGCTGATGAGCTAATCTTGCCGAGGATACATGAATCCGAGATGGCTGAAGATAAAAGCATCTCGACTGCTGTCGGGGAAAATAAATCCTTGGCTGTCGCTGGGGAAGAAAATTCCTGATGACCTCTATTGGGGAGTTCCAAACTAGTAGGCTCATGTTGGGGATGCCAGATTGAGAATCTTCGGCTTGATGGAAAGTAACTCTGGAGACTTCACTGGGGAACTCAAGATTTGTCCTCCCAAAATTCTGTGGGGAGAAGGTTCAATGGTCTGGCTCCGCTGGGGATGCTGAAGCTTAAACTCTGAGGGGAATTGAATTCCGGAGGATTCTCTGGCTGGGGATTTGCAAAGATAAGTTACTGTTGGGGTATTTTGATGAACTCCACTGGGGATAGGGAGATTTCTGGCGAGCGCGATCTTCCGTGGTGGTTAGCTTGAGAAGAATCTGAACAAGCGATAGGTTAACATCCGCTTACTCGGAGAACCCGTGAACTATTTTCAGGAATCTTGAGATTGAATCAGCAATAGAGCCGCATCCGTTGTTGGGAAGCGTCCGTAAACTAATTTCAAAGGTTGAGAAGAGTCTGAACAAGTTGCTAGATTAACATCCGTTGTTGGGAAGAATCCGTAAACTTGTTTCAGAAGTCTTGAAGAGGAACCGGTGTAGGGCTTCCTGATGATGAGCTTGTGTAAAACTGCATCGGTTTTTGAACACTTTTGACATTCGAATGCCCCAAGTGGTGATGTAGATAATTTCCTGGCTTGTTACAGGTGTTGGTCTACAATCGGTCGTTCACAGATGTTTTCCTGGGTTGTTACAGGTGTTGATCTGGAATTCTTCAGACATGCCCTGGCTGGATACAGGAATCGAATCTGGAAAGGTGATAGTTGATAGATATGCCCTGGCTGGATACAGGAATCGAATCTTCAAACTCTTCAGACGTGCCCTGGCTAGATACAGGAGTCGAGTCTGGAAATAGTCGTCAACAGATATGCCCTGGCTGGATACAGGAATCGAATCTTTGAACTCTTCAGACGTGCCCTGGCTAGATACAGGAGTCGAGTCTGGAAATGTGGTCAACAGATATGCCCTGGCTGGATACAGGAGTCGAATCTGGAAATAGTCGTCAACAGATATGCCCTGGCTAGATACAGGAATCGAATCTTTGAACTCTTCAGACGTGCCCTGGCTAGATACAGGAATCGAGTCTGGAAATGTGACAGTTGATAGATATGCCCTGGCTAGATACAGGAATCGAATCTTCAAACTCTTCAGACGTGCCCTGGCTAGATACAGGAGTCGAGTCTGGAAATGTTGTAAACAGATATGCCCTGGCTGGATACAGGAGTCGAATCTGGAAATGGTCGTCATAAGATATGCCCCGGCTGGATACAGGAGTCGAATCTGGAATGGTGATAGTTGACAGATATGCCCTGGCTGGATACAGGAATCGAATCTTCAAACTCTTCAGACGTGCCCTGGCTAGATACAGGAATCGAGTCTGGAAATAGTCGTCAACAGATATGCCCTGGCTGGATACAGGAATCGAATCTTTGAACTCTTCAGACGTGCCCTGGCTAGATACAGGAGTCGAGTCTGGAAATGTGGTAGTTGATTTGTTGAACACTTTTGACATTTGAATGCCCCAAGTGGTGATGAAGGAATCTTGAATCAGATTACTCTGCATATTGAGAGATTTCTTGAAATCTTGACTGGACTGCCCCAGGTTAATTGAATTTGAAAGATCTGTTGGACCTTGACTGGACTGCCCCAGGTTAATTGAACTTGAAAGATCTGTTGGACCTTGACTGGACTGCCCCAGGTTAATGACATGTCATGCCCCTCGTTGATAGGAGATTTGATGGAAGTGTTATCCTCTTGAAGTAATTTTGACTTAATGAGAGAGTTTTCGTTCCTCCGAACAATCGCTGTATGAATTTCTTCGCTGTCAAACAAAAAGGTCAAATGCAGACAGTGATATTCGGATAATGCAAAGTTTATGTTTGTCTTTGAAGTTTTGAAGAATGCGTTTTTAGCAGAAAACTTTTCATAAGACAAGTTAACACAAGATTTAGAGCAAAGCCCTACAGGAGTCAGGATACCTTTTGCAACAGTATGCTTTCGAACTAACCCATGCTTCAATTAGGACTTTTAAAGAGTTGTATCGTGGCCTGGTTCACGGTTTAAGAAACAAAGGATAAAGGCTCAAAGTATATTTGTACCCACCCGCTCTTCGTGATGCTCTTCAACCTAAGCTCAGTTAATTGTGCGTCGCACTCTGTTTTGAGTTTGGAACGACTTTCGGGCGATGGTTCACCAGTTTGAATTTGGGAGACAGTCATCATCTCCTTTTTCTTTTCCAACATTTTTCATGTTGTTGAGGATTTTTTAATGACCTCACTATTTTGATTTTGATTTGTTATCCCTAACTTTTGCCTGACTGTTACCGTTTTCGGGATTACTGTCAGCGGGATGCCCCAGCTTTCTTAAGCCTTCTTTATAGGTTTTGGCTTGGTGGGTTTTTCTCTTTTGAGAGATTGACTGTCCATGTGATAGGGAACCACCCTGGTCTTTTGATTCCAAAGGAACGCTTTCTTTTTTGACGTCGTTCGTTGTGTTACGAACTGAGAGTTTGCGACTTCAATGCGCACTTTCTTTTGAATTAACTGAGAGACTACCCTGCCCCAGGTTTATATCAAAGGTTTTGATTGTATCAGAACAGTAAACTCCTACTTCTTTGGCTCGAAGGGGTTGACTAGGGATTAACTTCCTTATAACTCCAGTGTTTGGGATTTGAAAGAAATGCCTGTACATCATCAGCAAGGTCTGTTCAAAAGCATACTGTATGAGATTATGGTATTGTTTCGTCATCCTCCCTCTAAAGGCTTGCAGCTTTTTATCAAGAGTCAGATATCATAAAGAAAAGCATAAGAGTAGTGAAACGAATGGATGAATTCAAGACAAACATATGCAATGCATTAATGAAAACAGAGTTTAACATCAACAGATAATTGTTTGACAGCAAAAGAAATTACAACTTTGAAAATTCAAAAAGAAGCAAAAGTCTTTCAGTTTGAGCTTCGTCACTTCAAGCGGAGAACCCTTTAACGGAAGATCTTCATCTCGCCGTCTGGCATGAATTCCAGCACCCCAATGTCGATCAGATCTTGAATCTTGTTCTTCAAGGCCCAACAGTCGTTGGTGCTGTGTCCCGGGCTGTAGGAGTGGTAAACACAGAATGCGTCGGGGTTAAAGTGAGGAGAGGAGATATTGAACTTCTGAGGAGGGTCCTTTACGGTGAGCAAATTGACCTCCAACAGGCGCTTTAGTATGAAGAATGATGGTATTTCAGTCTCCGTGAACTGTCTTCCCGACTTTTCTTGTTTACGCCGATTGCCTCGTTGACGCTGGCGAGGTTGTTGATGAGATTGTGACCCTGAAGCTAGCAAAGGAGCTTTCCCCTTGTCTTCTTGAGTTGATGGAGGCTGAGCGGTGACTTGCTCTTCGACCTCGGATGCTTGCCCCAGTTGGTTGTTTGGAAGCAGTTGGCGGACAAGAACTCTGAGTTCCTCTTGTCTTTGGGATAGGTCTTGGATGAGAGCCATCTGGCCCACCAACTGTCCCATCATTTGAGTCCTTAGTGTTGTCAGATCAAACTGCAGCTCCGCAATCTGATCACTCCTGGCATTGTTGGAACTCCCCAAGCCTTTGGTGATGAGAGCTTTCATCTCTTCTTGCCCCAGAGACAAGTTCAGGAACATCTCCTGCAGCTGAGCAGTCTGGTCTTGGATGTCTTTGACAGACCGTTCTAGAGCCATCTCTTGCTGAAATAAACAGCAGGAGAGTAAGGAAACCTGAAAAAGGAAAGATTGTCAAAATGAAATGCATGATATGTGGATGCATGCTTTCAAGGGTCTCTTGGGGCAAACACAAGAAAATGTTAGAGGTTGAACTC
This sequence comes from Vicia faba, assembly GCA_948472305.1. NCBI lineage: Eukaryota > Viridiplantae > Streptophyta > Magnoliopsida > Fabales > Fabaceae > Vicia > Vicia faba. The sequence goes on along the minus strand of OX451736.1, from coordinate 931,833,759 downwards.
TGCTCTTGGATTGGAGATCTTTGTACCGGTGGACGTCCTTCCACGAGAATCAAGCTCACCATGTCGAGTGGGTCATAGCCACTGATTCAAGTTGTTGTACTTGATCTTTGATTGGAGAGCTTTGTATCGGTGGATGTCTTTCCACTAGAATCAAGCTCACCATGTCGAGTGGGTCATAGCCACTGATTCAAGTTGTTGCACTTGATCTTTGACTGCATTGGTTAGAGGAGAAACCCCTTGCCCCTGGATAGACGTCTGGCTCAACTTAATCCTGCATCAACAGAACCCTCGAGATCCTTGAAATGGTTATTGAAAATGCTAAAATGCTATGGTATGATGTCATGATGTTATGTACATGTATGCACAAGCAAGTGAGTGTATATACAGGCAAACATATTCACACAAAGCACACAAGGCCTTAGGTTTAGGCTTGCATGAGGCTCAGGTACTACCCTCTTTCAGTTTGTTGGTTAAAACCTGTCTTATCAAAAGTAACCGGGTTCTAGAGGATCTCATATCATTGGCTACCCTCAATCGGTCATAACTCCAGCATCGCAACCTTTTCTCGCGGCCGGAACCATCTCGAGAGTTTAGCCTCAATGAGTGTAGCATACTGCTACTGTTCTAATGGCCAAGTTGGTCAATTAGGGTTCTAAGGTCGGTTGGTGCTTAATGACTCCTTGGAAGACCCATATTCTCCCCGTCTTACACGAGGGATATCGGTACAGACCAAGGCGCCACACCAACGTAGCCACTGCTTCACCCATGTCGGTATACGCCGGACAGGTCCCTCACAGATTATGCTACCTAAAAGGGTTTCCCCAGATCCGGGTTAGGATCTATAAAACTCCGATACAAAGCCCACAAATGTAAAGCAAACAAAGAAATCAATTGAAAGTAAAGGTGATCTAAACCCTAAGGTAACCCCACTTCAAAAAAAAGATCCCCAGCAGAGTCGCCAGTTCTGTGGTACGGTGGGAGAACTGACTAGTGTTTTGCGTTCGTATTCGCACTTGTGCGGTTGAGCAAGAGTCGCCACCGACTTTTTATTTTATCCTAAAGGAAAGGTTAAAAAAGCACAGCAAAAACCTTTTGAGATATTTTGTGGGTTCGGGGGGTAGATTATGAAAAGGGAAGGTATTAGCACCCTTTTCATCCATGGTTATCCATGGGCTCTTAGTTACTTGGTTTTTAGATCACTTGCCTTGTTTTTCGATTGCTTTGAAAATGGTGTGCGTGTGGGTGCTTTTTGAAAATGTTTTAGAAAAAGATGCCTTGTCTTAGGCAACTAATGTATTTGACTCGTGATTGAGTGTTTTACAAAAGTGTGGATCTTTTCGAAAAGATATTTTCAAATGTTTTTGAGAGTTTGTTTGAAAGTGTTGTGGATTGTGGTTTTTGAAAAGAAGGCAAGTGTTTTTGCAAATTGATCTCAAGTAACTAAGAGTTTTGTCTACCCTATTGTACTCAAAGGTTTTTGTCATGTTTTAACCCCTTTTAACAATTTTGTTCTACCATTGAAATTGGTAGACAATCTTGCGTTTAGGAGGTTTATTCGGGACGGGCGCGGGTCATCGTATGGACCATGAATGCAATGATGCCAAGTGTCTTTGGCAATTTTCTTTGAAGGGACTATGATCATTCCGTTTAGGCAACACTTTGAGGGACTTATGATCATTTGATTTTGTTTTGCCAAAGATACTCGGCGTGCAAGCATGGCCCATTTTGGAAGGCAACATGTGAGATTACCCTAGGGGGTGCAAGTGTGATTGTGTATTGATTACATGCATTTGTCTTGTATTAGTTTATCTAGCGTTTGATTTTATGTACATGCAAACCCTAGGTCTAACCATGGTATAATTGGAAAACTGTAAATTGCGGAAATGTAAAATCTACGCTATTACAAAATAGTGTCCGGGAGTGGGGGTATAAATGTACAAAAGGGGATGAGACTTATAGTATCCAATAAGTTACAACCAAATCGAATGTGCGATCAAATGTAAATATCGAATATACAAATATAAGATAAACAAATGTATAGGAGCAATATGAATGGATTTGCATTGTGTAAGTGTAATTATTTACAGGTGCGATATGTGAAATTGAAGCGTATTAGGTATTTTGACCTAGATATGTATTTTAATGAACCTTTGATTTGTATATTTAATATGTACAAAAGAATGTTTTAATTAAATGCTCAAGTTTTAATTAAATAATGAAATGATGCTTTTTTAAGAAATGTATCTTTATTTGTTTATATACAAAAAGTATTTTAATCAAATGTTTGTGAATTTTAATATTTAGAGAAAAAATGTATTTCTTATTATTATGTACAAATATGTATGTTAATTAAAAAGTTTTTAATTTTCATTATATGATAAAAAAAATGTATAATAAGTACAAAATGTTTTAAGAAATTTAAATTATGCAAGAAAATGCATATTTATTTTAGTATGTACAAATGTATTTTATTTAAAGAGTAAATAAAGTAAAAAAAAGAAAGTATTTTCAATTTTTAATATATGACAAAATGTATTTTAATTATGTGCTTAAAAATAAAAAATCAAAGATTAAAAGGAAGTAATTTTAAGTATTTTAGTATTTTTAATATTAATGTATTATTATGACAAATGTATTAAATTAGAAAAATATAGGGTGTTTATATATAAAAGAAATTAGTGTTAATAAAAATATTTTGTAAAAGAAAGGTTAAGTTAATTAAAAATATTATATTGAAGATGTTATGTATATATATATATAAAAAAGAAGTTAGTATTATAAAAAATGGTTAATTGTAAAACATTAATTTAGGTTAGCAAGAAATAAATGGTTAGTTGTAAAAATGTTAACTTGGGCTTCAGAGAAAATAAGAACGGGTCAGGCCCATGGTTCAAGCAAACGATTTAGGGTTAGGGAATGTTTGTTCAGAACGAAAGTTGGGGTTGGCAGCGGCGCGTTCGTGCATTCGCTCATCTTCGTCTTCCTCGCTTGCTGTCTCAGTGCTCCCTTTGCTTCGAGGCCACCAGCGCTACCCTCAAACCTCTCTTCCCTCCAGCTCAGTGGACTCGTGATTCAAGGTTGGATTTCAACGTTTTATGTTTCCTTTTTTCCTTTTACGAATTGCATGCTTTGTTTTGATTTGAATCTTAACTTGATCTTTGACTGTTATGAGGTGAAGGAGAAAAAGAGAGGGAAAAGTTTGCTACCTTCGTTCCTTAGAGATGGAGGAGAGGCGGGGAAGTGGCGCTCAGGAGGCCAGGATGGCGGAGGGGGATTCGCGCGATTCTTCGCTTCTTGGTGACCCTTGAATTTACCCTTTTCTTCTTCTTCTCTGACTCTGCATATTTGTCGCCTTAGATTTTATTTCTTCTCCTTCTGGCCAGTATTGCCTTGGACGCTTGTATCTCTTGTTATTTCCTTGCCTGTATGCTTGAAATATGCCTTTCTGAGATTGATTATCGCCCAGTGATGTTTATGCTGAGGGCCTAGGTTGCCTTTGAATTGTTGCCTATGTTGTTGCCTATGTTGTTGCCCCTGAACCAACTTTCTCTCTTCTTCTTGAATGATGTATACTAGTTTTGTGTTGCCCAGTGATGTTTTGCTGAGGGCCTAGGTTTGAGATGCTATGGCTTTGAGTTTGGTAGGCATGGTGAATTTGCTTCAAGCAAGGTTATGATATTTCAGGTTATGGTTGGTATTGGTGTTTAAGGCCAAGGTTTGGGTGTTTGAACAGGGTGCTGGTTTATCAGTTTTATGTGGTTAGGCAGCTTGTTATGTTGAGGTTTTTCAGGCTCTGAGTTTGGTAGGGCAGTAGGCTTGAAGTTTGAGTTTTTTGTGTTTGATAAATTGTGAGGCTTGATGCAGGTTCTGATTAGGCTTGGCTTAACACAGTTTTGGTTAGGTTATGCTTGACAGGCTTGTAGAGGTTTCAGGCCTTTTACTGATGCAGGTTTGAGGTTTTATGCTTCAGTTGCTCTTGTATGTTTTTATGCAGGTTTTTGAGCTTGCTTCAGTTGCTCTTGTATGTTTGATGCAGGGTTGTGTGTTTTGTATATTTCTCCTTCTCTCTCTCCTGCTGCTGAACTGTGTCTTTGGGTTATATCTTTTCTTGTTGTGCTTGCCTCTAGCCTAAAACCTGCCTCTGCTTCTATTCTCTCTTCTTCTCACTCTATAGTACAGTTAAAGAATTTTTTAATGTTTATTCTCAACTTTGTTCTGAAGGGGCCCTGGGAAATGATGATTTAAGATTGCTTGCATATAGGATTTTTCTGCATCTTTATCCTTCTTTTGACAGCTTTGTGTGCTGACTTTGCATTGATATCTTTTTCAAATCCTTCTTTGACAGCTTGTGCACTTTTGACAGCAATTGTACTTCTTGCTTTTTCTTTGATATCTTTTGAGTAGATTTTGGCATTTTGACAGTAAATTGCCTTTTTGCTTTGAATAGAAAGTGGAATTGGATTTGAACTATGCAGTTTGAACTTGGATTTTATGCATTTGACATTTGCATTCATGAATAAAAATCTTCCCTCTCTGTGAACCGGGAGAAATCCCGTGATTTGCAGAGAGGGTCAACTGATCCCAGTCAGTGGCCTCTAATGATGAGCAAATTTTAACTGTCTTTTTTAATTCAACTGCTTTCTGACTTTTCTTCTTTTTCTTTTTGCAGACGAATAACGGAGCACCGGAACGAAGTGAAGAATGAAGAATTAGAAATAGGATAGAATTTTTATTTTCAATTTAATTTTTGTACACTATTATTATTTTAAATACTTTGTAATAAATACTCGTATTCAAATAATAACAATTGTAACAACTATTAAATATGAAATAAAAATTTCATTGATTCAATTAATCTTTTCAATTCCTTTTCTTTAATTGTTTACTTGTTATTTATAGTTCCTTAAATTAAATAAAATGAAAGTTTAAATTTCAAATATTTAATTCTCAGAACCATAAATAATCAACTAAACCTTGTTGATCAAAATAAATGAACTGGTTGTCTCCATCATTCAAAGCAACGCACAGTCGAACACAAAAACTGATCAGACGCAATCCTCTTTTTCACTGATTCTTTGCAAGTACTGTAATTCCAAACTGCACATATCTTTTGACTGGCCCGAACAAAACAAACTGAATTCAAACCACTTAACCCGAATCTCGGAATAAACTGCAACGCGCTGTAGAATTTTAATCTTTCTGAGAATATGCCCACGAAACCTTAACTCCTGACTAAATGCCAAATAGCATTTGCCTGATCAAAATTGAACCAAAAAACAACCAAAAACCTAAGCCAACTGCATGAAACAAACTAGAGCTCTGAAAATCAGTAAAAACCCTAATTTTGCTTGACTGTCAAGAAAAGTCCGTTTGTCCGATTCTTGAGTCAGTTTGAAAAAATCAGGAAATGTCTGAAGCTGAGATCTCTTGGGGGGAAAATGCGAGGGAAAATTTTGGGGTACAACATAGATGTTTTGCAATATATATAATAAAGAAAGAAAAGGAGCGCAAGACTTGAAATGCAAAAACGTCCAATGCTCTTATTAATGATATATGAAAATGACACACAAAAGCCCTCACAAATGAAGCCACGGTGCCCCGGGTAAGACACCGGGCCATAAAGTTTCAAATTATTATTTGTTACAAATTCAAAACAAAGGAGTTCATTACTGAGTGACAAAAGTAATAGGTACGAAGTCTTTCGCAGTCCAGTTGCTTGGTCCACCGTTGGTCATTGGGTAGATCCAGCTGTCGAATTCAAATTCCTCCACGTCGTCTTCAATAGCATTCACTCTCGGGTTGGTGATGAACACATGAGGTCTTCCAATCCTTGCCTTACGAACAGCCCTCTGAGCTTCTGCAGTGAAACCCAAACCAAACTTGTCAATCTTCGGAGTAAAATCAGGAAGTCGGCCCCAGTTTGCACACTCACCCTTCTCAATCACAGCCCGGGCATCCTTTAAGGAAGCCATCTTCAAAGGAGAATCTTCGATCACAGTTTCAGCTGATGCCAGTGTTTGAGGAACCTCTTCAAAGTGTTGAAAGGGGGTTTCAATGAACTCCCCATCCATCTCTATGTACCGGAACGAGTTAAGGTGGCTGACCATATATTCTTCCTCCCCCTCCATTGTCACAATCTTTCCTCTGACCGGGTATTCCAGCTTCTGATGTAGTGTGGAGGTCACAGCTCCAGCCTTGTGGATCCATGGACGACCCAGCAAACAAGAGTAGGACGGTCGGATATCCATCACATAGAATGTTGAATCAAAAACCTGAGAGCCAACCCTGATTGGGATATCGACCTCACCATGTACCATCCTTTTGGACCCGTCAAAGGCCCGGACAACAATGTTACTTGGCTTGAGCTCTAAACCCTCACAATCCAGCCTGTCTAGAGCTTTCTTGGGTAATACGTTCAACGAGGAACCAGTGTCAACCAGCACATGGGCAAGAGTAGTGCCCCTGCATTCAATGGAGACGTGCAGGGCATCGTTATGGTTCTTCCCCTTAGCAGTCAGATCGGCGTCGGAGAAAGCCAAACCATTATCAGCAGTTAAGTTGGACACACACTCGGTAAATTCATCAGCAGACGTCTCTTGTGGCACGTGGGCCGTCTTCAGGAAAGTAATCATGGCCTTGGCATGGGCCTCTGAACACAACAACAGTGATAGCATAGAAATTTTAGATGGGGTGTGCCCCAGCTGCTCAACTACATTGAAATCACTCTTCTTGATAATCTTAAGAATCTCTTCCATCTCCTGCCTGGAAGCTTCAACAGTGGTTGTCTTCGGTGCCTCTGTCTGGGCAGGCACATCAGTAACAATCCCTTTGCCCCGAGTGTTAAATGACTCGGCAGCAGGGGTAGATATAGGAGCTTGGTCAGGCAGGGAAGTAGGTACACTTGCAAGTGTGATGATAATAGGTCTCTGAATAGCTGGTGGCACAATATCTGGTGAGAACAGTCTACCACTACGAGTGACTTTGGCAGGCCCGGTGATGTTGTTAACGCCGGTACTAGTATCAAATTCTTGTTTAACTCCAAGCACATAAACATCTGCCCCATAGTGCCACGGGACAGCTTTGTCAGATGTATAGGGGATGGGCCCCGGAACTGTGATGATTATAGGTGCAATCTTCTGAGTAGACGTGATTTTGACAGGCTTTTTGGAGGGAGCCTTAGGAGAGTTGTTGAAAATAGTAACAATGGACACTTCTTCAGTAGGGGTAGCAGGAACAGCAATCTTCTCGAACAAGATCTCTTTATTATCCATCAGGCTTTGGATACCTGATTTCAACAAAGGACAACCAGCAGGTGAAACAGAACATATATGGCAACCTTTACTACATCCCGGAAATAAACCGGATAGCAATAGGTTCCTCTTGGCAGTCAACAACGGAGTAACAATATTATCCACAGAGGCTACATATAGGTCTTCTTCAACAGCATTAACTCCATGCTGGGGCATGGGAGCAATCACAACATTGGGCTTTTCGGGCGCCTCGAATTGTATCTCTTTAGCATCAATAAGGTCCTGAACCTTATTCCTCAGAGCCCAACAATCATCAGTAGTATGCCCCGGGCTATCAGAGTGATAAGCGCAGCGGGCGTTGGGGTTGTACTTTGGAGATGTTGTATTCACAACCTTCGGAGCTTCTTTGACAGTTACCAGATTGGTTGATAGTAGTTGCGGCAATATCTGGGACAGGGTCATACTGAGCCGAGTGTACTGCCTTTTAGGTCTCTGACCCCTTGGTTGATTATATTGCTGAGGAGCAGCAGCAGGCTTTGAAATTACCACCGCGTTGACAGCTTGGCGGCGTTCCGGTTTATTTTGTCTCCTTGAACCATAAACAGCACTAGATTCCTTCTTGAAGGGCTTCTTTTCAGTACTCGAGGAGGCGCCTTTCTGTATCTTCCCAGACTTGATACCAGCTTCTATTCTCTCACCAGTCAAGATCAGATCTGTAAACCCGGCAGAAGAATTCCCAATCAAATGGTTAAAGAACGGACCAGACAGGGTCCCCAGGAACATATCAACGTGCTCACGGTCAGTCAAAGGTGGTTGCACCCTTCCAGCCAGGTCTCTCCACTTTTGCGCATACTCCTTGAATCCTTCACCCGTCCCTAGTGACATACCCTGGAGTTGGGTACACGTAGGAGCGAGGTCGGAATTATACTGATACTGCTTGTAAAACGCAGTAGCTAAGTCCTCCCAGTTACGAATACTGGCTCCATCCAGCTGATAGAACCATTCGAGTTGAGTCCCTGAAAGACTATCCTGGAAGAAATGGATCCATAAGTTCTTGTCTGCAGTGTAAGGTTGGATCTTCCTTACATATGATCTGAGATGCAGCTTAGGACAGGAAGCTCCGTCGTACTTCGCAAAGGAAGGCGCCTTAAACTTGTGAGGGATCACCACCCCGGAGGATAAGCCTAGGTCTCCAAAGTCTAACCCGGGCACTTGCTGGATCTCCATAGCACTTAAACGGTCCTCTAGCTGTTTGTACATGTCCTCAGCAGGAGGGTACTGCTCATCATTATAATCTGTCTCATTGTCGGAGACCACGGGACTAGGAACCCTTCTCTCTTGGGGATTGTCCTTCCCTATAAAGGAAGTAGCCAGATCAGCCTCATTTTGTAGTCCATTCCCAAATCTGCGTCCGATGTTGAACAACACAGTCCTCTTCTTCTTCTTCAAAAGCAGAGTCTTCAATTCCTGTTGTCTCTGGGCTAAGCTCATGACTAGCTCTTGGAACTGGGCGTTCTGGGCCTGGAGGGCCTTGATAGCTTGTTCAGTAGTAGGCTCAGAAGACATGATGATTGCTGAAATAAACAGCGAAGAAGATGAGTGACCTGTAAAAAGTGTGCCTGTTATGCATATGATGCATGGTATGCTATTTATGCAATGCATTCAATGGGTTCGAAAATTCAAATTCAATGAGCTCCAAGACCTTCTTCTCACTGGCATGTAGATTGGCTTCAAGAGAATTTCGTTCTTCCTTGAGTTGGATCCAGCTCTTTTGCATTTCTTCCCAAGATGTTGGCATGTCAGGATGTTGAATGGTGTACGGGACCTCTCCTTCCATAACTGGCTCTTTGATCACGGGGAGAATATGGGGATATGACATCATAAGCTTCTGAGAGCGGGCTCGTACCCACTTTAGGTAAGGCTCAAGGGGGATGGAATTCTTGTGCCCCAGTGTCTTACTATCTACCCTGTTAGGCATCCTCCAAGCTCTGATGAATCTCTAGCGGAGTCCTTGTGCGTCGTTGTCGAAGTCAAAAACTATGTCAGGGATCAGCATGTCATGAGGACCATCCTTCCGAGCATATCCAAATTGTCTCAAAGCCAGACAGAGGTTGTAAGTAATGCCTCCTCTAATTCCAAGTAAAGGAACATTAGGAAACTCTCCGCAACGATCAATGATAGTGACATTTTCTCTGGACCGAGAACACCAATGTATATCAGAATGTGTAAGAGTCATTAATCGTTGTGACCATCTCAAACCCCGCTCGTTCTTCAAAACTGATTGTTGAAGGTGTGAAATAAACCACCTTGCCAGGAGAGGAGTGCAGCACATGAGAACACCTCTTTTTCTCATGGTTCGAGTGTAACATGAGTGGAGGATGTCCCCAAGCAACGTAGGTATGGGATTCCTGGACATGAAAATCTTGACAGCATTGATGTCTATAAGCTGATCCGGATTCGGGAACAACACCAACCCATAGACAAGGAGTGCCACAACTTCTTCAAAGGCTTGTAGGTCAAGGGAATTCCAACATTCTTGGGCCTTCTCAAACAGGAACTTTGCCAAGAATCCTTTGATACCACTTATGATTTCCCAATGCCCCTTGATGTCAGATGGTTGCAGACGTAATGCTTTAGCAACCTCTTCAAGTTTGGTTCCCTTTCCGTACCGTTGTAGGGTAGTTGATTAAGAATAGGAACTTTCAGAAGTTGAGAAAACTCTTCCAAAGTAGGCACCAATTGATAATCCGGGAAAGTAAAACAGTGGTGCAAGGGGTCAAAGAACTGGAACAACACTTTCACCATATCCTCTTCAATGCTGGTATTGACCAAGCTGATGAGTCTACCATGCCTTTCACTGAAGGAAGAGTTCTCGGGAATCCTGGATGCAAGCTCCTTAAGCTGAGGAGGGACCCTTACAAGGTTGACCTGAATTGTTTTCCTGCGGATAGTCTCCATGTCCTACAAAACAAGAACAAAGATGAAGATTCGAACCCTTGAAGTGGTTAGTAAATGCATATGATGCTTTATGATGTTATGATGTTATGATGTTATGATAAGGACACACCACAAGTATTCACAAAAAGAAAACATGATAAGGCACACAAGTCACACCAGAAAACCCTTAGAGTTTAGGCCAGCATGAAGTTTAGGTGCTACCCTCTTGAAGTTGGTGGGCTCAAAACCTGTCCTATCAAAAGTAATCGGGTTCTAAGGAGCTCAATATCATTGGATTGTTTTCTATGTTCATTGTTTTGATTTAGCCACTGAACTGGCGATCAAAATATTCCAAGAAAACAACCCTCAATGAGTGTAGTATCGAGTATCTACCAACTTCGGACTGCACCAAAGTCGGTCATCTCACTACCCCTAAAGAGGCCAGGATGGTCAAGTAAGGTTCCTAAGGTCAGTTGATGCTTCACGACACCACGCGGCGGCCCCGTACTGTTAGAACAAAGTTTGAATCTACTATCCTAAGTTTAAGTTTTAATGATAACAAAATGAAATGATATATTAATTATGTGATTCATGTAAGAACTATTTGCTACCTAAAATATTACTTTCTGTTTTGCAGAAACTCTGATAGGTATCAGTAAGAGTACATCATAATCAGCATCAAAATATTGGTTATTAACATCAGCATCAGAAGTTGCTATATCAGATACCAGAATCAGAAGAACAACTCACGTTTATGCTGAAGCTTGATGAACAGAACTGTGCTTAACACTCTGATCTCTGATAAAGACAATAACAGTTCATCAGCACTTAAGCAGCGTCAGAATGAGCCAAAGCTAGAACACGCTTTAAGTAGCAACAGTACTGTACATTCAAGACGAGTTATTACCAACGGCATCATTCCAGACAAGATCTGCTTAATAAGGAAAGTTTGTAATTGGCATTGAATCAAGATTATTGCTCCAACGTTCATCAATTTCAATGCTATATAAACAAGACAATTAAGATTGAATTGGCTAATGCTCTATACAATTCATACGCCTAAAAGCTATTCATCATCTTCTTATTCTCAGTTTGCTAAAAGCTCCATAATTCCTTACTCAATTATTTTAGCAATCTAGTTTCCATAAGCCCAAGTTGTGTAATATCACAGTTGTGATAAACAGTTTTGTAGAAAACATTCACACACCTAGATCTCAATTCTTTGTAAGAAAGTGATTCCTTGACAAACCGGTTTGTGGTTTGCATCAAGAAGGCTTTAGCAGTTGTTAAAGCAGATTGTAATATTCAGTTGAATATAGTGGATTAAGACCTCGTTGGAGAGAGGCGAAATCACCTTGACGGGTGGACTGGAGTAGTTTGAGATCAAACGAACCAGGATAAAAATATCGTGTTCATTGCATTGATTTTCAGTTTTACAATTCAACCCCCCCTTCTTGTGTTTTTCACTTCTTCAATTGGCATCAGAGCGCCTGGTTCTGAGCTAAAACACCTAACCGTGTCAGTACAAGATCCAGCGTCAGAAAAACACAATGGCAGGAACTTATTCACACACCAGCAATGACAACCATGAGGACAGAGACAGATTCAGCGGCAAACCTCCAGTCTTTGATGGAGAAAATTTTGATTACTGGAAAGACAGAATTGAAAGCTTCTTTCTGGAACATGATGCTGATCTGTGGGATATGGTGACAGATGGATACACGCACCCTGTGAATGCAAGCGGTCAGAAGATTGATAGGAAAGCAATGTCTGACCAACAAAAGCATGACTTCAAAAATCACCACAAGGCCAGAACCATCCTTCTCAGCGCCATCTCGTATGCTGAATATGAAAAGATCTCTAACAGAGACACAGCTAAGAACATGTTTGACTCACTCAGAATGACGCATGAGGGCAACGTTCAGGTCAAAGAAACTAAAGCTCTGGCGCTCATTCAGAAGTATGAGGCATTCAAAATGGAAGAAAGTGAATCCATTGAAACAATGTTCTCAAGATTCCAGATTCTGGTAGCTGGTCTCAAGGTTCTGGACAAAGGTTACTCTACTGCTGATCACGTCAAGAAAATCATCAGAAGCTTACCCAAGCAGTGGAGGCCAATGGTTACAGCTCTGAAGCTAGCAAAAGATCTCAACAAAATTTCTCTGGAGGAACTTATCAGCTCCCTGAGAAGTCATGAGATAGAGCTAGAAGCTGATGAACCCCAGAAGCAAGGTAAGCCTTTAGCATTAAAATCTAACAAAAAATCTGAGTCTAAAGTTTTGCAGGCAGTTGAAGAAACATCTGATGGATCCTCATCAGACGAAGACGAACTCTCCCTCCTCTCTAGAAGAGTGAATCAACTGTGGAAGCAGAGGCAAAGGAAGTTCAGGAATCCCAGAAGATCTAATCAGAACGAGTCTTCTTCCAGATACAGAAGGATAGACTCTTCCTCTGGATACAGAAGATCTGAAGGCTCCTCAGGAAGCAGAAAGCCAAACACCAAGGACATCATATGCTATGAGTGCAATGAGCAAGGACACTACAAGAGTGACTGCCCAAAGCTTCAGAGGGAAAAGCCCAAAAAGAAGTTTGGAAGAGAAAAGAAGAAAAGTCTCATGGCTACATGGGATGACTCTGACTCGTCTGAAGCTGACTCAGAATCAGATGATGAGAGAGCAAACATAGCTCTCATGGCCAACATTTCAGAAGATAGTGAAGCTTCTGAATCAGTCTCAGAATCAGATACTGAAGAGGTATTTCCTAACTTTGCTGTTAATTTTACCAAGGCTGAACTTGATGAAAGCCTTAATGAAATTCTGGAAAGGTATCAGCAGATTAGAGTTAAATTCAGAAACCTGAAAAGGAATCTTGAATCTGACTCTGATAAGACTGAGAGTCTTAAATTGGAGAATTCTGAGCTGAGAAATAAAATTTCAAAATTAGAAAATACTTTACAAAACTCTCAGAAGGAACCAATTTCTGAAACTCCCAGCAACGCTGATGAGATCATCAAGGAGTATGATCACAGTTTCCAGAAGTTCCTTGCTAAAAGCATAGATAGAAGCAAAATGGCTTCAATGATCTATGGAGTTAGCAGAAACGGAAGGAAGGGAATAGGATACCAAGGTAAGGTTCCTACACCAAAGAATGTCATAGATTTAACCATTAAACACACACCTCTGAATTCACATTTTGTGTATGGTCACACACATGATATTAAATACACTAGCAGTAAGTACTTTGTGAAACCAAAATTCAACCAGAGTTTTGGTAAATCTAACAAATCAGGACCCAAGAAAATCTGGGTACCTAAGGATAAAATAATACATGTTGCAGATATCTTTAGCAGCAAATCAGAAACACCAGTCATGGTACCTGGACTCTGGCTGCTCGCGACACATGACGGGAAGAAGGCATATGTTCCAAAGCCTGGAACTTAAGCCTGGAGGCCACGTTGGCTTTGGAGGCAATCAGAGGGGAAAGATAATTGGCTCTGGAACTGTAGGTAATGGAAATCTTCCCTCTATTAATAATGTTCTGCTAGTAGATGGATTAATGCATAATCTGTTATCCATAAGTCAATTAAGTGATAACGGTTATGATATAATCTTTAATCAAAAATCATGTAAAGCTGTTAGTCAGAAAGATGGGACTATCCTGTTTAATGGAAAGAGGAAAAACAACATTTAAAAAATCAAACTTTCTGAACTGAAAAGTCAGAATGTAAAGTGTCTTCTGTCTGTTAACAACGAGCAGTGGATCTGGCACAGAAGATTGGGGCATGTTAGTATGAGAAGAATATCTCAAATTAACAAACTCAATCTGGTCAGAGGACTTCCTAACTTGAAGTTCAATTCAGATGCTTTGTGTGAAGCATGTCAGAAAGGCAAGTATGCAAAACCTTCTTTTAAATCTAAAAATGTTGTTTCTACCTCTAAGCCATTAGAACTTCTGCACATTGACTTATTTGGACAAGTTAAAACTGCTTCAGTCAGTGGCAAGAAGTATGGGTTAGTAATCGTAGATGACTATAGCAGATGGACATGGGTAAAGTTCTTAAGACACAAGGACGAGTCACACTCTGTGTTTGTTACCTTCTGTAACCAAGTTCAGAATGAAAAGGATCTTAGAATCGTTAAAGTCAGAAGTGATCATGGTGGAGAGTTTGAAAACAAAGATTTTGAGTCATTCTTTAATGACAGAGGCATTCTGCATGATTTCTCTTGTCCTAGAACTCCCCAACAAAATGGAGTTATAGAACGAAAGAACAGAACATTGCAAGAAATGGCCAGAACCATGATCAATGAGACAAACGTTGCTAAGATCTTCTGGGCAGAGGCAATAAACACAGCGTGCTACATTCAGAATAGAATCTCAATAAGACCTATTCTGGAAAAGACTCCATATGAATTGTGGAAGAACAGAAAGCCCAACATTTCATATTTTCATCCATTTGGATGTACCTGTTTTATGTTAAATACAAAGAATTATTTGAACAAGTTTGACTCTAAAGCACAGAAGTGTATTATGTTAGGATACTCTGAACGCTCAAGAGGGTACAGAGTATACAATACAGAAACACAGATTATGGAAGAATCAATCATTGTTCGTTTTGATGATAAGCTTGACTCTGAAAAGTCAAAGCAGAATGAAGTTTTTGCAGGTATGGAAATTGAGTTTACAGGTTCTGAAGACAAGTCATCAGAAGCTCTCAACAGACACTCCTTCAACGTCTGAAAGCAGCACTGCTAGCAATCCTACAACCGCTGCTGATCAACCTCAGAAGAGATTACCCAGAAGCAGCTTGGATCACCCAGAAGAAACTATCTTAGGAAGGAAGGAAGATCCAATCAGAACAAGGGCAAGCTTCAGAAACTCTAAAGAAACTCTCATGGGACTTGTGTCTCTGATTGAACCTTCTTCTATTGATGAAGCACTTCTGGACAACGACTGGATTCTGGCAATGCAAGAAGAGTTGAATCAATTCACCAGAAATGACGTATGGGATCTTGTTCCCAGACCTAAAGGATTCAACGTCATTGGAACAAGATGGGTCTTCAGAAACAAGCTAAATGAACAAGGTGAAGTCATCAGAAACAAGGCATGACTGGTAGCACAAGGTTATAGTCAGCAAGAGGGGATAGACTATACAGAAACCTTTGCTCCAGTCGCCAGGTTAGAATCTATCAGACTTTTAATTTCATTTGCTGTTAATAGAGGCATCACTCTGTATCAGATGGATGTCAAGAGTGCATTCTTAAATGGTTATATAGAAGAAGAGGTTTATGTGCACCAACCCCCTGGTTTTGAAAATACAAAACATCCAGAACATGTTTTCAAACTAAAGAAGTCACTATATGGTCTGAAACAAGCTCCCAGAGCTTGGTATGAAAGACTAAGTAACTTTCTGTTAGAAATGAATTCACCAGAGGGAAGGTGGACACTACCTTATTCTGTAAGTCTGTTAAGAATGACATCTTAGTCTGTCAAATTTATTTCGATGATATTATTTTTGGATCTACTAATCCTTCTCTTGGAAGAAAATTTGCTAAGTGTATGCAGGCAGAATTTGAGATGAGCCTCATGGGGGAACTGAAATTCTTTCTGGGAATTCAGATCAATCAAACTCCATAGGGAACTTACATTCATCAGAGCAAATATATCAGAGATCTTCTGAAGAAATTTGACCTCTCAGAATGTAAGCCATCAAAGATTCCAATGCATCCCACGTGCATTCTGGAAAGAGAAGAGGTAAGCAAAAAGGTAGAACAGAAGGTCTACAGAGGTATGATTGGTTCTCTCCTTTATCTGACTGCTTCAAGACCTGATATCTTATTCAACGTATGTATTTGTGCTAGATTCCAATCAGATCCTAGAGAATCTCACTTAACAGCTGTTAAGCGAATTTTCAAGTATCTGAAAGGTACTACTAATCTGGGTTTATTTTATAGAAAATCTAGTGATTACAGCTTAGTAGGCTACTGCGATGCTGACTTTGCTGGAGACAGAGTAGAGCGTAAAAGTACTTTTGGAAGCTGCCAGTTTCTGGGAGACAATCTGATCTCTTGGTCCAGCAAAAGGCAATCCACAATTGCGCTATCAACAGCAGAAGCTGAGTACATAGCAGCAGCATGATGTAGCACACAAATGCTCTGGATGAAAAGTCAGCTTGAAGACTTCCAGATTTTTGAGAGTAACATCCCTATACTCTGTGACAATACTTCTGCTATTTGCTTAAGTAAGAATCCTATTTTACATTCTAGAGCTAAGCATATAGAAATAAAACATCATTTCATTAGGGACTATGTTCAGAAAGGAATTTTGAATTTAAAATTTATTGATACAGACCATCAATGGGCTGATATCTTCACTAAACCCCTTTCTGAAGATAGGTTCAATTTCATTCTGAAACATCTCAGCATGAAAACCTGCCTAGAGTGAAAATGTTTTAATTCCATATATTATCTTTCAGAATGTATTTGTTTTACTGTGAACCTCTGATCAATCTCTTTTCAGAAAGAAAGAACATGCAGATTGTATTAGATGCTAGTCTTAAAGATCTGAGCGTGTCAGCTCAAGGATAGACGTGCTGATCACTAAATCAAACAAGTGTCATCCAATCATCAGCAAATCTCTGAAGCAGAACGCGTGCACACTTCTGAGAAGGCAAAACGCTGATTGGGTGTGTGATACAGTGGGAGAACTGACTAGTATTTTGCGTTCGTATTCGCACTTGTGCGGTTGAGCAAGAGTCGCCACCGACTTTTTATTTTATCCTAAAGGAAAGGTTAAAAAAGCACAGCAAAAACCTTTTGAGATATTTCGTGGGTTCGGGGGGTAGATTATGAAAAGGGAAGGTATTAGCACCCTTTTCATCCATGGTTATCCATGGGCTCTTAGGTACTTGCTTAGATCAATCTTGCCTTGGTTTTCAATTGTATGAAATGGTGCTTTGTGGGTTGTTTTGAAAATGTTTTGAAAAGATGCCTTGTGCTAGGCTAACCTTGTAACAATTCTTTACTCGAATGTTTTACAAAAGGTGTTTTATCTTTTAAAAAAAAGATGTTTCAAGGGTTTGAAAAGTTTGATTTTTGAAAGTGTTTGTGAAGTGGGTTTTGAAATTAGGCAATTGTTTTCTTTGAAAATTGACAAGTACTTAAGAGTTTATCTACCCTAAAGCTTTCTCAAAGATTTTCGTCGTGTTTTAACCCCTTTGACAATTTTGTTCTACCATTGAAATTGGTAGGCAATCTTGTATTTAGGAAGTTTATTCGGGACGGGCGTGGGTCATCGTATGGACCATGAATGCAATGATGCCAAGTGTCTTTGGCAATTTGTTTTGAAGGGACTATGATCATTCCATTTAGGCAACATTTTGAGGGACTTATGATCATTTGATTTTGTTTTGCCAAAGATACTCGACGTGCAAGCATGGCCCCTTTTGGAAGGCATCATGTGGGATTACCCTAGAGGGTGCAAGTGTGATTGTGTATTGATTACATGCGTTTGTCTTGTATTAGGTTATCTAGCGTTTGTTTTTATGTACATATAAACCCTAGGTCTAACCATGGTATAATTGGAAAACTGTAAATTGCGGAATGTAAATCTACGCTATTACAAAATAGTATCAGGGAGTGGGGGTATAAATGTACAAGGGGATGAGACTTATAGTATTTACAACCAAATCGAATGTGCGATCAAAAAAATGTAAATATCGAATATACAAATATGAGATAAAAATGTGTATAGGGCAATGTATTGTGTAAGTGTAAGTGCGAGATGTATATGTATATGAATTGTGTAATTATGTACAAGTGCGAAATGTGAAATTGAGTCGTATTAGGGTTTGACCTAGAGATGTTTTAAATGAATCTTTGATTTATATGGCTTACTTATAAAAAGAAAAAAGAAAGTGTTTTTTAATTAAATGTTTGTGAATTTCAATATTAGAAAAAGGTATTTAAATTGTTGTGTATAAATATGTATATTAATAAAAAGAAGGTTTTCAATTTTAATTACATGATAAAAATGATATGTATTATTTTATATACAAA
Source organism: Vicia faba (assembly GCA_948472305.1). Taxonomy (NCBI): domain Eukaryota; kingdom Viridiplantae; phylum Streptophyta; class Magnoliopsida; order Fabales; family Fabaceae; genus Vicia; species Vicia faba. The sequence continues at coordinate 931,815,518 of OX451736.1, read as the reverse complement.
TATATTTTAATATGTATTAAGAAATATTTTCAAGTTAATTAGGTATAAAAAATGTTTTGTTATTGTTATGTACAAATATACATAATAGAAAAAAAAGTTTAACTATATGATAACAAAAAAAAAGTATGATATTATTTATGATGATTTTGTAATAAAAAATGTGTTTGATTTATAAAAAGAAAAAAAAAAGAATAGATTAGTATTAATGAAAATGTTTGGTTAGAAATGTTAATGATTTTTTTGATGGGCTTTGGGGAAAGCAGCAACGGGTCGAGCCCATATCAAACCAAAGGCAAAATTAGGGTTTCACGCGTTTTGTTCAGTCAAGTGAGATGAAAATGTAGGGTTAGCAGCGGCGCCGTGCGTTCGTCTTCTCCGACCAAGCTTCCTGAACGATTCCCCATCCGGCCATCAACGTCATCGTCCAACCCTCTCTTCCCTCCATGGCACGGACTCAGCAATCTTGGTGCACGAGGTTTGGTTTTGATCTTTATGTTCCTTTTTCTTTTATGAATTACATGCGTGGTTTTAGTTTGAACTTTGATTCTTAAACCTGTGCTAATATGAGGTGGTGAAGAAGAAAGAGGGAGAAGAATGGCTACCTTCGTTCCTTGGAGATGGAGGAGAGGCGGAGGATGTGGAAGCGTTGAGGACGGCCGGAACAGTGAGGGAAACGTGACGCTTGCTCTTGGTGACCCTGGTAACTTTATCTGATTGATATTCTTCTAGGTTTTGATGATGACGTGTACTGAGAAACCCTAATATATTCACTTCTTTATCTTCTTCTTCCACTATGTGTTGCCTTGGGAATTTGTATGTTGCCTGAGATGCCCAGTGATGATCTCTGAGATCTGAGGGCCTATGTTGCCTTGAATGATTTTTCTGTGTTATCTTGAACTTGCCCTTTTGTACGTTTGCTTGCCTTTAGATTTTTGATGCCCTTTACGCTTTCGTTGAGTTGGATGTCATGTTTTTATTGCCCTATGATGCTTGTACTGAGGGCTCGCGGGTTGCCTCACTTGTATTGCCTTGAACTCTTATGCTTGTGAATTTGTTGACAGTATGGTGTCTTGAGATTAGGCAATGGGCATGGTGCTGGTGTGACAGGATGTTGGTAATGTGTTTGCTTCAGGGCATTAGCAGGCTTTGTAATTTGCTTATCAAGTTTCTTTTGAATGTTTGAAATTTGAGGTTGTGTTTGATGGTTAGGCTTTCGTGGTGAAGGCAAGGTGTTATGGTTTTACAGTGTGATTGGGGGATGGTAGGCAGTTTTGTTTATGTGGTTTGCTGTTCAGGTTTGATAGTTTTTGGTTATGACAGGGTATTGATGGTTTTGTGATTCTGGTTTTATCAGGTTTGATATATTCAGTTTAAGGTTATGTGTTGACAGGAGGCGGGTTTGTTAGGCTAATGGTAAGGCAGGTGAAGGCATTGTGTTATGTTTGGCTTATCAGGTTTTTTGAAGCTTGAGGTTGCGTTTTCAGGTTATGGTACTGGTATGAGGTTTGATTGTGTTTTTGATAACTTGTGTTTTTTAGACAGGTATGAGCTTCTGGCCTCTATTGGTTCAGTTCTGAGTTATATGGGTGATGTTGGTGCTTGGCTCAATCAGTCTCTTTTCTTGTATTATTTCGTCCTTTTGCTATTGGTCTTTGGCGCCCAACCTTATTTCAAACTTGGGTTTTCTTTTTGATCCACGCTTGCTGGGTAGTTTGACAAAATTTCTTGGCATCTTTTCCATTTTTAGTAACTGTCCATGCTGTGTAGTTTTGAACAATGTTGAATTGTGTCTTCTTTTTTGTATATCTTTTCTGCTGTCCTACTGCCTATGCCTAACCTGAACTTTGCCTATGCTCTTTATCTCTCTTTTTCTCACTCATAGTACAGTTTAGAATTATTATATTATTTTTATTGTACTATGGTTCTGAAGGGGCCCCCTCTTATGCTGGGAAATGATGAAACGGATCACCATGTTTGTATATACTTCTCTGCATTCTTATTCTGCTTTTGACAGCTTTGCTACACTTTTTGCATTTCTTTGATATCTTGGCATTTTGACTTTGCAGCAAGTGTACTTTTGGGTAATCCTTAGGCATTTTGACAGCAACTTCCCTTTTTGCTTTGGATAGAAAGTTGGAATTGGATTTTTTCAGTTTAGTTTGAATTGGAAATTGAGATTCTATGCAGCTTGAATTTTTAGAAATTATGCATTGGACATTTGCATTTCATGAACAAAAAATCTTCCCTCTCTGTGAACCGGGAGAAATCCCGTGATTTGCAGAGAGGGTCAACTGATCCCAGTCAGTGGCCCCTAATGATGAGCGAATTTTAACTACCTTTAATTAACTGTCTTCTGACTTCCTCTTCCTTTTTGCAGATAAAGAAATGGAACACCGGCATGAAGTGGAGAATGAAGAATTTAGAAAATAGGATAGAATTTCTATTTTCAGTTTAATTCTTGTACATTATTATTATTTAAATACTTTGTAATAAATATTAGTATCCAAATAATAACAATTGTAACAATTATTAAATGTGAAATAAAAATTCATTTGATATTTAAATTTCTTTCAATTCCTTTTCTTTAATTGTTCATTTGTTATTTATAGTCCCTTAAAATAAAATAAAATGAAGGTTTAAACTTCAAATATTTTAATTCTTAGAATCATAAATAATCAACTAAACCTTCAATGATCAAAATAAATGAATTCGACGTATCCATTATTCAAAGCAACGCACAGTCGAACACAAAAACTTAATCAGATGCAATCCCCCTTTTTTTTACTGATTCTTTTATCAAGCACTGCAACTCCACATTGCACATATCCCTTTTGACTGGTGAATTCAAACCAACTGCCTCATTTACTGATTAAATCAAGATAACGCGAATTTTAACCCGAATCTCGGAACAAACTGCAGAGTGCGGTGGAATTTAAATTCTTCTGAGAATATGCCCATAAAACCTTAATTTCTGATTAAATGCTAGATAACGCTCGCCTGATCAAAATTGAACCAAAAATCATCCCAACCCTAAGCCAACTGTATGAGACCAATCAGAGCTCTGAACATCAGTAAAAACCCTAATTTTGCTTGACTGTCAAGAAAAGTCCGTTTGTCCGATTCTTGCGCCAGTTTGAAAAGTCAGGAAATGTCTGAAGCTGAGATTGTTTGTAGCAAAATGCGAGGGCAAATTTTGGGGTACAACAGTTTCCCCTGTTCAATCTTCTTGGACCTGAAGAGTTAGATTGGCAAGTTTGCCTTTCGCGACTTGAAGGTAAAAGGAGATTGGACACTAGAGTGCCCGGAAATTTGCACTCACCAAAGCACTGGATGCGGGAATGGGCTTAGAGATGCCATTTGGAGATGGGCTTAACGATGCCATCTAGGAGAGTGACAGAAACTTGTCGGGGATGGGCTTAAAGATGCCATCTGGAAGGGAACGTTAGGAAAGTGTCCGAGCTTTGGACCATTTCTGAACTGGGGGTCTGAACAGGCAATAGGTTGACATCCGTGGTTGGGAGGAACCTGCAAGCCATTTTCAGGAAGTCGCATCTAAATAAGTTGATAGATTAACATCCGTTACTTGGAAAGAATCCACGAACCGCTTTCAGAAGTCTGGAAGAAGAAACTGAACAAGCGATAGGTTAACATCCATTTACTTGGAGAACCCGTGAACTGTTTTCAGAAATCTTGAAGTTGAATCGGCAATAAAGCAGCATCCGTTGTTGGGAAGCTTCTGTATTCAAAGGTGCATCTGAACAAGCTGATAGATTAACATCTGTTACTTGGGAAGAATCCATGAACTGTTTTCAGAAGTCTTAGGAAGAATCTGAACAAGTGATAGGTTAACATCCGTTTACTTGGAGAACCCGTGAACTGTTTTCAGAAATCTTGAAGTTGAATCGGCAATAAAGCAGCATCCGTTGTTGGGAAGCTTCTGTATTCAAAGGTGCATCTGAACAAGCTGATAGATTAACATCCGTTACTTGGGAAGAATCCATGAACTGTTTTCAGAAGTCTTGGGAAGAATCTGAACAAGTGATAGGTTAACATCCGTTTACTTGGAGAACCCGTGAACTGTTTTCAGAAATCTTGAAGTTGAATCAGTAATAGAGCAGCATCCGTTGTTGGGAGGCTTCTGAATTCAAAGGTGCATCTGAACAAGCTGATAGATTAACATTCGTTACTTGGGAAGAATCCATGAACTGTTTTCAGAAGTCTTGGGAAGAATCTGAACAAGTGATAGGTTAACATCCGTTTACTTGGAGAACCCGTGAACTGTTTTCAGAAATCTTGAAGTTGAATCGGCAATAAAGCAGCATCCGTTGTTGGGAAGCTTCTGTATTCAAAGGTGCATCTGAACAAGCTGATAGATTAACATCCGTTACTTGGGAAGAATCCATGAACTGTTTTCAGAAGTCTTGGGAAGAATCTGAACAAGTGATAGGTTAACATCCGTTTACTTGGAGAACCCGTGAACTGTTTTCAGAAATCTTGAGATTGAATGATTTTAGTCTGTCGACTGATCTTACCTGAAAAAGGCAAAGAGTTAGTTGGATGCAATGCTATGATGCATGATACAATGTATATCATGGTTTTATGAATATAAATGGATGTGCATGTAAGCTGGAGAGCTGTCTTGCATAGGATAGATGAATCCGGGACATCGGAAGATAGAAGTATCTTGACTGCTGCCGGGGAAAATAAATCCTGGGTCGTTGCTGGGGAACCTGGAGCTTGGGTTGTACACCAATCTTCTGGGGAATTCCTGAAGTCTTCTACTGGGGAGTACCAAACTAGTGGACTTAATGCTGGGGAGGCCAGATTGAGAATCTTCAGCTGGGAGAGAAGTATCTCTGGAGATTTCATTGGGGAACTCAAGACAAAAACTCTGGGGGGAAAAGATTTAAAAGTCTGACTCCGCTGGGGATTGTTCATTTGAAACTTTTGATCTGCTGGGGATACTGAAGCTTAACTCTGAGGGAAAATGATTTCCGGAAGATTCTTTGGCTGGGGATTTGCAAAGACAAACTCCTCCGGGGATAGTATTGATAAGTTATTGTTGGGGGAATTTTGAGGAACTCCGCTGGGGATGGGAAGAATTTTGGCGAGCGCGATCTCCCCTGGTGGTTAGCTGAGGATAACCCAGTTATAAGCCTTTGTGAGAATAACTTTGAATAAAACTTGGAAAGGACGTCCGTACTCTGCGGGGAATACCTTTCAGAACCTTACTGGGGATAAGCTCCGAGGGTCTGCTGGAGATAGACCTCAAGGTTTGTCAGGGACGTGGATTACAGATCTCGAGGGATTTCCTTTGAAAGGGTGTCAAAATATCCGTTTGTACTTTTATCCTATCAGTAATCCTTTTCCTTGGGTTCAATTAGGAAGTGATCATGTTTCAAATGCATATGCCTATTTAACAAAACATTGGACGTTTCTCAAAATAAAACAAATAGTGCAAGAGAAAAAGAAAAAGGGAAATGACACAAATTTTGGGAAGAGTATTCGTATTGATTTTCTTTGAGTATGCTTGTACAAAGGAGACAATCATCCTAGTAAGAGGATCTTGTCGTAAATATTTGAAAAATTTATACAAAATAAAGATGGCTATGTGAAATAATTCCATGGGATTCCATTCCGCTGTAGCTTTCACAACTCTGAACCTCTGTCCATTCAATGCTTCGTTTGACGATGGCTGGATTGATCAGAAACCTGGAACCGGTTGATGAAGAGATTGTCTTTGAAGTGATCCGACGAGACATAGTCATACGCTTTAATTCCCTAATTTTTGCCTGAATCGCCCTTTCGGGTTTTCGATCCACCGAGAAACCCCTTTTTGCCCAAGCCGCCCTTTCGGGTTTTCGACTTGCCGGGTGTACGATTTTTTTTGTTTTTATCCCTAATTTTTGCCTGAACCGCCCTTTCGGGTTTTCGGCTCACCGGGATACCCATTTTTGCCCAAGCCGCCCTGTCGGGTTTTCGACTTGTCGGGTTATTTTATGCGTAGTATCTTTTGACTATGTCTACGTTCGCAGGGTGTGGCAAATCGTCGCCATCCATGGTGGTCAGAATCATTGCCCCACCAGAAAATATGCTCTTGATCACAAATGGTCCTTCGTATATAGGAGTCCATTTGCCCCTGGGATCACTTTGCGGCAAGATAATCCGCTTGACTACTAGATCTCCGACTTGATACACTTGACGTCTGACTTTCTTATTGAAGGCCTTGATCATCCGTTTTTGATAAGTCTGACCATGGCATATAGCAGCAAGTCGCTTTTCGTTGATCAGATTGAGTTGATCAAATCGGGTCTGCATCCAATCATCTTCGTTCAAACCTGCGTCCTTCATAATCCTTAGAGATGGGATTTGAACTTCCATAGGCAAAACAGCTTCCATGCCATAAACCAAAGAAAATGGGGTTGCCCCAGTTGAGGTACGTATCGTCGTGCGGTATCCATGCAGCGCAAATGGTAACATCTCATGCCAGTCTTTGTAAGTGACTGTCATTTTCTGAATAATCTTTTTAATGTTTTTGTTCGCAGCTTCAACAGCACCGTTCATCTTCGGCCGGTAGGGAGATGAATTGTGATGATAAATCTTGAACTGTTCGCATAATGCAGTGATCATCGTGTTATTCAGATTTGTACCGTTGTCTGTAATGATTCTGTCTGGAACACCATACCGACATATGAGGTTATGTTTGATAAAGCGGGCAACCACATTTTTGGTGACAGAGGCGAAGGAAGCTGCTTCGACCCATTTAGTGAAGTAGTCAATGGCAACCAGGATAAAGCGATGTCCGTTGGAAGCTGTGGGTTTGATCTCTCCAATCATATCAATGCCCCACATTGCAAAGGGCCATGGAGCAGTTAGGACGTTGAGGGGAACCGGAGGGACATGAACTTTGTCAGCATAGACTTGACACTTGTGACAAGTACGGGAATGTTGATGGCAATCAGCCTCCATGGTAGACCAATAATAGCCTGCCCTTAGGATCTTCTTAGCCATTGTATGCCCGCTTAGGTGAGTGCCAAATGTGCCGCTGTGTATATCAGTCATGATTAACTCTGCTTCAGCCTTATCAACACATCGGAGTAATACACAATCATGGCTTCGCTTGTAAAGGATGTCGTTGCTCAGGAAGAACTTAGCGGCGAATTTCCTTAAGAACTTCTTGTCATTCACGGAAGCTCCTTCAGGATAATCTTGGGTCTCGAGATACCTTTTGATTTCATGGAACCAAGGTTGCTCCACTACTTCTTCGGTGTTAATCTCGTGACAATGCGCGGGTTCATCCATTCGCTCGATGGTGATTTGGGGAGCCTCGTTATCCCAGTTGAGTTTAAACATGGAGGACATTGTGGCTAGAGCATCTGCTAGCTGATTCTCTTCTCGCGGAAAGTGCTCGAAGGTAATTTGCTCGAAGTGAGGCAACAATGTCAGAACATGTTCTTTGTATGGAATAAGATTAGGATGCTTGGTATCCCAGTCTCCTTTGATTTGGCTAATGACCAAAGCCGAGTCCCCGAATACGATCAAAGATTTGATCCCCAAGTCTATAGCAGCCTTGAGACCAAAGATGCAGGCTTCATACTCCGCCATATTATTTGTGCAGCTGAAACAAAGTCGGGCCGTGAAAGGAGTGTGGCATCCTTCCGGCGAAATAAGTACCGCGCCAATGCCGTTTCCGAGTGCATTTGAAGCACCATCAAAGTACAGGGTCCATCGGGATCCCTTTTCGGGTCCGTCATACGGTCCGTCACCTTTAATGTTGTCCAAACTCATGATGTCCTCGTCTGAGAAATCAAATCTCATGGGTTGATAGTCTTCGATAGCCTGATGAGCCAGATGGTCCGCTAATACACTCCCCTTTATAGCTTTTTGGGTGGTGTACTGGATGTCATACTCGGTCAAGATCATTTGCCATCTAGCTATCCTTCCAGATAAAGCGGGCTTTTCGAAGATATATTTGATAGGGTCCATTTTGGATATCAACAAGGTAGTATGAGTCAACATATACTGTCTTAGTCGGCGAGCAGCCCATACCAAAGCGCAGCAAGTTTTCTCGAGCAGCGAGTAGCGAGTCTCACAGTCGGTAAACTTTTTGCTAAGGTAATAAATAGCATGCTCTTTTCGACCAGACTCGTCATGCTGGCCCAAAACACACCCCATTGAGCTATCCAAAACGGTCAAATACATGATCAATGGTCTTCCTTCGACGGGTGGCATCAGAATAGGAGGTTCTAGCAAATACTCTTTGATTCTATCAAAAGCAGCTTGGCAGTCGTCGTTCCATTTAACTACCTGATCTTTCTTCAAGAGTTTGAAAATTGGCTCACAGGTAGAAGTCAGATGTGAAATGAATCTGGCAATATAGTTTATGCGCCCCAAGAAACCTCTAACTTCCTTTTCAGTACGAGGAGCGGGCATCTCTTGTATTGCTTTTACTTTTGCCGGATCGACTTCAATGCCTTTGTTGCTCACAATGAATCCCAGGAGTTTACCAGACCTAACTCCAAAAGTGCATTTACTCGGATTCAGCCTGAGCTTGTATTCTTTCAATCTGGCAAACAGTTTTTCCAGATGTTCAAGGTGCTCTTCCTCTGTTTGGGACCGAGCTATCATATCGTCTACGTAAACTTCAATCTCATGATGTATCATGTCATGAAATAGAGCTACCATGGCGCGTTGATAAGTTGCTCCTGCGTTCTTCAGCCCGAACGGCATCACTTTGTAACAGAAAGTGCCCCATTGCGTGACAAAAGTTGTTTTCTCCATGTCCTCGGGGGCCATTTTGATTTGATTGTAGCCCGAGAATCCATCCATGAAAGAAAACACCTTATGGTGAGCTGTATTGTCGATCAGGATGTCGATATGAGGTAGCGGAAAATCATCCTTAGGGCTGGCCCTATTCAAATCCCTGTAGTCCACACACATTCTGACTTTGCCATCCTTCTTAGGTACTGGCACAATATTAGCGACCCATTGAGGATAGGACGTAATAGCCAGAAAGCCAGCATTGAACTGCTTCATCACTTCTGCTTTGATTTTTTCGGACATGTCAGGCCTCATTCGGCGAACTTTTTGCTTGATCGGTGGACAGTCTTCTCTTGTGGGGAGACGGTGAACCACGATGTCGGTGTCTAGGCCCGGCATGTCTTCATAGGACCAAGCGAAGATTTCAACATACTCATTCAGTAACTGTACCAAGCGTTTCTTGACTTCTGGTTCCAGGTTGGCACCCATTTGTACCTCCTTCCGATTCTCCTCGGTTCCCAAGTTAATAGTTTCCAACGGCTCTTCATGCGGTAAGATGGCCCTTTCCTCTTGTTGCAGGAGTCTGGCTAGTTCCCCGGGTACTTCATAACCTTCGTCATCCTCATACTCGGCTAGATTGACCAGGTCTTCCGAGTTATTGAAAGATACAGCAGGGTAGTCACCCATGGAATCCGGAGTGGATGGGTACCTGCATTGGTGAGTGGTGGGTGTGTGTAAGGGATAGCCATCCTTAAACAACAACAAAAAAACGCAAAAGGAAAGATAATGAACACAAGCAGTTTATCAAATGAAAAACGTCCAATGAATCATTAAACATGGCATATGAATATGAAAGATAGTCAAAACCCTTACAAGTGGACCTACATGCCCCGGGTAAGGCAGGAGGTGGAAAGATAGTGTACGGATTGTTTGAAAGTAAAATATTACAGACCAAAATAGAAAATGTTTGATAGATAAATTACTGAGGAATAAAAGTGACGGGGACAAAGTCTTTAGCCTCCCAATTGCTCAACCCTCCTCTGACAGTCGGATGAATCCACTCTTCAAAGTTGCTTTCTTTGTCTTCATCTTCCAGGGCGTTGATTCAGTAAGGAGAAATCTTGACTGGCGCTCTCTCAATCTTTGACCGGCGCATGGCTTTCTGGCCAGCGGTGGTGAAACCTAATCCAAGCTTATCAACCTTATGCAGAAAATCGGGTAGCTGCCCCCACGCTGAATTCTTTCCTTCCTTAACTGCAGCCCTTGCATCCTCCAGAGATGCCATCCTGGCCATCTGTCTTGGTGTCTCGGCTGCCAACTTCGCCACTGCTATCTCAGGAAGTACTTCTTCGAAATGTTGAAACGGTGTCTCAATGAACTCCCCTTCGACCTCCACATACCGGAAAGAATTTAAATGGCTAATCATGTACTCTTCCTCGCCGTGGACAGTAATGATCTTTCCCTTTACAGGATATTTCAGCATCTGGTGCAAGGAGGAGGTGACTGCCCCAGCATGGTGTATCCAAGGTCTACCCAGCAGGCAGGAGTATGATGGACGGATGTCCATTACATAGAAAGTGGATTTGAACACCTCGGTACCTATCTTGACAGGAATTTCAACTTCTCCATGGACCATTCTTTTCGACCCATCGAAGGCTCTGACGACAATATCACTCGGCTTCAATTCCAACCCTTCGCAATCTAGCCGGTCCAAGGCCTTCTTAGGCAAAACATTCAGCGATGAACCGGTATCAACCAAAACATGCGCAAGGGTGGTTCCGCGACACTCGATTGAAATATGCAACGCATCATTGTGATTTCGGCCTTTAGGGGTCAGGTCGGCATCAGAAAAGCCTAATCCATTGTCTGCAGTCAGGCTAGCCACGCAATGTTGAAATTGATCTGCAGAGGTTTCTTGGGGCACATGAGCTGCCTTTAGAAACTTAATCAAAGCTTGAGCGTGCGCTTCTGAGCAAAGCAACAGTGCCAGCATGGAGATCTTGGAGGGGGTTTGCCCCAACTGTTCCACCACATCATAATCACTTTTCTTGATTATCCTCAAAATTTCGTCCATCTCTTTCTTGGAGGCTTCCGGAATCACCAAGGGTTGAGCCCTCGTCCTGACGGGCTCATCTTGTATTCCTTTTCCTTTATCGGCAATGGTAGGAGAGACAGCACTAGGAACGAAAATTTCTTCGATCAAAGGAGTTCTGGCAGAGAGCTTTGCTGGTGCAGGGATGACTTCTTTTACTGATGAGGGTCCAAAGACTGCTTTTGGAGGAGCAATCTCTGGAGAAAATATCCTCCCACTCCTGGTGATTTTGCTGGTGCCCGCAATGTTACTAATGCTGGCTTCATCATCATCTGAATCTTCTTCAATTATTTCAACTTGCTTGATACCATGGTAGTAGATGTCACCACCATAGTTCCAAGGTATCGACTTCTCGGAGACATAGGGAACAGGCCCCGGCATTGTTATCTTCAAAGGTATAGACTTTGCAGCTGGTGTAATCTTAACTGGCTTTTTGACGGCCTCGGAAAGATTGGCGTGAATGGTTATGATTGAGATATCTTCAACATGAACTGGAACAGCAGGAACTTTTTTTCGAACAAAATTTGTCGGCTATCCATGAGGCCTTGGATGCCTTCCTTTAGTAGCGGACAATCCAACGGCAGAGAGTGGCAACAGTAACAGTCTCTTTTACATCCCGGGAAGATCCCGGCCCTTAATAAATTCAACTTAATGGTTATCAGTGGAGTAGTCAGATCACTAACGTCAGCAACATACCGATCCTCCTCAATGGCGTTGACGTTCCGACCGTGCTTCGGCATAGGTGCAGAGATCACATTGGGCTTTTCTGGAGCGTCAAACTCTACCTCCTTGGCATCTATCAAGTCCTGGATCTTATGCTTGAGTGCCCAGCAATCGTTGGTGTCATGCCCAACACTGTCTGAATGATAGGCGCACTTAGCATTGGCATGGTAATGTGGAGAGGATGTATTTACATTCTTTGGCGCCTCCTTGATAGTGGCAAGATTCAATTTCAACAGATGGGGAAGCACCTGCGCTGGGGTCATATTAATACGAGTGAACTTCCGTTGTGGCCTTTCCACCCGTTGCTGATTTGGTCTGGATTAGTTGTAGCGAGGCTGCTCACTCGGAGTGTTTTGAATCATTACGGCCCCCACAGTCGGCCGACGCTCCACCTTCCCCGCTCTTCTTTGAGAATATACCATAGCTGTCTCCTTCTTAAACGGCTTCTTCTCCACACTTGCAGAGACACCATTCTGAATTTTTCCTGACTTGATGCCAGCCTCGATTCTTTCGCCCGTTAAGATCAAATCAGTAAACCCTGCGGAAGAGTTACCGATTAAATGATTGAAAAATGGCCCAGATAGGGTCCCAAGAAACATATCAACGAGCTCACGATCGGTTAAAGGAGGCTGCACCCTGCCAGCCAAATCCCTCCATTTTTGTGCGTATTCCTTGAATCCCTCACTTGTTCCTAGCGACATACCCTGAAGTTGGGTACGGGTAGGAGCAAGATCGGAATTATACTGGTATTGTTTATAGAAAGCGGTGGCCAAATCTTCCCAATTCCTGACACTGGTTCCTTCTAACTGATAAAACCATTCCAACTGGGCTCCCGACAGGCTGTCTTGAAAGAAATGAATCCAGAGATTTTTATCTGCTGTATAGGGCTGAATCTTTCTCACATAGGACCTGAGGTGCATTTTGGGGCAGGACAGCCCGTCATACCTTACAAACACCGGCACCTTGAATTTTGGGGGAATCACAATTCTGGCGACCAAGCCCATGTCTTCAAAATCCAAACCCGGTACCCTTTGCAATTCCATGGCAGCCAATCTGTCTTCTAAACCCTTATACTTGTCATCAGCTGGAGGATACTGTTGGTCAGAATAATCCTCGTCCTCTTCAACCTCTTCCTCCTCTGCATCAGACTCAGAAGGCACCGCAACCCGATCTCTTTTACTAGTCCCTTCATCAGAAGTAGGAGGAAATTCAAGCACCCTCCGAGCTTCTCTGTCAAATCTTCTCCCCAAAGTAGCCACTCCGACCCTCTTTTTCTTCTTCACTGGGTCCTTTCTCTCCAGATGAGCCTTGATATCCTCTTGACTCTTGACCAAGGTCGTCAAGAGTTGCTGGAACTGTGCATTCTGGGCTTGTAGGTCTTTGACCGTTTGCTCGAGATCCATCCTACTGAAATAAACAGCAGATAGATAAGGAAACCTGGAGCGAGACCTGCTTATGCACATGATGAATGGTATGCTGATGTATGCAATGCATTCAAGGATTTGGGACATTCAAAATTGTTTCAGACAAAGAAGAACGCACGTCATATTAATAAGAAGAAATCTGTTAGTACATAAATGCCCCATGGGCCAAATGTTACAACATAAACTTCTCAAGGCAGAAAGACATTGCGCATCCTCTTTGGTGCGATGTAGGTATTGAGGGCCTCTTGCTCATGGAGTTGGCGGGTAAGCTCTAGAACCTTCTTTTCACTGGCGTAGTAGCTAGCTTCAAAAGTGTTCCGTTCCTCCTTGAGCTGAATCCAACTCTTCTGCATTTCCTCCCACGATGTAGGCATGTCTGGATGCAGGATGGTGTAGGGGACCTCTCCTTCATTGACGGGCTCCTTAATCACTGGGAGTACATGAGGATAAGGCATCATTAGACTTTGTGCTCGGGCTCGTACCCACTTGAGATAGGGCTCAAGAGGGATGGAGTTCTTGTGTCCCAGAGTCTTGCTATCGACCTTGTTGAGTTTTCCCCAAGCTCTGATGAATCTTTGGCGAAGTCCTTGCGCATCGTTGTCGAAGTCAAAAACTAGGCTAGGAATCAACATGTCATGAGGGCCATCCCTCCGTGCATATCCAAATTGCCTCAAAGCTAGGCAAGGGTTGTAGGTGATACCTCCCCTAATTCCAAGTAAGGGGACATTAGGAAATTCTCCGCAACGATCGACGATGATGACATTTTCTCTGGACCGAGAACACCAATGTACATCAGAATGAGTGAGAGTCATCAATCGCTGGGACCACCTTATACCTTGATCATTCTTCAAGACAGATTGTGGAAGGTGCGAAATAAACCACCTTGCGAGGATAGGAGTACAGCACATGAGAACACCCCTCTTTCTCATTGTTCGTGTGTAAAATGAGTGAAGGATGTCTCCAAGCAATGTTGGTATTGGATTTCTGGACAAGAAGATTTTGACAGCGTTGACATCTACCAATTGGTCAGGATTTGGGAACAGGACCAACCCATAGATAAGGAGTGCCACAATTTCTTCAAATGCTTGTAGGTCCAATGAGTTCCAACATTCTTGTGCCTTTTCAAACAAGAACTTTGCTAAGAATCCTTTGACTCCGCTTCTGGTTTCCCAATGCCCCTTGATTTCAGATGGTTGTAGATGTAATGCTCGAGCAACATCTTCAGGCTTTGGTTCCTTCTCCGTACCGTTGAAGGGTAGTTGATTAAGGATAGGGATTCTTAGGAGTTGAGAAAACTCCTCCAAAGTGGGCATCAACTGATAATCCGGGAAAGTGAAGCAATGGTGAAGGGGGTCAAAGAACTGGAATAGCACTTTCATCATGTCTTCTTCAATGTTGGTGTTGACTAGGTTGAGCAGTCTACCATGTCTTTCACTGAAGGATGAATTTTCCGGAATTCTTGAAGTGATCTCCTTGAGTTGAGGAGAGATTCTCACAAGGTTGACTTGAATGGTATTTCGGCGAGGTATTTCCATGACCTACAAAACAAGAACAATGATGAAGATCCAAACCCTTGAAATGGTTAGTAAATGCATATGATGCTTCATGATGTTTATGATGTATGCATAAAACATATGTACAAGCAAATCACACCAAACCCTAGTTTCAGGCTCGCATGGGGTTTCATAGGTAAGTACCCTCTTGAGTGTAGTTGGCTTAAAAACCTGTCCTATAAATAGTAACCGGGTTCTAAGGAGCTCAATATCACTGGATCGCTTTCATTGTTCATTGTTTTGGTTTAGCCACTTAACTGGCGACCAAAATATTCCAAGAAAACAACCCTCAATGAGTGTAGTATCGAGTATCTACCAACTTCGGACTGCACCAAAGCCGGTCATCTCACTACCCCTAATAAAAGGCCAAGATGTTCAAGTAAGGTTCTAGGTCATTAGTGCTTAGTGACATCGCTCAGCGGCCCCGTACTCTCCTTGATTGAACTCAAGGGTTACCGGTACCCACAAATATGTCGCACTAATATAGCTATTGCTTAGACCGTGTCGGTATACCCCGCACAGTTTCCACAACGTATTGCTATCTATGAATGTTTCCCAAAATCCGGGTGGAGGATTGTAAACCCAAACAATAGAGCCAAGGTATAAAGCAAGCAAATCAAACAATTAGTCATGCAAGAAGGTGATCTAAGCCCTAAGGTAACCCCACTTAAAAGTATTCCCCAGCAGAGTCGCCAGTTCTGTGATACGGTGGGAGAACTGACTAGTATTTTGCGTTCGTATTCGCACTTGTGCGGTTGAGCAAGAGTCGCCACCGACTTTTTATTTTATCCTAAAGGAAAGGTTAAAAAAGCACAGCAAAAACCTTTTGAGATATTTCGTGGGTTCGGGGGGTAGATTATGAAAAGGGAAGGTATTAGCACCCTTTTCATCCATGGTTATCCATGGGCTCTTAGGTACTTGCTTAGATCAATCTTGCCTTGGTTTTCAATTGTATGAAATGGTGCTTTGTGGGTTGTTTTGAAAATGTTTTGAAAAGATGCCTTGTGCTAGGCTAACCTTGTAACAATTCTTTACTCGAATGTTTTACAAAAGGTGTTTTATCTTTTAAAAAAAAAGATGTTTCAAGGGTTTGAAAAGTTTGATTTTTGAAAGTGTTTGTGAAGTGGGTTTTGAAATTAGGCAAGTGTTTTCTTTGCAAATTGACAAGTACTTAAGAGTTTATCTACCCTAAAGCTTTCTCAAAGATTTTCGTCGTGTTTTAACCCCTTTGACAATTTTGTTCTACCATTGAAATTGGTAGGCAATCTTGTATTTAGGAAGTTTATTCGGGACGGGCGTGGGTCATCGTGTGGACCATGAATGCAATGATGCCAAGTGTCTTTGGCAATTTGTTTTGAAGGGACTATGATCATTCCATTTAGGCAACATTTTGAGGGACTTATGATCATTTGATTTTGTTTTGCCAAAGATACTCGACGTGCAAGCATGGCCCCTTTTGGAAGGCATCATGTGGGATTACCCTAGAGGGTGCAAGTGTGATTGTGTATTGATTACATGCGTTTGTCTTGTATTAGGTTATCTAGCGTTTGTTTTTATGTACATATAAACCCTAGGTCTAACCATGGTATAATTGGAAAACTGTAAATTGCGGAATGTAAATCTACGCTATTACAAAATAGTATCAGGGAGTGGGGGTATAAATGTACAAGGGGATGAGACTTATAGTATTTACAACCAAATCGAATGTGCGATCAAAAAAATGTAAATATCGAATATACAAATATGAGATAAAAATGTGTATAGGGCAATGTATTGTGTAAGTGTAAGTGCGAGATGTATATGTATATGAATTGTGTAATTATGTACAAGTGCGAAATGTGAAATTGAGTCGTATTAGGGTTTGACCTAGAGATGTTTTAAATGAATCTTTGATTTATATGGCTTACTTATAAAAAGAAAAAAGAAAGTGTTTTTTAATTAAATGTTTGTGAATTTCAATATTAGAAAAAGGTATTTAAATTGTTGTGTATAAATATGTATATTAATAAAAAGAAGGTTTTCAATTTTAATTACATGATAAAAATGATATGTATTATTTTATATACAAATATATTTTAATATGTATTAAGAAATATTTTCAAGTTAATTAGGTATAAAAAATGTTTTGTTATTGTTATGTACAAATATACATAATAGAAAAAAAAGTTTAACTATATGATAACAAAAAAAAGTATGATATTATTTATGATGATTTTGTAATAAAAAATGTGTTTGATTTATAAAAAGAAAAAAAAAAGAATAGATTAGTATTAATGAAAATGTTTGGTTAGAAATGTTAATGATTTTTTTGATGGGCTTTGGGGAAAGCAGCAACGGGTCGAGCCCATATCAAACCAAAGGCAAAATTAGGGTTTCACGCGTTTTTTTCAGTCAAGTGAGATGAAAACGTAGGGTTAGCAGCGGCGCCGTGCGTTCGTCTTCTCCGACCAAGCTTCCTGAACGATTCCCCATCCGGCCATCAACGTCATCGTCCAACCCTCTCTTCCCTCCATGGCACGGACTCAACAATCTTGGTGCATGAGGTTTGGTTTTGATCTTTATGTTCCTTTTTCTTTTATGAATTACATGCGTGGTTTTAGTTTGAACTTTGACTCTTAAACCTGTGCTAATATGAGGTGGTGAAGAAGAAAGAGGGAGAAGAATGGCTACCTTCGTTCCTTGGAGATGGAGGAGAGGCGGAGGATGTGGAAGCGTTGAGGACGGCCGGAACAGTGAGGGAAACGTGACGCTTGCTCTTGGTGACCCTGGTAACTTTATCTGATTGATATTCTTCTAGGTTTTGATGATGACGTGTACTGAGAAACCCTAATATATTCACTTCTTTATCTTCTTCTTCCACTATGTGTTGCCTTGGGAATTTGTATGTTGCCTGAGATGCCCAGTGATGATCTCTGAGATCTGAGGGCCTATGTTGCCTTGAATGATTTTTCTGTGTTATCTTGAACTTGCCCTTTTGTACGTTTGCTTGCCTTTAGATTTTTGATGCCCTTGACGCTTTCGTTGAGTTGGATGTCATGTTTTTATTGCCCTATGATGCTTGTACTGAGGGCTCGCGGGTTGCCTCACTTGTATTGCCTTGAACTCTTATGCTTGTGAATTTGTTGACAGTATGGTGTCTTGAGATTAGGCAATGGGCATGGTGCTGGTGTGACAGGATGTTGGTAATGTGTTTGCTTCAGGGCATTAGCAGGCTTTGTAATTTGCTTATCAAGTTTCTTTTGAATGTTTGAAATTTGAGGTTGTGTTTGATGGTTAGGCTTTCGTGGTGAAGGCAAGGTGTTATGGTTTTACAGTGTGATTTGGGGATGGTAGGCAGTTTTGTTTATGTGGTTTGCTGTTCAGGTTTGATAGTTTTTGGTTATGACAGGGTATTGGTGGTTTTGTGATTCTGGTTTTATCAGGTTTGATATATTCAGTTTAAGGTTATGTGTTGACAGGAGGCGGGTTTGTTAGGCTAATGGTAAGGCAGGTGAAGGCATTGTGTTATGTTTGGCTTATCAGGTTTTTTGAAGCTTGAGGTTGCGTTTTCAGGTTATGGTACTGGTATGAGGTTTGATTGTGTTTTTGATAACTTGTGTTTTTTAGACAGGTATGAGCTTCTGGCCTCTATTGGTTCAGTTCTGAGTTATATGGGTGATGTTGGTGCTTGGCTCAATCAGTCTCTTTTCTTGTATTATTTCGTCCTTTTGCTATTGGTCTTTGGCGCCCAACCTTATTTCAAACTTGGGTTTTCTTTTTGATCCACGCTTGCTGGGTAGTTTGACAAAATTTCTTGGCATCTTTTCCATTTTTAGTAACTGTCCATGCTGTGTAGTTTTGAACAATGCTGAATTGTGTCTTCTTTTTTGTATATCTTTTCTGCTGTCCTACTGCCTATGCCTAACCTGAACTTTGCCTATGCTCTTTATCTCTCTTTTTCTCACTCATAGTACAGTTTAGAATTATTATATGATTTTTATTGTACTATGGTTCTGAAGGGGCCCCCTCTTATGCTGGGAAATGATGAAACGGATCACCATGTTTGTATATACTTCTCTGCATTCTTATTCTGCTTTTGACAGCTTTGCTACACTTTTTGCATTTCTTTGATATCTTGGCATTTTGACTTTGCAGCAAGTGTACTTTTGGGTAATCCTTAGGCATTTTGACAGCAACTTCCCTTTTTGCTTTGGATAGAAAGTTGGAATTGGATTTTTTCAGTTTAGTTTGAATTGGAAATTGAGATTCTATGCAGCTTGAATTTTTAGAAATTATGCATTGGACATTTGCATTTCATGAACAAAAAATCTTCCCTCTCTGTGAACCGGGAGAAATCCCGTGATTTGCAGAGAGGGTCAACTGATCCCAGTCAGTGGCCCCTAATGATGAGCGAATTTTAACTGCCTTTAATTAACTGTCTTCTGACTTCCTCTTCCTTTTTGCAGATAAAGAAATGGAACACCGGCATGAAGTGGAGAATGAAGAATTTAGAAAATAGGATAGAATTTCTATTTTCAGTTTAATTCTTGTACATTATTATTATTTAAATACTTTGTAATAAATATTAGTATCCAAATAATAACAATTGTAACAATTATTAAATGTGAAATAAAAATTCATTTGATATTTAAATTTCTTTCAATTCCTTTTCTTTAATTGTTCATTTGTTATTTATAGTCCCTTAAAATAAAATAAAATGAAGGTTTAAACTTCAAATATTTTAATTCTTAGAATCATAAATAATCAACTAAACCTTCAATGATCAAAATAAATGAATTCGACGTATCCATTATTCAAAGCAACGCACAGTCGAACACAAAAACTTAATCAGATGCAATCCCCCTTTTTTTTACTGATTCTTTTATCAAGCACTGCAACTCCACATTACACATATCCCTTTTGACTGGTGAATTCAAACCAACTGCCTCATTTACTGATTAAATCAAGATAACGCGAATTTTAACCCGAATCTCGGAACAAACTGCAAAGTGCGGTGGAATTTAAATTCTTCTGAGAATATGCCCATAAAACCTTAATTTCTGATTAAATGCTAGATAACGCTCGCCTGATCAAAATTGAACCAAAAATCATCCCAACCCTAAGCCAACTGTATGAGACCAATCAGAGCTCTGAACATCAGTAAAAACCCTAATTTTGCTTGACTGTCAAGAAAAGTCCGTTTGTCCGATTCTTGCACCAGTTTGAAAAGTCAGGAAATGTCTGAAGCTGAGATTGTTTGTAGCAAAATGCGAGGGCAAATTTTGGGGTACAACAGGGTGCATTGAGACACATGTCTGGTAACCGTTTCAAGTATCTTTTTCAAATCCCCCAAAATCAGCAAGCATTAAATGAAAGTAATCATGTTTTAAAAACGTAATCATGATTTTATTTTCTCTTTCTTGAAACCGTTTACACTTTCAAAAAATTTCTTAAATCTATTTAAGCACGTTAACTTCTCACATTAATCCTTTACCGTTTCTCATAATCTCTCAAATATTTTCTGCATTTTCTCTGTGTTCATCTCTTTCAAACTTAAACCCATTTTCTCAGTTTTCTCAGAAAAACCCTAAGTGTGAACATGGAAACCTCCAGCAAAGCTTCTGCAGGTTCTCAGAAGAAAGATTCCTCTGAAAAGTACCAAGTTCCCTTCAGAACACTCCTTACACCAGTGAAGAATCTAGAAGTGTTGTCTGAACTGATTATTGACTTTGGCGGTCTGAAAGAGAATGGTTTTGACTTGACAGAAGAAGTTAGGGCACATAAATGGGAGAGATATTTTGACAGGTTGGTTGGACCAATGTTCCCAGCTTTGGTCAAGGAGTTCTGGATTCATGCGACCTCTTCAACGCATCAAGTCACCTCCTACATAATGGGAAAGAAGATTGTGATCACTGAAGATCACATAGCAAAACTGATTGGTTACAGTGGCGGTGGCGTCCGCTGTATTGATATGGCTGAAAGATGCTCTGACGTTGGTGTCATAGCACAACAGATTTTCACCCATGGGGTGCCCAGCAGCAAGATCAGAGACTTAAAGGATCACCACAGAGTTTAGGCGAAGATCATTCTAGGGTGTTTTAATCACAGGAAGCCAACTAGCTCCCCTGATTATATAAATATAGATCAGTAGTTTCTGATCTACTTTATTAATCAGAAGGTAAAAATCAACTTGGCTCATCTTCTGTTTAATCACCTCAGAACAAGCGTGAAGGAAACCAGGGAAGAAGAAAGAACAAAGAGGGATTGGATACCCTTTGGAAGGTTAATATCAGATATTCTGACTGAGAATAGGCTGATAGAGCACCTGATAGAAGCTCGAGAGTTAAGCACTATTGAACCAACTATTGGCAAGCCTCTGAACGCGAAGAATCTGAAGAAAATGAAATTAATAGAAAATATCAGAAAGGAACCCAGCGTTACTCTTATTGCTGACATAACCAGCAGAAGAGTCCTACTGAGCGACTTTCCATTATTTTCTGAGATAGAATCTAAACCAGTGGTGGTTCTCAGATACTTGGACGCGTGCAAGGCTGATGGTACAGATCCCAAGCTGAATATCAAAGATCTGCACCAACCTCAACCAGAAGTTACACTGAAGAAGACGAAGAAAAGGAAGGCCACTTCAGAAGGATCATCCCAGCAGACTCCCAAGAAAAGAGGTAATTTATCTGCTGCTTCTGTTTTAAATTCTTCTGCTATTCCAACATCAATCCCAACTCCTGCTTCCCATGAAATCCCAATCCCCATACCAACAATAGATGAAACTGAACCAGAAGAGGACCCTTCTGAGTCACTGACTCTCAGAAGACCCCGCACCAAACATCCCAAACCAACAACTTCAACAACATCAGAACTTGACAAAGTTCTGTCTGACATTGATCAACGTGTTTCTGATCACCTCTCCAATAATCCAAACTCTAAACCAGAAATTGTCCACTCTCCCCAACCAGAACAACCTCTCTCACCCATACCAGAAGAACCTCAAATTCCTGAACAACCAGAAATTCCTCCTCCTTCTCCACAACCAGCAATTCCTCCTCCCTCTCCTTAACCAGAAATTCATCCACCATCACCTCCTCCATCACCTCCTCAACCTGAGTTTCATCATTCTGAAACTCCATCTCCTGAACCTCATTCTCCTCAATCCTCTGAGCCACAACCTCTGGCAATTCAGCTGCCATGTGGAACAACCGTAACCATGGCCCAACTGCCATCCTCGCCAGAAACTACCCCTCCAAATACTCCAAAAACCCCACACGGTCCAATTATTATCTCTGACTCTCCCACTCCATCTCCCAAACAAGCATCTCCCAAACAAACTACAGATGACCCCAGCAGGACCTTCATCGATTTAACAATCCTTGACCGTCTTGCTGATCTCAAACATAAAATAGCCATTCCAAAACCAAAACAACCAGATGTTGGCTCTGGCATTGTGAATTTTGAAACAGGTTTGCAGCAATGGATTGCTTCTCTGAAGCAAGTCTGTCCTGGAATGATTGATCCTGCTGCCTCAGACCAGCTCTGGTCATGTTTCAAAATTTGGGTACATGCTGAAGCCCTCAAGTTGCAAGATATCAACTATGAGCAGGCACAACAGAACTTCAGCAAGCTGCTGAAGGAAGTTGAAAGTCATCTGCCACAGGAAGACGTGCTCCTTCTGGATAGTGAGCCATGGTCTGAGAAGCGTCCAGCTTCAAAAGTGCAGCCAGAAGAAGATCAGACAATTCAAGCTGAAGATGTTGCAGAAATCTCTCAGAAGCTCCCTGCTTCTGATGTTTCTCAAGCTGCCTTGGACAGGCAGACTCTGGAAGAGCTGAAGCTGAATGATATTCATATGCAGCAAATGATGGATGAAAATGATCAGAAGATGAAGGAAAGGATGGATGTGCAGGACAGCAAGATAGATACAGTAGTCAGCATGGTGCACAAGCAGACTGAAACTGCTGATCAGATTAAGGCAATGCTGGAGACTCTGTTCACACGCTTTCCTCCCCAACCTTAGTTTTTCATTCATGATATTTTCAATGTTTTTCTTTGCATATCTTTTGTACTGTTTTGTCTGGCTCTGAATATTTTAATATGACAAGTTTTTCTGCTCTAATCGTTTTAGCACATCACTTACACTTTTTGATTGCTGACAAAAAGGGGGAGAACAAGAATGATATTTTTCATAACGGATTACTGAGACAAAAAGTATCAAACATTCTAACTCTGATATACTTGAATATGTTTTCTGTTTTTGCATAAGTCTACAGGTACAGGAATGCTTTCTGATTCACTGAAGCCCAAAGCCCTGATACTCTGATCCAAAGCAAAGCTCTGATAAAGCTCTGATATTCTGATATGAAGCTCTGATAGTCAAAGCTCTAACATTTTGATGTTCAAGAATTCAATAAAGATCTGATCTTGAAGAACTCTTGGAATTATAAAGGGAAGTAATAAATTCAGGGGGAGTATCTCTGATCCTATCTATTTATCCCTTATCTTTGATAACTCCTTATTTAATTCTGATACAACCTATCATTTAGTTATCTCTGATACTTTCTCACGCTATTTTCAATTAAAAAATATCTAGTTTTTGTCATCATCAAAAAGGGGGAGATTGTTAGAACAAAGTTTGAATCTACTACCCTAAGTTTAAGTTTTGATGATAACAAAATGAAATGATATATTAATTATGTGATTCATGTAAGAACTATTTGCTACCTAAAATATTACTTTCTGTTTTGCAGAAACTCTGATAGGTATCAGCAAGAGTACATCATAATCAGCATCAAAATATTGGTTATCAACATCAGCATCAGAAGTTTCTATATCAGATACCAGAATCAGAAGAACAACTCACGTTTATGTTGAAGCTTGATGAACAGAACTGCGCTCAATACTCTGATCTCTGATAAAGACAATAACAGTTCATCAACACTTAAGCAGCGTCAGAATGAGCCAAAGCCAGAACACGCTTTAAGTAGCAACGGTACTGTACATTCAAGACGAGTTATTACCAACGGCATCATTCCAGACAAGATCTGCTTAATAAGGAAAGTTTGTAATTGGCATTGAATCAAGATTATTGCTCCAACGTTCATCAATTTCAATGCTATATAAACAATACAATGAAGATTGAATTGGCTAATGCTCTACACAATTCATACGCCTAAAAGCTATTCATCATCTTCTTATTCTCAGTTTTCTAAAAGCTCCATAATTCCTTACTCAATTATTTTAGCAATCTAGTTTCCATAAGCTCAAGTTGTGTAATATCACAGTTGTGATAAACAGTTTTATAGAAAACATTCACACACCTAGATCTCAATTCTTTGTAAGAAAGTGATTCCTTGACAAACCGATTTGTGGTTTGCATCAAGAAGGCTTTAGAAGTTGTTAAAGCAGATTGTAATATTCAGTTGAATATAGTGGATTAAGACCTCGTTGGAGAGAGGCGAAATCACCTTGAAGGGTGGACTGGAGTAGTTTGAGATCAAACGAACCAGGATAAAAATATCGTGTTCATTGCATTGATTTTCAGTTTTACAATTCAACCCCCCCTTCTTGTGTTTTTCACTTCTTCACGTACTCTCCTTGACTTGACTCAAGGGTTACCGGTACTCACCAAAGTGCCACATCAACGTAGCAACTGCTTCAACCGTGTCGGTATACCCTTCACAGTTCCCTCACAATTTGTTGCTACTTCTAAAAGGTATCCCCGAGATCCGGGTCAGGATCTATGAAACTCCAAGACAAGCCCACAATATTAAAGCAAACAAAGCAAGCAATTGAAAACAAGAGTGGTTTAATCCTAAGGTACACCTCACTTTTAATAGTCCCCAGCAGAGTCGCCAGTTCTGTGATCGGTGGAAATAGAACTGACTGTTTTGAAATGCTGGTTCGCGAAATGTCGCGGTAAGCAAGAGTCGCCACCATCTTTTATGTTCTCCAACAAGGAAAGGACAAAAGCACAGCAAAATTCCTTTTCGAGATGTTTCTCGGTTCGGGAGGTAGATTATAGAAAGGGAAGGTGTTAGCACCCTTTCTATTTGTGGTTATCCACGGGCTCTTAGGTACTTGCTCACTATGTTTTCAAAAAATGTTTGCTTTTCTTGTGTTTGTGGGTTTTGAAAAAGTTTCGTTTTGAAAACTTCTAGGTAACTCTTGTATCAGTCCTCAAGAGTGTATGAAGTGTTTGTTTGAAAACTTTTTGAAAGTGTAGGTGCGAAAAGTTGTTTTTGTTTTTTTTGAAAGAGCAAGTACCCAGGAGAAATCTACCTACTCTAAGGAATTAAGCTGGGTAAGAGTCCTTTAGACAGTACTATCCCACTATTGAGAAGTAGGCAGCATCGTTGTTGGAGTTATTCGGGTCAATTCGATTATAGGGACATGTGTGGTCACCAAAGCAATAGTAGGACGCCTTAGCGGTAACCCTAATGTCCTAGATCTTTTTTATCCGAGGCAACCATTTCGAGGCAACTTGGATCTTTAGACAGGAGGGCGACCTCTAAAACACCTTATACTTAATGACCACCTCGAGGCAACCAAGTGACGCGTACCCTAGGAGTGGCATGTGCGAGTGTGTCAGGTTTCATGTTAAATTGTCTTTGCATGCATCATTGTGAGCTACGGGTTAATTTTATTTTTCATACAAGTCTTGTCATGCATAATTAACAGTTAATAATTATGCGGAAAATAAATTGCGGAAAGTAAATCTACGCTATTACAAGGCGTCGGGTATTTACATCGCCAAAAACATAACCCTTAAAAATAAATGCGAGAAAATTAAAGAAAGCGATAAAAGTCTTAATTACGCTATTACATCCTCAGAGCAGATACATAAATATGAAATAAAGAAATAATATGCGCGCGAAGAAATTAAATCGGGAAAAGTCTTTAGGGTTTTGACCCTTTGAGAAAAGAATGAATTTGGGTCCTTTTTGCAATTAATTAAAATTAAACCTAATAACTAATTAATTAATTAATTAAAAGAAAAAGTATTTTTGTGTTTTTTAGGTCTTTAATGAAAATAAAAATAAAAATAAAATAAAGTTGTCAAAACCTAATTCTAGATTGATTTTATTTATTGCAAAAATTGTCAAAGTTAACCTAATTAACTAAATTAATTATATTAGCATTTATTTACAAAATAAAAGGGTGAAATTAATAATAATAGTAATAAATAAAATATTTACATTTTTAATGGTCTGAATTTATTATGAAAAATAATTATTTGTGAATTAATTAAATAATAATAATAATAGTTATTAAAAGAAAATAAAAAGAAAGAAAATAAGAAAATAATAAACCAGGGGGGTGTGTTGGCCCAAAGAGGAGGTTAGTCTGGAATTTCTAAGGCCCACTAAGCTCAAGCCTGCGTTGACTTTGATAATTCCCCATGGCACGGTTGACTGGGAGCATGGTGGTCTTCCACTTATGATCCTCTGATTAGTGCATGTGGCCACTTGGCATTTGGACGTGAGAGGTGCATGATAGAACCCCTTTGAAAGCCTGTATGGGATTACCTAAGAAAAAATATAAATAATTGTTTTGGGGGACCTGGGGATCGAACCCATGTCCCAATGGTTACCAGCCAACGCAACATCCACCCAGCCACTTGCACGCATTTGTTAATATGATGAGAAACAAAGATAATATATAAAAATAATCACATGTGTTGGAAACAAACAAAATCGCGCGCGTATTTTGAATCGTCAAACCAGGAACTAACATGTCCTTCGTCTTCCTCAGATTCCCTGTAAAACAAAGTTAAATAGCGGGGGTTTTTAACCCCCACGACCTGCAATCAGAAAAAATAGTGAATAGAGTTGTGCTCTATATAAATATTTCGCAAGCATTGCATTGTGTTCGTCTGGCCTTGACGATTTCAACCATAGGCATTATGAAGCTTAATTTTACCTGGGCTGTAAAGCCCCAATTTGAGACCTCAAGAACCCTAAATTCCTTCAATGGCAATTCACGATTCTGTACACTATAATCCAATTAATTAATACCATTAGCTTGGTATGGATGCAAGCAATACAAAATAAACCATAAATCACATCAAATGCTTATGAATCATGAGTTTCAATTCTGAAAAAAGTGGACAAATCGTGATTCTGTTTGGAGCGATTTCTCAAGCTTTAGCACTTGATTTTGATTCCAAAAGGTCCCTGAGAGTTCTAGTAATGTATTAGAAACCAACAATTGCTTTGAATCGTGCTGGAACCTGGAAAACAATTTTGAGTTTTTTTTATTTTTTTCAATGTTCTTATGGCTTTTCTGCAGCAATTTTCACGTCCATGGCATTAGGTTTAGCTTGAGTACTTATAGTAGAATGGAATTAGGTTAAATTCTTGACAAGAAATCCATGGAATAATGGTTTCAATATTTGATTTTCAATCATATCTTTTTGCATCTTTTTTATTGAGAAAACTTGCCAAACTTGGAGATTCTTGTCTCTTTGATTGGCACACGAAATCTTCAGCATATATTGACCACTTTTGCTTCACAAAAAGATTGAGAAATCATATCTTTGAATTTCCTACAATTTAAATTAATTAAATGAATTAAAATCAATTAAAAATCCAATTAATTAATAAAAAATAAGAAAATAAATTCAAATAATCTCAATGGGTCGTGCATAAGCGTTGGATAAAGTTTCAAGAAGAAATTTGAGGCCCATTGGCAAAAACAAAGTGTTTTGAGCAAAGTTGACTTTTGCAAATTCACAAACATTTCCCAACTTCTCCAATGCATATCTTGCTCAATTTTGATCATATGAACATGTTCTTGGACATTTTGGAAAGGTCTTGAAGTCCTCTAACCAATTCCTTTGGTCCCATGTCATTTGTATTTACCAATCTCAAGTTATGGTCTTTGACTTAAAGTGCATTTTTGTTGACTTTTGAAATTGACCTATAATGTAGAAATTGATAACTTTCTGTGAGAGCATTTCTTGGACTTGGAATGTGAAGATGAGTTGTAGGAAATGTCATCCCCTTCAAAATGAGCATTGGATGGAATTTTTCTGATGAACCATGAAAAAGTTATGCCTTGGTCAAGATACAGTTGACTTTTCTACTGTCCAAAAATAGTAACTTTTGCATCTTTGATGATTTTTGAGCCATGCTTGAGGAATCATGATCAAGGCTTGATCAAATGATGATTGTGAGCTCAAAATAAGATGTTGACCAAAAATTCTGACTTTTGACTGCAAAATGACCATTTTGCCCTTGTAGTTGACTGTGGATCAAATAGGGCTTTTGACTGTGCAAATTAGCATTGTGAACCTTGAAACTTGCCATGTAGGTGCTTGAGGATGTATATAGGCCTATGATACTTGATTGAGCTATTGAAAACCTCAAATTCCTTGAAAGAAACAAAACCCTAATTTTGACTGGCTTAGGAGGCATTTGGACTGTGCAACCCTTGAGAAATCTTGAACCATTTGAAGATGATTCTTGATAAATCTTGGAGAATATGGGAGGGAAAATTTTTGGGTACAAAAATGTCCATTGAGATCTTCAATTTTCTCAAGGTTTCCTAAGAGTTGACCAGACAAACTCTCTCCTAAGGCAGGGTGTCTCAAATTAGGGTTTCCACTTTCCTCAAGATAGGTGGACTCCAAAGGTCTCATATGATCTCCATGGTCTTAATATGTTCTCAAGACCCTACATGTCAAGTTTCATGCCTTACACAAGAAGTTTGCTCTATCAACTGCTCGGATGCTTGAGAATCGACTATATTAGGCCAAAAGTCAATTGTGACCCACATACAGTCAAACTTCAAGATTTTTGGTCAACATTAACATTTTGAAGTGACTTTAATCATTTGATCAAGGGTTGACCATGATTCCCCAAGGAATGCTCCAAAATCATCAAAACCCAAAAGTTGCTAAATTAGGGTTTCTCAATAAAAGTCAACCAAACTTTGACCAAGCATAACTTCCATATGCTTCATCGGAAATTTTCCATCTAAGGCTTATTTTGAATAGGATGCAATTCCCTACTACTCATATTCATCCCACAAGTTCAAAATATGCACTCATAAAAAGATATGAATTTCTACATTATGGGTCCTTTTGAAAAGTCAACAAAAACACCTTTTGGGTCAAAGCTTCTTACCTGAACATGGAAGACTCAATTGATATGAGACAAAACTTGTTGCTTAGGGGACATCCTAAGATTTCTAAAAACTCATAGAACACCCCTCTAGGGTTAAAATTGGAGGAGATATGCGTTGTCAAAGTTGACCTTTTTTGCAAAATTGCCAAAAGTCAAAAGTGCTCAAAAATGCATTTTTTGCTTAATGGGCCTAACTTTTTTTGCTTGCACCTCACTTATAATGTGGTCCACGACCCAAATATTCACCCACACATCATTTGCTTAATTTTTCAATTTATTTTTATTTTTTATTAATTAAAAATTGAATTAAATAAAATAATTGATGAATAATAGCAAATATATGATTTAATTTGGTTTTTGGACAGGTTGGCAACCAAAATATGCTGAGTTATCAAGGCCAAAATGAATCAAGCATAATTGGTACAAGAAAGGGATGATTTGGCTCAAAATAGCAAGTTTACATGTAGCTTGAAAATCAAATCAAATCTCCCATGATTGCAAAGATTCAATCTAAGTTTGTAATCCTAATTCATTCCTAGATATATATTGGACGTATACAAAGCAAAAAACAAGGTTTTGCAGGCGTGAACAACGAGGATAAAACTTCAAAATTGGCAAGAAAGTGGTAGATCATTCTTGGACCTAGAGGGTGATTCAAGCAATTCTAACACTACCAATAGACTCCTGGACATCTCCAGAACGTGTCCCAACCAATTGCAGGCATTCTAACACCCAGAAGCTCGAGTTACAGACCCACGGTTTTCACCTTTAAGCTTGAATTTGATTTCATGATTTACACATAATTAATCATTATTAAACATAGCATTGTGTTTGTATTATCATTTGGGATGTTTTGGTTTACATAATTTTGTGTTTTGATGCATGTATGCTTGAGTGTCATTGCTAGGGTTCAGCTTGCCGTTTTAGGGTTTTCTTGCACAGGTTAAATTGGCCAATAAGAAGGGTACCATGATGTTCACAAGATCAAAACGAGTTGATCTATATAGTTAGATTTCATTTATCTTGCGTTTTCGTGGATTTTTGAGTTTTACAGGTTTGTAGCTACAGACCTTTGTCCGTAGGTAAAGGTACCAGCACTTAAGGCGACGGAGAAAGGTAGAAGAAGGTTAGGTTTCAGCCAGCCATTCGCCCATTTGAAAATTCGCGCGCTTGGGAATCAGGGATTTGATTTCTTTACATTATATTTTGTTTTCCTTATACTAACAATTAAAACGCGTAGCGCAGCTGGCAACGAGGCATTGGTATTGAGCATAAGGACCTAGGTTCGATCCCAGGTCCCAGCGTTTCCTTTATGTTATTTTCTTTCAACAGATCCAGCGTATCACTTGTCCTGGTGTCCACCGTACATCCTTGCGTCCAACCGCTTGATCAAGCATACTATCAAATCCAACGCTCCAGCAGTGAGGGACTATGATACACCCTCAAGTCAACGCTACAAGGTATCAAATGCTGATCGGGCTTGAAGCGTTTTTGGGCCTGAGAAATTCAGATTGGCACCCCCCTTATGCTATCATACAGGCCCAGTTTGCAATTTCTTTCTATTTTTTTTTTAATTTCTTGAATTAATTTCTTTATTAATTTTAATTAATTAACACAAAAGTATTTTTTTCATAAAAACTAAAAAATCAAAAAAATACAAAATTAAATATTTATTCAAATTAATATTTTTTGAAAATAAATTAAGTTAATTAGTTTATTTGTTTATTTTGTTTCAATTAAAATTAAATAGAAACTAGGTATTAATTTTACAATTAAATTTCTCTTCTCAAATAAAAACCAAAAAATACACAAAATCTTTTTTTACAAAATCTTTTATTTTCTTGAAATTATTTAATTTAGCTTAGATTAGGTTAATTTCGACTTCTTTTTGTAATTAAAAATAATTAGAATTAGGGTTTTATTGTACATAATTTAATTAATTCTTTTCTCAAAAAATAACATTAAATATTTTTTAGTCAGATTTTTAGGGTTTTCAATTTCTCCTCGCATTTAATTTTCCGCGCGCATTTTAATTTGTTTTATTATTATTGTAACTGTTTCGAGCTTTTAATAGTTTTAATTAGGGTTTTAAACTTCCGCACTTTTATTTTCAGTCGAGACAATTATGTAACTGTCAAAGCCTTGTAATAGCTAGGTTTATTTTTCGCACTTTAAATTCCTGCAAATATTTAACTATCTAGATGTATGCTAATAGGATTGTATGACAAGAATATCTGGAAATTTAAACGGTAGATCACTTAATGTGCAAAGATTAAATAACTCAAACAATTCATATGCATATATTCACTCCTAGGGTTTACCCCACTTCGGTTGCCTTCGGTTGCCTTCGGTAAAAACAACCATTAAGCATAGGAGATTTTAGCGGTTTCCCTCCAGTCTAAAATATCAAATTGTCCCATTCGAATGTTGCCTCAGAAATGTTGCCTCAGAAATGTTGCCTCAGAAAGATCTTAAGACTCTAGGGTTACTACTAAAGTTTTCTAACTGTTGCTTTAGTGATTGTGCTTGTCCCTTTCGAATGTCCCTTACAAACTCCAACAACGGTTCTACCTACTCTTTAATAGTAGGATAGTGTTGTCTAAAGGAAACGAGAACAAACAATCTTTTTTCGAGTAGGTAGAATCTTAAGTACTTGCTCAAAATAAAAACTTTCTACACTTACACCTTTCAAAAAAAAATTTCAAAACAAACTTCGTCATATCCTTAAGGACTGATACAAGGGTTATCACGAAGTAAAACATTTTCGAAACAAGCACATACAAGCAATTTGGAAAAATGAGCAAGTACCTAAGAGCCCGTGGAAAACCACGGATAGAAAGGGTGCTAACACCTTCCCTTTCTATAATCTACCCCCCGTACTCAGAATATCTCGAAAAAAGGTTTTTTCTGTTCAATTTCCTTTTCCATGATTGGATGAAATAAAAGTCGGTGGCGACTCTTGCTTACCGCGACATTTTGCAAACAAAAAATGCAAAACGCAAACCAGTAAAAACAGTCGGTTCTGCCACCGTATCACAGTGTCAATTAAATTTGAGTTATTCATTCTAAAGCTCTTAAGCAACTCTCTGTAGTATTTTGTTTGACACACAATTGTGCCCTTATCAAGCTGCTTTATTTGGAGACCAAGGAAGTAGTTTAGCTCCCCCATGAGACTCATCTCAAATTCACCATGCATAACCTTTGAAAACTCTTTGACCAAATGTATGTTAGTTGAACCAAAACTGATATCGTCTACATATACTTGAACTAAAGGAATGTGCTTTCCTTTTCATTTAATGAAGAGAGTGGTATCCACTTTACCTCTTGAATATCCATGATCAAGCATAAATTTTCTAAGTCTTTCATACCAAATCCCAGGGGCTTGCTTAAGACCATACAATGCTCGATTTAATTTGAAAACATGATATGGATATTCATTGCTCTCAAAACCAGGAGGTTGTGAGACGTATACCTCTTCATTTATGACACTGTTTAGAAAAGCACTCTTTACGACCATTTGATAAAGCTTAAAATTCTTAGCAAATGCATAAGCAGGCAAGAGACGTATAGCCTCAAGGCGAGCAACTTGAGCACCTCATAGTCAATTCCCTCCTCTTGGTTATACCCTTGTGCCACTAAACATGCTTTATTCCGGGTTATCACTCCATTTTAATCAAGCTTATTTCTAAAAACCCGCTTAGTACCTATGATATGATGGTCTCGCAGACGAAGGACCAGTTCCCAAACATCATTTCTTTTAAATTGATTAACCTCTTCTTGCATGGCCATTAGCCAAAATTCATCAATCAAGGCCTCTTTGGCGTTTTTAGGCTCTACTTGTGAAATAAAAGTGAAGTGATAATAGAAATTACTTATCATAGAGTGAGTCATCACTCCTTTTGAAATATTTCCCAATATGTTGTCAATAGGATGGTCTTTTGAGGATTTCCAAGCTGGTGGAAGATCATTTACTTCCACTGACCCTTCTTCGTCATCTTTTGCATGACTAGTATCTTCCTCCTCCTCATTGTCAATTGTTTTGGACTGATCAATTTCCTCAACAATTTCCTTGAGTATGTCTTCTGTAGATACACCTGCACCATCAAAGAAATACCTTTTTCGACATCATTCGGATAAGAATCATCAAAAGAAACATGGAATGACTCCTCAACAGTAAGTAAAGGCTTATTATACACTCTATATGCTTTACTTGATTGTGAGTATCCAAGAAAGATACCTTCATCCGCTTTTGCATCAAATTTCCTAAGGTTTTCTTTACCATTATTCAAAACAAAACACTTACAATCGAATACGTGAATGTGTGACAAGTTTGGCTTTCTTCCTTTTAAAAGCTCATAAGGGGTTTTATCCAAAATAGGACAGATTAATATTCTATTTAAAACATAACAAGCTATGCTAATTTCATCAACCCAAAAGTATTTTGGTAATCCACCCTCATTCATAATTGTTCTTGCCAACTCCTCTAAAATGCAATTTTTGCGCTCCACAACCCCATTCTGCTGTGGAGTTCGAGGGGCTGAAAAGTTATGCTCAATGCCATGCTTGTCACAGTACTTATCAAAGATATGGTTTTGAAATTCACCTTCATGATCGCTTCAAATTTTAACTATTTTTTATTCCATTATGTTTTGGGATAGTTTTGCAAAACTCTTAAAAGCAGAAAAGGTTTCATCTTTGCTACGAAGGAATATAGTCCAAGTAAATCTAGAATAGTCATCAAAGATTACAAAACCATAGTAATTTCCACCTAGAATCTTTATCCTAGAAGGTCCAAAGAGGTCCATATGGAGAAGCTCAAGGGGTCGTGAAGTAGAAATCACATTTTTAGATTTGAAAGAGACCCTTGTTTGCTTTCCCATTTGGCACGCGTCACATAGGTGATCTTTTGAAAATATTATTTTTGGAAGACCGACTACTAGATCCTTAGATACAACCTTATTAAGCAAATCAAAGTTAACATGCACTAGTCGTCTAAGCCAAAGCCAAGAATCATCATTCAAGGTGACTAGACACTTAGTGCTTGTTAACGATACATAAAAAAGATCAAGCATATATATGTTGTTTACTCTAATACTCTTAAACACAATATTTTGTTCAGTATGTTCAATTATGCAGCAAGTGTTTGTGAAATTAACTTTATAACCCTTGTCACACAAATGACTAATACTTAACAAGTTATGTTTAAGCCCCTCTACTAAATGGACATCAGAAATAGGAGTGGTAGAAGGATTACCTACACTACCTTTACCGAGTATTTCTCCTTTGTTATTGTATTCATAAGTAACATATCCTTTCTTCTTTGCTTTGAAGTCAATGAAAAGCGATATGTCACCTGTCATGTGCCTTGAGCACCCGCTGTCTAGAAACCATCTTATATCCACTGATGTAAGACACTTAACCTGCAATATCAAAAGAGAGAGGTAGGTACCCAATTTTCATTGGGTCCGTGTGGGTAAGTGGTAACATGGTTGCCTTTAGGCCTCCATTGGTAAATGCCCTTAGGAATAAGAAATATCCTAAACTTGCATTTCTCAATGGTGTGACCAGTATGACAACAATAATGATATAAACCATGATGATGGACTTTCTTACTTTTGCTCATTGAATCCTTTAGAATCTTTTCTACAAAAGAATATTTTGCATGTGGTGGATTCAAAGTTTTCTTAAAAAACCAAGGATCAACGGCAAAAGTAACCTTGGGCTGTAAAGCTTTTTCCAATTTGGCATTAAGAGTTCTAACCTCTTGTTGCCAAATATGACAAACTTCACACTCCCTTATTGGAATACATCCTTTAACATTCTTATCTTTTGAACTTTCTTCAATACTAGCTTTTAGATACTCTAAGTCTTTTTCAGCTTTATAGACTTTACCCTCCAAAAAGGAAAATATTTGTTTATCAGAGGATAACCTCTTAAAAGCGTTCACAACTTTGTTATGCAGTTTTTCAAAAGCTATTTTCAGTTCAGAAAAAGGCATAGAAGAAAAAATTTTATAGTAAGCTTGTATTACTTTCTTATCATGGTTGTTCTTCTTGTTGTAGGACTGATTTTTGGTATGCGCCATGAGACATAAGTTTACAGTCTCATCACTGTCACTTAAGCTATCATCGTATGATGAATCACTCTCGCTTTCCCATGCAATGTAACATCTTATTTGTCTATTGAACTTCTTTGGTGGAGCTTTTCCTTTGTCATTTTTCATCATTGGACACTCCGGTTTGTAGTGCCCAACTTTACCACAATTGAAGCAAGATATTTTACCTCTATGCTTCTTATTCTCTTCTTGTCCTGGCTCTTTGGACTATTTTTGAAACTTTATGAGATTCTTATCGGAGTGCTTGATTCCATTCTTTTAAATGAAACAATTATATCTCTGAACAAAGAGTCCCATTTCTTCATCATCCGAATCTTTGTCACTACTTGAGTCACTATCATTTTGCTCTATGTGTGAGGACTTGGAGCTAGAAGCCATAAAATCTATTGACTTCTTCTCACCCTCCTTGTCTCTATTCTTCTCCTTTTTACTCTTTCTCTCATGCTTTTCAAGACTTTCCAGTTCTTGTTGATGTTCTTCCAGCTTGCCAAACAGAGTTGTGATGGTAAGTGTAGTGAGGTCGTTGGCTTCCTTGATAGTTGTTACTTTAGGCTATCATTCCCTGCTAAGACATATCAGAATTTTGTTAGTAGAATTTTCATTGGAAACAGGTTTTCCAAGTGCATTCAAATGACTAATGAGATAAACGAATCTCCTTTGCATGTCACAGACAGATTCTCCTTGTTTCATGCGAAAGAGCTCGTACTCTTGATTAAGTGTGTTAATGCGAGGCTGTTTAACTTCAGTAGTGCCCTCATGGGCAATTTCTAAAGAATCCCACATTTCTTTAGCAGTCGTGCAATGAGACACCCAATAATACTCATCAACACCAAGTGCTGAAATTATCATATTTCAGCCTCTCCAATCGCTCGACCACTTCTTTACATATGTTTCATCCCATTAATCTTCAGGTTTAGGTACCATAGCACCTGCATCATTCCTCATGGTAATTTGAAAAGGACCATTTTGAATGGAACTCCATACATTCATGTCAATGGAATTTATGTGTACTTGCATGCAATCTTTCCATAAGCCATAGTTTTCACCATTGAAAACATGAGCTCTATTATACGCCCCTTTTGGTTCAAAAGCCATAGCGTTACTAGCAGACATAAAGCACCAGCGAACCGGCGCTCTGATACCACTTTTTAGACGGTGTGGCAAGTGATCTAGAGGGGGTGAATACATCACCTCATTATTATTCAAGGATTTAAAATCTTTTATCAAAGTTGATTAAAAACAACGGAAAAACACGGTCCCGAATCGACTTCTGTCTATTCTGAATCGACTACTAGAAAATCGGAAATACGATAAACTTGCTCTATTTTTATTAAGATGAAATAGATGAAATTTAACACAAATCAATGTACATTTCAATGTGCTTATCACAAGAACGCTATTTCCAATGAATAAAAACTTGCAAGCACTATTGTCGAACAATTGGCGTATGCTTGTTTGATGATCAACAATAATGGTGGTTTAGCAAAAGAGTTTGTACCACTATTGTATCATGGAACAGAAAAACCCGCAAGAACACGCTCGTTCTTGAAGGATAAACCCCCTGGTTTTTCCTCGAAGCCCCCTTCTGAATCTTCAACTCAGCTAAGATCATCGGTCGTACCGCTGAATGTTATCTTTATGATCCCTGGATCCGATGAAAAAAGATGATTATGTTTCGATGTTATTGTACCAAGATGATTGAGAAGATAATGAAGATTGAAGTCTCTTGCAGGTTTCTAATGCTCATAAAAGTAGATGCTCACCAGCTGAATTTGTGACACCTTTTTTTTAACTGCAAAACTGACTTATATATGTAACAGAAAAATGTTAGAAGTAAAACTGCAGTATGAGTCGATGCATATTTCATATGATTTAACTCATGTTAGTTACAAAAAATGGGATGAGTCGATACAATGCATTATGTATCATACCATACTGTTATCAAGACATATTAGAGAGACCAAATGTGTATGATTC
The DNA here is from genome assembly GCA_948472305.1 of Vicia faba. NCBI lineage: Eukaryota > Viridiplantae > Streptophyta > Magnoliopsida > Fabales > Fabaceae > Vicia > Vicia faba. The sequence goes on along the minus strand of OX451736.1, from coordinate 931,778,760 downwards.
AATACAAAACACGAATGTGTTGATGCAACCAAGAACTGAGTCTATGCAAACCATTATGTATCGATACAACAGTTGTCCACACAGAATCCAGAACCTTTAATTTCGTATGAGTCGATACAAAATGTGAATGCGTCGATTCATATTGAGTTGGTTTTGATTTCCAAAACCAAGAAGTGATATGTATCTATGCATAAGTGCATGTGTCGATGCATAAAGGTTTTTAAAATGTTTTCCAGAAGCATGAACTTGACATGTATCAATGAAAAGTGTGAATGAGTCGACTCATACTGAAGCACAATTGTTTTTGTGATTTTATCTTAAGTATGTATCGATGCAAAGTATTTTGTATTGACCTGAAATCATGATACATGTGTAAAACACATTTTTGACCCTTTTAGAACATGCTACACTATTATCATATCATGCATAGATAGATATCAAACACAATAAACATTCATAAATACTTCTATCACACATATTTGCTATCATACAAAACTACTCAAAGAAAAGGGTTTCTCATAATTAGCACCCTAAACATCTACGGTACTCTGCAGGAACCTCTTTGAAAATTTGTGTATTTTGGATATAAGTATTGTATACAAAAAATTGATTATGGGGATGAGAAAATAAGTATTTTTTACATTTTTGCACCCTCCGCGATTGCGAACCTTTAGGGCCTACGTACCACCTTCAGTCCATTAGGGGATCTGGGTACTCGTAGTTCACCTTAAAAAAATTTTAAAACACAAGTGTGTTGGTTAATTTTAAGAAATGAGACATCATCGTCGTATCCGAGTGGAAAACATACTTACTACACACGATTATGAGAAAGGAGAATTTGCGTCATCTCAAAGTGGAGGATATAGCTTGGATTTTAAAATCAACAAAGCCTCGCTCAATACCCAAATGGAAAATATCTCATTTCACTACATGTCATAGAAGTATAGTAGCTCGCATCACTACAAGGATTGATAAGAGTCTAATCTTTTGAGAAAATTTTAAAGTAAAAAGCCAAAGTGGCAAAATGGTTTGAATGAGATTAATTGACTTTCAGCCTTCTCACAAAAAAATTTCAAAGTATTGTTAAGTTAGTTAAAGTTTGATTAAGAAAATATTTTTTTGAAAACGCATGGACCTAAGTCCAAGTTTATTGTGAAAGCGGTTCAAGTTTAAAAACAAGAAGAGTTTTCAAAAGGAGGGAGAAGATTTTTTGAAATTAATGAAGATGGGAGGGGATGAAGGGACTATCCTAAAGAATAAGGTAAAAGCCAGGGAAAAGAACCGTCTAACCAACAAGAAGCCAATACTTGACACAAAGAGTCAATGTAGAATTCCCATCCTTTGGATTTGAAACCAAACAAGCAAAGATAATAAACCTCTTGAGAATACCAAACTTCAAATGCATTAAGTCTTCACAAAAATTAGGCAGAGTAACAGCTTTATACAGATGAATTCCCAATCACAAACAAAGCATATAATCAGAATAACATGCACACAAAGAAAACAAACAACCCAATGTCTCGGGGTAAATCCCAAGAACTCCAAACAAAATAACAATAGAAGTCACAAGGTCCTAAGGGTGGTCAAGTTCTCTAATCCTAAGTCCAATAAGTCCATAACTCCAAAATTCCAAGGATAGTAACCAAATAGTTCAAGTAACATTAAATTTTTTTATTGTTCAAGTTGGTTATTAGGCATCTTCAAAAAGAAAATGAAAGCTCAAGTGAGCAAAGTAAAAATGTCATAAAGATAAACGCTTAAGTGAGCAAAGATGAAAATAGCGTGAAATGTAAATGCCAAAATAAATGGTGCATAAAAGTAAAAGCATAAAAATAAAATTCAATTGTTAATGAGTTAGAAATTAGAGGTTAGGCGAATGACCATCTTGAATCTTGCATTTGAAAACTCATTAGAAGATTGATAAAATCAAAGCCTCTCAATAACAAGTTTCATTTGCTTTTTGTCAAGTATATTATTCATTTCAAATTCTCGAGGCAACAATAAAATGATCAACGATGTTTAAATGATTCACTTAGTCCAAAATTTATGGAGATTCATTAGAGGATTGATAAGACCAAAGCCTCCTAACAATGAACTTCAAGTTTATTGGATCCAAAGGTTTCAAATTAAACATACCTGTGCTTGCAAACATAACGCTATGTTAAGCAATAATAAGTGGACTTATATAAAAGTCACACCTATTTTGAGGCTGGTCAATAACAATCTATGTTCCATATGTTTGGAGAGATGATATATAGATCATCCTCTAACAACATGGAGCACAAATGAGAAAGGGATGAGATGAAGAGGGAGGGGATGCAATATATGAAATTAGGGTTTCAAATATCATCAACATCATTCATCTATTTTGATGGATTTCGTTCCTCAACCTATCAACACCCAATATCCAATGATGTTGAAGAATTTGTCACCAAATGAAGTCTAAGTCAGAACCAAAATAAAAAATAATAATTAATAAAAGAAAATTAAAATGGTTAATAAAAGGAGAATACTTGATAAAAATACTCAAAGTGTATTAAAATATCAAATGAAAATCCCAAAAAATAGTCAGAGGTCAAACATGTATTAATAAAGGTTGACAAAAAAATTTAGAATTTTTTAAAGTAAGAAACCATTTTTAAAAATTGAAGAAAATAAGAAAAATAAATAAAAATTTGTGAAAAATAGTAAAGTCAGAAATAAAAATAAAATGAGATCACCAATATTTGTCAAGGGCTCATTGGATCCTTCCATAATTTTTTCAGAATATAAAAATTACGAAAAATATTTTTAATCAATTAAAACAAGTTAATTAAAGTGAAAAATTATAAAAAATATCAAATCATAAAATAAAATTGTGAAAAAATAAAAATCAGAAAGAGAAAAATCCAAAATATTTTTAAGAATTTTCTTAGATTTTTTGAGTCAGAAATGAAATTTTTATGAATTTTTAAAGTTTAAATCAATTAAAATATAAAATCAGAAAATAAAAATAAAACCAAAAAGATATAGACCATTGGATCAATGTAAATACACGTTAGTAATCAAATCCAAGGGATCTGGCGCGCTGTGCATATCATGGTCATTAGTGAATAAACTACTGGATCAAATATCAAATCAAATTTTGAAAAAAAACAAGTGGCGCCTTGTCATTGGTTGAGAGATGACACATCGGTCATCTTCAACCTCCAGCCACGCAAATTGCAGGTCTCTCAAATTGTAAAATCAGGAGCTTGGACCTATGCCATTCGCTTCGTCTCATCAAGACGAAGAAAATCGCACCCTCGCGAAAAATTTATTTAAAGTAAAGCTCATTCGAATTGCAAAAAACCAGAAGGAAAAAGTTGAATATGGATTTGAAAATTCAAGGCCAAAACTCACTTCCAGTTGAAAACAAATGATGCGACGAGTATCATCATGATGAGAGCTTCATTGTAGTAACAAATTTTGAGAGAATTGATAAAGGAATCCACCTATTGAAGTTCAAATTCAGAGCTCTGAAACTTGACTTGGCTAGAACGATTTAGGATGCTTTAAGGCTTGGTTCTTCTTTTGTTAGCTTCAATGAAGTTCAAGGATGAAGAATTAACAAAGAAAGTGGATTAAAGAAGGCTGTAAAACCAAATTCGAAGTTGCAGAAATATGGGTTAGGGAGAGAGTTTGGCAGGATGATTCTGGTTGTTCAAGATTGAGAAAATGAGAGCGATGTCCTATATTTATAGGGAAGAGAATGGAGTAAATAATTAAGAGGAAATTTGAAGTTTGGAGGGAAATTGGATGGAGCTCGAAAATGAAAATAATGTGACTCCATGTGCATCAAAACTTAGTCAATTCCTACGTTTTGATCCTTAATTCAACTTTGGGAACTTTTTTAAACATCCTTAAATTAAAAACGTGTGCTAATTTGGTGTTTAGAAGCCACATTATGAGTTTCAAATTATGACTTTGGAGAAAACTTCAGTTTCAAGGTACCATTTTTGAATCCATGGTGTTCAGAGCTCAAGGGGTCCTAGGGCATGATTCTTGAAGCATTTGAAAGATAAGGTCACATTCTTTACAATGTGCATAGAATGAGTTCAATTAGATGCTTGATCTAGGAGTTGTGATGATTCAAAGCTGAGAAAAAGATGCTGACTTTTTGTACTTATAAAATTTCTAAGTTTTTCTTCAAAAGTGACCTATGATGTTTTGAAGTCAAACAAGGCCTTCCTACAAAATTGAGCTTTGATCATTTATGATAGCTTGAATTAGACTTCCTAAAGAGCATTGTGAAACTTGAATCACTCAAAAATACCAATTATTGAAAAAGTTATGGCCTTGTGAAATTGGTGAAAATCCATGAGGTGACCTATAATCTTTTAAGTTCTTAGGGCATCTTCCACCCATTTTCAAGTCTTACACATAAAATAAGAGTTTAAGTTCACATCCTTAAGATCATTATGGAAAAATAATGGGCTCAAGGAGATATAAATTGACCAAGTTATGATCTTTTGAAGTCACATAAGGAAATTTGATGGCCTATCTAGAGGACTTGTAATCTTTCTCAATCATTAGGAATCTTCCGCACCAAATTTGCTTGAAACTTTTGAAGTGATTAGTTGATAACCCTCTAAAGAGAATCATATCTTTTGAATCACTCAAAATTTTCAAAAGATAAGCAAGATATAGCCTTTAGAAGTTCAAAACCCTAGCTCCTCAAGCACCAAAACAACTTGGAAACCCCTTTCAATTTTGACAAACTTTCTTACACAATCACTTTTTCCATGTGAATACAAGTTGTTGTGGATGATAATAAGAAACCATAGCAAAAATAACCACTTCCAAATATTAAGAATTGAAATAGTTATACACTTGTGATCAAGGAAACAAGAACTTGTCCAATTAGGTCAAATTTCTTCAATCAACCCTTGTATCTTTTGACTTTATTTGACAAATTGATACATGATGAATCATAGTAGACCTTGTCATGATATGAATTTAAAGAATATTCAATCATGAAACTTGAATCTCAATGAAGCTTTGTTTGAGAAGACATGGAAATAAACTCATGAACCTATAAATCAACTTGATGAAATGTGTTGTGCCCTCACCTATGGTATCATCAATTAAAGTAAACATTAATTAAATTTGTTAGTTAAAAGTTAATCAACACAAGACATATATATGATCACAATATACAAATCAATATTCTTGATGATTCCTCATGAGCAAACCTAAAGATAGGGAGAAGAACCAAACCCTAGTGTGATCTTAATATCATTGAGTTGATATGGGATGATAGAGGAATCTTAGGGGGGTAAATTGGGGTACAACAATGTCTAGCGAGATTCGAGAAGAATTCCTTAAAAAATTTGATGCAAGGTTTTTAGCGGTGGTAGATTATCCACCTTGGATAGCTAACACCGTGCCAGTACCCAAGAAGGATGGTAAAGTACGCATATGTGAAGATTATCGGGATCTGAACAAAGCAAGTCCCAAAGATAATTTTCCGTTACCGCACATAGATGTTTTAGTGGATAATACAACTCAAGATCTAGTATTCTCATTCATGTATAGTTTCTCAGGTTATAACCAAATCAAAATGGCACCCAAGGATATGGAAAAGACTACTTCCATGACTCCTTGGGGAACATTCTGTTATAAGGTGATGCCTTTCGGTCTAAAGAATGCAGGGGGTAACTTATCAACGAGCTACGGTCACACTAAATTCACAATATGATCCACAAAGAAATCGAGGTATACGTAGATGATATGATTGCCAAATCTCAATCAGAGGAAGATCACATTGTACATTTACAAAAGTTATTCAAACATATGTGAAAGTTCAAACTAAGGTTGAATCTGAACAAGTGTACATTTGGTATCAAGTCAGGCAAGCTATTGGGTTTTATTGTAAGTCAGCATGGTATTGAGGTAGATCCCAACAAAATGCATGTGCCACCAACTCCTCTGAATGTCCTGAGTTCTCCTTGGCCCTTTTCGATGTGGGGAATTGATATGATAGGAATGATCAAACTGAAAGCCTCCAACCAACACTGGTTCATACTAGTTTCCATTGATTACTTCACCAAGTGAGTGGAAGTTATGTCCTACGCAAGTGTGACAAGACAAGTGGTTACTTGTTTCATCAAGAAAAATCTTATATGCAGATATGGGGTTCCTAGAAGGATCATTATAGACAACGGGTCCAATTTTAACAACAAAATGATGAAGGAGTTATGTGATGACTTCAAGATCGAGCATCATAATTCCTCACCATATCGACCCAAGATGAACGGGGTCGTTAAAGCTTCTAATAAGAACATAAAGAAAATCATTCTGAAAATGGTGAAAACATACAGATATTGGAATGAAATGCTTCCCTTTTCTCTACATGGCTATTGTACTTTTGTACATACGTCAACATGTGCAACCCCTTTCTCTCTCGTATATGGCATGGATGAAGTACTCCTTGTTGAAGTAGAGATTCCATCGTTAAGAGTTCTAATGGAAAACAAACTTGAAGAAGCACAATGGATTCACACACAGCTTGATCATCTTAACCTCATTGAAGAGAAATGCTTGACAGCTCTGTGCCACGGTCAATTATACCAAAAGCGAATGAAGAAAGCCTTTGATAAGAAGGTTTATCCTCGAGTGTTCAAAGAAGGAGATTTGGTACTCAAGAAGATTTTACTACCTCTCCTTGATTCACGTGGTAAATGGACACCCAACTACGAAGGTTCGTACGTGGTAAAAACAATATTCTCGGGTGTTGGTTTTATCCTTACCACAATGGACGGGGAGGAACTGCCTCATCCAACAAACTCCGACGCAGTCAAAAAATATTATGTATAAAAAGCTCGCTAAGTTCAAACCCCAAACAGGCCACTTAAGCAAAAAGGAGTGTCTGATGGATTGAAAACCCTAAAGTGCGATCCAGGAAATAATTAGGGACGTACACACAAAAAAAATTCCCGGAGGATTGAAAATAGAAAGGGAGATCCAGGAAAAAGTTAGGGTTCTTATTCAAAAATAAATAACAAAAAGACTATGATCTAAGAACCACAACTACGACCATGAAGGAGAGGGATTGATTCAAATCATTTTACTCAGAAGCAAAGGGGATTGGAGCTAGCAAAAGAACATTGGAGAAACAGCGGTAGCAATTATCGTTTTCATTGCCATTTTCAATTTTTGTCAAACTTTATGTAATTACCTCTTTCTAGGAATTGCATCTTGTACACGCGCCTATTCAGAGGAATATTTATCAATAAAACAATTACTTTTTCAATCTTTTAATTGTCTTTTTTTTCCTTTTTTTGGACTTGTTTGCAAAATATCCTACAATTATTTTTTGTGAATACTGCATTGAAATCATTTTGGGGATTTAACAAATAAAAGTATTTGATATGACATAAAAAAACATTTTGGTTAGAAAAATATCAAAATAAAATCCACGCCTACGTCCATGTTTACGCCTACATCCGCAACTACGTCCACACTTGCGTCTGCGATACAAATATCAAAGTCTTGCTGACCACTGATTTAAAAGGAGAGAACATTAAAATTTTCACAACAAGCATTTGGTGCATATATAAACATTTGGGGCATATTCAAATACTTGGTGCATATACATTTGGGGCATATACAGACAAATACTCGGTGCATATACATTTTGGGTTCCATATCAGCTTAGGGCATTATGCATGGCATTGTCCGAACACATCTTTGGTTAAAAATATGAACTTTATTAGGGCTCATCATTGGATTATTTGATCCACAAAACAAACAAATTCCTTGGTTGAGAACAGACACAATCAATAATCTTTGGTCTATTTATCTAAGATTTGATTACCAAAACACTCTTCAAATATCTATCCTCTAGGTTGTGGTAGTTATGTTGAATTCTCAGGATTATGTTGTTCACCTCTAGGTCGTGATGAATACGTAAGACTACCCTCGTGTCGTTTATCCTCTAGGACGTGATAAATACACAAACTTTTCAATCATCTATCCTCTAAGTCGTGGTAGATGTGTGAATTGTCAGGTTTATGTTATTCATTCTCTAGGTCGTAATGAATACATAAGTCTATCTTCGTGTCGTTTATCCTCTAGGTTGTGATAAACGCACAAACTTTTTCAAATATGTATCCCCTAGGTTGTGATAGGTATGTGAATTTTCAGGATTATACTATTCATCCTCTAGATCGTGATGAATATATAAGCATATCCCTGTGTCGTTTATGCTCTAGGTCGTGATAAATGCACAGGTTCATCCTCGTATTATTTACTCTCTAGGTTATAATAAGCATAACGAAATCTGCAATATATTTCATTGTGTTAGTCTCTATGCAACAATGTATTATCAAGCTCTGTTTTATTCATACCTTAGGTTGTGATGGATAGACAAAATCCGCGTTAAGCTTACTATGTTAGTCTCGAAGCGTTAGTAAGTCAATTTTGAAACTTGTGTTATTTACCTCCTAGGTTACGGTAAATATTCAAAGTCTACGATCTCTTTTCTAGTTATTGGCGAGTTATCCGCGTCTTCATATCTAGGTAAATCTTATTGTTCAATCATACTCTCTGTCCAAACTCTAGTAGGATGATGCATCATCATCTTTGCCTATTTTTTCGCACGCTTGGGAATGTTGTACAGTGCATCCTTATAATCTTTGGTCCAAATTTTAGGGTCTTCTATTAGTTAATAACCCTTCGATCTGAATGTGCGAAACTTTGTATACTCGCACGCTTCAATCGCAGAGTAATTAAATAGGGGTAGCTGTCATACCATAAATTTGTCCGCCTCGGTGATACAGTCAAAATTATTTTCAAAATTAGGTTTTAAAATTCTTTTGGTTCATTTACACTAACATTCTTTGGTTTTTATAAATATTATTTTTTAGATTATTTTGCTTATTTAAAAATATACATAGTAATTTATTTGTATTTTTTTAAATAACAAATGCTTGCTCGTCTTCATATACTTTCAATTGGGGTTTTATTTTAAATAAGCAACATAGCACAATTGGTAAGGAAGTAGAGCTTGCAAGCATGAGGTCATGTGTTCAAATCTCACTTTGTGCACTTTGGATTTTTCTTCTTCTTTTTATTGTTACTAACTTTAATTTCATTTTTATTTATATTTAATTAAAAAAATCACAAAAATATTGCATTATTAATTTCATTTTCATTTTTTTATTTTTCATTTTTTTAAGATATTTTTTTTTCTTCATTTAAACAATAGTTTATGCATTTTATAGTAAAAAATCTAAATAAAGAAAGTTTTAATTTTGATTTGTTATTTTTAGCATTAACTTTGTGAGCAAGAAAATTAACTTAAGAAACATCAAATCTAATTAAATAAAAATATTTGAAATCTAGAATTAATTTTGGGCCCTTAATTATTTTATTCAATTATTAGATCAATTTAATTTATTTCCTATTTTAATTAACCTAATTTTCTAGTATAAATAGAGCTAATTTCTACACATTAAAAACGGAGACGATTTTTTCACACAATTCCATTACACTTAATTGCTATCTCTCTCCACATTTTGATTTCACAGTAAAGAAACAAAACTAACTTACCTCACAAATTCATATCACTACACAAAATAAAATCCATACACCACTATTTTCAACAACACCAATAATCTGCAGGCTATTTGTTGTACCCCAAAATTTGCCCTCTCATTTTATCAACATTTCTCATCACAAGGATCTTTGAACTCAAGACCAAGCTAGGGTTTGCTCTGCTCAAGACATCTCCTTGCACTGTTGACCTAAATTAGGGTTTGAGTTTGAACAGGGATTTTCTGACTTACAATGCCCAAAATGATTTTCATACTTCACGTTTGACTCATAAGTTTGTCCATACCAAGTTTCAAGCCTTGAATCAAATTTTTGCCTAGTCAATTGGACAGTTGACCTAGAAATCAGATGTATTAGGGAAAAAGTCAACTGTGGCCAATTTACAGTCAAACCTCATAAATTTTGACCCACATCAACATTATAGACTCATATGAACCATTTTATCAAGTTTGGACCACAACTCCATAAGAAATTTGATCAAATCACCAAAAAGGCAAAATGATCATTTTTAGGGTTTTGACTGCACAAGGGCAATTTCTGATTTCTGACCTAGCCAATGGCAAATTAGGTTCAAGCATGGACTCAAGGACTCAATGGCATCATCTTGACCTATTCAACAAGTTCAAAAGATCTCAATTGCATTGGATTGACAGATAAATTTTTTAATCAACTGATCAAAATTTGATTGTACACTGAAAAGTCAAACTTTGACTTTCTGGTCAAAATCAAGTGCCAAGGGTCATTTTTCATAAAGATGTGTCAAAACATGAAACTTTCTCATCAAGAAACCCATTTTTGCAAATTAGGGTTTAAAGTTGAAAATTTTCATAACTTAGAATTTTTCTAAGTTATGAAATTTTCTTATTTTTTCCTAACTTTGCCCAACATTTTCACCATGATGCAATTGGATTCAAACAAAACTTCCAACATGAAAGTTGTATTCCTCCACAAATTATACAACTTTGATTCACAAAGTTTTCCCAAAAGAAGATTGGATCTCAAGTTATGATTTTTGGAACAAGGGTCCCTAAAACTTTTAACTTAGAGAAATTTTGCCCTAGTTTAGGCAGGATTTTGACCTATCTTCTTGGCCATTTTTCACATAGTTTCACTTGGAATCTCAAGTTTCATTTCAAATATGGATTGTAGAGCATGTTGCAAGATTTCCAAAATGTCTAATAACTCTCCAAAATCATTTGTGGTTAGGGAGAATCGAAGGCTTGAAGTTGGCAAAAACTCACTTTTCATCCATGGCATGTTCATGTTCATACAAGTTGCAAATTCAAATCAGCATGCCTTGCACTAGATTACAGGCCTCTAAACCACTTCACACTCAATAATTTAATGCAAATCCATTGGTCTAAGGTATTGTTTTGGTCATTAGGGCATTGTACACAAGATTAATCCTTAAGTAGAAAAAGGTACTTTACCATTTTTGTCATAATCTTGCTTTATGTCAAACCACAATCTTTGAGCATTTGTCCAGATCTTTTGAAGCTAATCAAATCTACAAGTTGGAGGGGCCAAAGTCAAAGTACGCAAGCATAAGGATAGCCTGTACATGCCTGTTTCAATCACTTCCCACATTTTGCTTCAAAAACAAGAAACATGTCCAAAACATGAGAACTTGAACATCAGCCAAAATAAGCTTGTGCAAACATTCCGAACATCTTTCTCACACCCCTTTGAGCCAGAAACACGACCTCTGAAGCCCTAAAACATCCCATAGCCAGAAATCACCTTCCATTGGCAAAACAGGGCAGAACCTGCAACTTGACTTCCATAGCTCAGTTTGCTCGTGCGTTTTGCCTCAAGTTGGTTCAAACACCTTCCATTCAACTCATCCAAGCTATCCCAAGCCTCAAACACCAACTGTAACTCCATTTACAGGGTTTTCCATTTTCATTTTGAGCTTGTGCAGGTTGAGTTTTGTAGGCTGATTCAAGCATATTCAAGGCAAGCAGGGTATTGGAGAAGGTCAAGTGAAGTTTAAGCAAGCTCCCAGACATCTCAAGCCTTGTTGAAAAGCTCCACATTTCCATACACGAA